>CM056092.1:8430000-10830000 GCA_002259235.3 Caenorhabditis latens | reverse complement strand
TTCACGAAGGAGTGATGAAGCTTTGAATGACTTCCAGAGTAGGTTTGACTATCAGTTCCTCAGAACTTGAGCATCTTGTTTTAAGGAGATTTCAACAATCGTGTCATGGGATTGTTCGCTGATGGAAGAAGCACTAACCTGGAACAGTTCAAGACAGACACCGATAACTTTCTTCGAGCATTGAAAACCGAATTCATCAGGGGTGAAAACGGAAGTAAAAGATATGTGACACTCAAAAGATTAATGGTAATTACTTCAATGGATGATGAAAAATATGTTCATCGGAATCCTTTCCGAGAGAATAGTCATGAAAATGTAATTGTCTTCCTGATAATTTGTATTTTCAGAAAATCCTCACAGAATCTCCACAATCGATCAACGAACTTCTACCTCACAGTACTATCACAGTGTTTGTCAAAATTACAAACTTCAATTTGACAATCGATATCACTCTAATAGGTTATATCAGTGTCATGATTAATATTTCAACTGGTTTTATTACAGAAGAGCTTGTAAAAACAGTCATTCATGCCGAGGAAACCTACATCAAACTGCTACCATATTCGGAGAACAGCACCGAGATTTCCAGCTACGTTAGCTTTAAATATGAAAACTTATTTTTCAAGAAGAACAATTTCAGAGTCTTCAAGACTTCGTTGCTGCACATTATGTTCCTCAAATGGTCGAAGAACCAGAGCGAGCAGATTACTACTCAGCTTATGCTGTTGGAATTATATTCTTCCTTTTGGATGCTCGACGGCGTGAGAACATTTATCTGAAAGATTTGCTTTCATCAACGCTTCTGATGCATCTCGAGTCATGTATCAACGCTGAAAATAATTGTTTGGAAATGCCAGAGATCGACGTGTAAGTTGAAAAATGCGAATTGTCTGATGTATGAATTTTGATTTCAGGTTTACAGTCGGCCAGTTTCGAGCTACTTTATATGAATTCCGATGCCTTGATACTGATCGAAACGGTGTTCTGTCTCCAGCGGAAATGACGTTCTTCCGAGAGTACGTTGGCTCCCCATTAATTTCACTTTGATTTTCAAATTTCAGCGGTTACTTCAATGCTATGTTCCTTCAAAGAATTTTCGACATTTCGATGATCTATGACAGATGTTTGGATTTCAAGGCATTCGTTGACTTGATGGCAGCTATCAAATTTCGCCATGTATGTTTCTGAATCTAAAAAGATCTTTTAGGTAATCATGTTTTTTCAGACTCGAGCTTCTGCAAAGTATCATTTCGAGGCTCTTGATTTCAAAAATGACGGAATTCTGGACGAAGATGAAATTCGAACAGCGGTACGTTCATTCAGAAAGTATCAGGTTCTACAACCCCCATAGGCTAGCTTTCAGGCCCAAGTTGTTCCTGAGTATGCCCCAAATGAGGATAGCGTTCACATCGACATTGTCACTGCTGAACTCAAAGACATGCTACGTTTAAAGAAAACGGGGCTTACTCTGGAGGAATTTATCGACAACCGAATGAGTTCCACCTTTACCGGTTTCCTCTCCAACTATTCCGACTTCATGAAATACGAACGCCGAGAACAATAATTCACAAAACCATGATTTATTCCGTTATTTCTAATCAGTTTAAATAAAGGTCGTGTTTAACAAATATTTCTTTGTGGGACAGCGCAAGTTCATAACAAAACTTAACAAAACGGGAATTAAGGAGATGGGCGACAACAAAAGTATACAAGGGTTTTAGCTTGTTTAAAGGGAAATAGAAAAGGGGAGACAACAGACAACAGTAATAAAAAAGGAAAAGAACAATGAGAACAAATTAAAGATAGTGAACCTTAGTTTTATTTATTCCGAATCAGAGAACTTGATAGAATTGATAGATTGGTTGATTGGACCACCTCCGTAGCTTCCCTTCTTCTTCTTGGTCTTCTCGTGACGGAAGGACTTTCCTTGAACTTTAGAAAGACTCTCATTAGCGCGATGACCCCATTGATCAAAATTCTAAAAAATCATTTTCAAATACAAAACGTTGGAAAAGAAAGTTTTACCGCATCATGCTGATTGTTCCGGAATTTTTCAGCAACGCTATCCTTGGTCATTTGAACGCGACGAAATGGCGACGATTTCCTCTTTCGTGATTCATATGCAGGTTTTTCGGTTGAAGTTGCTAATGGTTTCGCTTTCAAAGCTGGTGTTCTTGACGAACTTTCTTCAGTTTCTGCGGAATCCTCAGAGTCTTCACGCTTCAGTCTTGGTGTGACACCCTTCGAAGGTTTTGGAAGATCTTCGTCGTCATCTGAAGAGTCAGAAGCCTCCTTCTTCACAGCTTTCGGGGTAGCTTTAGCAGGAGTACTAGACGGTTTCTTAGCCCTTTTATCATCATCAGATGAGTCATCAGAGCTGGATTCCTTATTTGCCTTTTTAGCGACTACTTTTGGTGTTCCAGAAGTCTTGACAGGAGTTTTCTTAACTGACTCGTCATCTGAGGAATCATCCGAAGAAGATGCAGGCTTTTTTACAACAGACTTTGGAGTAGCTTTCGGGGTAGCTTTGGCTGGAGTCTTCTTTTCTTCATCATCCGATGAGTCTGATGAAGAAGCGGCCTTTTTTGCAGCGATTTTTCCCGGTGTCGCTTTTGCTGGAGTTTTTGCGGCAGGCTTTTTCGCACTATCCGAATCTGATGAATCCGACGAGTCAGCTTTCTTTTCCGAAGCCTTTGGAATAGCCTTTTGTGGTACAACCTTAGAAACCGGCTTCTCATCGTCCGAGGAGTCTGATGACTCCGCTTTCTTGAGTGATGCTTTTGGAGTATTCTTCGCTGGTGTAGACTTTGAGACAGGCTTTTTATCGTCATCCGAAGAGTCGTCTGAGCTTGATGCTACCTTCTTAGCAATAGGTTTCGGAGTAGATTTCACTGGAGCAACGGCAGTTGGTTTTTTCTTCTTATCATCCTCTGAATCATCAGAGTCCGAAGGTGATACTTTTTTGGCAGCCGGTTTAGCAGAGATAGGGGTAGCCTGAAGTTGAACATTAAACGTTTTTATTTTATCAGAGCAATACAAACCTTAGTAGAACTTGACTTCTTCGATTTCCCGTCATCTGAATCATCACTGTCGCTGTCCGAATCACTAGTATCTTGCTTCTTCACAACTGGTTTTGGTGTTGCTACTTTGGTTGCAGGTGTAAGTTTCTTAGCTGGTACCTCGTCATCAGAAGAATCAGAAGATGAGCCTTTCTTCGAGACAACTTTAGCCGGAGTTGTAACCTTTTTTGCTGGAGTAGCTGTCTTCTTTGCTGGAGTTTCATCATCGGATGAGTCCGATGATGATGCCGGGTTTTTAGTGGTTGGAGCCGAAGCCTTGGTGGTAGCTGGGGTCGCAGGCTTCTTGACAGCTGGTTTCTTCTCTTCATCTGAAGAGTCGTCGGATGAGGATTCAGCTTTCTTGGTAGCAATTTTTGGAGCGGTCTTGACTGGTGTGGGCTTCGAAACCGTTTTCTTCTCATCGTCCGAGGAGTCTTCGGATGAGGATTCCTTCTTTTTAGCAGCAACTTTTGGAGTGGCCTTCACTGGTGTTGGCTTCGAAACCGTTTTTTTCTCATCGTCCGAGGAGTCGTCGGATGAGGATTCCTTCTTCTTAGCAGCAACTTTTGGAGTGGCCTTCACTGGTGTTGGCTTCGAAACGGTTTTTTTCTCATCGTCTGAAGAGTCGTCGGATGAAGATTCAGCCTTCTTAGCAGCTACATTTGGAGTAGTCTTGACTGGTGTAGGCTTTGAAACAGTTTTTTTCTCATCGTCTGAGGAGTCGTCGGATGAAGATTCAGCCTTCTTAGCAGCAACTTTTGGAGTGACCTTCACTGGTGTTGGCTTCGAAACGGTTTTTTTCTCATCGTCTGAAGAGTCGTCAGATGAAGATTCAGCCTTCTTAGCAGCTACTTTTGGAGTAGTCTTGACTGGTGTAGGCTTTGAAACAGTTTTTTTCTCATCGTCTGAGGAGTCGTCGGATGAAGATTCAGCCTTCTTAGCAGCAACTTTTGGAGTGACCTTCACTGGTGTTGGCTTCGAAACGGTTTTTTTCTCATCGTCTGAAGAGTCGTCAGATGAAGATTCAGCCTTCTTAGCAGCTACTTTTGGAGTAGTCTTGACTGGTGTAGGCTTTGAAACAGTTTTTTTCTCATCGTCTGAGGAGTCGTCGGATGAAGATTCAGCCTTCTTAGCAGCAACTTTTGGAGTGACCTTCACTGGTGTTGGCTTCGAAACTGTTTTTTTCTCATAGTCTGAAGAGTCGTCAGATGAAGATTCAGCCTTCTTAGCAGCTACTTTTGGAGTGACCTTCACAGGTGTTGGCTTCGACACGGGTTTTTTCTTGTCATCATCAGATGAATCCGAGCTTGACGAATCAGCCTTCTTTTGAGAAATTTTCGGAGTAACAGCTGGTGTCTTTTTTGGAGCTTCGTCTTCACTATCACTATCCGAGCTTGAAGCTGCTTTTTTCTGAGCTGGAGTTTGAGCCGGCTTTTTGGCTGGAGTCAGCTTTTTAGCTGGAACATCACTATCAGAGTCACTGCTAGACGCTTTCTTCTGGACTGGAATGGCAGCTTTTTTCGCAGCTACGATGGCAGGTTTTTGAACACCATTTTTCTGAACATTCACTGTGTTTGAAACAAAAACTGAAGACATTCTTAGAAATACCTTAACAACACCATCGTCGGACGAATCGGAGCTAGATGATTCTTTGGCCGCAACTTTTTTTGAAGGAGGCTCATTTCCGGACGTAGAAGCAGTACGCTTTCTTTTTTGGAATACATTGTCAGATACAATATCTTTCAGCTTTGGTGCTTCGTGGTCTTTCAGCTGCAAACATTATCGAATGCAAAGAATTTTGAATTTTTTTAAACTTACGAAAGCGTCTAATTTCTTTCTAGCGGCCTCATTGAACATTTTCGGCACCAACTCTGGATTCCGTTGTGAAATTTCACTGTAGAGCACAGCATTGGCGTATAGTTCGGAGCTCATCACGCTCAGGGGTACCCTGAAACCATTTTTATATACATTTTCTAACGATCTGCGATTCAAAAATTTATACAAAACATCATGAGTACGATTAGCTACATATTTTGCTAGTAAATTCAAACTTTTAGTGGAAAAGCTTGAATCTAGTTTCCAAAATGGAAAAAAAATACGAAAAAACTTCGCCGATAGCATGATCGTGACGAGACCCGCCCCGCGAGAGGAGAGTGTGCGCCTTTAAATGAAAATGGCGGCTGTTCAAAAACAATTTCTCTAAATTAACAGTTGTTGACAAAATTTTTGCCCAATATACGGGAGTAAGACATTATTTGTTCAAAATTAAATTTATAAAAAAGAATTTGCGTGATCGTCCTTCTAAAAAATACACGTCATGATAGCATCAACGCATTGTCGTCAGTTCTTCAATTATTCCCGTCTTTTTCGATAACTAGCCTTATTGTCGACGAGTTTTATCGCAGCAATGACAGCGCCACCTCCTGAACTTGTACAGCTTCCACCTGGGTCGATGGTAAGATTATACAAACATAAGTACAATCTCGCAAAACAGAGAATGTAGGTAGAGAGATGGACTATCACAAAGAAGTTGGGTGAAGGCGGTTGTGGAGCAGTTTATTTGTGTACTGACGCGACAGGAAAGTATGCGTTGAAAGTCGAAGGAATCTCGGAACAAATGCAGGTTCTGAAGATGGAAGTTTTGGTTCTTGGCGAGCTGACAAAAAGAGGAAGTCGTCACTTTTGTAAGATTGAAGATAAGGGAAGATATGGAAGTTTCAACTATGTCGTCATGACTCTTGTCGGAAAATCCTTGCAAGTATGCTGAGAAACGCATCTGAAAGTTTTATCAAATGTGGTTTTTGCACAGGATCTTCGTAAAGGAACCCCACAACAATCTTTGAGTGTGGCTTGCTCTTTGAGTTGTGGAATTCAAGCTCTTGAGGCTCTCGAAGATCTTCATAATATTGGATACTTGCATCGTGACGTGAAACCTGGAAACTATACAATCGGTCGCGCTGAGTTGAACGAACTACGCAAAGTTTACATTCTCGACTTTGGGATGGCTCGCAAGTTCACTGACAACAATGTATAAACCATGCCATTTAGAGAAAGGAACAACTTCGAATTTACAGGGGGTCATTCGCAAACCAAGAGCTGCTGCTGGATTCCGTGGAACAGTTCGCTATGCTCCAATCGCTTGTCATAAGAATCAGGAGCTCGGAAGGTTTTTCTTTTAACAGAATATCTACAGTAACAGCCTTTTTTCCAGAAAAGATGATGTGGAAGTATGGTTGTACATGCAAGTTGAACTGACTGTTGGGCGAGTTCCATGGAAGGAAATCACTGATATGAATGCGGTTGGACAGGCTAAACAAGCCATTCGTAACACTCCTGAAAAGATGTTTCTTCCTCCTTGCCCGATGAATGAGTTGAAAGAGATCATGAAAATGGTTGATAGCTGGGACTACTTTGCTGATCCGAACTACTCTGAATGTTATAGAGTTAGTTGGAAGCTTTTATATGTTTCTGAAATACCTCATTTTTTAGCTGATGAAACAAGCCTTGGCAAACTGCGGAAAACCCGAATTTCCGTATGATTGGGAGCCAGGAATGCCACTTAACTACATGGTGAAATAAGTGACATTACGAACAAGAGACCGGGCAGACTTTCTATAGAAATAATGATGAATGAAAGAGTTTTTTATTTGCTGATTGAATGAAGGTTTATTATAGTGAAATTTCCTAAATATGTACACGAATATAAAGATTACAATATGGAACTGAGTTGGAAAGGCATGAATGCTATATAAACCAGTGACATGAATTTTGGCAACAGCTTGACATTTTTGCGAATTGAGAAAGGCAATCTGTGAATATACCCAGAATTAACTACTCTGTCTAAAATTAGTCAGAATGGAAACATTCTTCGAGTTCAAAGTCATTAGAAGGTGCAGCCAAACGACCTTCAACGATATCCCCAACAATCTGGTTAAAAGCTGCCGGATCATCAGCGTATACATGTGTTCCAGCTCCTCTGATAATTTTGATATCAACATAAGCTCCTTCTCGAGTAGATTGAATATCGATAGCTGGTCCGGGATCAATCCAACTTTTGCTGCCGTAGATAAATGTGACGCCCACGTTTTTGTCAATTCCATTGAACCTGAAATACAAGAAATATAGTTGTTTTTTTCTAATTTTAATAGAGGACAACCTTCTAATCATTGGTCGCTTGGCCCATCCAACAGGCAACGTCATGTTCATAAATGCAGTTTCTCCAGTCGGATTTGGAAGATTCAGATAGTAGACGTACTTGTAGATGTCATTATCACGAAGGCCCGGAAACCGAATGACCAAGTCCGGGCGTAATTTTTGAACTATTGCTGGAGCTGAAAAAGAACAATTGTTTCTGTTCCCACGTTTATTTACTACCGTAAGGACCCATCCATCTCATGGGCGAAAAAGGATTGAAATATCCCGCGACACCACCGAGAAATGACATCCATGCATAAGGTTTGATCTGTAGTCGCCCCAATAAATGAGTAGTATCATTGTTCAAAGATAATAGATCTTACCAATTTTTCATTCGCATCAACTTTTTCTGCGAACCCCCATGGATCCACTAAGACAAGATGAGCAACTCTGGAAGGATGTTCGAGAGCGTAGGCACTGGCCAGATATCCACCAAAAGCATGTCCAACAAGATACATTTTTTCTATTCCCATAAATTTTCGCCAGTCTTCCATAGCCTCCACCATCTCCAATTCGGATATCGCATTGTCGTCGCTGAATTTCGGCCGAGAAGACCTTCCAAATCCTAATGGATCAAATGAGTGAACTGAGTGATTTTTGTTACATTTATTGAAATTGGCAGCAAACATCGCCACTCCGGCTCCAAGTCCTGGTATCAAAACGATTGCCTCGCCATTCGGATTTTCACCTTCTCTAGGTTTTACGGTGAGAGTATATACGTCTCCTTTTTTGAATCGTACCTAAAAACTTGAGTTTAAGAATTCTTCTTGGAAGTGAATCGCACCGGAACGTATTTTGACTCATATTGGACATCGCAAGACTCCAACAGTCGAGATTCGACACGTTTCAGTTTTTCCAATGTTTCGTCCGTGAAGCTCATCCAATTTGCTCTGAAATTACAATGTTAGTTGGAATGAAATATGAGCTAAACTTACATTGTTGAAAGAGCTGCTTTAGTAGAAGCAACAGCCATCTGAAAGTAGGGTTTAGTAGTCTATAATGTAGCAGTACAAAGTACAAAATGTCATAAGAATGTCTCGAGAAAAATGGGTGACAGTTCACGTAGACTACACGGCCGTGTGGCCTAGGTTTACCATTGTGTTGACTGCGCTTCAGATTTTTCTGCTAAATTTCCGCGTCGTTTTGCGGATGTTTTTCTTGAATCAGTCACGTTACTTTTTGGTTTTTTTTTTTAAATTTGATGATGTCAACGTCTTGAAAACCTGATTCGGCTTTGTTGTTTTTTACGATAGACTGTGAACGATCAAATTGTATCCCAATCAAACGATGAATATATTTTTAAAGTGTAATCTTTATACCAAAAATCTCTCCACTTTTTCCAACAATTAGGAAAACACGTTGATTCAATCTTAACCTATGCAAACGCGCTTTGTTGAGACTACATTTTAGTAATATTATTTGACGCCTAAATTGAAAATTTTAAATATTTTTTGTTTTTTCAAAAAATTGGCCTTTCTCGATTATATTTCTCCTTAAAACTATTTCTTGTCAAAGTTTTTCAGTTTGAACAAAAAAATTTAGGTAAGCGATTTTTCTCAAAAGAGCGCGTTTGCATAGGTTCACTTTGAATTATCGTGGGAAAAATAATTATTATGGCAAATTAATATAAAAATTATTATAGATGCCCTCTGTTCCCCGCGTCGATCGTCTCAAACCAATTTACACTGCCGCCAAGGCTCTCAACTTCGGATGGCGTTTTTCGGACTTTCTGAAAATTCCTGCATATAATGGAATCTCTCGGTACACGAATCAGCTTCATCGTATCACGGTCAGATTTTGTAAACAGAGTGAATCGAGTGTCGGAGTTCGAAATTTTATCGAAAATCAAATTGTGGAGATTGGTAAGCTTACATTTATTTCATTTGAAAGAAACTATCTTGGGACTCTTCAGTTGTAAAAACTATGATCGCGATTCGTGGCAGCGAAATTATAGTATTTTCTGTAACATCTGTGAATCCTCATCTTATTTGATAATGATTTTCAACTAGAACATAATTTGCAGGTCGGAGAAACCCATCAGTTGTGATCTACGCTCAACCTGTTCGTAACTCGAACCCATCAATTCGTGCTGAATATGGAAACGGACGAACTCTACAGATTAATGCTAAAAACATGACGGAGACAGAAGTCAGCAAAGACTTTCATTTATTGTTCTCACGAAGTGGTGAGCCCGTTGTGAAACTGGAGAGCCGGCAGAGCGCCCTCTGTCCTTCGGTTCAAGGTCAATGGACACCGATCACCTGGCTACCAACAGCCATGAACACGGAAAGTCTGCCAGCAAAACAGTTCTCTGAGCACAAATCGACAGCAACTTCAGCTACAGAATATATTCTGCAGAACCAACCGAAATAAATTCAATGATTTGTTCTAGTTGTTTCATTTTATTCGTTGTTTTTTTCCAAGTTTTTTGATATATTAGAAATAAAATAGTGTACAACATTCTGATAAGAGTCAATGAACTCGTTGGTCCAAAATAAAAATAAAATACTGGATAATGGATAGTGATAAATGAATGGAAGTAGACTGAGTGAGAATCTTTGGAATCTTGAATAAATTCAGAATTATATAAATCGAAGATATCATTGATTGTATCCATTCATTGGATCCCATTGCCACTGTGCAGCCGGTGGCACTTGTGCTTCGGGTCTCCATCCACTACTCGATTGTCCATAGTCAGCAGCGGCGACGGGAGCACCAAGTTCACCGAATCCAGTGGCCTGTGGTTGATTTGTAGCTGATCCAGTGACCCAATTATTAATATCTTCTTGTGGCGCTATCTGATGAGTTGCAACAACATATTCGAATTGTTCCGAGTATGGATTCATAAATTTGTATGCAGATACGGTACATGGAGTGTAGTCTGTACTTGTACGAACTCTAATATTGAGGCGCATTGGTTGATCACTGAATTTCAAAATATTGAAACATGTAGTTTTCGAGTAGGAAATTCACCTCAACAGAGCTAAAAAACCATCCTGCAGAGTCTTTTCGTCGGCCGGATGTGCCAGATTCCACCAATACCTTCCAATCAATTGATCACTGCTCAGACCAATCAAATCACTAACTCTTGAATCAATAAAAGTCATTTTTCCATCTTCGGCCACTCGTACAGAGAACTGATTAGTTGAAGTTGGGTCAGCACAAACAGGCATTGATGCAACCTGAAAATATATTTATAAGTGAATTAATTTCGATAAAAAATTAAAAATCTAACCTGTAGTCTCGCAATGGCAACTAAACAAGAAGAAGCCGGTGCATTGATTCCCTGAGGTGGGGCATTTTTAATATAACCAGTGCAATGCATCACAACATAATTCTGTCCAGCATGTTGGAAAAGAGGGCGACGGTTTCGGAGACGATGAAGTGGCTCGAGAGCTCCGACACGCATTCTACAGATGAATCCACGTCGACATGACATGTGAACACGAGTTGATGCTCCTTCGCGTTTGACGGATCCTGAAAATGAAATGGTAACCTAATCGAAGCATAATGGACTAACCAGTCTTCAAATCGAGCACTTTATTCACTGAAACTTCACTTCCACACAACTGATCTCGAATTTTATCTTGATCATCTGGATGAATCAACTCATTTAAATTTCTTTGAAGCCAGTCTTCCTGAAAAGATCCAGTATTTCAATAAATTTGATTTTCAAGCGATAATTTACCTGTTTCAAATTCAAAACCGGAGTAATCGAGTCAGCAACATAAAGAACTTTTCCAGTTTGACAACAAACTACAAACAAAAATCCGTTCGCTGCTTCCAGAATCAAATGTTTCAATTCTTGATCTGTGAGGAATGATGGCTTATAAGAAGTTTCATCTTGTGCAGAATGTCCACGGATTCCTTTCATATGGGACACGGCCATTCGAAGAATTGTTAATTTATCCGGTTTACGACCAAGTGAAGCGCATTGAGGTACCATTTCAGCCAATTCATTTATATAATGAGTCATTTTGTTACGACGACGTCTTTCGATCTGAAAATAAAGTTTTCTTCTTGTCAAAAGTATTGGAACATTTTGAACTTCTTTTGGACTATTCGATACAACAACAGTGGACTACTGTAGGCTGTCTGACTTACCTCTGAATGGTTTTCCCTTGCGAATCGTTCTTTATTCTCTCCCATATCATCTTCCATTCGAGCATACTTTCCGGAAGGCATTCCCATATCGTCGTCTTCCATTGCGAAGCTAAAAGTGGTGATTTCAGTATTTAAGACACTTGATTCCTGGTATCAGATTTTGGGAATTTTTAGTGGAAAGTGGTGGAGCGTGTCACTGTGAAAAGGACTACCCCTAAGTTTTTTTGTTGGTTCAAACTATTTTAGTTTATAACTTTCTGTCAGTTCTTTTAAATAATTTTAATCCGTCAGAGTGGCAACATGCGGACGAAAAATAAGGGTCCTTAATTTCAATGATGTCTGTTCGAAATATATCAACAATAAAAATGAAGTTCTACATTGTTTCCATTAAACCTCCAAAACTAGAATACAAGTAGCAATTTCTGAACGCTTAATACTCTCTCAAAGCTAGAAGTATTCATCTGAAACCTCAAATAACAACTCGTTTTCATTAGAACTTCCGAAAAACTACAGTAACCCAAATGAAGCTCGTTCAGAATTCATTGTGTTACAAAGAAAAGAGGCTCAAAACATAAAGTCTAGAACTCTTTTAAACCATTTTAATAGAATGTGACACCTAATCAGGTAGTTCCTTCGACAAAAAACTGGAAAATATCCAAGTATTATGGCAATATTTAATAGATTTTATCACGCAATACTAGTATTTTTAATCTAACAAGAAACTTACTTTGCTGATTGCCACGGGTCCATGAATACGTCTTGAGCCATTTCTTTCTCTGAAAAAAGAAGAAGAACGTTACAAAAAGAAAGAAAAAGATGGAGAAGGAATGAGTCGAAAACAAATTACAGTCAATTGAATATATTTAAATATAATTAAAAATTTAAATACAAACTTGCAATGGATCCAGTAAATCAATTAATTATGTAGATGCTAGAGAGAAGGAAAAAGAGAATTAGAGAAGTTTATAGATGGGAAAAAACACGAAACGAGATGTTGTCAGAGAAGCATCTCTCACGTCTTCACAGTGTATCTTAACACGCGATGCACATGTCTGTGTCTCCACTTTTCAAGTACTCTCATTAATCGATATTCTTCATTTCTCGCGGAGAGAAAGAGATGGAAAAGAGATGAAATAGGCGCTGCTTGCGGACGTTTCTCTGTTTGTCCAGTCGCCACCAAACACCGAGAGGACCGTATTATTACTATGAAGAAGAGTGAGAGAAAGGATTGAAAAGAAAATGTTCAACGACCCATATGGTCAACGGATATTTGAGAAAAGAAGCAACAGATGGGGGAGAGTTGAGAGAGGGAAAAAGAAGAAAACGGAAGGAGGAGAAAGAAGGAAATGGTGCAAAGATGATAAACTGGAAGACAGAAAGAAGGAAATGCACGTAGTTCTGGTGTAGCAGAATAACAGTGATTAGTTGGAAAAGAGTAGAAAGAAATAATGAAGTTCTTGTTTGTGATTGGGAAGATTTTTGTAGACTACTTAAAAGTACAGTAGTCCTTTCAAACTTCGCGTAATTCACTAGAAGCAAGAGGTGAAGTTTTGGGTAAAAATGGAAAGAAGACAGCGATCATGAGCTGACTTTTCTGACGTTCACTATTCTGAGCTTTACCTCCAGTGTTGCGGAATTAATAAGTTATTAACTCGCAACTTGATCTCTGGTCTCACATATATGATTTAGGTAAATTTTATTTCGACCTAAAAAGTCTGCCATTCCAGAAAAAAACACGTTTGGAATATGGGAATGTACAGAACCCGCGGAATATTTGTCTACACCCAATCCGTAAAAATAACTAATTAAACACTAGATCCCTTCCTTGTGAAAATTGCATCTCTTTATCTTCTCTGAGTTCGATTTCACATCTGAAAAATTGGATTGAAAGATTCTAACACGCTACAGAAAATTCATTAATCGATCACAAAAAATGTTTAATGGAATGTTATAAAAACCAAAAAAGACCAGAAACAAAGATTGGAATGGATAATTTCCTAATCTAAAATACTTTTTCATTCACTTTGATAATTCCATGAATTCATCTGTAACTATCTTCTCTCCCTCATAAATGACATCATCCAGTTGAATATCAGTTTCAGAAACTGGAATATTTTTAATTATTTGCTGACGAAGAGCCAATCCAATTCTCAGTGGGGATTTCAGTGGAAAATTGGAAGAATGAGTTGAGAAAAATCGATCATAATATCCCTTTCCATGTCCACATCGAAGACCAGCTGGAGTGAATGCAACTCCAGGAGCAAGAATTAGGTCGAGAGGTCCTAAATGAGAGTTATACTCTAGTTTCTAAAAGAACAACTGTTACCTGAAATATGATAACTTTCCCATGTCCAACTAGGATCCGGTTGACGAATTCCCCATAAAGTGGATGGAAGCGAATCAAATGATTTTTGGTCTGGAAGACGGACCATTTCCATTGCAGTGGATCCTTTTGTAAACTGGAATTCTATTTTTTTTCGAGAATCGAGAAAAAAAAACGAACTTGAGGAATAAAAACTTCTTTTCCCATTTTCAGAGCTGTATCTATAATGGAATCAGTTTGAATTTCGCCAGTTGTACTGACGTAAATCGAGATTCTCTTGCTGTCTTGAAACCATTTCGAATCGATAACTTTTCTACAAACAGCCTCACTCTGTTGCTTTGTTTCTTCTGCTGAAACCTTCTCGAGACAAGTTTTCATAAAGTGTCGAAGTTCAGCTTTCACTTCTTTTAAGACACTCATCTAAAGAAAACTAATAATAATTATCAAATTTTAGATGGTAGGAAACTGAAGGGTGGCCTATTATTCTTGGCACTTTCAATTGTAGAAACTAAAAAGTACGGAAAGATTAAAAAGGATACATTTATAATATGCACAGTGAGAAGGACCAGAGTTACATAAATGCAAAAAAGTTAAAGCATGGGAAATATTATGTGTTGCAATATATAATAAAGCTTCAAGTCAAAATTACAAAAAGGAAATCACATAGGCGGAGCGGAATAAATCATAAATTGGAAATGAAACTGCTCAAATCTTCTGGAATTGGAGGAATTTCTGGCTTCTCCTCTGGATTCGATAGTTTCACATTGAGAAGGCGAACGCGGAGCTCCATTTTCAACATTCGTTCCACCATTGCTAGACCATTAGTTAGACTGGAAACAAAATTTCAAATTTCAAAAGTAAATCAAGAAACATACGTTCTCATTTCTGGATTTCCAACAAGATAAACAAGACTTTCTTGCCAAATTAAGGCTTGTTTCTCGTCGGAAGTCAATGCCATCAAAACTTCTCCTTCTTTGAAATCACTGGTTGGTTTCAATTGGACACGAATTCCACGTAGCATTTGGGTTGATGGGGAGGAAGTGAACCGAGATGAGCTGGCTTTCCGGTCGATCTCATCATTGTTCGTCACATCCGAAATATCTTTGATCCAAACTGAAAAAAAGAAGTTGCCTGGATTTCAAATAGTATGAGAACATCGAACCCTGTCTGATATCATCCCGAGGCACACCCTCCACAAAATGATCTCCATCGCATCCAGTGATTGTCAGCATTTTTTCAGAAACATCGAGTTTCCAATGCCAGAATGCTGCCTTTGCGAGTGACTTGCTTTTCATTGGCTTTCGGAAAATCGCGCCTTGTTTCAGAAAGTTCAAATGGTTTATGCGAACAAGTTCTTCCATTTTCGGCTTGAGTTTTGCCTTGAGTGATCTGAAATCAGAAAAATCAGAACTGAATGCATATCACCTTCTGTAACTCACATAACAGCTTGACTATGCAACTGATCATTTTCTTTCCCAAGTTGTTCTTCTCTCCAGATTTCTTGCATTGCCTTGTATGAGAACGTCTCCAAATCAGCAGCCAGTTCTTCCACATCTTGCATTTCTTTCTTTTTCAACACGTGTCGCAATTGTTCCAAAACTACACTGGCAACCTTCTCCATTTCTCCACCTTTTGCTTGCATTTCTCGCCACGTTCGATGAAAGAGATGCACGATGCACGCGAAGACAGCAGAAAATGGGGTATCTGAGGAGAACAGAATTGAAATCAGTCGATCCAGTTCCTCTCGTCCTGGAATTAATCCGAATATTTCAGCAGTGATATCACAGCATCTGGAATAGAATAATTACGTTTCAAGTTAACTTGATCAAAATTTTACCTCATCCACATTGGAATCAACTGCCATTTTCCTCCTTCTATTCTCATTGTATTTTCAGAAATGAGCATTCTCAAGTCTTGTGGACTTTTTTCTGCGAATTGTGTCATGGCGAGTGTTGCCAGTCGGCCACAACGATGCTCTCCGATTTGTTTTCTCCATATTTCCACATTTTCTTCAGAATGTTCCTCGGCAGATTCAATGTCCAGTATCTTCTGAATTTCTGCTTCTGAAGGAGGAGTTGTATCGTAAGCACTAATGAGACTACGCTGAACTTCCACAAGTTGCTCGAGAGCCTTTGGATTCGTAGCATTTCCAACCCGGAGAAGAGAACTGTGGACTGCATTTCTGAATGGTACGACTTCTAAAGACTTGATAAGTTCCAGTCTTTTTTCGTCATCTGCACATCTTCTGATCATTGAATTCATCAAAGAAAGAGCAGACAATGCTATCCGTTCATCTGATTTTTCAACGTGGCGAATAAGTGTTTCAATCGGAACTTCCTCCAAACACCAATCCCTTGTCATATCGTCTCTG
Organism: Caenorhabditis latens; assembly: GCA_002259235.3. Lineage (NCBI taxonomy): Eukaryota > Metazoa > Nematoda > Chromadorea > Rhabditida > Rhabditidae > Caenorhabditis > Caenorhabditis latens. The sequence goes on along the minus strand of CM056092.1, from coordinate 10,813,949 downwards.
AAAAATATAAATATTAGAATAAATTTAAAATATTTGCTCACCCAACAACTAATTGTTCAATCATCTGTAGTGCTGCCAACAATGTGTTCGATTCCTCTCGCTTTGCTTTTCCAGTAACCAAAGCGGCAATCGAAACAACTACGTCACGTGGAACTGATTTCCAGGTGAAGTCACCGACTGCGAGTTCTAGAATACTTGAAAGAGCACGTAAACAAGTTGACAAAAGAGTTGAGCTCATGCAAACTCGATCGTCGCGAATCAAACTGAATAGAAGTTCGAGTGATGAGCAACTGTGAAACGCTTCAATGAGAGCAGGATCCTGAAAAATAAAGAGAAAGTGATACAACAATAATAAAGAGGATGAAATCGTTACGGAATAGCGTATTCAATATTGTCTGACTTGACGTTGTGTCATAAATATGCAATATTGAATTGTTTTCGAAATTATTTGGGCGTTGGACGAACATCATGACTCACTGAAAACCAAAAAGCTAATCATTCAAAAAAGCTTACTAAAGAGAATTCATCGAGTGTTTTCACTGCATTTTCCATTTGCAAAATATTGCTTCCTTCGTTTAAAATCTCCGTAATTCGTTTTACATAATGATCCGGCGATGCGCAAAGTGTCAGAATGAATCCGCTACCCAGTTGATTCAAATTTTCGTCTGTGATGAACCTCTTCGGTCCATCAGCCATCAATCCGTACGAATCGTTTTCTGGAAGGTTCATTTCATGAGCTGCCATTTTCACTACATCCGATTGCTTCTGTTCTAGTCGGTTTATAGTGAGAAAGACGGTGTGAAGTGCATTTGATGGTATGACAGCTCGTCGGTTCCATGTTGTCAGTTCCTTATCGATGACAACTGCTCCCTGAAAAGTAATGAAACTCATATCTTTCTGGATGTTATATGACGACTCAATTGTCTGAATTACAAATACGAGTGATCCACTGTCTAAACCGAACATACTACAATTAATGTTGCAGTTCGTATAAAATCTAGTCCCAAGATCTTCGGTTTCAGTAACTTTGATTATTCTCTGCTATTAAAGTATAGCAGATAAATTTTTGAACTCATTGGAGTACTTTTATCAACCCAGCCAAATTTACCTGAACTGAAAAACTGTGTTTCGAATTTTTTGAAGCAATTCGTTTAGTATTCAATTATTTTCAATGACAGACAATCGCACAATCATTTTTGTTTGGATTTCTTCAAGTTTATTTCACTAAACTAAAATGTTCTACCTTGACCATGTGATCCGGAAGGGATATGTCGACTGGTTGAAGCTCTTTCACCGGCATATGAAATGCCATCTGAGTATATGGTAGAGATGTTGAAGGCATTATCGATTCAGCGGATTCAATGGACGGAAATGACCAGAAATGATTGTCGAAGAGATAAGAAGACAGTGAGTCACATGTACACAGCTAGAACAGACACACAACAACACAATTTTGTAGAAGGGAAAAATATCTTTTAATGTATTTATTTAATGGATCTTTACACGGATGAAATTTATTTTTTTTGTCAAATAAAAATATAAAACAGTTAAAACGATAAATAGGTGATGGGACGGTGGGAGAAGTGGGGTGAAAACCAAACATCCAGCGAATTTCGCATCTTGTGTTCTATATTGAACGGGGAGGAGAGGAGAAAATAGCTGTGATACCCAGATTGGTACCACAAAGACAAAAATAAAATAAATAAGTTTTTCAGCACACGGAGTCGAACCCCGAACCCTCCCAACCATAAGACAAGATTAAAAATATAAGTTTTACTTGTGTTTCACCGGTGTCGAAATGTCTGGTGGCGAAATGTCCGATAGCGAAATGTCCTGGAGCAGTTCCAAAGTGAATGGAAAATATTCATTTGAGTTCGAAACACATGTTTTGTGAACTTCTAAGGCACAACTAAAAGATTCATTCACATGGATGGAACTCTTTCTTTTTGTCACATAAATAATATAAAATATAATAATAAAATAGTCATAATGATAGGTGAGGAGCCGGAGGGAGAAGTGGGGAGAAAACCATAAGAAATCGATAAAAATCCAGTAAATTATGAATCTTGTGTTTTTTGTTGAATGGGAAGGAGATGGGAATAGCTGCGATAATGAGGGTAACAATTAAAAATCAAAGAGGTGTGTGAAAAAACTGATGGATAAAAAGAAAGAGCAGAAAGGAGTTAAATAATGCAAAATCACAAGTTTTTCACCACGCTAATTTGGTTGAGAATTGAAGACAAAAGAGATGGATTTCGGAAAACTGGTGGGGTTCGGGGTAAGAAGAATGATAACGAAGATGATGGGTTGAATGAAAAAAGGGAGGAGGGGAACGTACATCGGTTTCTTTAAACTTTTTCTTTGGAAAACATGTTGATAGATTTGATTGAGAGGGGTACTATACGGTAGGTGCAATAATTGAACATAGAAAAGTAATCGTTTTGAACGAGTCATTCTAAAATACGAGCTTTTAACTACTCAAAACCGATCACAGTTCTTGCAGGAAAATCTTCTTTTCGATCTATATCGAATGTGCATTTTTGTGAGCAACTATGAAAGGAAGACAATCAAAATGGATAAACAAAAAACAATAGTACCAGAATACGAGGAGCAACTTTTTCGTTAAAAGAATGGATAAAATGTAGAGCAGGAAACAAACGTCGCCGTGGCGCACACTTACACAAATAGATCATCACAGACACTGAAATGATGACGGGGAAAGTTTTTGGAGGCGATAGGATGGGGACGAAGTGGATAATTTTTAGAAAGATACCAGACGGAATGACGAATAGAATATGCTATTTTTGTGTCGCCGGCGTCGCATTGTTGTGCTTCCTCCGACGTCTCCTGAAGCAGCAACATTTCACCTCGCCGCTCAAGTTGTCTCCTGCAGCTGTCCTTCCTTCAGTATTTCGACTTTCTTCCACAGCTTCACCAGCATTTGAATTGATTACCTGTAATAATTCGGAATACTGAAAAATCTACAGAACTGATTCGATTATTTTGGATAACAACACGAAAACTTAAAATTGTTAACTTTTAAATTAACGTGTCATCTATTATAATCCTGCTGCTGGTTTTTTTTTTTAAATTTCAAATTTCCGACACCTTTCGCATCGATTTCTCACAAAACTGCCTCCATTTAGCTTTTTGATTCTTGAATAAATAAAAGGTTTTACCTGTGTTGATCCGAATTGAGCATGAGCTGCAGCTTGACTGACTTTCAGCTCTCCGCGATCTGCAAAATTTCCATGAAAATATATATCTACATCATCCCATCGTTTCACGTACCAGTTCTCTTCACATCCTTTGACTCTGATGTATGTAATGAGCCTGATGGTGTCGACTAAAAGCAAAAAATTACTTCAATAAAAACAAAAGCAACTTACCACATTGTTCAGTTTCGGCGTCCAGTCGAATTCGTAGTCATAAGATGCACCTAATCGATCAAGCACAGATTTGAAAAGATTATAGCAGAAATCGTAATCTGGTGTTTCGAAGAAGTCTAGACGGCGAGCATAACGGAGGTATTGAGCAAACTCATCAGGGAATCCTTCGCAGAGAACCTCAACAGCTGTCTGACGCTTTGTATCTCCAATCTTCTGGTATCGCTCTTTCAGTGTATCGGCTTTCAGTCCTTGCCATGGAAGGCTTCCTCTCAAGAAGTACATAAACATGTGTCCAAGAGCTTCAAGATCGTCCCGTCGCGATTGTTCCTTGCCAAGATGTGTGTTGATCGACATGTAACGTGCAGTACCCGTAAGCGACTTGTGTTCCCTGTAGGCGATGTGTTTTCCTGAAATTCAGAAACATTTAGTAATCAAATTTACTGGATTGGATTGTTGATCATGAATGGAACTGAAAAAGCAGTTTACAAATGAAAAACATACCCGTATCGCAGTCAATGTACTCTTTTGCAAGTCCGAAGTCAATGATGTGAAGAACGTGTTGTTTACGTGTTGAGTAGCGTCCAATCAAAAAGTTTTCTGGCTTCACGTCTCGGTAAATGAGGTGTTTTGTGTGTACATATTCAATTCTGCGGATCTGAAACATTTCTTATTTGATTTTTTCTGATAAAAACTATGATAACTAAAAACGTGTTTAAAAAAAAATCAAACTAACGAGTTGCATTGCTACCATGGCGACTGTTTTAAGTGAGAAATGTCGATCGCACAAATCGAAGAGATCTTCAAGTGAGTGTCCAAGCAGTTCCATGACTAGTGCATTATATTTACCACACGGTCCAAAGTAGTGTACTTGGGGAAGACCCTCTGTAACCGGTGATTCTGTTGGCGTTAATCTATCTGCTCATAATTTTTTTACTTACCTGCTTGTCCGAGCAATTTGTAAAATCGATACTCGAGATGTAACTGAGGGGCTTTGCTTTTCATCGGTTCCAGTTTGATTGCTACATGCTCATTATTGTAAAGGTTTTTTCCGAGTCGAAGTTCGCCGAAGTTTCCGCATCCAATCTTTTTGCCGACCTGAAAGTTTGTACCTTAAATTAGTTTTATTTCTCAAAATAGATGTGTTACAAAACTGAAGTCAAAATTTTTTTTTTGATAATCCACAATCTACAAAACCAAGAGTAATTTTTTTGGCCTGGCCCGGACGTGCCGAAGACTATATTGTCAAAAAAGACAGAATCAGTGACTTCTGAGACTTTCTCAAATATTTGAGTTAATATTTCACATCAATTAAACTTGTTCTCACCTTGAAATTGGGTCCGACCATGAGCACTCCCTGTGAATTGGTAGTGCTCGCCGAGGTGGCCGAGTTGCTCCCGCGTGTGTTCGTCATTGCGGAAGGTGCCCAGTGTGAGAGGCCAGATAGGATCGCCTGACGAGGCCGCGTCGACGTCGACACCCGTCTGAAAATGACAATTCAGAACGGAAAAGCAAAAAATTTGAATGATCAATAAGCGGAACGGGACGAGGCAAACCAACGACTCAACCAACACACGAGTCAGTAAAAATATAAACCATACGGCGAAACTAATTTTTTCAGACCGATGCTTCATAAGACAGCCTTAAAATTAAATTTTCATGATACATATTTTTTCAAATATAGAACAATCACTTTCAAAAATTTACGAATCAACTGGAACGATACAAAAACCAACATAAAATAAATAATCACTTGAAGAAGCCAGTAGAAATTATTCTCACTTATTGAAACAAATTACAGTGAGAAAAAATCGGTTATTCATTATATGTTTATCAGTCCTACATGTTCTTTCTTTTTGACTCGTGAAAGGTAGGCGGTCATACAGTAAATCGACCAAAAGAAGGAAGAGAAAAAAGGACGAAGCGGACGGAGACAACGATGGTTTTCCATTCTTATCAGAACGAGAAAGATACAGTCAAGTAAGGCGTGCTCTATCTATCTTTCGCTCTCTCTTCAGACCAAACAGAAACACGTATGTGTTTGAGTGGACCGGACGGGAGGGACACTATCAATATGCATTGAGCATGATATACTTCGCAGCCGTGCCGTGAGCATCAAAAATGTATAACCTTCAGTCATCTGAACTTCAACTTTCGTCATGGCAATACTTGATATCGCATAACTATTTTTGTGGAAGAGATTAATATTATCATTATAAAAACGAGGAATAGGAATAGATTTAGTTCCCAAAAGGTTGTACACTAAAGAAAATTATTTAAACCATCGTTTCACGAAAAATATTAATAGGTAGACTATAATGAAAGCTTCGGGTTTCTATTAAACTTGAAATTCGAAAATAATTTTAGAATATGAATCAAAACTACTGTCCAGCTGAACATTATGAGTCATCAACTCCTTAAAGGAAATATAAAAATAACTAAGAAACTTAAGCAACATATCAAACTTCAAATATTATTCTGGATTTTTTTTGAACTATCATCGTCGACTGTTAGGAAGTAAAAAGTCACCGTGATTTGATGATGAAACAAAACCGAGTTTTCCGGTAAACGGGAATAAGAATATTGATCGACGGCAAAGAACAGAGAAATCGAAAAGGGAAAAAAAAACTGTGTGGTAGGGAAATACGAACACACACATAGATTCAACGGAAGGGAAGGGAAAGGAAAAGCGGTCGGAAAGAGGAGAACGAGGGAGATAGAATAGGGATTGTGGAGTAAGAGGAGTAGAGGGTGGTGGCACAGAGACCAAATTGAAAATCGATAAGTCGAGTCGGCAGTGGGTATGTGTTGAGGAGGTGAGTGCATTGGATGCGCCTGCGTCTCCTTCCTCTTACAATCCGCATCCCTTTCCGCGACGATGAAATGAAAAATATGATGATGAAGATGAAGCCACTTTCTCGAAGACGACGACGACGACAAAACACCAAATTAATCGAGAAAGAGGACGAGGCATCACAGACATGGCCAGGGCAGGGGGGCGAAAAAAGAGTGAGAGCGGAAAAATGAGTCATTCAGCAGATAACAGCAACAGCCGTAGCAGCAGAGGCGAACGAACGAAGCAGTAGCCGAGACGACGGAACGAACGAAAACAACAAAAACACAAAAATTCGGTATTCTACATGTAAGTCTGAAGCGGTTTTTCTTTTTCGAAAGAAGGAAAGAAGACACTCAAAACAATGTGATTTTACTATTTTCAGTTAAAAAAATATGAGTGTATTTTTTCCCTATTTCAGTTTAAAGTAAAAATTCACTGAGACCTATCCGAAGATGACTCGCGGCTTTTATTATTATCCATTCTAAGAAGAATCATTTTGTTTTGGTGATGGCTCCCGTGAGTAACGGTTTTTCTTCAACGGACCATCGGAGGAACCTGGACTCCTGATTGTTTTTTGAAAAATAAGATTAACATGGAGGAAAAAGTAAACGGACAAAATACGAGGACAGAAAGGACTGGAGTGGAAAGGAATAGAATAAGAAATATTTAAAACACGATAATAGAATTCACACCACGAAAAAAGTAAATAAAATGTGCAGTCTATCGAGCCAAAATTGAGCTGAATTTAAAAAATTGAATTTCTGGAAAAGACGAGAAAATTGGAAGTAACATTGGAACGGTGTATTGGATCAAAATTATCTGGGGTTGAGAGCCTAGGTGTGCACAAAACACAAAGCAATCTCCGGTATCTACTTTTTATGCATCTGATGTGCTCGCCGGCAAAGAAATGTGGGGTGCGCAAAGAGAAAAAGTAAGAAAGGGATGAGAGATGAGACCACTTGAAAAACCAACGAGGAGCAAGACCTCGTCATTCGGCTACGAAGGACATGACAGACACATCTAGTTCACACATTCTCAGCAAGCTCTGATAGAACACACGAATAAGAAAAGTTTCCGCGTAAAGAAAGAAAATGCGACGACAGATCTATGTTCTCATAGTTTAGGTTATGCCCTCCCTCAATCGTTTCCGGTGGGATTGTTGACAAAAACACTATTTTTCTTAATCGGTTTCCGAAATAGGGGAATATTTAATATCTTTCTAAAATAAAACTGAGAACAAGGAAAAACTAACTATCATCTGAAAACCGTAATTTTCAGAAAGGATCTAACGGGAGCTCGTGAACGTAAAAACTAGAAAAAAAATAGCATGGAACACTTCATTCACGCTGTTTTTGACACAACCTGGTTAGAATGTGTGCTTGTTTTTCGTTTTTCTTTCTTCATTTGAAAATAGGAGTTGGGTCGAAAGCGATTGACGTATAAATTGAGGACATGATTGACAAAACGGAAGTTCATATGAATAAAAGAACAAGATCATGTAGACGTAGAGCAACTCTAAAACAATCTCACAAAATCAGCCAATTACAATTTTAGGCGTCATAAAAACGCAAAATTCTCAAGAGGAATTTCTACCAACTTCTTTACCATTTTGTCGTTCTCAACTTCCTCCTTATCTTCATTCTTTGCGTTAATAGGAATTTCGAAAGGCGCCTGACAAGTACTTCTCAGCGTTTCGTTTCAACGGAACGGCAACGGAAGAGAGGGTTTAACGAAACGGCAACGAAACCGCTACGAAACGAAAACGGAAAATCGGTTTAACGAAACGAAAACGGAAGAAAATCTCAACGTAACGGCAACGAAACCACCACGAAACCAAAACTAATCGGAAATCAATCGATATATCCGCATAGTGTTCCTAAACTCAGCGCGAATGTCAAAACGAAGCTCTGTTGAAATAATATTTTTTAGTAATGTTTTTCCATTTTTTTAAAATTAATTATTCCGCAATGAGAATTTTCAACGAGAAAAATTGATGCTGCGAACAAAATTAGTTAAACTTTTTCAGATAGCCGTGCACTAATGGAACAAAGTAACAGAAAACTGTTGTCTTTTTGCCTTTTCTGTCAGAAACCAAATGAAAAAGGTGACGACGTCAAATATCGAATATTCAACTGATATTGTTTTCAGGCTAGTCGCTGCTCTCAGTCAAGATGGAAACTCAGAGGAGAATTTTCAGAACCTCTTTTCCACGTCACCAAGTTGACTGGGATTGTTTTTAACTCGGTATAGAAACAATAGTATGCATACTTAAAAATTCGTGTAATTGGTTTTCAGTATCGAGCTACGCCGCTTCGAAGTTGTCAGACTCAACATTGGAAGTCTATGAGGAAGTCAACGAGAAGAAAGAAAACGAAAATGTAATTTCAATGTTTCAACATTTCTTAGAAAATCATTCTGTTTTAGGTCACACACATGTCGAACAACATGGAAAAGCTGCGCAATTCTGAAAGTCCAGAGCTCGTCGAAAACCAATTTGTTCAAGAGGAGGAAGTTTTGGATGACATTCATCTCGCTGCGTCGACATCTATTGATTAGAAAACGAGGATTATTCCGGTTGTTAATTTTTTGTTTCTCAATAAATTATATTCTCATCGAACTTGTTCTTTTTGTTTAATTAATGCACACATCTATTTATATGGAAAGAAGGAAGGGGGTACCAGCGATCAGTGGAAAAACGCGCAACCGCGCTCTGCCGCACGCTCCCGGGGAAACGGCAACGAAACCCCGACGAACTAATCACGAAATCCTGTGGGGAATCCGTTTCGTTGCGTTTTCGTTGCCGTTCCGTTGAAACGAAACGCTGAGTTCTCACTAATCATCGTAGTAAACGGAAATTTTGAAAATACAAAAAATGGAACACCAATTGAAAAAATTGACCGCGACGCGAGCCGCGCCGCTCTGCCCGCCTTCTTCAATTCTCTTCTTGAACGCACTCGCAGTAGCAGCACAGACACCACACACACAGACAAATCGGAGCGCGCCCTTCTCTGCGCTTCTACTGTTTTCACACTGTCCCTACGACTATGGAAAGACGCGGCACCCTCCCCCGACGCTGCATTTCAACAACTATTTTGTGAGAGAAAGAGACACGAAAATAAGAAAGTGTTGTGTTTACTGCTGGTCTCTCCTGGGTGTCTCTTTATCCCGAAACAAAGCCGGGAGAGTAGTTAGATAGATCAAGTTGCTCAATTATACAAGCAGATACACGGATGATATTACATTTCTTCGAAGGGTAATCGACAATTAATGAAAAATCTAACTAGAGTTGGTTTGAAATTCCATGACAAGTTGATAAAATGGTTAAGTAAAAACAAAATGCTAACTGGGCAATGTCGACTCATTGCTAAAAAATGTTTTGGAGAATAGAGATATGCGATTAGAAGAGTAGAGTCAGAGTTAGCTAACATTAAATTATTCAAATAAATTATTTGAGTATGAATATTTATCCTATTCCCAGCTGCAATGTAACACGATAGAACTAAAACAAAAAGAAAAAACACTTTAATGCTGAATTAAAAATTTTAAGCTTTGCAAAATCTGTGTGATATTGCGTGTTGGTGTTCACACGGAAAGAAAACTACCGTAGTTCTTTTAAAATCCGGAAGTGAAAGAGATACCGGAGGCCTCCACCGCGGAGGAACTGGGAAGAAAGTTAATAATTCACAAGACTCTTGACCCAGTTGAGAATTTTCGAAAAAGAAAATTTCATTCCTTTCATGAAAATTATATTCGCAAAAGAAGATAGAGCTGTCTAATCCATTCGTCTTTGACAGCTGTAAAACTCATATCAGTTAGTGGATTAGTAAAAGGATTAGGACTGGATAAATTCATGATCTAGGAAACCACATCTCTTTTTCTTCGGCTTTCATGCTCTTTTCTATTCTGTCGCACATAACATTTCTGATAGGAAAAATTCGATTTGCTGTCAATCTCTTGCTGCTTGTCCCATCTTTATGTTGAGAGTTTTTTGCCTACTTTGTGGATGTAGCAGAGAAAAAGGGAGAAGAAAGAAAGTAATGATATCTGATGAATGCTGAACAAATTTCAAAGAACCATAGTTTTTACTATTGAATAGAAAATAAAGTCAGGAAAAAAATATAGTGATTTTCGGGAATGGTCACTTTGAAGATTTGAAAGCTTTGAAAGTGGAGAATCTTCTTCGTTTGAAGTTTTTGAGTTGATAAAATGGTTAAGTACTACACTCACTTCCCAGTTCTTTTTTTTCGTCTTAGAGCTCCATAAATTCAATAAATAATGAATGAGAAGTCATCACAACTAATTTTTGGAAAATTGAATGGGACCTCCTAGAAAGAGAAAGAAAGAAAACAACATCAACAACCCACAGCTTTTCGTTATTTCCTTTTTTTCCAAATGAATTCAAATCAAACTGAATTCACAATGAAGTCTAAATAAAATGAGGGTCATCGGGAGGAAAAAACGAGAAGAGCAGAAGATGCGTCTGTGTGCCAGTGTGCACGACGCCGGAAATAAATGGAGAAGAGCTAGAGCACAAAAAAAAGAAGAGCATCCACCCACAGAAGCTATGGAAAGGAAGATATGTTTCGGGGTTGAAAATGCATCTAAAAAGGAGAGAAAAGGGCGTGAAACAGCACCGAAAGACGAGCTTCTCGCTTTCACGCTTTCCGGGCGGTTCAAAGAGCGCCTGATGGGCCGACTATCGGTCTCCAGGGACTAAAATGAAGAGTCTTTGGGATGAAAGGATGTATCTCGAGGATAGGGAAAAAGTATAGGACGTTTTGAGAAGAGAGACAAGTGCTGTAGCCGATGTTTCAAATCTACGAAACAATGATCTTTAAAATTCATGTTTCAAAATAATAAGATAAATTTAGTCTACAATGTGATCTGAAAAAGGAATTCAATAAATGAATAGAGAAATTCTGATTTTCACTCGAGAAAAAGAAGGGAAAAAAACATTGTATTTTTGCCCAGTAAGGCGTCTATTTTTTCGTTCACAAGAATAATTGATTGTTTTCTGAATACAGTGGACACCTCGTTTTTCTTATTCTCTTCTATATATTTTTCCTTTTTTTGTTGAGTGGCCGTAAGGGAATCGAATAATTAATGAAGTCACAAGGGCAGGTAACAAACGAGAAAACGAAGAGAAATATATGAATCGGGGGATTTCAGACAAAAACGAAAAAAAATTGGTATCTAAATGTATCTTTTTTCAAGAGTTTATTCGGTGGATTTGGTCAAATCTTCGTCTTCCGTTTTGATTGATTCCATATTCGAACCCATATCTTCATCGATTGAATTCTGGAATACATCTCATTTTTGTGATTGAAATTTATTTCGCTCACCTTTCGAGGTTTTTTCAACTTTCCCAAGGAATCGTTATCCGATTCATCTGTACTATTTGTTGTCCGACTAGATTCTTGGGCTTTTTGAGAAGGTGTCTCGTCCGAAAGACTCTTCTTCTTCTTTCTGCTTTTTGATGAACATTTCGTTGAGTTTACTGACTGAAAAATAGTTTTTTTGGCTATTGAATATTCAGAAAAACCATCCAGGGATGGAATACCTTTTCTTCTTTTTGGATTGCCTTTTGTTTTGAAGAACGACAAGTGGATTCTGAAGATCTCTACAAGTACAATAACATCGGAAAAGAAAACCTACGGGGTTTAGAACCACGATCTTTCTTTATTTTCTCATCACTATTTGTCTTTGTTTTTTCATTTTCATTTTCAATTCCTTCGTCTTCTCTTGTTGGTTGAAGTCCAATCACCTTTGGAGTTGGTTTCTTGATACTGGTACTTTTTGCGGAATTCGTAGATTTCGGTTTCACATTTTCTTTTTTACTGTCATTCTTTGTTGATGGTTTTCTGACATTTCGAGCCTACAAATTTGAAACTTTTCTAGCATGATCATGCATGATCTCTAATCTAAAACCTACAGTAGTTCTACTTTTTCCACACAAAGCCATTAGAACTGAAAAGAGAAAAACCAAGAAAAAACTGAAGACATGATTATCTGAAAATATTGTTTGTTTGAAATAAAAGTGTCTTGTGAGAAGAAAACTAACCGAACATTTTTGAGTCTCCTCTAATTTTCAATAGGGAAAATGGAAATGAAATGAGTTTTCTATGGAGATAAATAGTTTCACGATAACATTGCAACTTGAAAAATAGTTTATTGTGAAAATTATTTATTTGTTTTTACAATTTGGTCTCAAAAAAGCGAAACCCGTCAGTCAGCACCTTGAATATACATTATGTCATCTTCTAATATTATTATATACAAAAAATCTACAGTTTTTCACAAAATGGATGAACCGGGTACGCGAAATTGTCAAAATCCAATTGAAGACGAGGAGATCTCTCAGTAGTCAAATAGCCAACAGAAAGAGATGTATTCAATGCACGGGCGGTCTCCACGCCGCATACAGTAACCAGTTGTTGAAGGAGACAGAGTCGCATCTTAATAACAGAAACGAGTTCGGAAAAAATGGGGAAAAACAAGATCACCTTTTTGAACGAAAGACATTTTGACCCTTCTGCATAATTTATGAATTTCATCGTGTCAGTGAAGACTTGCTCCCGATTTTCTTTCATCGATTTGACAGTTTGGATAGCTGAGTTGTAGACCGAGTTGATTTTGTTATTCACCTTTTCTCGAAGAACGGAGTATTCTGATATTTCCTGGAAAAACTTGTCTATCCGGTTTTTTATAACTACAGTACTCCTACAGTAACCCTATCTTTGATGAACACCCTGATCTATTGCATAAACAGCATACTTCCAGTGTCTAAAAAAGGTGAATCGCTAGAATATATAACTTGGAAGAATCAATCAGTGCATCTGACGTAACCACACTTCAAAATATCATCGCAGAGCACAACCTATTTTTAGCAACTTGAGTAATATGGCTGTCTTCTAGTCGCAGTCTTCTTTGTAAATACTAACCCGCTTCATTATTCCACTTTCTAAGATTGACTTTCAGATTTCCTTCCTCACCTTTTCACATGCTCCAATCCAGTTTTCTGTTCTTCCAAGACACGGATAAACTCTTGTTGCATAATCTTCATCGACACATTCATGTTCAAACATTTGCCTAGAATATTCTTTTTGAAACTATATATTTTATTCTCTATTCTCACTTATTCCCTCCATCCTCCATAAGCTCTGCAATTCTTTGTTTTGTTCTCTCTTCTCCTTCATATTGTAATCCGCATTCGAGTTGTTGTTCATGTTTTGCACAGGCCTAAAATCACAATACTTTCGGGGTTTTTCAAATATTAAAATGAAAATAAAGTATTTTAAAAACTTACGAAATTCACAACTTTTTTCATTTCAAGTGGAGGAAGAGTCACAAAAGCGGCGAAGAACTTGTTGAGTCCCGTCTTCTCCAAAATATCAGAATCCGACTTCCTGTAGCTTCGTCTCACAACATTCTTATCAATTCCAGAAATCAATTCATCATCAATCGAGTTACACTTTTGAAGTCCATCAAGATATAGAAGTTTTCTGGAAATAAATTATGAATGAGATCTTCGAGTTGAAAAAGAACCTAGAAAAGAAGTGATCATTCATCTTCTAAAAGATTGTGTCTAACTCTTTCATCATTTGCAATCGAATATACTTCCGGCTCATCGGATACGAATCAGATTTAATCCTTTTTTGTGGGTTCTGACAAATTTTATTTATTTATGCAAACATTTTTTCGAGTTTGGAACAATTTTCTTTGAATGTTGTTTCATTTGACTCGGAGATTTCAAGAAAAAGTTGAATTCCGACGAATACCTAAACTGCCAGAAAATAAGATAGAAGATTTTCAGTCCTCAAACTTGAAAACCCATTCTGAATCTTCACAACGACAATCAATTCTGAAATTCCTGCACCCGAAGAATCTTATTATAATTACAATAAACTGATAGCTAGCGTTCTATGAATCGTTACAATTCTTCCTCTATTCTTTCCTAATTTATCGTTCTTGATCCATCTGAACTTTATCGTCACACAGTCAAACAAAAAGCTGAAAGAAAAAAGAAAAAGTTGGTCATTTGACGAAAAACGTATTGTTTCCCTCTCTATTCATAACCAGATTTTCTCTCTTATCACAACTACAAATCAACCTCTTTTGGTCACCGTTCCGTCATCGGAAGTTATGGTTTTTTGGTGTAAATTCTTCACACTTTTCGTGTCATTCTGAATGTTTGACAAAGAGAAAAGGTGAAGAAGAGATGAATGATAACGTCACGAGATTCTCGAACTTCAGTATCGAATCTTTTCCCCTCTGTGTTTATAGAGATGAAAAAGTTATTTTTGGAGACTAATTGATCAAAGGAAGTGTTAAAAATAGAAGAAACACATACCTATCTTTTGCTGTCAATTCTTCAGATTTGATGGCCTGCGTGTAGGCATATCGGGCTGCAATAAAATAATTTCTATTCGAATTGAAAAACAGAGAACAGGTGTATCATCCAATTTCTTTTCTGATTAGAGTTGAAATCTCTTTTGACCAAAAAAAAAGTTGAACCTAATTTTCAGACACCTTCAAGGATTATCCACTTATCAGCCTACTCTTTCTCTGCTTAAATTATCAACTTCTTGTCCTAAATCCCATTCGGAAAACCTTTTAACTTGATCCACAAATCCTCTCAAAAACGTTCGATTGTCATATATAGTATTCGGGATGAATGGCAATTATTCAATGTCTTCCTTCTTCCTCCTCCTTCTCTCAAATATGGCTTGGTTTGAATATATCACGTATGAGTGTTTCTCTGCTCTTTTTCTCTTTTTCTCTCATTTTCTCACTCTTTCCCTCCCTCTCATATCACTCGTTTCATCTTCTCATCACTAGTGTTATCCATATTTGGGCAGCTCACTTCTCTAATTTTTCTCCTCTTTTTTTGGTGAATTCGTAATGTTATGTTAGGTTCAATAAGGCCACAAAACACAAGGTATTTTTGATTCTCTATTTCTCTTTTATCATTTGAAAGAATAGAGAAATATAGAAAAATGGAAATAATGAGGAAAGGGTAAAAGCCAATGACGTGGCAGATTTGAGAGAACTACTGACCTAGAGAACTAAAATAGAGAAAAATAGGATTAGAGTTCCGAAAATTTATGACGAATCCGAGAGGGTTTCCGAGTTTTATGTAGGTTTTTGTTAAATTCAGTTACGCTTTTTTCTATAACAAGTGATTCAATTAGAGCTACCCAACGCCCACTGATTTGTCGTCTACCCAACCTAATATTTTTCAGAACTCACCTCGAAAACCGATGATTCTTGCTGCTTCAATTTGCTGACTGCTGGCTTTTTGCCATGCCAGAAAAGAAGAAGTTGATTGTGAATTTCCAACAAAATAGAAGATGAGGAGAAGAAGTGACCAGTCAGCGCCCCCACCACAAATCGAAGAGCGCATCATTGTCGAATCGTCTTCAACGTCTTCTTCGTCTTCTCACACCACCACTGACACTCGTATATATCGCCGAGGGAGGACGGTTCAATGCCCGCCTCTTGTTGTTGCGCCCGCCCACGGAACACTTCAACTTGTACCTCTACGACACTCTTCTGCACCGCCCATTTCATTGAGCTCGGCGAGCAGCTCTTCGAGCCGTGAAATGCGTCGCCCGTCTACGAATGCAACAATCAGTTCGGACGTGTTGAGGAAACCCGTTCAGATAACAGCTGATCCCCGGGTTTATAAAGGATCAGTGTTTGCTAATAGAAGATTGGCTCATGATAGGGTAAGTCTATTTTGTGGAAACTGTGGACATATATTTCTAATTCCCAAATGTGACGTCGTTTCACTGATTTTCTTCTCAAAAAGCCACATATGGTTTTAAAAGTCATGCAGAGAATTCTTCGAAGAGAAAAACTAGTCTTTTTAGGTTCCCAGTGCTCAAAAAAGCCAGCTTTAAGGTTAGAAAAGCTTCATAAAACGTATAAAATCATCACTTCTTCAGCAAGCGTAAAAACTGTATTCGAGAATAAATTTTTATTTTCAATCAGAAATGTTTGTCTTCCTCAACTCCTTGCAAAAACTTAAGCTTCCAGTATTGAATGAAATCGGCTGTTCAAATCGTTGAACTTTTTCCAGAATGATTCTTTTTGTTATATCGCGCTCTTCTTTTTTTTCAATTTCCTTCTCTCATTTCAGGCTCGTCAAGCTGAACAAGTCGAATCGAAAGAGAAGAAATATCGAGTTGGAGTGATACGAGAACAACTGAACACCCTTCTTCCACGTGTTCCAATATCACGTAAAGTTCATCAGACGACTGCAACAACATCTTCTTTTCTTCCACCTGTACCCTCAAAAACGTAAGTTTGTCAATCGTTGTGTTGCATGCAAATTTATGGAGCCTCGTCACGCAACACGCCGCTTCCGGACAACAGCCACTTTATATTTGTGACTTGGGGTCTGGAAAGGAAAAGAGAGAAAAATAGAGAAAACGATGAGTTGTTTTGATTCCTTAACATATATATTTGGGATATCAACAAACTTGATTACAATTCTGAATCATAAAATCGAATTTTATCAAAATAGCTGTTTTTTTTAATCCGGTTAAAAATGATACAGGAAAAAAGAGAGTAAAGAGCAAACTAACAGTAACAAAACAACAAATATTCATTGAAAACACGAAATTTTGCATAATCTGAAAATGTAAAACATAGCAACTTGTTTTGTGCGTATTCTGATACTTTGATTTGACCGAAAATAAACTATAGTGACTACTTTCAGACGGTCTTCATCTACATATCTTCCTGATATATCTACAAGAAATGGATCTGCACTCAATACTTCAATTGACAAAGCAAGAGGATCCAAATCATTTGCAGCTGCCCGATTTATGCCGGTTTCTAGTTCTAAAGTTGGAAATGGTAACAGTCTATTTTGAAGAAGTATTTGATCTTTTTTTTACTTCAGGGGACATTCTTGGAAAACCTCAACCTTTTGCCAAAGAATCTTCAAGTACCCAATTTCCAGTGAAAGTTGTTGTGAATTTTGAACGGAGTTTACCTTCTGATATCTATGGAACTGGGAGTTCAGCTATCAGAAGGCATAGTAGACACGTGGCATTATCTCAAACTGCAACTCCTCCATCGTCTTCGAGACCAGTGTATCCGATAGTGGATAGTGGAGTTCAAACGGATGATGTAAGATTCTTTCAAAATTGATTTCTCTGATCTAGCGATTTCAGAATTTCGATCAAAAGTTCGAAGGTTTGGTGAAAGAATTGGCCAACTCCGCAATCGAAATGGCTGTCATCAACTTGGAGGTCAATAAATATAACATTGTTTCGAAATATTTTAATATATTTTTCAGGCTGAGAACACAATCCGCGCAATGCGGAAAACGGCGGAAGCGACAGAGCATGAGCTTCGTGCGGTGGCGCGTAAACAGAATTTGGAGTCTGCGGATTGGAGGAAGAAGATGATTGAAAAGGTAGTGTTGAGAACACTTTTCGTGTTTCAGACCGATTGTTATAATATCATTTAGGAAAAATTATTAAGTGGAAAAAACTCGAAGAGATTCTGAAGTTTTTGTGATGCTCTTCATCTATATTTTTCAATATTTAGTTAAGAAAAGTTATCATTTTATTTGGATCAATTACTATAACTATTCAATTCAATATTATAAAATTATCCCAGAATAACGAACTTGAAAGTTGGAAATTACAAGAAGCAAATGCTCGTGAAGCACAACGATTAGCTCAGTTGACATGTGAAGAAGTTACAAGGAAAACACTGGAAAACTTGCAAATTATTGAAAGAAACTCGAAGAAATCTATCGGATTAGATAATAGAGATATGGTTCAATATGAAGAAAAGAGGGCTTTGGTGACTGCAGGTTTGATGGGTTACTGTACAAACAGTTGTGAAATTGAATTGAATTTCAGAACTGGAGAAAGACTTTTTCCCATGGCTGTTACATCGAGCAGAAAGACTTTTCAAAAATCAATTGGCAAGAGGCCATCTTGATCATAGTGAGTATTCGAACCCTTTCTGAATTTAAACTTCTCAATTTCAGGCATGATGAACGAGTTACACTATCGTAGAAAAATGGAAAAAAGGAGATTGATCAGTTTGAATTCATATTCTTTATAGTTTTCTTTTTATCAATATTTTTGTACTTTTTCTTCCAAGTTCGCTAGATTTTCGGTTTTGGATGTATAAGATTTGAATATTTAAGTAAACATTAAAAAAATATCAAACTGTGCCTTAGAATTCGTGTCGAGAAAATCTTGAAGTTTCAAAAGATTTGGTGGATTGAGTCTCATGTGAAGTATGCTTCTTGATTTCTAAGAAGAAGTATTTAAGACTTCGAGACATAGGAAGTTGGTATTTCCTTGATTCTAAATATTTTTACTTTTCTTACAATCATCAGAAAAAATATAATTCTGGTTGTTTTTAGCTCGTTCCATTATTGTTGAAATAGACCAAGTTCAATTGATTGTTTCTATGGATTTTTGAGATAAAAAGTAAACATTTCTCGTCTCAAGAGTTTTTTTGAAAAGAAAAGCAAACGAAACGCATTTTACCAGATCAAACTGGACGATTCTCGCATTTCGCTTTGTTTCTAGATCATTTTTTCTCAAAATTTGTATCCGCATTCCGAATTACGGTCAGTAGATAAGATCTAAGAAACTCTCAAAATTTGCCCTTGAACATCTCTTTTTTCTTTTTCTTTTCTTCTTACTTTTCGTTATGAAACCGAGACAAATACACTGTATTTCCCTGTTTCTCTTCGTCTCACTCTTCTTTTTCTCTTTGTGTCAAAGGGGTTATGATTCATTTTATTTCAATCATCATTCCTTTTCATTTTTCCCAATAAAAACATTCCTTTTCTCTTTATTTTATCATTTTTCCCTTCCAGATTCCATATGATGTTCTCTTACCGTATTCTCGCTCTCTTTTCCTTGGTTGTCACTGCTTTCTCATTGGAATGTTACACCGGATTCACTTACTTGAAAGCTCAATCCGTTGGTCAGTTGAAACTAATTCATTCATTATTTGTTTTTTTTTTCAAAAAGTCGTACCTCAAAGGTTAAAAACTCCACGTGTCAAACAAATCTACATGGAGTGAACAACTCACCAAAACAGCTGTAAACAGCTGGTCAGAAATACAGAATTATATATTCGGAAATGAGGATCAATAAAATGTTTATTTCTGACCAGAGTTTTGATTTCCATTCTTTTAGGAACTTCGAAAGAAACATGCTCATCTCCAAATGATTTCTGTTACAACATGACTGCTGATTTGACTTCATTAAACAATGTGAAAAAGGGAGGATGTTCTTCAACAAGATGCATTGTGAGTTATGCTCAGAAAAACTAAAACCGGGTGATTATGTTCATTAAACAGAAAAAAAACAGAACCATTGTTTCTTCGAGACACTTTCATCTGTTCATTCATTCAGATCGCTCGAAACAAATGCGTGACTCAATCCATTGGAGGAACTCAAATTCAATTCTGTTGTTGTAATACCGGAGACTTGTGCAACTCAAAGTTGACTGTACGTGTCCTTTTCTTTATTCTACTGAATTCTATATCCAAAACCAAAAATTTTCAGAACATGAGTTTCTTCGAGAAAACTAAACAAAGAGCAAAAGACTTCTTGGATATGCTGAGAGGATAATGAGCAAGTTTTATTGATAATTTTGTGATTGTAAATAAAAGTTGTCGTTTTTATTTCTTTCCTGCAGATACCAGTCCTTTCAGCACTGACAATCCACGATCGAATAGTGAACCAGAATCCTGAAAATTATCGTTGAACTAATCCAAATACAGTAAGACTCCTACCGTAACTGCTCCGCCATTACACAAATCACCGGTGTTGCAGCAGCAGAAAGTAAGAGCTTGTCCGGAAACAACTTGATCGAAACACTTATTTGCGTGGAACTGAAATGATTCGTTTTCAAGGTTTCGGAAAACTACAGTACCTGACATATCACTGTGTTACAACCAGCTTTCTGAAATTTACTGAAACTTGAAATATCGGCAGTTCCATTGTAACAATAATCGGTTTCCTTCCCACATTCTTTTGTTTCCGTTCCTATTGTGCTACCTGAAAGCAATTTCAGTGAAAACCTCCATTGTCGAAAATAACAGTCATACGGTAGCTTACCTTTCATTATGGAGTATCCAGTATAGCATTTCAAAACTGCTTCTGATATTGGAAAAATAATAAAAACCAAGCAAAGAACCACAATTTGTTGGTGATTCATATCAATTTGAAGAAAGTGGAATTGGACGGAAACAGAAAAAATGACCAAAATTGACCCTTTTTGTTTGTCTCCTTCTTCGTCTTTTTCATCTCGTCAACCGAAGTTTCATCTTCTCTTTTTCTCAAATTCGATTCTTTATCAGTTTTGGGATGTGTCACACTGTATTACACAGGAAATCAATTTTATAACAGTAACAGATAAAATCAACAAGAATGGAGTGGTTGAAGACTAGGAACAAGTAAAAGGAACCATGCTATGAATGACTAGATAACCAAAATTAATCTGATATTTTGTTCATTGATGGAAGTCCAGCGTCTATGAAGGTATCGAAGATCTCTGGTCCAAACACAACTTTTTCTGATTTGAGATACCTGAAAAAAGTTGATTTACCCAAGGAGATATTCTTTTTTGAATTTACTTGTAAAGTTTTCGTAGATCTCTGCTCCGTCGCATCATCATTCGACTACTTCCAATCAGTACAAATTGTCTTTTAGCGCGAGTGACAGCAACATTCAATCGTCGAGTCTCTCTCAAGAACCCGATAGATCCTAAAAAAATGACGTAAAATATCACATGAATATTTCTCACCGTCATCATTATCTCTTACGAGACAGAAAATGATAACTTCACGTTCGTGACCTTGAAAGGCATCAACAGTATTGATATCAACGCGGAAGGGTATCTCTGAACGAAGTCTCTCAATCTGGAAATCGACAGTTTATTTGAAAGATGTTTGAATTGGCAGTCGACTGTACCTGGGCGTAGTATGGAGCAATTACTGCAATATCTTTTGGGTCCACGCCCACATCCGTTACTAGCCGAATCACGTAATCTTTTATCACATTGATTTCGCCTAAAATGAAAGTATTAATTTTGGTTTTCGTGCATACATCGAACCGGTATTTGAGTATGAAAATGGTTCCAGACATTCCTCCTGAGATTTATTTTCGAATTTTTCCATATCAATCATAAGAATCGGGTTATTAAGAACAAAACCTTCTGGAATGTTAGGACAAATATCTGTCAGCGTGATGTTGGCGACACTTGAATGAGCTGTAAGCTTGTTGTCGTAGAAGATTTCGTTCGGCCAGTTCATAATCTTTTCATTCATTCGGTATTGTTCATTGAGTAAGATATTGATATTATTACTTGCGAACTCTTTTGCAAGTTTCTCCATCAACGACACTTTCATATTTTCTTGTATAGCTCTGAATGTTTTAATTTAAATGTATCGATCAGACAGATTTCAGTTACTTTTCAGAGAAAACCACTGCTGGAAGTTGTTTCTGATCACCCACAAGAATCAATTTTTTGCATGACGGAGTTGTTAGAACAGGAACCCAGGTAGCAGGTTCTGTACATTGAGCAGCTTCATCTACAATCATCACATCCGCTTTCCATCGATACTCGCTCAGCTTCTGGATAGAAGAAGTGCCCAGAGTTGAGTATAAAGCCTGACGTGGTGAATAAATACTGCGAACAATTGAAAACCACAGATCGTAATATTCACGAGAAACCTTTTTGTATTCGGGATCATTCTTATTTGTTTTAGCCTGCAATTCATGTTTTTGAGTACGAAATAGAAAAAAAAAACAATTTTACCAGTCGTTCATTCGCTGCTAACAATTTTGGAAAAAACTGATGTTTCTGGAATTCGTCCCTCAAACTGTTTAATGTGCACACCTCTGAAATGTATCGAACTGACGAAGTGTTTTGGACAGAAGCTCTTACGTGCTTCAACAATATTTTCCGGAATTTCCAGAAGCATTCTTCTCATCGTTGCCTGCATAGCATTCCTGACTGCAACGTGTGTCGGGGCACAAATAAGAACTTTCTTTTTCTTTTTCAACAGGTGATGTACGATCTCGGCGATTACTCTCGTTTTTCCGGTTCCCGGTGGACCTTGGATACACAGAAGGTTTCTTTGAGTATTCAAAGCTGCGGACACGGCAGCTTGCTGACTAGAATTCAGAGTTTCAGGAAGGTTCGTCAGTTTCCTATCTGAACGTTGCCGTTGTATGATTGCGCAGTGGGAAATATACCATGAATTGAAGGCATAGTGATAGCTCTGTAGGCGAGATTGATCAAGTGAACACTGTCACTGGATAGAGTTGATGGATCTCTGAAGTTTAGAAATATTTTATTCAAGACTAATCTGACCCTAACAAGTTACTTCAAAATGCTTTGCAGAAACTTAGTTGCTCCGCCGTTTCGAGATGGTATTAGAAGATAATTCGTCGTTGAAAATTCGATATATTCATCACAATAGATGCATAATTTTAGAATTCCATTCGTAGTATCGATTACATGACCTTCCGTTATCTTTCTCAAACGTCCATCAGAATCTATTCTATTTAGCAAAACTGGAATACCATTCCTGAGCCATCTGGTTTTAATTATTGAATCTCCTGTCAGTGAAATCACAGTTCCATTGTACACATCACGCTGTTTTGAGGTGATTATCAAGTTTCCGATGCATAAACCTCGTTCTTCGATATCTCTCCAATCTGACTTGTTTCGAATGAGCTCATCCAGCTGAAACAGTCCGAAATGTGCTTCGTAATTCGATTTTCAAGAATACCTTTTCAAATTGAGCTTCAATTTCTGCGTCTAAAAGTTTCGGCCATTTTTTCAAGTTTTCAGTAAACGCTGGTGCAAGAGAAATTTTGTTCTTGGGTTGTTTTTTGAGAACTCGAGAACTTCTTTTTAATGCATGTGTGGATGTAGAGAATGTACATTTTATCCCGTGATTCAGTAGATACCCAAGCTTGTTTTTCAACGACATCAAACCCTCCTGTTTCTCATGCAGAGCTGGAAAATGATGCGTGACAGTTCTCATCAACATTATAATTAGTTTGGAATATTACAAGATGATGCAAAATCGAGTTTTGAAAATAAATCAACTCTGTTAAATTTCTCAAATAGAAAAATAATTTTAATCTCACTAGGGAAGGCCTCCAGGTGACCGTGGAGTTATGGAACGTGGCATATATCATTGGAAAGCTGAGAAAAAGCTGATTCCAAATATACATTCAGTTTTTGCCCTCGAGGCTTGGTATTCGAGAAAAGCGAGGTCAAAGTTCGGAAAAACAGTGAATTATTGCCTTTCTTACACGCGAAAAATTGTTTTGCGATTTTTTGCAATTTTTGCGTGTTAAAAAGGCAATATTTTGTCATTTTTCCGAACTTTGAGCTTGTTTTTCTCGAATACCAGGCCTCGAGGGCAAAAACTGAATACATATCTGGAATTAGCTTTTTCTCAGCTTTCCAATGATATAGATCACGTCCTATAACTCCACGGTCACTCGGAGGCCTTCCCTAGTCAGTTGAACTTTTACTTTTTCTATATTAACATCGAGAAATCACATATACCAACGTATTTAAAGAACTAGAACTGTGATGAATTTTAACTCAAACGCGCGTTTCCTTCCAAAAACAAAATTGGAGCGTTTTTGCACGCACGCGACGCAGACGCGACGCGCCGCGTGGCATGTCTCTTTTCGATTTTTACTCTCGTTCTTGTCGATTTTTCGCTGTTTTCCATGCAATTCGAAATGTTTTTCTCAGATTTATTTTCAGAATATAACTTATTCAGCTCTTAATAATTTGTGAGCGCGTCTTAAATGTAACTTTTATCAATTATTGGGTACACAAAGTCAGCTGCTAAAACGTTTCCGGTTTTCTTCCTCAAAAAACAACTAACTTATTATTTTAAAGTATTTTAAACATATTTTAATTTCCAGATTTGAACCGTTCCATCTGAAATTAGGCTTATAAGAAGTGCTTCGTTGTTTGAACAGAATGTCAGTTATCATTCGGCTGAAAAATTTGCCCATCACGGCGGCCGCTTCTGATGTTCGTACTTTTTTTTCCGGTTTGAAAATTCCTGATGGCGCTGTTCATATTATTGGTGGTGACGAAGGAGAAGTTTTTGTCGGATTTGCTTCTGATGAAGACGCGAGAATTGCAATGACGAGAGACAGATCTTTAATACATGGCGCCGAGGTTTGTTTGAGTATTGATACAACAAGGTTCCGTGTCTTCCTGAAACTTATATTCGTGCTCCCGTACCTGAAATTCTGAACCATTCTGAAAGCTATCCAGGGTCAAACATTATTTTCTTGGGAGTTTGAATTTTTTCGAACAGAGCTGAAATTTTCAGAACTTTACTGGGTCGGTTTTTCCATCTGTCGCGATGAATATTTGTGAAACACCAAATTAGATTGACAACAGAACACATTTCCTCTTTTGAGTGGGTTTCGTGTTGGCTCTTCTGCTCTCTGATGTGCCCGTATCGCTTTTAGCTTCGACATTCGAACCGCACATTGAAACGTCTGGTTTTAAGAAACTGATTTATTGGAACATGCGAAAAATTACTTATTGGTTTGTGTTTGATGTTTGATCTCGCTCAGATCTGGCATACTCTATTGTTCTATGATTTCATTAGTGTATTTGTGGTTAAGATTTTCAGTTTTTAGGGCGCTGTCTATATCGGTATATGGGAAAAATAACAAAAAACGTGTCGCAAACAGTTTAATACGAAACAAAACCTCAGCTAATTAGACAATTTTCCAAGGTAAACGGTGAATGGGAGCTGAAACCACAAGTGAAAACATTCTGAAATTATAATTTTCTGTTGAATACAACTTGAAGAACATCAATTAACTGGTGAGAGTGTGTAGTTTTCGATATTCCAGAACAAATACATCACAAGTTTCACCCCACAAAATCTAACCCGGCAATTTATAACAGTCGTATAGGGGATAACAAAACACATTTCAGTAGGGGCATCTATATTGTCTGCACGAGGTTTAAAGTAAGAGAAACGGGCGTGTTTTCGACTTCCAAAACCACTGAACTGACAAAAAGTGATTAGTCCGAAAAGTTTTCAAATGTGCTAAAACTGAAAGGCTGAAATTGTCCACAACACTGGCATGAGGTCAACTAAAGTTTTCTGAAGATTCTCACATCACCCAAAATTTTTTCCAAAAATATGAGTTTTCTATATCTATTCAACTCTTTTTCTATGGTCGATTCATCCTCAATGTTAACAATTATAACCTCAAATAGTCTGGTTGCACCAGACCCAACAGTTACACCTCTCAATTTGAAATGTATCTAGTTCCAAATCTGGAAACCGTTAAATATCTCAAATATTTAACAGGGAGAAACTAATTTGTATTTTGGATAGGGTTCATATGAGTGTGCACACACATGCGTTCATTTCTTGCGTTTTTATGGTTAACTGCAGCAATCATCCCTTACTTGTTTGTGAGTTCGGTTATACTGCTCTTATTGGTTATTTACCAGCCATAACAGTCCACAGTCTATCTTGCCAAAAAATCCTTGTAAACTATCCTTTTCTTTTTTTCTAAAATCTGCTTCGGGACTTCGAAGATCCTAATGTTAAAAGTTGTCACAAACCGTCATCCTTTAGACTAAAAAGATACTAGAATTCTCACAAGCAGGTTTAGAAACGAAACGAGGTTCTGGGAACCACGTTTTATTCTCACAATCAATTATTAGTTTCGCATTATTTCCGCCGTGAATGACTTACTTGTGAGAGAAACAAGTGAGGAATGCCGTCCGAGTCTGGATTGGAAAACCAAATAAATGCTTACTGTCAGAATGGATTCGAAAACTATAAAAGTTGATGGAAAGTCAACTTTCTTTCTGATACTTTGCTACTTGGATTGTCGAGGGAGCACTATAAATCGAAATCCCTCCGTTCGTCTCTGTGTCTGTCTCCCTACTTTGCAAATGGCTGGCCTCTTATTTGTTGAAATTGGGGTCTTTGACACTACTCGTGGACGGAGTATCTGCAAGCAGTTCGCTACCATCGTCTACTGTAGTTTTTTGGCAGAAGCATTGTCATTAAAAATTGTTGTCTAATCATCTCATCTTCCCTCTTCCTCACTTATTCTTCAACAAGTTTCTCTTCAAAAGCTATTCCTGCGTTTCGATTGTTGTCATGGACATTTCAATGATAACAGTGCAATCGAACGCTTGACATTTGAAGAAACTCGGGAAGACGTTGACCAACAGGCTAACGAGTTCAACTGAAAACTTACTGAAACCTGTATTATTTTCATTGAAACCGAATTTTAAGACACGTTGGAACACACAAAACAAGTTTCCAAAAAAGGAACATGAATATTCAAGTCTGTTCTTCCGGCTCTACAGTAGTTTCCTGAATTTTATTCCGATTTAGAAAGGTTGCTTGTGTTATAGCTCAAGTAAGCTTCTGGAGCTCAATTCTGTAAAATCAATCAAAAAGTCTCATTGATTCAATGGAATCAAGGTTTCAATACAACTATTTTGAAAGGATTAAACAAAATCGTCGAATCTTACAGGAAATCTATTCATATCTTGATGATTGCCTATTATTAATTCGATCGAATTGTTCTGTGCATGGAATCCTCGCCCCGCCTCCTTGCACGCGCATTTCTTGCGGCAGTGTTTGAACGCAGCGTTGAAATGGGAGTGGGTGAGGCCGCCGCTTAGGGGCGGGGCGAGCTTTCCTCGCCCAAAACAATTGAATGCACAATATTTTGTACTGAGAAATCAGATTTTCACTCATTTTGCGCATAAATATTGTCGAAATAAAAAAAGTGATACCCCGGTGTTTGCGGACTTAGTGCTAATTTTTAAAATTTTGCACTAAGTCCGCAAACACCGGGTATCACTTTTTTTATTTCGACAATATTTGCAACCAATTTTTAAATAGAGGGAGGAATTTCGTATCAGTGTAGATACTTTTCTATTATAAATTCACGGCCTGCTGCCGGAGGGTGGTAAAGGCGCATCGGATTTGTTCGAATGGATCTCGTAGTTGAAATCAATGAAAACCGTAGTAGAATACGGTTTTTCACCCATTTCAACTACGAATTCCGTGAACCTTCCGGCAGCAGACCGTGAATTTGTAATAAGCAATAGTCGAAGAGTCTATAATCTTTATAATCAAAAAATTGAAAAATTGAATCATTTTGATCTTACGAAAACCTACCATTTGTTGAATTTTGAAACTTTGAACAACTTGAGAATTTATTATTATGGACCTACCCACGAAGTAAACTTGCCTACCCACGAACGCAAAATAATGCATTTTTATGGCACAAAAATGCATTAAATTGCATTCGTGAATAAAATTAAATTGCATTAAATGGTACAAATTTTCTTTGTGGGTAGGTCCATTACCTATCTTTCTCGTTTTCCTACTGTAGGAGACCGTGCTACAGGAATATTCGTGACGTCACATGACGTTTATGCCTACGAAACTGGCTTTGCTCTAACTTATTGGTTCTCACAAAGTAGAAGCAATTGAATGAAAAACAATGAATAGTGTTTGGAACTTGACGGGGTTGGAACTTTTTTACAGTTTATTTTCAATTTTGAAATTCGAGAAAAGAGAAGAATGTTAAACTTGTGAATGGTTCTAGAACATTTAACATGAGTTTTCAAAATTAGGTCCCATAAATGTTTCAGGAACACAGGGTACTTGTAATTTTTATTCATGTCATTTTAGACCTATGACCAAAAAATTTCAGATCCGCTTGCTCCTCTCTTCCAAATCAGAACAAAATTCGGTGATTACTGCTCGGAAAAATGGAACATATGCCTCGCCAGAATCATATGAAGAGTACGTTCCGACAGCTCCATCCCAGCCTTCAGCTCCACAGGCTCCACAAAGTTGGAATTCTCAACCAGCGCCGAACCCTTATGCCGCAGCCTCGGGTTATGAAGCCTCTTATCCACCACAGAATTCCAACGCTGCTCGCTTAAATATCAACAATCAAAACAATTACAGTAGTCGTACAGATATGCCACAGGTATCCAAAAAATTGAATAGAAAAATATAATTGTTGGAATTTAGCTCCAATCTCCTGGGAAACCGAAAGAGACATTTGGTTATGGTTATAATAATGGTTACAAAAACACATACCAACAACAAGGTCCTCCTCCTCAGAATGTGAACCAAAGATTTGGTTCAAATCCTTCTTCCTCGAAACTTACGGAACCGTTGAAAAGTAGACCCACTCCACCAGTCCAATATCAACAAAATCAAGCACATCAAGAACCACCACATCAGAATGGACCTCATCAAAATGGACCAAATCAAAATCAGAGATTCTCGAACTACGGAATTAAAGGAGGACACCAAAGCGGAAACAGAACAAATAATTTTCATGAACCTGGAAATGAACCAGTGCCTGGAGGAGATTCATGGAGGGATAATTCTTATAACCAGTAAGCAAATTATGTTTATTATTAGAAGTTAACATCGTATTTTGTTAATCTAAAGTTATAGTTTAGAAAAATACAAACAGTTTGAATAATGAAAAAATGGTATGCTGTTTTCAGGCCGCCTCGCAATGATTTCAAACAAGGTTACAAAGGAGATTATAACAATGAGTACCGGGAAGATTTCAAAAAAGATTTCAAGAGCGATTTCAACGGAGCAAACAAGTTCAATCAACAACTTCCTCCAAGAAATGGTCCCTCTTTTGACGGAAATCAGCAACCAAATAATCGTTTTCCTCCACAAAATGGGCGAAAAACTTTGATGCCAACACCACAAGTTCCTTTCCAAAATGCTCCTCCTGCTTTCGCATCTCCACCACAGCAACAAGGAAGCGCTGTTCCTCCGGTCAACAAACCATTCCAAAATGGTCCACCGCCCGTCATGAATCAACAAAGAAATATTCCGCCTATATTCCCTAATAATGCAGGAGCTCCTCCAATGCAGAACAACATGAGTCGTGGACCACCTGCAAATATCAATCGTCTTCCTCCCGTACCATTCCAGAACCCGATGGGTGCTCAAGCACCATCAGTTCCAGCTTTCAACCAAACTCCAGTCATCCCAGCTATAAACAAACCTGCCACAGTTGGAAATCCATTGGAAAAGTTTTATATAGAATTGGCGCGTATTCCCACCGACTTGCTCCGCCCAGCTGCTCTTGAAGCTTTTATTCGTCCTACATTACCACTTACTCTCTCATCAGTGAAAACAGTTTTTGGTCCCGGTGGAATCCACATGCATACTATTATTCGTCTCGATTCAATTGCTGACTATGCAACAATGATGAGAAGAAATGGAGAGCAGGGAATCAAAATCACGCAGTCTGATAAGAAATCGTTCGATTCTGCGATTGACGGTGCCCCTATTCCTATCGCGGTTCAATCTGCAGTTACAGAGAAAAGAGTTGACGATGATAGCAAAAAATTGAAAAGAAGTAGATGGGAAACTGACAGTCCGCAGAGAAGTCCAAGAAGAAGTCCACCACGTCGAAATATCAGAGACAGATCGAGAAGCAGAAGTCCTCCTCGTAGAAGAAGAAGATCAAGGAGCCCACGTAGACTTGATGAGCACACTGATCCAACAAGATGGTGCATTCAGGTGACCAATGTACCTTTTCGTATGAAAGAAGAGGAGTTGCTTGAGTGAGTTTTTCAAAATAGTAACATTGAAATAGTTTCTAAATCATTGTAATTTTCAGATGGTTCGCAGAGAAAGTCCGCCCAGCAAAACTTGTTCGAACATTTTATTCAGATGGAAATGCATCCGATAGATGGGTGGCTGAATTTTCAAGTGAAAGTTTGATGCGTCGATCGTTTTCAATTCGAACATTATGTGCGGGAAGAACTCTCAAACTTTCTTATATTGATAATGAGAAAGCTGATGAGATACTCAGAATAGAAGATGTATATGGAGAAGAAAGACGTCATAAGAACGAGGAAGCAAGAGTGAGTTACCTATATCTAAACTATCTGAAATTCAATAAATTTATAGATGCAACAGGAAGAAGCTGAAAAGTCCAATCCTCCGTCATTTTTCAACGCTCCGCCAATTTCCCGTCCGCCTATCTCCAATCCAAATCAACCCCCAGTGATGCTCCAAAGTCCAGCCGTAGCTCCAAATGTTCATAATGGTCCGCCGCTTAACGGCTTGAATGGTTCCGTTCCACCTGCGTTCAATGGACAGTCTCAACCAGCTCGAGGAGGATTTATTCCTCGAGGAAATGGTTTTCCACCGCCTGCACGAGGAGCCATGATGCAACGTGGAGGGCACGGCGGTAGTCAAGGTTTTCATAAGAATGGGGGAAACAATTTCAATAGTCAAGAGCCACAAGGATCGTTTGGAAATCAAGGTCCAGACTCTTTCCGAGGAGGGTTCCGTGGTGGTTTCCGCGGGGGACGTGGACGAGGCGGATTCAATGGAGCCTTTCGAGGAGAAGAAAGTCAGCCGTCGAGAAACGAATTTATGGAGCTTGTTAAATCAATCGGTCCTCGTGGAACCGTGCTTACCTGCAACGGATTTCCCAAAGATGTTACTCTAGAAGACGTGGTGAGTTATTAGAAAGTTGATGATCATTCAAGAGAACTTCCCTATTTCAGGTTGACTTCTTCATCGACTACGAACCTGATCGCAACTCGATTCGGATACGAAGAGGAGAGGATGGAGTGATGACTGGGGAGTGCATGCTCGCATGTATGAGCCCAGAGGTAATTTCTTGTTTTGGAATGAATACTGAACTTTTTTTGAGAAGTAGAATCCAATTTCTAATGAGTTTACTTACAGAATGCTCGTCGTGCTTCCGTCGATCTCGATGGTCGAATGCTTCGGAACTCCCCCATCAATGTTCGAGTTCTTTGAACTCGATTCTTTGTTATCTCTATTTATTCTAAAAAGCTATGTGTCAAGTTTCCCTTATTTATAATGGATCTCAACCCCTGTATATTTCTTTGTTTCCGAGTTCATTTTACCTCAATAATTTTATTCTTATATCAAATAATTCTCAAACCCCCTATCCATTTTTTTACGTGTAGAAGTGTTTTAATCACCCCGTTGGACCGTTTCTTCTTATTTTACTTATACTCTCCTTCTTCTTTATTAGTATCACTATTTGTCCACTAGTTTCGTTATTTTTCTTTTCATAAAGTTATTATTCTTTCCTCTTTTCCAGTATAAATCAACATGATTATGCATTGAGTTCCGTAAATTTTTGGACTCCTCTCGCTTCGCGGAATTTGTTAGGATCCGCGAGAGACTTTTCCATGCAATTACGAGGCGTGAGCGTATGTGCTCGACGAGCCGCTTTTATCGTCGTCATTTTGGCAACGACGTCACCTTCAGAACTTTTTTTCTTTTGTTTACCGCCAATTATTTGTTTATTTTATAACTTCCTAATAGTTGATGTTTGAGACTTTCATGATGAGTGTATACCTTGATTTCGCTTTTTTTATTTCTTCTTGAAAACTCGTGTGCCTATGAGGACAATATTCAAAATCTAAAACTGAACTTAGGCTTAGGATAAGGAGTATCACTTCTAAAAATAGCTCCTTTCACCAATTTGTGACTAGAAATTTTCTAATTGTTCGAATAGTTTCCTTCTTTTTTTCCCATACTTCACGCTCCGTATTCTTCGATCCCAAAAGAATTCCCAGCAATCAAAATATAGAGCTTTTTCATTCTTTCGGAACCATTTTATACGAGAAAAAACTAATGTTTCTTCTGGGAAAGCTCATAAATCACTAGGAAAAGCTCTCAATCTCCATCCATTCTTTTCCCTTGATTATTACTTTTCTTCTATTTTTTTCCCTCAATGTTGCCAAGTGGTCCTTCATATTCTTTCTGCAGGTTCTCTTCTCCTGATTTTTCTCTTTTTTACCCTCTCGTCCGGATGACCAATTCGATTGAGATGAAGACCAAAAAAGAGCATTTTGAGCGGGGCTTTGTCCGAAGAAAAGAGTAGACATGAGATGGACAAGAATAAAATAAAAAAAGAGAAAATTCCTTCGACGTTTTTACTATTTTTCTTGTTTTCGTTGTTCCCCAATGCTCTTTGCTTCGCGATTTAATGTGAATTGAATTGCTTGTTGATTCAAAAGACATAGATACTATCGAATGGGTTACTGTAGTCTATAAGGGGAATTCGTTCAGATTTCGTTTAGGCATAAAAATTCTATATGGATCAAATAAACTGTGCAGATTTGGATTCTAAATTGTGTTTGTAAACTGCTACAGTTTTGGAAAATAATACTACTCTATATTATAGCTGAAAAGACTTCAGAACTTTATCGGAATTATTTATTTAGGCGACAATTTCTTTCCTCGGGTACCATGATGAAGTTGAATAACATGGAAATGGTTTGGCACAGATTATTTGTTAGCTCCTCTTTATTTTTAAAATTGTGCAAAAACTCGACAACTACAAAACTTCAGGTCTAGATTTGTTCTACATATTCCTATAAAATTGAGACTACCAGGATTTTCGGCATACACACTCTGAAAATTGAGGCGCTTTTTGTGGTAGGATACAAATAAAGATACTGAAACTACATTCATCATCATTTTCTGTTGCTTTTTTCTGCAATTTCCGAATCGGACTCTTCCCATTTCATCCATTTTTTTCCAACTCTTTAAAAATCTTGCTGAGCGAATGCTAATCTTTGCGTGGTCTTCTCGAAACAAGCATGTGAAAAGAAACATCTAGGATTAGGAGTTCAGTTAATAAAGGATTTTCTCTTCCAAAACTCAAACTATTTGTTGTTCTTTTCAGAGTTCCCACAAAACTTTTTCGATTTCTCATAATCTTTTTGGATAATTTCTTCCCAGAACTCCGAATCCTTAATATTTTTCTCAACTTCCTTGCGAACACTTAGTCGTCCAAAAAGGCCCGAATCGAAAAAAATCGTCTTGTTTTTTCTTTTCCTCCGGAATACTTTTTTGAGTCCTTCAGTTCCCTAG
The DNA here is from genome assembly GCA_002259235.3 of Caenorhabditis latens. Taxonomy (NCBI): domain Eukaryota; kingdom Metazoa; phylum Nematoda; class Chromadorea; order Rhabditida; family Rhabditidae; genus Caenorhabditis; species Caenorhabditis latens. Next base: position 10,780,765 of record CM056092.1, on the reverse strand, counting down.
TTGAGACCAATTTGTCAAAAATTCTTCGTCGTGGCGGTCATGTTGAGACAGGGAAAAAAAGACTCAAAAACAAAAAATAATATTTATATTTACGTTCCATTTGCAAATCTTTCTTATTTCCACTAGTTCCTCTTCTTCTTTACATTTTTTTCTGGATGTTTTGATCGTTTCTCGGAAAATGATGACATGAAAATGGGATGTTTATTCTATCAAGAAGAAGGAAACTGAAAAGGAAATCAAGAGGAAGTTCATGGTCCCTCGAGCAGAAATTTCCGAATTCAAGCCTATTTTTGTTATTTAAGAAGAATTAAACATAACATTTCTGCAACAGAATATTTATATATGAATCGTAAACGACGTTTCAAATCTTTCTATTTGATTTTCATCTCTAAATTATGACTAAATCAATGTGATAAACCAATCTTCTTATCAAGATTATCCTCTCGAAAGTCGCTTCGTAGGTGTTCTTCTGTTTACGAAAACATTCATGAAGATCTTCTTTTTCAGATTAGCCACACTTTTTCAAGAAGGCTTCATTCTATTTTTAGAGCTAGAGATACTTTGAAACAAACGCGTCACAGATTTCAGCTAAATTCTTGATTTTTTTCTGAAAACGTTCTAGTAGCCGGCCTGAATCATTAACTTCGCTACAGACGAATTGGAATTTAACTTGCTCAGATCAATCAAATCCTATCATGAATAAGAATACCTCCATGTATGAATTATAATCTGAATGACGCATTATGTTCAACTCCCAGTGAATTTTTTCTTGTTTTCAGTGTCTAAAAAGAAAATTTGAAGTTCTCGATTGGAAAAGGACTATTTTTAAGCCGTACTTTGTAGAGTTTGTTTTTCAATTAATATCCCTTTTCCGAAGTATTTATTATATTTATTTATTGAAACGAAGGAGCAAGTCACTGACACGTCACATCAAGATAAAGTTAAAAGAGATATATAATTTAGGTCAGGGGTAGAAGTTTTGAGAATTGAGGGTTAGGTATTTAGAAAGATTCAACCGGTAGCCTGATCTGCAACTTGTTTAATATCAGTCACGATGTCGTCACTTATAAATAAAAAAGAGAAACGTCGAATTAGTGTGTATGTGACACTCCGTTTAGAAAAAACATTCAATTTAAAACCAGACAAGGTCAAGTGTTCCCTTCCTGCTCCTGATTTCTCCATTTTTATCTATTGGAATCTATCTCCTTTTCGTCAGTCTACAATGATTCAATCAACTTTCGGGGGTCTTCTCTTCTTCTTCTTCTTTTCTTTTCTGCCCCACAATCATCTGACTCACGAATCCTTTTTTGTTGAGAAGCGCAACTTTTCTCTGTCTTCTTTTTTTGTTTAACTCAAGTCTTTTACTAACAAAAAACTACTAGGATTAGAAATTCTAATTTGTTGAATTTCCTTCTTCATTTTGAAAGAGTTCTCCATCGTCACATGAATTGAAAGTTTACCACACAAAAGCCGTTTTTTCTTGTTTTTGGATTATTTTCGACGACTTTTCAACCCAGAAAATACCCTCGGGGCACTACGATAAGACTAAAGAGTAAGCATCTTCCAGAATTGCACTTTCCCAGATTCTCTCATAAACTGAAAACATGATTTTCATTTATTCTGTTGTCTTTTGAGATTCCAAATCCTTCTAGATCGTTTTTACAACTTCACCTATCCCAAACTTTGAGTGCTAACAAATTCCGACTTTTTATCATTTGTCACGTTTTTCTTTCATGCCACGAGGTGTCAAAAAAGCACTAGAAAGACGGCAGAAAGCCCTAGAGATTTGCAAAAGACGCTCCTTCCTCGTACTAACTAAACTAATTACCACCCTATTTTCTGTCAGTGTGTCCCTTTTTATTGACGAGAGAAGTTCCTCGAATTCTGATTTACTGAGAAGAAAAAAGTGAGCGCCCGAGGCACTTAAGAAATCGAGTGACGTGCTCTTTTAGTGTTCGGGACGTGTTGATTTTGCAATGGTGGTACTGTATTCATGAGGTTTTGTTGTCTTGAAGAGCTGAGTAGGGAAGTTAGAAACCTTTTCTGGAAATGCAAAATATTGACGTGATCCCAGTGAAAATTCTTCAAAGTGTAATAAATTACGATAGCTGATGCAGATAAAATGAGATATCTACTTGAAACCAGAACTTTGTGAAAACCGCGAGATAATTTTTGAATCTCCGTTGTCTCTTCCATACGCAAGCTTACAGGGAAGTTCGAAGTGTCACTCTTCTTGTTAGAAATTCGAAAAAAATTTCACAAGCTCGCAAAAGACTGAATGTATCCTAATCTAAGTTTACAGTGTTTCGGTTTTCGACTATTCCCGTTAGTTCTACGACAAGATGATGTCTGGTCTCCCAAATTCTTAAAAAGTGTGGAAGAATCCTAACCCATATAATCTGTACCCCTCTATAATTTGCCATTTTCTTCTGCTTTCTTTTCATGAGCTCACATATATTTTACAATTAGATTTATGTCTTTGTGTATGTGTTTCTCGTCATATTCTTCTCCTTCTTGCACCGCCCATTCGTTTTTTACTTCTTTTTGTTTACCATCTCTCGATTCTCCTTCACCCAAAAATTCTGATTTTCAACTGAATTCTCAGAAGCAATTGATTCATTCTCTCAAGTTCTTTTCGTACCCTTCAACTAGACAAAAACACCTCGTTTTAATTTTTTTTTTTATTCCCGCTTTTTTCTTTTCTCAATGAAAAGAGAAAAGTTCCCGTTTTTTTTGGAGAATGAATGGTTGAGTTCTCTGCTTTTCTCATTAAATTAAAAGGAAAACGTTTTCTGTGGTCAAATGAGAGAACTCAAGTGGAGTCATTGCTCGAAAGTAGAGTTGTCTTGTTTTTGAACTGACATCTATTCGGAACAAGAACAAATTTCTCAGTTGAATAATGTGAGTATTCAGCTCCATTTTTAAATCAAAGATAATTATTTCACTCTTTTCTTACGGGTTTCCGGAATTCCATGATAAAAAAGTCGTCATTTTCTTACAGTGAGTTTCTGGAAAATTGCCACGCTGACCATATACCCCAGGTCTCAATCAGTTCGTCCTCTTATCTACTTTTTCTCGATTGTCTTCTTCTTTATATTCTACTCCTTATTATTGTTGTTTGATTCCTTCTTGGTGTTAGTGGTGTAAAAAGATGAAATCGGAGATTTGTTTGCTCAAAAATAGGACAGAATTGGAAGTCAATTCCGAAAGAAGAATCTGAAAATAAAAAAGACATAAAACTTTGACAGAAACTGAAAAAGAGTGAGAAAGGATTAAGAAGAACTCAATGTTGGCAGTTTTGCGTCTATTTCACTGAAAAAAAAACAAATTACACATTCTCAGACAGCGTGTTTTCTAGTTTTGTCTTCAAAAAGACCGGAGATGATTTAATAAATTTCGTAATCTGAACTGGATGTTTAGAATTTTGATGGCGTTTCTTCAGAACATTGAATCTGCTGAGATACCGTAACTGTACATTGAAGAGTAGCTGCACTCACACTGAGTCTCTTTGTCCTTACAAATAATATGATCTTAGAATGACGAAGAATCTCAAATTAAATTCAATAACTGGATAGAAAACCGACGTCTAGACTCTTCAAGTTTTTGGTTTACTCGAAAAAATACTTGTGATTCAGACACAGTGTTTGAAGAAGTGTTACAGATTGTGTTGTTTTGTTTAGGGAATTCAAGTGTGCTTTTTTGTAGAGACCTTCCCTGAATTGCTTCGTTCATTTCCTGATTCATTTCCGAAGTTTCTTGATCTCCTAAACTCTTCCCAAATGTCAATTCCCTCTTCTTTCCGTCTGTCTTTTTGTGCACTTCGTTTCCCCCTAATTATGAGAAAATCTTCTTAGTTTTTTTCTCTTTTTATCTCCATCTGCTCACTAAACATTTTTCGTCATTCATCGTTGTAATTATTAGGTTTCTTGGCGGAGTGAAAAGATAGAAAATCCAGTTTCTTTCGTTTTGTTTTCCTAGGAACCACTGAAAATGAGTGAAGGTTTTATTGACAGGTGTAGGCGGAAAAAAGAGAATTCTGATGGGTTATCAATGGAGAACGTTCATGTTTTCAAGAGAACCGGTTAGAAGTTTTCGTTTTTGTTTCCTAATTCTTCGATTTTATATCGAATTCTAAGAATTTTTATGGCTAATTGTGGGAGCCTGAATTGCACAATCGGCTTCTTCCTAAATAGCTTGACTCTGTTTTATTAGCTGTATTTACCCTTTCCGAAATGATAGTATTTTGACTTCGTCGTGTTTTACACCCTCTATTCACGAGATTACTGTAACTAACGAGCTTGAGGAATTACCAACACAAAAGAGAACAAGAATACAAAGATGAACATTAGATCTTCATACTTTCGTCATTTTTCTCACAGTGTCAAATTACATATTTCGCGTAGTCATCGAGTTTTGACATGTCTTTTTGTCCGGATGTGTGTGGTTTCTTTTTGTAAAAACGTGTGAAACAACTATTTGAACTCATTCTTCCAACGTGACTACAACCATTGAACTTCTGATATTTTGGGGAACCCGAGAAGAGATAAGATGAACATAAATCTCATGAGAGTTCATACTTCCTAGCATCATTCTCGTGTTTTCATGATGTTATTTTGAAATATCTTTTTGTTTTTTTAACAGGTGTCCAGTTTATTACAGCCGGTTCTTCGAGAATCAGTAGTCATCAACTTTTTGTGATTTGTCATGATTCAACGCGACTTACCTCGTTGCCTGGGAGTTTTTATAGTTTTTCGGAAAATGATTTATGAAACCAACGAGTTACTTCTATTTCTGTTTCGAGTGCGACACGAATTTCATCTCTTGTTGTCAGAAATTTTTACAAATCTTAGAATACTATAGTTACTAGCTGAATCCGAATATCTCTAAGGTGCAGTCATCAAATGATGGACTTTAAAACCAATTATTGTAGATAACAGAAGTCAAATTTATAGCTCTATTTCTGATGATTTTTCATTTGGATTGTTAACTAAAAAAATTGAATGCTAATTCTGCGTTACCTCCCTAATTCCATGTATCTTTGTAACACTCGTTCAAAATAGCATTCCTTTCAATAGGAATTTTTAAAATTCAAGTTTTCCTTGCTTGTACTGTATCACCTTTAATCAAATTCTGCGAGATTGTGCAACAATTATATATCCTGAATTCGTTGTTAAGCATCTGGTAACTCAATAGTCAGGTTTTTGTGAAAGAGTAAACTAGGTCTAGAGTTGATATTTTTTGTCAATAAGTGAAAACCTAAGGACATAATCTCTAACAACCATTTGACTTCTTGTTGTTCCCGTTCTAAATTTTCTTCCTTCAAAACTCCATGTACTTTATCTAACAACCGACAGAATCTATCACTGAATGAATCCAAATGCTCGTTCCTCTCTCTTTTTCAACATCCAAGTGATCAGTTGACCCATTGAGAATTGCAACATTCCACAAAACAAGTGGTCTCATCTCTTCTTCCAATTCTCAACTTTTTCTTGAGTCTTGTTTCAGAATGGGAGCCAGTTGTCCTCACTTTCCTCTTCTCCATCAAATCCGTCCATCTTTTCTCTAAGTGTCTTTTCGGCTTCTCACTCACTCTCTCTCTCTCTAAAAAGTGTCCGCATTTATTTCGGGGTCCCTCTCTTATCCCTTCCCGCCCCGACATACTTTCTCTTTCATCTCTTTTTTTTGTGCTCAGCAGCTCCCCCTGGGGATGAGTTGACAACAAAAAAACGGATAGAAAGAATAGGTTAGGTACTTTTGGGACGAGACACCGACACCGGTAAATTCGATTTATCTGGGGGAGGTGAGATGGCATTGAAGAGGGTTACTGTAGATTTTGGAATGGATGTTCTCCGGTTTAGCAGGTTCAAGAGCCAATCTTAACCTTTGCGAGTTCTAATCATAAGATATAGTATTTTTGACTGCATGTTTCTCGAATTATCATTACCACGATTTCTCATTTTTCTCGATACTGTTGCATTTCAATAAAATGTTATGTGTGTCTTTTCATAACAGCCGTACTCCCTCCCATTTCGAGAAACGGAAGAATAAAAGTACTAAAACTGGAAAACGATAAACTCTCCGAATAAAAAAATGTTCGTCCGTTTGAGTTCAATGATCTAAATCGTCGATCAACTTGTCCTTACCAACTTCTATTTTTCTTGTCCTCTCCCTGGAGAACCCCTTTCCTTCTCGGTGTTTACACGTCGTCTTTCTCTCGTCTTTCAAAAATTTTCCACTTCACTTCATATTTCAATCGGTCAAGCCTCATGTCGGCGGTTGCCACTTTTTTAGTTTTCCAGGGTGGTTTTCCGTTTATTGTTAAACTATTTTCCTCTTTTTCAATCTCTCTATTCACCCGTTCACTTGAATCATGGTTCATTTCAGATGGAAACAAACTCAACTCTTTTAGAAGAAGATGACTCGACGTTTTTCTCAATTGCAGCTATTCTTGACTCAATTGAGGGTTCAGAGTCATTTGCATGGATAAGAACTAATTTGAGACATCTGTTACCCGTGTTCTGTTTTATTGGAATTCTTGGAAATTCGATGGCTCTGATACTGATAAGGTAATTTTTCAAGTTCGTATACTCCATCAAAAAAAATATCTCACGATTTCCAATATCCCATATTATGTAAAACAAACCGAGATCTCCTTTTTTTGTGTCATATTTTGCAAAATTTCAGGACAAACTTCTGGCTGAAACGTCTAACTTCAAACATCTACTTGTGTACATTATCAGTCTCTTCTTGTTGTTTTCTTCTTACTGTAATCGTCTCGTGGGCTGACACTTATCTCGGATTGCCCTTGTTCTCCGAATCAGAATTCGGATGCAAATTCGTCTCGTTTCTTGCCCATTTCAGTGATTTCATCTGTGTCTGGATGATTTCTCTTATTTCATGCGATCGAATGATTGTACTGTATCGGCCGAGTACGTTTGTCTCTCACGAATTCCCTTTATCCACTTTATTAACTTTCCAGGTATCCGAAAATGGGTGTGCACAAAAAAGTTTGCTCGAAATATGACGATTGGATTCATTCTGTGTTCAATGATTCTCTACAGTTGGTTGTTTGTACTTGCGGGATTACAGATGTTCAAAACAGCTGATGGAATTGAAAAACCATTCTGTGGGCTCAGTGAAGATGTCAATCTGTTTGGGTAAGTTTATTTTCAATAAAAATTATATTTTATGAAGAAAAAACAAAACTTGTTAGTTTGGGGTCTTGAAACTATGAGCTTTTTTTGAGAACGAGTTAAAATAAGAATTTAATATACCATTACTGCAACGGGCCGGATCAAGCCAAAATCAGAACTTCTCCGAATTCTTTGCACTGAAAAAAACATTATTTTTCAATTATTTTTTGCTGATTTTTCCGGTGAAGTTTTTCAGCGAGGCTGAAATTCTTCATTCTGCGCTCAATGGAAAGTATCTATACAATTTTCGTTGTCATCAGACAATCTTCACGAAGATTGAACAAATAATCAAGCATTTTTTGGATAGGTTTTCAGAACTAAATTTTAATTATTTCAAATTCAAATCCGGGCCAGCCCGAAATTTTGCAATTATGTAGTATTCCGGTACTCATCACCTAGGGAGACGCCCTATTTTTCGTTCATACTTTTTAGTTTCGGCATACTGTACTTACAGAATTTCGAAGACTGGAAGCACGTTTAGAAGAAAGGAGATACAATTTTTCTATTGATCTGTTTCCCAATTCCCGTAATTATGTGGAACACAAACTAACAATCGTAGTAACATCAACTTCACGCTTCTACACATTCTTCTGGAAGTCAATAAAACTGTCTTAATATTTTGCAGATACCAAGTAGATCAACACTACTTTATGTTCACATTAATGGATACTGCCCTCTGCACTCTTCTCCCTGCTATTCTCATAATCATAGTCAACACTTTCTCCACATATCGCTATCGCCAATGCATGAAAATCTACTCATCCGGAGTTCTGCGTGTCCGTTTTGTTCGTGCTCCAACAACTCAACAGCAGCAACAGCAACTCAACAACGATACCATTCAATTTGTAAGTCTGAACAGATTTGTCTATTTTCAGAAAAAATAGAGAAAGACGAAAACATATCTGTAAAAAAGAAGATGAGTTGAATGGTGTGGTCGTTGACTCTTTTGCTGATTTATTTGTTTTTTCTTGTCTTTTCTTTTTACAAATTCGTCTTCCTTTTCCGGATAGAACAGAGGGAACGAAACCAATTCTGGGAATTCAAGAATCGGTTACTCACAAACTTTTCTTTATTTCAGGAGGAGACAACAGTCAAGAAGTATCTTTTGAGCACTGACAACACGAATTCAAGTGTTCCAACCAGTTCAACTCAATCTCGAAACTGTGGAAAACTTCGGAGTTCTGATCTTCAATTGAGCAGAACTCTCATTATTGTCACAAGGTAATTTCAGTCATCAGAGACAATATAAATAACTAATTTCAGTACATTCGTTCTATTGAATGTTCCCAGTTATGCAATGCGTATTCTCCAATCGATAGTCGGTTCGACCGGATCACTTTTCAATTTTGTCTATTACATCACCTATCTCATCTACTATTTGCATCATGCTGTTCTATTCTACATGTACATTTTCTGGAGGTAAAACAGACTTTGAAGTTTATGGAATGATCAGCTAAGTCTGACGCGCCTTGGGCGCGTTTTCTCGCGGTTTTGTCACTCGAGTTAACATTAAAACTTTTTCGTTGCTAATTTGTATTTCTGGAAATGAAATCAAAACGCGGACATGGCGACGGTCAGACAGACTCCACATGTGTTTATATATGAGAATAATTGTTTTGGATGTTTCAGCCCACAAATGAAGAAACAACTCAAACCGACTGCGATGCGTCTTTTGGAATGCTACTGCCTGAAAACGGTTCCAGACTTTGGACATCGTTCTACTTCTACTCAAGGTTAGACTCATCAGAAGAGATGAAAATTTGTATTTAATATTGCAGATTTTATCTGAAAGTTATTGTATTCCTACAGGATAACACAATATTCGACGGGTTTTTCATGCTTCCAACTTGATAAATGCTGGTGCTTTGTTGATGTGCCTCATCGATATGTTTTTAATTATTGTATAATACATAAACTATTTTAAAATTTTGATTACAAAAGTGACAAACTGAACAGACATTTGAATATTTATTAGAGAATAGAAGATCATTATTTACGGACGTTTTTCAACCTGCGACTGAGAGTTTGAAGGCTGTAAAGGCCATCTATAATCTTTTTCTGCTCCTCAATCACTGCTTGTTGCAATCGAACTTCCATCAGAAGACGGTTTGGACGGGCGATTATGGTAGTTGTGGAACCAGAGGATGAGGATGAGCCGGAAGAATGAGAAGTTGTAGGAGAAGAGACTGTCGATGTGTTAGTGGAAGCATAATGAGTCAATTCAGACAATTCTGGAAAACAAAGTAATAATATATTACACTTTCCGATAAGATATTTACCGTCATCAGCCATTTCAGCAGTTGTTTGTGAATGAGTTCCCTTGTAGAATTTCAACGAATCAACTGGTGACTTCACAAAAACTGGAAGTTGTGGAATTGTTGGTTGATCCGGCGAATTCCAGATGAGAGATTTCTCTTTCTTTGGCAATTCTTCTTTCTTCATTTCTTCGATGTATTCTTCAAATTTTCCAAACACTGAAGCCACCGACGTAGTGGACGAAACAGCAAATAATCCTTCGAGTTTCTCAAAAATCGAGGAAATTTGCTCTTCTCTTTCAGTTTTTGGTTTGCGAGAAGTGACATGAACTTTCCAGAATGACATCATCAACTCAGTTGCCTCATTCAATTTTTTCGATTCGATTGAAGTTGGTACTGGAGAAATTGTCATTGGAATAGGATCAATTGGATGATAGAAATTGAATGGAAGAGATGGACAACTGGCTGATTTCTTCATGATTTCATCAATTTGAACCGGTTGATTCACTGGACACGAACGAACTTGGAGGTCCTGAGTCTGAAATTATACATTTGGAAGATGAACTCTCTCAGGAGAGCACCAACCGATTGGAGTGCATTCTGATAGTCACTCAATTGATGTTCGATCGGGCAACGATCAGTATCCAACTCCTTCATTTGCTCCTTTTCTTCTTCAGCCTGCCGTTCAACCATCTGGATGAAATGTCCGAATGCTGTGTAGATTGTGATCTTCTTGACCATGATGTTAGTGAGTTGCTAGTAGGGTTGTTAGTTGGGCGATTGGATTCGCAATGAGGGTCTTTCACTGTTATTCGCTTTCTTTTATGCTATTTCCTTATCTCAATTTTTTATCTGAGGTCATTCAGAGGTCATTCAGGGGTCACCTTTTTTCATTATTTCCACGTTAAAAGCTTTCAGAATTTCAGAAAAGAAACCGCCCGAAATATGTTTTTTGTTTTAATTACGTGAACTGTTCCAATGGCATACTTCCAGAACCCCCCCCATAAATGCCTAGTGTGATCGTCGTAGCGTCAGTTTTTACGAATCAAAACTTCGGAAAATCAAAAGATTTCCAGCTGAATGCCTCCAAAAGTTAAAAGTGAGTTCATCGAAAAATTCTCGGAATTTTTTGAATCCTTTTTCAGAATCTCCTGCAACTGGACGGAAAAAGAACAGTAAAGCAAGCAGACGTCCGAGTCAGACGAACTTGATAAGTATCGAAAATGGAGGAGTGCCACGTGGTCGTCGGAATACTGAAAGAAGTGTGATGCAGACGTTGGAAGTGGAGGAAACGACCAGTAATGACGCGGGGGGAAATCAGAAACGGAGTGTAGCTCAGCCACCACAGCCAATGGTATAGTCAAGAAATCTTTTTCTAATGAAAGAATCAATTTCAGCCAGTTCCTCCTCAACCAACAAAAGCAAAAGAAATGGCAACAAGAACAATGATGCTACCACCTCCAATGACTGTTCAACAGCCAACACCACTGGCTCCAATCCCTGCTCAAAACCCTCAACCACCGGCTCAAGGATCACAAATGCCGATGATGGCTGCCCCAGTTGTAAATTCTCAGATTCCACAGATGCAACCACCTCAACCAGCCGCTCCGATGCCTCCAACTCCACGTCCTCCACCTGGTGTAGTCAACCAATCATTGGCTTCTCCGTCTCCAATTCCGGTCCAAAAAGCTACTGTACCACAACAAAATGGAGCTGTTCAACAACTAGCAACACCACCAGCTGTACCTGAACCAATTAGAAGACCATCTCGTGAAAGAGTTGATCAATCAGTGGATTGCGGAGTGGAAACTTCAGAGAAAAAGTAATCTAATTTTCTCTTTAATTAAACAAAATTATTCAAAACTATTATTTCAGGAAGAGAGCAGAAGTCATCAACAGCTGGATTTTTACAGTTCTTCAAGGTGGAGTCGAAGGATTGAAGAAGGAATATCACGCCAGTATGAATGATGGTCCGATGGAAAAAGCTGTCGATTTCTTGGATAATCCCACAAAAAATCGTTATCATAATATTCCATGTTGTGATGCGACGAGAGTCAAAATTGCTGACGATCCACATTTTTACATCCACGCTAACTTGGTTTCGTAAGTTTCTTCTGGAATTCAAACCCATTTCCTAAAATTTATTTGCAGTTCTGGTCCAAATCCACGTCGCTTCATTTGCACTCAAGCCCCACTCAACGGAACAATTGAAGATTTCTGGAAGATGGTCATCGTTTCTGGGTTGGAATATATCGTGATGTTGTGTGAATTGGTGGAGAAGGGGAAACCAAAAAGTGCTGAATATTTTCCTGTGAAAATTGGAGAAGTCATGAAAATTGGAAAGTTGTGGACAATCACAAAAGAGAATAGTGTTGATGTATGTTACTGATGAATGGATAGAAATTTGAATTCCAATTTTCAGATCGATAAAAATCTAGCGATGTCCACGATGAGGATTACAAAACAAGGAGATACAGCCGTCGCTAGAACAGTCAAACATATACATTGGCACAATTGGCCGGATCACGGAGTTCCAGACAACTTTCTATCTCCATTCCGTTTGTTGTCAATTTTCAAAAACTGCCAGTTAGTCTTTCATTCAATTTGATTCAGTTGATTACGTTTTGTTTCAGGAAACCAGTGGTTGTTCACTGTTCTGCCGGAGTTGGTAGAACCGGTACACTTGCTCTCATTCTCATTATTCTCGAGGCTCTTTGTCTTCCTGATTTTCTTGGTGTGCCACGTCTTCTCACTAAACTTCGAGATGAACGTTTCAAGTCTGTTCAAACGGAGATGCAGTATCTCTATGTGCATCGGTGTATTCTCGAGTATTTGGTCTGGAAGAAATACACCTACTCGAAAGAAGATTATGCTAAATTTGTGAAAGATTATGAACAAGCATTGGCTGGCTGTGTCGAGAAATAAACACTTATTGTATTGATCGTTTGTGTTGCTTTTCATTTTTCTTCACCCCGTCAGTCTCCTTACACCTCAACACACCTACATATTCCTCAACACGAATGCGCGGGAAAACTAAGTGAGGGATGCTGCGAAAAGTGTGTGCGGCGCTTGCGTTTCGTGAACTCCGCCCACTCATTCAATTCGTTTTCGCGCGCAGTCATCAATTTTTCAGCTTAATTTCAGATTTTTTCACAATTTCGGCAAAAAATTCGTTTTTCTCACATAAAAATAGATTTTGTAAAAAAAATTTCGAAAAAAAATCAAAAATTTTCTGAAAATTCGGTAAAAATCCAGTTAGATCGTTTCACTCTGCTTTGTATCGATTTTTGCTCGTATTCTCTGTTCTTGTCTCGTGTCCACCTTCTTTTAATCAATAGAATTACGAAACTTCAGGTGGAAAATGGGAGATAAACGAGTGATCCTTAACAAGGATCATTTCTTCCAGAGAGCAGAGCGTCTCTATGAGCACTGGGTTAGTTTACATTTATCCCGGCATGTCGAAATCTTCAATTTTACAGGAAAGCGGAGAAGATGGTCTCGGTTCAGTGAAGTCTCTGGCGGTGGTATATGGCGACAGTGATAATCCGTACACAAAGTCTAGCGCCCTTCACGTGAGAATAGTTTCCAAACTTCATAATTTACAATTTTGATTTTTCAGTCATGGCTCTTCGGACATGAAATAAATGACACAGCCCTTTTGCTTCTCAAAGATCATATTTACATACTTGGCAGTAATCGCAAAGTTGACTTTTTCGGATCTGTTATCGGTGATCAGTTTCATGGAAGAGTACCACCAGTCAGTACAATGCTTCGTGATAAAACCGATAAGGATGCTGGAAATTTCGTGAAGCTTATCGATCAGATCAAGCAAGCTGGAGGAGAACTTGGTGCATTCATTAAAGAGAAATTCAACTCAGACTTTGTAAATGCGTGGAACGATGCACTCAAGGCAGAAGACATCAACAAAGTTGACGTTACTCTTGCATTCACCCATTTGTTCTCAGTTAAAGACGATAAAGAAGTCGAATTGATGCGCAAGTCAGCTCAAGTCACTTCCGCCTCGTGGACCGCGGCTAGAGGCAGATATGTCGAGATCATCGATCAAGAAAAGGTATGAAAAAATTATTTAAATATTTTTCGTAATCATTCTCATATATAAAAGACAAGTGGTGTTTGTCTGTCTGTCTGAGGCGATGTCCGCAGCGGTTTTGGAAAGAGAAGAGAAACTGAACCAGCGGGCAAAACCGAACTGGCGCGCTTTGGACAGCACCGCCGCCTTAAAACACTCGGGGATGCGGGCACAATTAGAAACGTGTGGCCACGTAAATGAGGAGAGGCCAGCCAGCTGAATCGCCGAAGGCGGGGCAGATAGGCTGGTTATACATAGGCGGGTATCAAAATTTCGAAAAACTCATTGATGTTAAACTTGAAGTAATTAATTTCAGCGAGTCCGCCACTCTGTCCTATCCAGTGAGTTCGCCGGATATATGAAAGATTCAAAAGTTCAACAATCAATGTCCAAATATGGCGCGGAAACATGCTATGAACCGATCGTTATGTCTGGTGGAAACTACTCTTTCAAGTGGAACCACGAAAGCTCAGAAGCTCATCTTCACAGCCAATTTGGAACAATCATTACTTCTTTCGGTGCTCGACTCTCCGATTACTGCACAAACTTGACTCGTACTATGCTGATCTTCCCATCACCTGAGCTGGAAGCAGCATATGAAGCAATTCTTGCTGCCGAACTGGCAGTTATCGCTGCGTTGAAACCAGGAGTCAAACTTAGTGACGTTTACAAAATCGGAGTTGATACTCTTACTGAAAAAAATCCGAAATTGGCTGAGACTCTTAATAAGAAAGAATTGGGATTCGCAACTGGAATCGAATTCCGCGAGAGTCGGTTGTCGATCAGTGCAAAATGTGAAGAAACTGTAAAAGCCGGAATGGTTTTCATAGTATACATTGGAGCTGATAACATTCCAAACAAAAACAAAGGAGAAAAGGGAAAGCCAGCCGCTATTGCCATTTCGGATACCATTCTGGTTAAGGCTGAGGGAGAGAACGAAATCCTTACCGAGAAGGCTAAATCACGTCTGAAGTCGAACGTTATTAAGTTCAAGGAGGAGCAAGAGAACAGAGAGGCTGAAAAAGAATCGGATCAGAAGAAAATGCTCGGTAGAGGACAGCGAAGTGTGGTTCTCAATGATCAAACAAGAAATAAGACTACCAATGAAGAGCTGCGAAAAGAACGTCAAAAAGAGCTCGGAAAGCAGTTGAATATTGATGCGAAAGCTAGACTTTCAAAACAAGACGGTGGGACTGACGAGAAGAAAGTAAAGAAATCCAATGTTTCGTACAAGAACGAAGAAAGATTCCCACAAGACGCTGACATTCAGAAAATGTTAATCTTTGTTGACCGAAAGTACGAGTCGGTTATTGTGCCAATTTTCGGAATTCCCGTTCCTTTCCATATCTCGATGATAAAGAACTGCTCCCAATCAGTTGAAGGCGATTTCACGTATCTCCGTATCAATTTCGCTACTCCAGGATCGCAAGTTGGCAAAGACAATGGACAGTTTCCACATCCACTTGCTCATTTTATGAAAGAACTTACTTTCCGTGCTAGCAACATCAAAGAACATCATAGTGATGCCTCACCTCCAAGCAGTAATTTGAGTACTGCATTCCGTCTCATAAAGGAAATGCAAAAAAGATTCCGTACAGAGGAAGCTGAAGAGCGCGAGAAGGATGGAGCAGTGAAACAAGATAAGCTCATTTTGAGTCAAAATAAGTTGAATCCCAAGCTCAAAGATTTGCTTATCCGTCCAAATATCATCCAGAAGCGAATCACAGGATCCCTCGAAGCTCATACTAATGGATTCAGGTACGCAAATAGTTTTATATTACTTTAATCATAGTGTACTTTTCAGATACACTTCTCTTCGTGGTGATCGTATTGATGTACTCTACAATAATATCAAACACGCGTTCTTCCAACCATGTGATAACGAGATGATCATTCTCCTCCATTTTCATCTCAAAAATCCTGTGATGTGGGGAAAGAAAAAGTATAAGGACGTACAATTCTATACCGAAGTTGGAGAAATCACAACTGATCTCGGAAAGTATCATCATATGCAAGATCGTGATGATATGCAGAGTGAACAACAGGAACGTGAAATGCGTCGTCGTCTGAATACTGCTTTTAACAGTTTCTGTGAAAAAGTTTCTCGTTTGACGAACGACCAGTTCGAATTTGATTCTCCATTCTCAGGACTAGGATTCTTCGGAGTACCGTATCGTTCAGCAACAACTCTAAAGCCAACTGCATCGTGCCTTGTGAATCTGACTGAATGGGTAAGTAGTACTATATTTGTTGGCAACAAATTGTTGCTATATTGGACTAAATTTTTCATTGTTTTTTTTCGAAGATTTGATAGCGAACAAATCTATTTTCAGCCACCATTCATTGTTACACTGTCTGAAGTTGAACTTGTTCACTTCGAACGTGTTTCCTTGCAACTCAAAAACTTCGATATGGTGTTCATCTTCAAAGATTACAAAATGAAGACTCAGATGGTTGCCCAGATTCCAATGAGTAGCATTGACAAGATCAAAGAGTGGCTTCATACTTGTGATATTTGGTACAGTGAAGGAATTCAATCTCTCAATTGGGCCAAAGTCATGAAGACTATTACTGACGATCCAGATGACTTCTTCGAGAACGGTGGATGGAGTTTCCTTGATTTGGAGTCGGACAATGAAGATGCTAATGAAGACTCTGACGAATCAGATGCATATGATCCGGAAGAGGAAGATGTGTCTGGTGGTGGTTCGTCCAGTGAAAGTGATGAAGATGAAAGCGAAGGAGAAGAAACCGAGTCAGATGATGACGAAGAAGGGTCTCTGGACTCGGATGAATCGGAAGGAAAAGACTGGTCAGATCTTGAGGAAGAGGCTGCCAAGGCAGACAAAAGACGTGAAACCGAAGATCTTCATGGTGGACGCGATCGTGACCGTGATCGCAAGAGACCACATTCAAGCAAAGCCGGGCCTTCACACAAACGCAGGAAGTAGATAAGAACTCTTCATTGCATTTTTGTTTGTAAATGTTATTCCCTTCGTTCACTTTTTATTGAATCCAACCGATTTTAACAATCACCCACGTATCTCATTAAAATTCGAAGGATATGCTCTCTTAATTTTATCCTCTCATCCTCAATTTTTTTTAAAACTAATACCCGTCCGTTCTCATCCATATTTGATATTCATTCGTTTTGATGTCAATTTATAAAGCTTTGTTGAATGAAGTTCTATGAACTACTTATCTGTGTATTAACTAAATTGGTTGTCATATACCCTATTTATTAGAGTTCTTCAATTTGAGACTTTATCGTTATCAGTCACTTAGAAAATCTTTTGTAGGCGGAGGGCGGATCGTTGAAACGCTCCTAGCACCATGTGCTTTGCACTTAGCCCTCCGGATGCAAATAACAGTTGAAAAAGGTAATAGATGTGACAATTGTACAATGATTTTAACATCATACATGCACATTATGTTACAGATGCCAAATGGCTCTCAGGCAACTTCTGCTAAACGACTGAAATTGAAAGATGGTTCTGTTACGGAATATTCGAGTTCTACTAGAACAAGTCGAGGAAAAATGACAAGAAGCAATGAAAGAGTTGGGAGTTTGTCTATAAAAGAAGCTAATGACATAGCCCGAAAGTTAACTCAATACCACCAAATCGGTATGGTCACTTTTTCTGAAATAAAACACTCAAATGTCAATCTATTTCCAGATCTTGCACTACCTTATCGTTGTGAAGAGGATGCAGCTAGCGCAACCAAATGGATCTCTAACTTTGACGAAGAAGATGTAGTGATTCAGAGAAAGTTGTGTTTGATATGCAGACGAAATCCAATGGATGCCTTTTTCAAAGCACATGTTGCTCAGAATCATCCGGAATGTTCTCCTGAAACATCTGAAATTATGAGACGACTGAGTGACGTCAGATATTCACGATTCTGTCAAAAAGGAAATATTTCTTGTGACATAATCCAGGAGTTATTCCCCTCGATTTCACTGGTCGAATTAATCAATTTTCTCGCTGGTCTTGGCTTCACATTATGTCGGAAACGGTCTTCACAGCTGAAACCTCTTGATTTTGACAAGAAGTTTGAAGAACCCGATATTCGTGGAGTTAGAAAATCTATTGCTTTGGAGGTTATCAAAATAATCAAAAGCCCAACTATTCAGTTTCTAGAAGAACTCCAGTTCAGTGCTGAAGTTGTTACGAATTCTCGAATGTTGGATCCATCGACACAAACTACTGTTCATTGCCATGTTTGTGATAAAATATGCAATCTGAAAAACTTCAAGAGGCATATGGAAGTTCATAAAAATAATTGGGAGGAGAGGTTTTCGGATATTTCTCTAAGTGATGCGACAGAGATCTTCAAAAGAATAACTGATGTACGGACCGCTCTTTACTATGCAGCCCAACCTGTTCGAAAATCAATGATTGTGAAATTGAGTGAAGACGTGAAAGTTCAAAATAAACTCATAAATTTTCTTCTCGATTCTGGATTCGTCATAGAAGATTCGAGTGTTGAAACAACTCGTCATCCTACTGAAAGCATGAAAGAGAAGATAGTAGCTCTAGATCCCAATTCTAGAGATATGCCATCTCTGTTGAAGTATGAAGAAGAGAACAACCTCAAACAACAAGAAGAGATAGAACGTGACACACCTGACCTTCCCAGTCTTGTAGAATTCGAATCCGAGGAATCTGAAAGCGGAAGTTTTTTTAAAAGCGAATACGGAAGTAGTAGAAGAAGATCAAGTAGTGTGACTGTAAGTTTCATTTATTTGAAAAACACTCATACCTCCAATTATTGATGTTTCAGAGTGGAAGTAGTTCTGCTTCTACGAACTCTTCACGATCCGGAATTAATATAGGTCCAATCAGCAGTCCATCGGAAGAACCATTTCCTTATTGTGTTCTCAATGCTATCCCGGAGCACCTCGAAGTCGAACATGCACTCTACGATCTTCTGGAGGCGATGACTGATGATCCGACGTTTCAGCTGACACAAGCACAATATGGGTTTCTTATCGGGTACACCTTGTACTGTCTTGTTGTGTCAAATGGTTCCAAGCATAATGTAATATCAAGATTAACACTGGGCGATTTCCGTGCGGCAAAAGTTGATGAACAATCTGGATTACACTATTTCTCATTCTCTACAAAAACTACCTGCACACAATTAGACATCCGTGAACATATATGTGCAGACGATCGAATATGGAGAGCATTGGAAATATTTGAAGTAGCGAGAGAACGGAGAGCGGAGGAAATGAAATGGAACGACATGAACGATGACACTGCTCCATTCTTCTTTTCCTATGTTTCACCTAACTTTATCTTAAAGGATACAAATTATTGGATGAGTCAGTTTCTTCGTATGTGCGGAATCGACTGGCCGTGTAGATCAAACGCTATCTGCTCGGCAGCTTGGTCTCTTGTTGCAAAAGATGCTACAAAAACAGAGCACCCACAGTATGCAATCACTTATTTCAAACTGTTGCGTGAAAAAGAACGAAGTCAGACTCAGTTCCTTGACAACGGTATATCAGGACATCCGACATATCGAAAAGTTTCTGCAATCGTGTTCTCAAAACTTGATAGGACGAAAATGACACCGAACGAGAGATCACGAAAGAAACAGAAGAGGATTATGACACCGGAACGTGTTGGGAAACCCAATAAGCCGAGAGGCGGTGATCACAAAGATTTTTTGATCGGAACTGGCAGAATGATTTCTTCGGATTTCGGGGAAACACAGACTAAGAACCAACTCAAGAAACAAGACCGTGATGTCGAACCTGGAACCTCTAAAACATTAAAACGAGAAGAACGCGAATATCCGGAGCATGTAAATTTCGATGACACAAGATCTCATTGGCCTGACTCAAGGTACTATTTACCCATATTTCTTCTATGAACAATCAGATTTTTCCAGCCCGTCATCTCATCTCGAAGGAAGCGTTTCGTCCACTGTATATCCACAATATGGAGAAGTCAAAGTGGAAGGAAACCTCACAATGACGTGTTTATAGATCCCTTATATTCAAGCCTTTTGCATTCAAATGTTATTCTACCCGTTGATAATAACTTCCGTTCATGGTTGCTACTGGTTACCGTCTCGGTTTGGCTTTCGAGTTCCTTTGAAAAAAACGTTATCTAGAATTTGTTTGTTTAATACATGAATAAATGTATAAATCTCACTCTTTTTTTATAATATATTGCCAATTATCTGTTTTGTTGCCGGTTCAAACATGGTCAACCTATTTCCACTAAATGTAGTAAACTAAAAGCTTTGCTTCCCTTGAATAAAGTGTAAAACCGTAAGGCAACTTCAGTGGACTGGAGAGTTTTGAGGCATCCAACGATTATATGTGTTATCGGTTTTTTGATTTATTATTTCTGGTTTGAGAGGATATTGGAATCCTTCGATGTCTCCAAGTTACACTCATTCTGTCATTTCTAGGCTATAATCACCATCTCATGCATTTCTCCTCCTTCTCTCCTCTTCTGATGTCTCTCACTCTAACCCACTCTATGCAAAATTCTGTCAATATTCCTGCGTCTTGCTTCGTTGAACACTCTTTCAACTCCTTTCTCTGCCTGGTTGTATCAAGCTGAAAAGCTTCGAATTAGCTAATTTTCAGTTCTTCAAAGTTCGAAATTTTGTTCCGTAACCTATCGATCCGTATAAGTGTCCAAGCCTTCGAAGTTAAACTTTTAATCCAGATCATTCCACCCTTCTGTATCAAATTTTTTTATGTCTCGTGTTTTATGCAGTACTTTTTTCTTTACGTCTCTACTCCATTTTCAATTTCACTAGTTTAAGTTTCAGTTAATCAAATGGAAGTTGAACATCAGCGTCCACCGGACGACGGTGGGAATGAAGACGAATCAAACCAACCATCCACATCATTTGAAAATCAAAATGATGAAACACCCAACAATGATTCAAGTCCAGTCTTATCCCCAAAAGAACAACCAATAGATGACAATGATGACCATTGTAAGTTTTCCACACAGATAAATTTTGAAACTAACTAATTTACAGTAATGTGTCGAGTGTGTCGGGGAAACGAAGGGAATCTGTATTATCCGTGTTTATGTACAGGAAGTATCAAATATGTTCATCAAGAGTGTCTCGTGGAATGGCTCAAATATAGGTAAGTTTTTATTATTGGAAATTTCACACATTATTCATTTACATTCGAATTCTAACAATAAATCACCCATGAACTTTCAGTAAAAAGGAAGTATGCGAACTATGTAATCACAAATATTCGTTTCAACCAATCTATCGACCTGACATGCCCAAAGCTCTGCCAATTCTCGAAATAATGCGAGGAGTAATTACTTCTGGGGCAATTATGGTCAAGACGTGGCTAGTGTATACATTTGTGATGGCGACATGGCTCGGAATTGTACCTTTAACCGCAGCACGTATTTATAATTGCATCTTCTATCTATCATTTCACGACATTGTGAATGCGCCATTCCAACTATTCAAAACGGAACACTTTCTCCCTGATATCTTAAAAGGAAGTCTTCTTCTTGTGGTTTTTGTCTGCACATTCATCTCACTCGTCTGGCTACGTGAACAAATTATAATTGGAGGCCCTCAACACTTCCTGAATATTGAAGCGGAAAATGAGGCTGGAGACGATGTAGTTAATGAAGCTAATGCTTCGTCAGATGATTCTGATGAAGAAGATGAGGATGATGAAGAAGATGATGAAGAGGAAGATGATGACGACGACGAGGATGATGATGAAGAAGATGATGAAGAGAGTGAATCGGATGAAGAATCAGAAGGCGTCCCAGAATTCTTCGAAGAAGTTAGTGATGGACCACCGGAAAGAGTTGTTTACATTAACGGTAACGATTTCTTGACCCATCGACAAGCTGTGGCAAGAGGTCATCCAGGAGCTTTAGCTTTTGAAGAACGAAGGAGGGATATTTATGAGGCAAGACATGGATTCAGGCCAAGAATGGTAAGTAATCTTCGCATACTTCAACATTAATTCATTTTTACAATTTTCAGCCTGATGTTGGTCCTTACGATGACATGAGAGATGATGAAAATGAAATTGTAGAAGACGGGCTATTGATGCATGTCCGTGGAAATCCACACGCGAATCTAGATCAGGATGTCGCTCATCCAAATGATAGGATTCCTCCTCCAATGGAACCTGAACCAATTGTTCCACGTGCTGCTGCACGAGCTAACAGACGAATTCGTCGTCAAAGAGATAACGCACAAGCTGAAGAACAAGCAGCAGCAGCTGATCAAGACGACAATTGGAGAGAATGGGATCGATTCGGAGATGAACTCACTTGGCAGAGATTGTTAGGTCTTGATGGTTCATTGATCTTTTTAGAACACGTCTTCTGGGTGATATCATTGAATACTCTTTTCACTGTTACATTCGGTAAGTATTTAATATAAATTCAAACATGAATTTTGTGAATTTTCAGCATATATTCCATATCGATTCGGTAATTGGTTGCTCGGTGTGATAGGTCTTCACGGAAAAATTGCATACTTCCCGTCGATCGTGGCAATGATTCTCGGATACATCCAGATTGCTGGTATCA
Source organism: Caenorhabditis latens (assembly GCA_002259235.3). NCBI lineage: Eukaryota > Metazoa > Nematoda > Chromadorea > Rhabditida > Rhabditidae > Caenorhabditis > Caenorhabditis latens. The sequence goes on along the minus strand of CM056092.1, from coordinate 10,758,669 downwards.
CTTTCACTCTCCACCAATTGATGCACTCGTTGAGAATGAAATTGATGTATCGGTTCCTTGGTGTCATGTTCCTAATCATCAAGGTGTTCTTGCTCGTGTTTCTGGAAATCGGGTTCTTCCCTGTGATGTGCGGTTGCTGGATGGATGTCTGTACTCTTCCACTTTTCAATATCACCCTCTCACAACGAGTGGCTACATTCTCCAGTGCTCCATTCATGTCGATATTCTTGCATTGGATGGTTGGAATGGTATATGTATTCTATTCTGCTTCTTTCGTCATCTTACTCCGAGAAATTCTTCGTCCAGGAGTTCTTTGGTTCATGAGAAATCTTAATGACCCGGATTTCAATCCAATTCAAGAAATGATTGATCTACCATTTACTCGACATTTCCGGCGACTTGTTGTTTCTACAACTTTATTCTTCTCTACTATTCTTCTCATTTTCTACATTCCTCTGAACATAATCTCTTCGATTCTGCCCAGTCTTCTACCTTATAATGTTTCAATGAGTGCTGAAACTCCTCTATCGGAAATTTCGTTGGAATTACTCATTCTGCAAGTTGTGATGCCAGCTATTTTGGAACATGCTAATGGAAGAGGGTTCATTAAATATGGAGTCAGAATCTGGTGTAAAATAGTCGGGACCGCATTGGACTTGGATCAATATCTTCTTTCGGATAACAATAACAACCTGAATCAGAATAATAACAACAATAATAACAACAATGCTGGGAACCTAGGAGGTGGTGCAGCCGGTAATGCAGGAGCAGCGGCTGCTGGTGCTGCAGGTGGAGGACTCGCTGCTGAGCATCAAGCGTTACTTCTTCTCCGTGAGCCACGAGCCTATGAACCGTACAATCGCCCATCATTATTTGGGGCTCGTGTTACGATTCTCCTGATTTTGATGTCTGCAACAACAACTCTCTGTAGTGTTGTAGTATTCATTGTCCCAGCGTCAATCGGTCGATTAATTATACTGGTGATATCAGGCCAAACGAATGTTCATGAGATGTACACAGTATCACTCGGACTTTACGTTTGCTGGATGCTTGGAAAACTCGGAGCAATTGTTATCAAGTTCATTCGTGGAGGACCACATTTGTTTAAGAGAGCAGTTGTTCATTATTCATACTTGGTTAGTTTCAAAAAGATGGCCAGTACAAATTCAACCAAAATATTTTTCAGGGGATGCGTCTATTCCTTGTTGCTATTCCAATCATCTTCCTCTTGCCACTTCTGCTGGGTACTTATTTCCAACTGGTGTTTTTCGCTCCGATGCGACTAGGCTATCAGCAGGTAATTCATAACACCCTGTATTTCTTCAACTTGTTTCCAATTTTCAGAGCGCTCTTATGTTCCCATATCAAGATTGGGCAATGGGAGTCGTTCAAATGAAGATTTTCGGAGTTGTCGCTGTTATGGGACCTGATTGGTGGCTGAAGACCGAATTAGATCTGCTAGTGCAACGTGGGATCGAGAACTTTGCAGCACTCCACGTATTCGTGAGGATAGTGGTGCCATGTATACTATACTTATCATCATTCATTGCGTTCCCAGTGGTGGTGATTAAGTTGTACGCTTTCATTGCTGGTTAGTTTCGTTTTTTTCTTCGATTGAAAGTTTTGTCAAGTTTAATTAAATCTAATTTTAGGAGCTGACCTTGAATGGACGATGCTTCTGCTGCGATTCTCTTATCCAGCCTTCTTGTTTATCACATCAGCCGTTGTATTCATCCGTTGGCAAATTGTCAAATTTTCCGAATTGGCAGAAAAAATCAAAAATGACCGGTACCTGGTGGGCACACAACTAGTCAACTACGAAAGAAACGGAATTCGACCTGCCGCTTCGTGATATTTTAGCTTCTCAATTCATTTTTTTTTCACAGCTGTTGGTTGTTCCTTTTCCTTTCCTTTCCTTTTCCCAATTTTCGTGTAATTTCGGTGTTTTTCTCTGCTCTTCACATGATCCTGCGGTGCTTGAATTGTTCTTTCCTGAATCAGGAAGGCCCGAATCACCGCAATTTTCAATACTTGTCTCTGTCCCTCTCGCTAGTGATTCTTTCCTTTTCTTTCCGGATTTTCTCTTTTTTTTTCATTATCTGTGTTCTTTTTTCTCGCATCCCAATAAATTTTTTATTCTATCCGTGTTGCGTGTTGTTCAAAACAACAAAAAACGAAAATCAGAAAAACGTGATCGTCCTACTAGCTTCAGTAAGACCTCTCTGCGTTTCCGGACAAGTTCATTTAGTGAGAGTATTCAAAAGTTCTTTCGAGAAACGATTATTTTTTCTTTCCGGGGAAAATGGGCGCCGGAATTTCTGTCTTCGTCGGCATCACTACTTCATTTTGGTTGATCGTCGGATGCGGTGGAAAGAAGAAAAAGGGCGGTGCAGCGAAGGTGAGAAATATCTAGAAGTTCTGTGATTAATCATTGTTCAGCCGATCCAATCAACACCTCCAGCTCCTCCTCCGCCACCTCCAAATGTCGAAAGTAAGATGAAGGCGTTGGAAGAGAAGGAGAAGAAAGAGGAAGCGAAAAAAGAAGAAGAGAAAAAAGAAAAATCGAAGAAGAGCGAGAAAAAAGAAGAGAAGAAGGAAGATAAGAAAGAAGAGAAGAAGGAGGAAAAGAAGGAAGATGATAAAAAGGAGAAATCAAAGAAGAGTGAGATGAAAGATGAGGAGAAGAAAGAGGATAAAGACAAGAAAGACGATAAAAAAGGGGATGAAAAAGAGAAGGACGATGAGAAGAAGGAAGAGAAAGAAGAAGAGAAAAAAGAGGGAAAGAAAGAAGAAAAGAAAGAAGAAAAGGATGAGGATAAGAAGGAAGAGGAGAAGAAAGACGAAGAAAAGAAGGACGAGAAGAAGGAGGATGAGAAGAAAGATGATGAAAAGAAAGAAGAAAAGAAGGAGGAGCCGAAAGCTGACGAGCCAAAGCCTCACGGTAAGTTAGCAGTGAACAGGAGCTTGGGAAAACCAGAAGTTTCCTGAATAAGGTGTAATATGTCTTATGTCTTAGTAATATATCTGAAACCTGAGTTAACTTTCTGACATGATATTCCACAGCAAACTAATAGAACTCAAAAGAATCTTCCTCCCTAAAACTGAAACTCGATGAGTTTCAGAAACGTTTTGATTGATTTGGTTAAGAGTTCTCGAGTAAAAGTTTCATCACAAATGTTTTTTTTCGTTGTTTTCCCATACTTCATATACTTTTTCAGTCACTGTCGATCCAACTGGTGATCTGGAATTCCAGGCTGACAAACAAGAACAGAAGAAAATTACGATCTCCAATTCGCATGATAAGAAAATTATGTTCAAGCTGAAGACATCTGACAATCTTGTTTACCTGTGAGACTATCTTTTTTATATTTAATTATTCTATTTTCTATTCAGTGTCAACCCAGTATTCGGAACAATCGAACCTGGAAAGACGGCTGAAATCACAGTTACTCGAAACAAAGCACCAGCTAAAGACGCGAAACTTGTTATTGTAAATAGTGTGGTAAGCTTTCACATCAACATCATAGTCTCTTCAAATTCTCCTTTTCAGTTCACTGGAGACGATAAAGACCTGGCGAAATCATTCAAAACGACAAAGCCAACAGGTGGACAAGTCACTGTGAAGATGTGTGCCAAATAACTCAAAAATAATGAGCTTTTAATGAAACGTGTTTGAATAAATATCTTTAAATTTATTTATTTTCATTTGGTTTTCAATTGATTGATGGAAGTTTATTAGGTTTGGATGAGTTATTCCGGTACACAGAGCGTCGTGAGCAATGTTCCGCTTGTTCGGGTTACCGTGAGATTACTGTAGGAACAGCAAACAAACACTCGCGCGGTCAAATCTACAGTAACCGTAGCATTTTTTGAAGATCAAGATTTCTCATGCTCCAATGGTGTACAGACCAATCGTGCTTGTTTCATTATTTTTTAAATTAACTTCCTGCTTGATTAATTATTGAATAAATAAGCGTGAAACATTCTCTTTCTCTAGTTTCAAAAAATCCCCGAAAGTCTTCAAATCGATTTCTGAAAAAGAAAAATAATTTATTTTACATTTCGAAAAAAGCAAAGACAAACACGAACTGATCGTGTGATCATATCGAAAGAATGGCTACGGTTTGTGAGCTTGTCCAGTTGCCAGTTGGAAGTGAATGTGGAAAGTGGACAATTCTGAAAAAGCTCGGAGAAGGCGCATTCGGTGCCGTGTATTTGGTCAATCAAAAAGGGAAAACCGACGTAGAGTATGCATTGAAAGTGGAAGCAGAATCTGATCCATTGGGTCTTCTTAAAATGGAAGTTGCTGTTCTTTTGGAAGTTCGAAAACAGAAAATTGCGGGTCGCCACTTTTTGGAACTCGCTGATCGAGGAAATTTGCCGGGAAAATTCTACTATATGGTGATGACATTGGTTGGAAAGAGTTTGCAGGTTGGCAAGGAATATTAGAAATATAATTGTATCTTCTTCTCTCAGGATCTTCGCAAAACGGCTCCATTCAACAAATTCTCCATGGGAACCGCCATTTCAGTAGCCAGGCAATCATTGGAAGCAGTCGAAGATTTGCATAACATTGGATTTCTGCATCGAGACATTAAACCAGGAAATTATACGATTGGACGAAAAGAAATGCATGAACTCAGAAAGGTTTCTTAATATCGTTTCCCAGATAGATAACATAATCTCATCTTTTAGGTGTACATGCTGGATTTCGGAATGGCTCGTAAATTCGCCCGAGAAGACGGAACTCTCCGTAATCCACGTGCACGTGCTGGATTCCGTGGGACCGTAAAATATGCTCCATTGGCATGTCATATCCAACGTGAACAATGCCGTAAAGATGACATCGAAAGTTGGTTGTACATGGTGGTTGAAATGACTTCTGGACGTCTTCCATGGCGTAATTTAACTGAATCTGATGACGTTGGAGTATTCAAAAAAGAGTGTAAAACTACTCGTCAACGATGTCTTTTCGGTGGATGTCCTCGTGAATATATGGAAGTTTTTCCTATTTTGGATAAGGGAAAATTCTTCGACGCACCGGAATACAAGACAATTTATGAACTACTTGAAAAGGCACTGGCCAACACAAAAGCAAACGAATTTCCTTATGATTGGGAGTAGTCAATAAATATGTTTAACTTATTTTCATTGTTTTGATAATTCAACAAAAAAAGTAGCAAACTATTTTATTGAATCTTGTATTTTCTTCTCTTTTTTACCCGTATTCTATAGTTTGGACTAGTAAATTTGGCAACAAATTGGTGACAAAATATACACATAAAATGGTTGAAAAAAGAACAATTATTTAGAATTTCTATGATCTTTCGAGACTTCAGATACATATCCACCATCTGATTGGCTTGATCCACTCAAAGGACGATGAGATTCCCTTGAGAAGATAGCTCTCGCTTTTTTGATATTTTTGATTAAATGTTGCTTTAATTGGGATTGACAACACTCGATATTATAGACGGTGTTTGGATTTGCTAAAATATTTTAGAAATTAGATGGAGAGATTGAAAAAATGAAACTAACAATGACTCAATTGTCCATTTGGCCCTTCGAACGCAGCATGATATAACTTCAGGTTCAAGGTGTCATTGGGCATTTCATTTATATCGATCTCATTTATTGGTAGGACACGAGTCCATTTCATCTGGAAAATTGATGTATGATAATCAGTGAAAGAGATGGAAGAAATCTCACCTTGATCTCTTTTCTGGCATATGATGGAAGAAGAAGAATGAGTGAATGGAAAACGAAAACCACGTAGTGTTCAGCAGGAGCATCTCTCCATTTGATATGAGCAAAGACTAGAAGTTCACGAGTATCCAAACGAAGTCCCTGGAAGTACTCAGTTTATGGGAAATCCCAAGACGATCACATACCTTTTCAGTCAACATATTCTCATTCGCCTTCCTGACAGTCTCCATATATTGTGCATAATCTTCATGAAGTCTCTGCATTTCATTCACGTATTCAGCCGAAGTCTGCATTTTTTGCAACGCCGTCTCCACTTGAATTCGTTCTCTCGCATCTTTTGGAAGGGCATCGGCGATATTTTTCAGTAGAAGAGGGTACTGAACGATTCTTTGAACTGGTTTGATCATTCGAGATTCCCAAGAACAATGCTGCTCTCTCGTACTATTAACAGCTTCCAATTTTGATAAAAGCTCTTTTTTATTCTTGATTTCATGTTGAAGAAGGTGGTATCCAGCTGCATATTCTGCGTAGATTTTGAAGTCTGCACATTTATTTATGAAGACTGCACAGACTCGCATGACAGAGTCCTAGAAAAGTGGATTGAATGAGTTTTAGAATTACCTATAATCTAATAGTACTCACCCTTATCTGTGCAACTGAAATATCCTGTCTACTCATATCTCCTATTGCTTCTTCAATACTTTCCACAAATGAAGTCTGCATTTTATACAATCTGATAGCTGCATGCATGATATCTCTGACTTGTCTCATGCAAAGAAACACGTCATTCATCTGAAAATCTCTCTCATTTCATTCGAATCCTTCTAACTCTAGTCTCACCTCTCTCAGATCACTGACATACTTCTTCTCAGTGACCAATAATTCTTGCAAAGCCATCGCTAACTTTGCACAGCCCGTTTTCTTATTGACATTTGTCGCATCAAGTTGAGCAGGCGCCTGAACGAACAAAACGGATTAGAAGGAATGTTCGAAGAGATGAGTTCAAATGCAAAATCTGTTCTTTAAACAAAACTTACTTTTGGTGGTAAAGGTGTTTTCCGTCGGAGATGTATCACTTTTCCGATTCGAAGCAATTTCTCTACATCAGATGCATTTCTAACTGATGATATGAGTTCACTATCAACTGCAACCACTGAATCTCCAACCTGGGCGCAACGAGGAGCAAATGAAGTCACACCACGAACCTGGAAATGTTACAATTAGAACTTTGAACAGTTTCCCGAAGTTCAATAGTGTCTATCTACATCCTTCAAGTCATGCTCCCTTTTATTGCCCCTAGACTCTTCGTACCTCAGCCCTGATGACCCCATCATCATTGTGAGCGTATATAGTGAGTCCGAGCCGTCCATTTGTCTTTCTGACGAAATAATCCTCTGCCGAAGAAGTTCCTGCCAACTCTTTCTTTTGCTCCGCCATTTCTCGTTTCCTCTGTTCAGATGCTTCAGCCAATGAACATCCAGGTGCCAACGACCCTTCACATAGTCTTGGTTTCAGGGGAATCTGAAAATATGGGCATCAGAATATTAATATTTGAGAGGGATGCCAAAAGCATAAGTTTACAACAAGGCAAAAGCACGAACCGTTGAATGAAATGTAGTTGTACCGTTGTGAGTTGTAACGTGATCAACTGGATGTTGTTGTTGTTGTTGTGATGGGTGTGATTGATAAGAAGAACTCATTGTATTTATGTTCTGATTTTGAATTTGAATCGGAATTTGATGATACTGTTGGCTGGTTGATGTAGCTGCCATTGAGGTATTCATTGTGTTCATGTCTCGAATTTCCATTGGTTTACGCCATCTGAAAGGTCCTATTTTTGAATAGTGATTTTCAGAATAGGTTACTTCCATGATAATAATTGATTGTACATTTCAAAAATTTCAAAAAAATTCACTTAACCCTCAAATAAAAAACTTACATTCGAAACGAATTCATATTGAAATGATACAAAAACAGCGAGGCGAGACGACAATTTTTGAGTAGTTTCTGGTCGATTTGAGGTGAGATATCGTGTTGAATAAGCTGAAATATCGAAGAAAATATTTGGAAACTTTTCTTCGTTTTGGAAGAATGAAAAGGTGCTAATCTTTCGGACAAAACAAGAGCAGGAAAAAAGAACAGAAATGCGGAGAAAACAAAAGGAAAAGAAGGAAAGGAAGTGAGAGCAAAAGAAGGATCCGGTATAAAATGAGAAAAGGAAAAAGAAATTGAGAAACGTAGTACTGAAAACTCATAGAAAAAGGTTCTTTGCTTAAAGTTTAGGTGCGAACTTCTAAGGTGTTCCAGTAGGGATACTGTAAAATTGTTTGCATATTTTGATACATTTGCATGGTTTCAGGATAGATCGTAATAGTGTAACAGCCAACTTTGAGAATCAGTAAATTAAAACTCATGTGGGAATTTAGGGAAATTTTAGTTCTTACTTTTGCTAAAGCACTTATTGAAAAATTCTATGATAAATTTTGGAATTTCATGTTCAGTTCTGATTGAATACGGTGCTGGAACTGGCTTTCCAAAGCGTGCATGCCCATTTTCAATCAACTGGGTTACAAACACATGTTGTATAAAAATCATCTTTAACCCATCATTCTTGAAAAAATCAACCGGACAGATCTAGTGCAACAGAAATAACATCCAGATTCAATTGGTGTGTTCCCCAATTTTCCCAAAAAAAAGATTCTTGAGAAGGGGTTGAGAAAATGAGTTGGATCCAATAATTAGTTGTAAAGAATGAATGTAAAAAAGAAGCTTGATTGGACGGAAAGATTTGTCGGATTGGCAGAAACGGAGAAAGAGAAAAAGAGAGAGACGGTACTCGAGAAATCCGGTCAACAATTCATTTTCATTCGTCGTATTTTGCACTTGACGCCCTCTCTCTCCATGCTTCTTCTTCTTCTTCACCTATAGTATACAAATGTTACATTCGCACATACATATCTGTGAAGGAGTGGAAAGAAGAGGAAAGAAGCAACAACATTTGTAAAATGGAACGTGTTAAGTAAACAGATCAACACGTACAAAAAGTCGGAAAAAAGAAGAGACACTTGACCACACGTTATGAAGATTTTGGAATTACGTGAACTGGTTCTTTCGGCTGGAATATTTGATAAGTGGAGAGCTGGTGGAATGAGGTTATCAAGTGAGCAAGTGACTGATCAAGATTATTGTTTTTCGAGAAAAAGTGTTCTTTCTCGTTAATACTAAGGGGTTTTGCTAGATATAAGTGAGGTCTATTGGAGTACAGTACCAGTAACAAAAAGTATTTATGCAAATCATTCAATAAAAGCTAGTGGCTGCTGATCATTTGTTTTGATATTACGAATAGTGTCTAGGTTGATTTTTTAGTGGTAACGTTTCTCTATGAATTCTTTCTGAATAGTAACATTTCATAGAACTGAATCTATTTTACTGAACAAGACTTTCCTACAGAGATCACTTTCTGAAAAAAAAAACATTTAGATTGCTTATAGCTACAGTATCCCACATTCGTCTATTTTCAAAAGTAAGCAGAAAAACCGTCGATAGTTTTAGATTACTCCAAACAAAATGAAAGATTGAAAATAGCTTGAAACTCAGTCTAGTTTTCTCGAATCAAGCAGAGAAGTTGAAAACTAATTCACAAGTACAGAGAAGAAAAAAGGTTCCTAATATTTGCGTACTCGCTTCTGTTTGCTCAATTTGTATCTTCTTTTCTCATTCTTCTTCAATCGAAAAGGTCATCTTCTTTGTGAAATATTGTGATTTTTTGTTGCAAAAATCAGCCTGTCAACTGATACCAAGTAGTAATAAAAAGAGAAGAACATGTAGCATTCGAGAGTGGAAAAATGAGAGAACTGACTGAGTTGTTCTGTAATTTTCTGTAATTTTTATGTGTAATGAAATAGACGACGAATATTGTACGAGAATGCACTTGAAAAAAGGAAAAAGTGACCGTAAAAAGTGAAGAAAAGCTTGAAAAGAAGAGAAAGAGAGGAGTACTTGACCGAATTGAATGAATCTAAACTTAATTCAATCAATCAATCTAGTCTTGACAACCAATTATATCCGAAATGACCGAATCGAAATTAAACGGAAAAATGAAAGAGAAAAAGTTTAGGAAAAGTTTTACGAAGGAAAAGTGTTGTTTGTTTGAAAAGAGGAGGAGAAGGAGCAGAAGAAGAAGAAAGAAAAATGATAAAGAAAAAAGAAGAAGAAGAAGGAAAAGTAGTAGTATTTGGAAAGGAGAAAAGGTTCTTCTCGATTTTATTATGAACACTTTCTATAGAACTTCTTCCCTTTTTTGGGGGCTGAAGAGAGAGAAATCTCCGTAGAAAACGAATTGACATTCCGAAAAAAGAGAGAAATTTGAGTGGAAAGGAGCAACGAATAGATCAAATTACAGTATCCATTTGAGACTAATTTAATTGGAAATCTAGGAAAATCTGAAGGAAAAACAAAGAAAAAAGAGTCTCACCTCTATTCCAGGCAATGGTATTTGTTGTAATGAATTCAATCTTTGAGTGACGACGACATTCTTGAGAAGAAGCATTTGTCGAATATCTTCTCTTGAAGCAGTGTCACTTGATTCCGATGTTTCCAGAAGGGATATCAATTTTTGTTGAATCTTTTCATTCTGTCTTGCCAAATAGCTAATTGCAACCAAATGAGATGTTGTTCTAGCCAGAAGTAGAGATGATACATTGAGGGCTTGAATCAGAAATAGATGAGCATGAGCTGACACAATTACTCGGAATATGTTGTTTGCATGGGCAATATCTACACAATTCTCGGCTTCTGATGAACAAGCGAAGCACTCTAACTGAAATTAGTCAAATTATGTATATCAAGTGATTTCATAGGATTTCACAAACCAAATCAATTGTTACTGGTGATCCTTTGTAGTTGAACACCATGCTTAATGGGTTCAATGATACCTGAAAATTCATTTTATTAAATCTGTTGGAAAAAAAGAAAATATTTACATTTGAAGTTTCTGGTTGTTCATCACATGGTTGTATTGAGTCTCCTTCGAAAGTAGCAATTCTGGATACAGAAGCAGAAAATGAATGTTGAAACATATTGAATGCAGATGTATTCGTTGACTGAAATACAATTGGAATAGGGAAATAATCCATCATTTCAAGTTCTTTTTTGTTTCGAGTGACTGTCCATCTGACGTCCATCACTACTGATAAAATGTCCTTTGTTATAGGTGTTGGCAACGAGTCTTATCAGTTAATTTTACGAAAAATATAGTGGAAATCATATGGGTGTTTTATTGGCTTGTTTTGAACTAGGAGGGAAATTATCATATTTGACAAAACGATCTCAAATAGAAAGTGAGTATCGAAATACATTGATGTCACATTTCGTTTTGATGCTGTAAGTCTTTTTAAACATTAGTCTATTACTTTTTGTATTCTATTCAGAAATTTTACAAAGATTTCTTAAAATTTCAGACTAACTTTTTCCTGTAATAAACTTGTTTCGTTCAAATTTCTATTTTTGTGAGGACGCCTGTATTCTTGATAACCGAACATCCCTGATTCATTTTCTCTAAAATTATAGTTACCTATGTCGTTATCTTTCAATTTATATCTAAATGCAACAATATTTTACGCCTGCTTCTGTTTCTAGAGATTTGTATATTCCAATTAATCAATTAAAGTTCGGTTTCTGATAAACGAATTCCAAATTTCGTTCTCCATCAACTTTGTAAATGCTTATATGGCTACTGTCTGTAACTTTTCCCTTTAAATCAAAATAGAGCCTAACCTGTGAAATGAGTAAAGATGTGTCTTTAAAACTCAAAGTATTGAATCCAATCGTCCTTCCGTCGGCCTTCAGATAGACAAAAAAGTCGGTGACTTTATGAATCTTCTCTCCTGAAAAAAAACACTCAAAAATCAATAAAGATCTCAATGCACAGGGACATATATAAGACATAAAAAAGTAGACAAAGTCTCGTGAAATGAATGTCGAATGTCGCCATGCGACTGGAAATAAATGCACACTACTCGGGAGCAAAGAGCAAAAAAAGGAGAGAGGGAAGGGGATAGGGGGCTCGTCAATTATTATGAAAAGTTTCTTCCTTTTTTCTCTTTTTTCTCGTTCATAATATCAGAGGAGGTATTTGTTTGATGAGCACTTTAAAATCAATTGGTGGGAGGTTTTTATTATTTTATCACGTCTAAGACGGCGGATGATCTAGAGAAATATAGCAGTGAAGGTATTTTATGGTTTATGACGTGGATAACTGTAAGACCAGTCATTTATTTGATCTTCCGAGTGGACTTTGTGTGGGTGGTTAGGCTATTCTTTTCTTAGAAATACAGAGGATCCAGACTGAAAGCTGAAACTGAATGGTTCAAAAATCTCGGAAAAGAAAAATAGGATCTCGTCAAAAACAAACACGCTTGTTCTTTTTCTCTCGCTTATTTTCTTTCAAAATTCATTTTTCGGTCACACCTCTTTTCTGTCCACACCTATGCATTTTTGAGTTAAAAGTCACTCCCTTTCGGCCCCCTTTCATATGAGATTTTTCCGATAGATATTACTGAAAATTTGCAAAAAAAACAATGAGGGCGTATCAGAAATGAAGGGAATACGTACCCATCGGTATAGAAGTATCCAGAAGAACTTGGCCGGATGAAGACGTTGCCAGAAGACGTGGTTGTGAATCGTCGAATGCATTGAATACACGTACCTGAAGAAGATGAAAAAGATGGGGAAAAAAGAAGAGGAAGAGGAAGAAGATGTTCATGACGTCGTTGATGACTATATGATTTATTAATACCGTTTTGAATCATGTTATAGATGAAAAAAGTTGGAAACTAGTAGTATACAAAGTATGCAAAGTTAGCCTTCCTTATGTCATTAGAACCTAGAAGCATGAGATTATAATGGTCTCTTCTATCATTTCAAATCACAGGAACCTCGATTGTGTCAAGATAAAACTCACGTTAGCTAGTCGACCGTCGAGTTTCTCCCACTTCTGTCCGTCTTGTGACAACTCGAATAGCTCCGCGTCGATTCTGAAAAAATGAGAAAATGTTTGGGGAAGGCAACAACAAATAAGTAGAGTTAATCAAGTGTTTTGGGAATGAGATTCGTGTTTTTCGATTGCAAAAGCAACTAGAATATTTATAAAATGGGAAACCTTCGAGAAATCTCATAATTATATTCCAGTATTCTAATGGTTTCCAGAACTTCCCTCAGAACTTCCCTTATTAAAGCGAGTAGGAAGATATCAGCTAAAAATGATTTTCCCGTCTAATGGTTGTTTTTGCGATAAGTAAACAGAAAAAGACGGATAATTTGTGTGAAATGAAACAAGTCAAGTGGAAGTTACAGAAGGTATATATCATCATAAGACATATTCAAACAAAGGATCACTTGATACAAAAGTGTCTGTGAACTGAACACTTGTGAAGAGACTGTCCTTGATGAATGAGGAGGCAGTTTGTTCAAAACTCCATAATTAAGAAAAGAAGAAGAAGAAGTGAAGTCCCGTCTATTTTTAATTGGTTCCTTCTTTTCTCTTCCGTTCCTTTCAATTCACACTTTGTTCCCCCAAATCTGGATGAATTCAGAAATCAATTGGACGGAAAATGTGAAGAGGAAGGAAGGAACATATGGAAAAACTGATGGCAAAGTGGGAACTAAAAGGAAAATTAAAAGGATGCCAAGTTGGTTGGCAACACGGATTGCCAGAGTGTCTCTTCAAATTCAGAATTGTATTTTCACATGGAACCATTGAAAATGACATGAATCAATACAAAGTTTCATCAAAGATTCCCACTCAAAACTACTGAAATTTATTTTCAAAACTTAAAATTTGTTCCGTGAACTTTTCAAAAAACCAACGTTTTTGTGGATATACAAAACGTTGGTTGGATCCCATAATACAACTTCAAATAATCCTAAATGACGGAACCAAAATCTCCAGTGGAGACAAAAGATACGAAGGAGGAGCCGGCTAACGTCAGAAAAATTGATTTGGTTCGTTTTCTCCGAATCATCAGCTTCACCTTACAGACAATTTTCAGAATGATGGACTCGGATTCACTCTGGACGAATCAATCCTTTATTCCCGACTCAAGTCAATTGGAAAAGTGAGTGAAATATCATACACTACACAAATACAGAAAAAATTAACTCAGGTAATCATGAAATTGATTGTTCTGACGATTTGTGTCTCTGCTTGCTGCGCCCTATTCTTTTATGAAGCAGTTACAGTTTCCCTTACTACTCGTAAGTCTCATCTTAGTCTTTTCTGGAATTATTCGAGTGTTTCCAGCTATTCTAACATTGGAAGAAATGAAACAACTTGAGGATGAAGAAGCAAGAATGCATTTGAAATGTTTCATTCTTCTTCTTTGGTCATTTGCTGTCTACACCCTGATTACGTTTGTTATCCGTTGATCAGCAATTGAATGAAAGCTTTACATATTTCAGAGAAATGATGACAATCATGTTGCTGAATGATAAAATTCGAATTCTAGAATCAATGAGACATCGGACAAAAATGGAAGCAATTCTCTCGTTGATTCGTCAAAAATCGTATTACGATGCAGACGCTGTCGAGTTTATTCTCGAGAATGCAGCATCATACAAAACGGACGCAGTTAGTGATGAGATGGAAGTGAAAGATATGGTTTATCATAGAGTACATGGATTGAATCCTCATCGATCGTTCTATTATCCAGATCATTAATTTTTATAAATTAATTGTTTCTTGTTTGTTGATTCTAAAAACATTTCAGCTGATTTAAAAACTTTTGAAAAACAGTGTTGAGCTCTCACTATAATTTAACAATTATGAAAACGGAAAGTTTGTAATATTCGCTGTAAAGACTAAGGCCATTTTGCGCTGTTTTCTATTATATGTGTCTGAAAATATCGGAACCATTCCTCCATGTCAGACAGTCTCGTCCAGCCTTTAACATATCTGTTAAGTTCTATTCTTCCCCAAATCTATTTTTACTTTCAGACTTAACTCAGCTTCTTTTTCTTCTTCTTTTCCCAATTCTCATCTCCATATTTGTTTTTAGAATATCTAAATAGTACTGGTCATCTCCATCTTTTGTTTCCCGCCCTCTCTCCCAATTTTTGTCTTTTTGAACCAAAAGTGTCTTGTTGACGAAAATTAATGACATATCGCGCTTTGCTCGTCCATTTTTTGTCCTCTCCCGCTCATCCGAAATACTATTTTTCATTCGAAACTCCATTTCATCCTTTTCGGACTGCTCGGATGTGTTGATGACGTGGCAGGTTTTGGAGCAAAATATAAATAATAAACAAAAAAGTTATGTTTTTGGGAGTGAAAAAAACTGACTACTGGATGAGTGATTGTATAAAAGAAAGAGAGAGAAACAACAAACCTCAGCGTGGATTCATCATTTGTCCAACATTCCGCTTGTGAACAAGAACAAGAGAGACGCGATCCCATTGCGATATGAAGAACGAAGATTTCAGAATTGACACCGAGATGGAATGGCTGAAAATGACAAGGATTGGAAAAAAACAACCACAATAATATTATTAATTTGGAATTCGGAAAACAGGAAATTCGGGAGAAAAGCAGAGTAATGAGAATCCAAAAAGCTTCAGATGTAATCAGAAAACAACTTTTTGATAATGACTGTTCGGGAATGTATACCTGTGACTGGAAAAATGAATTCAATCACAGAAGAATCATCCAAAAGCTGCCTTAGGGTCAGTAAATAAATACTGAAAATCTCGTTGTTCAGACAGAAACAATTACCGTGAATACAGTAATAGAAGCACATGCGCTTCTATTTTTAAAAATGTTTCTGGGTGTACTCAAATTATTCAAACTTCAATTTATGAGTCTATTGATATAATAGTTTTTTTAAGTAAAAAAGATTTCAACAAGTTTCAACGAATAAACTAACGAAAAACCGGAAAATCCGATAAAATAAACTAAAAGTGCGAAAAACACGAGTCCTGTAGATGTGATTATATTACAGGTGTGCTTCAATTCAGTGAAAAGAAGAACTCAGATTGAGACTGTCGAACTTCCAACCATATGGAATTGGTACTAAAGCCACTTTGAGGTCACTGGGAAAAAATTTTAAAATAAAAAAGAAAGTAATCACTCAAAAATTACAAAGAAAGTGTGTCGAATGAAAAATTTGAAATTCTAATTTCATTTTTATTCTTCCTCCAATTTTTCCCTTTTCCACTCTTTAATTCAGCCTATGTCTCTCAAAAACAACAAACACTAAATTATGCTTCACACCCGAAAATTTCGTAGATGGGCTTCTCTTCTTCTTCCTATATCCTCCCTCGCTTCTCTTCTTCACACCAAAAATGAAAAATGAGCCATTTTGGATGTTTCCCGTTTCGAGAAAAGACTCGACAAGACGACACTTAATTTGTGACAAAAGAGAAACGAAGGGTTTAAAGATGTATTGTTTTATCTGAAAATAGGATTGGAGAAGAGAAGTGGCCAAATGAAAACAATGGCAAATGGGGTGGCTATTCTGTGTTCGACATGACTATTATGATGGCCAAACCGACGGATTGGATGGGGTGTGGCATGAAGAAATGAGGGAAAAAAAGAGGAAGAAGAAGAAGTCATCTGTATGCAAATTACGTGGATTCTTTCTATTCTTTTGTAGGTGTCAGAAGATGAATATTCAGTCTAGAATCATTCAAGTGGGCGGGGTTCCATAAACTATATTTACAGATGAGAAGTCATGGCATCAATAGGTTTTGAAATGAGAAGATACCTCGGTAGATCCATCAAAAGTATTGGGGATTAGAGAAATATAAGTGATGAAATAAACAAAAACCAAATATTCTTGCACCAAGTTTGGCAGAATAATTGACTTGAGAGGGATCTCAGTAGAATATTTTCTGCGCGACCTATATCTTGAATTCTGACATTGTAAAAACTCTGATTATGCTCAAAAAAATTGTATAGATACTAAAATAATACAAAATCAACAGGTACTTCTAGTTAGGCAGAATCTAGTGGAAATAACACAACGCGTAGTGAAAACATTCTCAAAATGTCCAAGAAAGTTGCTCTCACAATTCTTACTCCATGTCTCCATCGGAGTTCCAACTGAAAATTACAGCGAGAGAAAGTATGTTTAGTACAGTTTTGATGTTATAGAATGCTTAATATGTTCCCTCACCGTCGTTTTCTTTTTCTTCTTGTTTCCCGACAAGCTGACACTGAATCATCAGAATACAACGTCGTCGTTTTCCTTTTATGTTCTGAAAAAAGAAACTTTTTATTTGTTTTTTCCCATAAAAAGTAGAGAAGCAATGATGCGGAAAATGAGCAGAAAGTATGGAAAAAGAATAAATATAAAATAGAAAAAAGAAATATTTGAAGAGATTGGAAGTATCTTCGAATCTCTTTTTCATTATATTTACGGAAATATATATTTCATTTTGGCAGAGACACTTGTTTTCTAGTTTTCCCACTCGACAGCTTTCATTAACAGAATCAGCCGAAAAAATATATTTAGACTGGAAAAAAACAGAGGAAAAAGAAAAAGAGAATGAGGGTGTGAAGTAGTGGAGAAGTTAGAAAAAGGAGGAGGAGGAGCAGCAATAACAGAAAAAAAGAACATTTGTCCCGAAGGGAATTGCTCATGAAAACTGAACTGCTCGGAGAAGAAATTCAAAGAGGAAAATGAAGGAATCGGGAGTGTGGAATGGGGTGAAATTTAGTTGGAAGTTTTATGTGAAGAAGTGAGTGAAAGAGAGAGTGAAAAAGAAAAAACAGAGGAAGGGGATCAAGGTGAGAAAGGAACAAAATGAACACATGGGAGATCGTTGAGCTCTGAAAATATTTTGGTTGCACGGGAAATTAGTACTAGCGAAATATCTACCTGGAGATTGGTAAACTCGTAAATTAAAAGTTTCAGACGTTATTTCTTTTATATGGTTTGAAAGCTAACTTCGAGTATATTCTGAATAAACTCCGACATTTAATAATACTAAAATGAACAGAGTTTTCATACTGTTTTCTAGAAATAAACAGTGGGAGAGACAATGAAATCACTGAACGGGATTAGCATGGTATCACCTTGAAAAGCTATTGAATTTCCGATTTAAGATTCACAGCAGCCAAATTGTATTTGTGTCAGGGAAAATATAAAACTTCAAAAATGTATTCTTTCTAACTAAAATATCATTTCTGGAAGATTCACATTAGTCCACGAGAATCGATCACATGATCGGTTCCACGTTTCCTCTAATTTTCATCATTTTCAGAAAACGAGGTTGAGAATGCCAACTCATCAATCACAAAGTGCATTTTTTAGACCACCCTTGACGCGTTGGCGGCGGTCAAATGGCATTTGAATTGTCGGTAGTGTAATTGACAAGATAATGGGACAAGAGAGATGAATTGAAAGAGATTATTAGCAGTGATGCAGAAGAAAACCGAGGAGAAAAAAGAAAAAGTTTTCGGGAAGGAAAGAGATTCATTGAAGATATGAATAGAGAAGTGAGGATTCAGTGACAAACTTGTTGGAAAATTGAGGAGAAGCAAAGCATTTTATAACTGTATATGTACACTTTTTGCTTGTGGTTCGAAGAAGTTGGTTTGAAAAGCTAAGAATCTAGGTATATTCTTCTATTAGATAAGAACGCGAGCTGAATATAATGGCAGATGTTGGAATCTGTCTGAAGGATATTTATCTCCAGTTCTGAATTTTTTGTGAACGATAGGTAATTTCCGGTGGTATCATAGATAAATCAGATTCACTAGCTGGGATTTGTTCAGTTCTTGTCAGTTTTTGAAAATTGCAGAAGAAAGTAGGAGACTTTGAACGTTTATTACTCTGATAGCATTTAGTCTTCAACAAATCTCAAGTTTTATATTTCAAATTTAAGTATTTTTGTAGAAATTCTTTATAAGAAATTTGCACGGGATTGTGAAGAAGCTCAATTCCTACTATTTCCAATCTAACGCCTCAACTCGTGCTCAGCTATCCTCCCTTGGGAAAGCAGATACAAAAGGATTACTGTAGGTTCAGAAGCACTAGCTGTAGCAGAATGAGCTCTCTTAAAACTGTAAGATTTGCTATAGTCGAACTGAAACAGAGCGGAAACCTTATCAATTTTCTCCTACTCCTTCTTCTCCTTCAGACTTTTCTGTTTTGTTGTTTTTGTTTTTGTCGGCTGCAAGAAAAAGGGAAAAGTACTTGTGTAGTGTTGAATGATGACCGAAAACGGAAGGAGGTCCCTTCTATCTCCATAAAATGCCCTTTCTCTTCTTCTCTCTTGTAAAACCATCTCCATTGAAGGGTGCATTTTTGATTTAGTGTCTACGGAGGTCGAGAAGAAGAAAGAAGAAACGGGGGTCCACTTAGAAAAAGAGAGCAAAAGAAGACGAAGAAAACGTATATGTTTTTGGAAGGGATATAGTGTAGGAACTAGTAAGCTATAAAGTGAAAAAGCTCTTTCTTTCTTTTTTCCGAAATATATGCGTGGGAAACAATGTGTGAAAAACGGAAATAGGGACCACTTTGAATATGGGAACAAGAGAAAAGGAAATACAGTCTGTTGGTTTTGAGATAAATTGTGTCGGAAAGGGGTTTCAGATTGAGCAGAAAATACACAATTCAAAAGAAGAAGTGATACAATTTTTTAAAAATCGAACAGAAAACTCTCCGAAACCCGACAGGTGTATTATAGAAGCAGGTGGTTATTTCGAACTATCATTCAACTGAAACAAAAAAGTAAAATTTATCAATTAATTCGAAATTTCAGATTCTTCTCACATACACCTAAGCTTAAATTTCTAATAAGTAAACTCAGCTCCTCATTTATCTCAATCCTGTTTCATATTAATTTCGCCTAGGACTCTTTTCAATTTTCAATTATTCCGAACAGTTTGCATACAAAGTTTGAATTTACCGTCTGTATCCGAGGAGCTAGGGGATTCCCAGTCGAATTCAATTATTGCTCAATATAACCTTTTTCTATGTATTGAAATCTAACAAGTGCTACTTGGATTTCAATTTATTTCCTTATAAAACTAGTAAGAAACATATAAAAATTGAGTTCAATTTAATAAAGAGCTAATAAAAAGTGGGAACCAATCCAACTGATTTCCGGTTTTACACTCTCACGAATTGGATATCTTTGTTCATTAAAAATGCATAGAAATTGCTCATTTTGACATGAACCTTATTTTGTGTTGGGTCACTCTCCCATAGAAAAACGTAAAATTTGGTTTTAGGAATTCAACTGCACCCAGAGAATTCTTACCTAATTTCGTGAGAGACACGAAAAAAAAGAAGAAACGGGAGGAAAGAAGAGCAAAGAAAGGTTATATGCATAAATTTTTTGGAAGAAAGCAAACGGAAAAGGAAGAGAAAAGTAGAGAGTTTCTTGTGAATTTTGTGTGATATTAGAAGAATTTCGAATTTCGGAAAAGGAGAAAGAAGAAGACGACGTGGAAAAAGAAGGAGAAGAAGGGAAGAAGGGGAGTTCAGAGGATATATCCCATTTGGGTGAATACAGATTAATGAAGTGCGTCGAGAGCGGGAGAGAACACCAGAAGATGTGAACTTCTTTCCTCTGTTTGACCTCTTCCGACAACTGAGAACACTTCATTTCCTTTTGAGTGAAACTAGCTTGCAAATGAAAGCTCAGAATCGGAATCGTTGACTGTGAAAATCATAAAATAGTTGCGATTTCAGAGAAGTTTTTGATCTATTATTCCAAGATCTTGGAATTGAAAAAGCTCTCAACAAAAGGCTCATCTGTTTCAAAAAGCTCAAAAAGTCTCAACTCCTACTCAACTGCTTCTTCTGCTCTTTCCTTCTGTCATACATAAATCCGGTCACGCATATCGACAGAATATAATTGAGATTCGAGAGACGCAGATGATGTTAAAACGGACCTGAATGTCCCGAAAACAGCGGCCATTGAAATGGGTAATGAATAAGTCACTGGATGTGAATTGTTTATCACTGGAGAGAGTACATGTATAATAAAGTGAAGTCAAATGGAAGAAAACGAATGTTTCCGAATGGATTCACAAACTTCTGTTTTTCGAGAACTTTCTTTTCACATTCATCAACAAAAATGAAACTTGAACAAAGAGTTGAACAAGAAAATATGGGTGGACAGAACTGCAGAGAGGGCTCAAGTTGTCGGAGCTATAGAAAAGACCCCTAATACCTGCAATTCAAGCTAGAAAAAGGCTTGAATCAACTTGTTCAAAATTGCAATTTTTGTTAACTTATGTAAATAGTCATGTACATTTTCTCAAAGCTGAACATGTTACCAGATTTCAGAAGTCCGTGAGCTTCTGAATACCACACAGTGTTAACAAGAAGATCTCAGGAGGTGTGTTCGTATATGTAAAAATAAGACAACACATTCAATCACTCTCCAAACTTTTTTATTTATTACATTCTCGATGATAGGATCTCAAAGGATACCCAGTTCCATGATCTACTTGTACAAAGATGAATCCGCCTTCTTCTCATCTCCTTCCAACATCGTGTTACTCTTCTTTGGTCCCAACGATTGAGGACTGAAACAACAAAACTCTGTTTCTAGAATCCTTAATTGTGAAACTTACGCAGTTCCCTCAACATCATTGACATATTTACTCATAATAGCCTCCTTCTCAGCCTGGGTTTCAACTGGAGTCGGAGTAGTCGGAGTAGTTGGAGTAGTCGCTGGAGCAGTTTTTGGAGAGAGTTGTTCTCTTGCAGTATGCATATCATCATCCTCTTTAGCTGCTGGAGATGGAGATGGACTTGGAGCGTCCGGTCTGAAAATATAAACTGATTGATTGCAACTGGAAGAGAATTGAATACTTCTTCTCGGTCTCCTTCTTCTTCTCACGCTTCGATCCATCCTTCTTCTCTTTCTTGTCACGTTTCGAGCCTCCACGGCTACTCTTGTCTTTTTCACTGAAATTACAGTAGTTTTCACGTGACCTTCACTTCATGGTTCCTGTTAATTCATTTGAAACTTACTTGGAAGGCTTCTGAGACTGTTCAGTAGAAGCCTTCTTATCGCGTTGCGATCCTCCAGCTGGATCCTTGGATCCCAACGGTTTCGAAGGAGCAGCACCAGCGCCTCCAGGTGGAGCAGAAGCTGCCTGTCCGAGTGGCTTCTTCTTATCTCGTTTACTTCCATCCTTCTTTCCTCTCTTCGATCTTTGAGACTTGTCTTTCTTTCCTTTCTTTCCACGTCTCGATGAGTTTCCAGTCTTACGACGAGCATTCGCACGATCTGCAGTATGGCATCCAATCAGCATTAAGCTGACACTTGAGCACACGGCCAAAGTGACCGCTGAAAATAATTGAATCTTAGGTGTCCGATGAGAGTTGAAAAGACAAACCACATGTCGATTGGAGTAGCTCAATATCCATCTTGAGAGTGATATTACGAGAGTTTTGATGGTTCTCTTTGATGGCAATGATTACGAAAACTGCCGATTTTCCGAGATTATACGAGATAATAATTGGGACATTGGATCAGGGTGGTCACGTTATGTCTCAACGGACTTTTTCTTTTCGAAATAAATGGTTACAGGTTACGCAGAAAAAGTACTTTGATTTGAAATTTATGTGGTGCTTTTTGGTCGGAAAACAAACTTGTTGGCCCGGATGACCAACAGATTTATCGGATTTCATTTCGTTCACGTTCAAAAAATTTCCACTATATCTAAAGAATCAATCAACTATGAGGAATACGGGTCATCGATACTGGAAAATCTACGATTTCAGAGCTACGAGAACAATTCAAAATGGATTTATTGAAATAGAATAAAAATGATTGTGAAAACTGAAAAAAGTATTCTTGTTGCCGAGTTCTGAACATCATGAGATCCACTACCCACCTTCAAAACCTTTTGACTGAAAACACATATAATTTTTATTTCAAAAGTCTGTTAGTATATCTTACTTCGAACAAATTCCCGTATATTTACAGATATCATTCGAATAAAATGCCACACTTGACACATAATCCTTCTCATTTATTGTTGAAATCTCACAAGTCACGCCTGCAAATTCAATGATCTTCTCGATTCTTGAATTAAATTCTGAAAACCTTGATAAATAACTCCAACTACAGTAACCCGATCGTCAATCATTCTAACCACTCCACTACCACTATCACCCTATAAAAAGTCCTTTCCTTCTGAATTATTTCATTTTCTAACCATGCATGCTAATTGGTTTTTTGACAATGATTTTGTACAGAATGCTTTTTCAGTAGTTTTGAAACACTTCTCAGCTTTCACAGTTTCAGATCTCAATCGACCTGCTGAATTTTCTCCAGAAGCAGCTGAAAATGTAACCCTCATAACCATAAGATGAGTTATCTTACGATCTACTCCATATCCAAAAAGTTTCATTTGAACATCATTTTCAAAAGTGTATTTGTCGTCGTGAGCCACACAAATCGCTTGAATTCTCTTCGAAAAGTTTAAGTTTTCAGACAGTTCCAGAATAGCAAAATCATCAAATTCTAGCTGTTTGTCGTCGCAAACTTTTGGAAGAATTATCTGGAAAGAAGTGTCAAAACTGAAAGAATCAAGAAATTATACTTTGGATATTCCAATTGATGTATATTTTGATCCAGGACAGTTTTTTCGGAATCCACAATCTGTTCCAGCGTATACTTTGAACATATTCGAGAAGTTTCCATTCAGAACGAGATCATTTTCATTTCTAGAATCAACTGAACAACCTGTTTCTATCAATTCTACACTCACTCATTCTGACATCCATTAATCTTTTCATTTCCAGAAGTCCATACATATCCATTTTCAGCGAATAATGCAAAACAATGACGGGCGGTCAGTACATGACGAGATGATACAATTGTTCCTGTACATAATCCACCGCCTTCATGTATTACCTCAATTGCAATATTCCACGGAGCATCACCTATTTTTGCTTGCATTCCGTTCAGTATTTTCCTCCCGTAACCATTTTTCACTAGTGAAAACATGAAGTTGGGTGTGATACATTTTAACTCACAGTTTAGTCCTTTGCCACATGTTTCTTTTCTTAAATTATTCTCATTTTCTGTTAACTTCTGAGTTGAAAGTAGTTGAATCAAAGCAAAGAGTATGAAAATTGAAACGTTGTTGCAACTCATGAAATCTGGAAATGATTCCCTTTTTGATTCTATCACGTTGAAGTCAACCATTTGCTACATGGACTTAATTTATTTTTAGAAAAGCCGGCTATGTAATCATGAAGGGGATGAAATAAAATAATAGAAGAAAATTAGAGAGCGGTAAAATTAAAAACAATGATACTGGAATAAATTGAATACAATAGAGAAATTAAAGAGTCGAGTTAGCAACGAGAGCAACTCCGCGTTGATAGAAGACGGTGGCAGATGAAAGTTGGAATGAAAGTGGGGAAATCAGTTGACGACGATCTCCGTACAAGTACAACGGAAGGCGGGTTCCATCGGGTGCTTCCTGAATATGTTTCAATAAAGCGATGATTTGTGTTTAAGAAATATTACCTGCTTCCAGCTGAACTCAACAACATCACACTCGCTCTTGACAAGCTCGCAAAGCTCGAGCTTATTTCCACCAACAGATTTGGCACCACGGATATCAACTCCAGAAATTCGGAAGACGTCAGTGTTATCTGTGCGTCCAATATGAATGTGCAAACTGAGTTGTTCGAGAGACCATGTGTTAGCTTGAGCAACTTGCTGGCGAGTGGCAGTGATGTAAGCTTCTGGTGAGAAAGTTCCACCCAGCCAGAACGTTTCGCGCTGAAATAAAAATAAATTAAGTTCAATCCCTTTAGAATATAATAAATCCATACCTTCAAATTATCTGATCCTCCAACGCGCATCAGTTGCTTCAGTCTTTCGTTTAGATCCGTCATCCATTCCATCACAGTCACCTCCTTTGGAACTGTATAACGCTTCCATCCATTTGGAACTTCTCCCTTTTGCAAGCTGGCAGCCAAAGCACGTGTCTCATTATTCTGCTTCTTCTCGGCCCGACAAACAGCAGCGATTTCGTTCAAGTCGCGACGAATATCCTTCAGCAACTGCGATCCCAAATTGACTTCTCTTTCAAAGAATCTGAACAATGGATCCTTGATATTTTCGACAGTTCGACGCATCCTGACGATTTCCTTAGGCAACAACAAAAGCCACTGCTTGGCGAGTTCTCCTAACTGGGCCATCCACTGTGGTTTGACTTCTTCTTTCCCATCTTCACTGAACGCCAACTCTTCATCAGTAACCTTAAGCATGTTTCGCAACATAGATTCTCCTCTCTTCGTCAACAACACTTTCTCTGCGTTGTTAGGAAGACCGAGCCAGGCTGGAAGTTGCTCATTTTTCAATTCTTCCACCCAACCAATCATTTGATCTTTCTTTGACATGTTGGGAGTGAAGAGAGATTCATCTCCATCATACTTTGGAATGAGAACATGATCTTGGTCGAAACTCTTGGCGGTGAACAAGTTTTCAAGTACACAATCAAGAAGAACTTGATCGAACTGATTGTCTATCTTTCCTCCGTAAATACATTGACTGAGAAGAGTGCGGAGAGTTGTCCATGGAAGACGTTCTGGTTCCACATTTGGACGTCCTTGTGCAACAGCATCAACAGCTGCGTCGAGGGTATCACAGGCAACACGGAGATCAGCATCAGAAAACTCATAGGCTGTTGACCATCCGAGAGGAGTATATCTGGAAAACGATATTGTTAACTATAAACACAAAGTTATTCTCACCTGAGTCTTTCTTGGACGAGAGCGTGAAGCCAGCAGACGAGCAAGTACAATCTGCTTCTTTCAGTCGGAGCCTTTGTGAGCCGTTGAGGTGGAATGCTAGACAATGAGCGCAAGAGATTCGCCTTGAGACCAGTTGCTGGTTCGAATACCACTACTCGAGATGCTCGTAGAATCGAAGACGGTAGTTTGGGGTGAATTTCAGCAGTCAAGAAGAGACGGAATTGTGCGTGTGGTTTCATGGAATGAAGTCGTTTCTCCAACTGTGCCAACCAACTTGGAGCTAAGTGAACGTTCTTCAAGAGGACCCAGCGTCCTGACTTCGTGGCAGCTCCAAGTGCGGAATCAGCTTGGTTGAATCCTTCAGCTGAACCAATGGCGATTGAAGTCAATTGACGACTTGTTTCAACTGCAAGATCCTCGATCTTCCCGGATGCATCGTATCCGGTAGCTGAGCATAAAAGCACTGGCTCAGATGGAGCAACTTCGTTGTCGACGATTGAGAGTATGTCAACGACCTTATCCTGCTGCATGAAATGATCATCGAAAGCGGTAGAGACTACACGATGCGCTGAAGCCATAAGTCTATCTGGACGGAGAGCATGAACGACAATCAGGGAATTCATTGCAATACACAATGGAGTGAGTTTTCCATCAGCATCATCCCAAATCACTGGAACGTTTGACTCTGGGTTATCATGAGTGGACCACGCAGTGACAGCCGCTGAATTGGATTGCAATTTGGCAAATACGTTCTCAAATCCTTGAACTTTGCGTGTTTTTGCAATAGCCTTCTTATTTTCCATAGTAAGGAAATCAAGTCCAGGAGGGATTGAGCTGTCCGAATCATCTGAAAATATCAAAATGTTGAATGAACCAGTAGCTTCAAAAACCTACCATTTTTCGCAACATCTGATCTTCCGAGAAGGAGATCAAAGTGTTTTTCGTAGGCAGCAGCAGCCGGGTTCGAGCGGATATGAATTCTCATCAAAAGAAGAGCCAGAAGAACTTTATCAGTATGCAACATTCCCCGAGAGACGCGACGGAAGACAGTCTGAAAGATTAAACATTTTTTTGATACTCAGAAATTCCAATATACCTGGAACAGGCTTGTTGTAATAATTCTCAATCTCTTAGCATAATCGGTAGTTGAAGTGAGCTCTGGCGTCTTCAGGACATAGGTGAAGATTTCCACAAGGAAGTCGAGTGAATAATGATATAAGAAGTGAATCTCATTGAGTTGCTGCAGAGTGTGATAGATGTGGGAACAAGCAGTTGCAAGTCGTTGATATTGTGCTGATACTGCATCTACTTCTGCCATGACCTTGTCGGTTTCCGCTGATTTTTGAGCGACTTCTGCTGCTTCATTCTTTAGTTTTTCGAGAGTTTCAATAACCGAATTATCGTCCAGAATCTTTCCTTTGCTTTCATTCAGCGCCGCCAATAGAGCTTTCTCGAGATGACGTAGGCGCACTGCAAACTCTCCTTGGAGTTTCAGAAGATCATTTCTCTTTTTGTCTACGTCTGGTCTTTCACTTCGGAGAACTTGGTTGAGACATTGACTGGCCAATGATGAAGATGTGACAGTGAAGTTGACAAAAGTGACGCGTGAACAGATATCCGGTGAGAATTCAACAGTCGAATCACGAGTGATCATGAAGATTTGGAATGCTGGAGAAAGATCGATATCTTGATCTCCAATTGTAATCAGTACACGTCCACCAGCTCTTTTGACTTCGCGATTCAACACGGGATTGAGAATTGGATCATACGCTTCAACATCTTGAACGAGAAGGGAATTTCCAAAACGAAGTGCAGATTCAAGGTTCTTGCGGAAAGATTCGTCAAGGAAGGACGTCTTCTGGATGTTCTTCCCGGCAAATTGTTTCATGATGTATTCAACGGCTTGTCCTGATGGATCAATGATGAGTGGATAACGATTGAAACGATGAAGCATGATGGCGTTTTCAGTGCACAAGTCATCAACTGGAAGCGAATTGAGCTGCCATTGCAAACGATCGTCCACGGTTGACAGATATTCGATACGAGCCAAATCGTGACGGAAGTGAAGTCCAGCGTTGACGACGTGATTGAACCATTTGTGGAAGATTTCATCACGAAGCATTTGATCGTAGTATCCAGCATAAGCAAGGAATGCAGAAGATAGGAGAGCATCTCCGACAAGTGAGTCCATTTGTTGAGAGAATCCAGCACTTCCACTCGACCAGCGATCGCGTTCCGATCGAAGAGATGACAGGAGTTGAGTCGAACGATTAACCTTCTCTTGAACTGAAGACAAATCTTGCTTGATGTTTTCAGCTTGACCAATAAGCTGAGCATATTCTTCCTTGTACTTTCCAATCGATTCCTCTAACTCAGTTATTCTCACATCTACCACCTTTCCTTCATCTGTTTTCTTAGCTGCTTCTTTCTCCAGACGTTTGAGTTCGTTACGCAGTGGTTCAACCTTGTGGAGCATAGTCGAATACAATAGCTGAGCTCTAGCCCATTTAACCATAGGACCACAAGCGACTGAAGCACGATTAACTTTGTCGAACTCCCAATCTGGATTCTGAATGTATACTTCCATCTGACTCAATATTTTTGGAGTAAGGGATTCTGTATCGAACTGAAGAATTCTGGTCATGAAATCTTCTTTCATCATGACTTGTCGAATTGCTTTCCAGTCTGTTCCAACTTGTTCTCCGAGTAGAATGCAAATGGCTTCCAATGTGAGTTTAACAGTTACGGGAGGACTAGACATTGACTTGACTTCAACCAATTGACTTTTCTTGATTCCTTGGACAGCAGTTTGAGCTTCAGCGACGGCTGGTTCAACTTGAGCCAAATCACTTTCCACAAATGTTTTCTTCTCAGCCATTTGCTTGAGTTGTTCAGCGAGTTCCTTCTGAAGTTGTTCAGAGAATTTCTTCTCTTCTTCTGCCTTCTGTTGATCTCCCAGCATTTCTTTCAGTTTTAAGTTAGCAGCTTCCTTCTTCTCCTCCAATTCTTTTCTCTTTAGATGAAGACTCTTCTGCAGTTCTTTGACTTGCTCCTCAGTCTCACTGATCTTGTTCAATCCAATGTTCAAATGAATCTTTTCTTCTTCAAGATCAGAACGCTTCTCATGGAATACAGCCATGAACTGCTTGATGAAATCAAGGAAATGTCTTGGAGTACAAGCCATAACACGGTGTCCCTTCTTTGTTTCCAACTCGTTGAACTTTTGGACTGTCTTGTGGACAAGACAGAGAGTATTAACGACAGCATCGCGGTAGGTTGGTTCGGATGGAACGAGTTCACACGATGGCGTCAAACGAACAGATCCTTCGTAGTCAGTTCTATCAAGATCCATTGTTCTGGTAAGCTCAGATCCAACTTGATAAAGGGCATTCTCACTCCAATCACCAAACCAATTGAGTACACATCTGTTGAACAACGCAGGAGAAGTTGAAGCGCGTTCACGAAGGCCACTTCCAGATGGATTCATGGTGAAGACGACATGAAGATTTCTCATAACTTGTTGTGTGAACCATTTGTAAAGTTCATCGTGACTATCAAGAATCAAGCCTTGTCGTTGAGCGCCTTCCTTGATTTGAGTCATAAGAGTAGTGTGTTCATCTCCTTCGAACAATCCAGGAACTTCGCCGTTAGCCAAAAGAGTGTTCAATCTTTCAAGGAATCCAGTGTCAAGCATGTTCGATTCGTCCATAATGAAACATAGCTTCTCATTTCGACATCCAGCTCTACGTAATACTGTTCGCATGTCTTCATCGAAATCTGCAGCAGTGTACTTGGAGTGGACCTTCAACTGGAAAACGCTCAATCCATTCAGCCATGCAACAAATCTTGACAATGTAGTTTTTCCTGCTCCAGCCGTTCCAATGAGAAGTAAATGACCTTGAGATTGACGATAAATTCGATCAATGCGAAGAACGTGATCCAACATTTGATCGAACAGAACCAACTTGACATCAAGTTCTTCCTCGTAAAATCCTTTGAGTCTGGCTGACACATAATCTTGTAATTCTTCGCGTGTGACTGGAACGTAGTTTCTAGACAACCAGCATGAATAAAGCAATGGTCTCTTGAGAGCTTCATCCAGGCGACATGAGTTTCCAAAGTATCTTTCAGCAGTTGTGTCAACAAGTTTGTCGGTCCATTCTCGTTCTTCTTCTGTTACTAATCTGTCTTGGAACAAACGAATAGCTTCGTGAGCCCACAGCCGAACCAACTGATCAGCAGAAAGTGATTCTAACGGTGTTATAGCTTCCGAAATTCCTCGCACCCATCTGGTCAGTTCTCTTGGTGAATACACATAATGTGGTTGATCGTCTTGAGTGAAGTGTTCTTGACTTGCCAAATAAACATCGACCATTGCGTTGGTGAGCTGATCGGCTAATCCCCGAACTGCCGGTGTCATTTTCAACATCGCACGATTGAATGTTCCGTAAATTTGTTGCAAAGATGTCTGTCCTGGATAATCGACATAAACGATAGGAACGTGTCGGAGGAAACGTGAAGTCATTGGATGACGACCAGGATCAGTTGGTGGATTACATGCTCCAACGAATTGAATGCGTTCAAGTGAGACCCAGCTGTGGTCGGAAGTTCGGTAGAATCCATTCAATTCAACAAGCTGGCGCAGGAAACTGATGACTCGTTGAGTTCCATACTTATCAGGCGAGGGCAAGTTGATCTCATCACAGAAGATTACAAGCCACTGTGACAGTTGAACTGGAGCAAGAACAACGCCGTTCGGTGTGCGTCTAAAATAAAATTAGTTATAAAAAAGAGAAAAGATTCGTAGTGGCCATTTTATCGAGGAAAACATTATCTTAACTAACCTGTACTCGCAGTAGTGGTCGAATGTTCTGAGAAGCAACTCTGGCGTTGTGGACGATGAGAAGTTAACATTAACAACGTCCATCTCCTGTTGAGAACGTAGAGCAGCTAGGAGTGTCATAGTTTTACCAGATCCTGGGGGACCGCAGAGTACAAGTGGCTTGTGTTCAGCGAGCCAAGCAGCAAGAAGCATTTCATGTCGGACTGTATCAATTGTTGGAACGACAAGATCAGCTGCAGCAACACGATGGGACTCAATTTCCATTGTTGGGACTTTAGCGAGCCATGGCTGCCAATCTCCATTAAGCTGCACTTCATAATCAATGAGACAAGCCTGAAAAAAATCAAGTTATTGAATAGAGTGACTCATTTTGATACCTGTTGATTTGGTGGTAGGGATATCGTCGTGGCTTGTCGAATGAAGTCACTCATCATTTCTCTCGATTTCCACTTTCCATCTCCACTGAATGCCCAAACTAGATTAGTAAGCATAGATCGGAGCACAAAGTTCTGGATTTGATCAATTTCCATAGAATCATCAATAAGACCTTCGTCATGAGAAACCATTTTTCGGACCGAATACGACATCATAGAGAAGAACGACGAAAGAAGTCGTTGGGGAGTCGGAGGCATGATGTGCTCAAGTTCCGAGACGGCGTACTTCAATGCACCTGGAACAATTCCATCCTGAGAGAAGTGAGCTTGAATGGCAAGAGCAGCTGTTCGTTGGATTTCAATAGCGCGTGTTGGCTTCGGTTCATTATCTTTCACCAAATTGACTGGAGCGTTCGATGAAGAGAAACTGACTGCAGAATCAGAATCTAGTGGTACACCACGGAGCATTGAGAGATATCTTGCAAAGAGCATCTCAGAAGTGACTACTTCTTCACTGAACCAAACCATTCCACAACGAGATACAGTTGCTAATGTTGCGTATTTCAAATCAGCAACTTCAAAGATAATTCTCACGTTTGGTGGAATCGAAAGACGTTCTCCGTTAGGAAGTGTCAGCAACTTGTTGTCATCCAATACCGAGTTCAAATTTTCAACCCATTCCGGATCAACATCTCCATCGAAAATAATCCACTGTCGACGATCTGCTTCTCCTCTGACATTATCAATAATCTTACGTACAATCGACGTAAACAATCCATCGGTCCATTCACGAGTATTTTGATCCATAACTCCGTACAAAGAATCTTTGCTCATGGCTTTTGCATCGATGACGTGAGAAACACCTTCCACATTTTCCCATCGTTCCAAAGCTTTGAGTAAAACTTTCCAAGCCATTGTTTTTCCTGATCCACTTGATCCAACCAACATAAGTCCGTGATTGAGATTAGTGATTTGGTACAACTGAAGAACTTTGTCAAGCCACATTGATCCCATCTCTCCTTGAGTATCAGAAAAGACGAGAAGATGTTCTTGGCAAACAGTTGAAAGTTGTTGACGAAGTCTGGAAGAATATCATTCATTTGAGAATTAAAATTGCATACGTACTCTGTCATTTGATTGGCGGTATAATGAATTCCTGGGAAGACGTCCGAAAGAAGCGAGAAAAGCAATGCAATATCTTCGTTCACGAGTTTTGGCACTAGAGTTTCACAAACAGATTGAATGAGCATTTGCTGTTCAGCAATATCTTCCAGCGCTGCTGATCCTATTTTATCCAATTTATCACGCTTGATGTTACCAGCGGATACCAGTACATATTTGAGTGCACGAAGTCCAAAATCGTAGTGACATTGAGCAGAAAGTTGTTCCTTGCAAAGTATGAACAATGGAACAATCTTGTTGGCAAGAGTTTCTGCGGTACGGAATCCTTGTGAGAAGAGCATAACTTGAGCAATAAGTTGGCGATCGGGTTGAGTCATTGCTAAGCTTCGGAACAGTTGTTTCAAATTATCCGGAAGATTGGAACGTCCGGAATAACCTGGATTCATTGTGATGAAGATTCCAATGTTTGAATTAACATTGAGACGCTTTCCAACCAAGTCAACACTCATATCTCCACCAGCCCGGACTGCTTCTTGAATAGTTTGAATTTGCTGAGATACGGCCGATAGCATTCGCTCTTCTAAACGATTGAACTCATCGAAACATCCCCAAGCTCCCACTTGACACAATCCAACTAAAATACGTCCCATTGCTTGGAAATCGAATGTTTCATCACAATTGAACACAAGAACAAAGCGACCAAGTTGGTGTCCAAGAGCTTTCACAGATTCAGTCTTTCCGGTTCCGGCTGGTCCAAATGGAGATCCTCCGAGACGAGAATGAAGGGCTTGAGTCATTGTGAGATAACAACGATCAGTGAGTGGAGTTCGAACGAGACGCTCTTGAATTCCAAGGTACTCGAAACCATAGTAGAACTGTGCATTGGCCATCTTGACAACACAGCAACGAATCGGATCGACTTCCTTTGGATCGAAATAGAATCTCATGCATTGAAGCCATCCAAAATCATTGGCTGCACGAATCTTCATAAAGCTCAATTTTCGGCAAGTATCACGTTTATGTACAAGTTCCGTAATCTGAAAAAATGAGATGTAAAATTATTGTTTCCGCTAAACATTGGTTTATGAATCTTACCAGTGCTTCCATTTTCTTCCTGCGAATCGGTGGTTGCTCCTTAAGGACGCTGTCTGCCAGCAATTCGAGAGTTTTAACTACCAACTGTTCAACTACTTCAGCTCCTTTTCCATCAGCCAACGTCTTCTCCATCTCATCACACCACCAGATTTCAGCAGTCAATGTGATTACTTGGGTTGGATAGTTATCAAGCCATTGCACATAGTCTTCAGTCGTCATAGTTTGGATGTTCATCTTTGAAAAGTGAGCAAGAGAGGAAGCGAGCTGTCGAGCGAGTGTGTGCTTCATCTCACTCTCAAGAGCTTGAAGCCAATCATTGATTCTGACATCCTTCGTAGTCACTTTTTTGACGAGATTGACATTTTCACCTTCTCTCGAGTGGAAAGCAGTAATCTAAAAACACGAATATTTAGTTTTAGTCCTCAATAGCATCAATGCATGCCAGAAAAAAAATCAAAACCCACCGATCGGTCTTCTTCATTAATGTCGATCGCAGTGATTCCAGCAAACATTTTCTTCAAGTGTTTCTGAATTCTCGTGATATCTTTGCTGTTACCCATGATTTCCAACAAATCTTCATCTCCAACGAAGTAGAATCGTGGGAATGAAGAACGTTCTCTCTCCAAATACTCTCCCAATGCTTTTTGAATCTTGGCAAGCATATCAGCAAGTCTCTCGAGAAGTCTTTGAGCTCCTTGCATATTCACAACATCGAGAATGCGAGGAGATGCAGCAACTTTCTTCATTAAAGCCAAAACGTCCGTAGTGATTGTGGCAAATCGAGAACTTTCAAATGGTAACAAAGTAGCGATTTCAGCAGATCCGGAGAACAACCCTTCTAAATATACCCATCTTCGTTGAACATCAATCCACACATCAAACATAGCGTTGATTTTATTCAGCTTTTCATCCCATGACTGTGCGCTCTCTTCGAACTGTTTGTAATATGGGGAAAGCTTCATGGCAGACAGAGAGTTCTGGTGTTCCTTGAGCTTATTGAACAGATCATCCCATCCTTTGATCAACCTGGTCTTATTCTGGTAATTAACCAGCTCAACCTCGTAGTTTTGCCAGTATTCGCGCATCTCTCGCAAGAATTCTTCCAAAGCCATTTCTCCTTGTGCAACAGTAAGGATTTTTCTGATGGTGTGCTCATGACGAAGAATATCAGCATCCCAAACTGAAAATGTTCATTATAGGCATGGCCTTTGAACAATAACAATGTTACCTTGTCCAAGAGTTAAATCCGTAAGGTTCCAGTTTACACGCATTTCCTTCATCATCTGATGCCAATGTCTTTCTTTCAATGCTTCCGATTTCAATTCAGCTACCAACTGATTCATTTTTCCGTAAGTATGGAGCATCGTTTTTACATGCTCATAACTTTGGTAAGTTCTGCACTTCACCGGTAGTTGTTTCAATTGATTCATCAATTCATCTAGCGATTGGCGGATTTTGCGTGGTTGCACAGAAAGCCATGTCTTCTCTTTGGATTCGTCGATTCCAGTGTACACCGGTTGCAGTGCTTTCCACACATCTTTCATTGCGGACAACTCTTCTGTTGCAACTGACAGTTTATCTCTCTCAGATGGAGCATGAGCACTATCCGAGAGATCCAAAGCTACTCGTGCTTTACGCATCTTGTTCCTCTCCTCAGTCAGCTTGTTCAATTTTGCTTCGTATGCAGTAATGACATTGAGAGCATCTTGCGGTCGTTGAGAACCTTCAACAGGCTTGTTTTTGTTCCACTCAGCCAGTGTTTCTCCGGTTCGTTTCTCCACAATCTCATCTTCTTGGGCGAATTTCGTTTGCAAATTCATCATTTGTGTTTGAATTGAGGCATCTCTGAGACTGAGAATTTCAGCGAACGCCGACCATTCTCCTTCCACGTTTTCAGAGTAGAGCCATTGAGCTGGGAATTGATAACGTTGTTGATTGAGAAGCCTCTGGGAGGATCGATACAAGTCGACAGCATCTTGTCCTGCTTTCGTCTGTTTTTTGAGAGATTGAACAAATGAGATGAGACCAATAGTGTCGGAAGTTGACCCGCCATCCACAGATTGTGTTTCGAGTACGTTCCGCCATTTGGATACAGAGTTGTAGAACTTTTGCATTTCATCCCCAACCACAGCTCCGAATTTCACAAGCATTTCTTTGTGCCAGTAATCGTACTTGAAGAGAATTTTTTGTTGCGCTTTGCCGTACTCTACTGAAACTGGGAAGATGGCTCTACGAGTGTCTTGAGTATCAAAGACTAGTCGGCCTTTACGAATTTCCATTAATGTTTTCATCCATTTTGAGAGCGATGTTCCGAGCATTTCGAAGAGCTGATCAGCTTGCAGAACCCAAAGAGATTGATAGCTGAGCCATTCGCTGAGATATTCCTCCAAATCGGACATGATTCCATTGACACAATCGTATGCCTTTTCGAGACATGCTTGTCCTTCTGGCATCACATTCAAAATGTTGTGGTAAGTTTCTGGCTCAATCTCCTCATTCATCACCATCTGAAAGATAGTTTATTAGTATTATTATTTCAAAAACAGAGTATCAAATGTTTTACCTGGAATCTCTTTCCACTGATTCTTGTTTGGGCAGTGCAGACACTGTGCCATTCATATAGTTGTTCCAAAATCTTTTCACGCGTTTCGCGAATGCTTGGACTGATGTAAAGAGTCTGAGCAGTCATGAACAATTCGACAACCACATTTTTAACATGTGGAAGTACAATTTGCCGCTCACGAAGCTCTTCAACTTCTTCTGATTGAGAGAAAACCAGTGTCCATACACGAATAGCATCTTCAACGCGTCGAGCAAGAATCGTTTCGATTTGTTGATCGAGAGTGTTGACCCACTGAGCCAAATTTGAATAGTTTCCGAGTGAGAGTTGATCGACTCCTTTTTGAATTGATGACAAAAGATTTTCGATGGTTTCCTTGTCGTAACGGCAGGATTTGAGCACATTCAAATCAGCATTCACGATACGAACGACATTCAGAAGCTCCTCGCATCTCTCTTGATAAGTGTTTACAGTTTCGGCAAGTCTCAACTGATATTGATCCACTTTGTACGAGTCCCACCCAAGAGTAGCTCCTAAAATTACGAAATTTGAGAGAAAACAATTTATGGAAAAATTGACAGTGGAATCTTGTCATGGATTTGAACAAACCTTCTAATAGCTGAACTTGAATGTCTCGTTTGTAACTGGCAAGCAATGAATCTACTCCTTGAACTGATGCCAAAGCAGCATTCACAGAAGCAAAAGTACGAGTTGCCTCAATCAGAGATGTTGCGGACGGATGCATTTGATTGGCTTGATGAGCCCAGTTAACTATTTTCAGAGGAACACGGAATCCCATCGTCTTCAAATGGGAAACTTCCTTGTACAGTACTAAGCTGTCAAGATTGTAGTTGACTTTAAGTTGAAGCTGCATTTTTCCATCAATTTGTGCGCGATCGACAGTCAGAATTTTAGTTGGAAGAATCCAGTTTTGTGACTGAACAGTCTCAACCCATTCCTCAAACATCGGTTGAGTGTTAAGCTTCACTTTGAAATTATCCCCATCCGCCTTGAGTTGACGTCCATCCACATGATTCTCCCACTGTTTTCCAAGAACGTCCTCTACACGTTTCATATATCGCTGAAGCTGTCTTTCAAAGTTACGAATCCACATTATTTTTGCAGAGAAGGGCGGGAGACCAGCAGTTTGCATGATTTTCACTCCTTGCTCTCCGCGTGCTTTGGTGAATCGCTCCTGGAGCTTATTGATATCATCTTTAACACGATTGATAAGACGTGTCTGATACTCGTAGATGGCTCCACGAATACGAGGACGAATGAAAAGAGCGTTGTAACGACTGAAGATTGAGAACATTTCATTGGAATTTCTCGATGATTCGAGCTGTCCCTTGAGTCTTGTTGTGATTGCAGTTTCAACGACTCCTATCTGATCTTCGTAGCGCTTGTAAGCATTCTCCCATGCAGGACTGTCAACATCGAGGAAATCGACATTTTTCAAGAACTCGTATGCAATGTCTACTTGCTCGTCTGGTGACTTCTCTCCTTCAGTAGAATCAACCATGAATTCTTCTTTTGTGCGTGAGGATGCATTGCCAACTGGACGGAGAACGCGCTCAATAACAGTACGGAATTGTTCATGTTGTCTGAAAACAAATTTATGTTCAGTCAATAACGAAGGAAGGGAGTAGTCTTAGACTCACTTTCTGAACTGCAGAATCTGCCCAAGACGTTGTTCCAGCCTTTTGTGAACTGCTGTCACCTTCCATGAAAGCTTTGATGGATCATCCCGTTTTTTCTTGTTGATGTCACGAAGAAGAGCAATAAACTTATCATACTCGTCGTCCCATTTACTGAACAATGATTGACATTGAGACAAGATATCATTGAATTCGGCAATCGGCGCATGCATCAAACTATACGAAGACAGAACTTTGAGTAGTTGAGAATTGAGGTCACGAGAGATGGCTTCGACTAGGCGGAGAGCACGCTGAAGAGGATATTTCGTAGAACGCAATTTTCGAAGGTGGAGGAAGATTCCAGTGACGGCGTGCATCAGTTTTGGTACATCAGTAGCAGATACCAAGTCACTCAAAGGGAAATCCTTCATAAGTGTGTTGTAGTCTTGAACAACGGCTAGTTTTTGCTTCAAACCAGTATCACTGTCAAATCCAACAGTTGCATGAAACCGCTTTCCACATTTCAATGCTTCAAGTGTGAGAGTGACTTCCTCACCGTCTCGCTTCTGAGCAATTTTGAGCAAAGCTCGTTCAAGGTTGAGCCAGAAAGTCATTTCTTGAAGAGAAGTTCCGCTGCTTGGATCACGTTCAAGCTGAGTAACTTTGCGAATCTCCTTAACCCAACGATTGCATCCAGCTTGCAGAGCATTCAGAAAATTGGTATCTTCAACAATGTCTCCGAGGTCTTCAATCTGAAAATTATATCGAATTGGGAGAACTGAAGTTTGGGTCATCACTTACCTTCGCACGTCGATTTTCTTTTCCAGCCTTCTCAATGGCATCCAAAATACTTTGGTTTATGACCAGGTTGATTTCCGGAATATCGATGTTCTGTTGAAGATGTAGCAACGCGGCTTCAGCTTCAGTGAAACATTTTTGTACAGTTGGTGCCAGTTTGTCACCGTCTCGTTCTCCTCGTCCGCTTTGGCTAATGAATGATTTGCAGTACGGATTTAGAATACGGCTCATAACGAAATGAAGCTGTTCCCAAGCACTTCCACCATTCAAAGGAAAAGCAGATACTTGAGAAGCGATTTTTTTGTCGGCTTCAATAACATTGCTTTGCTTCACAAAAACCATTGCCTGACCACGATCTGCCACAAAAAGTCCGTCATGCACTTGAAATGTAGCTGGAACTGATTCTTCTCCTCCACTTTCAGCTGCAGCTGGTTGATCACCTTGCTCTCGAGCAACGACACGATCAACCACAAGAACGTTCTTGTCAGCTTCATTGATAAAATCGGTCAAGTAGGAGACGGTAGATGAGAGCTCCACATCAAGAGTTGTTTGATCGCGTGGACTCAATCCAAATAAAGATGTAATAACTTGAACGATGTATTCTTTCACATCTCCTTCGGCTGCGGTTTTCAAATTTTGTTGTATTGCCAGGGTACTTTCATTACCACTGTCCATTACCTGAAAATTGATCCGATTCAAGAGTAATTATTACGAATTAGGACGAGTTAACAAGAACAATAATATTACGAGAAAAAAACTGTAAATCATTGCATTGCTTTGCATTTTCTTCTACGTGGATCGTTTTGATTGAAGCCACGAGAACGAGAACGAGAATAGAAACTGAAAAGAGAGTGCACATAAGGAGAACTATTGCGAAAGAGAAACAACGTTGGGATATGGAACGAGTCATCGGAAAGAGAGACGAGAGATAGGAAACGCAGTAAGGTTGAACGTCCGATTATTGTAAATAAACGCTGCACAATGGGTCACCGCAAAAGAACCGCCTATGATAAAAAGCTCGCAACTTCGAAATTAATTAAAGAACGACGATTCTCCGGGCATCAATAACAGAAAAATCGAGAAGAAACTGAGAAGGGTGTGAAATAATCTAACTGAGCAAAGCTGCCAAATTGTAACTCCTCTTTTTCAAATCAAAAAATATGAAGGGAACAGTTTTGGCGTATATAATTAAACAATCTAGGACAATTTAAAATTGAACTTATTTACGAATAATTTGGCGGAATTCCACGGAATTTCAAAATTCGAACTCCCACCACCACGCAAAAGCGCACGGTTTCAAAATAGAAAATATTTACTAATGGTCCTATTCTCGGGAAGCAAACAACGTTTTTCGCCAATTCCCGAAAAAGGAAATCAGTGAACAACTATTTTTCGCGGGGCATATGCCTTTTTCGACACCACAGGTCTCGAAGCGAACGGTAGAGTACAATAATTTCTGCTCCCGTGAATCGGAAAAAACAGAGACCGTACAAATCGGGAAGAATGCTCAATCGGGAAGAAACGGATCGGGAAGAAACGAATCGGGAAGAAGCAAATCGGGAAGTGACGAATCGGGAAGAACGCTTTTTCGCAAGTTTCAGTGTCGAAAACGAAAGAAACTG
This sequence comes from Caenorhabditis latens, assembly GCA_002259235.3. NCBI lineage: Eukaryota > Metazoa > Nematoda > Chromadorea > Rhabditida > Rhabditidae > Caenorhabditis > Caenorhabditis latens. The sequence continues at coordinate 10,719,173 of CM056092.1, read as the reverse complement.
TCATTTGAAGGTGTATTGTGTAATTATTGCCACTTTTAATGGTGTCTTTACCTGTTTTTGAGATGACAATTTCGAATTTCGCTCGATATACCGTAGTTTCGAAAATATTTCGCAAAACGAAATTCCGTAAAATCAACCCAAAAACATGAAAACACACCATTAATAAGCTAAATAACTACACCAAACAAAAAACTATTGACTTTTCTTTCATTTTCGACAGTGAAACTTACGAAAAAGCTTTCTTCCCGATTTGCTTCTTCCCGATTTGTTTCTTCCCGATCCGTTTCTTCCCGAATTGTACGGTCTCAAAAACAGCGAAAAACTTTTTTGCAAACATTCTCAAAATTACGTCTTCTCGATCAAAAAAGTGAACTTCAAGCCAAATTCGACAAGAGAAATTGGAGAGGCGGTCGGGAAACTCGTGAAACGTCGGCTGCCCGCTGTCGACTAACGTTGAAAAAGTAGGGAATTAAAAACGTGCCGATCGTATCCGGGTCGATCCGCGTCATAACAAGATAGATCGCTTTTCTAAAAAAAATGGCGACGTGAAAGATTTTTTGATATCATCAGATTCAGAAAGATAGAGTATTCTAAACGCCGTTCGTATTTGGATTAGTTAGAATCTGCTGCAACATCTGGAACGGTGGTGTTGGAAAGAAGTTTGGTCACCTTTTGCGACTTAAACCGACTGATAATTTTTATATTTCTAAATATATGTACTTTCGCACCTGAAAAAGCTATAAAATAGTAATGCACCTATTCACGAAGAAAAAGTGCGAATTAAAATGCCACTTTTTGCATTTTAATTCAATTCACGAATGCACATTAATGTGCATAAAAAACACTTTAATTCGAATTAATCTGCATTTAAATGCGAATTAAAATGCACATCGCGGCGAGATATCTTAATTAATCTGCATGCACCTTTAACACTTGTGTGGATTTACGGATTTTTATTAAAGGCGCATGCAGATTAATTAAGATATCTCGCCGCGATGTGCATTTTAATTCGCATTTTAATGCAGATTAATTCGAATTAAAGTGTTTTTTATGCACATTAATGTGCGTTCGTGAATTGAATTAAAATGCAAAAAGTGGCATTTTAATTCGCACTTTTTCTTCGTGAATAGGTGCATAAGGTATATGACGAAAAGGCATCAAAGGAAAACAACCTGTAAAGTATAGATGTTTCGAACAATTGTTTCTTTATTAGTTTCCATTACAATGAAACAGTAATCATTCTCCTTCTGTATAGTTTGCAGATCAATAAAAAATTTGCATTACAACGTATCAACAAATTAGGCAAAGAGGAAATCGAAACAAAAGGTAAAATCCATTAACTAGCAGGCTCAAGGGAGATTCTGTCGCCCCGGATTTCATTCACACGAACATCCAGGACAGTTCCAACCGAAGGCACCCCTTTTCGGGTTTCATGGTTCTTGTCTTCGTATTCTCGTTTTCCGTAGGAGTTTTTGTTTGTTTGTGGAGTTTTAGTAGAATCTCTTTCTATTGGATAGCAACTAATATGGATAAGTCCATCTTTTTCGACACCAATGTCTACAAAAACACCGAAATCAGTCTGAAAAAAAGAAGGAAATTACTTACTAATATTATAATTAACACTTACTCTATTGGTGACAACTCCCTTGTAAACCTGATTTTCCACAAGATCTTTTATTTCTTTAGTTTTTTTCTGAAAGAAAACAAAAATTAATTTTAAAAAAAAGCGTAGCTGAACATACCATCATGAGTGGCGGCGGTTTCAACTCTGGCTTTGACTTCAATAAATCGTAAATTCGTTTTTCTTGAACAGTCAAGTTGGAAGGAGCAGCTGATGTTCCACCAACGATCTCTTCCACACTATGTCCAATTTTTTCCAATAGTCTGAAAACGCATACTTATGATCAAAACGACAGATATCACCCTACTCTCTAGCAACTCCATAGTCCTCAGGATGAACCGTTGTGACGTCAAATGGTGACCAACTTTCGGGGGATCCTTTGAACCGTTTAACAGCAGGTCCGTCGTCGGCATCGTCTGGACGAGAAACCGTGAGAAAACCTGCACATTGCTGATATGTGACTTCTCCAATTCCATGGACATTTTTCAATTCTTCTCTTGATTTAAACCTTCCGTACTTTTCTCTGTACTTGACGATTCCCGAAGCTGTTGTTTGATTAAGTCCGCAAATATATCTGAGAAGATGTTCACTTGCCAAGTTCAAATCTGCCCCGATTAGTGAAACCCTATCGCGAACTACTGCCACCAATTTCTCCTTGAGAAGTTTATCATCGACTGATAATTGATATTGTCCTTTGCCCAAGTGTTGCGGCTCAATTTTCACATATTCGGACATGGGATCAATGAGCCTTCTTCCAATAGAGATAGCAGAAATATGTTTGATTTCAACATCTTCTCCAAACTCCTTCAACGCAGCAGGACTGCAACTATACTTCGACGCGCCATGTTCAGGAACCACGCTGAAAAGAAGTGTTGATGTGTTACACCGTCATTGATTTGTTATTGACTAACCAGAAACAAACGTCAATTTCCTCGAAAAAATCGTTGTTCGCGATCATTTTGGAGACAGCCTTTTGTGTGTTATGTGTATTACTTCCGTTTCCAATCGCAAAAACTAAGTCTTTCCCTTTTGTTTGTGAGGACCACGATTTCAACAACGCCGTTCCATGGTTGTCAAACGTGGAGTCTCGAATCAAGAATTGGTTCGTTGCAATAACATTTCCTGATGGATCGAGAAATGCAGTTTTAACTATGTGTCCTGGATCGAGAGCAATGATATACTTAGAATGAACGCCTTCTTGAGTGAACAGCTCTTCAACATTTTCACCAAAGACTAAAATATTTCTGTCTTCAGACATTCGATTTAGGAATCTTCTGTAAGAGTTTTTGAAAAAAAAACTGAAAGATGACCTGCTAACTTACTTAGCACCGCGTTCCAACATGGGAATGAAATAGGCTGTGATAGAGTATTGGAGGGCCGCTGCGAAAAATGATTGCATTCTGGAATCAACTTTTTTTTTCGAAAACGGGTGGTCGTTCTTCGCATCATAAGGTTTACATTCCACTTTCCACATAATAATGTTTTCCTCTGTTCCTCTATTTAAGGCGGAAACTTGATGGCTTTTGATTCTTCCTGCACTCCATGTTTTCCCGATGTAATCGTCGTATTTTGTCAATAGTTTTTTCGCAATAAGTTTTTCACGATTCTTTTCAGCATCTTTGGTCAATTTCGCACTAACTTGAAGAGGAACTCTACTGTTGAGCTTTACACTGAAAAAAAGTTCGTAGTGAAAACAGTTCAACTTGAAAATTACATTTTCAACGCAAGTTTCCGAACTTCAGTGTCTTTATTGATCAAATCGGCAACTAGGACTTTCATATGTTCTTCAACATCTTTGACTGACTTCAATTCATTTGACAAAAATGTATTGAAGTCTACGAAACCGCCATGAAGAATAGACGTTGCTGGAGATTCGAAACCAAGATCTCTGAAAAGTTACGTTGGCTAAACATTCCGAAGCGCTCAATTACCTAGCAATGTTCGCTTTTGTTTTTCGTGAACCCACTGCGAACTCTTTGCATATATCGGTTACTTCATCGATGTCTTCACATTGAATCAATCTATCTTTGACAGTTTGCTTTGCAACAGCTCCTGCGATTTTTGGAGAGATCGTTGTTACAGCAGAAGTTACTTTAGCATTTAATTGTAAAGCGTCCAAATATGCATCTTTTGCTTTGCGAATTTTTTCTGGTTGTAGTCCACCGTGAACATCTTCTCGATACCTCGTGATGTACGCATTTTCGCATCCGTCTTGAAACAACGATGTGAGCCGAACAGCCTGATAGCCGCTTAATTCTTTGACTGCTTTTGCGACGAAAGAAGCAAGCGAGTTAGTGAGAATCCAATCCTTTTCAATCACTCTCTGTCGTTTCATAGCTGTAATTAACATATTTAAAATGTTAAATAGAAAACTTAAGGTATTTTCAACAGTTTAGTTCATGAACTTGTTTATTTATAAATACTGTTTTTCATGTTGATTTTCATTGCCGCTCATTGCCAACCGTAATACAGATTTTCTTGTCGAAACCTAGAATATTTTTTCCCCTTGCGCCTTTAACTACTGTAATTTCTTTCATTCCAATTTGACAAGATGGCATTCGCTTTTTGGAACTTGGAAGTAGAAATAGACATAACTTTGCAATTCTCAATCTTAAGTTTCCATTGGTAAAATCATCCGAGCGGTTACTGATCTCAGAAGGTTCTGGTTTCAAATTTATGACTTTTCAGACGAAAATCATTGTGTGAAACATTGAATAAACCTATTTATACTTCTTTATGCAGTTTTAGTTTTTGTTCTGTTACAGTCGTGAAAAAATCTTAGTGATTGCTTGTTCACGAGGACTACACACTACTGCTACACTAGAGCGCATTTGATTCCCTTCTAATTTATCTCTTTTTGTGCTCACAGAGCCGTCTTGCACACCAGCTGTTCCACCATTATTGATTAATTGGTGTAAAATAGAGAAGCCTGTTTAATTATCAAAAATGACTCATGTAATATTGACCATATTCTGTATATTCTTATATCTTTACGACGTAGAATCTATTAACCCTCCTACAGCTGTATTAGACTTGAGCGATAAGTTTCTGGATGTTAAAGATGAAGGGATGTGGTTTGTTGAGGTCAGTTCGTTTTTAATTAAAATGAGTAGATACTATTATTATATTTCAGTTTTATGCTCCTTGGTGTGCACACTGCAAACGATTGCATCCAGTTTGGGATCAAGTTGGTCATTCCTTATCTGACAGTAATCTACCTATTCGGTGAGATATTTTAAGAAGTATTTATAGATTTTCACTTTTTCCTGACTATGAGAATTCATTAATATTCCTAGAGTGGGCAAGTTGGACTGTACTCGATTCCCTGCAGTGGCAAATAAACTCAGTATCCAAGGATATCCTACAATCATATTGTATGTTTACTGTTTTCTGAAAGTTCTAATTTCATCAACATCACTATTTAAGCTTCCGAAATGGACATGCTATTGACTACAGAGGAGGAAGAGAGAAGGAATCCCTTGTCAGTTTTGCGAAAAGATGTGCCGCTCCAATAATCGAGAACATCAAAGAAGACCAATTAGAAAAGGTTTGAATTCTTATTTCTAGGAACTTTCGAAACATAGTTTTGCAGGTAAAACTATCCGCCCGTTCACAGCCGTCTTATATTTTCTTCGGAGAATCATCGGGTCCCCTTTTCGATGCCTACAATACAGCTGCAAATGCCAAGTTTTCTGTCGCCCGCTTCTATTCTGTGTCCTCTTTGAAAGAACCAGCTACGTTCCGTCAAAGAGTTGTAGTTTCGAAAGATAACGAAGAAATTGAGTTCAACGGAGATGTCGAAACACTCACTGATTGGGTGACAAGAGAACGATGGCCCGGCTTTGTTCAAGCAACTGCTTCAAATCTCGCTGAAATCGGAGCAAGTGGAAAGTTAGTTGTTTTAATTGTATCCAGCGAAAGTCAAAAACTCAATAATACGAGCCCAATCCGTGAATTTCACAAAACTGCTGAAGAAGCCACGAAAGAGTTGAGGAAACATCCGGCTCTTTGGAACCGGTTCCAATTCGCGTGGCTGGATGGGTCAGATCTTGCTTCCCAAATCCAAATGGCGGCGGTCTCCGAACCTCACTTATTCATTTTCAATTACACAAGTTATGAATACTACTTGAGCGAAGACGAACCGAGCAAGATGACAATTAAGTCAATTTTAACCTTTCTGGAACAGACTGCTGAAGGAATCGATAAATCAACCATAATAGCATTTGGAGGTAAAGTGGACATTGATCACTGAACACCTGAACTCAAACTTACGATTTTCAGGTCGTCACTTACTGACTCGTATCAAACGAATGATTTTCGAATTGTATTGGAATGTTGCTCAAATGTTTGCCACTCAACCACTTCTTTCTTCGTGTCTCTTCGGTGTTCCTATCGCTTTCCTCAGCATCATTTGTTACAGGTATACAGTCTATCGCCTTCATTGATGAGTGAAAAATAAATAAAATTTCAGTATTTGTTCTGCTGATTTCACAGTAGACCGCGACGAATTCTACGGCGAAGAAGATGAGCTTGTTGACGATGAAGAAGGGAATGAAAACGAACATCCAGAAACAGATGACGATCACGAGAAAGCAGAGTGAAAACACAATTTTTGTACCAATTGATTTTGCTCAAGGTCTCGAAAATACATTCTAACTTAATAGTATTATAATTATTTAACTGAAAATATATTTGTTTTAATATTGCCATGAGGGGGTACTTGATTTTGAACTAGGAAAATTGAACTCGCTACAAAATATAACTAGTTTGAGAATTTCTACCGGCGCGGCCCGGGTTTCAGTAAAAAATTGAACATTTTTGAAAATATTTTGCAAAAAAGTCGAAATTTTCAACAGTTCTGATTCCCTCATTCTATTCCGTAGCAGTTCCATTGTTTTCAGTTCAATTTTTCGGTTTCTAAAATCGAGTACCTTCTTCCGTGAAGATCTCTTTTTGAAATGTATTCCAAATAATAAAAATAGGCTCTACGAAAGGTTTATTTGAACAACACACAATTTATGGAAGTTCCGGTGATAATTGATGACACGTATAACGTTTCAAAAGAGCAACGGTCGAATGCTTTTGAGACAAGCTCAATTGTGGAAAAAATTGTTCGGAAAAAATTTTATTAAAAGAAACCTAGTGTCCAATTCAGAGAGGATGGAACTCGGTAAATGAAACAGTAATAGGGAAACAGAAATTAAGTTGAAACAGGATTTTAAATTACTCGAGTGAAATTTATGGTCGGTTGTACGGTTTGCTATAGGAAGGTCCAGCACCATTCGAATACCGTTGATGAGTGTACTGATGACCTCTTCGTCCGTGAGAATTAGAGGGATTATTGATTCCTGATCGGAAAGATGTGGATTCTGGACGATAATGAGTTGGTCCGGGACGCTGGTGACTTGATGCGGGGCGAACGTTTCCTTGCGATGACGAACTACCAGCTGACTGAGGTCTAGTGAGAGAACGTGGAACGGTTTTGTTTGGAACGTAACGAATCAGTTGACAAGTGACGAAAGAGAAGGCACTTGAATCAAAATCCAGGGTAATTGAACAAATCTTCGAATTCAATGGTCTGCTGATACGTTTCTTTACACTTTCCTCTCTCTCCTTTAGTTCTTTGTAATTTGCAATTTCGTAAAAATTTTCCGTGGTTACGGCTCTCTTAACAGTTGCAAAATGACGTTGGAGTGCTGCAGTAGCTCGGTAGAATATTCCTTTCCGGGTCGTCATCGATTCACACTTCGTTCCACACAGCTCTACCGATTTTAATGGAGCTTTTTGTGACGAGCCGAGGAAGTACTTCTGAAAACGGCATTTTTTAAATCAATTTTTTAGAGAAAAATTATCAGATAAAAGAGAAAAGACTAACCTTCGTACTGTTGTACGCCATGGGCATCACAACGAGCATGAACTTGGCATTTCTATCATCAACCCACTTATCCGGAATCATAAACTGAACTGTTTGTTGGCCACCATGCCAACGCACATTGCCACGTGGAAATGAGACGATTGGGCCGCTTTCAAATTCAGTCAGTCTGTTTGAAATTTGTTGCCTGCGAACTTTATCGCATGCCGTCTGGATTTGCATTTTCATTTGATCCACTATGCCGAGTAAGTATTTATGCTGTGCAAAAATTGGTTTTTGCAGGTATACAAATAGTCTCTCGCTGTAAGATTGTTGAAAATAGTAACTCGGGCAGATTTAACGACTTACTGATCTAAACCATCTAATCTTCTTCGCTCAATGACGTGATGGAATGTTCCTCCATTTTTAATGACGATATCCAAAAGAGTGGCGTTTCTCATTACTAAACACGCTTCAAATGCAGTCATTTCATGAATATTCCTGATATGCAGTGGTGATCCCATCTTGATGAGAAACTCTACCAGACTTGGACTTTCGGTATTGATGGCGCAATGAAGGAGAGTATTCAGAGTGTTTTCTTCTTGGTCGATCAGAATAGAGATGGGAAGATACGGTAATGCAGCACGAATCAATTTTTCAGTTTTTCTTCGACGCTCATCAATGATCTCTTCTGAAGCTGCACCTCTATTGATTTGTTCGTATGTTGCAATCATAATCTGCAAGTGGTAGAATGAGAGCTTCAAAGAACCACAACCTTTTTCGAAGATACTTACTTCGTGGAAACTTCTGGATTTTTGAATTTCTTCCAAAGCTTTTTTCGGTCCCATGTTTATGAGACAGAGTTCGGTCACAACGGGATCCAATTGCAGAATTGCGCGTTCCAACGGGACGGTAGCAACACGTGGACACATTGCTTTTCTTCTGTTATAATCATTCAACAAGCGGTTTCCCGGGTTCCCTTTCGTAATTTTCATTCCGAAATCGGAAAATGCCTGAAATGTTCGGTAAGAGAGGATTTTTTTTACATTCTTACATTTTCAATATCCAAATCTCTTTGACTTTCGTCATCAACATAGACTACTCTTGGATCTTTAGTAGGAAATTGATATGCACTTTGTATGTCTATCGAAGTATCCACGGGGATAACTGAACGTTTTCGATCGTTTTGTTGAGTTTGTTTCTCTTGTCGATCATCATCCTCATCATCATCATCGAAAACCATCTTCTTTTTTCGCATTTTTTTGTTGCCAGTTTTGACCGATGAAGAAGTTTCTACTGCTGGAGATACTGAAGGTGAATTTGCTCCTCCTTCAATTCTTTTACTATATGTGCTACCTGGTAAAGTGACAGCTGGAGTATACGCTGACTGTTCGTCCAACATGCTTCCATCTTCATCTTCAGAAGAATCGGACGAGTTCAGTTTTTGTTCCCTCTTCTTTTTCTTCCAGGAGTCATTGCCGGATTTCTGCATGGGTCTAGTCGTTTCCTTCTTTTCGTCTTCTTTCTTTTCTTCAGCTTTTTCGTTTTTTATATCTTCAACTTTCTTCTTTTTCTTTCTTTCAGTGTTTGCTGTACTGAATTCTTCGTTCACTCTTTTTCCAACTGTCTGTTTTTTAACAGCCGGGGATTTCTTACGTGACGAAGTTGATGGCTGTAATTAGAGAAATTAATTGTAGTGATTTTTTTTCTAGAAGATTGTCATCATAGTAAGATAGAAACAATCGTTACGTTATCGATTCCCAGCGAATTTTAATTACTTTTACGATTAGCTAAACTACTGCTCATTCAAACATTGAAACCCGCGCAAAACCAAAACAATCTTACTAGAATCCTCACTGAATTTATTCCAGGAAAAATGTATTAAGGTTTATAGTCTTTTCTAGGAAAATCTTATTTTTGAAAAATTGTGGTACCCATCGACAAATTTTGGGAATGATAATAAGGAGAAAAGGAGAACTAAGGGTTATTTTTTTTCCATTGATGAATAGAATTTAGGTAAGCTGTTAGTCATATGAATCCAGAGTTCCCAACAAACGGGTATTCATAAAAGTTATTCTCTTGTAAGGTTTGGAAGAGTTTGAAATGTGTGGAGGAGATTATCTCTCGTATTCTTCTACTCTTTTCTCACCTCATCCTGATCTTCTTTCTTTTTCCTTCCTCTCTTTTTTTTCTCTGTCACTTCTTTTGGAGACGTTGCTCGCTGAGACGACACAGAAGATTCTGCGCTGCTCATGTTTATAGTCTGTTTGATGACGCGAGTTTTACTGCGCGAAGCTCGTCCTTCAATTCCAATTCCATATGTCTTCAGGAACTGAAAATTAAATACCACTTGTAACGCAGATTTCGTTCATACGTACATTAATCTCATGATGCACTACTAGATTTCGCTGTTCTTATCCGGGAACAGATTTCTAACATGGTTCCCATAAACCGACTACGCGCAGAAAGACTCATTGACGATTTTTTAATACCTTCTCATCAGGATCCTCCAATCGATTTGGATCAGCTAACATTCTCGCTTCTCTTTTCGCAGACGCATCCGGTTTTTCATAACGGTCCTCATCGCTTTGAAGAACATAGCACCAACGATTATTGGATTGATTCATTTCTGTAAAATCTTGTAGCGGTTGAATCATAGTATTTGCTCACTTTTCATGACTCTCTCCCACTTTTCCGGATTCTTCATCTTGTAATCCTGAATCATTTCGTTTTCGAGCTCATCGGGAAAACTTTCTTTCGGCTCCCAAGTCATTGAATTATCGGTTTGCCAAACAACAGAAAATTCAATACGATTCTGTTTGAAACGTATGCCTTTTACTGCCTTCACCTAAAATGAAAAGCCTAAACAGTTAATCTGATTTAGACCTACCTCCCAAGTGGGTCCATCAATACCCCCTTCATTTCCAGCTTCTCCGTCCGTATCTCCGTCACCGTCTACGTCCATTTCCAAACTTTCGTTATCTTCCCTATCGATTTGATCGCGATCCTGGCTCATCCTGAAACACGAAATTATCAGAAAAGAATATCGCAACCGTGAATAAAGATTCTTGGAAAGAGATAATGAAATAGTGAACAGCCAGATGTATGTTTATTGTTTTTTCAATATTTGGTGTAGCCCAAGTTTCGTTGAGACTCGTGAAGCAATGTCTCGTGTGAAAGAATTTCCGCTTTACTGGAACCTCACTAATTTTTCGTCTTTCTCGCTTTATAAAAACAGACTATCATAAAATGTAGCTGAGCGAAAGAAACAACATCTACAGTTCTCTTCTACAAGTGTGAAAATCGTCAGACACGATACAAGAGTGGAACGAACTCCTGGAAAATGTTTACAACGGCAGAGAAAAAAAAACAACCACATGACACTAAACCACACGCGGTGTAATAACGGAGCGTCGTTTGAAGCGCGATCGCAATTGACGCCAATATTTTTTTTTTCGTGTTGTTGTGATTGATAACTTATCCTTAAATTTTACAATTGAAAAACATTTACTGACAGAAATTCACATATTATTTCAGATGCTTCGAGCTGGAGCGACGCGTTGTTTCACAGCGGGAAACAAAGCGCTTCGCTGCTTCTCCAGTGGAAAAGACAATTTACCAGTCACCAGATCGCACGACGCTAAAAAGATTGAGCTCAACGATATACTCGAAAAGCCATCTATGAAGGTTAGTTTACATAAATTCTTAAAAACTGATGAAGTACGCAACTGAAAACATTTATGGAAACGGCATTTTCAGACTCCTGTGAAAGTAGCCTCCGATGAGACGATGGATATTGGAGGAGTTCCTCTTGAACATCAAGATGCTCGTACGGCAAGAATCTTCCGTCCTGCTAGAGAAACACCACAAAGTGCTTGGGGTAACACCAAGTCATGGACAATTGAGCTCGACAACCGTCAAAGATGGGAGAACCCATTGATGGGATGGTCCGGAACGTAAGTGTAAAAAGCATATGGTTTATATTGCAATCGAATGATAAAAACTGTTAACTGATAAAAATTGAAGCGTTCAATTTTCAGTGCTGACCCACTTTCCAACGTGGGAATGGACCTCAAATTTGCAACGAAAGAAGATGCTATTGCTTTCTGCGAAAAAAATCGTTGGGAATTTGACATTGAGGAGCCTCATGAGCGCAAAATCAAACCGAAGAATTATGGACAGAACTTTTCGTGGAACAGAAAAACTAGAATCGGCACCAAGTAAATGAAGGTTCACTTTTCATTTTAGATTTCGATCATTTTTTAGTGAATAAAGACTTATCAGAAAATGTACTGTAATTACTTTGATAGGTTCATTGTCCTTATGTATCTCTATTATTTTTTATTATTTTTTAAAATTAGTATAATCAGATGTCATCAGTACATTTACCACCAGCATTACGCTCAAATGCTGCAGATCATCAGAGTACCGTACAAAAGTTGTTAGATGAAAATTCTCGTCTCATTGATATTATCAGGGAATACCAAAATCAGGTAATATAGTTCATACCTTACTGTTGTTTCATGATTTCAGATAAAGTTAACAAGCCCTGAAAATTGAAATTCGAATTGCAGAGTCGCGCCGATGAAGCCATCAAACATCAGCAACTATTACATCGAAACCTCGTGCATCTTTCCAATCTTGCAGACCCCTTCCTTTTAAATCAATTAAGAGATGACTCTTCCCCACAAACTGACTCTGCACAAGGTTATGCAGTACCACCTAATCAACCTGGATCATCTGGACCTCCCCATCACCGTCAACAGTCACAGCCTCAACACTCTCAACAGAACCATCATCAGCAACTTCCACCAGCAGCTCATCACCATCCTCAGATGATGCCACCACAGTCTGCGCCAAGTCCAAGTGGACCTGGTGTCCCAATGCAATCGGCTCATGGATTCGCACCGCCACCGATGAATGGGCCCCCGGATATGATGAATCATCAGGCATATCAAGCACAATTGCGAGCTCAGCAGCAACATCAGCAACATCAGCAACAAAATGGTCCACAACCACAGCAAGGTTACCCACCGTTCGGGCAGCCTGCTCCGCAAATGGGAGGACAACGAATGCCTTATCCGTACCCTCCACAAGGTAGTTTTCAAAACCAATTATCACCAAAAACTATTTTCAACCTTCAGGTATGCCAGGATATCCAGGAGTTCCTCCACCCCACGGATATGAAGGATACCCACCGCCAGGAGCTCAACCACCACAAGGATACATGCGTTAATTCGATCTCTAAATTTGCACCCGTTTCTCTCACCGATGTTCTTGTATTACAAAAATCTCATTTCTCCAAACATTCTGATTAAACTAAATATCGTATTGTGATTTAATTTTTATCTATCGTGGCAACAATTGATTTAAGCACCAATTAACAATAAATGCAGCTACTATATACAAGAAAAGACACCTAAACAAAGACCGGAGCAAATGAGCACTCTTTGGAACAACTTCGTCGTGGAAAATACAGGAGTTTGCGAAAAAGTAAGATGGGGAAAAAGAATACCTGTAAAAAAATATTGGTGGCTGAAAAGAAAATGGCAATTATAGTAATTCAATGTTTGCGTTCGATTATTCTTCGTCTTCTTCGTGTCCGTCAAGAAATGTCTCGTTGAAGTGAATAACAATTACAGTGATATCATCTCGATAATTCCGAGCACGGCCGGGTGGAACCTAGATAACAAAATTCATGGTATGAAACAATATCGAAAACGGATAAAAGTACCTGGAGTATATCTATCAATCTTTCGTATTGTTTAGTTGCTCCACCACTGACTCCACCTAACGCGTGACGGATTATGTGTGTCGCACAGTTTTCATCTATCGGTTTCTTCGTTCTTTGTTCTCCTTTAGCACGTTCTTTCAGTTGTTCACGAACTTGTCGCAGGGTTGTACCCGATTTTGGTACGTAAGGTTGTTGAGTAATTGTACCCAATGTATGATCATGAACTAGACGAACAACAGTGTCAGGATCAAGCCATTCCCATAATCCGTCTGTGGCTAATACCAGGAACCTATCATTTGGTGTCAACTTGTGATAAAAGACTTCAGGAGAAGTTGAAAGATAAGGTGGTGTGTAAAGGTGCTGGGGAGGAGGATGTCCAAGTGGTTCTAGTACCACTTTCTGAAGATCGAGTGGCCATTTGTAGCGGACATCTCCAAATGCTCGAAGCGGAAATAATTCTCCTAATAAACGTCCACCTCGAAGAACGGTTTGGGATTCAGAAGCAGGATGAGCGATTCTAATTCGATGAACTTCATCAGCATTGTCCACACAATGAGCTCTGGAGAGTTGTCTTGCTGTCACGCTTCCGTTCGGATTCACGACTCCTAATACAGCGGCTGCATCTCCAAGGTTAGCTACATGTAAATGGCGTGATCGAATGTGGGCTAAGGTGCAGCACGATCCTGAAGCGGCAACCATTGCAGCATGCCTATCTATCACTCCTTTTGCATTCGGCAGTGCATTATCTCCAAGGTCTCGATCGCACGTCTCGAAGGCAAGCTTCAACGCTTCTCGAACTGTTCCAGTGTAAGCATTTGCGTTCTTTTTGAATTCTTTATGATATTCCGAAATGTTGCGAGTTTCTCGAGATTTGAACGCATTAGGGAGATGCCCATCAGAACTGCTGAACAGCCATTCGAGACGTTGATCTGGGGGATAATTACCGATCTGAAACACAGTTTGATATTCAAAGAACAGTATAAAATGTAATTATTTCCCACCTCATGCTTTTTCAACACCGAAGCGCATAAATATGGATATAGATTTGTAGAGATATGTCGGCCACATTGTTGTCCACCATGCCCATCGAAAACTCCGAATAAAAATGCTCGGCTAGACAAACCTGAAAATTTATGAATTATTTTAAAAAAGTAACTTAATGATTTTAACGATAATTCTTAACAGTTCTTCTTAGCTAGTATCAAAAGATTTTGAGGGTCTAAATAATACTCACACTTCGCTGCAGAATAGAAATCTTCAATGGGGTTATTTGCGGCTAGCTGACAAGTATCGACTCTCATAATCGCATCGTCTTCCACATTTGCAGAGCGTTCATGAGCTCTGCAGATAATATGTTCTTGTTTTTATCTTTTTAATTCATTTTTTACCGAAGATGTGCATCAGCATTCCATCGCGAGCTCCTGTTGTGCCGACGGAACTCGTGAAAAACTCTCCTTTTCAGCATCACATATGTATCTGTTTCTGAAATTTACTAAATCGATAACGTAATTTTCCTGCAGTAAACAAAATATCTTCTAATGATTGAACTCATTCTTCAATAACAGCCGCTACGTGATCTAGCAGAAACAAAAAGGATATGGCCTCCCCCGTGATTCTCGGTCACTTCTCAGACTTCTAGGCCACAGAGCTCACCGATAAGAGACGAAACGCTCCGAGACGCAGAAAGAAGTACCGGTTAGCGAATGGCACTTCACGCTTCGCTAGAAAAATAACAACAAGTATAGAAACAAATTTATTGATTCTTTTGAATCGAAAATTCCATCAATGGAAATATTCAAAATAAGGATTGTCAGTTTGTTATGGGTGATTTACAGTTGATAAAAAATTTTTAACAGAGTGGTTCAATGAACGGACTGGTAGGTTTGTAGATCGAGAAGCGAGAAGTATACATCATTACTTCTGCTTCTGGGCTTTCTTCACAATTTGAGACTGTGTGCCTCCTTCCTTACGCTTTCGCTCGGTGCGACCAGTTGATGAAGACTCTTGAAATGAAAATGAATTTTATGAGAATTTCAAGCAGTAGGTTTTAAACACATTCGGCACAATTCTTACCTCCTTCCGCTTCCGCTTCTGGCTGTGGCTTCTCAACATTTTTCTTTGGGCGTCCGCCTCGATTTTTCACGACCGCTTCCTCAGAAACATGCTCTTCTTCCGCATCGTCTTGTTGAGAAAGAGCAGCTGCAACTCCACGAGCACTTTTTTTCGGAACCTCCTTCACATCTCTGAGCGGTGTCACAACTGGAGTTTTCTTTCCACGACCACGCCCTTTTTTTTCCTCAACGACAGGTTCGGTTTGTGGAGATTTCGGAAGAGATGGAGTAGTTGGTCTTGATGCTCCACGTGCTTTGCGCACTTCAATATTAGCAGGAGGAGCTCCATTTATTGGAAGATCTTCAGTCTTGTCTTCTTCATCGATTTCCAGAGCGGATGTAGTAGCAGTAGCAGTAGCTGGTTTTCGTCCTCTTCCACTTTTCTTTTTTGTGTCCAAAGGTGTGACAATCTGTTCCTCGGCGGCAGAAGCGTTGTCTTCAATCGGGAGAGCTTCTGACTGCTCGTCCGGCTTGTTCTCCTGTGGAGCCTTCTTTCCACGTCCTTTCTTAGTCGTAGTGGCTGCCTCGACCTCATTTCCTCTTTCTTGGATTACTGTAAAATAAACTACGCTAGACAAATCAGAATTGTTTGAATACCTGGCTGATCCGCGGTTTCCTCCTCTGTGGGGGCGACCTTGGTCCGCCCGCCTCTCTTCTTTTTCTCCTCAACAACAACCTCCTCTGTGACTATCGGATTTTCAGTTCCAGCAGCTTTCTTGGCCTTTCCTCTTTTGGTTTTCTCGACAGGCTCCTCTCTAGAAGCAGACGACTCCACTTCAGCATCACTAGCTGTAAAAGAGCAGAAACTATTAAATAACAATAAACAAACCAACCCTCTTTTGGTTCTTCAGCAACGACAGTCTCTTTCTTTTGACGCCCTCTTCCTTTTTTTGGAGCGACTACTGCTTCGGCAACAACCTCTTCAACTGGAGCATCTTCCATGACTTCACCTGTAGCAACAGTAACTTTCTTTCCACGACCACGACCTTTCTTAACGTCCTCAGTTGCAACGGTAGAAGTCATTGCAGCAGATTCGAGATCCTTTTTCTTTTGAGCGGCCTTTGAAAGTGGCTTGACTGTTGGCGCCTGTTCAGCAGTTTCGTCATCTTCTTGGTCTTCCGGCTCGACGATGGAGACTGTCTTACCACGTTTATTTCCTTTTGTTGCTGCTGCTCTCCCGCGTCCACCAGCTTTTGCAACAGTAGAAGCCATCTCTGGTTCTGAAAATTGAAAGATTTTGGAAATCGAACTGCCGGAGTTATATACCTGCCGAAGCTTGCTCGTCCCCAGAATCTTCCGGCATCACGACTGCCTCGGTAGCTTGCGCCTTCTTTCCACGCGGCATTACCACTCGAACAGCTGTAAATATTGTTTAACACAGCTGACTTTTCAAAAATACAGATTAACTGAAGATTGGTTTTGGGAAAAAACAAAGGGCGAAATCCGAACGAGTTTTCCGAAAAATTATTCAAAACTCAAGAGCCGTAGCTTTTCCAGCTGTCTCAAAATTAAAGATTATGGACGAATTGAGTAGAAACACGGAACTTTTAACAATTAATTGTGAAAAGACCGAACTGTTCGCCGAAGAAAAAGAAAACTGGAAAGTTTTTTCGTTTAAAAACGAAAAAAAAGTTTCGCGGGTAATGGTTCAAAATCGTAACGAGACCTGCATATCTGCGAAACACGCCCCCCTTTAAAGTTGTTGATCGAGTGCGCATGTTTGCACGAAACAATGGGATAAAAGATAATTCATATATAAATTTTCATACAACAAATTAATTTATTTTGATCGGTTCTCGGTCGTCACACATTGTGGGCGCAGAAAATATCGTTAAAACAGTCCCGATCGTTATAGTAACGGTGAAAAAAATAAGAAGGATCCTATCGATTACGAGACTGACAAACTGCCAATCAGCTTCTGCCTGAAAAATAAAAACCCATTTTTCAAAAAAGTTTTTCATACTTCTTGATCTTTCCGTTCATCAGTTAGTGTTTTGGCAATGAAATGAATGTTTCTCTCAGCTTTTCGGAGTTTCTCTCTATCTGGATCAGTGTCTTTCACAGTCTCCGGCGATATTTCTTCTACATCCTTTCTGAAACAACAATTTTAAAACCTGCTAACGAGAATGTAGGAACGACACCCTCGAACATCATCAGTCATATCGATACTGAGTAGGCGTCGCATGCGATTTCTGAAAATGAGAGTTGTCTACATCGCTTGTCAAAACAACTATCTCACTTAACAGCTTTTACAGATGGTTTTCTAATTTTAACAGATACAGATCGGTTCAACATAGGAAGCTCTAGAAACAATGAGTTCACAGATTTCGGTGGTGGAGGCGTATTTTTCTTTGCCATGGTTGCAATCTGAATTCAAACCGTCACTTTTATTATCTTTTTAGTTTTACTGAAGACCTCCAACTCAAAAAGTGTTTTTTGGAACTGCCTTTCTAAAATGTTCATTGCGGATAGAGCATTGACTTGCTGGAAATAAAAGAATGACTATTGAATTCGATGGATTAAAATAACCTTCTCATGTTGAGCAGTTCTATGGTATTGTGCTTGTTCAGTCTTCCTTGATATAAGGAGCATTTTCCCCAGTTTTTCGATAAACCATTTTTTAACGAATCGTGGCATTGGTTGATAGTGGGCACGGTAATGGATGTTTTGTACCTGGTAAATTGAGTTCTTTGATTGTGTATTGAAGATAATGTGGGCTTACGAAAACTGTGAAAGTGACCGATAATGCGACCATAACCATGGTAAAACTAAGATATTTCAGAATAAGTGGAGTGACGATACTTGTTGGAGGAATGATATCGATCAACATCAGAAAATAAATTGTTAGAGCCACAAGAACAGAAATGCACAATTGTATTTTCTGGTGACTTTCACAGGGAAGATAGAATACCTGAAGTCAATGATTTTGATATATAAAGTGAACGATGATTACTGCTTACCCACAAAGTCAAAGAAGCCAATGAGACACACGGAATTATCATATTGATCGTGTAGAACAACTTTTTTCTTCGAATGTGTAAATAATAAGTGATATCAATGGATCTTCAGGTAGATAGACTGAGACTTTTAATTGCGAATTGCAAAACTTACGGATAATCACAACACGGATACCATTTTTTGTGCCGAATCCCCTCAACTGACAACAAGTCCCACTCAACTGATTCCTGCAAAGCCAGAATTCGACGATGAGCTACTACCGTAACCGCACTAAACTACACCTTACCCGAGATATCGTACCTCTAATATTGTTCAAATCTCAAAAGACACTCACTTGATAGTTACTCAACTCAACTCCTCGTTCAACTTTCCACACATTTTCTCCTTCTGAATCTTGACTTTCATTGGCTCGATCCTCATTCAACTGAAATAATTATTCTTCAAACCATTATCATATTAGACTCACATGAACTAGATTCAACTGTGATCCCCCATACGTCCATGATCCAAATTTTAGCTCACAAATCTGTAGATCATATGGGTACCACTCAATATCAATGTTACAAAATGCGTCATAAACAACTGGTGGTTGCCACGTGACACGTCCATCATGGGATACATGAATTTGAGTTGTTTCCGATACCCACGGACTTCCATGAGCACTGCAATACTTGGGATTGAGTATTTTAAAATCGATTTCTCTTCACTTATTATAGAGAATGATATCTGGCAACCATAACATTTCACCCGGAAAATGCATAAGAGTAATATTTCCAAAATCACTCGGATTCCAAGATAATCGGAAGTCAAACCAATGCTGTAAAATGGATTTATCAATTAAGAAGTTCGAAAGATGTTCGAACATGCACGAGTGTTCCTTTCAATGTAATAACTTGATCTTTCTCATGAACATCCACAATTTGATCAAGACTCAGTTTGAATTCAATTGTGAGACTATTGTTATGTTGTCCAGACGGAAATGCTATTTTATTATATCTGTAACTAGAAATTGGTACTTGTTTCTTCTTGTTCAATTCCCACCTGGAGAGTAATGTTTCAAACAGATTTTTATAGACATTACAGTTGGAAAATTGAATTAGGAAGAAAAATAATAGAATTAAAAAATCCATTGCTTCTCGAATCGAGAAAGCAAATTGAGGCATTCGATTCGAAATTATTTGTGGAGAGGAAAGACACTTGAGTTGAATGCATTTCACCCTCTCTTCACTTCTTCTTTTATGATTCAATACTCAAAACTATGTTCTGACTGAAATAATCTGATCCCTTATGCTGCGTCCAAAGTAATTTTTCCGGGGAATATCCGCGAAGAAAAGGTGTCCAAATTAGCCTTTTCTTTTCCTCGTTCTCCCCTACACGTTTAGATAATCGCTTCGGGACCTGCTCATTGTTCGGAGGGAGAATTACATTTTTTTGGAAACTGAAGTTTTTTTTGAACTCGCTCCAAAAAATGAGCAGGTCTCGCAGCGATTACATTTAAAAACGCAGACGAGAACGAGGAAAAAAGTAGACTTGTCACGGGCCTGGCCGGAATCAAAAATATTTTCGGCCGGCCCGGCCCGCTCGGCCCGTTTTGAAACATGTTTTGAAATTTTTTTTGAATTTTTGTACTTTTTTGGAATTTTTTTGAATTTTTTTGAAAAGTCTTGTTTTCGACAAAAAATTTAAAACTCAATCAAAAGGTGGATATGTATAAAAATTCTCTAAATCTTTACTATTAACAAACACCAGATTCTGTGTGTATGTGCGTATGTCGCCGATCCTACCGCCCTTCCTACTGAACCGAATTTCTTCGAACTTGGACCAAAAGACCAAACCGGCCCGATTTTTGACAAGTCTGGCAAAAAGCTAATTGAACCACCTTTTACTCGCTGTTTTTCCGCGGAAAAGTTATTTACTGTGGACACATCATTAATTCTTTTGGCGAATTTGGCAAATTAATATTGTTTTGCCTTCATCTTAAAAAAAGAAACTTATGACTGTTTAAGTTGATCACTCTCCGCTGAAAAGAAAGAAAAGAAATATTTTTGTGATTCAACTCATCGTGGTGGTTCGAACATTTCTTTTCGGATGCTTTGATACTGTAATCCTTTTCTTCTTTCCTCATTTTCCGTATCCAAGTTTTTAATAAACCACGATTATTTTTTAAATTTATTTATTGAACAAGAAAATTATAAAGCTTTTTACAAAAGAAATAAAAATTAAAACTATATACAAAACAACGTCGTTTTCATGTCGAAAAATCGGAATCTATTCATGTTATGCAAGTGATAAAAAACCAACGGGATGTGTTCGGAGGGCAGTCAATAATAGAAAAAACAAATTATTAGAAAAAAATATGAAATTAATTGATATATGGTTAGAATGGCGGGGGCCCATTTACAAATTCTAGCGATGGGTCAAAACTTTTAGCGAAGTTATTGAGAAGTTGACAACAGTACTCGTCGTCGCAATGGGGAACCAAACATGCAGCTCCCATAAGTAGAACAAGCAGAGCCTGCAAAAGGAAATGATTGTTCACTTGAAAAAAAAGAAAAAGAGAACAAACCTGAAGTGGCAAAGCAGTTCTGAGTACCCGTCTCCAACGTGATCTTTGTCTGCGGAGTTGTTCTTCGTTGAGAGTCGAATCATCAGGAATTGGGGAAAGTAGTCCATCTGATCGACTATCAAGTGAGTCAAATTCACTTCTTGACTCAGAATCCGACGGCAGCTCTTCAAAACCAATGTTTCGAAGAACGTTGTGCGGATGTTCATCTGGATAAAGTGCTGAGAGCACTTCGGCCGCTGCTCTAACATCATACGGCTTCTCTTCGCTTCCTTTTTCTTCGTCTTCTTCATCTTCATTGTCATGGTCTGGTTGTGCGAGTTGTAGTCGTGGTTCAATCTCTTTCAGAAGGCGTTTTGCTTCAGCAAGGAGTTGTTCAAGATCTGTCGAAGTGCTGCTTTCAACAAACTTGCGGTCCTTCTCGCTTCTGGCAACAACAACTTTCTGGTTTTCGAGATGAGCGATAGCATCGTTGAGCATAGTAGCGCGGCTCTGAAAATTTGCAGTTTATGTTTCATATGAATACTAGAAATGAGAAACTCACCAGTTCATCGACATCAATTGTTGGATTGTTAATGTCTTCTTTGCATTGAGATAATTCATTTGAAAGAATGTCGAGAGTTCGTAATAATTCAATTTCAGCTGTTATTTCGGCATTCAGTTTGTCCATGGTGTCCTGAAAAAAGAATTCCAAGCGAATGAACGAACATGCTCTTTTACAAACCTCGTACTGACGTTCAATGCTTTCGACATGGACATGCATAAAACGAAGTTCATCCTCCACTACAGTGAGTGGCAAGAGAGCTTCACCTAGGTCATCGAAATCCACTTTCGAATTTCGAATACGGTCGAGAAGGTAACTTTGTTCCTGGAAAACGAGAATAAATTGTTGAAATCTAATTCTGAAAAACAAGCGAACCTTCAATTTGTTAAGACGTGGTTGTGCTTGAGAAACAGATATGCGCGGTCTGTTCAAGACATCGCTAACTGTATTCTCCAGTTTTTCCAAATCGTCGTACAAGTCATCCTTTGATTTCACGAAGCGCAACCAAATGGATCCTCTCTCGTCGAGGTCCGGAATGAGGGTTTCTGCGGTGGCAACGGCTTGTTGAAGTTGTTGCACATGAGCATCAGATGCTGGAGAATTTGCGATGATGGACTTGGCAGCTTCGACCTCCTTCTTCAGTTCTTCAGCCTTTGGAGCGTATTGGGTTGGAACTGCTTCAGCATTGTGACGAAGTTCTTCAGCGTCACGAACGAGTGGTACAAGACGAGACACAATGCGGTCAACAACGTCGTGAAGGGATTTCTCCTCAGCCTTGGCCTTGATTGCTTGCTCGAGCTCGGCACGCTTGTTCTGCAAAAAATAGGTTGAAAATTGGAAAAGTTGATCGAAAATTAGAAAACGAATGATTTTTTCGTGATTTTTCAAATCTAGACATTTTCAGAAAGTTGATGAAAGTTGAATATAAACATTGAAAATAGTGGTGTCTTACCTTGAGAACATCAGCAGCGGTTGCAAGTCTTGCAAGCAGATCGTTGTACTCGGCTCGTTCCTTTTCATCGAGCTCGTCTGGCTTGACTCCGGCCACAGTTTCACGAAGCTTGGCAACAGTTTCCTCCTTCTTGGTGAGGTCATCGATAAGCTCATCTGGCGACTTGCTATCATCAGTTCCATCTTCGCGGGTGATGTCAAGAAGAGCGTCTTCGGCATTCTTGCGAGCTGCATTGAAAGCGGCAAGAGCGGCAAGTTTGTCTCCGACGGCAGAACCAAGTTGTTTCAAAAGATCCTTGAGTCGCGACAAATCCCATTGGCTCTTCTGTCTCAATTCATCAGCAGCTGGGTCGTTTTCAGGAAGGTTGGCGAGCAAGTTCTCCAAATTGTGCTTTTGGTTTTCAACATCCTCCAAAAGTTGTTTCTGCTCATCAAGTGAGGATGGTACTTCTTGTGGAACGGATTGGAGTTGTTGAGAAACGAGTTGGAGTTTTGGAGCAATTTCGTTGACAGCTGCAGCCTTGTTCAAAGCTTGTTTCTTGTCATCGATGGCATGTTGGAGTTGGAAGACCTTCTCTGGAAGACCGACAACCAAGTCATCATGCGAAATGAGCGAGCTTGGAGCGACAGCCTTCTCGTTGTTCGAATCTGTGACAGCCTTCAAGGTGGTGGTATCAGCGGCGAGTTGATCAACAATCGGAAGTGCATCCTCTGGTTTGAATTCATCGACCTTCGTCAACTCCTTCTCCAGATTGTTGAGACGATCTTGAATCTCTGCTTGCTCACGGCGAATCACATCCTCCTGTGGAATGGATTTCTCGAGAATATGAAGCAATTCCTTAGCCTTGGTCTTGGAGTCCTTGATGTCCTTGGCGACTTGTGGATCGATCTTGTCGCTAGACTCGGCCAACTTGGTGAGTTGTTCAACAACAGTCTTGAGTTTGTTGGCATCTTCCTTGGCAACGTCGAGTGGCTGACTTTGATTGTGATATTTTGAAACCACATCATCCACATTGTTGACGGCATTTCCAACATCGTTCTTCAATTCTTCGGCACGCTTTTCATCGTCACCAGTCTTGTGGATGTTCTTCTCAAGATCAGACACGAATTTGGCGGCACGGTCACGCAAAGCAGCTGCTGAAGGCTCAACACTGAGTGGAACTTCTTTGACAGCTTCAACCAAGGTGGCAATGTGTGGAGCGATGCGATCCTTGAACTCGTTGAGTGCGGTCACATTGCTTGGAACGACAGTCTTTTCGGCATCGTCGAGAGCGTCTCCAAGTCTCTTGATAGCATCGTTTGCGTTGTTCAACTTGTCGAGTTCATCTTGTTTCTCGGAAACTTGAGTTTCAACGTCCTTGACGAATGATTCGAGATTCGAGACAAGTTGTTCGGCCTTTGGTTTGTCATCGGCTGGCAGATGCTCGTTCTTGGCAGCTTCTTCGATCTTTGGAATGAGTGCCTTTGCTTCAGCAACTTTAGCACTGAGCTCGTCAATCATCTCTTGTGGAGACTTCTTCTTGTCCTTCTTCTTCTTTTTGGCTGATTCCTTAGCGGTAACGTCCTCAGCTTCTTTCTCAAGAGACACAAGATTGTCGTGGGCGGCAGAGCGAGCTTCATCATTCGCTCTCTTTGCATCCCGTAGTTCTTGAATCTTGGCCAACAGTGGTTCGGCTTCCTCTGGCTTCAATGAGTTGGTGATTTCTTTTTCGGCGGTCTTCAAGTCATCCGGCTTGAGCTGATCCAATGGCAACTGCTCGAACTGAGAGATGTTGAGTTTCAGTGAGATAATCAGTTGCTCCTTGTCATGCTCATCAGAAGTCTTGATGGCGTCATCGAGTTCAGCTTCGAGTTTGGCCAACTTGTTATCCAAATCTTCAGCAATCTTCGGATCAGTCGTCACATGCTTGCGAGAAGCGTCGGCGTTGACAATTCTGTCCTTGATTCGATTGATTTGGGCCTTGAGAGCAGGAATATCGCTCTTAGCGATCGTATCCAAAATTGATTTTTCTGGATCCGTCGAATCAATCATCTTGCTGATGTCGTCAATTTCCTTGGCAACTTGATCGGCAGATTGCTTGAGAAGTGTTTCATCTTCGAGCTCGGCGGCAACGTCGTTGAGAACGTCGTCGTATTGATGACGTGTTTGCTCGGCGTCAACATCGAAGAATCGAACATCAGCGTAAGCACTCTCAAGTGGATCAAGAAGTTCGGAAATGCGTTGCAAGTTGGTGATCTTGTTATCGAGATCACCAAGCTGTTGAGCGCTTTGCTTGAGGTTTTCAACGTCTTGAGCGGCTTCTGCAGCTGATCGTTTTGGCTTGGCAACGACTGCATCCAGTGGTTGTTGGAGTTTTTCAATGAGAGCATCGATTTCGTTGCGAGCGACAAGGAATTCGTCCCAGAGACGGGTTCTCTCGTCGAGGTCCGGAATGAGGGTTTCTGCGGTGGCAACGGCTTGTTGAAGTTGTTGCACATGAGCATCAGATGCTGGAGCATTGGCGATGATGGACTTGGCAGCTTCGACCTCCTTCTTCAGTTCTTCAGCCTTTGGAGCGTATTGGGTTGGAACTGCTTCAGCATTGTGACGAAGTTCTTCAGCGTCACGAACGAGTGGTACAAGACGAGACACAATGCGGTCAACAACGTCGTGAAGGGATTTCTCCTCAGCCTTGGCCTTGATTGCTT
Source organism: Caenorhabditis latens (assembly GCA_002259235.3). Taxonomy (NCBI): domain Eukaryota; kingdom Metazoa; phylum Nematoda; class Chromadorea; order Rhabditida; family Rhabditidae; genus Caenorhabditis; species Caenorhabditis latens. The sequence goes on along the minus strand of CM056092.1, from coordinate 10,694,152 downwards.
GCTCGAGCTCGGCACGCTTGTTCTGCAAAAAATAGGTTGAAAATTGGAAAAGTTGATCGAAAATTAGAAAACGAATGATTTTTTCGTGATTTTTCAAATCTAGACATTTTCAGAAAGTTGATGAAAGTTGAATATAAACATTGAAAATAGTGGTGTCTTACCTTGAGAACATCAGCAGCGGTTGCAAGTCTTGCAAGCAGATCGTTGTACTCGGCTCGTTCCTTTTCATCGAGCTCGTCTGGCTTGACTCCGGCCACAGTTTCACGAAGCTTGGCAACAGTTTCCTCATTCTTGGTGAGGTCATCGATAAGCTCATCTGGCGACTTGATATCATCAGTTCCATCTTCGCGGGTGATGTCAAGAAGAGCGTCTTCGGCATTCTTGCGAGCTGCATTGAAAGCGGCAAGAGCGGCAAGTTTGTCTCCGACGGCAGAACCAAGTTGTTTCAAAAGATCCTTGAGTCGCGACAAATCCCATTGGCTCTTCTGTCTCAATTCATCAGCAGCTGGGTCGTTTTCAGGAAGGTTGGCGAGCAAGTTCTCCAAATTGTGCTTTTGGTTTTCAACATCCTCCAAAAGTTGTTTCTGCTCATCAAGTGAGGATGGTACTTCTTGTGGAACGGATTGGAGTTGTTGAGAAACGAGTTGGAGTTTTGGAGCAATTTCGTTGACAGCTGCAGCCTTGTTCAAAGCTTGTTTCTTGTCATCGATGGCATGTTGGAGTTGGAAGACCTTCTCTGGAAGACCGACAACCAAGTCATCATGCGAAATGAGCGAGCTTGGAGCGACAGCCTTCTCGTTGTTCGAATCTGTGACAGCCTTCAAGGTGGTGGTATCAGCGGCGAGTTGATCAACAATCGGAAGTGCATCCTCTGGTTTGAATTCATCGACCTTCGTCAACTCCTTCCCCAGATTGTTGAGACGATCTTGAATCTCTGCTTGCTCACGGCGAATCACATCCTCCTGTGGAATGGATTTCTCGAGAATATGAAGCAATTCCTTAGCCTTGGTCTTGGAGTCCTTGATGTCCTTGGCGACTTGTGGATCGATCTTGTCGCTAGACTCGGCCAACTTGGTGAGTTGTTCAACAACAGTCTTGAGTTTGTTGGCATCTTCCTTGGCAACGTCGAGTGGCTGACTTTGATTGTGATATTTTGAAACCACATCATCCACATTGTTGACGGCATTTCCAACATCGTTCTTCAATTCTTCGGCACGCTTTTCATCGTCACCAGTCTTGTGGATGTTCTTCTCAAGATCAGACACGAATTTGGCGGCACGGTCACGCAAAGCAGCTGCTGAAGGCTCAACACTGAGTGGAACTTCTTTGACAGCTTCAACCAAGGTGGCAATGTGTGGAGCGATGCGATCCTTGAACTCGTTGAGTGCGGTCACATTGCTTGGAACGACAGTCTTTTCGGCATCGTCGAGAGCGTCTCCAAGTCTCTTGATAGCATCGTTTGCGTTGTTCAACTTGTCGAGTTCATCTTGTTTCTCGGAAACTTGAGTTTCAACGTCCTTGACGAATGATTCGAGATTCGAGACAAGTTGTTCGGCCTTTGGTTTGTCATCGGCTGGCAGATGCTCGTTCTTGGCAGCTTCTTCGATCTTTGGAATGAGTGCCTTTGCTTCAGCAACTTTAGCACTGAGCTCGTCAATCATCTCTTGTGGAGACTTCTTCTTGTCCTTCTTCTTCTTTTTGGCTGATTCCTTAGCGGTAACGTCCTCAGCTTCTTTCTCAAGAGACACAAGATTGTCGTGGGCGGCAGAGCGAGCTTCATCATTCGCTCTCTTTGCATCCCGTAGTTCTTGAATCTTGGCCAACAGTGGTTCGGCTTCCTCTGGCTTCAATGAGTTGGTGATTTCTTTTTCGGCGGTCTTCAAGTCATCCGGCTTGAGCTGATCCAATGGCAACTGCTCGAACTGAGAGATGTTGAGTTTCAGTGAGATAATCAGTTGCTCCTTGTCATGCTCATCAGAAGTCTTGATGGCGTCATCGAGTTCAGCTTCGAGTTTGGCCAACTTGTTATCCAAATCTTCAGCAATCTTCGGATCAGTCGTCACATGCTTGCGAGAAGCGTCGGCGTTGACAATTCTGTCCTTGATTCGATTGATTTGGGCCTTGAGAGCAGGAATATCGCTCTTAGCGATCGTATCCAAAATTGATTTTTCTGGATCCGTCGAATCAATCATCTTGCTGATGTCGTCAATTTCCTTGGCAACTTGATCGGCAGATTGCTTGAGAAGTGTTTCATCTTCGAGCTCGGCGGCAACGTCGTTGAGAACGTCGTCGTATTGATGACGTGTTTGCTCGGCGTCAACATCGAAGAATCGAACATCAGCGTAAGCACTCTCAAGTGGATCAAGAAGTTCGGAAATGCGTTGCAAGTTGGTGATCTTGTTATCGAGATCACCAAGCTGTTGAGCGCTTTGCTTGAGGTTTTCAACGTCTTGAGCGGCTTCTGCAGCTGATCGTTTTGGCTTGGCAACGACTGCATCCAGTGGTTGTTGGAGTTTTTCAATGAGAGCATCGATTTCGTTGCGAGCGACAAGGAATTCGTCCCAGAGACGGGTTCTCTCGTCGAGGTCCGGAATGAGGGTTTCTGCGGTGGCAACGGCTTGTTGAAGTTGTTGCACATGAGCATCAGATGCTGGAGCATTGGCGATGATGGACTTGGCAGCTTCGACCTCCTTCTTCAGTTCTTCAGCCTTTGGAGCGTATTGGGTTGGAACTGCTTCAGCATTGTGACGAAGTTCTTCAGCGTCACGAACGAGTGGTACAAGACGAGACACAATGCGGTCAACAACGTCGTGAAGGGATTTCTCCTCAGCCTTGGCCTTTATTGCTTGCTCGAGCTCGGCACGCTTGTTCTGCAAAAAATAGGTTGAAAATTGGAAAGGTTGATCGAAAATTAGAAAACGAATGATTTTTTCGTGATTTTTCAAATCTAGACATTTTCAGAAAGTTGATGAAAGTTGAATATAAACATTGAAAATAGTGGTGTCTTACCTTGAGAACATCAGCAGCGGTTGCAAGTCTTGCAAGCAGATCGTTGTACTCGGCTCGTTCCTTTTCATCGAGCTCGTCTGGCTTGACTCCGGCCACAGTTTCACGAAGCTTGGCAACAGTTTCCTCCTTCTTGGTGAGGTCATCGATAAGCTCATCTGGCGACTTGCTATCATCAGTTCCATCTTCGCGGGTGATGTCAAGAAGAGCGTCTTCGGCATTCTTGCGAGCTGCATTGAAAGCGGCAAGAGCGGCAAGTTTGTCTCCGACGGCAGAACCAAGTTGTTTCAAAAGATCCTTGAGTCGCGACAAATCCCATTGGCTCTTCTGTCTCAATTCATCAGCAGCTGGGTCGTTTTCAGGAAGGTTGGCGAGCAAGTTCTCCAAATTGTGCTTTTGGTTTTCAACATCCTCCAAAAGTTGTTTCTGCTCATCAAGTGAGGATGGTACTTCTTGTGGAACGGATTGGAGTTGTTGAGAAACGAGTTGGAGTTTTGGAGCAATTTCGTTGACAGCTGCAGCCTTGTTCAAAGCTTGTTTCTTGTCATCGATGGCATGTTGGAGTTGGAAGACCTTCTCTGGAAGACCGACAACCAAGTCATCATGCGAAATGAGCGAGCTTGGAGCGACAGCCTTCTCGTTGTTCGAATCTGTGACAGCCTTCAAGGTGGTGGTATCAGCGGCGAGTTGATCAACAATCGGAAGTGCATCCTCTGGTTTGAATTCATCGACCTTCGTCAACTCCTTCTCCAGATTGTTGAGACGATCTTGAATCTCTGCTTGCTCACGGCGAATCACATCCTCCTGTGGAATGGATTTCTCGAGAATATGAAGCAATTCCTTAGCCTTGGTCTTGGAGTCCTTGATGTCCTTGGCGACTTGTGGATCGATCTTGTCGCTAGACTCGGCCAACTTGGTGAGTTGTTCAACAACAGTCTTGAGTTTGTTGGCATCTTCCTTGGCAACGTCGAGTGGCTGACTTTGATTGTGATATTTTGAAACCACATCATCCACATTGTTGACGGCATTTCCAACATCGTTCTTCAATTCTTCGGCACGCTTTTCATCGTCACCAGTCTTGTGGATGTTCTTCTCAAGATCAGACACGAATTTGGCGGCACGGTCACGCAAAGCAGCTGCTGAAGGCTCAACACTGAGTGGAACTTCTTTGACAGCTTCAACCAAGGTGGCAATGTGTGGAGCGATGCGATCCTTGAACTCGTTGAGTGCGGTCACATTGCTTGGAACGACAGTCTTTTCGGCATCGTCGAGAGCGTCTCCAAGTCTCTTGATAGCATCGTTTGCGTTGTTCAACTTGTCGAGTTCATCTTGTTTCTCGGAAACTTGAGTTTCAACGTCCTTGACGAATGATTCGAGATTCGAGACAAGTTGTTCGGCCTTTGGTTTGTCATCGGCTGGCAGATGCTCGTTCTTGGCAGCTTCTTCGATCTTTGGAATGAGTGCCTTTGCTTCAGCAACTTTAGCACTGAGCTCGTCAATCATCTCTTGTGGAGACTTCTTCTTGTCCTTCTTCTTCTTTTTGGCTGATTCCTTAGCGGTAACGTCCTCAGCTTCTTTCTCAAGAGACACAAGATTGTCGTGGGCGGCAGAGCGAGCTTCATCATTCGCTCTCTTTGCATCCCGTAGTTCTTGAATCTTGGCCAACAGTGGTTCGGCTTCCTCTGGCTTCAATGAGTTGGTGATTTCTTTTTCGGCGGTCTTCAAGTCATCCGGCTTGAGCTGATCCAATGGCAACTGCTCGAACTGAGAGATGTTGAGTTTCAGTGAGATAATCAGTTGCTCCTTGTCATGCTCATCAGAAGTCTTGATGGCGTCATCGAGTTCAGCTTCGAGTTTGGCCAACTTGTTATCCAAATCTTCAGCAATCTTCGGATCAGTCGTCACATGCTTGCGAGAAGCGTCGGCGTTGACAATTCTGTCCTTGATTCGATTGATTTGGGCCTTGAGAGCAGGAATATCGCTCTTAGCGATCGTATCCAAAATTGATTTTTCTGGATCCGTCGAATCAATCATCTTGCTGATGTCGTCAATTTCCTTGGCAACTTGATCGGCAGATTGCTTGAGAAGTGTTTCATCTTCGAGCTCGGCGGCAACGTCGTTGAGAACGTCGTCGTATTGATGACGTGTTTGCTCGGCGTCAACATCGAAGAATCGAACATCAGCGTAAGCACTCTCAAGTGGATCAAGAAGTTCGGAAATGCGTTGCAAGTTGGTGATCTTGTTATCGAGATCACCAAGCTGTTGAGCGCTTTGCTTGAGGTTTTCAACGTCTTGAGCGGCTTCTGCAGCTGATCGTTTTGGCTTGGCAACGACTGCATCCAGTGGTTGTTGGAGTTTTTCAATGAGAGCATCGATTTCGTTGCGAGCGACAAGGAATTCGTCCCAGAGACGGGCTCTCTCGTCGAGGTCCGGAATGAGGGTTTCTGCGGTGGCAACGGCTTGTTGAAGTTGTTGCACATGAGCATCAGATGCTGGAGCATTGGCGATGATGGACTTGGCAGCTTCGACCTCCTTCTTCAGTTCTTCAGCCTTTGGAGCGTATTGGGTTGGAACTGCTTCAGCATTGTGACGAAGTTCTTCAGCGTCACGAACGAGTGGTACAAGACGAGACACAATGCGGTCAACAACGTCGTGAAGGGATTTCTCCTCAGCCTTGGCCTTGATTGCTTGCTCGAGCTCGGCACGCTTGTTCTGCAAAAAATAGGTTGAAAATTGGAAAAGTTGATCGAAAATTAGAAAACGAATGATTTTTTCGTGATTTTTCAAATCTAGACATTTTCAGAAAGTTGATGAAAGTTGAATATAAACATTGAAAATAGTGGTGTCTTACCTTGAGAACATCAGCAGCGGTTGCAAGTCTTGCAAGCAGATCGTTGTACTCGGCTCGTTCCTTTTCATCGAGCTCGTCTGGCTTGACTCCGGCCACAGTTTCACGAAGCTTGGCAACAGTTTCCTCCTTCTTGGTGAGGTCATCGATAAGCTCATCTGGCGACTTGCTATCATCAGTTCCATCTTCGCGGGTGATGTCAAGAAGAGCGTCTTCGGCATTCTTGCGAGCTGCATTGAAAGCGGCAAGAGCGGCAAGTTTGTCTCCGACGGCAGAACCAAGTTGTTTCAAAAGATCCTTGAGTCGCGACAAATCCCATTGGCTCTTCTGTCTCAATTCATCAGCAGCTGGGTCGTTTTCAGGAAGGTTGGCGAGCAAGTTCTCCAAATTGTGCTTTTGGTTTTCAACATCCTCCAAAAGTTGTTTCTGCTCATCAAGTGAGGATGGTACTTCTTGTGGAACGGATTGGAGTTGTTGAGAAACGAGTTGGAGTTTTGGAGCAATTTCGTTGACAGCTGCAGCCTTGTTCAAAGCTTGTTTCTTGTCATCGATGGCATGTTGGAGTTGGAAGACCTTCTCTGGAAGACCGACAACCAAGTCATCATGCGAAATGAGCGAGCTTGGAGCGACAGCCTTCTCGTTGTTCGAATCTGTGACAGCCTTCAAGGTGGTGGTATCAGCGGCGAGTTGATCAACAATCGGAAGTGCATCCTCTGGTTTGAATTCATCGACCTTCGTCAACTCCTTCTCCAGATTGTTGAGACGATCTTGAATCTCTGCTTGCTCACGGCGAATCACATCCTCCTGTGGAATGGATTTCTCGAGAATATGAAGCAATTCCTTAGCCTTGGTCTTGGAGTCCTTGATGTCCTTGGCGACTTGTGGATCGATCTTGTCGCTAGACTCGGCCAACTTGGTGAGTTGTTCAACAACAGTCTTGAGTTTGTTGGCATCTTCCTTGGCAACGTCGAGTGGCTGACTTTGATTGTGATATTTTGAAACCACATCATCCACATTGTTGACGGCATTTCCAACATCGTTCTTCAATTCTTCGGCACGCTTTTCATCGTCACCAGTCTTGTGGATGTTCTTCTCAAGATCAGACACGAATTTGGCGGCACGGTCACGCAAAGCAGCTGCTGAAGGCTCAACACTGAGTGGAACTTCTTTGACAGCTTCAACCAAGGTGGCAATGTGTGGAGCGATGCGATCCTTGAACTCGTTGAGTGCGGTCACATTGCTTGGAACGACAGTCTTTTCGGCATCGTCGAGAGCGTCTCCAAGTCTCTTGATAGCATCGTTTGCGTTGTTCAACTTGTCGAGTTCATCTTGTTTCTCGGAAACTTGAGTTTCAACGTCCTTGACGAATGATTCGAGATTCGAGACAAGTTGTTCGGCCTTTGGTTTGTCATCGGCTGGCAGATGCTCGTTCTTGGCAGCTTCTTCGATCTTTGGAATGAGTGCCTTTGCTTCAGCAACTTTAGCACTGAGCTCGTCAATCATCTCTTGTGGAGACTTCTTCTTGTCCTTCTTCTTCTTTTTGGCTGATTCCTTAGCGGTAACGTCCTCAGCTTCTTTCTCAAGAGACACAAGATTGTCGTGGGCGGCAGAGCGAGCTTCATCATTCGCTCTCTTTGCATCCCGTAGTTCTTGAATCTTGGCCAACAGTGGTTCGGCTTCCTCTGGCTTCAATGAGTTGGTGATTTCTTTTTCGGCGGTCTTCAAGTCATCCGGCTTGAGCTGATCCAATGGCAACTGCTCGAACTGAGAGATGTTGAGTTTCAGTGAGATAATCAGTTGCTCCTTGTCATGCTCATCAGAAGTCTTGATGGCGTCATCGAGTTCAGCTTCGAGTTTGGCCAACTTGTTATCCAAATCTTCAGCAATCTTCGGATCAGTCGTCACATGCTTGCGAGAAGCGTCGGCGTTGACAATTCTGTCCTTGATTCGATTGATTTGGGCCTTGAGAGCAGGAATATCGCTCTTAGCGATCGTATCCAAAATTGATTTTTCTGGATCCGTCGAATCAATCATCTTGCTGATGTCGTCAATTTCCTTGGCAACTTGATCGGCAGATTGCTTGAGAAGTGTTTCATCTTCGAGCTCGGCGGCAACGTCGTTGAGAACGTCGTCGTATTGATGACGTGTTTGCTCGGCGTCAACATCGAAGAATCGAACATCAGCGTAAGCACTCTCAAGTGGATCAAGAAGTTCGGAAATGCGTTGCAAGTTGGTGATCTTGTTATCGAGATCACCAAGCTGTTGAGCGCTTTGCTTGAGGTTTTCAACGTCTTGAGCGGCTTCTGCAGCTGATCGTTTTGGCTTGGCAACGACTGCATCCAGTGGTTGTTGGAGTTTTTCAATGAGAGCATCGATTTCGTTGCGAGCGACAAGGAATTCGTCCCAGAGACGGGTTCTCTCGTCGAGGTCCGGAATGAGGGTTTCTGCGGTGGCAACGGCTTGTTGAAGTTGTTGCACATGAGCATCAGATGCTGGAGCATTGGCGATGATGGACTTGGCAGCTTCGACCTCCTTCTTCAGTTCTTCAGCCTTTGGAGCGTATTGGGTTGGAACTGCTTCAGCATTGTGACGAAGTTCTTCAGCGTCACGAACGAGTGGTACAAGACGAGACACAATGCGGTCAACAACGTCGTGAAGGGATTTCTCCTCAGCCTTGGCCTTGATTGCTTGCTCGAGCTCGGCACGCTTGTTCTGCAAAAAATAGGTTGAAAATTGGAAAAGTTGATCGAAAATTAGAAAACGAATGATTTTTTCGTGATTTTTCAAATCTAGACATTTTCAGAAAGTTGATGAAAGTTGAATATAAACATTGAAAATAGTGGTGTCTTACCTTGAGAACATCAGCAGCGGTTGCAAGTCTTGCAAGCAGATCGTTGTACTCGGCTCGTTCCTTTTCATCGAGCTCGTCTGGCTTGACTCCGGCCACAGTTTCACGAAGCTTGGCAACAGTTTCCTCCTTCTTGGTGAGGTCATCGATAAGCTCATCTGGCGACTTGCTATCATCAGTTCCATCTTCGCGGGTGATGTCAAGAAGAGCGTCTTCGGCATTCTTGCGAGCTGCATTGAAAGCGGCAAGAGCGGCAAGTTTGTCTCCGACGGCAGAACCAAGTTGTTTCAAAAGATCCTTGAGTCGCGACAAATCCCATTGGCTCTTCTGTCTCAATTCATCAGCAGCTGGGTCGTTTTCAGGAAGGTTGGCGAGCAAGTTCTCCAAATTGTGCTTTTGGTTTTCAACATCCTCCAAAAGTTGTTTCTGCTCATCAAGTGAGGATGGTACTTCTTGTGGAACGGATTGGAGTTGTTGAGAAACGAGTTGGAGTTTTGGAGCAATTTCGTTGACAGCTGCAGCCTTGTTCAAAGCTTGTTTCTTGTCATCGATGGCATGTTGGAGTTGGAAGACCTTCTCTGGAAGACCGACAACCAAGTCATCATGCGAAATGAGCGAGCTTGGAGCGACAGCCTTCTCGTTGTTCGAATCTGTGACAGCCTTCAAGGTGGTGGTATCAGCGGCGAGTTGATCAACAATCGGAAGTGCATCCTCTGGTTTGAATTCATCGACCTTCGTCAACTCCTTCTCCAGATTGTTGAGACGATCTTGAATCTCTGCTTGCTCACGGCGAATCACATCCTCCTGTGGAATGGATTTCTCGAGAATATGAAGCAATTCCTTAGCCTTGGTCTTGGAGTCCTTGATGTCCTTGGCGACTTGTGGATCGATCTTGTCGCTAGACTCGGCCAACTTGGTGAGTTGTTCAACAACAGTCTTGAGTTTGTTGGCATCTTCCTTGGCAACGTCGAGTGGCTGACTTTGATTGTGATATTTTGAAACCACATCATCCACATTGTTGACGGCATTTCCAACATCGTTCTTCAATTCTTCGGCACGCTTTTCATCGTCACCAGTCTTGTGGATGTTCTTCTCAAGATCAGACACGAATTTGGCGGCACGGTCACGCAAAGCAGCTGCTGAAGGCTCAACACTGAGTGGAACTTCTTTGACAGCTTCAACCAAGGTGGCAATGTGTGGAGCGATGCGATCCTTGAACTCGTTGAGTGCGGTCACATTGCTTGGAACGACAGTCTTTTCGGCATCGTCGAGAGCGTCTCCAAGTCTCTTGATAGCATCGTTTGCGTTGTTCAACTTGTCGAGTTCATCTTGTTTCTCGGAAACTTGAGTTTCAACGTCCTTGACGAATGATTCGAGATTCGAGACAAGTTGTTCGGCCTTTGGTTTGTCATCGGCTGGCAGATGCTCGTTCTTGGCAGCTTCTTCGATCTTTGGAATGAGTGCCTTTGCTTCAGCAACTTTAGCACTGAGCTCGTCAATCATCTCTTGTGGAGACTTCTTCTTGTCCTTCTTCTTCTTTTTGGCTGATTCCTTAGCGGTAACGTCCTCAGCTTCTTTCTCAAGAGACACAAGATTGTCGTGGGCGGCAGAGCGAGCTTCATCATTCGCTCTCTTTGCATCCCGTAGTTCTTGAATCTTGGCCAACAGTGGTTCGGCTTCCTCTGGCTTCAATGAGTTGGTGATTTCTTTTTCGGCGGTCTTCAAGTCATCCGGCTTGAGCTGATCCAATGGCAACTGCTCGAACTGAGAGATGTTGAGTTTCAGTGAGATAATCAGTTGCTCCTTGTCATGCTCATCAGAAGTCTTGATGGCGTCATCGAGTTCAGCTTCGAGTTTGGCCAACTTGTTATCCAAATCTTCAGCAATCTTCGGATCAGTCGTCACATGCTTGCGAGAAGCGTCGGCGTTGACAATTCTGTCCTTGATTCGATTGATTTGGGCCTTGAGAGCAGGAATATCGCTCTTAGCGATCGTATCCAAAATTGATTTTTCTGGATCCGTCGAATCAATCATCTTGCTGATGTCGTCAATTTCCTTGGCAACTTGATCGGCAGATTGCTTGAGAAGTGTTTCATCTTCGAGCTCGGCGGCAACGTCGTTGAGAACGTCGTCGTATTGATGACGTGTTTGCTCGGCGTCAACATCGAAGAATCGAACATCAGCGTAAGCACTCTCAAGTGGATCAAGAAGTTCGGAAATGCGTTGCAAGTTGGTGATCTTGTTATCGAGATCACCAAGCTGTTGAGCGCTTTGCTTGAGGTTTTCAACGTCTTGAGCGGCTTCTGCAGCTGATCGTTTTGGCTTGGCAACGACTGCATCCAGTGGTTGTTGGAGTTTTTCAATGAGAGCATCGATTTCGTTGCGAGCGACAAGGAATTCGTCCCAGAGACGGGCTCTCTCGTCGAGGTCCGGAATGAGGGTTTCTGCGGTGGCAACGGCTTGTTGAAGTTGTTGCACATGAGCATCAGATGCTGGAGCATTGGCGATGATGGACTTGGCAGCTTCGACCTCCTTCTTCAGTTCTTCAGCCTTTGGAGCGTATTGGGTTGGAACTGCTTCAGCATTGTGACGAAGTTCTTCAGCGTCACGAACGAGTGGTACAAGACGAGACACAATGCGGTCAACAACGTCGTGAAGGGATTTCTCCTCAGCCTTGGCCTTGATTGCTTGCTCGAGCTCGGCACGCTTGTTCTGCAAAAAATAGGTTGAAAATTGGAAAAGTTGATCGAAAATTAGAAAACGAATGATTTTTTCGTGATTTTTCAAATCTAGACATTTTCAGAAAGTTGATGAAAGTTGAATATAAACATTGAAAATAGTGGTGTCTTACCTTGAGAACATCAGCAGCGGTTGCAAGTCTTGCAAGCAGATCGTTGTACTCGGCTCGTTCCTTTTCATCGAGCTCGTCTGGCTTGACTCCGGCCACAGTTTCACGAAGCTTGGCAACAGTTTCCTCCTTCTTGGTGAGGTCATCGATAAGCTCATCTGGCGACTTGCTATCATCAGTTCCATCTTCGCGGGTGATGTCAAGAAGAGCGTCTTCGGCATTCTTGCGAGCTGCATTGAAAGCGGCAAGAGCGGCAAGTTTGTCTCCGACGGCAGAACCAAGTTGTTTCAAAAGATCCTTGAGTCGCGACAAATCCCATTGGCTCTTCTGTCTCAATTCATCAGCAGCTGGGTCGTTTTCAGGAAGGTTGGCGAGCAAGTTCTCCAAATTGTGCTTTTGGTTTTCAACATCCTCCAAAAGTTGTTTCTGCTCATCAAGTGAGGATGGTACTTCTTGTGGAACGGATTGGAGTTGTTGAGAAACGAGTTGGAGTTTTGGAGCAATTTCGTTGACAGCTGCAGCCTTGTTCAAAGCTTGTTTCTTGTCATCGATGGCATGTTGGAGTTGGAAGACCTTCTCTGGAAGACCGACAACCAAGTCATCATGCGAAATGAGCGAGCTTGGAGCGACAGCCTTCTCGTTGTTCGAATCTGTGACAGCCTTCAAGGTGGTGGTATCAGCGGCGAGTTGATCAACAATCGGAAGTGCATCCTCTGGTTTGAATTCATCGACCTTCGTCAACTCCTTCTCCAGATTGTTGAGACGATCTTGAATCTCTGCTTGCTCACGGCGAATCACATCCTCCTGTGGAATGGATTTCTCGAGAATATGAAGCAATTCCTTAGCCTTGGTCTTGGAGTCCTTGATGTCCTTGGCGACTTGTGGATCGATCTTGTCGCTAGACTCGGCCAACTTGGTGAGTTGTTCAACAACAGTCTTGAGTTTGTTGGCATCTTCCTTGGCAACGTCGAGTGGCTGACTTTGATTGTGATATTTTGAAACCACATCATCCACATTGTTGACGGCATTTCCAACATCGTTCTTCAATTCTTCGGCACGCTTTTCATCGTCAGCAGTCTTGTGGATGTTCTTCTCAAGATCAGACACGAATTTGGCGGCACGGTCACGCAAAGCAGCTGCTGAAGGCTCAACACTGAGTGGAACTTCTTTGACAGCTTCAACCAAGGTGGCAATGTGTGGAGCGATGCGATCCTTGAACTCGTTGAGTGCGGTCACATTGCTTGGAACGACAGTCTTTTCGGCATCGTCGAGAGCGTCTCCAAGTCTCTTGATAGCATCGTTTGCGTTGTTCAACTTGTCGAGTTCATCTTGTTTCTCGGAAACTTGAGTTTCAACGTCCTTGACGAATGATTCGAGATTCGAGACAAGTTGTTCGGCCTTTGGTTTGTCATCGGCTGGCAGATGCTCGTTCTTGGCAGCTTCTTCGATCTTTGGAATGAGTGCCTTTGCTTCAGCAACTTTAGCACTGAGCTCGTCAATCATCTCTTGTGGAGACTTCTTCTTGTCCTTCTTCTTCTTTTTGGCTGATTCCTTAGCGGTAACGTCCTCAGCTTCTTTCTCAAGAGACACAAGATTGTCGTGGGCGGCAGAGCGAGCTTCATCATTCGCTCTCTTTGCATCCCGTAGTTCTTGAATCTTGGCCAACAGTGGTTCGGCTTCCTCTGGCTTCAATGAGTTGGTGATTTCTTTTTCGGCGGTCTTCAAGTCATCCGGCTTGAGCTGATCCAATGGCAACTGCTCGAACTGAGAGATGTTGAGTTTCAGTGAGATAATCAGTTGCTCCTTGTCATGCTCATCAGAAGTCTTGATGGCGTCATCGAGTTCAGCTTCGAGTTTGGCCAACTTGTTATCCAAATCTTCAGCAATCTTCGGATCAGTCGTCACATGCTTGCGAGAAGCGTCGGCGTTGACAATTCTGTCCTTGATTCGATTGATTTGGGCCTTGAGAGCAGGAATATCGCTCTTAGCGATCGTATCCAAAATTGATTTTTCTGGATCCGTCGAATCAATCATCTTGCTGATGTCGTCAATTTCCTTGGCAACTTGATCGGCAGATTGCTTGAGAAGTGTTTCATCTTCGAGCTCGGCGGCAACGTCGTTGAGAACGTCGTCGTATTGATGACGTGTTTGCTCGGCGTCAACATCGAAGAATCGAACATCAGCGTAAGCACTCTCAAGTGGATCAAGAAGTTCGGAAATGCGTTGCAAGTTGGTGATCTTGTTATCGAGATCACCAAGCTGTTGAGCGCTTTGCTTGAGGTTTTCAACGTCTTGAGCGGCTTCTGCAGCTGATCGTTTTGGCTTGGCAACGACTGCATCCAGTGGTTGTTGGAGTTTTTCAATGAGAGCATCGATTTCGTTGCGAGCGACAAGGAATTCGTCCCAGAGACGGGTTCTCTCGTCGAGGTCCGGAATGAGGGTTTCTGCGGTGGCAACGGCTTGTTGAAGTTGTTGCACATGAGCATCAGATGCTGGAGCATTGGCGATGATGGACTTGGCAGCTTCGACCTCCTTCTTCAGTTCTTCAGCCTTTGGAGCGTATTGGGTTGGAACTGCTTCAGCATTGTGACGAAGTTCTTCAGCGTCACGAACGAGTGGTACAAGACGAGACACAATGCGGTCAACAACGTCGTGAAGGGATTTCTCCTCAGCCTTGGCCTTGATTGCTTGCTCGAGCTCTGCACGCTTGTTCTGCAAAAAATAGGTTGAAAATTGGAAAAGTTGATCGAAAATTAGAAAACGAATGATTTTTTCGTGATTTTTCAAATCTAGACATTTTCAGAAAGTTGATGAAAGTTGAATATAAACATTGAAAATAGTGGTGTCTTACCTTGAGAACATCAGCAGCGGTTGCAAGTCTTGCAAGCAGATCGTTGTACTCGGCTCGTTCCTTTTCATCGAGCTCGTCTGGCTTGACTCCGGCCACAGTTTCACGAAGCTTGGCAACAATTTCCTCCTTCTTGGTGAGGTCATCGATAAGCTCATCTGGCGACTTGCTATCATCAGTTCCATCTTCGCGGGTGATGTCAAGAAGAGCGTCTTCGGCATTCTTGCGAGCTGCATTGAAAGCGGCAAGAGCGGCAAGTTTGTCTCCGACGGCAGAACCAAGTTGTTTCAAAAGATCCTTGAGTCGCGACAAATCCCATTGGCTCTTCTGTCTCAATTCATCAGCAGCTGGGTCGTTTTCAGGAAGGTTGGCGAGCAAGTTCTCCAAATTGTGCTTTTGGTTTTCAACATCCTCCAAAAGTTGTTTCTGCTCATCAAGTGAGGATGGTACTTCTTGTGGAACGGATTGGAGTTGTTGAGAAACGAGTTGGAGTTTTGGAGCAATTTCGTTGACAGCTGCAGCCTTGTTCAAAGCTTGTTTCTTGTCATCGATGGCATGTTGGAGTTGGAAGACCTTCTCTGGAAGACCGACAACCAAGTCATCATGCGAAATGAGCGAGCTTGGAGCGACAGCCTTCTCGTTGTTCGAATCTGTGACAGCCTTCAAGGTGGTGGTATCAGCGGCGAGTTGATCAACAATCGGAAGTGCATCCTCTGGTTTGAATTCATCGACCTTCGTCAACTCCTTCTCCAGATTGTTGAGACGATCTTGAATCTCTGCTTGCTCACGGCGAATCACATCCTCCTGTGGAATGGATTTCTCGAGAATATGAAGCAATTCCTTAGCCTTGGTCTTGGAGTCCTTGATGTCCTTGGCGACTTGTGGATCGATCTTGTCGCTAGACTCGGCCAACTTGGTGAGTTGTTCAACAACAGTCTTGAGTTTGTTGGCATCTTCCTTGGCAACGTCGAGTGGCTGACTTTGATTGTGATATTTTGAAACCACATCATCCACATTGTTGACGGCATTTCCAACATCGTTCTTCAATTCTTCGGCACGCTTTTCATCGTCAGCAGTCTTGTGGATGTTCTTCTCAAGATCAGACACGAATTTGGCGGCACGGTCACGCAAAGCAGCTGCTGAAGGCTCAACACTGAGTGGAACTTCTTTGACAGCTTCAACCAAGGTGGCAATGTGTGGAGCGATGCGATCCTTGAACTCGTTAAGTGCGGTCACATTGCTTGGAACGACAGTCTTTTCGGCATCGTCGAGAGCGTCTCCAAGTCTCTTGATAGCATCGTTTGCGTTGTTCAACTTGTCGAGTTCATCTTGTTTCTCGGAAACTTGAGTTTCAACGTCCTTGACGAATGATTCGAGATTCGAGACAAGTTGTTCGGCCTTTGGTTTGTCATCGGCTGGCAGATGCTCGTTCTTGGCAGCTTCTTCGATCTTTGGAATGAGTGCCTTTGCTTCAGCAACTTTAGCACTGAGCTCGTCAATCATCTCTTGTGGAGACTTCTTCTTGTCCTTCTTCTTCTTTTTGGCTGATTCCTTAGCGGTAACGTCCTCAGCTTCTTTCTCAAGAGACAC
Organism: Caenorhabditis latens; assembly: GCA_002259235.3. Taxonomy (NCBI): domain Eukaryota; kingdom Metazoa; phylum Nematoda; class Chromadorea; order Rhabditida; family Rhabditidae; genus Caenorhabditis; species Caenorhabditis latens. The sequence goes on along the minus strand of CM056092.1, from coordinate 10,678,164 downwards.
AAGATTGTCGTGGGCGGCAGAGCGAGCTTCATCATTCGCTCTCTTTGCATCCCGTAGTTCTTGAATCTTGGCCAACAGTGGTTCGGCTTCCTCTGGCTTCAATGAGTTGGTGATTTCTTTTTCGGCGGTCTTCAAGTCATCCGGCTTGAGCTGATCCAATGGCAACTGCTCGAACTGAGAGATGTTGAGTTTCAGTGAGATAATCAGTTGCTCCTTGTCATGCTCATCAGAAGTCTTGATGGCGTCATCGAGTTCAGCTTCGAGTTTGGCCAACTTGTTATCCAAATCTTCAGCAATCTTCGGATCAGTCGTCACATGCTTGCGAGAAGCGTCGGCGTTGACAATTCTGTCCTTGATTCGATTGATTTGGGCCTTGAGAGCAGGAATATCGCTCTTAGCGATCGTATCCAAAATTGATTTTTCTGGATCCGTCGAATCAATCATCTTGCTGATGTCGTCAATTTCCTTGGCAACTTGATCGGCAGATTGCTTGAGAAGTGTTTCATCTTCGAGCTCGGCGGCAACGTCGTTGAGAACGTCGTCGTATTGATGACGTGTTTGCTCGGCGTCAACATCGAAGAATCGAACATCAGCGTAAGCACTCTCAAGTGGATCAAGAAGTTCGGAAATGCGTTGCAAGTTGGTGATCTTGTTATCGAGATCACCAAGCTGTTGAGCGCTTTGCTTGAGGTTTTCAACGTCTTGAGCGGCTTCTGCAGCTGATCGTTTTGGCTTGGCAACGACTGCATCCAGTGGTTGTTGGAGTTTTTCAATGAGAGCATCGATTTCGTTGCGAGCGACAAGGAATTCGTCCCAGAGACGGGTTCTCTCGTCGAGGTCCGGAATGAGGGTTTCTGCGGTGGCAACGGCTTGTTGAAGTTGTTGCACATGAGCATCAGATGCTGGAGCATTGGCGATGATGGACTTGGCAGCTTCGACCTCCTTCTTCAGTTCTTCAGCCTTTGGAGCGTATTGGGTTGGAACTGCTTCAGCATTGTGACGAAGTTCTTCAGCGTCACGAACGAGTGGTACAAGACGAGACACAATGCGGTCAACAACGTCGTGAAGGGATTTCTCCTCAGCCTTGGCCTTGATTGCTTGCTCGAGCTCTGCACGCTTGTTCTGCAAAAAATAGGTTGAAAATTGGAAAAGTTGATCGAAAATTAGAAAACGAATGATTTTTTCGTGATTTTTCAAATCTAGACATTTTCAGAAAGTTGATGAAAGTTGAATATAAACATTGAAAATAGTGGTGTCTTACCTTGAGAACATCAGCAGCGGTTGCAAGTCTTGCAAGCAGATCGTTGTACTCGGCTCGTTCCTTTTCATCGAGCTCGTCTGGCTTGACTCCGGCCACAGTTTCACGAAGCTTGGCAACAATTTCCTCCTTCTTGGTGAGGTCATCGATAAGCTCATCTGGCGACTTGCTATCATCAGTTCCATCTTCGCGGGTGATGTCAAGAAGAGCGTCTTCGGCATTCTTGCGAGCTGCATTGAAAGCGGCAAGAGCGGCAAGTTTGTCTCCGACGGCAGAACCAAGTTGTTTCAAAAGATCCTTGAGTCGCGACAAATCCCATTGGCTCTTCTGTCTCAATTCATCAGCAGCTGGGTCGTTTTCAGGAAGGTTGGCGAGCAAGTTCTCCAAATTGTGCTTTTGGTTTTCAACATCCTCCAAAAGTTGTTTCTGCTCATCAAGTGAGGATGGTACTTCTTGTGGAACGGATTGGAGTTGTTGAGAAACGAGTTGGAGTTTTGGAGCAATTTCGTTGACAGCTGCAGCCTTGTTCAAAGCTTGTTTCTTGTCATCGATGGCATGTTGGAGTTGGAAGACCTTCTCTGGAAGACCGACAACCAAGTCATCATGCGAAATGAGCGAGCTTGGAGCGACAGCCTTCTCGTTGTTCGAATCTGTGACAGCCTTCAAGGTGGTGGTATCAGCGGCGAGTTGATCAACAATCGGAAGTGCATCCTCTGGTTTGAATTCATCGACCTTCGTCAACTCCTTCTCCAGATTGTTGAGACGATCTTGAATCTCTGCTTGCTCACGGCGAATCACATCCTCCTGTGGAATGGATTTCTCGAGAATATGAAGCAATTCCTTAGCCTTGGTCTTGGAGTCCTTGATGTCCTTGGCGACTTGTGGATCGATCTTGTCGCTAGACTCGGCCAACTTGGTGAGTTGTTCAACAACAGTCTTGAGTTTGTTGGCATCTTCCTTGGCAACGTCGAGTGGCTGACTTTGATTGTGATATTTTGAAACCACATCATCCACATTGTTGACGGCATTTCCAACATCGTTCTTCAATTCTTCGGCACGCTTTTCATCGTCAGCAGTCTTGTGGATGTTCTTCTCAAGATCAGACACGAATTTGGCGGCACGGTCACGCAAAGCAGCTGCTGAAGGCTCAACACTGAGTGGAACTTCTTTGACAGCTTCAACCAAGGTGGCAATGTGTGGAGCGATGCGATCCTTGAACTCGTTAAGTGCGGTCACATTGCTTGGAACGACAGTCTTTTCGGCATCGTCGAGAGCGTCTCCAAGTCTCTTGATAGCATCGTTTGCGTTGTTCAACTTGTCGAGTTCATCTTGTTTCTCGGAAACTTGAGTTTCAACGTCCTTGACGAATGATTCGAGATTCGAGACAAGTTGTTCGGCCTTTGGTTTGTCATCGGCTGGCAGATGCTCGTTCTTGGCAGCTTCTTCGATCTTTGGAATGAGTGCCTTTGCTTCAGCAACTTTAGCACTGAGCTCGTCAATCATCTCTTGTGGAGACTTCTTCTTGTCCTTCTTCTTCTTTTTGGCTGATTCCTTAGCGGTAACGTCCTCAGCTTCTTTCTCAAGAGACACAAGATTGTCGTGGGCGGCAGAGCGAGCTTCATCATTCGCTCTCTTTGCATCCCGTAGTTCTTGAATCTTGGCCAACAGTGGTTCGGCTTCCTCTGGCTTCAATGAGTTGGTGATTTCTTTTTCGGCGGTCTTCAAGTCATCCGGCTTGAGCTGATCCAATGGCAACTGCTCGAACTGAGAGATGTTGAGTTTCAGTGAGATAATCAGTTGCTCCTTGTCATGCTCATCAGAAGTCTTGATGGCGTCATCGAGTTCAGCTTCGAGTTTGGCCAACTTGTTATCCAAATCTTCAGCAATCTTCGGATCAGTCGTCACATGCTTGCGAGAAGCGTCGGCGTTGACAATTCTGTCCTTGATTCGATTGATTTGGGCCTTGAGAGCAGGAATATCGCTCTTAGCGATCGTATCCAAAATTGATTTTTCTGGATCCGTCGAATCAATCATCTTGCTGATGTCGTCAATTTCCTTGGCAACTTGATCGGCAGATTGCTTGAGAAGTGTTTCATCTTCGAGCTCGGCGGCAACGTCGTTGAGAACGTCGTCGTATTGATGACGTGTTTGCTCGGCGTCAACATCGAAGAATCGAACATCAGCGTAAGCACTCTCAAGTGGATCAAGAAGTTCGGAAATGCGTTGCAAGTTGGTGATCTTGTTATCGAGATCACCAAGCTGTTGAGCGCTTTGCTTGAGGTTTTCAACGTCTTGAGCGGCTTCTGCAGCTGATCGTTTTGGCTTGGCAACGACTGCATCCAGTGGTTGTTGGAGTTTTTCAATGAGAGCATCGATTTCGTTGCGAGCGACAAGGAATTCGTCCCAGAGACGGGCTCTCTCGTCGAGGTCCGGAATGAGGGTTTCTGCGGTGGCAACGGCTTGTTGAAGTTGTTGCACATGAGCATCAGATGCTGGAGCATTGGCGATGATGGACTTGGCAGCTTCGACCTCCTTCTTCAGTTCTTCAGCCTTTGGAGCGTATTGGGTTGGAACTGCTTCAGCATTGTGACGAAGTTCTTCAGCGTCACGAACGAGTGGTACAAGACGAGACACAATGCGGTCAACAACGTCGTGAAGGGATTTCTCCTCAGCCTTGGCCTTGATTGCTTGCTCGAGCTCGGCACGCTTGTTCTGCAAAAAATAGGTTGAAAATTGGAAAAGTTGATCGAAAATTAGAAAACGAATGATTTTTTCGTGATTTTTCAAATCTAGACATTTTCAGAAAGTTGATGAAAGTTGAATATAAACATTGAAAATAGTGGTGTCTTACCTTGAGAACATCAGCAGCGGTTGCAAGTCTTGCAAGCAGATCGTTGTACTCGGCTCGTTCCTTTTCATCGAGCTCGTCTGGCTTGACTCCGGCCACAGTTTCACGAAGCTTGGCAACAGTTTCCTCCTTCTTGGTGAGGTCATCGATAAGCTCATCTGGCGACTTGCTATCATCAGTTCCATCTTCGCGGGTGATGTCAAGAAGAGCGTCTTCGGCATTCTTGCGAGCTGCATTGAAAGCGGCAAGAGCGGCAAGTTTGTCTCCGACGGCAGAACCAAGTTGTTTCAAAAGATCCTTGAGTCGCGACAAATCCCATTGGCTCTTCTGTCTCAATTCATCAGCAGCTGGGTCGTTTTCAGGAAGGTTGGCGAGCAAGTTATCCAAATTGTGCTTTTGGTTTTCAACATCCTCCAAAAGTTGTTTCTGCTCATCAAGTGAGGATGGTACTTCTTGTGGAACGGATTGGAGTTGTTGAGAAACGAGTTGGAGTTTTGGAGCAATTTCGTTGACAGCTGCAGCCTTGTTCAAAGCTTGTTTCTTGTCATCGATGGCATGTTGGAGTTGGAAGACCTTCTCTGGAAGACCGACAACCAAGTCATCATGCGAAATGAGCGAGCTTGGAGCGACAGCCTTCTCGTTGTTCGAATCTGTGACAGCCTTCAAGGTGGTGGTATCAGCGGCGAGTTGATCAACAATCGGAAGTGCATCCTCTGGTTTGAATTCATCGACCTTCGTCAACTCCTTCTCCAGATTGTTGAGACGATCTTGAATCTCTGCTTGCTCACGGCGAATTACATCCTCCTGTGGAATGGATTTCTCGAGAATATGAAGCAATTCCTTAGCCTTGGTCTTGGAGTCCTTGATGTCCTTGGCGACTTGTGGATCGATCTTGTCGCTAGACTCGGCCAACTTGGTGAGTTGTTCAACAACAGTCTTGAGTTTGTTGGCATCTTCCTTGGCAACGTCGAGTGGCTGACTTTGATTGTGATATTTTGAAACCACATCATCCACATTGTTGACGGCATTTCCAACATCGTTCTTCAATTCTTCGGCACGCTTTTCATCGTCAGCAGTCTTGTGGATGTTCTTCTCAAGATCAGACACGAATTTGGCGGCACGGTCACGCAAAGCAGCTGCTGAAGGCTCAACACTGAGTGGAACTTCTTTGACAGCTTCAACCAAGGTGGCAATGTGTGGAGCGATGCGATCCTTGAACTCGTTAAGTGCGGTCACATTGCTTGGAACGACAGTCTTTTCGGCATCGTCGAGAGCGTCTCCAAGTCTCTTGATAGCATCGTTTGCGTTGTTCAACTTGTCGAGTTCATCTTGTTTCTCGGAAACTTGAGTTTCAACGTCCTTGACGAATGATTCGAGATTCGAGACAAGTTGTTCGGCCTTTGGTTTGTCATCGGCTGGCAGATGCTCGTTCTTGGCAGCTTCTTCGATCTTTGGAATGAGTGCCATTGCTTCAGCAACTTTAGCACTGAGCTCGTCAATCATCTCTTGTGGAGACTTCTTCTTGTCCTTCTTCTTCTTTTTGGCTGATTCCTTAGCGGTAACGTCCTCAGCTTCTTTCTCAAGAGACACAAGATTGTCGTGGGCGGCAGAGCGAGCTTCATCATTCGCTCTCTTTGCATCCCGTAGTTTATGAATCTTGGCCAACAGTGGTTCGGCTTCCTCTGGCTTCAATGAGTTGGTGATTTCTTTTTCGGCGGTCTTCAAGTCATCCGGCTTGAGCTGATCCAATGGCAACTGCTCGAACTGAGAGATGTTGAGTTTCAGTGAGATAATCAGTTGCTCCTTGTCATGCTCATCAGAAGTCTTGATGGCGTCATCGAGTTCAGCTTCGAGTTTGGCCAACTTGTTATCCAAATCTTCAGCAATCTTCGGATCAGTCGTCACATGCTTGCGAGAAGCGTCGGCGTTGACAATTCTGTCCTTGATTCGATTGATTTGGGCCTTGAGAGCAGGAATATCGCTCGTAGCGATCGTATCCAAAATTGATTTTTCTGGATCCGTCGAATCAATCATCTTGCTGATGTCGTCAATTTCCTTGGCAACTTGATCGGCAGATTGCTTGAGAAGTGTTTCATCTTCGAGCTCGGCGGCAACGTCGTTGAGAACGTCGTCGTATTGATGACGTGTTTGCTCGGCGTCAACATCGAAGAATCGAACATCAGCGTAAGCACTCTCAAGTGGATCAAGAAGTTCGGAAATGCGTTGCAAGTTGGTGATCTTGTTATCGAGATCACCAAGCTGTTGAGCGCTTTGCTTGAGGTTTTCAACGTCTTGAGCGGCTTCTGCAGCTGATCGTTTTGGCTTGGCAACGACTGCATCCAGTGGTTGTTGGAGTTTTTCAATGAGAGCATCGATTTCGTTGCGAGCGACAAGGAATTCGTCCCAGAGACGGGCTCTCTCGTCGAGGTCCGGAATGAGGGTTTCTGCGGTGGCAACGGCTTGTTGAAGTTGTTGCACATGAGCATCAGATGCTGGAGCATTGGCGATGATGGACTTGGCAGCTTCGACCTCCTTCTTCAGTTCTTCAGCCTTTGGAGCGTATTGGGTTGGAACTGCTTCAGCATTGTGACGAAGTTCTTCAGCGTCACGAACGAGTGGTACAAGACGAGACACAATGCGGTCAACAACGTCGTGAAGGGATTTCTCCTCAGCCTTGGCCTTGATTGCTTGCTCGAGCTCGGCACGCTTGTTCTGCAAAAAATAGGTTGAAAATTGGAAAAGTTGATCGAAAATTAGAAAACGAATGATTTTTTCGTGATTTTTCAAATCTAGACATTTTCAGAAAGTTGATGAAAGTTGAATATAAACATTGAAAATAGTGGTGTCTTACCTTGAGAACATCAGCAGCGGTTGCAAGTCTTGCAAGCAGATCGTTGTACTCGGCTCGTTCCTTTTCATCGAGCTCGTCTGGCTTGACTCCGGCCACAGTTTCACGAAGCTTGGCAACAGTTTCCTCCTTCTTGGTGAGGTCATCGATAAGCTCATCTGGCGACTTGCTATCATCAGTTCCATCTTCGCGGGTGATGTCAAGAAGAGCGTCTTCGGCATTCTTGCGAGCTGCATTGAAAGCGGCAAGAGCGGCAAGTTTGTCTCCGACGGCAGAACCAAGTTGTTTCAAAAGATCCTTGAGTCGCGACAAATCCCATTGGCTCTTCTGTCTCAATTCATCAGCAGCTGGGTCGTTTTCAGGAAGGTTGGCGAGCAAGTTCTCCAAATTGTGCTTTTGGTTTTCAACATCCTCCAAAAGTTGTTTCTGCTCATCAAGTGAGGATGGTACTTCTTGTGGAACGGATTGGAGTTGTTGAGAAACGAGTTGGAGTTTTGGAGCAATTTCGTTGACAGCTGCAGCCTTGTTCAAAGCTTGTTTCTTGTCATCGATGGCATGTTGGAGTTGGAAGACCTTCTCTGGAAGACCGACAACCAAGTCATCATGCGAAATGAGCGAGCTTGGAGCGACAGCCTTCTCGTTGTTCGAATCTGTGACAGCCTTCAAGGTGGTGGTATCAGCGGCGAGTTGATCAACAATCGGAAGTGCATCCTCTGGTTTGAATTCATCGACCTTCGTCAACTCCTTCTCCAGATTGTTGAGACGATCTTGAATCTCTGCTTGCTCACGGCGAATCACATCCTCCTGTGGAATGGATTTCTCGAGAATATGAAGCAATTCCTTAGCCTTGGTCTTGGAGTCCTTGATGTCCTTGGCGACTTGTGGATCGATCTTGTCGCTAGACTCGGCCAACTTGGTGAGTTGTTCAACAACAGTCTTGAGTTTGTTGGAATCTTCCTTGGCAACGTCGAGTGGCTGACTTTGATTGTGATATTTTGAAACCACATCATCCACATTGTTGACGGCATTTCCAACATCGTTCTTCAATTCTTCGGCACGCTTTTCATCGTCACCAGTCTTGTGGATGTTCTTCTCAAGATCAGACACGAATTTGGCGGCACGGTCACGCAAAGCAGCTGCTGAAGGCTCAACACTGAGTGGAACTTCTTTGACAGCTTCAACCAAGGTGGCAATGTGTGGAGCGATGCGATCCTTGAACTCGTTAAGTGCGGTCACATTGCTTGGAACGACAGTCTTTTCGGCATCGTCGAGAGCGTCTCCAAGTCTCTTGATAGCATCGTTTGCGTTGTTCAACTTGTCGAGTTCATCTTGTTTCTCGGAAACTTGAGTTTCAACGTCCTTGACGAATGATTCGAGATTCGAGACAAGTTGTTCGGCCTTTGGTTTGTCATCGGCTGGCAGATGCTCGTTCTTGGCAGCTTCTTCGATCTTTGGAATGAGTGCCTTTGCTTCAGCAACTTTAGCACTGAGCTCGTCAATCATCTCTTGTGGAGACTTCTTCTTGTCCTTCTTCTTCTTTTTGGCTGATTCCTTAGCGGTAACGTCCTCAGCTTCTTTCTCAAGAGACACAAGATTGTCGTGGGCGGCAGAGCGAGCTTCATCATTCGCTCTCTTTGCATCCCGTAGTTCTTGAATCTTGGCCAACAGTGGTTCGGCTTCCTCTGGCTTCAATGAGTTGGTGATTTCTTTTTCGGCGGTCTTCAAGTCATCCGGCTTGAGCTGATCCAATGGCAACTGCTCGAACTGAGAGATGTTGAGTTTCAGTGAGATAATCAGTTGCTCCTTGTCATGCTCATCAGAAGTCTTGATGGCGTCATCGAGTTCAGCTTCGAGTTTGGCCAACTTGTTATCCAAATCTTCAGCAATCTTCGGATCAGTCGTCACATGCTTGCGAGAAGCGTCGGCGTTGACAATTCTGTCCTTGATTCGATTGATTTGGGCCTTGAGAGCAGGAATATCGCTCTTAGCGATCGTATCCAAAATTGATTTTTCTGGATCCGTCGAATCAATCATCTTGCTGATGTCGTCAATTTCCTTGGCAACTTGATCGGCAGATTGCTTGAGAAGTGTTTCATCTTCGAGCTCGGCGGCAACGTCGTTGAGAACGTCGTCGTATTGATGACGTGTTTGCTCGGCGTCAACATCGAAGAATCGAACATCAGCGTAAGCACTCTCAAGTGGATCAAGAAGTTCGGAAATGCGTTGCAAGTTGGTGATCTTGTTATCGAGATCACCAAGCTGTTGAGCGCTTTGCTTGAGGTTTTCAACGTCTTGAGCGGCTTCTGCAGCTGATCGTTTTGGCTTGGCAACGACTGCATCCAGTGGTTGTTGGAGTTTTTCAATGAGAGCATCGATTTCGTTGCGAGCGACAAGGAATTCGTCCCAGAGACGGGCTCTCTCGTCGAGGTCCGGAATGAGGGTTTCTGCGGTGGCAACGGCTTGTTGAAGTTGTTGCACATGAGCATCAGATGCTGGAGCATTGGCGATGATGGACTTGGCAGCTTCGACCTCCTTCTTCAGTTCTTCAGCCTTTGGAGCGTATTGGGTTGGAACTGCTTCAGCATTGTGACGAAGTTCTTCAGCGTCACGAACGAGTGGTACAAGACGAGACACAATGCGGTCAACAACGTCGTGAAGGGATTTCTCCTCAGCCTTGGCCTTGATTGCTTGCTCGAGCTCGGCACGCTTGTTCTGCAAAAAATAGGTTGAAAATTGGAAAAGTTGATCGAAAATTAGAAAACGAATGATTTTTTCGTGATTTTTCAAATCTAGACATTTTCAGAAAGTTGATGAAAGTTGAATATAAACATTGAAAATAGTGGTGTCTTACCTTGAGAACATCAGCAGCGGTTGCAAGTCTTGCAAGCAGATCGTTGTACTCGGCTCGTTCTTTTTCATCGAGCTCGTCTGGCTTGACTCCGGCCACAGTTTCACGAAGCTTGGCAACAGTTTCCTCCTTCTTGGTGAGGTCATCGATAAGCTCATCTGGCGACTTGCTATCATCAGTTCCATCTTCGCGGGTGATGTCAAGAAGAGCGTCTTCGGCATTCTTGCGAGCTGCATTGAAAGCGGCAAGAGCGGCAAGTTTGTCTCCGACGGCAGAACCAAGTTGTTTCAAAAGATCCTTGAGTCGCGACAAATCCCATTGGCTCTTCTGTCTCAATTCATCAGCAGCTGGGTCGTTTTCAGGAAGGTTGGCGAGCAAGTTCTCCAAATTGTGCTTTTGGTTTTCAACATCCTCCAAAAGTTGTTTCTGCTCATCAAGTGAGGATGGTACTTCTTGTGGAACGGATTGGAGTTGTTGAGAAACGAGTTGGAGTTTTGGAGCAATTTCGTTGACAGCTGCAGCCTTGTTCAAAGCTTGTTTCTTGTCATCGATGGCATGTTGGAGTTGGAAGACCTTCTCTGGAAGACCGACAACCAAGTCATCATGCGAAATGAGCGAGCTTGGAGCGACAGCCTTCTCGTTGTTCGAATCTGTGACAGCCTTCAAGGTGGTGGTATCAGCGGCGAGTTGATCAACAATCGGAAGTGCATCCTCTGGTTTGAATTCATCGACCTTCGTCAACTCCTTCTCCAGATTGTTGAGACGATCTTGAATCTCTGCTTGCTCACGGCGAATCACATCCTCCTGTGGAATGGATTTCTCGAGAATATGAAGCAATTCCTTAGCCTTGGTCTTGGAGTCCTTGATGTCCTTGGCGACTTGTGGATCGATCTTGTCGCTAGACTCGGCCAACTTGGTGAGTTGTTCAACAACAGTCTTGAGTTTGTTGGCATCTTCCTTGGCAACGTCGAGTGGCTGACTTTGATTGTGATATTTTGAAACCACATCATCCACATTGTTGACGGCATTTCCAACATCGTTCTTCAATTCTTCGGCACGCTTTTCATCGTCACCAGTCTTGTGGATGTTCTTCTCAAGATCAGACACGAATTTGGCGGCACGGTCACGCAAAGCAGCTGCTGAAGGCTCAACACTGAGTGGAACTTCTTTGACAGCTTCAACCAAGGTGGCAATGTGTGGAGCGATGCGATCCTTGAACTCGTTGAGTGCGGTCACATTGCTTGGAACGACAGTCTTTTCGGCATCGTCGAGAGCGTCTCCAAGTCTCTTGATAGCATCGTTTGCGTTGTTCAACTTGTCGAGTTCATCTTGTTTCTCGGAAACTTGAGTTTCAACGTCCTTGACGAATGATTCGAGATTCGAGACAAGTTGTTCGGCCTTTGGTTTGTCATCGGCTGGCAGATGCTCGTTCTTGGCAGCTTCTTCGATCTTTGGAATGAGTGCCTTTGCTTCAGCAACTTTAGCACTGAGCTCGTCAATCATCTCTTGTGGAGACTTCTTCTTGTCCTTCTTCTTCTTTTTGGCTGATTCCTTAGCGGTAACGTCCTCAGCTTCTTTCTCAAGAGACACAAGATTGTCGTGGGCGGCAGAGCGAGCTTCATCATTCGCTCTCTTTGCATCCCGTAGTTCTTGAATCTTGGCCAACAGTGGTTCGGCTTCCTCTGGCTTCAATGAGTTGGTGATTTGTTCAGCCAATCCCTCCAAACCATCAAAATCGATTGTGTCCACTGGTATTTTGGTAATCTTTCGAGTTCTTTTGATAAGTTCTTCTTTCTGTTCTTCTTTTTCATCTTGAACTGCTTCTTCGTGAGCATTTTTAATCTCAGCTATCTTATTCCGAATTTTATCAACGAAACAAGCTGGAAGAGTGTCAATATGCAAAAGGAATGGTGCCAATTTGTCATCGGTGAGTGTCAGTGGTGGCTCTTGGCTAAGTTTGTCCAATTGAGATAGTATAGTTTCAGCGTTGTTCTTCTCGTCCTTAAATTTATTTTGTTTGAATCGAATTTCATTGACTTTATCTTCAATTTTCTGAGATAGTTCTGGTTCGAATTGATCTACTCCACTAGTGAGCATGTTCAGAACACTCTCATCCAATGACTCAGCTGGCATCTTCTCAATTTCAATAAGCTCATTCAAAATCTTATTTCCTTCTTCATCATTTTCTTTCTTCTTGTCTCGAAGTTTTCCGATTGCAATTTGAAGTTGATCTGAGGAGTCACTTGGAATAGTTGGGAGTTTCTCCTCAATGGAATTCAACAAGTTCTCATCAATCTCTTTGACTGGAAGCTTATCAAGAACCTCGATTTGAGCCACAATATCGGCTTTTGTAATCTTGATCTCTTCGATTTTATCCTGAACGGGCATTCCTTGTTGTGTTGGAAGTGCTTCCAATTTCTCATCGATTGTATTCAGAAGTGTGTTGTTGTAATCCTTTGCTGGCAGCTTTGAAATTTTTTCAAGTTCATCAAAGACTCCAGACAACGCTTCCTCTTCTTTCTTCGATGCTTTCAACTTATTCAAAGTATCTTGAACACGAGATTGATACTCAGTTGGCATCTGAGAAATTTGATCTTCAATGGTGGCAAGAACGTTGTCTCCGACAGAGCTGATTGGCATTTCTTCGATCTTTTTCAATTCGATGAGATAGTTTTCAGCATGATCAGCAAGGGCCTTTTCAGTTTTCAGTTTAGCGATTCGGTCACGAATTTCTATGGTTTCTTCATCTGGAACTTCAATCAAACTGTCTTCAATTCTCTTCAATTCATCCAGATTGATAGAAACTGCTGGCTGTGAAGATTGAATTTCAAGAACTTGAGTTGCATTCTCGGATGCATCAGCTCCTTCCTTTTTCTTCCGCAAGAAATCAATTTCAGCTTGAATTCTTGATGATTCTTCAGCTGGTAACGTGTTCAATCCAGCCTCGATTCCCTTCAACATATCCAAGTCAATTGTAGAAGATGGCATTTCAGAAACAATGTTCAATTCTTGAAGAAGTGATTCCACTTGATCAGAACATTCTTTTTGACTTCTAAGTTCATTGATTTTCTCCCGAAGTTTGTCGGCGTCTTCTTGTGGAATAGTTGAAAGATTATCTTCAATCCCTTTCAACATATCCAAATCGATTGAAGACGATGGAAGTTCACCAATCACATCGAGTTCTCTTAGAATCTCGTCAGTTTGATCAGCAACTTGTTTCTTTTCTCGTAGTTCTCTGATCTTTTCACGGATCTTGTCGGCCTCTTCAACTGGAGTGTTTGTCAAATTGTCTTCAATTCCTTGTAACATTTCCAAATCGAAAGTTGAAGCAGGTAGATCAGAGATAACATTCAACTCTTGAAGAACAGCTTCCGCTTGATCGGCGTCTTCTTTTCGCTTACGAAGTTCCGAAATTTTCAAATGAATCTTCTCGGTTTCTTCGGTTGGCAGAGCCACCAGTCCTTCTTCTACAGATTTCAATAAATCGAGGTCCACAGTGATAGCCGGTAACTCAGAGAACGCATTGAGATCTGCCAGGATTTGTTCAGATTGATCAGCAATTTCTTTCTTCTGACGAAGCTCGTTGATTTTAAAACGAATTTTTTCAGCTTGTCCTTCTGGTAATGTGACAAGTCCCTCCTCAATTGCATCTAACATTGCCAAGTCAATTGTGATAGATGGCATATCTGAGATGACATTGAGTTCAGATAAGATCTCGTCTGAAGCGGAAGTATCTTCTTCAACTGGTTCCGGATTCTTCAGTTCTTCAATCTTGTCTTCAATCGACACAATCGTAGCTTCATATTGTTGATGGACGTTCGACAGTGCATCGATTGCATCAGAAGCATCTGGAGATTGTTCACGAGTCAGCTTCTCTACATTCTCTCCAATTTGGTCGAGTAGTGGTTTAGCATTCTCCAGTTTCACCTTTGATTCCTCAAGCTTTCCAATGTCTTCACAGTAGTCGATCACTACATCTTCACATTCAGCAATGACATCTTGAAGTTGTTGGACAAGATCTTGGCGGGATGGGTCATTGATAGGAACATCAATCTAAAAATAACTTTTTGTTTGAACACTTCTGAATAGAATATACTAACCTCATTAGACAGTTTCTGGTCAATATTTGAAACCAATGTAGCGTATTGCTGCAGAACAGGTTGAACTACGTCAATTGATTCCGGATTACTCCAAATGTCTGCTTCAGCTACATCGACAAGTGGTCTCACATTTGTCAAAATCTGTCTGGCATTCAACAATTTCTCCGTATTGCACAAGTCATCATAAACAACATTGGATGCTTGTTTGATTGCGTCTTCAATGTCTTCCAATGGAGTTTTTGTAGACTTCTGAAACAAAAATAAATAAAACCGAACTTGGAAAAAATGGAAAAAGCCAATAATACCTTTGGAGCCACAACTGGTGTTTGGTTGTAGTTCAAATTGTCAATTTGTCGATTGATGTTATCACGAGCCATATCAATTTGACTTTTGATTTTGTTCAGCGATTCGAGAATAGCTGGTTTCTGTTCTGGATCATCAATGGTTTCCAAAATAGAATGGATCTTTCTCATTGTTCTATCTTGTTTTGTCAGTTTGTCACTGGCAACTTGAAGAGCATCCACGTCATCAGTTCCTTCACAAGCCAATGGAGATGCTTCATCGACAGCGGTTTGAAGTTGTCCAAATAATTCAATAATCTTTGGAACCGGATCTTCATCAGTGCGAACTTCAAACTTATCAATGGCACTTGGGTCAGTCTTCAATTCAATTCGTTCATCCGATAGAACTGGTGGTTGTCTTGAGAACTCATCAGTATCCCAATTGCTTCTTTCGGTTGGAACAGCCTGTACTTCTTGAACATGTTGAAGTGGTTGATCTTCTTTTGGAGCTTCCGATGGTGTCATGAGCTCTTCATAAACTTCTTCAACTGCAGATTTCACATTTCCCAGTTTTTCTCCAACGGAACTGGCAATATCGATAGCTTCAATCTTATCTTGTTCTTGTTCTTCAGGTATTCCATCGAGAACATTATGAAGATGGTTGAGAGTAACTTTCTGATCATCAAGCAGATGTAATGCTGATTTCAGGGCATCCTCATCAGTTGGCGCATCTTCATACATCGATGAAGCTGTATCGATTGCTTGATCGATTTCAGCAGCCAGTCTCTTCACTTCTTCCAAATCATTTCGATTCTCTGTTCCAACTGGAGACATAATCGAAGGTGGATGAGGTGTTAATGTAGCAGTGTCCAATTCACGAAGATTCTCTTTCACGGCTACAAGTTTCTGTTGAAGAGCTGGATTTTGTGGAGCATCCATTGCTTCCAAACGTTCTTCGACAACATGAATGATGGTTGTAATAGTATTTGATACCATTACCATTACCTTCTTCTTTCTTCTTCTTTTCTCTTGTGGTGAGCCTTCACGGCTACTGTCGATCAGTTCACATTCCACATATTTACGTGGTTTGTTGCACATCACTTTCACAAGATCCAATTGCATTTGAAGGCGATCGAGTTCTGCAGAAATATCCAGATCTTCAAGTGGAGAATTCTGAAGAGTTTGTTCGGCATTCGAGAGTTCAGCTAGAATTTCCTTATTCTTCGCTGTCAGTTCTTCATCATCTCGAATCTCGTTTTCGATTGATTTGAGAAGATCGTCGTAATTATTGAGCATCAGAACGAATCGATGTTTCAATCCTTCTTTCTCAGCATCTTCGATCTTACTTGTTGATAGTTGCTGGAGAATTTCAGCTCCACGACTACGATACTTCTCGAGTTGTTTCACATCTTCTTTGACTGTATCAAGAGGTTTTGGTCCCTTGAGATACGAGTCTTCGATTGTGTGAATTTTTTGAAGCAATTTGTTGATTTTTGCTTCGTATGGTGATAATTCTGCGACATCAGCTGGGATAACTCCAATTGATGACGTCAGAGACATCACGGATTCTGGTCTCTCCAATTCAGATGAGGCGATTGACGACACCGAAATCTGAAAATTCAAAACGTTACTAAAGTATTCACATCTATTTCAAGTACCTGAGATTGGAATGGTCCATTGCGATCCAGATTGGTAGAGACGTGCAATGGTAGGCCGACGGCAGATTGGAACGGTGTCAGCTTTTGCATGATGGTGTGGTAACGATCGCAGAGGCGCAGCACTTCCTCTTTGTTCGTCACATTCAGACGTTCGAGTTTTGCCACAAGCCGTTGTTTGGCGAGTGCAACTTCGAGTAATGAGCCGAATCGATGTGATCTTTCAGGATCTTCGAATTGTCTTTCTGTTTGCTCGATATCTTCTTCAATTGCTTTTAACCATTTCTCAAACTGCGAAAGTTTCGCATTGATCTTAGCAGAATGTGTCAGATATTTATTGATACGAGCCTCCATTGAATCTTGTTTTCGATGTAAATCAGCAAGTTCAGCACTCAAAGCTTTCTTCGTTTCAGGTCCAACTTGACGTTCAATTTCAGTCAAATCAGTTTTCCATTGATTCCATTCAGTTGTATTCATTCTTCGAAGATCATCAGCACGGCTCGTTTGAATCGTCATTCCGATTTCTTCCTCAAGCTCATCGAATTCACGACTGAGCCAATCGAGATAAATCAGAACGAGACGTTCAAATACAATTCGATGTCTGTCGGCGCGTCGACGATAATCCTCTATCAGTGGAACGAAACTGGCACGTTGTTCATCTGTCAGTGTCGTCGCCTGAATCTCGTCAATTGTCTTTTCGTCACGCTTCTTCTCGTCCTTCATGCGGAGGATGTCAGCCACAATTGCTTCCGGTGAAACATCACGGGGCTCAGATATTGGTCGGGCGATGATTTCACGGAGGGCACGTCTCAACTCTTCAACGTCGGGTTCAGCGTCCTGTAAATGGAAAGTTCTGATTAGATTGACAAATAAAGAACTTACGCTTCCGAGTTGTCGGCGTCTGAAGGAAAGAATCAGAGCAACGACGACGAGGTCGGTTATATTCATTTCGGCAAGCTCGCCGAGTCTTCGCAACTCTTCTCCTTTGATTTCGAGGGATTTTGTCACTTCGTCGGTCTGAAATTAGTTTTGATTGGAACAGACTCTTCTCTGATTTCAAAAAGAGACATACAGCACGAAGAATATCATCAGGATGGTCGCT
The DNA here is from genome assembly GCA_002259235.3 of Caenorhabditis latens. Taxonomy (NCBI): domain Eukaryota; kingdom Metazoa; phylum Nematoda; class Chromadorea; order Rhabditida; family Rhabditidae; genus Caenorhabditis; species Caenorhabditis latens. The sequence goes on along the minus strand of CM056092.1, from coordinate 10,661,224 downwards.
AGAGGTGGCACGTTGTGTTAAGTCAGTCTTCGAATCGGTAATCAGTTCGTTTGCGGCAGTAAGATAATGGCGTCGGTGTACCATCAATTCCCGAAGCTTGTCTTTCTCATGAATCAGCATATTCAATCTGAAAAACACTCAATTTTTATTTGTTTAATCATCTTCCAATTCGATTACTTTTCATTCAATCGATCAAATTCAAGTTGGAAGAAACTTCCATGAATGCTGGCAAGCTCGGCTCGCAACTGATTTGCATCTTGAGTCCATTCCTCGTCGAGACGAACAATAAGGTTGTCAATCTCAGACTGTACTTGATCAATCTGAAATTCATTTCTTTATTTCACTCCCTTGTTTAAACATTTGTCATGTTCCAATTGTGTTTTTTTGCAACCAACTCAGTGTAATAAAAGAAACGGGTAATATGATAAATGACCGATTTTTGAGAATGTGACGGGAGAGAGAGAGCGGCGGCAAGTTGAAGAGGAATCACTGATGGGAGAAAAGAACAACCACATGTTGTTTCAGGTGATTTTCAAGAAGAATGATGACTAACCACAGGTTATTTTTAGTACTTCCAAAAGGTCTTTGTAGGAAAGCTATTGTATTGGATTGTCTTTCTAACATATTCAGTTGAGAGCTGACAACTTTGAAAATGGGTTACGGTGAAAAACGAGACCATAGGCATTCACTTTGTGCTTGACCAAAACTGAACAAAGAAATTTCTCATCCCAATCAAAATACACTGAATTGATTTTCCTAACATTACATTATTTATACTCTTTTCCCAAAATCTTCTCAGTTTGTGAATAGGTATTATCATAAGTAAACACTGAAAACTTCTGGAGCCACAATGGTTTGTACACAAGTAATTACCATTTGAATTGTGTCATTAACATGGCATTTTATATCGTACTGCCGTCCCTTTTTAGCATTTTCTCTCTACCCGTCATTTAAATTGTTGCATTATTCGAATTATCAGAGGCAAACAACAAACGATAGATAACAAGAAGGGAATTCCCTTCGTTTCATTTTGAACTTAGATCTCAATTAGTGCATATTAGGTCACATGTGATACTTGTTTTCCTTTTTCATTTGTGTCTTTTTCTCTGAAGAGTTTTGGTGACGGATGCGGATGCTCTCTTGAGATTTTGTGTCAACAGGCGATTCAGGAATTTTTGAAAAAAAAATCGTTTCGAAACTGCTGTAGCTTTCTTTATGTTTTGGTCTGCTTTTTGCAGATTTTGCAACAAAAAAACGGAAAAGTCTTTTCTGAAATTGAGAAATACGTGGGTGTTGGATAGAAAAGATTTCCGAACGTTTGAACAATTTGCAGTTTTATTTGTTTTCAACTTTTTTCTAAGTTCTCTTTTTTCCTCAATTAAACTTATTTTATGAGACAACCTGATTCTTGTCTCCGTCCATTTTGCAACCTCTCCTCTCAATGCTACAGTAATCCTTTTCACAAACAAATTTAAAACATTTTGTGCTCACTGAGCATCACTCAATTCACTAACCTGCGAAATCTTAATTGCGTTCCATTTAGTGTTTTGCGATCGCAATATTTTGACGGCGTCGCAGAAATTCTGAAGCCGTCGGAACAGCTCCATCTTGGTTCGGAGCACGTGAAGCGTGTAGATGTATCGCTCGTCAACTGCCTCTGATAATTTAGTGACCGACTCACGGCCAACCTCCTGAAATTAGAGAAATGAGGAATTGAGAACAGATGAAATGGGTTAATGAAATGGAATGATAGCAGATGGATGTAGGGATGGAAACTGTTATTTTTGAACTGAAAATATGGAGAAAGAGAGGAAAATGAAGGAATGGAGCAGTGGAAACGGAGATTTTGCAGAGGGTGTTTGAAATACAATTAAGTATCAAAAATATACTTGAAAAGCTGGAATTCTGGAGGTTGGATGTTCAGAGTTATTGGAATTTGGAGATGGATAATTTGAATGTTATTTACAGGGATCCTGGTGAATAAAGCAAGTGGAAAAGGGCACAAAAGGTTGTTTGACTTGGAACTTTTTTGTTTCTAGTTGAAAGAAAGTAGCCGAGTGAGCAAATAAAAGAAAACGAGAAATGGTTTGGATTGAAGGGATCCACACCATCAATCAATACTATTTCCCCAATTTTATCGGCTCCCCTCTTCTCTTTTTGTGAAATAGACACTCGCCTTTTATGAACACAAAAAGGGTTTTGAATACCTCGAAATGAGAAAAAAGGAGAGAGAAAAAACGAGAGGGAAAAGATGATTGTTTGTGGGGTTGCAATATGTTTCAATATCAGTACGTGCACACTGAGCGATGTGCACAATTGAGAGGAGTGAGAGGAGCACAAGAAGAGAATGTACTGAATCAATTGGAGATGGAGAAAAAGAAAAAAGATGAAGAAGAACACGGGCATTAACAAACAGAATTTCGGAGAAAAAATGAGATGTAGGGGGAGGACAAATTGAACAAGATTGTGATAAAGCGGACGGTTGGTTGGCAAGAAAAATGAAGAAATTGAGGGTGAGTGACCGAGAAAAAAGGGCAAAATGAATTAAATTGGAGAGGATCAAGAATCAAGAAATTTGAAGACGTTGACGAACTGAGGAAGATTTTCTTCGAATAATGATCAAAAATGCAATATTTTCAAGTACAAGAAACTGTAAAAGTGAAATGGTTTCCGGTATGTTTATCAGTTGTAACCTGTGATCGTTCGAACGGTTTTCGGGAGAAATTGAAAAATGTGACTTGGCAAGAAAAGGAAAAAAAGAGAGATAGGTTTGCAGGAGGCAGTGAGAGAAACTGTAATTTATGGAAGTTTTGTTTTTCAGTGAATTTGAATACCAGATTTTCAAAAAGGAAGTTTAGTAAGCAGGTTTTTAGTGAAATTTATGAAAGTCAGTGGTGCGATGTTCAATTTTTAAGAAAACTCAAAGATCTGACCGAAGAGATCACAAAAAATTATTCAAAACAACAATATGAATAAATGTCTTTGAATGGTGACTATTTACTATCCGACTGGACAGGAATATGATCTTTCTTGAAAATGTGTTGAATATCCCATTCAGAACTCATGTTCTCCATTATCTATAAATTTAAAATGGAATTTTTTGCAGATTCAGTCAACAATTATAGTTGCATACTCTCCTCAAACTCCCTCTTCTTCTCGCAGTTTCAAAAATTGGATGTTCACTTTGTTACAATAAATCACCGAACCTCTTTGTCGCTCCAACTTCAATTCTTTGTCTAATTTGTAAAAGAAATTTCGGAATTTTTGTTTGAATCGATCGAACAACGACCACAAATTATTGTCTCCTCATGTGAAACATTCTCTAGCTGCCGAGATCAGATTAGCGGAAACGTTTTTGGAAAATTCTTTTCAGGTCATTTTGGAGAATGAAAAATGGAAGATACAGTATGATCAGTAAAATGAGAATAGGCGGGAATTTGAAATTACAAGAAAACAAACAACTCGATGAGAAGACTTTTGATCGGATGAAGAGGAAGCAGCTGATGAGAAAACGGACATATGGTTCAGAAAAATACGGAAGATTCGAAGAAAAAGAAATAAACAAATGAAAAATGGCACTTGTTGGTTCGGTTTCAACCGTTTGTTGACATTGTTCAATTGGAAAAAAGTTCGCACTTTTTGGAGAAAAGGTACATGAAACACTGAAGAGAGAAAGAGTGAAATGACGGGAAGGACAACCCCTCTCTCTTCCGCTCTCTCTTCAACGGGCACACGGGAAAGAGGCGACAACCCACACGGGCGGGTTGAGAGATATCAGGTTAATGTATTGAAATGAATAGAATTAGAGAAAAAACGAACTAAAGACAAGAGGGAAAATTGAGAGGATAAGATAAGAAGAGAAGTGTAATGAGCGGAAAATGACTATACTTACCTCAAGAAACTCAATGGCATCTGGACAGTCCTGTTCATTGCTCAATTCTAGATTCTGAAGATGTCGATGGACAGAAGTCTCACTTGTTGTTGCTAGCTGTTCGAGAGATTCACGAAGTGTTCCTCCAAGTTCACTCTGTTTTATCTCATAAGAACGTTCCTTGAGAATCCAGATTGTTTGAATTACAGTAACATCCAGTCTAGTCTGAATTGTCTGTGAAAGAACATCCACTTGTTGCATCATTTCATGCCATGATTCGAATTCTGACAATTTCTGATTCCACGTGGCACGAAGTTCTTCAATTTCTGAGCTCTGCCATCCCTCAATGATACGATCACATTCCTCCATATCCCGAATCGATTCTCGGATTTCGTCTTGATTGTGCTCTCGACGGATCAGAATATTTCTCTTGCGATTGATGATCTCACGAACATAATCGGCACTCAACACGTTTTCAGTTAGGTTCACCGGTACCTGAAATTTTCAATTGTGCCTGTTCCATTGACTTTTTCTCAATAATCGGATTAGTCCGAGCTCTCCTTTCCAGTGTTCATCCTCCCATGTACCGTAATCTGGATTACTGTACCTCCGCCCCTTCCCTTCTCTCACCTGATTATACTCGTCATAGACGAACGCGTAACAAGAGAGATCAACAAAGCTGGCATATTCACCAGCCTGAAGCCCGTAGATAATTGTTCCCATATCGTTTCGAATCATGTTTCGATCGGCAGTGTCAATCTGAAAATATTTCGAAAATTCTTTCATCATCATCAGTCTCTTCTACACTTTCAATATGATACATGATGCTTCTTGCATTTCTGCTCTTTCTCAAAACGTGTCAGGTGTCCCTCTGAGTATGTGCCAACTGTGTATTTCCCGTGTTCATTTCATCAACTTTGATGTATGTGTTTCCTATCAGTTTTGTCGGTTCTCTTTCTCATTTTTTCTCTTTTTTCCGCAAGATTTCAAAGTGAAAACAGAAGAAAAAAGATTTTAAATCGGCGCGAAAAAGTTCACTAATCATTCGGGGTGTCCAATTACTTTTTACACTAAAAAATGCAGAACCGGCAGTTGGAAAAGCATCTACAGGAGGGTAACAGAATCGTTGCCGACGAAGAGAAACGAGAAGACAATTACGCGCGAATCGAAAAAAAAGGAGAGAATGACCTTGGATGTTGTGTTGAAATGCAAACAGTTTTGATAAACATGCAAGTTGTATTCGAATGTACATAAACACAAAACATTCATTTCTTTTTCGATTATATAAAAACGGACACCTATTAATCATTCTCTCTTTCTATCTCTCTCCGAGTGCCGAGTGACATTTACGGGACGGCGGAAAGATGGATTGATGATCTGATAGGTGATAAATGATAAAGGGCATTTTGGTGAAAAAAGTGGGAGAGAAAGATGAATTTAATTGGGAAGGGGAATTTGGAATGAATACTAAAAAAGGCTCTGGTTTCCGGGTTTCCCTATTATTTCCCTATTAAATAATTAAGGTCAATTTGGATTGTCTTGTTTCAAAAAGCGACGGAATAAAAAATATAGAAAAAAGACTGCCTGTGAAACGGATTTTCAGAAATTCCACCTATGGAGCTCGGAAATTGACCTAAGTTTCCGAACGGGTTTTATGCCATACGCTTCCAAAATTCGTATCCGTGAAACTATAACGTTTTGCAACTTTACAGTGTTGTCTTCAAAAAAAACAGGAATCGAAGTTTTACAAACGTTCAAACCTGCAAAACTCTGCAAATTCAAAGTTTTCTATCTTTGACCCGAACTATATGTCTCAAATTCGTTCTGTTCTAATCTGAACCGACGATTCCTTAAAAATTCCAATTATGTGAAACCACGTGTTTCCGTATCAAATCAGTTTGATCTACCGTAATCTTTATCAATTTTCTATTAAAATAACTTTAATCCAAATCATCATGTGAGTCATGAACGCACTCTCTTTAACTGTTCAAGAATCTTCTCATTTCTCTTCGAAAGCCTCAATTCAATCTGGTTCTTTTCTGAAGAATGTGTCACATCGAATCAGGTAACAATCTCTTCCTTTTGACCCTTACCGCTTGTTTTCTTTCTCTTCATTTTCTACTCTTTTTCTTTTTTTTTCACTGTCAGTTTTTGCCACCAAAAAAACCTATAAAAAAGTTGTTTACTCCTTTCCGTCACAGATACTGAAAGCGCTAAAACGACCTCTGAACCAATTTTTTCTCGATTTGCGAGAGGAACGTTGATCTTTTGAGAAGAAAAAAAAGAGAAAGAAAGAAGAAAACGACACGGAAATCACGTTTCTGAGCCAGAGCAGGAACCGAATCTTTTTGTGGCTCACCTGATCCCGGCTGTGTTTATCATAAAGTTCATTCAACCGTTCCAATTCGATCAGTTTATCCCGAATGTTTCGAAAAACTTCAACCCGATATTCAAGTGGTCCACGTTCTGATGAGTCAGCATCTCGTTGAATTCGATCCCGTAATTGCATTTCAACTTTCAATAATTCATCAGATGCTTGATAACTATATGAGATCTTCGAAGCTTGTTCAGATGTGGATGGTTCTAATTCGACAACAAGTCTACCACCGATTTTGATTGTTGTCTGAAAAAATATGAAGATGTTTTTCAGAAGAAATTTAAATTCTACAGTACCAACCGAATTTTCACATTCTCAAAAGAAAATTCTCAAGTGTACAGTAGTTATTGTTGTTAAATCTTTAGACAGATTCCAGATGGAGTTAAGAAAATGTTTAAAGAAATTACAACACTTCCTTTTTTAAACTATCCAGAGAGTATTGTAAACTAACCTTGTGGAGCTTCTTAAAAGAATGCGTGAGCACATCCAATCGTTGATTGTTCGAAAGACGTGCAGAAGCCCCCAACTTCGGAGCCAATTGATCAGCTCCAGCAGTGATAACAGCCAGTGCTTGCTCGTCTTCCGGAGTCGGCGCAATTCCATTTCGACGTCTCTCCTCGACGATCTCCTCTAAATGACTGACATGTGTCTCCCATTCGACCCATTCGACTTTCAGTAATTTCAGCTCGATCCACAACGATTCGAATCGTTGCAATGTTTCAGCTGTTCTCTCGTTCGATATTTTCAGTATCGCTTCTTTATCTAGCTTACTGCCTGAAATTATTTATAAATGATATTGGAAATTTTAAAAATTTGAAAGAGAACTCACTACTATCGTTGTTCATTGTCAAAGTGAGTTTATTAATATAACCAGCACATTTAGCTTGCGGGTTCTCGGCATTCAATTGCGTGTATTCCTTTATCCAACGGAGGAGCAAAGTTACACTATCAGCCGTTCTGAAACAGAATATTATATAAACGAATTCTTGTAAAAACATACCTCCAAAGAATGATTTTCTCATCAATGTGTTGCAGATATTGCAGGAGAATATAATGTGTTATCAAAATGCGCAATGTGGAAATGCGCGGTTCATTCTCCTCTTCGATCTGGACGAATCTTGCTCTCAATGGCTCACAGAATTCTGGAGCAACTGGACGTCCTCCGAGACCTCCGTGTCTCACGGCTTCTTCGAAATCTTCTCTTCGTTTTGGCAACTCTTCGAGATATTTTTGATGTTCACTTATCAATTTCTGAAGCATTGTGACTGTCTTCTTCGCATCGTTTGCATCTAAATCCAATGGTCTTGACAGAATATGTTCTGCTCCTGCAAGCCACGTGGCGATAGAAGCAAACGGTTCCGGAAGATCTCGTTCGGAACGACGAGCGTACTTCTCGAGAGTTTCACGGATACAGTCCCATTTCTTCTCAATTTCCACTAATTCTTCTACATCATAATTCACTTTTGTGACGATGATTGTGTTGAAAAGTGGACGATGCTCAATGAATTCACGACGAATGCGAGAACATTCCTGAAAAATAGTAAAAATTTAATTTTAAGAATTCCTCATAAACTTCCAAACCTGTGAATTGAGATCATGCCGGGAGCAGAGAAGATATGTTGCCTCGAGCCAAGTCAGGAATACAGCGTGTTGCTCTCTTCCTTGTATTGGCGAACGCTCTCCGAACATTCTGACGAATTGTGAAACATAAGTGATAACTGATCGTTTATCTGGTTTCTCAATCATCATGTCTTCAACAGCCAGAAGACGTCGAATTCCAAGATGTTGATGTGCAAGATTGAATGCCAATTCAAGATTATCTCTTGGATTTGCATTTGTAACTTCTTTCATACTGATCACATCTGGACGCCATCGAGACACTAGAGCACAGAAAAGAACTCCATCTCTCCATTGTTTATCCATATTCTCAACTGTTCGTCCACCGACTAAATCTCCAATTTCAGAATTAATCCATCTAAGGAATACTTGTTCAACTGATTGTTTCACTGGATGAGTTGTCAATTTCGGAGCCTTCTTTGTCGGTGTCAAAAACGATGCAATTCGTTGTCTGAGTGGTGACGACGGTGCCTTTTCCCCGGAGGCAATCGACGTTTTACTACCAGACAATGATGAAGTTTTCGATGAAGATTTCTTCAATGAAAGGGTTGGTGAAGGTGCAGTTACAACTACTTGTGGTTGAGAAGATGTTGATTCTTCTGTTGACGTGGCAGCCCATCCCCATTCACGGAGCAAGATCATATTCGTTTCGATCTTAAAGTAATTATATTGTGTTCTGGTAATCTAATATCTTTTGAAAATAATTTTCATTAGGTTGAATCCCTTTAGGATTTTTAGTTTTGTTTTTTTTAAGTTCTTATTAAACAATTTTCAAGAACTACTTGACTTTTTCGGAAAAAAATCAAAAAGTTCGTGATGTTCAGAAACCAAGTCGAACAAAATTCTGATTTTGAGATAAGTATAAATTTTAAAATTGATTTTCTTGCTTTTAAATATATTGGAAAATTTTCAGCCGTTTTAGGCAATTTTCGATTGCCAAAATAAACACATCCTTGTATTCATTGAACCTGAAATTCTAGATCTGCTGATAGCAAATATTCCTCAATCGTCGTTAAACCTTATTAGTCTAAATTTTTTCAAAAACTCAGAATCCCCATTACACTTTTTTTCAAACAAACTTCGACCCTCGACATTCCATCCATCTCACAACACATTTCATTCGAAAAGACCTTCATTTCCAATATCCGTTTCAAATCTATCTTCTACTTCTGTATCATTAAACATAACAAATGACCCCCTTTTTCTCGCTTTTTCCGTGAAAAAGCCAACCGAAGTGTGATCGTTCAAATAACAATCTCCTTTCTTTTTCCATATTTAACTACAAACAGTCAACTTCTGTAGAGGTGTCCAATAAATCATCGTCATCTCAGTGTCCTTGAGACGGAGAGTGATTTGTGTGTGTTGAGAGTAGATAAAGCCTTTTTCAAGGTGCCGGTTCAACCCTTTCATCTTCTTTTTCACACCTTTGTTCTCAGTAATTCGAAAAGAGAAACGAGTGAAAAATGAGTCAAAGATTACCTGGAAGTGAAGAATAATTTGCCAAATGAGTCCGAGTACGATACGTGGATTTCCATCCGCAATATCAGCAGCATTGTTGTTTATCAATTCAAGACCACGTCGACGCAGCACTGTCAACGCAGTTGTTAGATTAGCAATGTGATGAACTCGTTTCGATACTCGTCCTTTGTGAACCGCCTGAATTTTGTATTTATGATTTTTAAGATTTTCAGATCTCGATTTTCTGAGAATTTTCGATGTATTTTTAATTTCAGAAGATTAAAAATTTGGATTTTGTAGAGGAATACAGTACGATATTTGTCTTTGATAATAAAAAAGTTTGCCTAACAATTCAGAAAAATATTTATAAAAAAATTTTGGGTTAAATTGAATTTCTGTTTTAAATTCATTCATCTCAAAAAGGAAGAATTTGACAGGACAGAGTTGGATCCCACTTTTCTTCCTTAAACAATTCAGAGCGAACTTCAAATAGTTTCTAGTTCTATAACCCAGTTTTAAACTAATTTATTAAATATTCCAGAAGTTTTTCACTCCAGTTCAGAGTAATCTTGTTTAGTTTTTTCAACTTCTAAATTGAAAAAAATAGTTTTTTGTGGGAAATACTCAAAATTTAATACTAAAGCCTCCTATTCAATTCAATTAGGTCGGTTTCAGTATTTCCTCACTAGAATTATATATTTCGAACTAATTTTTTCTTTTATGAAATCAAGAATCTCGTTTTATTTCTGCATCACTATTCAATAATCGTGTTGTTTGAACATGAATATTCTTAAACCGTTACGGTAGAATGAATCTGAATTGAATTGCATAAATACATCTAGTTCAGACGACAACCCTCTTCCTCTCTCTTTTTCCAAAATTTTCCAAGATTCCTTTTTTCTAATTTCTATATTCCTAGTCTTCCAAATTTTGCTAGTGAGTAACCAGTAGAATGAGGCAAAATCTTGATGAGATGAGCCAAAAAGATAAGTTATTTCTTGTCTCCTGTCCCTCATCAAAGCCATCATCGAAAGGCTGACCGCCGATTGTCTGTGTCTCTTCAAATGGTATAGTCTCTCGGGGTTGATCCGATATAAAATAAACATGACGGTATGTCACTAATTGTATTTCTCAAAAGAATCATTTCCTAAGTAAGGGAGACAGAGAATACTACTATTTGCAAAGCTCTCATGGATACATTTCGTGTTTTTCATGTGGCACTTCAGTCGAAAAAACCCGCGTTTCTCTTCGGTTTTATTTTAGTTTTTCTAAGCTTTTTTATCAATAAAAAGAATTGGAAAAAGGCGGAGAGAGGGGTGACGGGAGAGTGGAATCATCATACAACACCGTGCTTTTTTGCAGTTGATGATAGAAGAGCAAATAGAAAAAAGGAAATTGTACTATGCGGGAGGCACAAGTAAAACATAAAAAGAGATTATATGTTATGATGATTTTGTTTTATTTTTTGTTGCAGAAATTTAGAAATACTTACGAGGGCCTCTCCGGTGAGAACTTCGATGAGATGACATAACAAAACACCATCTCGAATGTCTTCGAAAAGATCCTCAATTCGACCGGAGGAACTGTGCTGAAAATAAAAATAATTGGAAAAAGAAGATTCTAATTTCGAGTCTGAATCTGAAAACCAACATTCGAGATCAATGTTGGCAGTCAACATTTATATTTTGTAGACTCAGCTTGTCAAAACCTCCAAATTTCAAACAATTCCCATTTTTCTCAACAAAAAAACTTCAACAAACCTCTTCCAAATGAAAGTTGATCCATCTGGTGAATGTATTCTTCTGCGCTTTCTCGTCCTCATCTGAAATAAAACATTTTTGATTTCTTTTGTTTTCTATGCAGATGTTTTCTCTGAACCATCTTGACTGTCTAGAGTGTTCCCCATATATTGAATGTCTCTCTATCTCAATTAGTACTTTCTATAGAAGTGTGCACAAATATTGTCACTGATTTGGACGGCAAAGAGCCTTGACCGACTCACTTGGAGACAGTAATTTGGGTGCAGGTTTACTAGATTTTAGGTATTCAGATATCTCATTGAAGTCTAGTTTGAAGAATCTTGAAATTTGAACTTACGAGGTCTAAATCTGAAGCAGACACAGCATGGCCTGGCAGGAGGAGAGCTTGACATGACCTAGTTTAGACCTAGTATAATGGAATTTAGAATAATAATAGTTTCTACAAAAGTAGAAGGGTCTGGGAGATTGTTGTATATAGGAAAAGAGGTTAGGTGTCTGGAAACAGAGACCTCCCACTAAACAACAGAATGCAACAAATATAAATAATGGAGGAGAGAGAGAGAGAAAGGGCAGCACACTCACTCGCACAGCAACTAGTCGAATAAGAGAGAAGGAGAGACTCAATGGTGTTGCCGATTTGGAAACGATTCGAGAGGAGAGACGCAGGAATATACAGAAAGAAAGATTATTATACACAAGGAAAATGGAAAAGGAAGAAAAAGGAAGTAGGAGGAGGAGAAGGGCAGATTGGGACACTTGAAATGAGGAAAAGGACCGTTTTTGTATTCATGGTCAGATCTAGAGACAAGTTGCCAGCTGGCGATTTGCATATGCGACAGAAAAATAGTCTACTTCTCGTCAGAAGTTTTTGGTTCAAACTTTTGTATTTTGAGAATTAGTCTAGATTATTGGAAGTACAGATTCTATAGAATCTTGAAATTCGACTGTCTAATTTGAAGAACAAACTCGTTGTCAGGTTGTTCAGACCAGTTTGAATGTCTGCTAAAACGAAATTCCTTTCTACAGTATTCAGTGTAAAGCAGCTAACTTCAAGATAGTGCCGCGATATCACAAGTGATTTCTCTTAATCACTCTGAACGGATATGGATGGTACTGTAAGTATTGTCCTGGAACTGTTACAACTAGATTGCTTCTTTGTCTCAAGGTATGTACCTCCATTCATTTGATTTTTTCCATTTTCTCTCAAAATCAGAATTACGATAAAACTGGACAAAAGAGACAGTTCGATAACCAACTACGGGCCATTAAAACGTCAAGATAGCTGCCAATAAATCTTTTTGATAATGAGGTTTCTCTGTCATTTCCAACTGATCAAAAATAGAAAGAAAAGAAACGTTTGGAGGTATCAAGAAGTTCTCACTTGGGGCAAAAATGGAATCGTATATAAAGATTTTTGAAAAGAATTGGCAAGATTTCACTTTTTATTTCAAGACTGAATGGAAGGTTTTTTAAGAGAATTGTACTGATGCTCTCTCAAATGCTTTCAGTTCCTACCCTCTTACAGTAACTCGTTTCAAATCTGTTTTCTCCCTTGCTCACCGTTTTTAAATGTCAGAAAATCACTTAAAATTTCTGTCTGTTCTCCATTTGTTTAATTGTATTCCTTATTTTTTGACTCATTTCTAGTCAATATCAATTTTCATAATTGTTTCCTTCCGTAACCATTTATTTCCGTCTTCTCAAAATTTCGGGCAATTATAACAACTTCGAGGGAACTGGTTGAATGCGAAGAAAAAGAAAAATGAAAAGAAAAAGTGAAATTCGAGATTCGAGAATTGGGAATCTGGAGCTCTTGAAATTGAGTCGGAAATCTCATAAAATTGAGGAAACCAGTGGTTCTTTTAGTGCTCAAAGGTTACTTCAGATGAGAAATCGAATGAGAATCACAACTTGATTCTCATCGTTTTCTTTGAAATAATGGGCAGATTCAAAAACGGAAAATGACTATATTCCACTCCATCGTATGAAGAAACTTTTTTTCAAATTTAAAAAAGTGTCTTTTCAATTTTTCGAAAAAGGAAAATATATAAAACTACTTTTCAGAATAAGACACAGCTTCATTTTTGTAGCCTTCAAGAAGTAAAATGTATCGAGACAACTTCTAAATTATTGGGGGTGTCAGCTTCATTTTTTACTAATATTTCTCGTAAAAGTTCAGAATTTTTATAGAAAAACTCACCAAAATGAGTGAATCTGAGACCGAAAAGTGGCATATTGAATGTGGTTTCCCTTTTCTTTTATCCCTTCGTTCCGTTACTCTTCGATCGATCGTCGCGTTGATGGTTCTGGAACGCGGGATGATCAGAAGAGCTCGTTGGCAGTGATATTTCGTTTATTCTGAAAGAAATCCGAAGTTTAAATGATAGGAGGAGAATAATGAGTAGGTTACAAGTGGTTTTGAAAAAGAACAAATGAGCAAGTGAGTAGGAGAATTAACAAGTTGACACAGTGACTTATGGTAAGGAATCGAGGCTAAACACAGCGTTTCGAAATGAAATTTTGAAAAAAGAATAAAGTTGGATATACCAGATGTTGAAATTTCTCATGGTCTAGAGATAATATTTAGAAAATTACAGGGAAAAAGTAAGTGTTTAGACAGGAAACAACTGATAAAAACGAATGGAAACGTTTCATGGAAATCAACATATTGATTGGATTCTGTTCTTTTCCAGACATGAGTCATGTCTATTTCTGTTATGAAATAGGAATCTGAATCCCTTCCGGTCTTCCGGTTCATTTTTGATGACGTGGCATTTGATTGTTTAGGTGGGTGGGGAGAACCGAAAAAATGCAATTAAAGCAACAATGATAAGAGAGGAAATTTTGTGCTCCGGGAAAATAGAAAATGCACAAAAATAGTTGGAGTTGAGAGATAAAACACAGGTTCTTCTTCTGATAACGATAATGAAATGTTGCCAATTTCTAGTTGCGGGGAATCAAAATGAAACAATTCAGACAATTCGTGGATTCTGCAGAATCCGAGGTGAAGAAAAACATATATTTGCAGGGAGAGAAAGTGTGTTTTGAATCCATGAATCACAATGAATCAGGCGACAGAAAATGAAGAGGAAGAACATTTATCAAATGGGATATGAAGAAGAAACTATGAAAAAAGAGAAAGAGATGATGGTGGAGGAGGAGGAGCACAGGAAGGAAAAGAGGACATTTAGTGGACATGAACAGTGGAATTGAGAGGGGTTGAGAGAGAAAAAAGAGGTGTGATAATGTAGATACAAGCGAACAATTGATGTAATTGTTTGCATAAACTATGACACATGATGAAATGATGCGAATACCCGCTCCCCGTTTTGAATACATTTTTTCTTGTTATTTTGTAATTCGGGAATCGTTCTAGAACTCTCTTGACTGAAATTTTAAAGTTTGGTAGAGAATTCCGGGAAAACTTCGGGATTTAAATGAAGATACGGTAGGATTACGGTAGTGAAATGTAACAACATACCAAAATCTGACGAAACTGAACAGAAATAAAAGGAAACGATCGTCTTCTACTGGCTCAAATAAGTAAATTGAAGTCTTGTTGATTTCTAGGAGCTTCACAAATTTGCCTGTAAAAGCATTCGGCAATCCAAACTGTGTTCTACTTCTACTATGGAAACGGTTTTTGTGTGCTCCGAGTTTGTGAACTCATAAAAGTTCTGAAGAAACAGAGAAACAGTTCGTGTACTCGAACGAATTTAAAATCTGAGAGAAATGTAAATCAGTGAAAGAGAAAGATTTCTTTCTTCTTCTCTTTCTCTGAATCACTAGAAACTGTCATCGAATCGGGATTTTAATGGCTTCAGCGGGGTACATCGTAATTCAAAAACTGACTTGATTTGGATACTCAATTGGAAAGAAAAAAGAGAAAAGATAGGGGAAAAGGGAGGTCTATTGAATCCACATTGACACAATAATAGTAGTTTTTGTAATCAGAATGAAGAAGAAAAAGCGATACATGCTGTGAAAAAATGACCAAAGAGAAAGAAAAAGTGAGAATTTTGAAACGATTCGAGGAGACAGGGCAAGGTAAACGAAGAGGAAAAACAAGGGAAAGTGAAAGAAAAAACGGACAGGAAGAGAGATGAATGACATGACAGAAACCAGGATTTATTCGAGTTGTTGGAGACAATAATCTGAATTTTTCTGAAATTCAGAATACAGAAAAGCTGAGATCTCTACCCGAGTGCTTCGTCATCACGGACTTTTGGGCGAGAACAACAAAACTCCAAAAAGAACAGAAATTTGTAACTGGTAGAGTTAGACAAACAACAAAAAATGTTTATGAGTAACTGATGTCTCATTGAGTTCAAAGGGAAGCACCGACACTTTTTCAACATCTGGCATTCACGACGAGTGTTACCACTACGATGTTACAGTAGGCCTCTTGATTTCCTTACAAATCTTATTTAAGAACATTGAATAACAATTTTTTCTGAAAATAACAGTTCAGCTCGAATTTTCACATTCTTACCTTTGCTTTCCATCAACAGGCTTTCTCTGAAATGCCGGAAAACCTAATAAAATTCTATTGAAAGAATGAACATCTGGAGACAGTTCTTGCTGCAAAATATTCCGATTTCTCAAGGTTTTCATTGCTAAATTATCTGAATTTCCATCTAGACTTCACTATCCAAACATGTGATAATCTCTGTCAAAAGTGTCTGTGTTAACCTCGAACAAGACACACTCGCACACTCAAACTGCGTCATTTTTCTTTTGCATCTGATTGTTTCTCTGCTAACAAATTGATAAGAGAATAGGAAAAAGAGGAGGAGGAAGAGAATTGATAAGGAATGACCGCCCGTGTGGACGAACGGAGAAAAAGAACGGGCGGTCGAAAGAAAAGAAGGAATGAGGTTAAAAAGTGATAAAAGTTGGGAAAGTTTGTATTAGAATGGATGAGAGAAAGCGGTGAGAATCTGAAGATCAAAGGAAATATTATGAAGATTCTTGTTTGATTTCAGATTAATTGAGCACGATGACTATTCACAATCATGATTTTTCATCCGATTTTCCACAAAAATCTGCTTGAAAAAATAATGAATCAGTTGAAGTTCCAAAAGTGGACAACTGAACGAAATGATGACTAAAATGATGGGAGGGAGTGACAGGTGGATGGGGTACTGTAGATTTCTCTTTTTTGAATGAGAGTAAAAACAGAAAAAAAGAAAGGAAAAGGGCACGAGAAAACGGGTGGATGGCAGATGTCGACATGTAAACGAGACAAAAAATGGTACTTTTTGTGCAGAACATGACAAGAAAAGAGAAGAGGATTAGAAAAATAATACAAGTTGCGAAATGGAAAACAGTATGTGTGTGCTCTGGAGGTCAGTTAGTGTGTTCGAGCTAGTTTTGAATTTGAGAAACAACAACCGAAAGCGGTTACAGTACTCCTTCAGTTGAAAAAGTAGTTTTCCGTTGTTTTTTAATTCAGAAATATGAGATTTTTAGTTCATTTTGCTGACATTTTCTACGAAAATATTTTCGAAAAGGATATAGTTTAAGTCCTAGACATCTTGTGAACGCAACAAAAACAGACTTTAACATTGAATATATTGTATCAGCTTCCCTCTCTCATAAACGAATTATAGAAAATAGATATCTGAAATCAAAATTTTCTCAAATTAGTAATGATCCCAAAGAAGTCTTCAAATTTCTCCAAAAACTAAATAATATTGAAACTCTGGCCGAAGCTTCTGGTCAAAGGCTAATTGATGTGAAGAAGAAAAAAATATCATCATAAAGAGTGTTTCAATCGGAAATCCAGAAAGAAACAAAGCAAGTGTCATTCGAAATGTAACAGAAAACGCTTCTTCAGAGTTCTCTAATTATCAAAAAGAAAATTTTCTACAGTTATACTTCCTGATACTTAAAAAATAGAGATATTCTTGTTTATTTTGTGATTTTAGAAGAATCTAAACGAGAAAAGAGCTCAAAACAGGGAATTCTGGAGAACGGAACAACCGGAGAAGAGCTCATCGAGCATTTGACGATGTGCAGAAACTGAGAGATTGAGAGACGCAGACAGAGAAATGTTTCCATCTTTCGGAAGAAGGGACTCAATGTAGAAGAAGAAGAAGAAGAGGGCAACAACAAGCAGTCAACGAACCATTATGATTCATTTCTAATTAGTTGAGGACCCAATGGGGGAGAGACAATGGAATTAGTTATAAAAAAGAGTATGGAATTCATTAGAAATTGGGAAAAGTTGAGAGAAGAAACATGTTGGAAGGTTCTTTTTTATTGTTGTTTTGTCAAAAAAAGACGAGGAGAAAGTGAGCAAATATATTCGGAAATGGGAATGTTTTTGTTTTTTTGAAGTGGCAGATTAGATGGAAAATTGGAAATTGGAAAACATGAGAAAAGAGAGAATTGACAGCATTTCTAATTTGATTTATTTATACATAGAAGATATTCCATAATTTATTATTACTTTTGGAAACTTGAAGACTTCTATAAAACAACCTGAATCTGAGCATTTTCCGTCATCTGAAAAGAGCTCCTATAGAGAAGAAACCCAGAATTCAAAACCAGTTAATTTCTCTCTTAACTTCGAAAGTTCAATTTGCAACCAAACTAGGTCAGACTGTCTCTTTCTCTCTCTCTCTATTTCATCCAACTATTTAGTTCAGCGGAACTATTTTCACTCTGAATGCCATTTTCTAAATGAGTTAGATGTAGGATTTGAAGATTAACCACTTTTCAGGATCCTCTTTTTATCAGATTTATGAAAACTACTACACGACAAACCGCATTTTTAAAAATTCAGATATCTTGTACTTTCCTCTTCTTTCTCTTTTTCATTTCTGAGAAACTTGAAACGGAGAAAAAATGAAAATGAGTAAGGACAAGAAAGAAAAAAACTGACGACAATGCGCACGATTGGGCGCCAAACTTTTGTCGCCTCCAAACAACATTTGAATACGCGGGCAGAATAAGAGAGATTAATGAAAAGTTAGAGGACTCAGACACAGGGAAAACTTAAATGAAATAGGATGGAGAAGTGGAAAGTATTGGAATTAGAGGAGACGCAGAGAGAGAGGGAAAAAGAAATAGAGAGGAGCAAGTAAATAGAGAAGACAACAAGTTAGTTGACACTATTCTGTGCTACTTCTGAAAAAGGAATGCACAGGAAAAAAGATGAAAGAAATACGATACTTGGTGTATACGGGAAAATATACGGGAACGCATGGTAAATAAAAGAAGAAAAAATTAGAAAACAGATGGCAAAAACTTGAGAAAACGGAGAAACTTAGGTGGTTCTGAGTGCTGGAATTCTGAATTACTGTACTCCGGGCGAAGTTAATGAAAAAATTTGAATCTCCTCGTTTAAGGAAGGATCATGTTCTCCCGTTCCTTCTATCGGACAGTTCCTCAAATTTTGGGAAAACATATTTATAAATTATTATATCTTGAAAGATATTCCAAATAAGGTCTCAAAAACTATTATTTTGCACATCAACTTCAGACTAACTAAAAACAGTTGATTTACCCGAGTTCTCAAAAAGTGCAACAAGCTGAGCTTCGTGAGCAGTAGAAGTGAGAAAAAGACGTTGCTTTTTGACCAACTTGGAACCAAAAATAACAAAAAAAAAACTGAAGCGTAACAAGCGAAAAGACAAATTTCTCCATTGTTTCGTCTAGCTTTCTTTCTTGACTTGTCACAACAAATTCCACTTTTTAGGCCACCCCTCATTTTATCTGTGTGAAAAATCTCTCAGTTTTTAGGTGTCAAAATCGAATTTGTATTTCTCTTCTTTTCCACAGTTTTTGATTAATTTGGTTTCAGAAACTGGACAGTTAATAGTTCTGAAATCTGAAAATTCAGAGTCACTCCTATAACTTTGAACTCAAAAGTCTACTACTCTACGAATTTTCAAACGGCTACATGAGAAGCATTGAGAGCGGGAAAATTTGTAGTGGAGACATTATGTGAATTCACATAAATTCGAGGTGCGGGGACGCCAATTTTTATTGCGTTGTTTGTTGCGAAGACGAGGAGGGCAACATGTCTCTGTGTGAGGTTTTTTCGAATTGTGATGCTTGACGCGTGCCATTTGAAAAATGGAAAAGAGAAGTAGAAAGGGAGAAAACTTGAATTTATTGGGTAATAAATATATAAATATCTGTTGAAGAGGTCGTCTTACTGTAGTACATTGGTTATTAGAGAAAAAAGAGGTTCGATCAGTTTTCAGCTCTGGGAAATTATGAAACGAAACATTTCGAAACTTCAGGAAAGTGAAGGATTGAGAAAGAGGAAATGTCTTAATTTTTCACTCTCTTCAACTCTTCCCGGATTCTAAATGGCTCGTTTGGTAACGTCTCGGAATCAATTTTTCTTCAATATCTGTATCTTTCAAATTATAAGAGAGATTTAGAAAGAAGAAGTAACGGAGATGTTTTCTCGAATGGTTGGACTAACATTTCAATAATATCCAATAAAAAAATTTCCAGCGGGTGTACTTTTAAAAACAATAGAGTTTTTGGAGAATTTATTCTGACAACTGGACAGGATAGACTCCACCGCCACGAGTAAAATAATCTGCCAACATTTGGTTCATCTAACTGGTAAAAAGACTTTCTGTGTCAACTGTTCCTGTTTGTCTATTGACTTTGAGGGTAGTAATCGGCGTGAAAGAACATTGTTCTTATGGTCAACAAGAAGAGAAAGAGTAGGTAGAGCTTTCTGAACCAATAAAGGAGCTTCGCTTTTTTTGGTGGTTGATTAAAATAGAAATATATGAAGGATATTGTTTAAAGGCAACTTCTCTACTTCTTAGAATCAAAATTCCGAATCTCGAGTCTCTCTTAAGAACTGAAGTCACTCCAAACCTTGTTGAATTTTCTCTAATAATATTCTAGTTAATTGAAAACTGAAAAGAAATAAATGAAAGCAAAGACAAGAAGAGTTTTGAATGACTGTGAAATACGGAAAAAGACAAAAGAAGAGCACAATGAGTGGAAGTAAGAGAGACCGATTGCGCGGACTTCTCTATGTCTCTTGATTCATTATAATGTTTCACTTCTGGTCGCTTCGGGTCAGGAGACATAAAGTAACAGCAGAACCAGATGTGGAGAAATGTGCAAGGTTAATGTGGAAACAGGCATGATGTGAAGTGAAATTAGCATGTGAAGGGGGTGAATGAAACGTCTGAAACAATGGGGAATCGATTATCTTCGAGTTACGATTGAAGATTCTGTGAAAGGAAAGCATAGACATGTAAATCATGCAATAGAGTTTTGTGATCTGAAATGGAAACATCAAACTCAAAAAGGCAAAACGGTGAATCCGGAGAGAATGCACAGAATTACAGTAATGTTTTTGTATTTTTAGTATTGTGGGGAACCTCTGCCTGTTGGAACTAAAAATCTGTAAAGACTCTGAAAATCTGCAAAGATGAATTTCCAATTGATGTTTGAACATTACTTTTCCCAGAAAATGACTTTATGTTTTAAATGTACAACTGCTTGATTAGATTATTAAAATAATTTTTTACAATGGTAATTTTAGTAGAAAGGCAATAAATTAGAAAAACATCCTTTTTGGTGAGTTTTCTTGGAATAGAAAGAAACATCGATACCACCAACTATGTCAGTAACTGTCAAGTTTTGGCGTCAAAATGATATGGCCCTGAAATTAAATAAATATCACAGAAGATGAACAATAAATAGTATGTAACAGAAAAACCGAAAAAAGCGTTATTGGTTCAAAGAATTATCTGATTTTTATAGCTACACGTGAGCTCCTTGTATGGCAAGACGACGCAGTTGAGAATGATAGTTTCTGGAGCAACTGAAACATCAGATCCAAGAATTGTAAGAGATGGAGTGAGACGACCATCCGGAAGGAAGAGTGGCTTGTTATCCATCTGGAAAAATTGTTTCATTCATCGATGTTTTTAGCTTTAGGAATTTAGTATCCGTATTAAAAAAAGGTATTTGTAAAAAGCTTGATAAATTCTATTTTTACTATTAAATATAAGAATATTTTTCAGTTTCGCAAATTTTACTGTATTTCTTGAAACTAACCTTGGCGAACGGAAGATTTGGATTCGGCTCGAGCGGAATCCCTTCTATCCGAGCCCACATTCCCACAACTGAACGCCAACCAATAACTGATTGAAGAACACACGCGTTTTCTTCAATAACAGCCTCCGGAAGAATAATTGATTCCTTGATACGTACTCCTTTTCCGATAACAGCGTTTGGACCAATACTAACATTTGGGCCGATTTTCGCAGTTGGATGTACCTTGGCACTTGGATCAATGAATACATCTCCTATAATCTGAGCTCCAATTCTGCACAATCTTGCAGCATAACGTTTTTTGTAAAGACGAAGATAGTGACGATTCGCATAGAGTACAGCTCTGAAAGCTAGATCCTACATATACGAATACAGTGCGCGAAATATCTTTAGAACCCCCAACGATCGGAGAACTGAGATACAAGTGTTGAAGTTCTGAAACAGTGAAAATTTCAGATGGGTGAAAATTCGAAGGTGGACACTTGCAGTCATGTTCGATAAGGATGGAATGTAAAATAAAATACTTGAAACAACGAATGAGTATGTTTCGACCACATAAAAAATATTTCCAAGAAATGTTTTTTTAATCAACTGAAAATTCGATCTTCGAGGAGGTTCTAAAGATATTTAGCGACTGAAAAAGTGACTTTTAGGTGGTTCGAGGGTATGAAAAGTGATAAATTCATGAAATTTTGTTGCCTTGTGTAATTTTGGATTTGAAATCGACTGGCTTTCACAGATTTTTGATATCTCTTTTTGTTTTTCCAGAACCACAGAAAATGAGTTGGGTTCAAAAGATATTTCGCGTACTGTATAAAAAAGTAAACTTACGCAGCGGTTTTCGTCTGACTCCACCATCTGGTGGTGTGAAGAGCGTAAAGGTTTCCAGACGCAGCAAGTTGAGGGATAACGTCTCTTTCCAACCAGATTCCATCGCCATTTAAAGGAAGATCGAGTTGTCGGATGACCTCTGCTTTCATCAGATAAACTCCGCATGAAATGTTGGTTGACACGAAAGTCGTTGGTTTATCGACATAATGGACTACTTTTCCTTCGGAATCTGTCACAACCTACATCAAAAAATCATTATGATTTCTAAAGAAAAAAGAACTCACAGATCCAAAGTTCACCGACTGCTGACGTGTAGCTTCAGTTGTAAGCATAAGCATACTGGAACCAGAGATCGAATCAATTTTGGCTCCCATATCTTCGATCGGAAGATCTCCACAGACATCAGCATTGATGACGAAGACTGCATTTGGATCACCAGATAGAATTGTTGTTTTGAATGAAACAAGGCCTCCAGCAGTACCTGAAAATGAGTATTGGAGATTCAAGAGTCCATACATTTCTGAAAATTGTTTAGTTTAGTTGTAAAACCAGGTTGATGACGATTATTCTGTTTTCAATCCAAAAACGAAATCTTTCACCTCTCGAACAATTAGATTACGTTTGGTTCCACCTCCCACCTTTACGCAATGGGAGTTAACCGGTTTCTAGGAAATAAAACATACCAAGTGGATTGGGTTCTTCGAGATATTTTATGCTGACGCGGTAGGTCTTCTGACAGCGATCGATGAATTCAGTGAAGAGATCAGTGGGGAAAAAACCAAGTAGCAAAATTTCAGACAATCCAGATAACTGAAAAATCTGTATATAAGGAATATTAAAAAAAAACAAATAATTACCTGACAAAGTTGATCGATGTGATGTTCAATCAAAGGAACTCCAGCGATTGGGAAAAGCGGTTTGGGCAATTGAAGTGAGAGAGGGCGGAAACGAGTTCCTGTAATAAAATTATAATTATTTGTTATGCTTCAAGTGCCTAATAACCGAAAGAAAAGACTGTCTTTCACCTCAAACTCTATTTTATGATATTTTAAGAATCGTGTGTTTGATCTTAGGTATTTCTAACTTCAAATGCACTTTTAGTGTCATAAACGTTGATCTTGACGGATCACACAGAATAGTACGAGGCCCTATCTAGTTTCCCTATCTTTTGCAAAAAACGTTTCATGTCTTCCGTTTTGTAGACTAGACGTGTTAGAAAGACTGGATCTCCTTGAAATCGCTCAAACTTACATTTTCTGGGGATATGAAAACAGTGAATAGATAAGAAATTCTACGAGAAATCATTTGGTTAAAGCATCTTTTGCGTCTACGAATTTTCGGAAGATTCTAAAGTCGAAGTGGATAATGCTGTGCGGCATAAGCCATGATAATGATGGGGAGCACCAGGAAGAAGGCGTACAGGGACAGAAGAGCTCCAGCGGCAAGAATCATGTTGATTCCGAATATTCAGAACTGAGGATTTCTGACGCAAGTTGTCTTCTTGTTTAGGGGCGGGCCTGTCTGTTCGAACAGTGACGCAGTCTCCTCACCTTTTTGTGGGCCTCCGACTAGAACGACCGCTTTGAAGGACATTTTGGTGGAGAGAGGCAGGAAGCGAAGGAAGACGCGTTTCTTTGGAACCGGGTCACTGTCGCCGCGGAAGAAGGAGGTGGGCTGCAAGAAGAAAGAACTAACTGGATGGATTTGTAGTCGATGCGGTTGGAGGCTAAAGAAGACGTGGGTGAAGGAAAAGGATGAAAGAAGAAGCATCAGAATTGAATTGAGAATGATAGGAAAGATCGGGGCTTTTGGGCGGTCGTTTTCTGTGGGAGGTACTAATTTATTGAACTTTTCACTTTCCTCTTGTGAGGTCCACTATCAAGTTCCAAGACAAGACTTTCTCTGTTTCTACTTTGAATTTTCCTTTTAATCTGCGATGTTTTTTCAAAGTTTTTGAATTGCAAGAAATTGAGATTGTAAGCTCCAATGATGAATACAAAATTGTGGGATAATAACAAAAACTGGGGTAGAAATCTTGGCCTAAAAGAATATATTCTACAATAACTATTGATCAAAATTGTAGAAAATTCAAATATCCCTTCTAAAACCAAATAAAACTGGAAAAATAGACAGTTGGAGAAGAATCAGGCCCATAATCATTTCAAGCTTACGAGGAAGTATCAAATTGCATAATTACAAAAGCTGTATATCACGAGAGAAAAAAACATTATAAGTGAGGTCCTTTTTTCAGAAACAGGATAACGAACTAGATGAAGTGTCAGCAAACGTCTCGTCTGGCGACACAATGTCGGCATGGAAACGTGAATATTGAGGGAAACGAAGCAGTTTTCGACTATGCGTGATTTCTTCAAAATATATTAAACATGTAACTTGAAAGAGTCTCGCTATTGCTAGGGTTACGGTAGTTCTCGACTCTAAGCGCACTAAATCTGATGATTGAACAAGTTCCATGATGCAAAATGGTGACGTTTTCGGATATGAACAACATTACTTCATTTAACAAAATATTTTTCGAAAAAATTGACAAGAAGTAGTTTCAAACGAGCTTCAGCTTGTAGAATTTGTTGTTTGTCGGCGAGTGCAACGTATCAGTTTAAAGGCACACGCCTTTGTTTGCCCAGCGGGTCTCGCAGCGGCTATAGTTTACACGCACTAATTTCAAATTTTGAAGCTGAATTATTTAATCAAAAGAGATAAAAAACTTTGCCAATGCGTTTATTAAGTCTTACATTGGATTCTTGTTCAACAGTAAATATTTTTATTAGCGAACTGAAAGTTTCTAATATTAGAGCAAGTAGAAGGTAACGATTAGTTGCAACCAGTTGTAATACGTATTATAATATTATAATACATTGTTTCTCTGTCATGCCTTCTCGCCAACGTATATTACAAATTTTTTATTAATTGGCAATCTTCGATAACGACTAGTCATTTTTCTACATGAAAAAACTATGCGGTTTATTAAATTCACAGGGATTGTTTTAAAGAGGAATATTTGACACCGAAACTTGGGTATGTAAATGAGATTGAATGATGGCACATTGTGCATAAAAACGAGTATTGAGAGTATCTGAGGTGGTGGGAGGAAAAATATGCAGATCATTTTTTTTCTTTTCGGTAAGATATAAAGGCGGTGAGGAAACGAAAGAATAACAGTCTTGAGGTATTTAACTGGAGGAGAAAAAACAACAATCATGTTTTCTGGAATGGGGACTACAATATTTACAAACAGACAGCTTTGACGGAAACGATTCATCCCTGTACTAATTGTAGAGGTTTCTGAGCCACTTGTGTTATTAACTGCTCTTCTACTTGGTTTTCTTCAACTTCTTGAGCTGGAGCAATGTGCATTGGCATAATCATTGGCATACGACCAGGTCCTTCTTGCTGATGGATTATACTGTAGAAAGGAATGTGGTCACGGAGGCGATATCTACGTCGGAGGATTTCGCGGACGTCACGCCCCTGTAATACGATAATTTATCCTGAGTCACGCAGTTTGGAATTGAAAGTGGGTTGATAAGTTGGTGTTGTAAGAAAAAAGTTGTGAAAAAAAGGTAATACTCACGGCTGACGGAACAGCTTCGAAAAAGGAGCACAATTTCAGCAATTCGGTGTCCCTCTTATCCTCGAACCAACTTTCAATTGGAATTCCATTATCCAGTTGATAAGCAAATGATTGAATCGCGTTATCAAGAATCATTGTCTTCGATAAATCTCTTCCCAATATTGTCAAATCTTTTACGTAATTGCCATAAACGCAGACACAGTGTTCTCGGAACAGTCTATGTCGGATCATGGTTTTTTGAGGATCGATGATGTCCTAAAAATTGAAATAAATGTTTTGAAAGTTCAAGAAAAATTAACTTACACATAGTTTATTGGCATATACTTTTTTACTGGCGGTGAATATTATAATCTCAAAAATTTTTGACATTCGCCTCAAAAAAGTTCGTAGATGTGGTCGGAGACGAACGTATACTTGATATGTGATATCTTGAAACATGACAGGAAATATCATTGTGGCATTGTCGAGTGGTGTGAGACTGCAGTGAACGAGAGTTTCATCCTGAAATTGGAAATTGTTTCTTGAAACTAAGATTGGGTTTCGAACTAATTGATGATTCTTAACTAATTTAACTCAATGGAGGTCAGCTTTTTTTATAAATGACAATTTCTGTTGAATAAAATTCAAGAATTCAAAAGTTCATCTATTCATGATAAGGACAACTATACTTCTTAAATAAAATATGTTCTGGTCTTGATATCTTGATACAGTATCAGAAAAAACATTTCAAAAACCCGTTTCGAAAAGCAAACCAAGATTATCTTCGTAGTTAAGAGCTATTCAAACGATTTTTTTAACAAGAAGTTCAAACCCGAGCCGTAGGGAAAAACAATATTTTTGAGCTATACACACTATAGAGATCGTATAAAAAGTTGTCCTTGACAAAGATGAAAACCCAAATTGGAAAATCATCAGAGCAGCCTAATGAAACACTTTTAAAAAGTTAGTGACCGTAGAAGTACGGTAGCTCCGGGATTCTAAATATATCAAAGTGTTCGATTTCCTACTTTTTCCCCATAATTATTCTGATTTTGAAATTTACCAAGTCTAAAACCAGTGTATACTCTGCGGATGATCGAGTTTTGACAGGAAGAGCTGGACTCCTACTCAGTAATTCTTCAGTGAGGGGAGGGAGGTTCGCCAGCATCACCAGTCTGAAATTATTCCAATTTTAGAATATTTTTTCTACTTGGCGCTGTGCCAAGCACAACGTTTTGTTTTCTACGTTTTGCAACACATTTCTTATCAGCAGTAATGTTATCAGTTCTATCTCCTACATTTCGGTCTCTCATCGTTGACATTTCAACTGTTTTCCCAGCTTCTTCTTCTTCTTCAATTTCTAGAATATTTTTCTGTTTGGCTAGCTTCCAAGGGTTATTGCGCAATACAATTCAAAGTGTCTACGTCTCATCTCTCGCTTTTTCTCCTAACAATACCGTCGGCAAGGTCATTGACATGAGGAATAGATTCAATCGATGTGAACCGATAGATGACGTCATTCTTTTATAGAACCATAATTGGAAGGCAGTTGTTTTTAATTAGGGACCACCGAGAAGGAGGAACCTTGTGAAAAGTCAAAGACATTAAGAAATTGCGGTTTCGATGGGAGAGATGTTGGTAAACAAACAGGTGATGAAGATAGATTTTCTCTTCTTTTTCAATCTATCACGTGGTGGAAACGGAGACATCAAAATGTTCGCTTAGGCCTATTTTTATCAAGAAATAGAAATTGATACAGTTTCCAAGGTGGCCACTGTCTAGAATTACAATTGAAACTTTATGAATGATAAGAATTTATTAGATGAAAATCAAAGTTATTTGACTTTTTTACAAATCCATACAGTCTCGGAATTGAAAAAGAACCGTGTCCTATCCCTCTACTGCTCCAATTACAGTTTCATCCATAAAAGTGAGAAATACTCACGCATCGTAATCCATTCGTTCGGGTCCTTCATGATCTTCTAGTTGTTCTTCATTCACTTCATCATCTTCGGGCCATACAAATGGTGGAATAACGTTATTCATATTTAGAGGTCTTTTAGGTATCAGAGGGATAGCAATAGGAGATGGAACAGGTGGACACCTCTTCACAACTTTTGGTTTCGGTTTAACTGCCAAAACTTTCTTCTTTGATCTTTTTTGTCTTGCAAAGACAACAGAAGACGAAGATGTCACTTTCTTCGTCTTCTGATTCTGGATTGTCTTTGAACGGCGACGCAGTGTGCTCAGCAACACGCTCACCGCACAGGGAGGGCGAATGAAAAAGTTGAGTGAAAGAGAGGGGGAAGGAGGAGGAAAAGAAGGCTAAAAGATCTCTTTTCTCTTTCCTTTTCTCTATGTTGTTGCTGCAGGAAAACGGGCAGCAGAAACCGGCAGCAATAGGGTAGCAATGGGAAAAACGGAGTGGCCGGGGGGTAACGTTGGAGGACTCTTTTCGAAAAGAGGAGAAGAGAAAAAGAAGAAGAGGTAGAGAGAGAAAAAGAGAAAGAGAGTAGTGTGATCAATAGTTGACCGCCTCCCTTCACTCTTTTTCGATGTATGTTGGTGTGTTTGCTGTTGGCACGCCGCCAACATTTTCCTCACTCGATTCTCTCGTTTCTCTTCGTCTTCTTTCTCTTTTTCCCTCGTCGCCCACCCATGCCCGTTGAGTGAGGCAACAACGAAAATAAGGGAAATGCAATATATACATATACGACATATAGAAAAAAGTGGAAAGGAGCGAGAGAAAAGAGAAGTGTTATGGCAAACAAGGTAAATAAATGATAATTAGCAAACAAAGAAACGTTCGGACAGAAAAATAGTTCGAGAACAGTGAAAATGAGCAGATTTTGGAGATTGAAAACTCAAATTCAGAGCATTCTAGACTGTGAAAATTGGCTGAGAGACTGTATTTCTTGCAAATTCAAGGATTAAGAACTGTATAGATACAAGTCTAGAAAAAGCTCTAGATTAAGTAAATTTGTAATTTGGTTTCAAAATTTTAAAGAAGAATAATGTTAGAAGTCAGATTCTATACCAACTTAATGCGTAATTGAAGTATGAAACTTAAAAGAATATTTGTCCAATAAAATGAATTTCGTATTTACTGTACAGATCCTAAGTAGCTCTCCATTTTTTTAAGTTGACAATTCTTTTGTACCAGCACTATCCGAAGAGCATCCAACGAAAGTGAACCGATAAGAAAACTCATGATTTCGAACTGAAATCATCCTACTCAAAAAAAAGAAATGTTTATAACTTACAACAATGAAATTGTACTTATATGGCTCTGTTTGTTATATCTTCATAGCTTATTTCCTCTGCACACACACAAAATGAAATAATTTACATTTTTTGAATCTATCGCAGACTCTTAGAGTCAGTGAATCTTCGCAAAAGTGAAGGTACTGTAACGCTGAGCACTGCAAAAGAATAGAAACTGAAGCGGACTCCATAATCACACTATAAGTTGGTGTTTTCAATCGGAGTGTTTTGAGCGAAAGTAGATTCAAAGCAATTTCTGTGCAACGTTCATTGCGAAAACATCATGATTGGAGAAGGGAATTAGCTCCAATGTCCATCCTAATTTATCAGCGAAATGAATGAATGAAGGATTCCTACCCATTAAGAATTTACAGCATATTGAGTTAACATTTATTCAAAATCCAATAGGATCAGAGGCGAAAAATTCAGCATCAAACGGTAGAAGTTTCATCAATTCTTTCTTCTCTTCATCAGCTTTCTCTCCAGAATGACTTAATTTTTCTGCGGATTCATTGCTTGCTTTCTCTCTACTCGTCTTCTCTTTACTCGCTTTTTCTTTACTTGTTGTTTCAGTCTTTTGAGCAGTTTTCAGATCTTCTTTACTAAAATTCTCTTTGCTCAATATTTCACGACTTCCTCCATTCTTCTTTATCGTTTCTTTACTCAACTGGAGCGGCGAGGCTGATGTGGATTTAGATGGCTTTGGTGGTCTGAAATCATACAGTTGTTTCAAAACCTTCTGATAACGTCTTCTTACATCATTTCCCAATCGAATGGGTCACTCCACTGAAACTTTCCTTTTTGCATGACAGAAATCAACAACAGAAAGATTCGATGATAATCCGGGCGGTTGAAATAATTCAAACTCCTGAATTAGAGATTTAAAAAAGAAAAGAAACAACTGAATTTACCTCAAATGCCTTGCTATCTCTAGGAATTCCATCGGACTGTTTTGAAGAACAACTTCATCTGAATGAAGTCTTTTCATCTCACCAACAACTCTCTTGTCACTGAAATCTATTTTATAATCTTTTCATTTGTGTGTCCACAAACTTCTGAGCAGACCATGGGAGAGGGCCTCGTAGTTCTGCGAGTAGGTATATCATACTCCAGAGGTCATCAACCCTTCCTTGCTCCGCTCGATCATGCATTCTAATGGAACAATATCTTGTTGTTCCTCTGAAAAGAGATCTTTCTCGTGGTCTTCTCATCATCAATCGGGTCGGTTCATCTGTATTCGCAACAATGAATTGACGAGCCAATCCGAAATCAAGTACATGAAAGAACCGGCATTCTTCCACATTTGATTTGTATCCGAGTGCCATGTTGGCTGGTTTCAAATCTCGGTGGATGAAACCAATCTGAAATTGAAATGTCCCAGTAAGACCTGTGAAGAAGTCTCACATCATGGATTTGTTTGAGACAAAATAGGATATTTGCAGCGATCCGAACTTGTGAAGATACTGTTATCTGGCGTCCTACTCTTCTGAAAATCCCTTGTCAATTAGATGTTTTTTAATGTTTCGTTCCAACTCACTTAACAATTTTATTTAAACTTTCGCCGAGAAGTGTCATTATAACATAGCTAAAGTCTTGCAGTCTTGCAGCAAAAAGAAATTGACAGACATGTTGTTTTCCAGTTAATTTTTTGAGTATTGCAACTTCCAATTTAAGAACACATCCACCGGTTGCTGTATTTGATTCTGCTTTCATTGCTGCTTCAGTTTCATCTTCGAGATTCTTAACAAGATAGACACTTCCACATCCACCTTCTCCTAGTTTACGAATCACTTGCCACGAGCATCCGACTATTTTTCCTTTTGGTAATTCAACCGTTCCGTTATCTGTGTGTTTCACTGGAAAACAGGAGATTTTCGAAAGGAAAAGAGGTCAGAGTCACCTTCAGTCATTAATTTTGTCTACAGCTAGAAGTAAACAATTTTTGTAATAGGAATAGAAACTGATCGGAAGGAAGAGCCAAATACTCAAGAAGGGCAAGATCTTATCAATCTAGAGCAGGGCCACGTTTCGAGTTATTTTATCAAGATGTTTACGATTTGAAAGAGTGCCACCTATGTACTCTGAATCGTTACAAAGGTATAAACTAGTTTTCAGATTGAAAGTTCCACTGACAGGTCCAAAAACCCTTCCTAAGCAACTTTCGAATAAGGTTCCTCAAATTGCTCACTCTTTAAACCATAGATGATGTTACCTTCTCCACGGGATAGCACTATTGGTCCTCCCCACATCAAGTTTCAGAAAATGATTATTTTCTTCGAATTTTGTCGAACTTCAGAATAAAAAGTTCACTGGTTACTAGGCTCATTGTTCTTTTTTTGTAAAACTTCTGGCTTAACGATCCTCAACTTATGCGTTGGTTTTCAAAAAAATGCTATTAAAGTTGGAAATGTTTCTAAGAAAAGAACAACGGAAATCAATTCAATAGTTCATTGTGTTTAATGGTTCTCTTCATACTATTCTTCATCCATGTTGTCTCTTACTATCCTTTGGTTTAGCATTTCCAGTTGTAACAGGAGTAGTGGAAGGAGTCACTGGAGCAGCAGGAGTTGATGGTTTCGGCGGTTCATCTGGTTTCATGTAATACGGTTGATTACGAAGCCATTCAGATTCACAAATCGCTTTGTAAGTGGGACGATTCGGAGCATGTGGCTGAAGAATCTCGAGAATCAGAGCTTTTGATGAAGTGGACGCAGTACAACTTTTGGGAAATCTGAGATTCTATTTAGATTTAAAGATACCTTTCAGTTATAACTCACTTGATTTTATGAGCCAATTGTCGTTCAATCATTTTCTGCGGATTACGGTCATCAAATGGCATAGATCCAGTGAGCATAATATAGAGAATGACTCCAGTGCTCCAGACATCAACCGCATTTCCAGAATACTCTCTTCCTCGCAGAATCTCTGGTGCCACGTACGCACGGGATCCACAGAATGTGGCCGACTTCTCACCCGGTTTCAGAATACGAGAGAATCCAAAATCACCGAGTTTCACATTTTCATATTTGTCAAGGAAAATGTTTTCACATTTGAGATCACGGTGAACAATGTTATAGGCTTGAAGATGCTAAAAAACAAGAACACGATTAGATGTTTTCTAACACTATTTGATATTTTACGGGTCGAGTTTTCTCAGAATTCGATGACGTACTATCAGTTATAAGTATAATTCTATATTTTCTTACCGTTAGTGCAGCGATAAATTGTCTAAACATGAACTTTGCTTCATCTTCGTTCATTGTTTTGATATCTTTCATTTTGCGTAACAGGTCACCTCCAGCACAGAACTCCGTGACAAAAATGATGTGATCGGGAAATGAGATCATCTCATAAAGACGACAAATATTATCATGTTTCAGAAGCTTCACAATCTCTTTTTCACGAGGAAGAAACTTTTTAATGTAGTCATCTTTCTCACGAGTTGGAGTGATATTGATAACTTTTGCAGCGACTTCGATCTTTTTATCACCAAATGTTGCTCGAGCTACACGTGAGTACGAACCACTTCCTGTAACAAAATGATACCAGTCGAACTCTTCGTGAATCTCGATTACCGAGAATTCTGTCGAATTTCAACTTGTAATCTTTCTCGAGTGTCGGTGCGAATGCTTTTGTTTTTGGACTCAACTCCTCTGGTTCTTCTTGATTTTCAGAAACATCTGAAACTTTTGTCTAAGCTGTCTATATAGTTTAGTTCTAACCCTCTGAGCGATTACCCGTGTTTTCTTCTTTCACCATATTCAACGACTCGCCAGAGAATTAGAAATCAAAGTAAAAGTGAAATCTTTTAAATCTTCACTTTTATTATCTCTTTTGTTATAAAATGGTCCAGCTCACGTTTAAAATTACTTTTTCTAAATCTTGAAATTGAAATGTGGTATACTGTAGTCAATACTGATGGATACTGTAGTTTCCCGTTTTGCTACCCTTTTGAATGATATTTGATAAATTATTCATTCCAATAGCTCATTGTTAGCTAAATAGGTCATTTCTTCCCAGATACATGCCATCTGCCTCAGTGGCATTCCGTACCGACTATGTGTCGTTTCGCGCGCATAGTCAAACAAGAGAATTTCAAACGCGCTCTACTGGACACACACACAACCCTCGTTTTCCCAATATTCTTCGAAAATGTAGACCTATAATATGTTTCTGAGTGTACATTTTATGTTAAAATGTCGTTTAAATTAAAATATTTAATTATTCTGAAAATTTACAGATGAGCAGTACGCCAAGAAGTAGTCGTCGGAACCAGAAAGTGAAATCTGTTGGCGAACCAGCAGAAAGTAGACCCCTAGAGGTAATAGATAGGTTTTCACTAGATAAAAATTAATCAAATTTTAAGAATAACGAAACTGGACGAAGAAGAAGTTCTAGAATATCGACTAAAGTCGTGCCCACTGTGAATAAAGTGAGTTTTCGTTCAAATGAGTCGAGGGTATGTGATAGTTTCAGAAACCTTCCTCTAAATCCACAATTCGACGACCACAAGAAGTTTTCAAAACAACTAACTCGGAGTTTTCGGATTCAGATGATGTAAGATAAAACTTATGCCACATGCACATTTCCACTGATCATTTTTAGGACATGCCAGCACCAAAAAAGAAGTCTGAAAAAACAAAAGAATTGTTGATGAGTCCGACGACTGTTCTTGCGGAACAAGTTGGAACGCTAGAGGTATATTTGTCTTGCATTAATTTTTCCACCAAAGTAATTGAAGATTTCTACCTCTGACGATACCAAGAAACGAAAGCCAATGAAACCCAAAACACTAAAACCGACTAATTTGAAAAATCGACTCGTGCAACAAAGAACTCCAGAAAAGAAAATGAGATCACGTACCACCTCGGAGAGCACACCTGAAAAAAAATCTCGCCAGGAAGGTGATTCTGAATCGGACTCTGAGACTGAAAAACCAGCGTCACCTTCTTCCGCTCAAGGGAATGGAGCACTAAGTGGAAGAGAAGATGAGTTTAATACTCTGAAGTCGTGGATTTTGGAAAGTAAATCGGAAAAAACCTCATTGTCGATGTATGTAAGCGGTCAACCAGGAACTGGAAAAACAGCGACAACTATGAGAGTTCTCTCAGCTCTAGGAAAAGCTGTTCGCAGTTGCATAATTAATTGTGCATCAACAAGTACTAAGACTGCATTGTTCAAAACAATTTTTGAGTCACTTGGTTTGGATGGTAAACCGAGTGTGGAAAACTTCGAGGAACACGTGAAACATTTCACTGTTCCACTTGTACTGGTTCTTGATGAAATTGACCACCTCGCAAATCGAAAAAATGCTGCACTTTATGCTGCTTTCCAATGGCCCGATACTTTGTCTCATAAAATCATTATTCTTGGAATCGCCAATTCGATCGACTTAACGGAACGCCTTCTACCTAAATTGATGCTCACTAAGACTCCAAAGCGTTTAGTTTTTGAGCCATACACCAAGGACGACATTGTCAAAATTTTGAACGACAAGATGAAAAAAGAGAAGGTGAGTCTAAACTACCTATCAACCATCAACCATACAACTATTAATACATTTCCAATTTCAGGCTGTTATCGACGCGAAATCCATCGAACTAACGGCGAGAAAAGTCGCTGCCATGAGTGGCGATCTTCGTACAGCTCTTCACATTTTCAAGCAACAAAAAAGCCGTCTGATTACTATGGATGAGGAATCTGGCCCTCCTGGAACTCCTGTCAATGGGTGTCGCGATGTACTTGGTATCATAAACAACGTTTACTCCTCACCTCTCTCCCGAGCAAAACTTCCTCTTCAACCAAGGATTCTTCTCGCAGTATCATTAGCACTTTCGTCCAGCAAAAAGAGTGTTTTCGATCGTAACTCACTTTACCGTGCCTATTACAAAGCGTGTACAGCACTTCGAATGCCGCCTCTTGAAGACGACGATCTTCATTCAGCTTTTCAGACTCTTGAGTCACAGTCCTTCATTCGTCTGCTAAATGGTGGCAAGCTTGTTCTTCAAGTGGATGCTCCCACAGCAAAATCGGCTATCAGTGACAATGCCTTGCTCGATCAAATCGGCGTCCTCCAATTTTAATCACTTCGTTTTTTCCTAAATTATCATCTTCTTATGTTTACTCATTCTGTAAATTATATCATAACCGTCTAATTGCTCCTTGTTCTCAAAACCTGTCTTCACTTCACCTCCGGGTTACTGCTACGCAGTTGTAAATTGACTTGTTACCTAATTATAAATCATTACTGAATCCTTTAAAAAAGTTAAATTCTTATCACTGAAGCTTGGTTAAAATTTCCAATAACGTTTTTTAATCATTATTTCCTTTGTCATGTTTAAATAACTTATAAAAATCAACTTCTCAGATGCGTCCATTGACCGAAGAAGAAACATCTCTTGTGTTCGCTAAGCTAGCCTCATTCATTGGAGATAATGTATCAATGCTCATCGACAGAAATGACGGAGACTATTGTTTCAGAAATCACAAAGTAAGTTCAGATTTAGTAGAAATGACGAAGTAAAATTCTACAAATTGTTGGACATTAATGATGTTTTCAAGACTAAAAAGTAATCGAACCACCAATTTCAGGAAAGAGTGTACTACTGTTCAGAAAATTTGATGCGTCAAGCTGCGTGTATCTCTCGCGAACCACTCCTCTCGTTCGGAACATGTCTCGGAAAGTTCACCAAATCGAAGAAGTTTCATCTCCAAATCACTGCACTCGATTATCTTGCTCCGTATGCCAAATTCAAAGTCTGGCTGAAGCCAAATGCTGAACAGCAGTTCCTCTATGGAAACAACATTCTCAAGTCCGGAATCGCAAGAATGACTGATGGAACACCAACTCATGCTGGAATCGTCGTTTATTCGATGACAGATGTTCCGTTGGGGTGAGTTTTAATTACACGTTATCATTAATGAACTGAACTTTCCAGATTCGGAGTCTCTGCAAAGGGAACAGCAGACAGTAAACGCGCTGACCCAACAGCACTCGTTGTTTTGCATCAGTGTGATCTCGGAGAGTATCTCAGAAACGAGAGTCATCTCAATTAATTCATATTCCTTGAATTCTTTTTCTTACCCATTGTTATCCTTTGTTGATTTTGTTATTGTTTTTGAATGTTCTTTTAATTCTTGAAAAGTAATTTCTTTATGAATTATTTTCATGCTTTGAAACTTTCTTATTGAATGAAAAATTTGAATAAGTTTCGAGTTATCGGACGAGTTAATTGTGGTAAAATGTGTAGCAGCCGAATCGGCGCATCATCCCCATTCGCTCGGAAAAACTTCAAAAGAGCTGGCATGGAAGGGAAACGATCAGCAATTGCTTCTGCTCGAGATTGTGACATTCCTGGACAAACCATCAATTGTCTGGTCCAAGCATCTTTCACTGTTTCCGCTTTCTTTTTCTGTAGCAGATTCTGAAGTTGACTGAATGGAACACCGGAAATCTCCTCAACAGCCGCTTTATTTTGAAGGCGAACAGTAACTTCTTTCAAAAATGCAGCAGTATCCCGAGTATCTGCACACCTTTGAATTAGATATCCTCCATTGGAAAGGGTGGATGCTACAGCCTTTAACGATATGATTAGTTTTAGAATATTGATTGAGAATACAAACCTGCTCGCATGCCACGTCTCCTTTATTCGGAGCCTCGATTAAATATACTCGATGCTTCATCGGTGCCATGCCTAATCTTGCTTTCTGTTCATCATATCTCCCTCCTCGAATGCTCGATTGCAAGTCATCCCATGTTTTACGTTCCACTACCCAATCCATCACAATTTCTGACCCATCTATTTTTCTACACACCCAAATGTAGTCACCGACGGAAAGTGATCGAATATCTACACGAATATCTTCTTTTTTGACTAAATGTTCAATTACGGATTTGAAACGAGGATGGTTGCGATGTTCACGGTTATCAGCAATTAAGTATACCTGAAACTCTATTATCGAAAAGAATGGTTCATAATGTGCTTACAGTAGGTTGCTCGAAGGGTTTGCATGTGAGAACTCGAAAAGATAAAGGATCCGAGCTAGAAGATGGAACTGAACCAGTATTGGAGGGTAATGGAGCATCGATACTTGTTGGACGTTTGAAGCTAGAGGAACGATGAATTTGTAAACTTGTTGTCTTTGTTCTTTTCGTAAAAATATTTTGATCTCCATCATCTTCTCCATCCGACACAAACTCATCATCGTCAACAACCTTCGAGGAAGCCGATTTTTGTTGTTTTTCCTGTCGTTTAGCCTCTTTCATGAGTTCGGTTGTCGATTTTCGATTGTTTTGAAATCTTTTATAATCTTCTGATGTGAACTTTTTGATTTTTTTGAGAGTCAGTGTTTGTTCTTTGTGTTCTCGACAAGCTACATTCCATGTTTCTTCCAATTTTGAAGCAATGTTCTCACCGATTCCTGCAAATTTTCCAAATGATCCAAGAATGCTCTGATTAATATTTAGCAAATTTTGTTTTTCAAAATCAAGTTCATCGAAAAAAAGAAATTTTACCTTGTACATTTTTCAGGTCAACAATATTCTGAATTTCGAATGGGCACTTTTTCAAGTTTTCGTGAGCTTTGTGCAACACATACTTCAGTTTTCGATCTTCTTGTTCCTGATGTTGCAGCTTCAAAAGTCTGAAAACTTTTTCTATATAAAATCTTTAAATGACTGAAATTACTTCTCGAAGAATGTGTTCCTTGAGTATTCTATTTTGACTGTGACCCGTTTCGACATCTGAATGAAGATCTCTCTTTTTTTGAGAAAATCAATGTGCATAGTTAAATTCAGACTGTATCTAAAAGTAATACCAAAGAATCTGAAGGAACTTCTAATCAAGTAAATAATTCACACAAACCGTAATTTATTATTATTAAAATAAACTTCATAATCGCCAAGACGGCAAGAAAAACAAGATTGACAAAGTGAAAAACAGGAAAAGCCTTTGAAAGAGCTATAATTGCAATTATAATTGGCATATAAAGATTTAAAAGATAACATATGTTTTTTAAAAAAAAGCAGATGATATTTTGGCAACTTTGAAAACTAAAAAGGCTTTGAGAAAACGTCTTGATGCTTTTTTAGCGGTTTGAATAGACTCGTGCATTGGGATCAGGTGTAATAGAAATCGGTTCAGAAGGTAGAGATCGTTTTGAGAACATGAAAATAAAATACTAATGAATGAGTGAAAAATATATTCTAGGAATTGCAGTAAGAGACAAGGAAATTTTTATCGTCCATTGTAACCTTTCCAAAGATCGTTCGAATCGAGTTTTCGATCAATGAGTGATTTTGTATAGTTTCGGACCTGCAATTAGAATATTTTAGTTCAGAGAAGATCAGTGAAGTATGATTACCTTTTTATCAGTATTTTCAGAGAACTGAAAATCGAATTTGCTTTGCGAACTTTCCCGTTTGTACATTTCCTTAGCAATGAGTTTGATTAACCATGCAGTCTTATCATTTGTTGCTTCCTGTGAGAGCCGGAGACGAGAATGTGATCTAACGACCGATCGAATTGATCGCTCCAGTTCTTGTTTGAAGTCACGCACACGACGTTCACTTACAGAACTTTCACGATGCCCATTCCTGTTATTCTGGTCACGATTATGCGATCCCTCACGCCGTTCTCGATCTCGGTGAGACTTCGGAGACACAGACGACTTCTCCGTTGAAGATCTTTGTCGTTGCTGATCCTTCGATTGTCGATTTTGATCGTACTGCTCGTTGTCAACCCCTTCTACAGCCCCATTTTGAACTTCTGCTGCTGGCTCGTTCTTCACAGTTTGTGTATTTGCCTGGAGGGCGGCGGTGAAAGGACACTTATAACCCTCTGGTTCAAGAAGTCCTTGTTCTGGTGTTGGTAGCGTCCATTGCGTCTCTTTGGTGATTTTGTTGTAGTAGTAAACTTCACCAGACTCGGTTTTAGCTTTGGCCCATACATATTTCATAGTATTTCGAGCCCTGGCCTCTTCCTCTTCTCCGAGCCGACGACGTTCGGCTTCAATTCGTTCGTTCTCGGCACGTTTCTCCGAAATTATGCCTTGAAGCAATTCAAGCTCTTCTCCGACGGCCACGAGACGTTCGCTGCAAAACAGAACAGTGGTAGCATTAATACAAAAACTTTTAAAATAAAAATAAAATATAGCTCACCTCAGCTGTTCAAGTGATGCTTTCACGTATAGTTCCTCGAGATGCGCTTTCGGAGGTAATGTTTCAATTGTACACAAAATGTGGGGAGACTGATATGATTGCTGGTAATAACCGTGATTGGGTGGTTGAAACCACATACCTGTCGTTGGATCGTACACACCTGAAATTATTGTTTAGAGAATCAATGCTATTACGGTCATCGAAAAAGAAAGATTTCCACAGGAAAATCTATGTAATGTTTTAACAAAAGTTGCTCACCATATTGTTCATAGCCAGGCACAGGGTATGCAGGCATAGGCTGGATGGCAAGTTGCTCTTGAGGATATGCATGAGATGGCACTTCGATTTCTTCCGTTGTTGTTGTCTGGTGTCTTTCTCTGTGTCGTTGAACACCACGATCACCAGAAGTACCCGAACCTGGGGTTTTTTGATCGGGAGATGTGCATCGACGTTCGCGAGTAGACGGAGAACGTCCCCTGTGACTTTCACGATCTTCCACCTTTCTTCTTTTGTGACTCTGTGGAGAATAACTTCTGGAACGACTCCGTGAACGACGCCCGGATCGTCTACGGTCTCGATATGTTTCCTTAGTGTGCCTTCGAGGGAGATAGTTTGCTTTATAATTGTTTCCATGGTAGCCAGTGAAACGATACTGATGAACATCATTTCCATTATTGAAAAATGAGATTCGCGGATGAGATTCACGTTCAGAATAATATGGATTAGAATAGTGGTGGTGGTGACGATGAGTTATAGGAGAAGTATTTCGATTTCTTTCACTTTCGTCTCCGTGCGAAGGAGGAATCGCTGCAGGTTGTCGTCCGATTTCTTTCGTCACTGATTCGCGCTTCTTCTTTGGAATCTTGAAACTGACGGAGCGGTTGAACCAATGATGATTCAATCGGTAAGCCATATCCTTCACTCTGTTGAAGTTTGCAATCACTTCTTTCTGAAAATTTCAATTTTATTCTCATTATGTCTCACGCAAGAAAACTTACTTCAGACTCATTTCCAACCTCAGCATAATTCTTCGTAGGATCTTCAGTGCATGTAACTAAGGAGTTTAAAACAGCGTGAATATCAACCCAATCCCCTTGTTCCGCATTCAACCAACGTTGTAATACTTCCAGCAAAAGTCTATCCGTTTTGGCACACGAAAGAAAGATATCACTATGAAGAGTTTGAAATATGACCTGAACCAATTTTAGATTTGCTAAAGAATAATCATCCGCGTCGAGCCATTCCGCCATCAGAGTAGTCATTCCTTCTTTGGCATAATACGATTGACTCTTGAAATCCGTAGCAGTAGAGAAGAGCTTTCTCAAAAGCTGTTCACGTTGGTTGTGGTCGGTGATTCTGGACTGCAAAATTGAAAATCGTACCCTTCTTGATTAGTATCAACTTACAGCGATTGTAATGACTTTTCTCTCAGTTTTCTTATCTTTCTTCGACGAATAAAGATTTTGCAACATATTATCTATCAGCACGATCTGTCGATGAGGTTCAAGATCATTCAGTTCTTCTAGTTTCTCTTCCGTTGCCTCGTCCATCTCGATATGTCTTGATGAAGTGCTGCAATTGTCGTCATCGTCATCATCGGAGTCTTCGAGCTTCGTGCCAATCCATCCGTTACAAGAAGGAGCTCCACAGAAACATTGTTGCGCCTCTCGACCGTAATTCACGAACTGGTAATCGAATGTGATTTCTTCGCCAGCTTTAATAGATTTTTTAGCGAAAAATCCGATTCTACTAATATCTCCTGGGGTTTTCGGGACAGACCACTTCTCACAGACTGCGTTAGGATCACAACTGTGATTCACAAAACGTGATGGGTTACCATAGACAGTGGCGTCAATAGTATATACTCCAGTATCGCACAGATAATGATGCTTGTGTTTTTCATCAGCAGCATACTTCTTTTTTCGTTTCTCATAATCATCCCTCTCCACGACTTCTCCGATGTATTCAATGATGAATCTACCTTTCTTGATGTCCTTCAGAGCTCGCAAACCACAGCCTTTTGCTGTTCCCGTGTGAAATGGCTCAACTGAAGCATATTTCTTTTTCGCAAATCGTTGATTTTTGCAATTTGCCGGGCAGGATGACGGACACTCTGTGAGCATGGCGCGATTAACACAAT
Source organism: Caenorhabditis latens (assembly GCA_002259235.3). Classification (NCBI taxonomy): domain Eukaryota; kingdom Metazoa; phylum Nematoda; class Chromadorea; order Rhabditida; family Rhabditidae; genus Caenorhabditis; species Caenorhabditis latens. The sequence goes on along the minus strand of CM056092.1, from coordinate 10,620,132 downwards.
TGTTATCTGAGCAGGTTAAACCGAGTCGAGAACATTCGCATCTGAAACCTTTTAAATGCATAAAGCGTTGCGTTTTTTTACAACTCACATTAATGAATCGGTCTTTTTCTTATTAGCATTCCTATTGAAATATTTATTTTCTGCTATTGTTATGTATTCTGGGACTTTCATCTCTTCCTCTTTTATTCTTTTTTCTTCGATTCTCCTTTCTTCCGCTTCTTTCTGTTCCTTTTCTTCTATTTCCTTCTGTTTTCTTTCTTCCTCTTCTTTCTTTTTTCTTTCCTCTTCTTTTATTTTCTGGAGCCTTTCCTCTTCTCGTTCACGATCATGTCTTTTTGTTACTTCTCTTTCTTTTTCTCGAGCTCTTCTCTCATCATCTTCTCTTTGTCTTGTTCGTGAGTACTGATCATTTCGATCAGGATCACTTTTCCTGTATCTGCGATCACGATCATCTCGTCTTCTGTCGTAATCATCTCTTTCCTCTTTTTCTTTTTCCTTTTCCTTTTCCTTTTCCTTCTCCTTTTCTTTTTCTTTCTCTTTTTCCTTCAATCGCATTTCTTCCTGATGACGTCGAGCTATATCTTGAGCAACTTTTTCGGCTTTCGCTTTCTGGAATTAACGTTTTTTTTAAGTTTGAAGTACACATTTGTTTGCAGTGCGATAAGTATTTAACATGCAATTCCGTGATTAACAACAACACGAACAGAACTAAACAAGTATCCGGGTATCCCACAACATCGATAAATGTCAGGCTCACCAGTGCTTGAATTTCTGACTCAGACATTTTGGTTGAACTCGTAGGAACAGAAGTACTCAACTTTGGAATGACCCGTTCTTCTGGTGCAGAATCGCTCTGAATGGAAAGAGGATTTTGTGAAGGTTAGATAGTGTAAGCACTTCAATTGAAAGTTTTTAATTTTGAAACACGGTTTTTGAGTGCAATTATGAAAAAATCAACTCACTCCTGACGAGAATACGCTGCTCACAGCGGGTATATTGAAAAATGAAGGTTTCGGGAGCTCGACCATTTGGGGCGGTGGCAGTTCATTTGAAGCAGACGTTCCGAAATTCGAACTACGTTTCAGAGGAGAAACTGTAGAATCTGTTCCAAGAGACGGGGATATTGATGTCGCAGAGACCGACGGAGTCAGGGAAGATGCCGTATTTTCCAAAGCCGAAGATTTCATAAGTGGATTAGCCGAAGCTTTTTTGAAAGTCATTTTGAATCCTACTGATGCTCCGTTTTCTGCTTTCTCTCGTACCGACCCAGATTCCGGAAGCGGCTGGGGAGAGGTCAACGTATCGCTCGCGAAGCTCGAGTAAGCAGGATGCAGGAAGTGTATTCTGGGTCGACTCATTGTCGGAGACGACAAAGGATTCACAGCACCTTTGTCAACATCAATGTGAATTTCTCCTCTGATCGAATTCGTTGGTGGTGGTGATGTTGGCAAGGGTATGGAAGAAGATGAAGTATTTAGCAAGTTATCACTGCCTTCCGATGATTCATCGTTATCGCCGTCGCTTTCAGAGTTTGCTATATCCATCGACTCCGAGTCATCTGCATTCACACCTGACTCAGCGTCTGGAGAAACTGGCGGTGAAGCTTCTTCAAACATGATAGGCGTGGAGGATCTCGGCTTCAGATCGCTTTCGGGATCAGTAGGTTCTGTTTTCACTTCTGGGACGGTGAATGAAGTCGAAGGCTATAATAAAACTGAATTTTACACATTGAAATATATATTTCAAATACCTGAGGATCATCTGGATGCATAGGAGAAACAGAACTGATATGATTTGACATCTCTACTTCACATGGTGTAACATCGCTAGGTGATGCGTTATCATTACTATCATCTAGTTCTTCTTTGATTCTCAACCTATCGATTGATATACGTTTCGATGAGGAATCGATCGTTAAAGACGAAATTGTTTCTTTTAAGGAATTTTTCTGGTCACGCGACTCAGAATCTTTAGAATATTCATCATCGTTTTCTTTTTTTATTGAAAACAAAGCAGCATCATTTGTCGGCGGTGTTTCACTACCCTGAACAGATTACTTTTATTTCAACAAGTATTTTTCTAATCGATACCTGATTGCAGCTGATAAAAAGTGTTGATTCTTGCAATTTTTCATCAGAATACGAATTTGAACTATCGACGTGATCAGATGTGCTAGGATTGCTTGAAGTAAGTGCTTCTGAAATTCTTTCCGATTTATCGGCTTTTCATATCTCTTTCTAGTACCGGTCTTCACTTTTGGAGGTCGTCCGCGTTTTCCTTTTTTCGTTGGTATCTGAGGGGCAGGTGTCATGCTTTTGTTCTCTTTTACTGCTCCATCCTGGGCAGCTGCAGCTGTTTTTCGACGCGTTTGCACCATATCTGTTCTGTAAAAAGTGGAAGTAATTGGCGAATGGGAGATTCTAATCTATTGCACAACAATAAGAACATAATTTGAGGATCATATCTGCCTCTTATTGTAGAATTTTTTTACGACCTTCAAGTGGTCACATAACCGATTTGAATAAATCAATACACATCTGAATGCGTCGTGCTCATCGATTGAAAAGTGGCTTGTCCTCGTGAAGTACACGACAAAAAACGGGGTTTCCTGAGAAGACCCTCGTTCAATTATTTGCAATGCTCCTTTAACTTTTGGGCTACGATCTTCTTCACAGACCGATTTGTTTGAGTTTTTTGAATAGTAAAATTGGAATTCTTGACAAATTTTGAATATGATGGCAGGAAGTGATCGATAAGTGTTTTTAAAACTTATGTTTTCAAGCGCACTGTGAAAACTTGTTTCAGTGAAGTTGTAAAACCGAAAGAAACGAAGTTTATGACCTTCAGTACAATTTAAACCTGCACGATTCTCAGAAGTTTTCGTTACAAGCAAATTCTCACCGATTTTTTGACAATATCATCGTGTGCTGTAGCACTGACGCTCACTCACAAAAATCGATGATAGTGTGGAATGAGGAGGCAAAAGAGAATGAAAAATGGGTACCTTCTTCTTCTTTTTCTCCTCCTCTTCGTTTTCTATTCGCTCGTGTTTCTAGAAGGGTGGGGCAGTTGCCGTATGTGTGCGTGTGAACGTCGTCTGGATGATGAAGGCTTCAAGAAGATGCGAGGAAAAGAGGGACACAGTGCGCGTATATCGAATTGAGAATAGGTCCCAGCTCTGAATGTATGTGTCTTGTCGACGAGCCTACAGAGAAGAAAAGAGTGAGAGGGAGGGAGAGAGAGAGAGAAAGAGGCATTAGGAGGGAATGTGTGACGAAGGTTGCGATAGCCTACGAAAGTAAGAGTCGCAGATAATACAGAGAACAGGGGTCTGCACATGCCAACCCATGAGGGAGGCGAATTCGAAAAGTGTGCGCGGCGCCATGACGCGACACAACTGAAAGTAAAAGTGGGAAACGCAGATTGCCCAGACAAATAATTTGTTTCGAACAGACTATCAAGCATTGATTGATATATTTTCATTCGAGTTGTAAGTTGGTAATTCAAAATGTATCAAAAGATTTTATTGTCCTCGTGGTTGTGTTCGGCTCAATGCTGCCCGTGGCGCAACTTCTGCTTTCGCTGCAATAGTCGATCCTTCAGTGCTTAAAGATGTTAGCAAAGCTTTTTCAGCAGCCATCATCGTCGACGTACAAGAGACAACCTCCATTTCTTTTCCTTTTGATTGAAGCACTATGTTTGTGCCGAGGTCTTGATTCCAGGCTGCTGTGTATAGTGAATTATTGATCTGAAAAAATATATTTAAACAGAAGACATGTGAAGTTTACTAGTAATTAAAATATATATTTTAAAGGCCGGAAAGATAATAAAAATTACTTGTAGAACTGGGACATCGGTGTCACCATATCGCAATTTTATGAGATCCCGTTCAACAGCATCCCTCACAAGATCAGCGTCCAAAATTCCGTTGACGGTTACAACCATTGTCACCTCTTCCCAGTCTTCGGAATCACTCTCGTCTTCTTCTTCATTCGTGGAATCTTCCTCGTTTTCCTCTTTTATATCATCTTCATCGTCTGTCATCTCTGATGGTAACTGCTCCTCCGCAGACATATAAAAACCTAGATAAATATAAGAATGAGAAAAAGAAGGAACAATGGAGTTGAATCATATATGAATATCGAAGGTCAGATAACCTAAAATAAGCTAGAATAGAAAAATGTAATATTTGATTGTTTATTCTTTCACAATAAATATTATCACATGCATAAATAAACCCATTTTTGTTAGTAATGTGTATTCACGTTTCTAGGAAGCGTCTTGAAGAAGTTTTATGATCCGAGGGTAGTTCTCCACATAATGTTGTTGGCCGCGAGAGATAACAGAAGAATTGTACGATGTAATTAGTCCGTTCAAGAAAGCGAGAACTTCCATTTCTGTATGTTCTTCGTACCATTTCACGTAATCTTCGGGCTGAAGAAAATATTCGAAAATGATACTTGAAATCAACAATTGCTTACCGCCCATTTAACAGATTGATTTGGGAGCAGAAGCTCAGATGGACTGTCAGAAACAAGAAGTTGTACAAGGACTGACTTCTTCACACCTTCTACTTTCAGCATCACATCTACATCTGCTCCAAACAGATCCAACAATCGAGAGGTATCACCATATTTCGAGGGCCATTCCATAGAACGTACGGCTTCCAGTAGTCTGGAAAAATTTCAAAACAATTGTTTTTATTCTACTTGTTCTGGTTAAATTTATTAGAAGAAGAAACTCTGAAAAACCGGTTCTTCTCAATATTTCACTTTGGGAAACCTACCTTGAGAAATCGATAACAATAAGCTGCCTTTCGTCCGAACCATGTGATCTGACTAGGGTAGCATTAAGAATGAATGAGTCTATGACATATTCAGCTATTTGAGAGAGGATATGCGAATGACAAACTGCCCGAGAAACATGAGCCATGTGCATATCGATGTGATTTATGTAGGTGAGAAGTTCTATCATGTAAGGAGCTACTGACTTCGTCATTCCACGTGTTTCAACATGCATTCTCGCAACAATGTCGCGGATTGAGTTTTTGACTTCTGTTACGATTGCATCTAGTGTTTCTTTTTGTACAGCAGCCACACTCTTCGATTCGGAGGGCCAGCGTTTCATAATTCCATCAGCGGTTTGAATAAGACGATAATTCACCATTTGATTCGCAGTGAGTCGGTCTCCTGCAAGTTAACTCATTATTGTTGAACAAAATTATAAGTTATGATGGAAGTTTCAAAATAGTAATTTGAAAAAAAAAGTACCTAGTAACAAGTCATCTCGTTGCAGATGAAGATTCGCCTCCAGCTTTTTTGCAATGATCTCGATACACTTCTCAATATTGCTGCTCATTTTCTGGCTTAGATCTACATCCCAATCAACTTTTCTATGTTCTTCTTCCATTGCCGAATTGATCAAATCAACAAATGCGTTTGCATGTGCTGTAGAGAAATCGTTTTCCTCAACGAGTTTGTGCAAATGAGACAGTGAGTGAGTTAGAAGCGAGTTCTTGAGAGGACGAAGGGAATCGTTGAGAGCTGGAGAATTATCTCCTTTCGAGTTGAAAACTCTTCCCAACTGTTGCACAAATCTTAAGGCATATGGAGTATCCAAAGGCACTCTACTACGAATGAGTCTTGCCAACTTTTCAGAGAACTTTTTCTTGTAAGCATCACCAAGCATCGACGCTTGTTCCAAATGAGATTGAATAGATGCTGCTACTACTGGTAGTGACTTATTAGCGATTTCTGGAGAGGCATTCGATAGCTCTATCAATTTTTTATCTAGATCTACTACAGATGATGATAGTAACACCTCAAGCTCCGAGTCCAAACAGTTGAGAGTGCGAAGCGCTCGTCGAGCCGAGATGACCATTGAACTATTCAGAGATGCCAATCCTCGCTTCAGTTCTTCGGCACCACTACGTCGTACCTCATTTTCAGCTACTTTGAGCTTGGTATCCACCATATTCTTGAGCCATCCGATCTTCCGAAGATTTTTGTTATCATTCAGAATTTCTTTGATTTCAGCGGTAATCTCAGCTTTTTTCACCAAGTCACTTCTTTTCTCCAGTGATTCGAAAAGCTCTTCACAACGTTGTGCATCTGATGCCATATTTCTTTTCGACATTGTAGCTTCCAATTGTCGAGTTTGCTCCCGAAGCTTCATAGTTAGATCATCACAGACAGTGGCTAAGCGATTCGATTCATTTGTGACCGATGTCATTCTCATTTGCACTGAATGTAGAGTATCTTCAAGAGACTGAAGTGCGGGAACTTGTTCTAGTAGACGAGGAAGATTTGTTTCAACTCCTTTGCGAAGCTGTTTGTCAAGTGTATCATGAAGTCCCGCAACTTTCCTATTGAGGGAGTCAGCCACAGAAGAATCACATTCGGCGACTCTGAAAGATGTATCTTCGCAGTTTCTCACGAGTTCAAGTTCCTTTTCACACTGAAGAACAGAAAACTAACTTTTTTAGATAATCTTTCACGTCGGTTTTTCCCCACAGAAAATCGTCGAGTTGTTCATCAACTCTGCCTGACATCTGAAGTTTCGAGAATTAGCAAAAAGCAAGCCGAAATTTGAGATATTTCACAGTTTCATAGGAACTGTATCGATAACTATTTTTAGTGGGAGCATTATTTGAAAGTTTATTACAAACGGAGAATCTTTTCTGATCTCGATTGACAAACAAAAACAAAAACAAACAAAAAAACTATATTTCAATAACAAGCTAAGAAATTAACCTACTAGATAATAATCAAACGAATAGATGGGTTCAAATCTTTTCAGCGGATTTCTTCAGATTATGTTTCTCAACGGTAACGTGATCTTCGAGGTCTGAAATGATTCCTCTTGCAATAGTAGTCTTACTACTTCCTTCTCTCAATGTGAATGGCATCCCCTTTCTCAACGGCATATCTTTCATAAGTAGGACGGTAGCAGAAGTATGTTCTCCAGGCATCAGCAATTCATTACTCATATCGAATCTTCCCACTTGATCCCAAGTACTGCAGTACATTTTGTCAGTAAAACCTGTTCGAATTCCAATCTTTCTTCCATTCTCTGCCTCAGATAGAAGATAAAGCTCGACTTTGACGCGATTCGTGATTGTAACCGCTCCTGGATGTCCTGCCCACATTCCTCTCTTGACAGTATCAGCTTTGACTCCTCGGCACAGTACTCCACAATGATCACCGGCACGGACTTCTTTGACACTTTTGCCAAAAACGTGAATGTCGGAAGCAGTAGTTTGAAGAACTTGTCCATCCCCTTTAATCTCAACTTTATCTCCTTTTTTAAGAACTCCTCGCTCCAGTGTACCGACAATTACAGTTCCTGTAAAAACTTATTCAAAATATGTTTTTTTTAAAGATTAAAAAACCAGGATTATGAAGTTACCTCTTCCCGTGATAGCTGTTTTTGATCCGATCGGCATTACGAATGTGTCCTTCTCATTTCTATCGGGTTCTGGAAGTGAATCCAAAGCTTCCAAGAGGCGGTCAATACAAGAAATATCTTCTCCCTCAAGAGCCGATAGAGCAGATCCGCGAATAACTGGAGTTGCATCGCCATTAAATCCATGAATTGTCAACAATTCTCTTGCTTCAATTTCGACAAGATCTAATACATCTTCTTCTACCAAATCAGCTTTGTTGATGAAAATTACCATATTCTTCACTCCAACTTGCTTTGCTAAAATCAAATGCTCTTTCGTTTGTTCCATAACTCCATCTGTGGCTGCAATCACGAGAACAGCTACATCCATTTGAGAAGTTCCGCAGATCATGTTTTTGATGAAATCTGAGTGACCTGGACAGTCAGTATGCGAGTAACGGCGTGCTGGACTTTCATATCCGATATGAGCGACATTGATGGTGATTCCTCTTTTCTTTTCTTCTTTTCCTTTGTCGATTTCATCGAACTTGATGTGTTTTGCAAAACCTGAAACAATTTCCTATTATAATCTTACTGGAAAGATCTACCTTTTTTAGCCTGGACTCGTGTAATTGCAGATGTTAATGTTGTTTTTCCGTGATCAATGTGTCCAATAGTTCCCACGTTGACATTAACTTTGGGGCTTGCAGCAGTGGCAAAAAAGGCAATTCTCGAGTAGGGATGTATCAGAGAGGAACATCGATTGAATAGAAGAGATCGTGTGAAAGCTGACAAGGAGCATGGGTTCATTTCCTGCAACATTCATTCTGAACTGATCAAAGCTGATATTGTTTTAGTACTTGAAAGTATAAATATTGGGAATAATTGATAGAGAAACTGTGAAGCTCGTTAGTTTGTTTTGAATAAATACGTATATTCAAAACATTTATTTATGAAGCTGGGTAGGATAATGATAATGAGTTGATTCAGCGACAAATATTCTTTTGAAAATCAATGCAACCAAAATTGCGTGGCAATTGAATTGGTCCTCGAGGACTACACGGCCGGGTGGCCTAGAAATCTGTGGACAAACAAAAGTTCGTGAAAACGCGTTTGCAATTGCAATTTTATATTTCTCTTTCACAAGTCTTGAGCCGTTTTACCGAGCCGCTAGCCATCGGTCCCCCGTCACGTTATCATATCAGCTTCCTCTTCTCAGATGACAACGGACAACAATGCAGCTGAATCGATCGCAAAAAAACTAGCGCAGGTACATTTTACCGCAATTGAACAAAAGTAGTTAGTAAAATCAGGTTGTTCTAGGAAGAAGAATGGTTACTAAACTTCGAAAAAAACATCGTCAAAAGTGGGCAGATAAGGCAAGGAATCGAAAAAGTTGTTGACAAGTTTGATCAACGTTTGAGTTCTCTTGAGAAGAATGTCCTCCCGATGCACATTTCGAATGGAAAATTACAGAAGAAGCAACATAGTAAGCTGCAATTTTAAGGAAGCTATAATTAATGTCTTGTTTTGAGCATTAGCTAGCAGAAAAAATTTTCATAGCAAATCATCTGCAATCAGTTGTTTTGAAACACTATGAAAATGTAAATTCAATATGAAAAAAATCACTGCATTTTCAGATATTCAACGCCTCATTAATACCATCGATGCCACGCTTCAATTCTATGGGAAAACAAGCACCGTTGAAAGCGCAATTAACAATGGTAACCCCACCGTCGATTTGGATCCGTACCTAGAAAATATGGAGAGTCTTCAACAAGCTATAATATTCTTCGAAACACACCCTAACTACAAAAGTCAGACGGAGAATATGAGAATAACACTAGATACTGGATACACAATGCTCGAGAAAGCTTACAAAACGCTTCTTCTCAAACACAGCGTCAATGTTGATCCAACTCCGTTCGTGAAAAACGAGCTGAGTCCTCGATTAAATGATGTCAAAATTCTAACTGACGAAGAGTCCATTATCAAAATTGGTGTCTGGCTTTTGAAGCAGCCCCGTGTGCCACATCATTTCTTGGGATACTATTCGGAAATCCGCGGTGCCCAAATATTAAAAAACATCAAAAACATCGCAGAATCACAAAAAACAATGCAGTTGGCCTCGCGAAGCAAATTGTAAGACAAATTCAGACTTTGAAACAATAATTACCCTACATTCCAGGTCAACAGTACGAAAACCAATACAGCGTTCTGACAAAACGGATATATTGGCTGATGTAGATTCTTGCCATGTAATGTGTTCATCATTGCTGAATTTGCTAGAATTAGAAGAAAAACTCATGATGAAAGCGATTCCGGATACATCAAAAAGAGCCCAAGTTTTTCGAGAGCTTGTTTCAAGACCATTAATATATGTAGTACTTCAAACACAAAAAGTTGTAAACGAAAAAGATATTGGAATCGTTCCACTGCTGCCTCTCCTTCACCTTTTATCACAAAATTCTGCCAGGTTTCATAACTTAGCCACGGTAAGAAAAAGGTCATAGTTATTAATTCATTGTCACGTATTCCGCTTTCAGAACAGCATTGGTGATGTTCAATTCGACTCCCTCATGCGACAATTGCAAGTGAAATGTTCATCTTATGTGAATGAAGTGATTGAGAACCTGAATGAAGATACTACAAAGTTCGTACCTCCTGATGGAAATGTTCATCCAACAACTGCATCGGTACGTTGGAAGTTCTAACTTATCTCGGAGCATCAATTAAAATGTTTATCCTGTTTCAGACTCTCAACTTCCTTTCAAGTCTAACAGCTCATCGTCTTACTGTAACACAACATGTTCTCGCATTGACAGCTCCTCAGGGAACCAGCACGAATCTTTTGTTACCAAAACTATTCGCCCGGATACTTTCTGCTCTTGGAAGTATGCTCAAAAAGAAAGCAAATCTGTATGACGATCCGACATTAGCCACTATATTTTTGCTCAACAATTATAACTACATCGCCAAAACGCTAGCTGATGAACAAGACGGTCTCCTTCCAGCAATTACGGAAATGAATTCGAACATTCTTTCATTTTATCATGAAGAGATTGCCACTTGTACTAATGAATATCTGAAGAGCTGGAATGGAATCGCTTCGATTCTTAAATCTGTCGATAGGATTGGAGAAGACAAACAGATGGCGAAACACATAATGAGTGTAAGTTATAAATTAAAACTTCAAATCTACAGTACTTCTACAGACATTCGTTCGTGACTTCGATCAAGTGCTCGCCCAGCAAACGGACTACTGTATTTCGGACCCAAAAACTTCTGCCAACGTCCAGTCAGAAGTGAAGGCACGCATTTGGAAGAACTACTCGCTACTCTTGGACATATGTCAGCGACTTCACGTGTTTCCACAAGGCATAAAATATACTGAAAACACTTTCGAAATGGCAATCAGGAATCTATTCTCATCTGCTAGAATAAATTAAATATGTATAATACTGAGTGACACACTGTGATATGTTTTTCCAAATCAAATTATCTATTGCTTACTTTATGTACTTAAATAAATATAAGACATCTGAATGCCAGTTTTTTAGTGAAGCCTTTATATTGGCTTGAATCTCTTCTGCTATGAGTTTAGAAATGATCAGTAACAAATTTCAGAATGTGTCTGGGAAAAGTTACATCAAACTGGCGATCCGCTGCTTCGATCATTCTAGGTACGCTATAATTGCAAAAAACTTTATTCAAATTCTGACATTCTATAGCGTGCAAATCGTCACGTCGCGTACTTATGCTCAAACGAGGAGACACTGCAAAATTCATGCCGAATACAATGGTGTTTCCCGGTGGAGTCATAGACAAGTATGACTCGAAGTTAGGCGATGAATTCAGAATAGCTGGTGTCCGAGAACTTTTCGAAGAATCCGGAGTACAATTGACGAAAAATGGATGGCAAACATCTGCGAATAATCCAGAAATGACAAGTTTGAAAGCAGAAGTTGTCAGTGATGCATCGAAATTTCAAAAACTTTCCGAATCTGTTTGCGCTGATAAACTCATAGAATGGACCACTTTCATCACTCCGGCAAACTATCCACGAAGGTTCCTTACAAAGTTTTATCTCGTTCTAATTGACGGTCTGATAAAGTGTTTAATATCGTAAACTCAAACTATTTTCAGATGAACCAGCAATTGACTTGTGCACTTCTGAAATGTCAGAATATAGTTGGATTGATCCGAAAGATTGTGTAGCTGAAGCATACTCGGGAAAGTATGCCTTGCCACCACCACAAGTTTACGAGCTCACTCGTCTCGCTCAAGTATGTTGAATACATTTTAAAAAGTACTTCAATTAATTATTAAGATCAAAGACTGGGATTACTGCGACAAGTACGGAAATATCAAAAAGCCGATTTGTCCACAACCCATTAAAACAATCGGAGAAAACATGATCACTAATTGTTTCCCGGGAGACCATATGTATATTGGTGAGTGTAGTATCATTAGAGTTTGATGAAGTTCAACTGTTTCTCTAATTTTCAGACGAAAATTGCTTCCAACAGCCTCTCCGTCAACTATCAGCAGACCGCGTGACTGTTTCGCCCACTCTTCCGACTCATCGGGTCACCTACTACTCAGAACCAATGTATGGAAAAGTTCGTGTCTACCAGCATCTTCTGAAACCAGCTGATATCGCAGCTTTTCACCAATTCGAAACTCATTCAAAAGATATTTTGTGATATTATTCTGCATAGGTAGTTCGGGTGTATTCTTAGTCATTTAAGGATTGAATCAAACTCTTTTACTGTTTAAAATAAATTTTAAAATCTAATTTGTTTCAGAATTCAATTCTTATTTTTAGATTCCGAGTTTGTTCCAGGCGATTGAAGGCTTTCTTTTGATGGGGGTTCAGAACTCGGATTCTTCTTCTCCGTAATTTCTAGACTCAGAGCTGCAATTCTTGGATGTCGGAGATATCTCAATTTAGTGTCCTTCTCGTATGGGCCATTTGTCAGAGAATCATCAGCTTGCATGAAGTAATTAGCATCTCCACCATTGTATGAACTTGGAAGGTTAATAAGAATGAAATGAGTTTTCAAATCGACAGCGAGCAACAGTGCGAGACGATTCTCCAAATCTCCTGAAAACATACAATTCTTATGTATGATCTTGAATAAACTTGCCATAAGTGGCATCTCGCCGAAGGGAAACCACAATTGGACGACCTTTATACTCGAAATTCCAAAGTTTTGACCTACTGTAGTAGCTTTTCCGAGAAATTTCAATCTTTTTTTTCTCAGATTTCGAAAGCCTTTCAGAATCATACCATTTCGGAAAAGGACATTTTAGCTGTTTGACAGGACATTTATCAAGCGAATGTTCAGCTGAAATTTTTTCATTTGTCCTATGAAAACTCAGAAACCTGAGGAGTTTACCTTGCTTTAAATGACTAGAGCATTTTATACAAAACGTGTGGCCACATTCCAGCATGGCATCTTGTCTCTCAGCCCAACTTTCATAATTTATCATCTTGAAATATCCTAGTTATTCTTTTTTCTTTCTTACAGAAGAATTACCTCCCCACATTCATCACAACGATGACAAACTGCCAACGCATCTCCCAAATCCTCATCTGTTTTATTTTCTTCGTCCACCCTTCTCGGACTTTTTTCACGATATGACATTTTGGAAGGGACTGTACGGTTGGTTGAAGTATTACTGAATACACTATTTTTCCTAACATTCACTTTTTTTAAACTGACCGTGCATTTTGATTCGAGTTCAAGAATATTTTTCGAGAGATTTTATGAGTATTTTGATTTTCCATGATTTCGATTGGATAGTGTTTCAAAAAAGGAATGCGATATTTTAATTTTTATGTTTGTACACGTAGGTTGTATTAATCCTTCTCCTTGTTATTTTTTAAGGGTACATTATCCTTTTTCAGAACACGTATTCACATGCAATTAAGATTGGAATTGGACATGATGATCTCAAAACCAATGTTCCTTCCTGTTTCATCTTTATGTTTCGCAACACCTCAACCATATATTTTCATACTAGATCGGTAGCTTTCAAAATTACTCAAACCTGCCTTCTGAAGGTCATCTGGTGTCTTCTTTTTAAGGGGTTACTGTGAAAATGCAAACGCGCTCCATCGAAGTACATGAGAAAATGGCGCATACATTTGTTTCTGAATTTTGCAATAAAAATGTCAATTAGTTCAACTTTGGTTTTTTTTCCTCTTTTTTGCTCAGATATAAAATCAGACATCTCAAAACTCTGTTTTAACCTGCTAAAATGACTGAAATTGACATTTTAGAAATACTATACCAATGCATTCTCAACAACGTCCAGGTCAGATGGGCCGGCATGCCTATGGGGTAAGTCAGGAATTTGATATTAATCATTTTCTCAGATAAAATTGTTAATTTCTGTAATGATCAGTTTCGAAACTGTTTCCAGGCTGTACCTAGCGGGCACATTCGTCGCCCAGGTCCTCACTCCGCTCAGCAACAACAACCACACGGACCACGTGCACCTCCGCCTGCTGCCCAAAAAAAGAGAAGATACGCTGATAAATGTATTCATCCCAAGGTTTTTATTAAATAATGAAAACAAATTCACTCACTCCTGTTTTAGATACGAGAGTTGGAACCTGATTCAGAAAACTACATGGCTCTTCTTGTCTCTGAACAGAAATTGGATGCAACACTTTCGCGAAAAAGGCTGGATATTCAAGAGGCTTTGAAACGTCCCGCCAAAATCAGAAGACGTCTCCGTGTATACATCTCTCATACTTTCATCGAAGAAAAGCAACCAGACAGGGAGCATGATGCTGCTTCACTGCCAATGTGGGAACTTCGTGTTGAAGGACGTTTGCTTGATGATCAAATTACCGCCCCGCCGGTTCCAGGACAGCGACAGCTCCCCAAGAAGAAGTTCAGTTCATTCTTCAAATCTCTAGTCATTGAACTTGACAAGGATATGTACGGTCCGGATCAACATCTTGTTGAGTGGCATCGTACACCTCAAACGAATGAGACAGATGGATTCCAAGTAAAGCGAGCTGGGGACCGCCCCGTGAAATGCCGGATTCTTCTTTTACTCGACAATATACCCTTGAAATTCAAACTTCATCCGCGTCTTGCCAAAGTGCTTGGAATCGCCGCAGATACTAGACCAAAGATTATTGAAGCTCTTTGGCATTACATCAGAACTCATGGTCTACAAGATAATCAAGACCACGACTATATCAATTGTGATGCATTTCTAAAACAATGTTTCGGTGTAAACCGATTAAGATTTATGGAAGTTCCGAACAAATTGCACCATCTCCTTCAGCAAATTGATCCACTTGAGTTTAATCACATCATTCAAAGACCCCGAGATGGTCAAGATCAGGTTTCGACTTGTTACGATATCGAAGTGGAAATGGAAGATCCAGTGAAACAATATATGGCTGCTTTCGTTCATAATCCATCATTCGCAAACGATATTCAGATGCTCGATCAAAAGTGCTACGACATCATCGAACAGCTAAATGAGCTGAAAACCCGTCGTGACTTCTATGCTAGATTCTACACAGACCCAACTGGATTCGTCAAAAATTGGTTGATGAGCCAAAGTTCAGATCTGAAGATGTTGAACGATGTGAATGGAGATGTTGAAGCTGAAAGACACGCGGCAGCCTATACAGGACCATTAACTGAAGAAGGTGTACAACGGTATGCACTTAATAATTTGACGCATTCTCTTTTGGGGTTATTCACGTCCGGACTCTCTTTTTTTCCTTCAATTCATTTACCGGAAAAAACTGTTATTTCCGGACGTGAGTAGCCTCATTAATATATTTCACTTGAAAAATTATTCTTAAAAAATTTCTTTTCAGTTACATGTACCAAAAGGTGAACCAGAAACGACATGAGTTGGAGCAAAGCCTCGGAGTTCGTCCTAATTGACAAGTTTTAGCTTCTGTGATGCACGTTTTTAAATTGTTTTTTACTGAAATGGTCTCAATTATTACTTATTTTCACGTCTATCTCTACATTAACTTATTCGTCTACATATCTTTTTTTGTGAATCAACAAGTATTTATTTTTGCAATAAATTTCACGTGACCTTTGAAAAAACATCAAAACTTGGAAAATATGTTGAAAATTATAGGCGTTCGTTAGTTTTTACTATTTTCTTTTCATTCGAGAATTTCAATGGATTCGGATGAAGAGATTATGTCTTCGTATTCTAGTGTTATATTGACTGCAAGGTGAATTTCTGAATATTTCCCGTTTATTATCAACCCGATTAATTTATGCGCAGTACTGAGACTACCATTTCTACAAGAGATTCAGCAAGCAATGCAGTTCCAGCTGTAGTTGATATCAACGATGAAGAAGTTTTCGAGGATGCCAGCAGTGATATTAGTATTTTGTCAGTAATTTTTTGGAGATTACGTGTAAATGTCGTGATTTTTCAGAACTAAAAAACAAGAAACACTTGTTCATTTGGATAGAAATAAAATGCGAAAAGCGGTTCACCAAGACTTGTGTACCCACACTCAAAAAGTATACGAACCTCTGTTTCTAAGGAAATGTGAACCACAGAAAGCTAGACAACGAACTGCACCACCCGATCTTATTCCGATTCAAAAAGTTGGATTGATGGAAGCAAACCAGGTAGAATTGATCTAAAGTTAATTGACTTCAATAGTTATCGGTTTCAGAAGATGTCTGGTCATTCAGCTCTACTTATGAGTCTCAATACTTCAACTTATTGTGTTCGTTATATGGCAGCGAATGCAATCCAAAAACCGAAAAATGTACTTGTCTACGCATCTCCAATAAATTTTGTTCGGTTTGTCGCTCGTCCGGAACCACAAAGAACTACTGTAATACAGTTTTATAATAAACATGCAATAATAATGGTCATTCAGCAATCTGTCTTCGAAGATCCATCAGAAACAGTACATTTAATGATGAGTCCAGATGAATCGATTGTTGCTAGAAGACTATTACCACGATGGCAAACTGTCACTTTCACCTTGGCATTCGGAAAGAACATGGCAGTTAAATACCGTATCATCGAAACTCGTAAACAGCCTGTAATCTATGTGAAAGCAAAAGTCGATCATGTAAAACGTGTATCAACATCAACACTTTATCGCACCGAACCTGAGCAGGTTTGAACAGTATACTGGATAGTCAAATAGTTTTCAACTTCAGAGAGTTGAATATTGGACATGTTTCAAAGCGAACGATTTGAAGTTATCGACAGTAGAAAAGAATGATCCTCAAATTGTGAAAAAAGTGTTTTTTGAAACAGCGGGCATAGCATCATCTAATCACTCAATCAATATCGGAACTGGTGACATGGAAAACAAGAATCTGAAGAGTACTTAAATCTTGAGTTTGAATCTCTTATAATATTAGTATTCAGAACGGAAAACTGTCAAGTCATACAAGGAGTTGAATCTCATGTGGCAGAGAACGGACGAATACTGATAAATACAAATTTTGTTTAAATAACCACCGTATAAATAGTTTATTGGCAATTTTCTAGCGAATAGTTGATACTTGAAATATGACTTTGATATGTACAGAATTTTGAGTTCTATTCGGGTAACGAAAGTGACTAAATTGAAATAAATAAAGGTACGGAGTTTGATTTTAGAAAACGTCCGACGGATAAACGATATGACGATCCGGACACTGATAGTTCCAGCATTGAAAATTGAGGTAACCCTGAAATGTAATCAACGCATGCATCTCATTCATCAACTCACCGGGCAAATTAAGGTGTCAGGAAGCTTCCGCTGCCAGGCAGGCGCGACGATCTTTTTTCTGAATTCTAAGTATACGGCTGGTAAAAGGTTAGTACTGAATCAAAACATTACCCAGCAATGTTCTTCACAACTCCATTATGAGCGAATGGACAAATCCCAGGTACAAAACAGTGCCCGTATTTGTTCAGAATACATTCTTCAACAGTATTACTCGAACTTGATGGTACTGTGACTATAAGCGTCGTAGCTCTTTCCACAGTAACTGATTTTCGCGTTGATAACTGAATTGCATTTTTTCTTGGGTTACATAAAAAAGAAACGCACCTCAGCTGGGGCCGATCCATTTCTCGATTTTTTAAAATTACCATTACTAGATGAGACTTGCCTATCTCTATGATTTTCCTTACCAGATACAATCAAACGAGCTTGAGTTGTGGAGGGTTGACTATCTTTAATTTCAAAGCTTCTTAAAGAGAGTAATCTTTGTAACCATTACCATCAACATAAATTTGATCGCTATCAGCACCAGAATGTGGAGATGGCTGAGCAGATGTAGTGGGAATCGGGTTAACTTTTCGTATCAGCACATACTTACTTCCTAAACAATTCGTATGAATGTGCATTTATGAAAATCAACAAACGGTCATAGTCGTTCCTGTCATTCCTTGATGGCTGCGAAGCATCACTAGCTCCTTGTGTGTCGTTTTCTAAATCATCTTCTGTCATGAATCTTTTCTCAGGGTACGTTCGGTAACGTTCATCCTCGTCTGGTTGTTTGATTCCCAATTGGCGCTTCAAAACTTTTGTTGAAAAATCAAACATTTAATTATGGACTTACCTTTCTCAAAAAGCACTTGTCTCTCATCCCCTTTTGATGTTCGACCCATTCGATTAATGTGTTTTCTGAAACTGACTCGATAATTTTCTTCCGCATTTCAGCATTTTCTGGATCGCTGAAATTTCCTAGAGGGAATCGTCCTTCATCTGAAAACTGAGTAGGGCGAGGAGGTTGTCCGCCGAGTGTTCGCTGATATCGTTTGGTACTATCTGCAACTATTTTTCTCGGTTTTCACCCAGAATATAATTGAGAAAACTCACTTGTTGAATACCAGTTATATTCATTATGATGCATCCTGGAAATGATTTTAATAACTTAAAAAACTTGCAAGGCACGTGATGCGATACAGCGAAGAACACAACCACTGCGCAAGTAAGCCAGCGCTTACGCTCGTAAATCGACACGGACTAGTTTCGCGCTTCGCGAAAACTAGAGCCTCAGTGAAAATTGGCGCATTTTCAAAAATGTTTTTTAGAGCTTTAATGTGATCCCGTGGGAATTGTTGAATATTCAATTGAATGTTGTGCTATTAGGTAAAAGGGAGATTACAATCGATGAAAAGTGTATTACTTGTTTAAGGAAAATCAAACTTATTAAAATTTATGTATGTTATGTTTTAAAGTATTTACAGAAACATTTCGGTCTCGCTCCAATTTTCAGAATCTCACAATAGGATGTAGTATGTCTATGAACACCCATTCTTCTCATTTTGTGAATAGAAGATATCTTAAAGTATTTAAAATAGTTTTTTATTGTTCATAATAATAAACATCCATAACAATAAACAGTTATAACCCTACTGTTATTATTTATACTCGTCTGAACATGTTCATACTTTTCCACCGTCTTTTTTCGATTATATATAAGAATGATCGGATCTCATAACGAGATAACGAATTAAAAGAGATCCAGAGACAAAAATGATACCATTTGCCGCATTACTTTTCGGATGTGAAGGGCGTTGCCACTACTTGTTTTCTGACAACTTTTCTCCTGAACAGCTGGAAATGATAGGTTCAATATGTTTAGATCTGATATTTCAGATAGTTTATGAGAGTGAAAATAAACCTGAAATATAAAAATATTTCTTCTCGGGAATAGTGAATTCCCATCGTTCCATTTCATAACAAATTGGAGAAGAATAAACATTTTGAATTTATAAACATAAATCCATATGAATCGATTCGATGTTGTCGAAAAAATCAAAGCTATTTTTCAATTCTTACCATCGAAATCTGAAAAAAAGCGAAATGAACTTTTGAAAACGAGGTCAACATCCCGGATCATACTGTAGCATTTTTGCAACTCAGCCCCTTCAAATTCGTTTTCCAATTCTTCTGCAGTGTCTTTTTTCCCTCATGTTTCCAGTATTTTCAATTCATTCAATACATCATTCCCAGTCATTTTCTAATGTTCCGCGCATCATCCGCGTCCACTTTCATCGTTGACGTCTCCGGGCGTCCGCTCCCTTTTCTTCTTTTAATATCCGAATCTTCAATTCCTCGTCTCGATGGCAATTAGACACGGACCTGTCCACTTGCAACCGTCTATCCAATTATTATGAATCTCTGTCCGATTCTTCGTCGACGTCTTCTTCTTCTTCTTCTCCACGAGAAACCTATTTCTCTGTTTTACTTCTGGTTTCATTGTTCTTCTGTCAGCACTCGAACAAAAATGAAATATGGGCTTTTCCGGCCGTCTAGCAGTATTGGGAAAGAGCTTTCACTCTTTGGTGCATTCTAAGTCTCTTCATCTTCTACTCTCTCTTTCCAATGGATCATTTTACCACATCCAGAAGAGCCACCAGAACCCGTTAAAGAAGAAAAAGAAAACGACGTCTTCTTTTTCTTTTCTTTCGAGTTTCCTACTTTTTTCAATGGAATAAATATATAAATAAAGACAAACATTGTCTATGTCTCCTATACAGTCATTTTCTCTCGTAACATGAGTTCCTGAGAAGCCATATGACCCAGGAAGAGTATCCATTTCCGTACCAACTTTTTGAGTGGCGTCTCTAGTTTTCCCTAGTTCAAAGTCACCGAAATACAATCTGAATCTTCAGCGTGGCCTGATTCGATCTTTCCAGATTCAAACAAAACTAAATCTAGAATTCATGGGAAAACCAGAACTTTCTGATTCCTTTCAAATATTTCAAAGTTTTCCTCCACACATAACTCCCTATATTTTTCCAATTTTATGGCATAAATAACAATTGAAATGTGGTTTAGATGATGATGCCGGTTATATATGAATCAAACGTATTGAATTCATAAATTCATAAATAAATCAAAAGATTCCTTTCCTCGTCTTCTTCTTCTCCTTCTTCACTTTTTGTACCCTTCGATCCTCCTTCTTCTTCTTCCTTTTTTCTTCCATCTATATCCATTTGTCGTCCCTTCTTGTCGTCTCCATGTATTATGACGACTAGCTGTATGTATGGGACACTCAAGTGTTCGCACCCGGTTTGCGCAACCGTTTCTCTTTTCCGCGGCGACACTTCGCGGTGCTGACCAACGGTCGGAGGGACAAAAACTGAACGAAAAAAACAACTGATATGGAGGGATGAAGTACAGCCGGATGAATGGCAGAAATATCCAGTCTCTCCGTGAAATTATGAGATCCAAGTACTACTACAGGAAGCCAGTTTTCCGTTCTTTGGGAATATGACCACTTGACTATTACTGTACAGTTACTAGTTGAAGTGATTGTTCTTTTTGTTTTCAAAGTTTTCGAGTTATTGTTTGCTAAAGTGATGAGTGAAAATGTTTGATTTCAAGTTAACTTGAGTTCCGAAACCTGTAATTTACTGTATTCATTTTAATAGACCGATTCGCTGTTTTCAATGTCGTAGAGGTTATTTATATTTGCTTAAAATTATATAGATCTTTTTTTCTTTTTTCGTTCTGTATTCGGACTCGGTTGTTGGGTATCGGAAGAGAGGGAGGGTGTCCAAACTGATAATTCTTATTTGAATTATTTTCTGATATTTTCGTTTCTTATCAAGCAGGTGTAAATTTCTGATTTCCTTAATTTGGCCGATTTCCTCATTTCGTCGCCTTCTGTTCCATCGTCAATCATCTGACATGTCAATTCTTTGGTGCCCTTGATTCCATCTTCCGCTGTCGACACGTCATAAATCTTTCGTATATTTCCAAGCAAAGAAAATTCGAAAGATCTTCACCAATTATCTATTTAGAAATTACACCTGCAAGTTTTAGAGTGAATCGTTTACAGTAGTAATTCACAGCTTCGAACCAATAATAATAAAAATAGAAAACCATGTCAAAAATTGATTGAAAAATTTCACTTTTTTATTGATAATTCCGGAAATGTTGGTGTCTCTTTGAATCACTTTGTTTGTCCGTTTGTTGTCTTTCGAAAGCGCGGATATGACCACTTCACAAATATTTCGGCCGTTCGGTTTGCCCATCCGCAGTGCTCATTCAAAACATTTTTTGCTATTCAAACTTTAATATTTTGCATGTTTCAATCCACTTCTTTTCGTCTTTTTTTGACAAAAATGAATGTCACGGAATTCGTTTTTTTTTCTCGAAAAGAAAAAAGGAAGACGTCGTCGTAGTCGTTGTTCATTCTCTTTTTCCTGCAGCTTCGCACATTTTATATTTATTCAAAACGTCCATTTTTCGTCTTTATTCCTGGTTCTGCTCCTCTTCTTTTTCTTCATTCCAAACGAATAATTTGTATTCTTATTCCCATCTGGCGATTATTTTCGAGTTGCCAAATCGAATTTTGAAAAAGAAAAAGAAGAAGGAGGAGGAGGAGCAGAAGAAGAAGAACATAATGATGATGTGAGAGAAATAGGAAGAGAAGATGTCTTCTTCTTGATATCTTTGAAGTTTCAAATGTTGCACCATGTTGTTTGAAATGTTGCATACTCGATTTGTACTATAGGCAATCTTATTTCTACTAGTGAACCTTTTGAGTTGGTTTTTGGAGTTTGGAACAGAGTGTTTCAAAAGTTTCAATTCAATTTATATTGTATACGGGTTTTCAGATTTTCAAAAATATATATTGTAACCAGAAGAGGTAAGGAAATTGAAAATCCTCAATTTTTAACATATTTATTCTCGTTTTCGAAAAACAGAACGAATTCGAAATCCTCTTCTTCTGTCCCGTAGCTCTCTACCTAATGGATTCATTCTCTTTCTCTAAATGCTCTCGTTCTCTCAGTGAATAATTAGCCAATTCTCAGTCATAACCATCACCTTTCTCTTCTCTTTCTACTCCAAAATACCGCCCATCCGGGACACCCCATGCACCCCCTTCTCACTTCCTGTCATTTCCATTTGACATCTTTTGAGTTCCAACGAGAAACACTAACGATGCCATTCATTTAGGTGAAATAGAATGGGAAAATAGAGAGAATTTGAGAACAAAAAGAGAAAAGAAATGGATATAAATAACGGAATAAGTGACTTGGAGATCGAGTAAAAAGAACAGCAGGAGTTAGAAATAAAAAGAAAAAAAGAAGAGAAGAGAATAGAAAAGCGAATGTACTCGGAATACACCAGATGTTTTATTTAAAGTGAAAATATTCGAAAATTCAATGATTCTCTTGATAGGAAATGATAGTACCACTTGAAACTCAAATATCTTGAACTTAGAATACAAATAATAACTATACGTTTTCTCCTAATGAACCCACTTTGTCATTCTCTTCTTAGGTGGTCCAATTCTATTTTTTGATTCTCTTTTTTCCACCTCAAAACAACATGAATATAGAATGAGAAAAAGAAAAGAAGGGCTACGAGTAGCCAGTGTCATGTCCACTCGAAATAGGGTTCTCCTCCTTTCTTGCTCCTCAGAGGGTGAGAAAACGAGAAGTGTATTGGAGCATGATTGGATTGTGCTCCCCCTCCCAATGACTGCGTTCACATTGAACCCACCCTTCTCCTCCTCCCCCTTCTGCTTCTATTCTGGTTATGTCCGTTCGTTGCTTCTTCTTCTTCTTCTTCTTCTTCTTCTTCCTCCTTCTCCATCTTCCCACTCTGTTGTGCTCTTCTCACATATTTCGCGCGTCCAGTTCTCTCTGCGTCTCAATATTCCAGATTATTACAACTCAACTGTTAATATTCCTGCGACTCTTCGGGACCCATTTCTCCCGTTTGCTCTTGTCCAAGAGAGCTTGTTCCCTTTCTCTTTTCTTGCACCATTCACTAAATCCCAGCTCTCTAATGCATTATGTGATGGAAAACGAGAAGAGCGAAGCGGTCATTCTTTCGTGTTTTCCAACCCTCTACGTAATCCCTACTCTCGGTTTCATGATGCCATTTTTCGATTTTGTCATGTTAAACGAGAAAAAAGACCCCCTTCTCCGAAATTTTTGATTTCGAAATTGTATGCTTACTCATTCTTTTTTCGAACTGTTTTTGTTTTTCTTCCTCACTTGTTATCTTGTTTATTATCATTCAAGTTCACAGTTATTCGTTTATTTACTCTAGTATACCAGTACCCACATCTGCGTAGTTCGTACAGATATGGGAGTCAAATTCTGGAATTTCAGAAAAACTAACTTTACTTTCCAAGAAAAATTAGTTTTTATCTTTTTTCAAAGTTAAAATAAATAATTTGTTTTGCAAGAATCGTGTTAATTTAAGAAATCAGGTTTTCTATTTTAAACCTTGAAGTATAATTTCAGAAAGTTTTTTTTTTATTTTCATGTCAAAAAGTTGATAATTCGAAAATTAGAGAATTTTCGAACGTTGGTTTCCGGTACCTGCCATCTAAATTTATTTGATTGCTACCCCACTAAATGACTCATAATCAGTGACCCCTGTTCACCCCTCTCTAAGTTCTTTTTTCTTATCACCTTCCAATCTTTTTCCCTCAATTCTTTGTGCTCTCCCTCCATTAAATTCAATGATTCACTCGAATTCGTTGTTTTTTTCAACCAAGGACTTCTCGAATTCTTCTTCAAAAACCCCCGCAGACACTCTTTTATTTTCTTGACCCATTGCACTAATCCAATAAATAAATCAGAAGAGAAAATTGTTCTTTCTATAAGAGATCTTTGATTCACACTTTTTGTCTGAGCTCCTTTCCGAAATCTTCTTTAAAAAATATTCTTCCTGTTGTTATTTTTATTTCTTGGTGATGGTCTTCTTCATAAAATTTCTCATGTTATGAATTGAAATTCAGAAATCAAAAACCTCGATAAATGAGTGTACTTCTGGAAAGTTTTTATGTTTTTATTACCGTCTTCTTGACATTTTTCTCAATTACACAACCATTTGTTCTCATTCGAAACCTGAGTGACCTTTCCTCAAAAGTTAGTTTCATTCCTCTTCTCTCTACGAGTCCATAAAAAGAGAAACAGTTGGCAAGTGTCTGTTTGCGTGTTTGGTCAACATACAAACTCTTGACCATCATTAACCGAAAAGAGAAGATAAAGGAGGATTGAAAGAGGCTCTATTTGAAGAACTTGTACGAATATTCATATTCCGAGTTCAAAATGTTTTCCACTTTTCTTCTTTCAAGATTATTTTGAATTTTTCTGAAAACTTTGTCAATATTTACTCACAAAATCAGTGTATTCTCTGAAACTTTTTCCACTAACACTTCCCTCATAATCTCTTTCTTTCTTTCTGATCCACCATCTGTCACGGTGGTCTCTTTCTCCTCTTCTAAACATATTGCTCAAGTGCATACATTTCTTCTTCTTCTAAAAGTGCTTCTCATTTTCCATCATGTTCCATTTCTTTCTCCTGACCGTATGTTCATTTTCTCTAATTCTCTCCGTCATTTCTCACTATTTCTCTTCATCCGAATATTCATCCAGGCGAATATTTTGCCGTATTTCCGTTGATTGTTCAAGTTGATAACCTTTTCCGATTCCGTCCTCACCTCGAGATTCGTCAAATTATGAATTGAATAGACTATTTGCCCTTCCATTTTTGGTGCCACTCCTTTCTTCTGACTCATTTCCTACAATCTAACTACAAAAACTTTCTTCTTTACTTACTTTTTTCTTTACAAACATTCAACTTTTTCCGGAAGTTTCTAACTTCCAGCTCATTGAGCACTTCTATTCCGGTCCGTTTCTTTTTTTTTATTGAAATCAAGTAAACACGTCATGATTTTTGAACGAAAATATAATTTTTCAAAGTTCATACTCAAGCTTGTAGCAATGTAGTAAACTTTTGTTGAAAAAAACTTTAGTGAGAGAGAAAAATCCAAAAATCTTTATTTATCCCTCAGAAGTAGATTCACAACTGATTTTTTCCAGAAACAATTGTCTAGGATTAGAGAACTAATTAGATCTTAACGATCATCAGAATGTCCATACTGTTTTTCTCAGTTCTCAACTCTCAGTTACTATTTACAATTAACTATGAAAATTTTATCAAAGAACAACGAGTTGATTTGCCAAGTATCATTTCCATTTTTTCTTCTTTTTCTTCTTACTTCTTCTTTTCTGCCTCTTTCTGAACTCTCTCCAATGTATGATAAATCGGTTCTTGGACCACCGGAGTCTGAACTTTAGATTTTCCCTCATCTTTCACTGGCTTTACATCTTGTAATGGTTCCGTGAACTGAGAAGTTCCCTTCTTCTCTGAAACAATCGGAGCACCACAAGATGGATTCGCCAATTGAGCATATGGGTTGTTTGAAGCAGTTCCGCTTCCTTTTTGGAGGGTTGTCTGAAAGTACAAACAGTAGATTTTTCAGTTAAAAACAATAATTCATTAATTTTGACTAGTAAAAAGATATCTGCTTCCTATTGTGGTTGTTGAGGTGGTGGTTTCCACAAGTTAGATTTAGCAGTGATACTCTTTGCCTCATCTCCCGTATTGCTCACTTCGTATGCTTCAACTCCGAACTGAGTGATCGAAATGAGGACATGAATCAAGACGAAAAAGGAGAAAAGGGCATTGCCAGAGACACAAACGAACAGAATAAGTCCAGCGACGACAGGTGAAAGAACCACTGAAAATCCAATTGATTTTAAGTACTCTGATAGAAAGAGAACTCACCAGCTGCTGCTTTTCCGCGAGTCTCACAATCGGGATTCCCAACAACTTTTCTGATTTCATCTCGTCCATCCGTGCTCATTGCAATGTTGTAAGCAGATGCAGCAGCTGATGATCCAGCGAATAAAAAGTAGATGAACTTAGCAAAAGACGACGTTTCTTCAAGGGATCCGAAGATTTGAAGAAGCTCGAAAATTGAGCAAGTGATGACAGCTGAACGGGCAGCAAACGCGTAGAGAGCATAGTCGTACGGCGGGATTTTGTCCATTGTTCCGGTGTCCAATTAGTTGGAAAATGGAATTCAGAGTGTAAGATTTTATGGGAAGATAACAGGTATTTATGAGGGGAAACATGGGGGTAACGGGAGGACGAGAAGGGCTGGAGAAGGGCTGGGGTGTTAGGTAAATAGAATTATGAAACTGTCGGAGGCTCACGACAAAACTGTTATTTTGTATTGAAGCTTTTAAATAATTCAATTAACTAGGAGATTTTTTTCTATTTTTGATTGACTCTGATTGCTGAAATGTGTCATCTAACAGTTTCAGCGTTCCCATTCTGAGAGTTTTTATCAAAATTACTGTAGATGCTGAAATTTTAAGTTTCGACCCTTTTCTATTTTTGCTTTTATATATTTCGTTCTAATCTAAATATTTGTTGTTCATAATATAATTTCAGCCTCCTTGCTGTCAACAATAATAAGAAATTCTTTCATCTAGGATTCGAGAATCTTCATTTACTTCTCTTCCAGCTAGTCGTCATCCTTTTTTCCATTCATATTTCATTCATTCATACTTCCTCTTCTCTTTTCTTATTCCACTAGACGAAGTCCGCCAGGAAGAGGCTTTTCTAAGAATCTGCAAAACTGGACGAAAGCTTTCTCTCTGATAAAGAAAAAACGGAAGAAAAACAAGATTGAGAGCCGTTCTGTGTGATGATTGATGAATGTCATTTTTGTGAGTCTTTTTCATCAAAAAACACACTTTTCATCTCTGGTTTTCTTATAGCTTTTTTGGGAACAAGTAAGGCTTTTTCTGCTTTAGATATCGTATATGTTTAGAGTTATTTTTATTTAGTTTTCAAATTGTATTTAAAATTTTCCCAGAAGGTACTCAACTTTTAAGTTCGGTTTGGAATGTAGCTGAAGTACATCAGTTTTCTCAAATTAATATGCGATTGATGTATGAGTGACCCGCTTAATTCGATGCCAGAAAGAATTATGATTCAGTTCATTTTTGTATAACATTTACTGTAAAAGATACTGTAACATTTTGCAGGATTTCAGATTACCAAGAATTTCTATTTCAAACTCCAATATATCTACATCCCATTCTCCAGTGATCTACTAGTTTTCCCTAGAAGCAGTTCCCACTATCGTACTTATTCTAATTCGAAATTTCTCGATTCGGAAATATGAACTCTCTTGTAGACATTATGTAAATTTCTGGCACCTTGCCACATTTTCCTGTAATCCTTTTTCTTCAATTTCTACTCCCAATTCATCCGAATTTTCTCTTTCAATGAACGCAATCCAATTAGCCTTTTCTTCTCTCTTTCTTCTCCTTTATTCCGTGCAAAAACCTGTATTTTCTATTCATTTTATCACAGTTATCACCCGGGAGAAAACGTCCTGTTATAATTATTAACACAAGGAATATTTTCACTTTCGTGCCTTCTTCAATCCGTTCTCTTCTTCTCCTCTTTTCCGTCGTACTCAATTCTAATCAATCCTGAATTCTCTCTCAGAAAAGAAGACGTCGCCAGGACAACAACAACAAGTGGGCGGTGCTTGCGTGGTGCGCACCGCTGATAACACCAAGAAAATAGTGTGTAAGACGGTGAGTTGCAGAGAAGAATATCATTTCAGGTCACTCCGTTGAATGCCGGAGAAAGAAGGCGCCGCACGCGCGGAAAACTGTCCTTTATTGTTGTGGTTATGCAATAATATCCTCTCGGATATTGACACCCTTTTTCTCTTTTCATTTCGTCCCGAACTGATTATAGTAATCTTTCTCATTTTGCAGCTGCCCAATTCAATTGAATCAGTCGAAATGACGACGGCTTCAGAGCTGCTGTCTGATGACGCACGGGCTCGATTCTCACATACAAAAGCCCTTTTCGAACAATTGGAACGACAACAAGATGTGAGTTGTGAGGTTAGATAAGTGTGGATCAATTTGTGTGTGTTGTCTGAATCTCGAATTTGAAATTGAAATATTTGTGGATCCTTAATTCTTCTTATATACTCATTTTGATTTCTTCCAAAGTTTCACCTGTATTAATACGACAGTTAGGAAAACTTTTAAGTTATTCTGATCCCGTTTAACTGAAGATAATCAACTTCAATACTGTATCAAAATTCAGTCAAACTTGATTTGAAACAAACTATATTGAGTCTCAAACTTTGAACAAGATTTCTAAAATATGTTTACCTAACTCTTCATAAAATATGAATTATTCACCACAAGTTAATTTCGATTTAATAGTCCATTTTCAAACTAAGATACTGAATCATAACCAATAAAGGTCATGTTTTTGCCAGTTGTGGGTGTATGTTATGAATCTAGAGATCGCCGAAAGTTCACTTCAAAAGTCATTAGTTTCCAGTTGATCTATCAGTTTCCAAATCAATTTCTTCAATTCAATAAGTTTAGGTTCCATCGTTCTACTCCCCACGTCTTCAACGTCAACCACCACCTCCTTTGCCTCCAAAACCTCCATCACAATGTCCTCCGAGCCCAATGTCGCAGGTAAGCGATGTGATCAAACAATCACATGGCTCCTCTTCCTCTTCTTCTCTTTCCTTCTTTTTTTCTGTTTTACACCCTCAAACAGTCATCAATTCACATTGTGTTGTCTGTTTCTGTTCGACCTAATCCGCTCATCGATAATAGATTCATGATATTATTGGGAACTGATTTCACTCACAATGCATTCCAACCCCATACACATAAAAACGAAAACCTCACTTTCAGGTCGAACGAAATTTCTCCGAATTGGCTGCAGATCTGGATCGAATCCAGTCTTCCCCAGCCACTTCCAGGTTCATACAGAATAAGTGAGTTCTCTTTTTCTTTTTTTCTTTTTTCTTTTTTCTTTCTACTAACACTTCTAGTTTTGATTTCTTCTCAACAGCTTCGCATGCTTCTTTCTTTTTCTCTTCAGGTCTTCAACTCTTCCGTCTTCTTATTCCGATTCTCAATATTCTTTCGAGAATACTGTAGCCACGTCGCAATACGGAATTCCACATAACAACAACAACAATTCATTTGAACCGTATTGGAGGAATGGATCCATATATCGAAGACAGTTCGATAAACCGTATGTAAAATATTTATTTTTCTTCTTCTGTTTTTTGCATGCTTTCTTTGAACTTGGTTTTTTAGTTGAGACTAACAAAAATAAAGAAGAGAAGGTGTCAAATGGGAGGTTAGAAAAATCATTTTTAACTAGAAAATAAAATTTTCATTTACATAATTTTTGTTAGATTCCGGTGTTTTTAAATTCTCAAATACAATCTGAACACAATTAGCACCGAGCCGAAATCAAATTGATTTCCCCTCGTTGAATATTGCTCCCAGCAGCTATCTAGAACTCTTTGACTTTATTATGATGACTATTCTAAATTTGAAAAAAAATGTAACGGCATTTGAAATATCTGTATTTCCAAATCCAATCTAGATTTATCCTCAGTTTTTCAAAAAAAACTATCCAATTTGGCACCTTCTACCAACCAACTCCTTATCAAATTTCCATTCCTCATACTCCAAATTTTTCAGTTTTGGAGAAGAAAACGATGCAAATATTGGAATTGCGAATGGTGTGAAGCATACAACGTACGCAGTCGTGAAGACACCGAAAGAAGCTGAAATTGAGACAACTTCTGAAAATAAAGGATTAATGGAAACAAGACGTGGATTGAGTCCGGAACGACCAGATGCAGATATAACAAATCGAAGAAAGGTCTCGTTCAGCACTGCACCGATTCCGGTAAGAAACCTAATCCGCTTCACTTTCTAACTTTATTTTGTTTTTATGTATGTGGCAAAAGTTGATATATATTAATTAATTGATATTAATACAATCCCTGAATTAGGTCACTTATTCAATTGATATGATAAGAAAAGAGAAGAGAGAAGAGAGCGTTCAATTTGCATAATATCTTCTTCTGTCACTCAAATTTTCACTTTCAGGTCTTCTCCGCGTTTTCCGTCGAAGACTATGATCGGAAGAATGAAGATATTGATCCGGTGGCAAGTTGTGCTGAATATGAATTAGAAAGAAGACTTGAGAGAATGGATCTTTTTGAAGTTGACTTAGAGAAAGGAGCTGAAGGTCTTGGAGTCTCTATTATTGGTTAGTTGAACACAGAAAAACAGTTGGGGAAGAGGATGTAATGAACAAATATATGTTTTCTGTTATGAACTTGAAGGCATGCTATGGGGAGCCTCCTAAGAGTGTCACGGATACACAGATTTTCCCTTGGTTACCACGCATACCATTTGAAAGATTGAGACGAAAATCAACTACTTCAAAAATAAACATAAAATGCTCTATTCTCCAGGAATGGGTGTTGGAGCTGATTCGGGTCTCGAAAAACTCGGAATCTTCGTGAAAAGTATCACTCCCGGAGGAGCTGTACATCGTGACGGTCGTATTCGTGTTTGTGATCAAATTGTTTCCGTTGATGGAAAGAGTTTGGTTGGTGTATCTCAACTGTACGCAGCAAATACTTTGAGATCAACGAGTAATAGTGTTACTTTCACTATTGGTGAGTTCAGAATTCAAAAAAAGATTTTGAATAAAAAAAGAATTTCCAGGAAGAGAACAGAATCTTGAAGAGTCCGAAGTGGCTCAACTAATTCAACAAAGTCTCGAACAAGATCGTATGAGAATGATGGGAGATGAAGAAGATGAGATTGAAGAACCCCCTCCGCCACCATCACAAATGCCACAAATGTCTCAAATGACGTCCTCTGAACAAGATAGATCCACGTCGTCGATGATTTCAAAAGAAGAAGCGGAAATTCGTTCGAAGATAGCAGCTCTTGAATTGGAACTTGATGTAACTCACAAGAAAGCAGAGCACTACCATGAAGTATTGAGTTCAACGAAGTCTCATTGTGACCAACTGGAAAAACAGAATGAACAAGCAAACCATATGATTAAGAATTATCAAGAAAGAGAGAAAGAATTACTGAATCGAGAAGAGAATCACGTTGAACAATTGAGAGATAAAGACGTTCATTATGCATCACTGGTACGTCAACTGAAGGAAAGAATTGATGAATTGGAGTCAAAATTAGAAGAAGCTGAAGAAAGAAGACATTCAATTCAAAATTTGGAATTGATTGAATTAAGAGAGAAACTGAAAGAAAAGATTGAGAATCGAAATGAAGGATTGGCTTATAAACCAGGCGGAGAACTTCCACATGAGGATAAAGCAGTTATGGCTAATTTGGAGACAATCGTTAGTTTTCTTTTTCTTTTTCTAAAACAAACGAGATATTTTCAGACGGCCACAAACAAAAAAGATGCTGAAGTTTCAGTGGGAAGTAGTTGGACAGAAGAGTATTCATCTCCATGTGAATCTCCAGTTCCGAGAATCTCCGAACCTGCGTCACCAGCTCTTCCACATAAACTGACACATCGTAAACTTCTATTTCCACTCAGAAAGAAGTACGCAGAGAACGAATTCTGGCGCGCCACGTGTCAACCAGTAGGACTACAAGCACTTCATTGGACAGTTGACGATGTATGTCAATTGCTTGTCTCAATGGGATTGGATAAATATGTGCCCGAGTTCACAATTAATAAGATCGATGGAGCCAAGTTCCTGGAGTTGGATGGAAATAAACTGAAGGTAATAGACATTTTAACCACTTTTTCATTAAAAAATCGATGAAATTTCAGGCAATGGGAATTCAAAATCACTCGGATCGTTCTCTAATTAAAAAGAAAGTTAAAGGAATGAAAAATAAAATTGAAAGAGAACGAAAACAGTTGGAAAGAGAAAGCCGTACTCGTGTTATTGCTCATACTATTCCAATGTGATTTCTCTTTTTTCTATTCTCAAATCTTTATTTTTTCTATTGTTTTCCCTGTCTCAAGGTTGTTTCGAATCGCCAATCCATGGGTTCTCTTCTCCCTGAAATTTTCAGTTTTCACTCCCCCCGCCTTTTCTTCCCATTTCTTCTAGATTCTGCATATAATTTCAGAAACGTCACATCTATTTATTTGTTTTAATTTTCAGTCGATGCACCACCAAAAAATGTGATATATTTCCTGACACTTCCCCTCACTAACAAGTTTATCCTCATCAGTTTGACCAATAAAGTCATGAATCCAAAGCTGGTCGAACTTTATTTATTTGAATCAACAACAAAATAAATATGTTGTGGCAATAAGGGAAAAAGAATACATTTGGAACAAATGTTGGAGAAGTTTGATCCGTTAAAAAACGTTGGAAAACAAGATAAAAACACGGTACAGAGAAGGTAGATCGTTTTTCAGAAGTTCCGGAACAGGATACGAAAAGTTAACAGAAAACAGAGACATTCTTAATTCAGTTTGATAGCATCTACTGAAAGATTCTCAAATTATTTAACAAGGAGTATGCTCGTAGCAGTAGAAAAATGAACGCTCAAAAAGAGAAAATTATGAAGAAAATATAGATTAATATGGAATCAGGAAATAGACAACAAATCAATCGCGACGTCGTGGGCGGTCTCCACGGTCTCCACGATCACTACGATCACCACGATCCCCACGATCACCGCGGTCACCACGATCTCCGCGGGCTGCACGATCTCCATGGTCAGAACGCTCTCCACGATTGCGGTCAATTTCAGATCTCTCGACTCGCTCTGGAGCTTTCTCGGGCTCGTTCGTTTTCTTCTTATTGTTCTTTTCAGCAACCTGAAAATCAATCACACCAAATTGTAATAATGAATCTCAAAACCAACCTGCTCATCAGTCAACGGCAAATAGTAAATCGGAGGAAGTGCTGCTGTTTTTTTGAAGCACTGATCAAGTGATTTTTTCGGAGCCTCTTCTTCAACAACTCGACGATTTGACTCATCTCTGAAATACTTTTTTTTTCGAGAAAAGTTTCATCTTTCTACCTTCGAGTCCCACGATCCTTTTCGTCATTCTTCGGTCTTTTTTCATCCATGAAACCAGCTCCGCGAGAGAATGGTGGAGTTTCAGAACGTTTCCTTTTTCTCTCCTCTTTAACCTTATCCTTATCGTCAACACGTGTCAATCGAGATGCGAGGCTTCCCCTTTTTTCTTTTCGCTCCGAATCCAGCTTGTCGTTGTCACGGATAACGTTTTGCAACTGAAAAAATACTGTGAACATCATGTCCAATCATAAAGACTCACAGTTATCTGAAGACTGGCTTTGCCTCCAAGCATCGAAGTTTGCGAAGTAGTGGAAAGACGATCAGCTCGTCCACCAATTGTAGCTGGTTCAGTGATGGTAGATTCTCTTCCTTCCTTGTACTTGGTCATCTGAAACAGAATGGAGATAACCCATACTTTTAGAAGTATTTAACATACATTTTCCTCAGTATCAAACACAATGGCTAATTTCTTTGGATTACCGTCTGGCCACACTATGTCGTGCATAGCATCAAGAACTTTGCCGGCATCGGCATCAGTATTGAGCTGTAAATTAATATGCTTCAAAAGGATCACGTCATTTTACTGATTACCTGTGCAAAACAATGACTTTTAACTTTGTCAATCCAAAAATCGACGATTTCTCCACCATGCCTCTCGATTTCGTTGCGCAGATGCTTTTCGGTGAATGGTCGCGTGAGACCACGGATGTGAACGATATTCGAGACTGGGTGTCTGGACCGGAAATAGGTGAACATTAAAAAAATTAAAACTCATTCTCTTACCTAGACGAAGGAGAAGATACGCGACGGTGAGACACCGATCCGCGTACCTTATCCTCCTTCTTGACACCATCGTCCCTCTTTCTATCGTTTCTATCGATCTGAATAACTTTTTCTTTCTCTTCTTTAACATCTTCTGCGTCCATCGAATCCTCGTTTTGCTCCTTTTCTTCATCGTCTCCATAATCCAACTCATCGCCATCCTCGTCCTTTTTCCCTTTTTTTGGTTCCTCTGTTTCAGCCGCAACTTCGTCTGCTAAAAACGAAACATTTCATTTGAATTTTTTTTTGGAAAACATACTTGTCGCTTCTTCCTTTTCAGTCTCCTCATTTGAACTTGCCGAGTTCCTCGTCTGAGCTTCTTCACTCCTGTAAGAACCAAAGAATACCAAGAAACCCTAATAAATAGATACTCACTTGATTGCCACGGGAGTTACAGAATCTTCGGCAGCCGTTTCGTTTTGCTCAACTACTGGAACCTTTACTTCGCCGCTGTTTTCTATAATTTCTCTCGAGTCTTCTCTGAAAAAAAACATTTTCATAAAAAATACAAATTGAAGTATTACACTGCCGGCAAATCGGATGCTTCAGATTTTGCGGAAGATCCATTATCTTCTTCAGCTCCCGTATTGGATTCTTCTTTTTTAATATTTATTTTCTGATCCAATTCTTTCTCGGGTTCGGCCTCAACAGGTTCATTATCTGCACTTGACTGAGAGGTTTTTTGGCTAAAAAATAGATAAATATATCGATCGACTACTAAACTAAGTTACCTTCTTCTCGGCGTCTGCCTCTTGGTAGGAGACAAATCTGATTTTTTTGTTGGCGACGAGTCGTTCTAAAATGAAGACTTGTTTAAAAAATATTCTCCAAGCAAAAAAACCTGGGAAACATTAGTTCCAGAAGCGTCACTGTCTGTTCGCTGTCTTTTTGGCTCCAATCCTAACGTCTCAACACATGTGTCTCCTTGAGAAGTGATAACCTTAAATGCATATTATTATAGGAAGTTCTTGAAATTTTATCACCTCTCTAAGTTTATCCTGCAAAACCGCTTTCACTCCTTTTATTGATATTTGACGCTTCTCAAGTTCTTCTTTCAGTTCTGCCACTTTAAGAGACGACAACGGTCGCCCGTCTATCATTATATCATCGTCCGACATACTTTGAGATGTGTGGTTGTGACAACTGAAAAACTTATTAGAATAAACCTTTACAATTTTCGAAAAATAAACAGAACACCGCTACGGGAATTCGCAGAGTCGCTCAGAAATGCGCTAGCTAGCTGCAGACCGCAAATAGTGCGCCAGTAGAGACGTCGACATATTATGTTAGCGGCTAGTCCCTCACACATCTTCAAAGTAAAAGGAAAAAGAAATAAATAGAACGATAAAAAATACTTCGAATTGGTAATAGAATTCACAAGGGACACATTCTTATACATAATCTGAGTATAAAATAAATTTTCGATATACAATATTGTTTTTTGATACGGACTAATGGAATTTTACGAACAGAAAGGCAGAGCGGAATGGAAGAATTTTATTATCTATCAGATAAATTATCACAGAAAACCAATGTGAAAGTTTCGATACAGTTTTCATCTTGAGACCTCGAGATAAAATGCAGTCATGTCCCTTTAAACGAACGGTATCACTGTTGGAAAAATTATTCGTTCGAACCAAACATCAGCCATGTCCAACTAATAATTAGCGAACAAGACAAATTCAAAGGTATACAATTGATTTTATTCAGTTTCGAATGTCATATTTCAGATGGTTCGAACGAGAAGAGTATATTCGGGGGCAACTCTGATGCGAGTGCTTTACCCTGTTGCTCTGTGTATGATTTTTGTTGCCATCAATGTGAATCTCAGTCATCCACCAATAAAAAGATCCCCAAAAGTGTGAGTTCTTAAATGCACTTTGCCAAATTTTCATTATTTTCAGGCTGTACGGACTGTTCCATTCTTACGACAGTGAATTAAGTGGAACAATTACACTATTCCTCATGGGATTCTTGATTGTAACGACAAGTATGGGAGTTTTTTGTTATAGGATGAAGTTTTACAAGGTGAGAAGTAACTTGACTCGATAGATACATCTAGGAATTTTATAGGCAATAAAAGTGTACATCATTGCTAACAGTGTGGCTCTTCTTGTTGTCTACTCGTTCTTTCATGTTCATAATGTGTCTAAAGCTCGTTCGGTTCCAGTTTCTCTACCCACAGCTGTTTTCCTAGTTTTACAATTTGGAGGTCTCGGAATTCTCTGTGTTCACTGGAAATGTCACCGAAAACTTCATCAGTTTTATCTCGTCATGCTGGCAGCTCTCACTGCCATATTCCTTCTGAACAATTTGCCGGACTGGAGTGTTTGGCTTGCAATAATTTCAATCTCTGTTTGGGACATCATTGCAGTTTTGACACCATGTGGTCCTCTAAAAATGCTAGTAGAAACTGCGAACCGTCGAGGAGACGACAACTTTCCAGCGATCCTGTACAATTGTGAGTTTTCCTATGCAGAAACTATTAGATTATCATGAAATTTCAGCCAGTTCCTATGCGGACACTCCTGACACTACCAGATCCAATAGTACTCTACTAACTGATATACCTCATCCATCTTATTCGTCTGTATTGCAATCGGATTCCTTACTAACAACTCCACTGACACCGAGGCGACAAAGTGAGATTATTTGATATAATAGTAAAACGAGATGACAAGCTATTATACAGAACCACAACTATACTCTTACTTCCAGGAGAAGTGCGTGAAGTGGAAGGCTCGATTCGTCTCGGAATGGGCGATTTTGTATTCTATTCTCTAATGCTTGGAAACACTGTACAGGTAAGAAATGTTATGGTATTCATTCAAATAGTTTTTTTTTCAGACGAGTTCTCTTTCCACAGTCGTTGCCTGTTTTGTGTCGAATCTTGTTGGATTAACGATTACCCTTCCGGTTGTTACATTATCACAAACAGCGATTCCCGCACTTCCCTTTCCTCTTGCGATAGCTGCCTTATTCTACTTTTCTTCTCATATCGCATTGACTCCTTTCATAGATTCGTATACCGTGAAACTAATCCTGTTTTGACTGACTGTGCCATTCTTGCTAAACAAAATTTCAAACTTTTTCGACAATTTCTCCAAAATAAAGAGTTTCATATAAATAGTAATTGTAACAACATGAATTAGTTTCACAAGATCTGTAAGAAACGGGGGTCACTATGTACAGAGACGATCGTGGATATTTGTAGTATACCGGAAATAAGCCAACTGGTAACATAGCTATACTGAAACATGAAACAGTAGAAAATAAAACAATGAATTATTTGTAAATAACAAATGTCAGCTCATTCGGATTCTAGTGGTGAGCTGGAAGTGGAGTTTGCATATGTGGACGGAGTCTGGAACATGAATATTTTTCGGTTTATTTCAACTCGATTATAGAATACCTTAATATCCAACGATCCATCAAAGAACAGATGATGATCTCCATTATCATCTATCTTTAGAATCAGCACGGTCCGTACAAGATCAAATACTAGCTTCATACACAATTCGAAATTTCGCTGCTTCATCTCTCTTTCCGCATGCGCAGGTAAGTGCCTCGCAATATACCACAGTGCACAGTTGTCATCTCCAAGAGAATTAATGAAATTGAATGATGAAGATTTGCCGCTGACGAGTTGATACAAATGATCTATCTGAAAAGTAATTACGGATTGTTTTATCAAAAAGAGTTTATCGAATTGATTTTGAATGCATCAGTGAACAAATAAAAACTTACCCAATTATTTGGAATATAGTACTTGAATTGACCTGAATCCAATCTGAACCGATTTTTCATATTATTTTTCACGAATTTTTTCAGTTGGTGATGATCCACAGGCTCGTCCTTGTTTGAGGTGAAGAAGCTCGAAAATTGTCTGAAAATACAACTGTTTGGGTTCTTTGCAGCGGATGAAACTCACGATGAAGTAACATTGGTTATTGTTGGTTGGTTAGATGACAATTGACTGCAAACATTCTTCATCAGTTTTTTAGTTTCTTCATTTTTGCATTGTGTTCCATATTCACCAAAAATCTCATACTTGTCGATTATCTGATTGAACCAACGATTATCGCTCGTTTTCATTCTAGACATCAACTGAATATGCTTCGGCAAAAGATGTAGTGTTTCTAATGTGACATCTTCGTAATTGAACCCGAACCCTTTCGCTACTAACGGCGAAAGCTTTTTCTTAGCGAATTTTATGTTAACGCTAGGTGTAGATGACTTATTTTGAAAAGGTGAAGCAATGTTTGTGTTGTGTTGAAAGGTAGAAGTGGACGTAGATTTCGACGATTTTTCTTCCTTTTTTGGAGCTACGTCGCAATGATTCCATTGTGGTTCTTGTTGAAATTTGGGTAGTATTTGAGTTGGATTTCCCACAAGTGAACTTTCCGAATTATTAATGTTTTCAGGTTTAGAAACTTCCGGCCGATTGACTTCTTTAACTTCTGAGTAATTGTTTTCTTCGGACGGGCATGATAATCTTTCAACAATCACTTCTTCAGATTCTTCGGTAGACACAGTCACATAATTTGCATGAACATCTGACTTCTTTTCCTTTATTCGATTGTGAGAAGCGTCAAAATTCTGCCCTTGAGTTGGAATTTGTGAAGCACGAGCCTCTGAATATCCAATAAAGTCACCATTTTCTTCATCAGACTCATCCGATTCAAGTAGTGGACATCCGTCCATTTCTTCGCCCTTCTCTTGATATGAAGTTGGAGAAATATCGAGAGACATCTCATTATCCATCAATTCTAGGTCTCTTATCGTATCCTTGATCCTTGAATCGATCGACTTATCATCTAGATATCCTGGACTCCAAGATATTGGCGTTGACAACATAGTTTTACTGACAGGTGAAGCATTCGTCGAGTCCTCATTGGCAATATTCAGACGAGGACTACTGGAAGGAGGAGTATAACGAGCATTTCGAATTCTCTGCTCCTCAGCATCTGTCTTGATCGTTAACACATCGGAAATATTCCTCATTGTTGGTTTTACACAAGAAATGTACATTCCGTGTCGTCCATTGTCTTCATCAGCAATTCTTTCAGATCGGGAACACGTCGAGGAGGTCAGACAAGAATCGACGATCATATTGCTGCCTATCGATAAAATGGAATCATGAGAACTTGGTTCATGAGTATTCAGGATTACGTCCGTTTCCTTGATTAATCGTCCAATATTTTCCCTAGAACGATGAACATCCAAGCTGTCTCTGGGACGTGATTTATTTAGTACTGCTCCAACTTGAGAATCTCTCGTACTTTCTTGATTGATTAGAGAACTATTGAAAGATGTTCGATGTATGTTTCCTTCTTGATTGTAAACACGCGATGGACCGCTTATCGAACCAACACTGTCATTGAGTTTCTCACGATTTCTTTCGATCTTCGCCAGAATAAGACTGATTTCATTTATTTTATCCGGATTCTCCTCAAAATATGACGGTAGTTTGAACTGTGAGTGTTCCGATTCTCCAGATATTTCTCCTTGCGTTTCATTTATTGACGATGAATCACTGTCAGCACTAACTCTTTCAAACGAATTCTGGGGTTCTATGGGAATAAACTCGGCGACCTCATCTACTTTTCGTAATCTTTTCTTATTTTCGTCAGCCTTTGTCTTAATCTCCGAATCATCAATTCTCATCCTTTTCTCGCCTGTTTCGTCTTTCGAAAGGAATCCAACATATAATTCATATTGCAGTTGTCGTCTCTTCTCAATGATCTGTTTTGGTTCTGGTGGATCATTTTCGATAACCCATTTTATCTTGTAACCGTATAAATGTCTGAAACAAAGATGAATTGCAATTGTTGGAAATTAGTTATCACATACTCAACGGCATCATTCACGAACTCTCTGAAGAATCTACTTGCTCTGTCATATGCAGATTTCTGAGATCGGCCCGGCATTTCAGAGATATGTTTTGCTATTTCAGAACTATCAGGGTCTTGTAGTACATCTGCAAATATCATTGGAATTGAATTTCAATATTATATTTGAACTCACCAGACAATGGTTGCATGCGTATTGAAACAATCATCGTGTACTTTCCTTCAGGAGCACTCTTTGAAAATTCATGTGGAATACAGCAGTTTTTGGGAAGTATCTGAATGTGTGATCATCTACTAAATTGTTAGAATTGAAATAAAATGCCTACCCATTCCATAGGAAAAAATCGCTCTTCGAACTTGCACAAGCTGTGAGTGAGTTCGTTTAGGAACTCCGAAATGTATACACACAGAGGACTCTTTCTCATCTCCCTTTTCTGAATTTTCCCGACGATCCTGAAGAAAAGGAACTGTATTTTTCAAGAGCAAGCTTTTGTTATACTAGTTGGTTTCATAAGAATCATACTTGTCACGGGCCGGGCCGGGCAATATTTCCATATTTTCACCGGCCCGGCCCGGTCGGCCCGGCCCGTCTCGGGCAGGCTTGGTCGGGAAAAACTTTTCGGGAAAATCGGGAACAAAAAATTTCCCGAAATTTAGTTTTCGGGAAATCGGGTTCCCGGTTTTTTTCCCGACTTTTCTTTTCGGGAAAACCGGGAATTTTCGGGAAATTCGAGAATTTTCAAAAACGTACATTTAATGACTCAAAAATGCGTATTTTTTCCACATTTTTTATTTTCATCAATAATGTTCGCAATAGCAACTTGTTCAATAACAAAAAGTTCGTTTGTTGAGGTTGGTACCACATCAATCTCACGTTTTGCTGAAGAAACATCAATTTCGAAAATACTCTCAGCGTTCAATAAATTTCTATTATCTGTCAAAACGGTTTTTGCCGGCGAGAATAGACGTTCTGTTTCTGACGTCGTTGCTGGAGAGCTCAAATACTTCTGATAAATACGGGAGAGAGACAGAAATGATGGAAATTTTAGCAATAAGTGATAAAAAAATTGTTCCCGATTTTCCCGGAACTTTTCGGGAAATTTCCCGACGGGAAAAAATTCCCGACTTTTTTTCGGGAAATTTCTCGTCGGGAAAAAGTTCCCGAATTTTATTTCGGGAAATTTTCCCGAA
This sequence comes from Caenorhabditis latens, assembly GCA_002259235.3. Lineage (NCBI taxonomy): Eukaryota > Metazoa > Nematoda > Chromadorea > Rhabditida > Rhabditidae > Caenorhabditis > Caenorhabditis latens. The sequence goes on along the minus strand of CM056092.1, from coordinate 10,579,186 downwards.
AAAAGTCGGGAAAATCGGGAAATCGAGTATCCCGATTTCCCGACCTCGACCAAGCCTGGTCTCGGCCCGGCCCGGGTCGGCCCGGGTGAAGTGACTTTTTTCGAAAAACATGTTTTTTTTTCTGCAGTAATTTTTGAAAAAGTGATTTCTGGAGCATTTTCTGCAAAAATTCGACTGAATTGATGATTTTGAAAAGTTCTACAGTGAATTTAGTGATAAAAAAGCACAGAAAATTATTTTTGGGATGCAAAAATTATAAAAAATTTTCCACCAGAGCCGGCAAAATTTTTCCTCGGCCCGGCCCGTCAAATGACAAGTATGATAAGAATAAGATGTATCCCTAGTTAGGAACCTAGAACAAAAATCATCCATATTTTAATGAAAGAATGCAAACTTACGCATTACGAACTAGATTAATTTCGACTCGAATTCTCTTTAGAACTTTTTTCTCCTCTTTCACTGACGTTGCATTTCTGCCGTAGATTTTGAACCAAAGCTTCTCTTGTGTTGCGTTCTCAATCTGAAATAAAGTTTTTATTCTTTTCAGGTTACGAATACTCTTCCGTATCAGTGCTTCACAGGTTACTTCAAGAAAAACATACCTCATGGTAAAATGAGCCATTCCTCCATTGGTAAGATGACGTGGAAGGAATATTGTCACCCATGCTCTTTGTTTTCAGCTCCTGGAAAACCAAAATGAGCCTATTCCAAAAAGTGATGAAAAGACAAGAAGTTAAAAAAGGAAAAGTAGGGACACGAAATAGACATGTAACGTGCAAAAGAAGTTGGAGAACAAAAGTGCTTTGGTTTAATTAAAATCTTTAATCTCGAGAGCACAGAAAAACATAAAATGTTAGAGGTTCTGTTTCAATAAAATGGGCAGCTAACTCGAGAAACCAAATGAAAGACAAAGACAAAGAAATGATCAATTGCTTAGAACAATGATGTGTGGTAAGACATAGTTTATAAAGAAAAAAAACAACGGAACAAAAAAAGATCATTGGTAAAAGATAATAAGAATAACAGTTGAGAACTGTGTGGAACAGAAATCATTTTAATAGTCCTCCAAATCGAGCTCTCCTAGATATATGGTTTTGTCACTACCAGCCGAAAGCACTGAAATAAAATATTATGAATTTTCAATCTGAAACAGATCTGTCCCTATTGCATCTGGGAAATCAGAACAGTGTTGTGATGCAAGGAGGTCATTTCAGGGGCGTGAAATTAGAGAAGAGAAACGCGAAACCTGAGCATTAAAAACAGAGAGACCCCGACGACGTAAGGGTCTGAGCGTTTTTTTTTTACTTTCTCTATGCTATTCCAAATTGTCTGTCTGTCTGTCTGTCTGTAACCTCGTGATTGGAGCGCATTCGTTAGATCACCGTCTCTAAAATAGCTGAACATATTTCTCAGAAAATGTTCAGAAAATATCATACCAGGTTTCAGTTATAATGAACAAATTCATATATAAGAGAAGAAACTATAGAAATAAAATGTCATTCTCAGCAGTCAAACACTCAGGAATCGATATGACTTTATGTTTCGACATATATCCGAAAATGTGCATATTGGAAAACTATTGTTCGAAACACGACAGAATCCCCACACATAGATATCTGTATGGAGAAGAATTGCTGCTCAACGTTTTCAAAACCAGCCGACGACCAGAGGAAATAAGAGAGATAGAGATAAAGGTAGAACTCAACACACCAACTCGAAACCCTACCTATTACATTTCCAAATTCATATTAGTGACAACGACTACACAGAGGCGGTGTTGGGTAGTGTGCTTCACAATTTTATCCCCCGGGGCTTGGCACCGCCGGTAAACAACTCAATGTTTTTGAAATGATTAATTTCAATAGATCATATGTTGTTTGAGAATATGGTAAATCTTGAAAACAACCTAATAGAGCAAACATATGATAATACATCAGTACCAAGTAGTAACACTGCGGAGTGAAAAAGAAGCAGATCTAGAAGGTCGTTCGTTCGAGAACCAGAAGCAATGAAATTCTGTGATGGTTATGCTTCCAGAAAGGATATAGCTCTTTCCGAATACTATCCATACACAGCAGTTGAAATAACGTGTTTCTTGTAGATCCGCACTTGCCAGTTTAATAACTATCAATCGATAATTGTAGTCATGGGCTCCCAAAAAAAAAAAAAACGGAATGCATGATTTCGTCCATGTAGATGAAAGAATTGAGATAGCTGTCAATACGTTGATGGCAAGGTCACTCACTCATGAGACACAACTTTGCCGTTTCGAACTTTCTTTTAGATCGTTTTTTTCTGATCCGAACGATTGATAACGTTAATCAGAAAAAATTCAGAAACGACATAGAAGACTATTAGAAAAGACTACACAACATTCTTAATTAGGGAAATCATAATGAGGTACCGCAGTGAATAGATACGCCGGCTGGTATGAATAAAGAAAAAAGGGAAGAGCGACCGAACCTACAAGAAGGTTTGAGGGACGAAAGGAGGCAAGGCAGCAGGTGTTCGTAGCAAAAATGCGCAACGGGGCACGCAGATGGAGAAATGGAGAGAAGGGCGAAATGAAAGAGAATGACAGGTCAACACGTGTGCAATTCCTCTTTCAATTTATGAGAATTGCATATGCAAGGAGTACGAACCGATTTTGAGTAAAATCAAAACTCGACTAGGATCCTTGCAATCTCAATTGTTGCTTATTCGAGTTGACTAGTGAAGGAACATTCTAGAATCGAAAAAAGAGGAAGAGAGAACAGTGCTGTAAACAAATAAAGATAATGATTTCGAAAACATTTTCCCATTCCCATTCATCTGTCCTCTACTCCATCGTTTATGAATCACCAAAACGAAAAATTCAAAATGTTTTGAAATATGGGAACCACAAACTTAATTTCAATTCGTTCACAACTAAACATCAGAAATCCATTTGAGTTGAATCATGATGAAGGGAAATAAATTTTGTAGCATTGGCTCCGTGTTTGATCAAAGAGTCGTCTTTTCTTTCCACCAGGGCCACAATTCAAATGTCCCTTGGTCGATATGAACTCCAAATGACGTCAGAGGACATTTACATTTTCGAAAACAGACGGTCAGACCAATGTGTACCATTCGAAGTGTAATAAATGAATCACACTAAAAAGGACAAAGAATCTCCCCATAGTTTGTATTTAAAAAAAAACGAACCCAAGCTAATGGAGAGTTGAAGAAAAGAAAGAAAAAAAATTAAAAATTGTGATATAAACGAGGTCATGGAGTTGCGCATTCGTGTCCAATCCTATCTGAAATGTGACGTTGAAGAATCTAGATGTAGAACATTTCTGAGAGTCGTTGCATCAGATTTCAGAAAAAAATGTACAAGATACTTACATCCTGACTATAATACTACGAAATTGAAGTCACATGAACAACGAAGCTATTTAAAGCAATATATTGATGATATTTCGTATTACGCATTATTTTGTAGTGGTCAAATTGCAATGCGACAGAATCTTGATGAAACTCAAAATCGAAAACAAAATGAGACCGGAAGTTGATATACTAATACATGTATGAATAAGATGCACTAAAGGAAAGTACACGTCGACTAGAAAATTTCCGAATTGTGTGAGAAAAGAAGAACAAAAAGAACGCCGAAAAGAAAGAGAAAAAGAGAGAGCAACAAGATAGAAGAATGAGATTGAGAAGACGGGCGTTTGAAAAAAGGAATGGCGCCCTTCTCTCGACTAGCACCGTCCTCGAAGAGATGCGAAATAAGTGGGTGGAGTCACCAGTAGGGAGTGAAAAGGGTTCGTGGTTTCGGAGAAAAAATAAAGGCCGAAAAAGAGAATGAGCGGGGGTGGGCGTAATACAATCGGAGCACGCAAGTGTGTTCAACAAATGTGATGCCGAGAAATAAGTATTGGTTTGTAGGAAACGGGTAATTATGCGAAAGATTGAGTTGGTACCCAAACAGACCGATGATAGTCTTTTTACTTCTTAAACTTGGATAAGAAAAATGAGTTCTAAGCACTCTACAGAGTATTTTACCCGTCCCGATGTGAACCCATTGAGCGGTCACAACACATTTCCGTTAAACAATGTTATATGTTAGAGAGGATTTACCCGCACCATTCATCTGCCAGTCAAGAGACCACGTAATGATGACCGTATGTCAATGAGGAGTGAGAAGGTAAGTGTGTCATGATAGAGAGTGGTCAATCGAATGAACCTCGATTTACATATGATGATTAAACGTGAGAACATGAGATTTTTATCAAATAGTACCGTCGTGAAGCAATTAGATATGAAAACGCGGAAATCATCTCTATTTCAAGTTGTGTACCCAGCTCGCGAGCAATATATTTTTGTCTGCAATCCTGTCTTCTCTTTTACTTCAGTCCCATTGAAAAAAAAAGACCAGACCGCTTTCGAAAACTGGAAAATCACAACCTGACGATTCTCCTTTTCTAGTTGTATCCCTTCCAGAACTTACAGATCGGTTGAAGCGGGTGAAGCGCAGTACAGTTGACAGAACCTAAATGGCCTGGCAGTTTGTAGACACACGCTCGAGATTTGACATCCCAAACAAAAGCGAATCGATTGGCAGAGCCAGATGTGATGTAATTGTCACTTGGAGACCAACCGCATTTCAGAAGATTCTGGAATTTGAGCTCGCTTCGTACCTGCATCAATTTATGAGTTTCTCACTTTTTCGAAATTATGAACTGCTCCCTTATACGTTCCCACCAATCTTTGTGCCGGTACGAATGGTCGGATATTCCATGTCATTACTGAAAATTACTGCTTAAAAGCAATTTTTATTGAAGATACATACAGGTACAATCCATCGAGTTTGAGAGCAAGAAGTTTCCATTGTGACTGACAGATAGTGAAGTGATAGTATCTCGATGACCATGAAGCGTGTATTTGACATCATTTCGACGCATGTCCCACACCTGCAGAATTGTTTGAGTCCACACTTCTCTAATAACATCCAGCTTCCGACATTATACGTTTAGACTCTCATTTTACTGTGATGATTTGAGTCCATTTTATTTTATCTCATTTCGTATTCATCGTCATTTCTTTTTTGAATGAAGAAACCGCACATTTTGTTTGAGCCAATTTTGAAAAAAAAAAGAAAGAAAAAGGAAACCGAGCTCTATTACGTTTCGTTGCTTCTGTCCTAATTAGAACAAATGAGGAATTGGTGACCCATTCATTTTATTTAAATAAATGTCTCTCTTCATTGTCATAATTAGGAATTTGCACTAATTAGGTATATATGGATCGAGGATTCATTTCTTAAAACAGGAATACTAAAATTTCTGAACTAACTCTCTTACTAGTGAGGTGTTAAATACAAATTTTCAGATAAAACAATTGCTTTCTTATGCAATATGATTTTCTATAATTATAAACATATAAAACTAACAGAATTTTCCATGATTAGGTCAGAGGATCTCTACTATTTGTTTCTTGATTAGTATACTGGTCTACACTTACCTTGATTTGGTTTGAAATTCCACCACAGATAACTTCCTCAGAAGAATCGTTGAATGTGACAGCTGTCATTTGATACTTATCAATGAACGTCTTCGCAGCCTCTTTGCTGCGGAAGTCATGCACCTGAAATTAAAAGTAATCTTCGCATAACTGTAATCCATTTTACTACCATAGTTGTTCCGTCATCTGATGCTGAACAAATCATCTCTGGACCTCTTCGGTTGACATCAATTGCATTGACAATATCTGTGTGTGACTTGAAATTTCTGACGCATTCACCGGTTTCCATATCCCAAACACGAACTGATTTGTCGGTGCCGCAAGAAACGAGATGGCTGGAATTATGTGTGCGATTCTAGGTTATAATGTTTGGACAGCAGTTTCCATGAAAACTCAGAAAACTCACCTGGAATCAGAACTGAACTTCAGATCCATGACAGCTCCCTTGTGTCCCTTCAAAACTGCGAAATTCTCGCACTCTCCAAATACATTCCACAAATAGATCTTAAAATGATAAACAAATCAGCGATAATTTCGGATAACACGAACCTGTTGATCATATCCAGCACTGGCAATAATGTTTCCATCTCTACTGAATTGTGCTGTGTAGATTTCACCTCCATGTCCTTGAAGAACCATTATTGTCGCCTGGAAACCTCAACGTTTTTTTCCAGTTTTACTCTCTTGCCGAACCATCAAGTTTGTTGTTCTTCTTATTTCGAGTGACATTGTATTTTCCACTGTAGAAGGACTTTGAACAGAAATCATGTTTCGTAGACTCACTCAAAAAAAATCTGAAAACTTTTTGTGCAAACATTTGAGCACCGTTCTCCAGAATAATCAAAATGGAACTCAAACCGTTGTTTCATTCAAACTCAAAGTTGAAGACTACACTTTTATTTTTAAAACAAGCAAATGTGAAAGAGAATGACGGCTATATAGTTTAAGCGAAAAGTAGGCATAATGCAATAATTTACGACAGCTTTAACAGTAGTATACACTTCTAATTTATACGGTTTCTGAAACGGTGGTGACCAGCTTGTTTCCAACAATCTGAGTCATAAACTGGTCTGGGACAGCCATTTCCTTGTACTCATCGTCCCCTTCGTCCAGTTGGGCTGAAACACATACCGCACTGGATTTTGAAGCAATAATTTTAGCTTTCAAAGAATCGCGTGAGAGGAAAATGTTACATCCGTCTGTTTGTTGAATGGAAACAGTTAAGAGATCTCCCAGTGTTTGAATTTCGATCGATTGCGAGTTGATAACTTCAAATGGGCCAACAAGGCCATCGAATACTACAAACGTTCGATGGCATCTGTCCAACGTGATTGAGTTGGCTTTTCCTTTGATCTGAAAATTTATGCTTCCTTTCAGGAGTTTTCATTTTTATTTAAGCGGAAATCAACCGATTGAGACGATTAACTTACCTTGATAATGGAATCAGTGCACTTGAAGATATATATAGCCTCTTTCATCTCAGCAACCTCCACGACTGCGTTTTTGTTACCAACCAGATGTTCAACTCTCCAGATCTTGCCATCCCATAAAATTATCGGATCATTAGTTTTTCCGGGTTTAGAGTGTGTCACCGCGATATTTTCTTTTTCCTCCTTCATAACTGGTTTCCCAGCACGAAGAGCAGGATTTTTGTGGGTTTGCATGTCTGGAGTAATTTTTTTCAAGCGCTTTGTAGCAGAAAGTCCAGTGTTGAGAGATTCAAGCAGAGAAGCCATTCCTGACGATTTCTTAGACGATGTTTCTGGAATCGTGAACGCCGCCGGCGGAGGAGGTGGCGGTGGTGGTGCTCCTGAGGTCGTAACAGATACTAAAGATTGTTTAGTAGGCTTCGTGCCAGGTTCAGAATTCCAAACTAATCCAGTAACATGATTCTTTGCCACATATCCATGAAGTTCAGTCAGAAGTTCTTTGAGTGTTTTTGCCCATTCGAAGTTGTGGTCTGTTTTATCCTTGTGAGCCATGAAGATGCGATTGATGTAAAACATGGACATCTCAAGAGCGTCTTTAATGAACGGAGCCGGTGTATTTGGTTGCGCCACCCATCCCAGACCTATAAAGAGTTTCTGATCACTGTCGTAACATTTTCGAAAAGCTCACCACCAACAGCAGCTTCCACGGCAGATAAGTGATTCGAAAATTTCGAATTTCGAGTTTTCACTTTGTACTCACTAATAGCGATAATTTTCTTAGATAACTCGTTGATAAGGTCAGCGAACCTTGCGTCTTCGGGCTGGCGCATACCACAAGCCGTCCATAGTACAAGTCGATGCTCATTGAAAGCATTTTTTACCTGCAGAAAATTCATTATTACCGGTTCCATTTGCAGTCCCACACCAGTCCTCCAAGGTGATCAACCTCAACATCAATTTTTGCTGATAATTCGAGAAAATTGTCGAGTTTTTTGTCAATCACATTATCGAGAATTTTGACCAGTTCTGGTGTAGAAGTAGAACTTGTTTCAGGAATATTACTACCCGGACCGCGACTAATGCACTCTGAAAATTCTTTCCTTTTGACCACTACTTTCATTTTTATTTACCCGACTCGGTACTTTCATACTTCCTAAGTATGTTCTCCATCCGATTAGCAACATTCTCGAGTCGAGAGACGAGAGATGGGTCCATCTGAATTTACGAAGCTCCCCTCCGAGAGAATGCAGCCACAAAAGTAGGATTCAACCGTGAGAGACTACTAAGAAATTAGAAAAAAAATATGTTGACACATACAGCTATCCTTTATTGTTAATGACAAGAATAGATTGAACATATTGTAAAATGCTGTACATAATATTGTCAAGTTACGATATTCCTTTTAGAAGAGCCAACTAGGCGTTGAAGCGGGTGTTGAACAAGGCTTTGTCTCCATAGCCATACTGGGCGTTAGTGGCGACAAGATCGACCTCACTATTGGTGAAAATTGGTCTGAAAATTGAGAAGTTTCTCATTTTCTTTTAAACGGACATATCCTACCCGTCGTTGGCGTTTAGGATCATAGCTCCACGCTGACTGTATCTTCCAGCAATGTAAAGTGGAACCGGCAAGCCTACAGGGTGGAAAACGATTTGATGATCGTAGCAAAGATCATTTGTCAGCTGCTCCAAGTTCCACATTGGCTCATTGGGTTGAGTCGTGAAGATCAACGTGAACTTGGTTGCCTTAGCAGTTCCTTGGCGAGCCACAGCAGATGCATGGAACCACTCGTTGTAGACTGGACTGACGATAGTGTGATCAATGACCGTTCCTGGCTCCAAGTTGACAATGCGACCCTACAAGGATAAGAACGTTCAAATACAGGGGCAAATGGAAATACCTTGTCAGACTTGTACAAACGCTCGTTGTGAGTCTTTGAAGAAGCAATGATCGTGAAGTGTGGTTGGTATGAAGGACTCATGAGTCTGCATGCCTCCTTGACGTGTTGACTGAACTCTTCGTTCAGCTGAATTTTTTTTGTCGAGAAAATTTTAAAGGAAAATCTCACCATTGCGAACTGTCCTTCAGAAATACCATTGAAGTACAATAAGATGTCGTTTGGCACTCCACGATTTTTCTTGGTAGTCTCGAGAACCTTCACCAGAGTATCCTTGACAATTGACCCGAAAACCTGCGAAATTCGATATAAGATAGAAATTTCCGTTTAATCTTACGTTATTCGAGCGTTTCACATAAACGTATCCTCCGGCAAACTTTTGGTGGTGGTCCAACATATTTGCGGCGAACCCGACGGAAATTGGGTACTGAAAATGATTTCGTTCATTTGTTTCTTATAAATATAGCTTACATCTGGATTACCACCAGAACGTTGCGAAGTTTCGAATCCGACAATGAGACGATTTGGTTTATTGAAAGACTCGCTTCCAATTTGGTAGTTCAATCCTCCCAGCTTCATGTTAGTTTTGTTGGTGATGTTAAGACGAGTTTGGGGTTGACGGAAAACCTTTTCCGCTGTCTCAAGACGGATTTCTTGGGTGAGAAGATCGTATTGTTGCTCTAATGCCTTGATTTGTTGGTGATAGTTGTACCGACTTTTGACAACGAAGAAAAGAAGTTGCCTTTTGGCTGCTTTCGCCTTTTCGAAAACGGTCTTCAGATCACCATGGGTGATGAAGCTGACGGCAGGTGGGTTAGTTTTCATGCCGTTTGTACGCATCTCATTGACAAGTTGCTCGGCAAGTCCCCTGAAAAAAAGCGTCAAAATGTTTCAAAACAAGAAAGTTTCCTTACTTCACTTCTTCGCCTTGAACAAAGACCATTTCCCAATTAGCCAAATCTTTGGCGATGAAGTAGGCGCCAGCACGGTTGAAATCAGTTGGGAATCTGTTTTTTGGATCGTCCAAATTGGCAAGTTTGTTACCATGAAAAACAATCTTGGGCTTGTTAAGCACGATTGCATCCACCTTCACAGGTTCTTCAACCTTGATGAATCCGTGGATGTTATTCGATGCCAGGCCAACTTGCTTCACAACCGAATCTGTAGTAGACTTTCTGACATGTGGCTGAGCAGCTGACATCTGAAATTAAAAATATATACGCTGTAATAAAGTTTAACCGAACCTTAATCATATCAGCTTGCTCGTTGTTGATCATCTGGTCGTTCGTGACTGTTTGGTTGGCACAAAGAACGAGAAGCTCAGGTGGGAAATGAATTTTTCCGTGCTTCCCTTTCGCTTCAATTGTGAAGAGATCCGGATACTTCAGAGTGATTCCGTATTTTGATTTGAAATAGGCAGCCACGTTGGTGTTCTTGCCGTCAACAAGGAAGTTTGTTTCTCTAGCACTAGTAGAAAATTTTCGAATCTTCATTACGATTCCATCCGCTCCGAGTCCGACATGAGGGCCGTAGTTCAATAGAACATCGACGCCGATGAGAGCCTTCTCAATCCGTTGAGCCGCAGGGGAGTTTGCCTTCAAGTTCGCCGCGAATCCTCTGTAGCTTTTCAAGAGATCGATAAGCGGCCAATCGTCCGGGTGGAACAGGGTAGTTTTCACTGAAAAGAAAATGATTAGGTAAGTGAAATACTTTGTTTGTCAATTTGAATTTTGATTAGTTTCTGTTTAAAGTTACTCACTTTCCGTTGTCATGAAAATGCTTGGAGCATTTCTGTCAGATCCTTCCAGAGTTTTGACAGATTTTGAAGCTCCCACTCCGGAATAAAGGGCTCCTTCATCGTAGTACTTGCTTTGTACACTGAAATAAAGTTTTTTATCCGTTTCGTTTATCATCGTTTATATTTTCATACTCAATGCCGTTCATTTCGATGAGATAGTGAACACATGCGCCAACAGTGATGACGTTCTTGCTGAAAATTGCTTGTTTTGAGAAAAAATTGGATCAGTTCTCACTTCTCGAAAGCTGGTCCCGATACGACCATGTTCATGGCCTCTAGCAAGGTACGATCAGCATTGGCTGGACACGGATTGACAGTTTTCTTGATATCGTTTGATGTTGATTGGAAAGACTCATCAACTTTCTTGAGAATGAATTGGGCTTTCTTGAAGTTTGGTCTTTTACTGATCCCTTGAGTGACGTCGAAGGCGATATCCTAAAGAGAAGAAATAGATAAGTTTTAATTGATTTCAACCACCTCAAGTTTCAATTTGGAGAGCGTGTAGAGAGAGGCTTGACGATCATAGAAGAATGGTCCGCCAACTCTCAAAGCGTCGTATCGCTTTACAGCTTCTTCATAGACCTTCTGGCATTTAGCTTTGTCGAAGTCGTGTTCGGTTCCCTTTTTGGTGGATTTTGACATCTCAATGGTGCACTCCGTGCCGTCCGGTTTTTGGTAAACGAAATTGACTTCAACGGCGTATTTGTAGATGGGTTGGTTTGGAGCAATGCCTTAAAACAAATTATATATAGTTGGACGAAAAAAAAAGAGAAACGTACTTAGTTTTCTGATGTTAGTCTCAACAGTGACTTTTTTTCCTCTGTCGGCATTTCTTGGCTTTTTTGCCGCAAGAGGAACCATTCCGAGTTTGGCCGAAGTCGTCTTGCTCGGGTTCTCCGAAATCACGAGATTGGCCATCTTGTTCTCCATTCTTATTTCTCTTGTTAGAAACAGGAAGTACTGAAAGAACACGAATCAGGTACAGAGAAAACTCCAAAATGAGAAAATACAGCGAAATAGTGTGGGAAGTATAGCAGGATTCCGCAAAAGTCAGTGGTATACGATTTAGGGTGTGCGAAAATCACATCGCGAAACTATAAATCATTTTACGTGGATGAAAGAAAGTGAAGTCAGCAGAATCGTTGAACGAAAAAGCATACAAGAAAAATAGCAAGTATTGCTCAGCATTAAATGATAATTGGAGTCCCCACCGATTCCGCGGAAGATATTTTCGATGGAAAATGGGCGTAGTTTCAAGTTGCACCTCCGCTGCACACGATGAACGCACGGAAGTGTACAATATCCTACAGTGATACTAGAGTTTACTATATGTAAAGATTGAGTTGTATTAAATTACAGTCAAGTTCTCATTGTATGGTTTTGGAACCACTCTATGTAGACGAAAAGAATATATAATTTATTTAAACAGGAACAAAGAACTGAAGATCGACCGTAAATGACCCATCATTCGCTCAATGGAAAGAAATCGACAAAAACGGTTATTCACAGATATCATTGAAATTACATATCAGTGAAAACGTCTCGTATTCCAAATACATCTTACGTGATCAGAAAACAGAAGAAAAAACTCTACCTAATGCGGTGACTTATATTACCCCACAATTACTAAAAACAGCCGAAACATACAAGTTCTACAGGTTTCGCTGCAGCGCAAATTTTAAGATGAGCAATAATGTTTCTGCAACAACATTACCAGCGTATTGTTTTTACAGATCAACAACATTATTGAATGAGAAGAAAACTGTTGAATACGAATAGCGTAGAGAGTACGCTATTAGGAAACGATGGAGTAAACGACTCGGTAACAGTCTACAAGAAAATGGACGAGCGAACAAGTTACTGATAATGAGACGAAGTTGCGCGCCTTTTGAAAACGCTTCTTTCGCGCTTTAAAAGTTTCGCTGCGAGACCAAGGCCTTGCTGAATAGAATGCTCCTTCTGCAACAGGTTTACGAAAGCGGTACTCGATTTTAGAACTCGGAAGAATAGAACTGTTGCAAAATAGAACCGCTTAATGCGCATATTCACTGACTTTCAGGAGTTTTAACGTAATTTTTATTAAAAGTGAGTGACATTTAACGTTTATCACCTCATACTTTTTCGAAAAAAGCAAGGGATTTTTGACAAAAAACGCGTTTTGTTTTGTATCAGTTCTAATCAAAATCTCCTTTTACAATTTCGATTTTTAGAGTCAAACATTTGTTCACTGTACGAACTGAAATTAAACAAATGAATGTTGGTATTTCACTTCAGCGACTGTTTTAGGCCAGAACTTCAATCCTTTTTTATTGGGGACTAGCGACCTCCATGTTTATATCAGTAATTTCAATGAAAGCTCTTGATGCAAAAAGCGGAATGATGAAATCAATTGCATCTGAAATAATACAAAAGCAGTATTCAATATAATACTAAACAAGCACGCGAGAAATATATTCATACTTGTATTATAATGAGTATTCAATCTTTTTATACAATTGTCATATGCAGTGAATATAATTACAAGACATGTAGATTCAATCGCGTCTTTTTGTCGACGCATCCATACCATGTGTTGGAATATCAGTCATGCGAACGACGCCAACTCCTCCACCTAACCGTCTATACGTCATCTGAGAGTGTGTTCTCCATCGGTTCGATTCCTTATCGAAAACCTCGACGGATTTAAGATATGTTTGTCCATCGAATCCTCCAACAGAATAAAGCTTATCTCCAACTACCGCCACGCCTACTCCGCTTCGTCTACAACTCATCGCTACAACAGGTTGCCACTCGTCACGCTCCGCACTGTATCTTTCTACAGTATTCAGTTCAGTTGTGGTATCTCGTCCGCCAACTGCATATATGTGACCGTCATAGACTGCCGTACCAAGATGTTTTCGCCTCGTGAGCATCGGGCGAACTTCCTCCCATTTGCCAACACGTGGATCATATCGTTCAACGGTGTTCAAAGGTGACGGCCCATTAGATCCTCCCACCGCATAAAGACATCCATTTAGCACAGACACAGATACTCCCAGCCTTCGGCTTCCCATGTTTGCAATTTTGGTCCATTCGTTCTTTCTAGGATCGTACTTTTCTACAACATCTAGACAACTTTCTCCATCTTGTCCTCCCACAGCGTAAAGTGATCCGTTGAAAGCAGCTACACCAACACTAGTTCTGCATGTGGCTGTTGGTGCAACATCGCTGCTCCATTGATTAGTCATTGGGTCGTATCGTTCAATGCTGTTCAAATAGGATTGTCCGTCATGTCCGCCAACTGCATATAGAAGATTTTCGAGTACGGCAACTCCAACTCCACATCTTCTTTTCCCCATAGGAGCCACGCATTTCCATGTCGTTCCGCCTTTTATCGGATCTATTCTTTCAATTGAAGCAATTGCATCTCCACTGCACCATCCTCCCACGGCATACATCATTTCTGCCACTTGTAGAGGTTTTCTAGGTTTCGTACGAGGTCCTTGCATGTTGGGCCGTTCTACTGGCAGAAGAAGATAATTTTTCGCCTCATCTACCAAATCTCGACTGGCTGGATCTGATTTTACTAATATCTCCTCGCTGACAACGCTAACCAGAAACTTCGGAGTACAAAGGGGAAGACGAACATGAGATAAAAGCTGAAATAACTATATCCCTGTTGTTGGAAACGAAAAGTATCTTACCATCGATAAATGACACTTTCTCTTCGGTATATCATGCCTGACCCATTGAATTACAGCAGAAAAAACGAGCTCTTCAGAAGCCGCATTCAATTTGTCACTTCTAATAATTGTTGTGAGGCTTTCGACAGTTAAAAGGAGGAACTCTTCTTTGCCAATAACACTCTGCAAGAATATGGTATTAACTGATTGCAGACTGGAACTCGCTAACTGAGAAATTTTTAAGAGCGAATTCGTCAGCTGAACTGAGCAACTCTTTACACGAATGTGTATCAGCAAAAGCACGAATTCCGAGACAGTTGGATGGATCTAATTGTCTTTTCAGGTATTCACAACAAGCCGATTGAACTTCATGAAGTTGTAGAAGACCGGCTGCCGGAAGAATGTCTTGAACATTCGAATCATCAATTGATATTGTACCGGTGTAGCAGAATTCTACGAGTGCTTCAAGAGTTGGTGGCTCAATATCTTCCATAGGAATTTCTTCTAAAAAAATTGGTTTTTAAAATAATTTAACGATCTACTCACTCATATAACATTCCGACATTTTTGATGTGAACATGGATAAAAAATATGATGAACAAGAGGAGAGGACTACTCGATGAGCGTTCACCCGTTTCCATCCACAAACCTATAACTGTTAACATTATCTTTTGTAGTTTGCTCTTCTCACAGACCAGTGTAACATCGCAAAGAACATCTCGACTTCTTAAACAACCGAGTTGTTGAAGTACTGTATTTCCAAAGTGGATGTTCTGAAAGCATATATTTGCAATAGTCCTTTCACGTTACTGATATATAAGCTACCTTATACTTATTGGGAGATTTTTTAATATCAAACATTTCAGCAGGTTCTTGAGATGTTGACGGACGGTTCGAGATGTCAGTGCTATCAGCTCGTCCTTCTCTCATCTTCATACCCTGTACATCAGAAACCTGTAATTTGTTCGCTTAAAAACAGTAAGTAAACTCAATGCCGAGAACTTTACTCGAGTCGATTTATGCCGTTACTTGTTTTTCTTGAAGAAGAAGACCGTATTCATTGATAAAAGAATCCAAGAAGAAATATTATTTAACAACTGAGAGTAAGAAATAAGATCCATTATTTGTAATTTTCGGAGTGAAGCAAACCGGATGGCGTAAAAGATACCCTGGGTAGGTAATTAAAGACGAAACCTTCAAGGTACATAAGTTTCAGAACGCAAAAGCATGCACAGCAAGCTGAATAGCAGAAAGAACATAAATAGATGACATTAAATGTCTTGAGAAACCTGTACAAGAAAACGATTCAAACGGGCAAATTGATTGAAAATGGGCGAGAGAAGTGGGAAAGCAAACATGGTGACAGTGGTACCCGCATAAAAGTATATCCACCAAGTTAGTCATCTACATAGATTCTACATAAATTACAAGTGCTAGAAGTAACTAATCCTGATTAAAAGTAGGAGTGTCTTCTTTTGATTGTTCTGTTTCTGAAGAACTTTCGCTGCCTTCCATACTCAGCGTATCGTCAGCACTGGATCGTTGTCCCGTTGTTAAGGCATCTCGAAGAATTTTTTGATTTTGTTCAAACTGCTCTTCTATTCGTATCTGTTGAGCGGCGAACAGGTTCGCTAACGCTGTTTCCAGTTCAGTCATTGTTTTTCGATTGCTAGACGTTTTTTCAACTTTTAGAGCAGATGAAACAGCAGCGGTAACAGCAAGCTCAGCTCGACGCATTCCTTTAGATATCATTTTTCGATTATCAGCGCCGATTTTTGCGATTCGAGCTCGAAGTTCGTTCTTAACAACAACTTGTGTTTCTTCACATCTTTCTTTGTTTCGTCTATGAATGTAAAATACTCCGGCAAATAAAAATGATAGAGCGAGAACATTGAATGAGATCAATGCAACGATCAGATGATCAGTCTGGAATTATTTTTTCAAAGCCTCAGTTGTTTTCAACAATCTACTTACATTCCATGTGATGGATCCGAACATCACAGACTTAGCAGTTTGATAAATTTTTTTCACTCTTTCCTCGAAATTCGTAAAGTTTTCAAATTTGCTGTTTATCGATGGGATCACTAATGGTAGTCGTGCGAGAGTAGGACCTGGAGTTTTGATCATAATCAAATGATTCAGTGAGAATAACTTACTTGGTGGCACATTTGAACTGATATGACAAGAAGACATGAATACATTCCTGCTCATTTCGTTTTGAGCGTTTTTGTAACGATTATTCTCTAATTGTTGCAACAAATAAACCGAATGACGAAGATCTCGAAGTTCCCGTTTCACATTGTTTATTTTTGAATGCATAACTGCCTCCACAGTTTGAGAAAATTTTCTCGACGCCTTCCGTGTTTCTTTGAGCTCCTGTTGATAACCACTCATTTGAGAGACGTATCTGAAATAAACAACAGTTTCATCAATTGATTTTCCTTCAATGGAACTTACTGTTTACTAAGCTCCGAGAGATACTCTGTGCTCAACGTCAAATTCATTTCAACAGCTGCAATCCTTTTGCTCAACTTCATCAAAACCATTTCTCTCTGACTAGTGGATCCCCCAGCTGGTAAAATTTGCTCTGTCTTTGATTTCGGTGGTGGCTGTTCTTGGAACGGAGGCTGAACAGCAGGTTGAGATGAGGACTTTACTTCTTCTGGAACTGCAACTTTTTCTGCTGTTTTTTCGCTATTTTCTATCTTAGACAGAGATGGTTCTGCGAGAGTTATTGTCGATGTTGGAATCGCTTCGGGCTCTAATGAGTTATTCTTTTCCAAAAGCCTCTGAATGGTAGCCAAATTTCTTCTTCTAGATTGTTCGAAATTCGATTGTCTACTCCGTTCGGCCCAGAGTCCCAGTTCAACTGTCAGATTTTTGTTTTCAGTGACCGGGGGTTTGGCTGAAAACGGCTTTGGTGTGAGGTTTGGCTTGATTGGCTTCGACTGTCTAGGAAGTAGGTGACATAACAAATATGACACTTTTCCAGCAGAGCATTGTGAACATATGGATTTGAGCTGACGGAAGCTGAAAAGTAGTTTTTAGGGTAAATTCAGACGAATTCAGGACATGTCTAATATATAAGATAGATTGAGCTAAATATCCAGTAGTTACTTACTTCAATTCTTTAACGCCACTAGCATTATTTTGGTTTGACGATTTCGGAGGAACTGGTAACTGTGTCTGAACTTTTTGTTCTGACGGTGGAGGAGTTGTCACAGGTTCATCTTTTTTCTCATCAATGACATTTAGCAAATGTGCAGCAGCTTCTTCTTTATCGTATTCGTCCGCTAATGTACTTCCCATGACATTGACAACCGAGACAATACAGTAATGCTCCTTTCCATAGTGATCTTCAAGATTGATCCTAATATATTTTGCATATATATTGGTGTTCGGCACTTCAAACGTTTGCAACTGTTTATGGTGATCTTGAAGATTAAATGTTCCCAAAGATACCCAACTAGTGAGAGGGGGATATCTTTCCGAAATGAAAACATGAACTGTTTTAGGTCTTGAAGCGAACAGCTCAAAATTTCCAATGGCGAACTTCTTGATTTGTATTGCCTCACACAACTCGATCACTATAAACTTTTCTTTGGCAGATTGACAAGGATTTCTCATGTAATCGTCTACGTCTTTCTCGTTTACTACAGCTTTCGCATTCTCGGCTTCTGGATTTGCTGCAATCACTTTTGCACCACATTCTCGGCTAGCAAAATTCCGGGCTGGACGAGAAATTGAGGGAAGTGAAATGACACCTTCATCGTGTCGAATAGTCGTTCCAGGAGTTGGCTCTACCGTTTTCTGGTGTTGTCCGTTTTGATTCTATGAAAAAAGTTTAGAATAATGTAGAAAACACTAGAATACTTACTGCTACAGCATCTCTTCTTTTTTTCGTCCATTCATCGAAGCTTTCAATACTTTTTTCTGGCATAGATTCTTTCTCGGACGCATTCACTTGAAAAACTATTTAGAAATATATTGCCTTCGAAGGAGTATTACCTGATGTTTTTATAACTTTTTTTGTTATGTTATACGGTGCTGCTCTGGTACATCCATCAATTGATAGAAAGCACATGGATCTGGAAGTATTATTTAGATTCGTTTATTCGTGATAAATATGATTACCCATTATCTTCATCGGTTAGTAAGATATCCTTCCAATGTTTTACAAGTGACACGTCTTGGTTGGCATGAATATTGGGTAGTACTAGTAGTACACTGAAATGACGTCGATATTTGAATCTCCATAGTCCAAAACTCACCAAAATATCAATAATTGCTTGAGCTTCATCGCCTGCTCCACCTTTCTCGCTCACCCATGCGTGGTCTTTTCCTGAAGCTGGAAAAAAACAATGAAAGTTGTGAAGTGAAAATAGAACAATTCGAAACGACAAGTGATAACAACCGTATGATTTCACACCAATAATGATAGATTAGAAAGTCTCGTGATGAATCCAAAAGCGGTCACCAGTGTCTGCAAACCAAAAAACCACACAGGCACCGCGAGGCCTGCGGCTGGGGTGCCTAGTGCGTCAAGCCAAAAACATTGACGTCAATGCTGTTTCATCCGCGTTGTAGACGCATTTTTAGTGCAAAGCGACGTTGAATAACCGTTTGCAGTAGTGCGTATCAAAAAATTTGCTATTTTATCCAAATTAGATTATTTCAAAGAGGTGTTACAGGTAAAAACTATGTCGAAGTTTGTATTTCTACTCGGTGTTCCACTCTTACTATCTTCTTCGGTCATTTATGCAGAGGACGACTTTGTAACCTGCTACAGTGTACTCAAACTTATGAATGCCAATGATGGTTCAAGGTAAGATATTTGTCATTATTTATAAATAATCGCAAATTTGAGATTTAAAAAACTTTTGATTTTGTGCTCTTTTGATGAAGTTTCGCTAACTAAACAGTTCGATTCTAGTTGTGCAAACAGAACAGAGCTCTTATTTGCAAGAAATTTTCACGGAAATTGAACCTAGGCCTAGCTAGGAATGACCATTCTTATATAAAAATCAAAGGGAGAATCTGTCCTAGCAGCAGCTATAGCAGCAAAAAGAATAGAAATCTTTTAAAATCGAAATTGAAGTTCACTCTTTTCGTCTGGGTAATCTCAAACTCTGATACAAACTAAAAATAAATACAAATGAGAATTTTTAAGTTATACAAACTATTATTTCTGTTCAGATTACACTCCCACGACGTCAAATACGGTAGCGGGTCCGGTCAACAATCTGTGACGGCAGTCAAAAACTCTGACGATATCAACTCTCACTGGCAGATTTTCCCAGGTATAAGAGAGATTTTCAGAAAGCTGATGAAATCGTAACACGCATTTCCTAAACGATTTTCTAATTTCTCTAAGTTCAGCATTGAATGAGGAATGCAATCGGGGAGATGTGATCAAATGCGGAGACAAGATCCGTTTGAAGCATTTAACCACGGGAACATTCCTTCATTCTCATCATTTCACTGCACCACTGTCGAAACAACATCAGGTTGGTCTAGAAGTTGCAGAAAGTCAAGAAAGTAAACATTTTAAGGAAGTGTCTGCCTTCGGAAGCGAATCGGAGAGTGACACGGGAGATGACTGGACTGTGATCTGCAACGGGGATGAGTGGGTGGAGTCCGAGGTTGGTTGCATAAAGTATTGATAACATCGCATTTGAATGCCCTCCAACGCATTCAAATTATTAATTTTTCAGCAATTCAAATTGCGTCACGTTGTTACTGGTTCGTATCTCTCCCTTTCGGGGCAGCAGTTCGGACGCCCTATTCATGGTCAGCGGGAGGTCGTAGGATCTGACTCAGTCACTGGTGGAAGCGCGTGGAAAGTAGCAGAAGGAATTTACATCAAGCACCAGCAAAAAGACCTCTGATTTAGTTCAAAATGTAATAATTGCCATGCATTTAAATGTGATTTCCAATGCTTTACGGGAGATTCTCTGTCCTTTCCGAATAAATCGTTCAGGTTTTAAATAGTGTACTCTTGTGAACACTGTAGAAAAAGAAAGACCGGGTGATAATGCTACATTGATGCACAGAAAATAAAAGACCGAATAAATTAGACGTAAATGATGCGTTATGGGGCCAATAATTTATGGTGGGAAGAGCTATTTTATTTTTTTGGAGTATTTGGAGTAGATGTCTTGCTGTCCTTGTCCTTCTTCTCGTCTTTCTTCTCATCCTTTTTCTCCTTTTTGTCTTTCTCTTCTTTTTTCTTTTCTGATTCGCTTGTTTCCTGTTCCTTTTCGGCTTTTTGGAGAGCAATCTATAAAATTATTTCTGTGGTAATAAATAAAATGTCCCTATTACTCACCTTGTTATCGATCAAGTTGTGTAGCGCAACAACAGATCGAACCAGTGATCCCATATAAACACACATAAGCTGATCGTTCGTTTGAACGTTCTGTGAGACGACATAATCAGGATGAGTTACATCGGGGAGCAGGTTAAGAACTTCTTGCACATAATAGATAACGTGATGGTTGACAGGAAGAGATCCACGCACAATATCATGAAGGTATTTTTCAATCGACTCAAGTTGTGATTGAAGTCCTCTCAAGCCCATCAATTGATCGGTGATACGTTGAGAAAGAGTTCCAGCAGTTTGATCCTTAATATCTCTCAACAAATGCTCAACTCCAACTTCTTCCGCTTCTTCTGCCCCGATATCTGACGGAACGTGCTCGAAAGTTTTGATTGGCGGTGTTCCATCCTGGAAGATTTTTTTTTCGAAATTGACAATGAAAATTTAACAATCTTACGTCATGGACTTCTTGAACCTCAATATAAGCTTCGGTCGGCAATCCAATGTTTTTTGGCTCAGCGTCAATAATCACAAGAACCGGATTTGGACAGAATCTCTTCAATTGCTCGTTGATAGCGATATCATTCTGAAATCAAATTGATTCAATGATTATTTTACTTAGATATGAGTAAGATATTTAATAACTATGGTTAATTTAAAGGCTAAGATTTATTTGGTAAAACGGGTATCAGAACGGATATTATCGGTTCATGGAGATTCAGAGCCCAGTGATCCGTATGTAGTCATCACAAACCCGGGGGTATGAAAATGGGGTCGAACAAACAAGTATTAGAGCGGCGGTCTCACGCGTTGCCCACTACGCCACACCCTGCGTCTCTCAACCCGGTCCGAAGGTCTCCTTTATACCTTGTGCAGTTTTGGCCCAGTGTGATACCAACCGACAATCTTTTCTTTTGCTGCGACCTGAAAATAGTAATTTGGGTGAAAATTTTTGAAAAATTAAACGAGGTAAAAATTTCGTAAGTTTAACTCACTTTGTAGAACATTCCGTACATGCTCTCTAAATAGTCCATGTCCAAGAACCACGTGTTCTTGTCTTTGTCATCTTCATCGAATGGAACTGGAAAATTTTGCACTTAAAAATTTGAAAATTAAAAAATTCTCGTACCGGCGAAACTGTTGCCAATGTCCAAGGTCTTGTCCTTCTTCATCGACCCTAGAAGCACTCCGACAACCCGCTTCACACTTTGAGTCTTACTGACGCGATTGAAATGATCAACAACACTAAGAAGCACAAGTGGGTGAACAGTCACCTAAAAAAAACCTATGAATGGAACAATCACGAAAACCAACCTTATTGACTGGGAGATTCGCGTGAACATTTCCGAGGCAATGATGGGCTCCAGCTTTCTGTTTGAGAACGTCCACTGCTTTTGCAGTCGCTACACCTCCATCCTTATTCGTGGGAGCCATTTCTATAATTTTTTTCGAACTGTTAAAATTCATGACAGTTATTGCAAACACGAAAACAGTTGCTGAGACAATTAATAAAATGATATAAAAGAGAACAATCTACTTCAAAGACGGGCGTTTGATTATGTCTGCAAGAATTGCATGTAAAGCAAATAAAATTGAAAATCATCTGAAAAGTTGGATTTTCACAATTTAGCAGATTTCGCGCTAGTGCTGTTTAAAAAGAAATATCATCGTTTAAAGGCGCATGCTATTTCTCCGCGTAAATCAACCCCAGTCGCTGCGAGACCCGCCTCGTATTTCCACCCATTTTCTGTATTTTTTCTAAACTATTAAATTTTCAGCTCGAAAAAGAAATACAAATATTTTTCCTATCATTGATATAAAATATTTATAATAGTCAATTTTCATACAAAAATATCCATACTCAATCCGGGCATCGTAATAAGACTATAAATAATGAAGCATTCAATATTTAAGACCCTGAATGTCATGAAAATTTTTACAGATCTCTTCAAATTGTCAGTGTTCTTAACCTACGACGAAAAGATTACTGGTTATAATGCCGTTCTACGAAGTGAGCATGATCACTCGATCTCTGTCCAAGGTAAATTTACACTCACAAAAAGGAAGAAAACCTCGTTTGGCAATATTTTTCTTTGCAGGCCGATCTGGTTAAAGCTCTCACTCGAGCAGGAAACACTCTTTTGGATCACGGAGCAGTTATTGAAAAAGTGGAATCACTGGGACATCGCGATCTACCATACAAACGACTGGCAAAACAAACGAACGAGCCAGTTTATGCTTCAAAGTAATATCTGTATTGAACAATATTTATAAGATTCCTGATTTTAGCTTCTTCCTCTTCAAAGCACATATGTCACGAGAAGCAAGACAGAAAACGAAGTCAATTTTGACACATGATTTAGATACCGTAAGTAATTCTCTGTTCCTCCTTATTTTAAGATGAGTTACAGGTGCAAGTTGACCTAATCCAGGTGGATACATTGCCGGCACCAAAAGTCGAGTGTAATCTGGAAGAAATCCTGAAGGCACCGGCAGAGAGACAAGCTGTCAGTGATCTACGCGAAAACCAGAAGATGGGACATTTCACTCGTCAGATGATCTACAAGCGTACCGAAAAAGAGTGGAAAAGTATTCCAAAGAGTTATCCTATCGCACCACCAAGACCATAGATACACATGTTCTCAATATGAATTCTCGGGTCAAAGATCGCCGTCAATGCACTTTGGGTCACGCCTATTGATGGTGTTATCAGTCGAGACAATCTTCATTTACTCTGTCTGTCTTCTTTTTTCTGTACAGTTTTAGGATATATAGTTCGGTTTTATTTTATTTAGTTCAATAGTATTTTTTGATGTTATAAATATGGCACTTTGTTTTCAATTTTTTGTTTTTGTTCTCGATGGTTTATTTGACCATGTGACATATTTACTTCTTTCTCACGAAAACTTGTTTTCATCTATATGAAAGAAAAAAAGGTAAAATTAGGTTTTAAAGTTAACAATTTTTCAGCTCAGAATGACCGCTGCTACTGCCAACGGAAATCATGCTATTGACGATTCAGTAGTTGTCAAAGTTCAATCTGCTTCTCCAATCGAAGAGACAACTCTTTTCGAGGAGCTCTATCAAATGGAATGTTTTAGAACTGGAGAGTTTTACCTCAAATCCGGACAAATGACTCCAATTTATATTGATCTGCGCAGAATCATGAGTTCGCCACGCGTTCTCCGAATGGCTGCTCAAGCTATGTGTAATAAGTTGATTGCAAATAATATCAAGTTTGATTATGTTGTCGGTGTTCCATATGCTGCTCTTCCACTTGCCACGGTATTCAGATGTGAATATTTTTCCCTAATTATAATTCTGATTACAGCTTGTATCTGATATCCTCAACACACCAATGCTGATGAAGAGAAAAGAGGCTAAAGCTTACGGCACAAAACAATTGATCGAAGGAGTCTATCAACCAGGGAAAACTGTGCTTCTTGTTGAAGACGTTGTTACTTCTGGAGAATCTATTCGCGAGACAGCAGAAGCCATTCGCAAAGAGAATTTGAAAGTGACAGACGCTATTGCAGTTTTGGACAGACAACAAGGTGCATCTGCCAATCTTGCTGAAGATAAACTCAACTTCATGAGGTAAACACATCTTCACGAATCTCAACTCAACACAGAACACGTTTTCAACTGTTTTATTTCAGCTTCTTGACCATGGAGGGAATTCTTGATGGCCTCATAACAAAGAACGAGATGACAGAAGAGCGAAAGCACCAGATCATCGAACATCTCGCCAAACCGTTCTAATCGCTTTGTTGCATTGCTTTGTTGCAAGTTGTTTCGTTTTTTACTTCATTTTCTCCCTTCCTGTTTTTTTTCAAAGTTTGAATAAAATATATTGTTAGTCAGTACTCATCCAACGCCGAGAAGGAGAACTATTCAGATAGTAGACAGAAGAGTCCTTTTTCATTGTCTGTTCTGTCTGTTGGTGTTATTCTTTGTGTTGTATGTTTAAATATTTTCTGAGCATTCTATAGCATTTCCCGTTTCAGTTTCTTAGTGATTGATTCCCTACTTTGTGATTCCCAGTTCGTTTCTCGTCCCCGTTCCACATCTTGAAAGCATAACAGTGATAATTTCAATTGTTCAAATAAAGTTATAAAGTTATTCATGCAAGTTAAAGTTATCGTAGGAAGCGGGTGTATATGAAAATAAGTGAAAAGGAATAACTTTATTTATTAAAGCAAAAAAAAGAGGCGAAAAAAGAAATACTCAATTCGGAATAATACACAAAAGGGAATGGAATGTACTTCAACTTTTGAACAATTACCGATTAATCAGACAAAGTTGTTACGTCTTTGCTGTTGAACGACTACTGGATTTGAGCCTCCTGTTGCACGTTCATTGTTCTGCCACGAAAGGAATTTGAGATAACAATCGAATGCGTAAGCACACATTGCTCCGAATCCAAAGAACTGAAATATGAGAATGAAATGATTTAGAAACAATTTAATTTTGTAGAAATACAGTTTGGTTCATCTGGAAGTTAGTTATGATGACTTACAGCGGCAATTGCCCATGCGAATGTTCCTTTGAATTGAGCAGAAGCGACGGCAAGAACGCAGGCTGCGATAAAAAAGAAAACGGCCCAAGCGAAGCAATATACCATTTCCTGAAATTCAAAACTCTTTCACTGAAATATCACTGTGTTCCGCTTACGCATACAATCCAGTTAATTGATGGAAGGCTGTCAACAACTCTGAACAAGTAGAGAGTCAAAAGAGAAGTTGTCACAAAAATTCCAACCGATGAAACGAAAGTTGCCCATCCAACTCCTGAATCAAAATTCTTTGCTTTTTGGTGTTTTATAGTTGAAGTATACCTGTGTAGTATGCAGGTCCCATCATAACAAAAAGAAAGGTGAGGAGGCACAGAACGATACAGACAATCTTCATGATTCCCCCCAGAGTTCGGATGTATTCACAGTCGAGACGTGGGAATTCGATCTGGATTTGAGACTTTTTGAACTGATTATCAGTTGATGAACTTACTCGAACAGCTGGACCATCATTTGAAATGTATTCAGTTGTCTCCACAACTGTTGTAGTCGTCTGATATCGTGGAGAATCGTACATTTTCTTCTCGTTCTTTTCGTTCTTATTGTTATTCTTTTTCTTCTGTTTTTCCTTTTTTATTTTCGTTTCTTCGTCCTGAAACTATACAAATGAGTCATCAAAAACGGGAAGGCTTCACATATGAATATTGTGGAAAATTTGAATTTGTGAAGAATCAACAACAACAAAAACAAAAAAAAACGGAGGGAGCAGGAATTGCGATGGAAAAGAAAACCGCCCCCACTCTTGCTGAGCCCCCTTCTGCTCTTTTACACCGATACGAGAAGAGAAGATAGATGATTAGGAAAAGAGGAAAAAGAGATAAAAAGAAATGATCGAAGGACACATGTTGAAATTTGTTGTGTGGGGACCCGAGGCGAAGAAAAAATCTTCGGAAAGACCGTGAAAGAGAGAGAGGAAGAGAGAGAATGTGGGTAAAAACGACAACTGCATAGTTAACCTGATGAAGATCTGAAGAGAGATTTTTGATAGGAGAACAATTATAGATAGCTGATGAGCACGAATATCTCTCAGAAATTAGAACTTTGAGCAGGAAAATACAGATAAAATATAGTTACTGAAAAGGAAATAAGTTTCTCATGTTCTAACACACCTGAAGAATATTTGTTGGATCCAGTGTAATAATGGCTGATTTCTGGATTGGAGGGGGTAATGGAGGAGGACTTGGAGCCTCTATTGTTGGTTCAGCATTTTCCAAGGCATCTGGATATAATGTTACAGTATGCGTTGATTGAATACCATCAGCAACAGGGTCAAGTGTCACGATTGATACGTTGTCTCCTGAAACCAAATGTGATGAAAAAGGTGTTCTGTAGCTGTTGGAAAACTGGATGACCTGTCAGAACACTGACCAAAAGATCATAGTCAAATGGTATCTTGAGAATATCTATGACCTTCCAAGCTGCTTCAATTTCTGATACCATAGAATACTGCAAGGTTACCATCCGTACCAGAAGCGCTGGTTGTTTCTCAATAATTTTTTTTCCAAAACTGGTCTTTAAAGTCTAAATTATAAAACACCGTAAATCTTCACTCCATTTTTTTCCAACCTTCTCTGAAAGAATCCATAAGTTTCAGTATTCATTCCTATCATATCGCACCACAATTAGTTCCGACAATATTGACCGCCAGATATCACAGAAACCAAAAAGTGACAAAAACTTACCGTTGGTCATGCTGAAGTTGAAAACGACAGACACAAACAAATGCGTCGGAAAGACTTTTCTTCTTTCTCTTCTGAGACAGTATTTGTTCGAATTGTCTTTCCTCTGTTTGCTCTTCGACTTCTGTTTTTCTCAATTTTAATTTTGTATTCTTTTTATTCTTCTTCTAGTAGTTTTTCGTTTCGTCGTGAGAGAATCTGTAATTGAAACTATACTTCATTTTAGGAAACTTTTTTCAGTGGAAGACAGAAACTAGGAGAACGGAAAAATGGGGAAAGAGAATACAGAATGAGTCAAAATGAGAAAATGGAACTGGAATTACTATAGGAAAGGTGAACAACTTTACGAAAAAGGAGCAAACAAATAAAGGAAGTTCTTGCTTTGAGAATTCAGGTCAGATATGTATAAGGGCATAAACGCTGCTTAGAATCGAGAGAGACGGTGAAATATCAAATAATGTTACTGTAGTTCGAGAATATAAGATAATCTGGAAACAGCGGGTGGATGTAGAAAACTTCAAAAGGAGAGGATTCCTGATGGAATCTACAGTACCCATTTTCAACTCTCTCCCCTAAAACCAGATAAAACGTTACAAGAATCCAAATGTGGTCTCAAAGCGAAGAATGATGAGCATTCGCACTTTCTACATGTATTTCTCTTGAGTTCCGCCCATTCCGCATGTAAACATGTGTTCTTCTTCTTCTTCTTCTTCTTCTCCTTCTTTTTTCCGTCGAAATACGATAGGTGGCGACAACGAACATGAACACAATAGGATTTGAGCACATTAGGAGACAAACGGAGGAGGAAACACCGAAATGGGAGAAACGGAAAAGATGATGGGAGGAATTAGAAAAAAATGAGAAAGAATTAAATGAATGATGGTTGGTTTGAAGGACTGTGGAGAAGAAATGGTTTTTCTCTGCTGAGTTGACAAGATATACATGATTCAATGACTTTTTACCCTGTTCTATAACCCCAAAAGTCCAAAATTACTCATTCGGCAGACGGAAACCGGTTCAGTGTGAGAACTAGTGAAGGAAATGATCAAAAAGTACAAGTTTATTACATCGAACAGTCATTCGAATCTCTCATTCTGTTGGACTGGATATCAACTTTGCATTTCTTCTGAAAAAAACTCTATTTAAAAAAACTATCAAATTGAATGTCTACAGTAACCTTCGTCTCTAAATAGTTGTCGGCTCTCGTTCTTCATCTCATCAATTTGAGTCAATCTCTTTCTCAATTGAGACGCCAAAATAGTCATTTCTGTCGAGTTTTGACGGATTTGTTCTCTTCTCTTTTTGAGTAATTCCATCTGATTCTCAAGTGATTGCATATCCATATCATTTGCTTTTTTCCAATTCATCAAGTTATTCGAAACGCCTTCAGTTTGCTCAATTGCTTTTTGTTGACGCTGTGAATAATTGTCTGAATGAGATCCTCATCAATCAAACTTACGATATAATTGTCTCTTTGAATCTTCTCCATTATCTGTCCGACATCAATGCAAGACTGCAAATCTTCACTCTGAAACAGAAGGGCGTTGAGAGAAACCTTTCATTCATGCTTACATTTTCCTTTCGAATGGTTTCTTGTCTAACTGATCCCCATTTGTGTGTCATTCCGTTCCCAGTGAAATTCATCTCGAAATGAATTTTGGATAACGCAAAACCTTTTTTTTCGTAGTTCTAAACTGAAGTTCACGGTTTTAAAATGAATGCTTTATGACCAACCCAGAGAGTTCACAGAGAAAATTAATTTATTGAAAATATGACGAGTTTCCATTATTTTTCAATAAATTCGAGCTACCTTTACCTTCCCAAAACTAATCACATGATCATAATCTTGATCACTTATCCACAGTAAATGCAAAAATTTCAATATAGAAAACGCGTTTACTTCCAAAACAAAAATAATAATAAAAGGTTATATTCTCATGTCACTTCGCTCCAGCAGCTGGTTTCTCGATATTTTCAACACACTGCACAATCTGAAGAACTCGATATAAACTACTGCTCATCTTTCACAGTTACCGTAGTCATGGAACATCGGTTCTCTGGATCCGCCGTGAAGACTTTTTCACCGACCAGCTTACGAAGTTCTGCTGGAGCAGAGTTGGTCAATTTGAGGAATTGGCTCTTTTTCGTCTAAAATAGAAAATCTGTTTTAGTTCGATCTAGAAACCTTACCAAGTTCCGAATTGTTTGCGCATTTTTCCCGTCATGCGGTTGATGCCCGTTCTCATAAATTTCCCAAATCACGCATCCGAACGAGAAAACGTCAGTTTTCGGTGTGAAAATGAAAATCTCAAGAGTTTCTGGAGCCAGATAACGGACCGGAATCTTGCATTTCTCCTTCATTTCGTATCGATCCGTCACTTTTGCCAAACCAAAATCTGATACTTTGGGCTGGAAATATGATAGGATTGGAGAAATCTTCATATTTTATTTTACCGTCTTATCCTCCGATAATAAAATGTTTCGAACAGCTAAGTCTCGATGAATCGTTCTTTGTGAATGAAGATATTCGACTCCTCGTGCTGCACCAAGTACAAATGAAAGTTTCTCAGCTAGGGTTACTGTATCTTTATTCTCATCAAGATACTCTCGAAGAGCTCCGCCTATAAAATTCATGAAGTAATCTCTTTGGAAACTTGAGAAAACTCACAAGCACACAACTCAGTCATCAGATACAATGGTTCCTTAACCACCGCTATTCCATAACTTCTCAAAACATTCTTGTGATCCATTATTCTCATTACACGTGCTTCGTGCAACAGTTCAGACACTTGTTCTCTCGTCACTACATCTGAATTCTTCAACATCTTCACTGCAACTTCAACCATCTTCTTTGTCGTCTTAATCTTCATTTTACCGACTCGAACCTCTCCAAAAGCTCCTTCTCCTAATTTCTTTGCTTGTAAATCGACATCTTCATGAACAAACTCCCAATTAGAGAGGCCGATTGGATTGAGAAGTTGGAAGTCAGTCTGGAAGAATAAATTAATTATTACTAGATCCTTTTCCTTAAAAAAGAGGCTAAATACTTCTTTACAAATCCCCGTGTTTTTCAGATAATGTGCGAAGAACTCGGGAAGTGTCTTGAACTTTTTAAGTGGTTCGACATGAATCAATCCATTGTCTCTTTTGATAACCAAGTTACGTATTGGCGTGTACACTGGTTTGTTGGGTGATTGTGTTCCTTTGTCTTCTGGAAGAAAGTACATCAAGCTAAAGCAATCTTCTGAAACACTCACTGCAATAAACAGAAATCACGAATTCCCGTCGTCCAACATCTCCAACTGCAGCCATTTTTGCTTCTCGTTCTTTTTCTTTTTTCGCACATTTCTCCCTACTCAAATTCACCAAAACCTTCACATCTTGTTGATTTTTCTTTCGTTTTTCAACTTCTTGCCTATTCGCTTGAACTGATATTCGAATAAGATAATCACCAACATTTTTCAGTAGACACATCAAATCTTCTCTTCCAATGAATCCGTGAAAACATGGCATTTTGGTGATGTATTCCTCCAACCATTGAAAATCTTGAGTCGTTGTTTTGGGATTAGCAGAACCATATGTGGACATTAGAGATCGATCTTTCAGTTGTTCCATTTGAGAATTGTTCTGAAAATGTAGTTCCTTAATGACTAACAGTTCAGTACTATGAATACCTTCTTTCCCTTATTACTTGCTTCATTTTTCGTTGCCTCACACTTTATCTTATTCGGTGTTCCCTTCGGAGTTGGAGTTGCTGGAGACATTGGAGACTGTTTCAGCCCACATTTTTCTCCTTTTTTAGCTACTGCCGTTTTCGGTTCTTTCTCATTTTGATCAACTGTTCTCGCCCCTTTTTTACGATTCTCCACCGTTTTTTCTTCTTTTTTATCGTGACCTCGAGCTGAAAATTCTTCCTCTTGAGTGCCCATTTCTTTGTTCACTCTTTGATCAAATTCCTGGAATGTTTTGATATATCTAACTCAAGCTCTACACAAGAAACACACCTTTCTTGCCATTAGCTTGAATAATTTTTGAAGACTAGCTCGTTTTCGTTTAGTCTTCTATATATTTCATAAATTTATGTGAAATGAGCCATTTTTGGGAAAGAACCAATTTTTGAATGAAAATGTGGATTACAGGGTTAATAGACTTTGAGTAATGTTCACGTAGTAATTGCCCATGACTTCAGAAAACAATTTTAACATCAAATCCAGATGAGCCAGGTCTATTATTTGGGGTTCAGTTTGATACTTCCCATAGTTTTCTATATTTCTGAGTAAAATCTATACTTTTTCACTCAAACTTTACAGTCATTAACGAACTTCTACATGTGACAAGTAAATGCTAGATACGTTGTGTGCATTTGTACGCCATGGTGTTTGCGGGTAGAAAATTTTTCGAGATTTCAGTTTTTTTTCATTTAAAAATCTTGAAATCTTCTAGCTGTATCATGAAAATTCATTAAGATTTCTTCTCAAACTCAAAATAATTGTCTCCCTCCTCTTTCAAACATATCGCGCCGCAGTTGCAATCTGACTCTGACCGCCCAGTGCGAACAATTGTCGCATCTAGCTTCTATTTTCATTCGTTTCCGCGAAGTTCTTGTTTTCCGTACTTCCGCAACTATCCACTGAGTGTTTCAATTTCTCTTTGTACAGCTTTTCTTTTATCGCACCCATTTCGCACCCACATCTTGTTTTTGTTGCGAAATTTCTCGTAATGTGACCGCTTCTCAATAGTTTCAAAAAAAGAATTCTGTTCAAAAGTAAAAATTTTACAGAGTAAAATCTCTTTTGGGTAACCATGAAGCATCTTACTGCCTCTGAGGTTCGTTCGACGTTCATCAACTTCTTCAAAGAGAAGAAAGAACACACTTACGTTCATTCATCATCTGTTATTCCACATGATGACCCAACTCTTCTTTTCGCTAATGCTGGAATGAATCAAGTGAGTTATTCAAAGACTTTATGCAATAATATATAAATGAATTTTAGTTCAAACCTCTCTTTCTCGGAATCGCTGATCCAAACAGTGATTTGGCTAAACTCAAGAGAGCTGTGAACACTCAAAAATGTATCCGTGCCGGAGGTAAGCACAACGACTTGGATGATGTTGGCAAAGATGTCTACCATCACACCTACTTCGAGATGCTTGGAAATTGGTCATTCGGTGACTATTTCAAGGTAACAAAATGAGTTTTTGTGTGCCCAAAATAATTGTTATTTTTCAGAAAGAAATCATCACTTGGGCCTGGGAACTCCTCACTACCGTTTATGGAATTCCAGCTGAAAGACTATATGTTTCCGTTTTTGGAGGTGATGAGGCAACTGGTGTTCCAGCTGATTCCGAAGCTCGAGAAATCTGGAGGGCCGTCGGAGTTCCAGACGAACGAATCTTGAACTTCGGAATGAAAGACAACTTCTGGGAGATGGGAGACGTTGGACCATGCGGACCATGCTCTGAAATTCACTATGACCGTATCGGAAACCGAGATGCTTCCCATTTGGTGAATGCTGATGATCCAATGGTTGTTGAAATCTGGAATCTCGTTTTTATTCAATTCAATCGCGAAGAAGGAGGATCCTTGAAGCCATTGCCAGCTAAACACATTGATTGTGGACTTGGACTCGAGCGTTTGATCGCCGTTATGCAGGACAAAACCAGTAACTACGATACCGATATTTTCCAACCAATCTTTCAAGCAATCAACAAAGGAAGCGGTGTTCGTGCTTACACAGGACACATCGGAGATGATGATAAAGATGGAGTCGATATGGCTTATCGTGTAGTTGCTGATCACATCAGAACTCTCACAATTGCTCTTTCTGATGGAGGACGTCCAGATAATTCCGGAAGAGGATATGTTCTCCGCCGTATTCTTCGTCGTGGAGTTCGTTACGCTACAGAAAAATTGAATGCACAACCAGGATTCTTCGCTTCTCTCGTTCCCGTCGTCATCTCAATTCTCGGCGAAACATTCCCAGAACTCAGTCGTGATCCAGAAACTGTTATGGATATCATCAACGACGAGGAGAAGCAGTTCCTGAAAACACTTTCTCGTGGACGTGTTCTTTTCCAACGCGCTGTCGACTCCCTCCCAACAGGAACAAAGACTTTCCCTGGAGATGTTGCATGGAGACTGTATGACACTTATGGATTCCCAGCTGATTTGACCCAATTGATGGCCGAAGAAAAAGGATTGTCCGTTGATCTCACTGCATTCGAAGAGGCTCGGAAGAAGGCTATCGAAACTTCCTCAGCTGGAACCGGAAAGTTCCGTGACACTCTTGATTTGGATGTTCATGCATTGGCCGAGTTACAGCAGAAGGGAGTTCCTACCACTGATGATACACCAAAATACGCCTATTCATTCACAGGAGAAGGAGCTGATGCAGTCTACAGTGAGTCTTTTCTATTAATTAATACTTAAAGTTAAATTTATTTTCAGAATTTGAGCCATGCGTTGGAAAGATTCTTGCAATTCGTCGTGATGGAAAGTTCGTTGACGAGCTTGTTGCTGGAGAAGAAGGTGCTATTCTTCTTGATCGTACAAACTTCTATGCTGAGCAAGGAGGCCAAATTTATGACGTGGGAGTTCTGACGAAAGTAAACGATGAATCAAATGAATTCAATGTTAGCAACTGCCAAGTTCGTGGAGGATATATTGTTCTAGTTGGATCTTCTGAAGGAAATTTCAAAGTTGGAGACGATGTCAATCAAAGATTTGATGAGGATCGAAAGCAATTGATTATGAAAAACCATACCGGAACACACGTACTCAATTATGCTCTTCGAAAGGTCCTTGCTGATTCTGATCAAAAAGGATCTCTTGTTGCCCCAGATCGCATGAGATTCGATTTCACCAACAAGGCCGCCATGACATCAGAGCAGGTCAAACAAGCTGAAGAGTATGCTCAACAATTGATTAATACCAAAGGACAAGTTTACGCTAAGAACTCCCCACTTGCTGATGCTAAGAGAATCAACGGACTTCGTGCAATGTTCGATGAGACTTATCCGGACCCAGTTCGAGTTGTTGCAGTTGGAACTCCAGTTGAACAACTTCTCCAGAATCCTGATGCTCCAGAAGGACAAAACACCACTGTGGAATTCTGTGGAGGAACGTAAGTGGATGTTGATATCTGCGCATCAGTTTCATCTGAAATTTTCAGTCATCTTCAAAATGTGTCACATATTGGCCGCATCGTTATTTCGTCGGAGGAAGCCATTGCCAAAGGAATTCGGCGCATTGTTGCATTGACCGGACCGGAAGCCGATAGAGCCATCGCTAGAGCTGATCGCCTTGAGGCTCGCCTAGTGGAAGAGTCAAAGCACGCCAAAAACCAGGAGCTTTTGGCCAACAAGGACAAGTTCAAAGAGCTTCAGAAGAAGATTCAAGAAATTGTCGATGAAGCCAATGGGGCTCTACTTCCATCCTGGCGGAAAGATTCTCTTCGTAAGAAGGCCAAAGATGTCCAAAAGGATATGGATGGTTACTCAAAAGCTCAACAGGCTGCTGTCGCCGAGAAGGTTCTTGGAGAAGCCAAAGAACTTGCTGCTGCTTCAGAGCAACCAGCTGTGCTCGTTCATGTGTTCACATCAAATGCAAACAGTAAAGCCATTGACAATGCCCTGAAACTTCTCAAGGACACCAAAGCTGTTATGGCATTTTCAGTTAATGAGGACACCGGAAAAGTTCTTTGTCTCGCTAAAGTTGATAAGGCGAGTTGGATAAACGCTACATAATTTTAATTAATATTTTATGTTACAGTCATTAGTGAGCAGTTTGAAAGCCAACGAATGGGTCAACGAAGTCTGTACTGTTCTCGGTGGAAAAGGTGGTGGAAAGGACGCAAATGCTCAACTGACCGGAGAAAATGTCGATAAATTAGATGCTGCTGTCGAATTGGCTCAGAAGTTCGCTCTCGCTGCAATCAATTAAATTATCCTTCTTTAAATTAATTTTTGAGGCCTCCAATTTGATTCTTCCTGCTTTTTCTTCTTTCATATCTGCCTATTTTTCTCTATTTATTGTTGTCTGTTGCATTATAGTTTCTCTCCCCAGTCATTCATTATTTTCTTTTTTGGTTTTTGTTGGTGTATTGGAAATTTTTATGAAGTAAACAAAGAGGTCAAACATTTTTTCAAAACCTTCACGGAAAACAATTTTGAGTGGGTTGGACTCGACAGGAGACAGCTGCTCACTTCTGATAAACACCTCTGCTTCGTCTTCAAAAAAAGAAGTGCTTTACGTCCTGTCAACCAACAAGTTCCGGATGATTCTGTGAGGAGAATGCCACGTCATTACACAGCACAACGGGACGGATCCAATTTGTGGTAATGTGAAAGAACAGATCATTACAACGTGGAAGAAGGGACGAAGCGAAGGGATTGAACGGAACGATTAGGGCGATGGATTCCAGATGGCCAGAAGTAGATTTTAATGCAAAAATACATTATTTGCAGATTTTTTTTTGTGTAACATCGGGAAAATAGTGGAAAATCGGTTCGATACGGTTTTGAATTTCTTCTCAAAAGCTGGTAAACCAAATTACAATTCAGACTGATTCCGGATTCTTGCTGTAAAAATGTGCGTAAAAATTATTTCATTCGAAGCCAACATTCTATCGGAGCAGTGTGTAAATGAATGTGCTTTCAGAACTTTAGAAACTGAAGCATAACAAGTTGGGAGGATCCGATTGAGTCGAATGCCATCGTATGGGGATACACTGACTTGTTTCAAAATATTTCGAAATTCTTCTCCGATTTTACAACACAAAGTGAGTCAGACACCATTGGTCCGTTCGTTTCACGGATCATCATCGTTTCGTTTCGTTTCGCCACCCACTGTTTTCTTTTTCAAAACACCACGTCATCATCGATCTTCCTTCCATTTCTCTCCCCCGCAACGACGTTTTCATACTATTTCATCTCGGAGAGACCAGACGTCCAAGAGCAATTGGCTCCCGGGAGCTTCCCGAAAGTGGGCGGAGCTTGAGCATCTGATAAAAGAAAGGATAGAAGAGAGCAGAAGCTCATTGTCTTTATTTCCAAGACACTCAGTTTCACACACTCCAAATCGCCATGGCCAACCGCACCACTGCCGGAGGAATCGGATTCGCTGTCCGTCAAAAGGTAACAATTATTCAGAAGCGTTATCTCATAATAGCTTTCTTTTTTCAGCAAGACTCCAAATTCATCAAGGAGGAAGCTGCTCTTCTTCTCGAATGGATCAAGAAGGTTTCCGGAGAGAACATCTCCACTTCTGGAGAACGTGACAACTTCCACAACCTCCTCAAGGACGGAACCCTCCTTTGCAAGTATGTTTATTCTTCTTTTTCTTTCTTAAAAACTCTATTTTATTCTCGATTTCCAGACTTGCCAATGGACTTGAAGCCGGATCAGTGAAAAAGGTTCAGAAGCCAATCTCAACCTTCGCTTGCATGGAGAACATCAACGCCTTCGTCGAATTCGCCAAGAAGCAAGGAGTTCCAAATGAGGAGACGTTCCAATCTGTTGAACTCACCGAAGGACGTGATCTTTTCTCTGTTTGTGTCACTCTTCTCTCCCTCGGCAGAATCGTAAGTTTCTTTTATTCCAGTTTCATCTAACTAACTTTTCCATTTTTCAGCTCCAAAAGGCCGGAAAGAACCATCCATTCTAGATTGCCATATTCTCCAACAATTCCAAATTTCCATTCATCTGATTCTTCTACGGCCAAGCCCCTGCTTCCTTTCTTTTCTCTGTCCACAAAATACCTTCTCATGTCCTAATAATATGATTTTTGTCTCTTCCTTGTTGTACAAAACAAAAAATAAAAAGTGGCCACTGATCCAGAATCTTCTTCTTCTTCTTCTCCGTCTTCAGAATGTTTGTTAGTTGTTTGGTCAACAAAGTTCGGATGTGCTCCCATCGTCTCTTCGTCTTCAGAGACGACACGCAGCTGTTCCAGAGCGGTGTAACTTTTCTCTGAATCTCTCGAAAACTTACAATCTCTGATACTTTGGAGGTTTCTCAAAAACATTAATGGATTACTGGGGGCGAATGGCACAGAAATTCTCTCTTTCTTTCTCTCAGAGCAGCGAGAATATATCTAGGTAGAGATCAGAAAGAGAGGGTGTTGCAAAAGATGATGGAATCGGCAAGTCATCAATTAGCAGATGGATGGATTGGTAGAAGAAGGGATACTGTAGATGGACGGCGAGTTGTAGATCAAATATTGCCAAAATGCATAAATAGAAAACACTTTTTCTGACTTTTGCAGCTACAAATTTTCGAAATTTTCGACATCAACAAAACAAGAATTCTCAGTTTTTCGCAAATTTCTAGTGATGTCAAGTCAAATTCATGTTATTCAATTTGTCCTGTGTTTATTTTAGGAATGAAATAGATTTTTACTCGTTCGTTCAATTCTAGAAATTGCCATCATGAATACGATCTTTTCGTTCATATTTCGGATTTCCATGCTCTGTTCGATCTGAAAAGAAGGCTTTTTTCCCAAAAACATCATTTACAACAGCAGAACTACTGCCTGCATATGAACTTATATCAAATTTTTTTGACAAATACGGGGATTTTCTTAAACAAACAAAGAAACACTGAAATATGAGTTTCAATAGGGTTTTTATCTTCCGTTGTAAAATCCCACTAAGTGATCAAGATCTCTGTTTCATATCGAGTGATCACTACATCAAACTCCAACATTCATATCTTTATTCTCTTCATTTTTCTCGAGTTTTCCCCCCGCCGCGTAGGAGGAAGTCTTGGGTCAAATGGGTCGAATGATAGAGTGCCAATGAGTGCATTTGTATCACATGATGTCTTGGAAAGAATCTAGAAACAACAAACAACTGAAAGGACACATAACTACAGGATCGGAGAGGAGAGCATCATCCTATAGTGAGAGCTTTTTAAACGGACAGCCATATCAGGTTTTCAGCAGACTTGTCAAAAATCTGGTTGAACTTTCTCTCAACCCAATCTTACAAAAATTCCGACTCATTTTTTGACAAAATGTTTCAAAATGTTATGAAATTTCTGAGTAAAGTTCTTACTTCAAAACTGTTTTTTTGAAATTTACAATCTCTTATATTCAACTTTTGATAGAATTCTGAGCTTTCAAGTTGAAAACTAGATTTTTCCAAAAAATCCAAAAATTTTCAGAAAAAATTCTAGCTATTCCATGAATTTTTCAAAACAGCCCGAGTGGGCCGAGAATATTTTCGATTTCGACACGGCCCGGTCTGTGACAAGTCTGGTTTTTAGGTTTTGAAAACAAAAAAATACAAAACCAGTTGTAAAACTGTTTTGAAATCTTTTATTTTTCTCATAATAACCTGTGACTCATAAGAGATTCAAGTAAAAAAGAAGGAGACTTGTCGGCAATCATTCCTTCAAAAACTGAATAAACATGCAGATATTATCCAGTCATATTTCCTTTCTTTGCTGGTTACCGCCTCTTTTTTGGAGGGAGATTACTGTCGGTGTTTTCTTTTCAATGGCCGACTGGGATGTATTGGATCAGGATGGTGACAGAAGGCATACTTATTCAAATTGTTCTTTTGGAGTGTCTCTTCTTTTCATTACTAGAATGGGATTGCAAATCATCTTAATCTTTTTTGAGTACCCAATAGCAATTTCGGATTTGTTTTGTTTTGAAACAAACAATATACAAATCAAAATGTTAACTTGTCGTTCTGGAGACTATTTTTGGAATTGAACTGTATTCAATATGGTTCAAAAAAAAGTAACAAGTCGTTTATGAACTTTCAAAAAAACACCGAATTGCTAATTTTTCTTTTTCTGGTCAACTCATCCGAAATATGAACATTTTTTTCCTGTTTTAGTTAAAAATCCATCCGAAACTCAACTGTTTTCATTCTTTCTAAAGAACATTATTTATTAACGCATGAATTGAGTGAATCCATAAGGCTGACTTGTCTCTCCACAAACCTTTTTTCTTCGGAGACAGTATAATAAATCCTCTGAATATCGTCACCACATTTACATTTTCTTTTGTTCCCTTCCCCTCTCTCTTTCTGTTTTTCCATTAGCATTCACACCCTTTTCCACTTTTCATTTTGATTTTCCATTTCGAAAAAAGTAGTTTTGTATGCAATATTATTTCGAAAGTGAACACAGAGAAAGATGAGAAAAATGCAGAAGCGGTGCGAGCAGTCCACTGTCCGATCGTCCTCTCCTTCGTCTTCTTCTTCTTCTTTTTCTTCTTCTCCGTCTTCTTTTTCCTCTCCTCTCCTTTTTCTCACTCTCATTTTTCCTCCCGTTTTCCAGCCCCATTTCCCCCCGATAATTGTTCTCTCACTGTGTGTGTTGTGTTG
This sequence comes from Caenorhabditis latens, assembly GCA_002259235.3. Lineage (NCBI taxonomy): Eukaryota > Metazoa > Nematoda > Chromadorea > Rhabditida > Rhabditidae > Caenorhabditis > Caenorhabditis latens. The sequence continues at coordinate 10,540,006 of CM056092.1, read as the reverse complement.
GGTTGTCCGGTTTGTTTGCCACCTCCTCTCGTCCTTTTCGATTCATATTTTCTATTTTTCAGGTAGTGAGAAAGAGTGATAATAACATTGTTTCACTCCTATTTTCAAACGTTTCGTCATAAAAATATTTCTGGCGAATTGTAAAAATGGATTGAGGAACACTTGCTTTATGACCTCTTCCTCGTTGTAAATTCACAATCTCTTCTTTCTTTCTCGAGTAATTCTGACACATCAAAGAAAATGTTACAAGATTAAGAAGGCTATAAAAGATTACCAGACAAACAACTGAATTCTTTCTGTTGCTCACGTTCACATTCTCCATTACTTGACGTACGATGACAAGAGATCACATGAATACGTTGTAACGAATTTCTAAATTCATTTTGGGACCGCCCCGTTTTCCTTATCAAGAGAATGAAATAGAGGATGATTTCATAATGATTATGAAAGAAACATTGATTTATTGACATTGTTTCAGTGACCTTCTTTCTCTGATTATTACTCAATGCAGTTGTTATCATTACTGTTGTTTGCTTTCTTTCAAACATAAGTACAATTTCAAAAATCTGTTTGGTTTCCATCTGAAAAGTCCATTTTGCTCACACTTATTCAGTCATCTCAATGTTCTCACCAATCTCCTCACCTTTCCTTTTTATTCGAATTCTGCAGAGCATGACCACGATCTGTCATCGCTCATTATAATGCATTATGCTCTCTTTCTCTCAGAAACGCACACAGATGCATACCCTTCAATTTTCACTCCAGCAAGCAACCTCATCTTTTTTCCGTTAGATTAGATACATTGGTGCGAACACAGTCGAGAGTATAATTAAGGATGTGACAAAATCTATTCTTTCTTGTTTCACAGAACCTTCACCACCTGCCGATTTTCCCATGAAATAAGTGAAACTAATTGATATGACTGGCGTGCCTAAGGTGCTCGAAGATTCCCTGATTATATTGATTATCGGAGAATTCGTTTTTATGTGGTAAGCACGGCCGAGCTAGAATATCCGGTTTTTCGACTTTTGAATGTTACTTTCGACATATATTCCCATGCGTATCTTCTCAAAAATCTCGATGCATGTGTTGGTCACCTGTCAAGATTGAGAGCACTCCACCAATGGTTGGGAAGATACGTAAAACGTAAGATGGGTGTAGAAGGAGGGGTCATTCCCCCCACCTTCTCTCATGTACCTGTCTCTCTCTCTCTCTTTATCTTCCTCTCTTCTTTGTCTTTTATATTCTAGTGGCTCTCTTGCGTAATTTCTCGGTTGACCTTCCTCCCCCCTCTCTTATGTTTTCTCTCTTCTTTCTCGGCCACTGTTCATATTTTCTCCCGTAAATATTCCGGTTCGTTACGTTTTTGCCTCCTATTTTATGTTTCCGCTGACTATTCACTTTTCCCTCTCGTACAGCACCGTCTTGTCTTGATTTCCAATTCGATACAAATTTTATTTTCATTTCAGAAATCCTTTATCCAAAGGAGAACAATGAACCACCGAATGCCTGTCGGTCCATTCACGAGACAATATCCTCAAGAGAATCAATACTACGGCGGCATGAACCAAAGAGAACGTAACTATTCATATGACATGCGTCGTCAAAATGAGCAAATGAATAGACAGCTGAGATGGGAACAACCAAATCCACAACCATTCATCCAAAAGACTCAGCCACCATCATGGGCTGATCTTCAAGGACCAACTGGGCCAGGAGTCAATCCACGTCCACAATATCAACAACCTCCAACAAAATTCGATTTTCCACAAGCAGAATCTTGGGGAGAAGTTCAAACTGGACAGGATGGAAATGACGACATCTTCAGCACTATGAATCATTGGATACCGCCAAGCCAATGGAAAAAAGCCAATGGTCAAAGACAGATTCAGAATCAGAATCAGATCCAATCGCCGGTTTTCCACTCACCACCACCAGCACCACAAACTCCAGTTCAAAAGGAGGACGTCTTCGAGAACATGTGTGAATGGAAGGTTCCATCTGCTTCTCAAATGACAATTGATCTCATGACTCCATCGTTCCCAGCCTATTCGAATCGTGCTCATTCTCTTGAATCTCCAACAACTTCAATGGAATCATCGGAGGAAAAGAACAGCTGGAAGACTCTTGAAGCTATTCTCAATCCAAAATCAAGCCGTTCTCCATCGGTCTCTGAATCGGAATTCTCGACACAAATTGATCAAATTGGATACTGGAACACCTCAAACTTGCCACAATTCTAAAACAATCTTCATCGCCCGATCTCCCTCATCACTCGGTTAATATCATTCAAACGGCTTTTTTCGACTTCTTCTTCTCGTCTCTCTCCACCTCGAAACTATCGATAGTCATTCATTTTCATTACGGATTGTCACAATTTCAGGTGATATGAAATGCTTTTTCTTCTTATTTTACTCCATTTATCCTCCCAGTTAGTTGAGTAATTTAGAGTTACGTTCGGTTATTTTGTCTAGACGTTTCTTACCCTTAAAATTTCTGTATAATGTAGATTTGATAATTGCTTGGTTCGGTGAGAAAGTCTCTTTTCAAATATTTCTGTCAGATTACCCTGATCAAAATATGAAAAGTAAACAGAATCTTTAGATCCATTCAATTGTCAGTCATCTTTCATAAAGAATTTTCTCCCAAGATCCCCAACTTATGACAATTTTCCTTCTTTCTTACCCGTTGCCTTCTCTCAATTTTTAACCTTCTCATTTATCGAACATGTATTTCTGAAAACGGTTTTCCATGTCTTCCTATCGTGATTAACTCCCCAAATCTCCGAATATTTAGGTTGTAAACCTAATGGCTTCGTGCAATAATTTCACCCATCCAAATCTCTGTTTTCTTTCTTTTTTCTCTCGCCCTGTTACGTTGTCATTCGCCCGATCTTTTGCCTCGTTTAGACGTTTCTCTTCTCTCACAGATTCTAATAATAACTGTATTACGGTTTATCTTCATAATCTATTCCAATTATTTTTACGGTCTCTGACTCGCCACCGCCCATCTTTTTCTCTGTCTCATCTAACGCTGTACTGTGATTTCCGATGTGTTTCGAACTTCTGGTCTTTGTCTAAAATGCCTTTAATAAAATAATTTCTCGAAAAAAGACTAACTCTGTTGATATAAAAAGACTCAGAAAGGATATGCCTTTTCAGTTTCTTGAAAGCTTACAAATGTTCAGATAAAAGAATTACAGAAAAGCTCGAAAGTGAGCTCCGAGAACGACTCACTTGCCAAATGGAGATACTTCATAGCAAACCAAAAATGTTGAAAACTTTAACATCGGCAATCAAAAAGCCTCGGAGAATAGATCAAGTCTTTAAAGCTTTCAGAGGATCGAAAAATAAAACCTTCGACGTGAACTAAACTTTCCGATATCTCACTTTAATAACCTTTATCGAGGGGTCAACTGAACGTTTTGGTGAAACAAATTGAAGTGAACAGAATAAATTATTCTCGATCTTAGGACAACTCGAATCGCCAGTTCTCCCTCTCTCCAAGTAATTACGATGCCTTCGTGAGTTCTCGTGGAAAAAACTCAAAAATCTCCCCCATTCGCTTCCAGACAGAAGAAATCGAATCCAACGGAAGTGCACATTCTAACAAGCCGTGATCTTGTTCAACGCACTCTCGTATTCCGCAACACGACCGGCAAAGATTTCATTCTGAAATTGGTTGCCTCGAACGAAGCGGTCTCGTTCCCAACGAACGTCTTCCGTTTTCCTCCTGCATCGCATCGAGTCATCCAATTTCGTGTCAATTCGTCAAAGATTTCCCAATGGGACAAAACCAAATTGACTATCAAGGGATTCGTTCTCCCGGTTTACGCCAAGAATTTGAAACAATTCATTGAGCAAAAGGCGACTGCTGGAACTACTTGTCAGGAGGCATTCTCTCTTTCTGTCAAGTTCACCGACCAGTTCTCGGCTCCTCAGACTGTCATCAACTTGCCTGGAACTGCCACGTGTATCGAATCAACTGATCATCCAGTTGATGTGGAGGAATTGGATACATCCACTGCAATCAACATTGAGAAGGGTATGTTGGATCTTTCTGGGTCTCCAGATCATTAAACTCTATTAATATTTCCAGATGTGACCACTGCTGCTCCAATCGGCTCAATGATGGGATTCGTTGAGGAGTACAAACGTGGACAAAAGAACAAGGGATGCTGGTTGACCAACTACGTTTGCGGTGGACCGGCCGCTGAAAAACTTCCGGAGAAACAATCGATGAGATCTCGTCGTTCGAGCCGTTCATCGAAGAGTGGTGCCTCTGGGAAGAGTTGTCGTAATCAGGCACGTAAGAAGAATAAGGATGTCAATGTGTGCCTTGAAGCAACTCCATGTGGAGGATCCACTATTCAGGCATAAGCCTTTCGATCTCACAATGTTCTCTCCAAAGATTTTTCCGAATAAAATTGAATTATTGAATGCTCTTTTGTTCTCATTTTGTTTCAGAGGTTTTCTTGAGATTCGGTATTGTTAATCGTGCTAGAATGAAAAGACTAAAACGTAATATGAATGTGGGGCTCCGCGACAATTCGCAACCGCGACATTCCGCAACTGCGACACTTCGCAACTCACGTAGGTTTCGCAACTGCGACATTTCGCAACTAGTCATTTCGCAACAGCGACGTTTCGCAACTACGACATTTCGCAACTACGACGTTTCGCAACCACACCGCGTTTGTATATTTGGGTCAGTGGAAAATGTTGAGTGTACCAAAAAGTCTGGGAACATATTTGAAAACAATTAAAAGTTATCTGACCCGTTTTCTGACTAAACTAGGTTAAACTATTGCTAGTTCTATGGTTGCGAAATGGCTAGTTGTGAAATGTCGTAGTTGCGGAATGTCGTAGTTGCGGAATGTCGCAGTTGCGAAATGAACAGTTGCGAAATGTCGCAGTTGCGGAATGTCGAGGTTGCGAATTGTCGCGGAGCCGAATTTGGCGTCGATAAAAAAGATCAAAAACTCAATAGGTTGGGATATTTTGAATTTTTAAGGAAACGTCTATAATGACTGAAAATGAAAGAAGAAAGTTGTTCATTAGTTTATTCATAATTCAATCTTCCCATTTGATTTCTTCGGAATCTTTCATAAGCATCAAGTTCTCTCAACAATCTTTCCTTTGCTCTTTCCTCGTCTTCTTTCGTAAAATTGCGCGGACGACGGAACAGAAGAATGTGCTTTTCTGGATTATGAATCATATAATGTTCCCATCCGAGAGACTGAAATTTGACTAGTTCCCTTGAATCAAACCATTCAATTTCACCTGTGTGACTCCGAGACGTCTCCATTCGGCTTCTGTCAGTAATTTATCTCTGGGAATTTGTTTTGCGAGATCATGAGGAAGAATGACGTGACGATATTCATACTGATCATCTTCGTATCGAGGAGAATAGTAGATATCGTCCATTTTTGTGTTATTTCGAGGAAACGACGAGCGCGAGTAGAAATCAGAAAATGAGTGTTTGTCGGGGGAAAATGGAGCAAGATGTTTGCGGTTTGGGAGACGGAAAGTTCACGTCAAAGGTTTAGTTTTTATTGTATTTCTGTCGCGTTTTGGTTCTTTTCGGTACTCAAAGTATAGTTGGAAATCTGCATTTTCTGTTTATAAAGATCGATTTTAAACGTTTTATGGAATCACACAATTAAGAAATTTTACAAAAATTATCAACTATTTTCTTTCAAACTTCCATCAAAAACGGCAGAAATACAGTTTGACGGAGCACTTCGAACCCGTTGGTTGTATGCAAAAACACGGTATGAATAGCTGTTTCTCGCGAAATTTCTTAACGAAACGTGAGTTTTTTCAATATTTGTAGAAGCGATTTGCCAGTTTTCGGATGATGATCCATCTGAAAATATCGATCGAATGAGATGCTAACAGTCAGGAAGTATCATACCAAGTGCACAATATTCGATACAATATTTCAATCCGGTCTCAGCTTTCCATTTCAATCGAACTTCATGATCTCCAGTAACTTTCACTGTGAATTCTGTTGGAGGCTCTGAAAATTATTTGGTTTAAAAAAAAGACAGTGAAAAGTGCATTTCTTGATTACCTGGAACTGCAATAACACTGAGAAAAGCTACAGTTGAAGTGACTCCAAATGAGTTTTTAGCTATCACGGAGTATGCTCCAGAATCACATTTTTGAACTTTTTTGATGAGAAGACGACTGTTTAGTTGATTCGTCTGAAGGAATCCCCATTTTTAAATATTTTTTTTAGAAATCACCTGTATTCTTGCTCTTTTCGAATCAACTGCTGGTCCATGCCAAACTACATTAAAGTCAGTATCTGAAAATGATGTCATTATTATTTTCTACTTGTAATAGCTCACGAGATGATATAACCGGAGACATTTCCACATCATCTCCTTCAACAACTTCTAAATCTTTCATTTCTTCAACTACAACTGGTCTTTCACAAGTCGATATTTCTAATAACACATCGAAATTCTCGGCAGATGACATTGTAACGTCGAAAGCACTCGGCCCATATTCCACTTCAGTTTCATCAACTCTTCGTTGCCATTCACGACGATATCTGAATTGAGAAGTTGGGGATAGATTCAGATGATAGTAGAAGTATTACTGTATTTGTTCAGCAAAATTGTTGCCGGGAATTTCAGACATTGTCAGGAAATAATTCGGACATTTTCCGATGGTTCCATCTGCTTTTTTGACACTTGCGTACCCGTTTTTCACTTCTAAAACTTGCACCTGAAATATTTATATATTTTTTAATGTGTTCCAGACTTGATGATTCCGGCAATTAGAATTCTTGAACCGTTGAAAATCTGCTACTGTCTTATTATTTTGTGAAGCTTGGCTAATACCCAACTTCGTAAAGAATGCTCAAAAAATCGTTCTGATCTCAATTCCGCCGACCAATTCTATCTAGAAGTCATTCTTCTATTCACCTTTTCATCAGTTTCCAAATTCACTTGATCATCTGTAACTTTGTTGAATTTCCCAGTTGCAGCTGCTTCTAGCTGAAAATATTCTCTTATCTCTCTGTTGTTTTGTTTAGTTTCTTTTTAGGCACCGCATCCCACAGCACCCGTCTCTTTTCTCTCTTTTCTACAATGTTCAATTCCCACTTCAAGCAGAAGAAATTTATTCAAAATACACGAAAACATACTGTCTGTATTGTGATTGTAAACGAAAAAAGAAACAGAAATTCAAAAAAAGAAGGGTTTAAAAAGGAAAAGAGTGGGTTGTTTGTATGAATGAACAGAAAAATATTATGGACAGTGTCAAGAGAATCGAAGAAATGCGCGTGCGAGAGGGAAGAGAGAGAGAAATTTAAAGAGAGTAGCTCAAAGAATTCCAGATATAACTTGCATATACATCACTGGGCTCTGGGAGAGAAAGGGAAAATGGGTCCGAATTGAAAAGAGGAGACGTGAAAAAGTGGCGAGAGGTGAAGAGAAAACGGGGAAAATTATACATAGGGACCTAGATTAGACGAGGAGAATTTGTGTTGAGTACCCGTTCAAAAGATAGACATTTCGAAAAAAGGAGAGAAAAAAGGAGTTGAGGAATTAGATTTGTTAGAAAATATGAGAGAAAAGGAACAGAAATCTAATGCAAAAACCTGCAGAAAAGCTCAAAAACGAGAGAAGAATGGAAAAGAAACTTGCACAAAAAGGACTGGAAACTTCACAAGAAAAACCGAAAAACGGATGAAATGAAATGAAAAGAAACGGCAGAATCGATGAGGTTAATGAACAAAATTATTAGTGATTAGTAGGAAAATACACGACTCATTTCGAATTTCCAACCGGTGGGGGAGATGTTGGTGACTTGGCTGGTTTCTTTCCAAATGAGAATAAGGATTTTGATTTGCTTTCTTTCTTTGGAGATTCTGTCGATTTTTTGGATGTTGAAGCAGAGGGTTTAGCAGTTGATGTAGACGCTTTTTTGTCACTTCCAGATGTAGATGCTTTTTTGTCATTTCCTCCTCTGAAATTTCGAACGATCATTCAGAGAGTACTGTTTTTAACAGGAAATTCATAAAGAAAAGAATGATGGTCTGGTGAAAGTTTATATGAAAAACCTACTCACAAGCTCATGTTGCCCATTCCTCCAGACATATCGTCATTTCCTCCTCCCATAAATCGTTTCGGATCCACAAGAGCAGCAAGTAGTCGTTTCTGTTGATCCAATTGCTCACTGATTTTCTTATTCCATTCATCTTTTTCTTCTTGAGTTTGAGCATTCGCAATGAAACTTGTCGGTTGAGTTGGATCAGAGCTCTTGATGACAAATCGAAGTGGGTCATCAGCAACATGTGGCTCGAAGACCATTTTGTTCACCTGAAGAATATTCAGATTCTGATAATATCTTTCAAATGAAAACACTCACCATAATTTGATTCTTGAAAATATAAGTTGGATTTCCGAATTCTTTTTTCGGTGGAATATGATCAGCGAAAATTGCAGATTGTTCGAATAAAAATATTCTTCGATCTTTCGGTTTTTGCATATTTCCAGCCACGGATTCACAGATTTGAAGTGTTCCCTGATGAATCAGATTTCCCTGAGCATTGAGATTTCCGTCGAAATTTTGAAGGCGACCGACTTGCATCATGTCATCGCAAGCCTTCGGGACGACGTGCATCACCTGGAAACGAGAATTTATGGGAATGGAACTTCTGTCTCGAGAGAAAACTGTCTAGATTTTGGGTCGCCTAGTTACATGTCTAGTAGACGAGCATACACTTGAAAACTCCAGTAGACATATATATATCTACAGTAGTCCACTTCAGAACTATACGTATTTTCTATGCTTAAAAATAACTCACTGCCAATGCTCTCTTGAGAACATCCGGTCTATCCTTGGCGCGTTCAGTGAACTTCAGAATATCTTTCAGCAACAATTGATACTTCATAATTCTTTGAACTGGCTTTATCAACAAATCACATAATGCTACTTTGTGTCCTAATTTTGCTTTGGTATCAGCGAAGAATCCCTCGAAATCGTCTTGAGCCAGAAGATAATCTGATTTCGGTTTGTTCTGACAGTAAGTCACGTATAAATTCCGTAACCGTCTGTCATATTTGACGAATGCCGCTCCAGCAGCTTCATAATTATTCTGGCATTTCTCAATTTCTTTGAGGAAACAAGTCTTGTGGAAGTCGAGAATTTGAGAGATGTTCGCGAAAATGATCTTGTCTTTTCCGACGAGATCAGCTGGCAAATCCATTTTTTCCAGATTTCCGATATATCCTTCAACAACTGACGTCAAATCTTTTACATAATCTTGCTCAGTCTCAACCAATTCCATCAGCACATACGATCTCTTGAATCTTGCTGTCTCTTCTGGAGTCTTCTCCGCCTTTTCAGGTACTTCTGGCTCAGCAACATCAGATGCTGCCACTGATTCCTCGTTCATATCTTTCTCTTCCATACTATTGTTGATCGTGATATTTTCCATTGGAGGCGGCAGACAATCCTCGACTTTTTCTTCTTCTGACACGGCTACAGGCACGACAGTTGGTGATGATGAAGGTGTTGCTCTGTGAGTTGGTGTCGATGCAGATGGAGTTGAGTTCGAATTTCCAGCAGTCGATGACTCTCCAGATGACAGAACACCGATTGGCTCGGCTGTCTGAAAACAGGATGTTTCAATTTTTAAATTAGAGAAAAACATAAATGACATCAGATGAAAAGAAGAAGAAGAACTTACATGTCCGTTGGCAGTGACTGGAGATGATGTAGATGTGGACTGCCTGGTTGCCGGGCTGTTGTTGTTTGACGACGAGGCTCGCTCTTTGCTCGAGTTAGCGAAGATTCGTCTGTAAATTAAAAAGATGAAAATAAGTCGGAAAAAAAGAAAAAGTTCATGGTTGGGGGGAAACAGCTTTAAAATAGAATAATTGGGGTGGTAGGTTTTGGGTTTGAAGGATGAGAGGGGACACTGGAAAGTAAGAAAAAGAAGAAGAAGAAAAAAGAAGCAAGAGGACGGAATAAGGAGGAGCAAATTGGAATGAGCCCTTCTTTTCCATCTTCTTCTTCGTCTTCTTCTTCTTTTTTCTTCTTCTTATTCTTCTGTCGATGGTTCCAAATGCTCATCCGCCCCACGCGTTTTTCGAAAACATCAGCCAACTTTTTCTTCTTTTTCCAAATTTCTTTTTACCCAATAAAAGTTGTGAGTAAGTATGAAAAAGAGAAAGAAATAATGGAAATGAGATGATAAAAATATGCAAATGTTCGGTTTCTATCGGGAAGAGGAGTGTTGGAAACTCCAAAAAAACTGGGTCGGATTGCAAAAAAGGAATGATACAAATAGAAACGGAGTTCTGTTCTGTTTTGAAACATTTCCGGTTCTAAACATACAATTATGCAACTAGTGATTTGAATGAGCAACTAGGAGTAAGACCTATTCAGACAGACATTATAATTATAAAGAGGGAATGAATGTGTCATCAAGAAATTGGAACTACACTTATAAAGAATTAAGGATCTTGAGAAGATCATTGTAAACAAAGTAGGACTACTTATTTCAAGCCAATTACTTCGTTTCTTCTTCTTCTTCGACTTTTCTCATAATTGGAGAACGAGAGAAAGAAAAAAGATCAAGGAGGTTGGATGCACAAGACAACAAAAAATGAAAAAAGGAAAAGGAAGAAGATGGCGTCGACGACAACGAATAAGAAGCGACGAAGAGAGAAACACGATACTACGAATTAGGAATGCAAAAAAAGCAGCATCGAAAAGAGAAGTGAAGCGCGACGACGAAGAAACAGGAGAGAAGGATCGATGCGGAGAAGCGCGCGGTGAGCCTGAAGCTGAAGGCAACAGGAGCACAAATACACATGCACACTCACACAAACAGATATTAGAGCGGCGGCAGCCGCTTCACCCCCGAAGACGGCGACAACGATGAAACGAGAAGAACGGAGCGGGAAAAAGGGGGGATACGACAAAGTGATGAGAAGGTGGGGGGAATGAAGAAAAAAGGGGCCACTGAGCAAAGCCCTTCAGATAAATATACATATATGGTAGCCGCCCCGATTCCCTTCTTCTCTTTTTTTCTTCTTTTTCGTCTTCTGGGCTTCTCTTTTTTTTCCGCATCATTCACAACCACTCCAGTCAGTCCAGCACATTGAAAAAAAAGAGAGAGGGAGGAAGCTGCCGCAGGGCAACGAAACTTTGCAAGACGAAACAGAAGAGAAGTGAAGAGAAACAGGAGCATGGATGTGGGTCGCCGAGCTTCTCATCTCTCTCTTTTTTTCTAGGTTGGGCGCCCGTCCCCAACAAAAACAATCATGTAGACTAAAATTGATTCGACTTCATTCTCTCTTTTTTTTTTGAAAATGGGTTTTCTAAAAGCATGAAAAGAGCCAATTGATTAGAATTACTTACAGAAATAATTTCTAGGTTCACAAAAGAAAAAAGGTGAGAAAACAAGAAAGAGCATGAGGTAGAATTTCGTGGCGGAAAAATGGAATTTCTAAAGAAGTGATCATTGGAATCTAGAGGTTTCCGGTAGAGCACAAAGAAGTAAAAAAAAACAGAAAATATATCTCGAAGTCTCTCATCTTCTATGTTTCTTGGTTCCCACGCTATTTTTGAATTTCGGCTGAACGCACTTGTTATAAATACGGCATTTTTGTATGAGAAAACCGTATTCTAGCGTATAAAGAATAAACGTCTTAAAACGCGTTGAAACACTTCGAAAACTTTCATCAAAACTCTGGAATATGTTTCATAAAACACTACAAAATTAGAACTAATCTAGACCTTCATTCCTACTTTTCCGAAAATAGGCTTGAAAAAGGAACTGAGTTCAAACTGAATTCGTCATTTTATTTTATACGCCGCCTCGTTTTTTTCTCTCTTTTTAACTTCTACATCTTCTACTCGACTTTTTCTTATTTTAGTGACTCTTCGAATGCAAAAGGGCCCCTTCTTCTTTTTTCTTCTTCTTCAAACCAATTTCACCTCTTGGAGTTTACTTGAAAATGTGAGCAAAAAAAAACGAAAAGCGCAAAGAAGAGAAAAAGATATAGAGAAGGAAAGAGTGAGTGAATAAATATTTCATGGTCCATCATTTATGCCATTTTGAGATCGACGTAGTAGTGGTGGTCGTCGTGACTTTTTCATGCAAAAAAGGTCAAACCTACAACTAACTTCGAAAACGAAAAATCATGAAGAGATGAAATAGAAAAGAAGTGAAATTCTCTTGGGAATACCTTGGTCTACCAGAACTCGATTTGGCTAAATGAATTATAGGATATAGCTCAAATTTTTGAACTAGAAACCGACAGGTGACCTTTTTTAGATTGGATAATTATCACAATATAGCTATGTTTCTACTCTATCAAAGCTAAGTAAAGGAACAATGTTACACAAGATTTTTGACTGAGAGCGTATTTAAATAGTATAGGGATTTACCTATTTCAGAAAGAGAGAACTCCCAAAAATCAAATTTGGTGGTTTGTGCTTACTTCTGAAATTATAACTTCAGATGATAAATGAGAAAACGAGACACTGCAAAGACTGAAGTACATCTAGAAGGGCTCAAAGACGCAGGACCGGATCAGGATCGGCGGATTAAAAATGATCTCTTCGAACGTATCGAAAAGACTAATGTGTTGTTATGAAGACACTAGAAACGGGGAGAAAAAAAGGAAAGAAACGAAGAAGAAAACTAGGAAGACATTTGTCGGGGGTCTTCAGTTTTACGACTCTTCTGGGGGGACGGCTCAGAAGAAGGGGTGTGCTCTTCCAAAGAGAGCTCCACTTCATTAAATGCTTCCGACGACAAAAAAATGAAAAAAGGAAGAGAGAGAAAGAGAAAGAGAGAGGGACGGCATCACCGTCGCCACGAAAAATAGTGAAGAGGGTCCCGTTTTTCAAGTTGCTCGGTGCTCGAAACTCCTCCTTCTTCTCGCGTACAAAGAATAAGAAGAAGAAGAAAGAAGAAGAAGAAGACGAAGATGGAGAAAAAGTGACGAAGAAGAAGGAGGAAAAAGAAGAAGCCTCTAATGCTTCGGGAATCCTCAGAAAAAACATTGCCAATAGATGGGAAAAAGAGGACAAATTGGGGCTCGGAACACGCAACGGAAGCCGTCAGTACGTGTACTTTTCACACATGACGAAGATGTCGTCGGAACATATTAAACATGAGAATACGACATGAAAATTACACTCGTGACATTCAGCTTTGTGACACAATAAGACTCTTATTCAGTTGGGTGATCGAGGAAAAATGAGAAGAATGTAAGAAGAAATTGTATGGTTCGAAGTCTGGAGAGATTCTGAATTCGATCTAGGATAATCTGCAGACAAGAATCAGATAACTTGAGAACTGTAGAGATTCTGAATCTTTTATCTAAATTTGCCTCATGTCAAAATTAGTCGAGCTACTCCAAATCTACAGTAGAAAAGGTTTTTCTAGAATAAAACAGAAAAATCTCTATAGCTTAGACCATTTTGGTATTTTTCAGAATTAGAAGATATCAGTTTTCATGGCTTTTATCTTAAATCTCCAACCTGAATGTAAACCATTCCGAAATCCTACAAGTGGATTTTGCAGAACCATTCTAGAATTGAGATCATAAAATGATGGAATGCAACACGAATCTTTTTACAGAAAACAGTGTGAGTCACAATCAAGATTCTTCAGAAAAATATTGTAAAAAAGATTCAGCAGAGAAGTTTATGAATGTAATGCATAATGTTCAGAACCCTCGATTTCACAGTCTTCCTACGAAACTGTGTTTCCTTATCTGATGTGGAATGTTTACAAAATGTTTCGATTCCGTAATTGAAATGACGGTTAGTCTGTCTAGATCAAATTAGATAATCAATAAAGACACCCACGAGAACTTCGGATGTTTTGTTGACAGTTAAATGACGTTGCGTAGTTTTGAAAGTAGCCAAATAACCCACCTGAACTCTTGCTTACACCGTGGCATCAGATTTGCGCACGGCATTTTGAACTGTTCCGTTTTCGAAAAAATAAATAAGTATCAATAAATAGTTGCAATTTTGTTTGGCTTCAGCTGTGAAGAGAGAAGAAAGAAGAAAGAAGATTGGTAGAACAGTAGCGGGTTGAACAAAAAACCGTGCCACCACTGATGACGATTACAATATGAATTGAAAAGAGATAGAGAGACGCAGACGTCGTGAAATTCTTGTTCTTCTTTTCTTTCTTTTTCTGTAGGTGACAGTGGTTGAAATGGCTGCCGATTTGAGAAAAAGGCGGGGTAACAGACTATAAAAACCCACAATGTTCTTCTTTTTTCTTCTTTTCTTCAACTTTTTGGTGAGTATGAAGAAGTAAATGAGAAAGAAGATGAAGAAGAAGAAGTGCGTGGGCACAGATTAATTCGCTTCTTCTTTTCTTCAGTAGTCTCCAGAATATGTTGGTCTTCCAATTCTCCTCTTCCGGAGTGAAATGATGTTGTAGATGAAGATGATGAGGGGAAGAAAACTCTTTTCCTTCTTTTTCAAATTTCAACGACGAATTGAATTTGGAATGAACAAAAACCACTGGATGTTTTGATGTTTGGCAAAGAGTGAAGAAGGAGTGACTCTCTAACACAAATGTTTATAATACAGGGGGAAATAGAGAAGAGACCCAAAAATGGATGTATGGAAGAGAGAGAAATAAGAGGAAGAGAGGGTGCCTTCAATGAAAAACATCGGGGCGGTTGATTCGATTGTGTCAGTGTGCATTTAGGATGGAAAAAGCTCGAAAGAAGGAAGAGAGACTGTGTCATAATTCAATTGAGTACCATTTCAGAGTAGAGAAAAAAAAACTGAAAGAGAGAGGAGAAACGAACGGAAAAGTGAACTCACAACAGACAAAAAAGAGAGGAAAAGGAAGGAAAAAGAGATAATTGCTCCATACATTTTTTTTTCTTTTCTCCAGGAACCCGACCACAGAGTTCTGAATTCTCAAATTGACTTCCTTCCCTCTTTCCAGAGGTCAAGGATTCTGTATTTCCTTCCGATCGCAAGATGTCTGATGGTCCTTCTTGAAAGTTACTCTTTTTCTTTTCAAAAGAACTACGGTATTTCCTTTTTTCTTGTCTTTCGAATTCTTTTCATAATTGTGTTACAGCAGCTGTCGACTCTCGTCGAAAAGAGGATTCTCTCTTGCAAAATGGAAAAATGAAGCAGAAATGAGTCATCCAAAAAAGACGGAGAAACGAGAATAAATGGAGACGAAACCAATTGCAATTCTGGTTGATGACATCTATTTTTTGGGATTGACCGAAACGAATTTCGAGGAAAATTTAAAGTTGATGAGAGTAAATAAAAGTAAGAAATTGAACTGGTTAACAAGGAGAAAAATACAAACCTGAGAAAATCGCAGAGCATTTTTAATGCAGTTTATGAGTCACTTGATAAGAAAAATAATTCAATCAAGACTAGATAGTTCGAACATTTTAAATGAAAAAAGTTAGGGCAAAAATAAGAAAAAGAAGAAGACGAAGAAAGAAAAGAAAAAGAAGAGGAGGTATAAGCCGATAAAGTCGGAAGATCTATTTGTGGTCAAAAGTTATTCGGAAGGCGGAGAAGGAGTTGGTAAGAAAATATTTCTAGGTCTGTCATTCCTGCAGAAATTCTTATAACAAGATAGTTCAGATTGTCCCGTAGTTCAATATTCTGACAGAAAACAAATGAAAACAAATATATTGTTCATCTAATAGAATAATAATGAATTGAAATATAAGTCTCACAGACTGGTTGACCTATTGAAATTTGATACATTTACTTGGAGAATTCTCGATGGCGATGAATAATCATCTAATCTCTTTTTCTGTGAAAATTTCAAAATTCAGGATTTTGTATGAGTTGAGATGTGGAAAAGCTAGAAAAAGAAAAAGTTGTTGGCGAAACGTTGATTTAACATAAAAGTGACTGCTTCGCCAAAAAGAGAAAACTTGGAATCGAATAACGAAGAAAACGACAATGGAGAAGAAGAAAAACCCGAAGATGTAGAAAACCGAATTGTCGTTTTTTCGCTTTTTCTTCTTCTTCTTTTTTGCTCTATAATTTATCTTCGGACAGTCGAAAAAGAGAAAGAAACTCTGAGACGGGAATTAAATATTTCGAAAAGAAACCAAAAAGGAGGGAAGAAAAGAACAAAATAGTGGAAAGTGTGAGATGGAAACTGGCCCTTTTACCCCATTTCAAGTGCCACTTTCTTTTCAATGCGTGGATCAAAAAGAGGAGAAAAAACGAAGAAGAAGAAAGAAAAGTTTAGAAAAAAGAAAACGACTCACCGCAACGATTTCCTTTTTGAAACTGCGGATCCAGAGGCATTTGTGTCGTCAGGACGGTCGGGGACACTTCCAGATTCTGCTGAAAGTAAAACATTATTAGGAAAAATTTATTTCTTGAATATATTTTATGATTTCTGATATGATATTGTATGTTTTTCAATTCCAATTCTTCAGCCAACGG
Source organism: Caenorhabditis latens (assembly GCA_002259235.3). NCBI lineage: Eukaryota > Metazoa > Nematoda > Chromadorea > Rhabditida > Rhabditidae > Caenorhabditis > Caenorhabditis latens. The sequence continues at coordinate 10,523,561 of CM056092.1, read as the reverse complement.
TCACAATTTTCAATAATTTTCTACCATTATTATTTGCAGATCCTCCTAAAGAAGTCTTCGCTGGAGTTACAATTGCCACGTCATGATCATGACTGTGTCGACTGGTCGATGATGAGAACCAACGACGTTTTATAGCAAACGACCATCGTTCTTTCTTCGATGATTTAGTAGGCGTCGTTCCACCGCCTTCTGAATCCGTACTGCCCTCCACAGTTTGAGACCGACGCATCATTCGGCTGAATTTCAAAATCAAAGAATAATAAAAGGATGCAAAAAGAGTTTAGGAATCAAGACTTGTGTGTATGTTGAAACTTGGCGGCATTCTTTGACCTCATAGAACGATTTTCGGAAATGAGTTGAAGTGGTAAGCAGAGAAAAAAGAGATAGGAAAGGGAGAAAAATTATCAAATAATCCGAGGATACTGTCGAAATGAGCGGATCCTTTTTATGGAAATTTTCAGAATCATCTCGATTTTTCGAAGATTCCTGACTACAGTAACCTTTATTACTGTTCACTGTCAAAAAAGTTCCAAAAATCATTTCGAGACCAATTCGACGTCTCTTTTTTCCGAAAGCCACGTGATATTGGCCACAGTCTGGACAGAGTAAACAATGAGGAGAATATATTGTATCTGATTGAAAAAAATGGGAAAAGGAGAAGAAGAAATTGCTCAATTCGACGTCTTCTTCCTCGCCTTCCAATAAAAAATGAGGATTTTACGATGGAGCTAAATGTGACGTCGTCAAGGAGAATAAAAAGGAGAAGAAGAAAAAATTCTAAGGAAAATGGAAGGAAATTGGAAAAAAGGAGAAAGAAAAAGAGCGAGCAAAGACGAAATTGGAAATGAAAATCGAATAGAAAGTGCTCCGGAAATGAGATGTCTCTATTATTTCTTTCATTTTTGTGTTGCTCTTTTGATTGGAGAAAGACGACTGAAAGTACTGAGAAATGCTGAAAATAGAAGGGAATTCCAGTAAATTTAATGAGACAATAAAAATCTCTCTAAACCCTTTGACACAAAAAATAATCGGTTAGGGAAAAGTAAGAGGAGTGTGTGCGCTCGCGAGAGCACCCGGGCGCCCAGTGAGATTTGATGAGCACATACATACACAAACTCTCTACTTTCTCTCATTTCTGCTCAATGTATATAATAAATATATACATAACCGCAACCAAAAAATCACTGAGAGATATTTGAGAAAGAAAGGAAAAGGAAAGAATCGGGTACCACAAGAGACACGTGTGAATCGGAGGAGACAGAAGGAGCTGCTCCCCGATATTTGTCATTTCGGAGAGAGAAAGAGTCGATCGAAATGAAAAGAGTTTATAAATCAGAGAGAGTTTAGAGAAAGAGAGAGAAGAGCTTGTGAGTGTTTGAACCATCTGAACAGAACGCCACAATTCAATGAATTATTCATTTCTGTCTTGTCTATATCAACGAGAAATCGAGAGAATGAAAACAGAGAAAATAATTTGAATCTCACAATAAGCAGTCAGAAAAACAAGAGAAAGCAGAAGAAGAGATGGGAATATATTTCAATTAAACGAGATGAGCTTTCGAATTCCGAACACGACGACGACGACCACTGGTTCTTTTATTGCAGATTCAGATGAAAACACATCGCAATAAAAACACGAAAAACCTTGTATTTTGTGTTCAGAAAATGATAATAATAGAGAGAGAAAAAGAGAATAGAAGACGTTCGTCCAATTGGCAATTCAGTGTAATAATTGAAAAATCAAAAGATGACGGTCAAAAATATATATTGACTGGAATGATTGTCAAATTGTGAATCCTTTGTCAGAAGGTCAGAAATTTCAAAATTACTTTTTTTCTGGAAGGAGAATAGAATTCAACAAAACACTATGTAGATTTCGATTTTACAACCCTGTTGTTCAATTAGTTTTTTTGGTTCTCGACGGGTATCACAAAATTATAGAAAAAGGAAAAAGTGACAATGTTTTAAATTCGAAATATCCTAACTTCTTTTTCAGAAAGACATTAAAAAAGAAATATTTTGGAAATGGATCGACCAGAACTTTGATCGAAATGAACTGTTTGAGGGTTCTCTCCGTTCGAAAAAGACGAATGAAAATAAATAAAAACTCAGTTAAATTTCCAGTAATATCTTTGTCTCTTTTTTCGTATCTCAATTGAACTGAAAACTCCAAAAATTACTTGAGTTCCATTCAAATAAACAAAAGTAATCTGCGTCTATTCATATCTCAAACTATTTCTAAATTTTCATCTCTTTTCACTTTTTCGGTGAAGAGTCTGAGCAAATAAAGTATTCTCAGAGGGGGGTTTTACCGTTACTTTTTGATAGATCTCACAAAGAAATAGAAGTTTGATACGAAGATTTAGTGAGTTGAAGCATAAACTAATGGCTATAAAAAGAAAAGGGAAGGGACCGGAATTACACGTTTCCGGTGGAAACATTAAGGTAGAATGGGAAAAGAAAAGAAGAAGACTTTGTTTTTGAGGAAATCACAGAAGAAAATAAAAAGAAGACGTGGGAAAATTATGGAGAATATATACCCTAAGGCTCGACTTTCCCAGAGTGATTTCGGGAGAGCAGACAGAAAACTTGAATTTTCTGCCAAGTGAATTATCAATAAACAAAAGTAAAGTCTGAATCATTGGAAAATTCAGAATCGATTCGATTAGTATGCATTTCTTCTTAGGTATTCAGAAAACACTTGATATTCGTGTGAACGGCCACAATAAGGATCCATGAAAAAGAGAGTGTAATGCTGAAAAAGAAAAGATGATCCATAATGCATCGAGGCCAGATGTGTCTCCTCAAACTTTTATGAGATGGCATCCAAGAGAAGCCTGGTCGAGAATATTTAAACTTTGAACGTTGGCGAAGATTTAATTGATGTTTTACTTAAAAAATTCATATACACATCATACAAGACAACCAGTTTGTACAACAAAAACCCACAAAATATAGGGTATCATAGAAACAGAAAAATAACATAATATGGGAAAGAGATCAACGTAGTTTATGAAAACAGGTAAGATATATGAACAGGGGAATATAAAATAGATAAAACAACCGAGAAAATCTTCCAATTCTTGAGGTCTGGTGTCACTTGCTTTGGGAGGAAAAGAAAAAGGATCAGCCTTTTGGTCTAATATTGGAAGCAGAATGTGAAGCAGAAGCAGAAGAATTGTTTGTCTTCTTCTCTACTGCAACAGCCTCACGTATCCTCCCAATTGAAAGACAACAAAAAATCAAGAAAATGAAGGGGAGACGGCAAGAAGAGCAAAAATGAGAGTGCCCCTTTGCTCATTAGGCTACGGGCTTGTGGACTCAAAAGAAAAAAATCGTCGGCACACAATCAATAAATTAGGAATGAAAAAGTATGACTGACAAGTTGTTAATAGAAGAAAAATCAGTATTATAACAAAAGAAAAAGGGTGGAAAGTGATGAGAAAATTGAGAAGTAGAAAAAAAGTAGAAGAAGAAGAAGATGGTGTAAAAAGCATGCACATACTCGAATCACTGACACAACAACCACACGCACTCCTTACTCGCTTTCTGAATTATTCAAAACTCTGACCGTTGGCTTACACAATCGAAGACACTAGTAAGTAGTCATTTTGACTTTCTCACTGTTGAACTAACTCTGAACGAAAAAATGAAAAACTAACGTGGAACAATTATAGAAACAGGAACGAGGCCGTGTTTCGAGGGCTGATCGCATAGCACTACTTGAATGTATTCAGCACAGTCCGTCGCCTGATCTTCCACAATCTGAAAATTAAATTGAAATTTGAAAAACAGAAAGCATTTTGAGAGAACTTGTCACTACATAATTTACTTGAGAAATAAGATCGCCTGTATTCTGAGAGCTTTCAAATATTGGAAATCCCTAAAAAAAAGAAATTCATACTTCAACTCGATCTCCCTTGCGAACTGTTAGATGCCCTTCCGCATTTCCATCATAATCGGACGTCACGATCCACACTTCCGAAGATTGCTGCAAGAAAAAAACATTTTTAACAGACTATTGTCCCTTGGGGTCATCAACCGCCACTCAAATCTCTCAAAATCAGTGACAGATTTTGGTGAGAAAAGTGTCATGTGGAACATATTCTCTCTTTTTCATACACTGCTCGCACACACACTCATACACAATCCGAATTGAGTTCCCGCTGTTGGCCCAGCCCGCTCTAAAATATTAATGAATTCGCTGTAGACGTAAAACACATGAATTTGCGCAGAGATTGTCACTTTTCGGTTTTTTTGTTGCAATGTCTCACCGCTGAATCATCGAATTCGACGCCGTCAATAGTCAGTTTATCGGGTTTAGTTCCACTTCGGAAAGAGCTTGTCAACCGATTTCGCGCTCGAGTATAAAGACTACCCGTTCTCGATCTGATTGATCGCCACGACTTTGAATAAGTTAGCATTCTGTAGTGAGAGCTCAATAAGACGAGTAGAAAGATGAAAAAGAAGAGCAACGAGTGGGATTCAAAATGGCAAACAAAGAATGTAGTAGCTCCGAAGAAATAGAAGCAACTGCCGAGTAATTACATTTCGAAGAAGAAAAAGAAGAACACGAGAAAGATGCGGATCAGATGGCTTTGAATCGCTGACTAGAGAATGAACAGAAAAAAATTAATTCATAATTCGCCGAGGTTCATTTTAACATGTTTTGTTCAAATGTTCTATGAATTTGGAATAAAACATGAGAGAAATTTTCAAGAAGAGAAAACGCCCGAGGATATTATTCTGAAATATGTTTTCTCAAAGTGTCAACTAGCTAGAAATTCTATTTCAGTTTCACAGTTTTACTCGAGAAAAACTATTGTTATACAAAAAAGATACTTTTCAGAAGTTGTGCGTGGTGTGAAATCAATTCGACCTTCTGAATCTCCCTAGAAAAAACTAGTTAGTTAGTCTCATAGCTCACCGCTCAGCATCAGATCTAATTTTCACGCTCCACCTGTCCAAAAAGCCAAACGCAAAAAGCAGGAGACGAAAGAAGGGATAGGTTGACTAGCTAGACAAAAATACTAGGAATTGGAAAAGAATTATTGAGACGAGAAGGAAAAGGTCTATTCAATAAAAAGATATCGACGCCAATTATATTGTCGAGTCCCTATAGTACTTCATTTTATATTCATGAATAAAACTCTGCCTTTCATAATATTAGTCATATAGATTCTGAGACCATATTCCAGCTGTGTTAGATGAAAAGGGAAACTATATCAATTGTTTAAATGAAATCAAGTGAAACAGCATCAAACGCAAAAAATGACATCCGATCCAACGCGATATGAACCACTGAAATGAACCACAAGAGGTGAAAAGAGATGAAAGGGAAAAAGAGGCAGCGGGGGCGCGACACAAAAAAAACGATGAAATGGATACATGTACTAGGGTAAATATCAAGTGGATCTGATCCAAGCGACACAAAACACTGGCGATGGCCACCGTGGAGTATATGGGGCGGAGTCTTGACGATAACCGAATTTTATTATTTTTTTCTTTCAAATAACATTGTTTGAGATAATAGGAAAAGCAAATGACGATGAAGAAGAGAATGGGCGGGACGAAATAAGAGAAGAGCACTGAACCAATTAGTCGATGTCGCCAGTAGAAGAACCAACAAGAAACGAAAAGAAGACAATCCTTTCAAGAGACATGAAAACTACTGACCGAGTTAATGCACTGAGAAAAAGGGATTAGAATTCCTATTGAAAACAATGATGATAGATGGCAGCAGTAAGAAGATAGAATGAATTGCGAAGAAAGGGACATGAAAAAGAGGTGACGATTTAGTATAATGTGAGTGTCGACAACAATAATAAGGTTTTGTTTCGCCTTCTTTTGTTCGTCTTAGTTTATAATCTGAGCCAATTAAAACGAGTCCGACGCTGAGCACAGCCAATGCGACAAGTGGGCGGAGTTGGGACGACATCTTGGACTAAACAAATATCAAACATCCAACCATCGCCAAGAATTTGAGACTCGTTTGTTGGATTACTCACATTTCCAACAACATCGACACGGAAACGATGTTAAGACAGGGAAGAAAAAAGTCAGTAAGGGGGAAGATTCTGAATTCGGAAGAGATGAAAACGAAGAAAATGAGGATTAGAAGTTGAGACACAAGAAAGAATAGCTCATCATGATCGGAAAGACCAGTGTGATGAATGGAATAGGGCAGTCACGCGGAACAACACATCAACTCGATGGGACATACTTAAAATAGAAAAATTCTAACTAATCCATCGTTTTTTGAAGAAAAATATGAAAACTACGTTGTCGAGCGTGGCAAAATGTGAGGAAACCGAAGAGACACAAATAGGAGCTCTGTTTTTGAGAAACGAAAAGGCGTTCAGTTGCAAGGGTGTGTGTGGCTGTGTCATTATTAATTCATTTCCCTTTTACTACCACCACACAGATTATTTTGGAAAATGTTATTCGAATCTTTTGAGTGTTATGAGAAAACTATGACGAAGAAAAATAACTAAACGGAAGAGGTATCAAACTTGTTAAAAACTCATTTTTCCAAAAAGAAAAGAAGGAGCTCAGCTTAGCCGACGGGTGGGGAGCCACAAATCCAATCAACATATTACTAGCATAGAAGCAGATCACACTGCGCCACTTCTCATCAGAGTCACGCCTAGAGGAAATTGATAAACACGTCATATCAAAGGACTTATTTTCAGTAAACTTACCTTGCTTATACACGAAAAGCAGTTTATTGCCATTTCGAGTTTTTCGAAGTACAACGGGAACTTCCACAATCGAAAAAAGAATCGACTGTTAGAGAAGCGAATTGAACGGCGCGAACCGTGGGAAAATAAGAGACGCGAATGCGGCAGTAAGGAATAAAAAGAATAGATTGCGCTTCGATAAAATAACCAGGGGGCAATCAATCAATCAATAATATTAATCGACTGAAAGACTACGGTAGATGAATTACAGCGGCATATCAGAACAATGTCGAGCTTTCGGGAGTATGGCTGTCCCAGTTCTATTTTCTTCGAGGACTGATGAATGATATCGATTAGACTTCTTGAGTAAAGATGGATAGGATAAAGGAGCAAAAGAAGAAGAAGATGATGATGAGAAGAGGGAGCTGCTCCGGGAAGAGAAGAGAGTAGAAACGATCACGAGGTTGCAGACGACAGCCGTCTTCCCGGGAGGGAGCCGACCGAAGTTTGTTGTGTGAGAAACGAGACTTTCTAATCCTGTGCGTGTATATGTGTGCTTGCGATGTGCAATCATTTAAGTACCATCACTAGCCATTGAATACGTTTTTGTTAGTGAATCATCGGTTCGGTATATTATTCCGGATGAAAAGAATGAAACAACAACCAAGAAAAACAAAATATTCCTTGATTGATATCATATATCAGAGTATTAGAAATTTATACATGATGAATCTTTCCTTCATAAGTCTCTAATACAGTACAGCAGAAACTCCCTATCATTCTCCTTCTTGATGTGAAAAATTTCATTCCATACATTCCAGCCAATGGCACCTGTCATACGAGACACGACCTACCCGCCAATAAAAAAGAGAGATTTTCCTATCTCTATCGCAATCTTTTCATGTAAAAGAAAAAGCGAAAAAATTGCTCACCTCACTATCAACGCTGTGAACACTATAACGATGAGCCAGAAGAGATTCAACGTCTTGTGATTGTCGATTCTCTCCTCCAGAAGATGTTGAAGCTCCAGAACGGTGCGATACACTCCTAGCAGACGATAGTGTCCCAACTGAAAGGGCTGGTGAAACTCCAAGTCCCAAAGGTAGCATTCCAGTAGTCAACTCGCGAATCTTTAGAACCCACTTCACTTTTGTGTTCTCGTTGGAAGCCTTCAAATCGGTTCGGTTATCATTTGAAGATACAGTTCCGACACGTAATCCGAATCGACATGAGTCGCCTTCGACATGTTCCACAATTGAGACTTCACTCAACGGAAGGGGTTTTCCTTTGATAACATATTTGAAATTCTTCGGTGAAATTTCGAGTCTCTTAGCAAAAACAATTGAGAGATCAAATAGGAATACTTGACGCTCTTTTCCACGACCTTTGAAATATGCTCTCGGTTCCCAAACCGTAAGTGTATCCTGAGTTACGAATGGACCCAGTTCATCAACCTGAAAACAAGAAAATAGAGAGAATACTAGACAAGACAAAAACTTACATTGCAATTTTTCAGTTCTAGACAGTTGAAATGAATGAGATCGTTGACTTTTCTTGGAACACTACACACAACTTCGTATGCTTCTTTCAGATCGTATGCTTTGTCATTGCAACTTTTCAGAAGCTGTTCAATCAGGAGACGATATCGGGTTATTCTTTGTACTGGCTTAATCAGAAGACTGGCGATTTCGTTGTTGATTTCGAGCCCATGTTTCTCTCGAATTCCGGTGAAAAACGCAACAGCTTCAGGTGTGGCAAGCATATAATTCTTTTGCTCCTTATTCACACAATATTCTGTGTAGAGTTCGTTGAGCAGATCAATCCAAACCGTGAACGAAGCTCCCACTGCTTCCGGTTGATTTTCGTATTTTACCAGTTCAGGAAGAAGTTTGCTGAAATTATGAAATTTCTCTTAATGTTAGGGAATTCGTAAAAAATATATAACTCACTCATGATGGAATTGGAAGATTTTTTCAATGTTACCAAATATTTCATATTTTGGAAGTGTAGGTACTGTACCATTTTTCACAGCTTGATCGAACTCCTTGACATATCTGAAAACACAAAAATTTTGTCTCAAGAACGAACGACAAGCAACTAGAAAAAATAATGTTAAAGTACTCACATATTAACGCATCTTTCCAGATCTTTAATATAATCCCTTTCTGACTGAATAAGCTCACGCATTGGTTCGAGTGTTTTCCTATTCTCCGCACGCTGCTCATTGATTGTTCGTTCATTGAAAATGGCTGTATCAGAGTGACGGTCAAGTGAGAATTCGTCTTTCGATGTGCTTGGACCACCATTTTCACCCCGCAGGACAACTTCACAATCTCCAACTCTTCGAGAGAACTGATTGAACTTTTCTTTCACCTGAAAATAATTTATATAAGAAAGAAAATTAATCAGATTATTACCTCATTCATTCAAGAAATATTATTATTAATTAATTATTCTCAGACAGAAATCTTGAAGAAGTTTACTGAGAAATATAAAAACTTTAAATTCGAGATGGTTGAATTGGAAGCAAAAAGCCAAAGTTATGGTTATTATTTGAGGTCAAAATGAAAGAATGTTTTGATCTACCAGATGTTTCGCAGATATTTTAACTTCTGCAGGCGCTGGTCAAATACATGTGTTTTTCTATCAATTTTCGTCTTTGCACCGTCTACAGAAAATTTCAAATTAACTAACTTGTTCAATACATCGATCAATTTGTCCTGTATGCACACCCCGACTCATCGAATCATCGGTACAAAGCATTAAGAATGTTTGGATATCCGTCTTCTTCTGTTTCACTTCTGATTTGAATTTTGCGAATTCGTCATCATCATCATTCAATTCTCCGCGTCCTCGTTTCTCGAATTGTTTGAGTTTATCATTCCCTTCACCATTCATGAACTCTAATAATTGTGCTGCCCTTGCTTCTATACAGATGAACAATTTACATCTGTAATAAAGATCCGATTTCAAAAATAATAGGGTATAACGAACTGTTTTCCATGTTCTGTTTCTCTGGTAGAGAACATATACTGAATAAATAGTCAGTCAGAAAATCCTGACCGTTCCATATGTGGATAGTACAGAAAAAACAACAATTTATGAAAGGTCACGCGGAAAACCTAAAAATAAAAATAAATTACTCACCCCTGAAGAAGCGCTTTTTTCTGTAACCACAGTTCGAGAATATTCGATTGTCTTTCACGGATATTGTTCTTCATGTCGGCAATTTTGTTCTCATGTCGCTTCCTGGAACCGTAATTTCTTTCATCAAATGCTGTATCATAACATATAAAATGAGTCGTAAAACGCGTTTGCGCGAAGAATAAAAATATTGCCGATAGCTAAGAGGCAAGACTATATGGAATCAAATCAAATACTGTTTGATTCATGCGGAATTTTCTCAATGTTTCTAATTCGTAACTTACCGTTCGCTCGGGGCTACATTGGCTCTTTTGATGTATCGTAGAAGAAAGTCTCCATTTCTCAACGCATACGTACATCCTTTTCCGAATCTTTCTTTGTAATCATCATGCTTGTTGAGTAAATCATCAATATAGGCGGCACGATCAGCGTGTACAGTAGATGTACATCCAGCACACCAATCAGTGACAGTTGGGGAATGATACTCGGATTCAAGTTGGTTCAGAATAGGAAGAACTGCAGTTTCGTAGGTCTTATAACATCCATGGGCGGATTTCAGTAATTTATTTCTCTCTTCGCAAAGTGCCATGAGTCGACGGTATTTAGTTTGTATCACTTCATTGTATTGTACGACAACATCACGATTGGCCAGTGGATTTTCCATTAACTCCCGAAACCGTACGACAAAATTGTCATAAGGATCTCGCAGTCGGTTTGTAACAGCATCTCGAAAAGCTCTCAATTCATCTTGTTTCTGTACTGTATCGCTGTAATCGTGTGGAATTACTCCAAGAGTTGTTAGGGCTTTCAATTGAGTGTCGATCAGCCTACAGACTCCATCGGATACTTTTCGTAAATCCATAACTTCGCGAACTGCATTGATCCGTGATGATGTTTCATTGGCGTAAGACATAACTCTGGTCTCAGAAAGTTCAAGTTCTCGAACATGTTCTCTTATCGCTTCTAGTACTACTCTATCCCGTTTATCACGGAGATCAGTCAATTTATGACTGTAGAGAACTTGTGATAACTCCATTGCAGCTTTTTGAATAGAAGAGATGGCTTCTCGAACCTTTTCTTGATTCTCTATGTGGTAGGGCATCACATTATCAGCTTTTTCATGGAAGGAAGGTGATTCGATCATTTCTCGCATGTCTTCTTCCCAGCCTTGGATCTGTTCCAACACTTCAAATTTATTTTGTTCAAACATGGCAAATTTAGAAGCGATGTGCAAGAGAGTACGCCTCGGTCCCCATTCTGACGATATAAGTGTATTTTTTTCTTCTGTAAATAATAATAATTGAATTGATTTCAATAACTGAAATGACTCACCAATATCAGATATGAGAATTTGGATATGTGCTATACTAGCCGCATAATCCACATCAAATGACCGAGTGGCTTTGTGCATCATTTCAACTAGTGTCTTTCCTTCGTCAATTGTCATTGCATATGCCTATAATGAAAACATATTTGAAACGAGAACCCTCTTTAATCATACCTGTGCTGTTTCATCCGTTTCTAGAACAAATCGCTCTTTATTCTTATCACAAACTTGAACTGTCAAATCTATCCGTTTATCATTGTACTTTTCTCGCATTTTTGCATACCAATCTGTCAACTCTGTGTAATGAGTGTGAAAAAGAACAGATTGGCGAAGCAAGTGTTCTCTCGACTGTTCTATAGTTGTAAACTTTTCTATTTTTGCTGTGAGATCCGTCATGAGTTCCTGCATTTTGTTGACATCGCAAACTTCTGAAAATCCTGGTTTGGTTGTTTTTATGTTGATTCCTCAGAAAAACTAACGGCTGCCCGAGTTTGTAACATCCTGATAAACTCGTCGAAGTTTTTGCACATTCCCGTAAGTGTTTGCAGCTACCCGTTGAAAATTTGTGTGATTACGTTGGAATGTTCTCGCCTGATTCATATTCTCTCCTATATGAATATTTCGTCGTAGATAGGGTTCTCCATGAAGTTGAAGCCAGTCGACTACTAATTTGACATCAGTTTCAAATGCGATCATTGCGAGCATATGATGGAGGAGTACCTGTAAGCTTGAAGTTTAGACCTTGAACGTCTCAGGATAACTGACCTGTCTTTCTTTCCACTTTTCTCCTAACTGTTTATGGGCTCTTTGTAGTCGACCAGAATGCTCTTTAGCAACGTTATCTTCGGTGTCAGATTCTTTCAGTGACTTCATTAAATTCAGTGCATCGTCGTATGCTTGCGCATAAATTTCCTCAACTTGTGCCCAAAAAGAATCATGCGTCCTGATTGCAATCTCTAACGATTCTTGACTGAACATCACATCATTTGGATTAACGCCTGGTTGTGCCGTCCACGAAGGGATTTCAGCAAAATAACATTGAGCTGATTTGAAAAATTCTCTTGCGTTGTGTAGAATTGTACTTCTGCGATCCATGAGTTCCTTAACAACACGCCATTCAATTGTTAGCTGTTCCGTGACATGGTCAGTCTGAGATAAACTTAATGATTGTGTATAATCGAATAATATTTACTCACTATTTGATTTCGAGCTCCTGTAGTTCTCAGATGGTTTCCTTGGTCGAATACTCGTTTCACAGAAACTTCCATACCCTGTTAAAATGATCATTTGAAATTTTTAGAAAATTGTTTCCCTCACCTTGACAGCTAGTTGGAATTTTTCAAAATCTTCTGCAAGTGAATTGACATCACTGACACATCCCCCAACATCTCCCATACTTCGTTCACACTTTCTCTTGTATGGTGCCAGAGATTCAATCATGATTTCTACATCTCGCTCAAATAGTTTTTGGTGATACACTTTCACTAGTTCTGCTTGACGAGAATCCCAATTTTTATGAACGTCACCTCTGAAACCAACACTATGTCAATCGATTCAATTTCCTTTGACTCACTTTAGTAATCTGAGAGAGTCAGTCAAATTTGAAACATATGGAGTTGTGGCTTGAAGATCTGGATTTTTCACCCCTTTCGATGGTTGCAGTATTCGATTCACAATCTGAAAATACGTTGATATTATGAAAGTGTTCAATGATTTTCTGAAATCCTTACTTTGCTTCCTTCTGCCTCAATGCTATCTACAGGAATATTGAAGATGTTTTTCTTCGCCAATTGACTCCTTTTCAAAGCTATTTCAGCAGTTTCTACATCGATAGGGTTCTCTCCTTGACAAATATCCCTTCTCACTGATTCCAAGGTTTCCATGATTTCAGTTACTTTCCATATCCACTTTTCAAGATCAATTCTTATTTCAAGCCATTCGTCATGATCATATGGATAAGATCCTCCGGCAATAGATTTCGGCAGTTGTGAAGCATCAATAATTTTGATGAGAGATTCGAATGAAATCATTTCGACATCGAAATCCCATGTTCCTAACGACATTTGAGCTTTCTGTTTCTCCCAAAACTTTTCTGGTTTAATGATGAATACTTTTATTTCTGATGAGTTGTCTATATTCTGTAAAAACACGTTTTTGACAACTCTCTGAGTTTTTTGCAACAAAAAAACATACGGTTAGTGCTTTAAGTATATTTCGAACATTCGTCCATGTCTGTTTTCCACGCATATCAATTACCACAAGGAATCCCTTCTCGCGGGCGTCTTTTCTGCAAATTCAATCTAAGTTTTGGCCTGCTGAACTGATTGCTTTTTTAGTCGAAAAGGTAAACAATCTAACTGAGCAAACTTCTGCGAAATTGTTGCAACTTTTTCTGAGTAACATGAACATCATTTACATTTTTACTACAGCAATCGTGTTTTTAAGTTTCAATTTTTTAAAATTTAAATTTTGAATTAAGAAAAACCGAGTACTTACGCGGTAATTTCGAATAAATAAAGGAGAACATTGCGTAGATGATCCTGATTGACAACTTGTTCTCTAGGAGGACATACAACGACTGCTTGACCAGCTAGACATCGTCCTCCATGAAGTATGGCTATGCCATCTCGTAGAACATGGAGAATATCTTCTGCTTTCATAGTCATCTGAAAAAAAATCGTTCAGTATACTCATATATGTAAAAGTCGAAAGAAGAACAACTGGTGAATCTAAAAATATCATTGTTTGGTGTAGGGTGCCGCAACGGAAGAAGGACCATCGGAATTCAATTCGCCGTCACAGGAAAAAAAGAAAAGGGAGAGTGAAGAGACGCACAGAAACAGAAAGAGTTGAGGGTAACGAAAAATGGGGATGAAACTACTGACTGGGAGTGGGGTTGCCGGTCACATTGCACTGCAGTTTATCACCAAGTTCAATCTGTTAATCGACTTTTTGTGTGCGGATGTGATGTGTGCGTATGCGCGCTGTTCATTTGTCCGCGACGGGAATGGTAATGAAATAGTATTGAATAAGCGAAGTGTTAGAGAAGAATATAGGAAAATATATTACAGGGCCCCAGTGATTAGCATTATCGCACACTTTGAAAGTCGGTTGATATCAAAACTTTGTGATTCTATCACTTGAAGTGATAAAGCAGAACTATGTGGAAATTGATTCGAAAATTTCGGAGAAATTCGGAAAGAATCGCGCTAAAAACATAGCAGTTGACTCGCAAAAATGGAAAGAAAACCCGAGACAAGACTGAAGAGATTTCCTTTCGTTTTCTTTTTTTTTCCTCCCATTTTTCTGTCATCACTCCAAGCATTCTTTTCGTCAGATTGCCATAAACTGCCACCATTACACACTCACTCTTTTTTCTTACAAACCTATTTCCCTGTTCTTGTTCCCTTTTTCTTTTTATAGGCCATTATTCTTTTACATAACATTAAAATTGGTATAATATAAAATTTGGAACGATGTTTGGAAAACACATCTTCAAGAGTACAAAACGGGCATCTGTTTCTAGGATTCATCTGAAGAGCTACATTCTTTAACGCTCTACAACTTTACAACCGGTCACTATTTCATTTTTGTGTCTACGTCTCATTTTATCTCTGACGTGGGAATTAATGGATGAGAAAAAGAATACGGACACACTAGATTCCGGAAGCATCGAGGAGCAATGAGTGACACAAAACAATTGACTCATAACATATTTCAAACAAAAAAAATTGAGTTGATTTTACACCTTGAGGACTTGAAGATTCAGTGAAAATAACTTTTTTCAGTATAGAATTCCATCAGTTTGAACAGTTCGCACTCTATCGTTCTCCGCATTAATCGCTTCGATGGATTACGGCGCCACCATCGATGTCGTAAACATTTTCCACTAAAAATGCCGCCGTTTCAAAAAAAAACTCACTTTACCATCCTGAATGACTGGCATTTTATGTGAACAGAACTAAATCGGCATATAGTGTCAACATATGATCGAGCGTGGCGTGACGATCCCGCTGAAAATATAAAAATTACGAGAATGTCATAACGAGAAAAACGGATAGTAAAAAAATATTTATACATTTGTGTTAGCCTCTGTTTACAGGAAAAGCACTACTTAATTTGGATTTGTTTACCCGCAAAAGCTTCTAAATTACGTCTTAAAAAGAAAGTTATTGTGAAATAGGAGTTTTCAAGACTCATTTCAGCTTGAAACTGGATATAGTTTGAAGAACATGAAAAAAGGAATAAACATGAATGTCCTGTGTAATAAATATGTGTTAAGTTATTTCATATGAGAAATCCGAAATTAAGGGTTTTAATAGTTCGAATAGGAAGAAAGAAACGATAAGAAAAGCGCAAAACGAACTCTCTCAAGAGGGCCCGCGTGTTTAAATGGAGCCAAGGCAGTGGGCACCGCCGGGAATAGTGCACGAAAGCGGGAGGAAAGGGAATTGTTATGGGAGGCTAACGGCCGCTGGAGCAGACCGCTGGTTAGTTAGACAGTGCTGAAGGCAGTAGAAGCGCAGAATGAAAAAGAGAACACAAGGGTCAACGCGCTACGGGCAGCCGGATGATGATGACAGACCGGGAAAAGAAGAAGGAATAAAAGAAAAGAAAGAGGACATGAATGGTAAAGTGGTGGTAATAGTAGCAGGTGCAAATGATGAAAACGACAGCTGACAACAAACTACTTATGCGCCCGGCGAATCTTGATCAGTCTTTTCGAATACCCTACTCTGATTGAATTAAATTCAGAGTTGAAATTGAAAAGAGAACCTCAAATCTAATTTGAAAACTCAAGAGCTCTTGATGTAGTGAACCGTCGTCTGCTCTTGTTACAGACCTCAGTAGAAATGTGAAGCATACGGATTAACAACAGCATATGGTAGAGATTAGGTCTCAAGAAGATCAGATCGTTTTGAATGCTCTAGTGGTGAAGATACTAAATATAAGAGAATATGGACGTTAGACGATTTTGAAGTATAGCGTTTTCCTTGTTTCTTTTTCAAGACTAGAAGTTTCAAATACACAGAAGGAAAGTGAAAGTTATACCAATTCAACTTTTTGATATAATTTACTGAATTCCGAGTATACAGTTGAAATATCAAGCATAATTTTTCAGAAGAAACATACGAATATTTATATAAAACAGGTTATTTGATTAAAAGAAGTAAATTCAAATGTCCACAGACGAGCCAAAAATTTCAATAAAACTTCTATTTAGAATCTTAATTCATTCTTCGAATTCTCCGTCGATGATCATGTAAATGGTATCTGAGTCGGTCAATTTCAATCCTCCGAAACCGAGAGACTCTTGATTCTGAAAATACTTCGCGTCCTTTGTTATTTCTTCTGAATTACCTTTGCTGTCTTGGCTTTTTTCTTCAATGGAGGCTGACATTCCTCTTTCGATCTCGCGATGTATAAAACTTCTGGACATTTCTCCATGAAGCATTGGCAGTGCAAGAAGTCTATACCCTGATCATAGAGTGAGAAAATCTTTCCAGCTGCAAGATAAAACATTATTCTTTTGCGTATTAGTAACAAAACGAACAAGAAGGCTTGTTTTTGTTGAAATATTCTTCGACATCCTTTCGGAACATTTTGTAATAATCCAATGTGATAGCATGAGAGTAGGAAGCATCAATCGCGTGAAGCGAATAGATCACAAGATCAGGAAAATCGTTTCCTGAGTTGACCAGACGCACACCACAAGTAGGTTCACACTGAAGTTGAAAATATTTTAGAACTATTAAACAGGTATTTGAGTTTGCAGTTTGCACTAAAAATATAAATACTCTGAAAATAGGAAATTATAGAATAACGTATTTCTTTTCCGCAAATGATAATAATTATCAGAGTTGCAACGGGCCAGGCCGGGCCGGGCCGAAATCAGAATTTCTCCGGCCCGGCCCGGATTTTCAGTACTAAAAAATTCAATTTTTTTTCGATTTTTACGGAAAAATTTTTCAAAGGGGATAACAACTACTCCTAAACTTAGGATTTTTGATTTGAATCGATTCAGAACGCCAGGAAAAAAATAATCTTTTTGTACATTCATGTCTGAAAATGCGTCTAAAGCTAGTTATGAGACCTCAAAATGCCAAAAATCGATGCTAGTCATGCAATTTTTCAGTACATTTCAATAGAAATTCTCTTCGTCGTGCACGAGAAAGTAATATTTTCAAAAATTTTAGAGAAAAAATTTGAAAAATGAACAATTATGCATGCATTTCATGTATAGACGACGAGAATTTCTATTAAAATGTACCGAACAAGTGCACGAAAAATGAAAAAGTGAGCTATTTTTGAAATTTTTGGGTCTCATATCCCAATTTAAACGCATTTTTTACATATACTTGAGAAAAATTTTGGAAAAATTTTGAAAAAAAAATTTCTAGTGAAAAAAATTCAAATCCGGGCCGGGCCGGGCCGGCCCGGAATTTTGCAAGTCTGATAATTATTTGAGTTCATATGTTAATCAACAATATACCAGTGTGAGGTATTCGGTAAACAACTACCGATAAATGCAGTTTTCGGTAAATTACCGGTAATTTACCGGTAATTTTTACCGAAAATTTACCGGTAAATTACCGGTAAAAAATCGATTTACCGAAAATTTACCGGTAATTTACCGAAAATTTACCGGTAAATTACCGGTAAATTACCGGTAAATGAGTATTCGGTAAATTACCGGTAAATCGTGAATTTTCGTTTCATTATTTTTTGTTTTTTTAAACTTTTTGTTTTTTTGTTTTTCACTTCCTGGTAGAATTTTTGAGCGAATCGAATTAAGCTGCCATTTTCTGATAGAAAACCCTTTTTCGCTTTAAAGTTTTTATTTTAAACTCCAAAAAAAGGAAATGTATTCAGAAATTTACCAAAAAGTCGAAAAAAATAAACGAGTCTCTGGACTTGAGATTGGTTACAGAATCTAAAAAATCACCGGAAACCCCGGTTAGTCTCTTTTAGGGCTGGGACATGCAACCATTGCAGCCAGAAAACGCAAAAATTTAGCTGTTTACCGATAATTTACCGGTAAACAACTATTCGGTAGGACAACTTTCGGTAAAATTTACCGGTAAATTACCGGTAAATATTTACCGAAAATTTACCGAAATTTTACCGGTAAATTACCGGTAAATTACCGGTAAATTTTCGGTAAATATTTACCGGTATTTTACCGGTAATTTACCGGTAAACTTACCGGTAAATTTACCGGTAAATTTACCGATTTCTTCCGAATACCTCACACTGCAATATACAACAACTCACACTGTGAGGAATATACTTGGAGAAATCGTGAAACTCGCGACGATCAAGACACATGTTAGAGTTTGGGATTTCAATGAACGAGCTAAATGCTACTCGTTCGCCATCATTTTTCAGACACTGATTAGCAACTGCTTGTGAACGAATTACTCCAGCCATTAGCATCAAAGGTGTGTTTTCTTCAACATCTTCACCCAACGTGAGAATGTACCCACGGGCATAATGTTGGCTAAGCTTCATTGGAACTCTAAACCGAGGGTTTTTACTGAAAAAAATCAGTTTTAATAGAATTCCGCCAATTGATAAAACACTTACCGGAAATCCATTCTATTTGTCTCGTTCGCACGCTCAAACTTATTTTGTTCCAAAGCATCTAAGTGTGATGGTTTGATGAACAGTTGAATCTGAAAAACGGTGTGAACTACTTCATCTTTTTCTTGTTTACTTACTCCGTGGAAACCGAGTTGATTGGCTTTAGGAGCAAAATGATACATGCGCACTTTACGTTTTTCGAACGTTTCCTCAGTCACTGGTTCAAACAGCAAATGTGACAAAGGTGGTGGCAGATAGAAAACGGAACGAATTGTATCAGGAACTTTGATTCTCAGTTTTGGATAGTCAGAAAAGTGAATTTGCAATCGATCCAGGTCCATCTGCCATTGTTCAATATCTTTCCTGACGTTCCCAACATCTTCGTGTTCTTCATCATTCGGAACGTATGCTGCGTACATAGTGTATGCTTGATCAAATGAGATAATGTATCTCGAATACTTCAGAATACTTGAAATTGTGTCGACACTCGCAAACTTTACAACTCCACCATGCACTGTCGTTTGTGCTAGATATGTGATTGGGGCAATATCTTCTGAAAAATAATGCTCATTAAAAAAAGGGAAATTGTTAATCACCCAAAATAGCTTTTTTATTTGTTTTCAACTGATCAAGAGCTTCAATTGATTTAGGAATTTTCTCGATATAATTGGTACAATCGATGAGGCCCGTAACGAAGCTAACAATTTTATCGTCACAATTCAATCTGAATTCTGGTTCCGATGTGTTTTCATCTACAGGATACCCTTTCCATTTCACTTCATACTGAATTGTGTTGTCTTGAATGCTCTGGAACAAATTAATTAGATGACTGTGAAACTTAACCAAAAAATCACTTGTCCACAGATTCTCTCCACTTCGTAAACGTTGGTGTCAGCAATTTCTTGCTCATTCTGCTTTGCTGCACTCGAACGTTTCCTTTTCCAGGTTAATCTCTATAAAACAAAAAGTTAAGCAATAATGACTTGACTTATAAAACGTACTGTTCGTTTCTTGGCCATGTCGACAACTGATAATTTGAAATGTCCAAGTGTCTGAATATTCGAAATTTAGATTCAAACAAAATCGTTTCTAATATGGAAAAGTTGGATTCAACCAAGCACAACGACAACAAAAAGATATATGAAACAGTTAAAACATGAACCCTTTTTTGAAAATTAAGTCACGTGACGTGTCACCAACAAAATTTTAGAAGCTAATTCGACAATGCATCTGAGTTGGAATAAACTTGTACTCGTGACCAAGAAAGCTTTCCACCTCACTATCAGATAGCTATCAGGCAACTTTACACGATGAAATATGTGGTCGAAGTTTCGTATACGACGAAGGCATTTCCCGGTGTTTTCAGGGAAATTCAGGTAAACTAAAAATTATTCGAAAAATATACAGAAAAATAATGCGTGTAGAATACATCATTTATGGTGCGTCTAAAGTAGCTACAACGACAAATCTGCGGCGTCCAAAGTTGATTTGTAGATTCACAGGTCCCTACGCTTCCAAAATCCTGGGGAGCTTTGTGACGTGGATCTGTCAACAAGGCGTACTATCCGTGCATTGGCGCTTTAGCGGTGTCTCTGCGTCTCTCGTTTTTACGCAGTGTTTCTCGTATTTCAGCATTTGATTTTTTTGATTTTTTGCCTTTATTATGAAATTTATTGTGTTTCTTTTCTATTTTATGAATTTAAAAATTAAAAACTCTTCAATAGAATTTAAAATATTCAATTTTCCAGACATTTCCCGTCAGACATATCGAAACAAGCGGTTAGTTAGAGAATTTCAGAAAATACTTCGCCGCCGAATATTCTTTCAGGTTATTTTCACAACGAACGCCATGCAGGAAGAAACAACGACGTTTATTGTTCATAATTGGAAAAAGAAGAATGAATTCACTCAGATTGATCTTTTCTCTGTATTTTTCGTATTTTCTCCCGAAATCCAATGTTTTCTCATTTCCCTTGAACGTCTATTTTAATAAATTTATGAATTTTTCCGAATATTTTCATTTTTCACAGAAATTTTGGACGAAAATATGATTTTCGAATTATGTAAATGTCAAATTTACGGTAGGCACGCCTTACGCGCCAACGGCATTTCTGACGCACGAAAAGCAGCACCTCTCTGGCGCATTGGAGGCGTAGGGTGCTGTGAGATTTGTAGGTTTTGCAGGTTTCGCAGTTGAAAAATTATGGTGCGTCCAAAGTTGCTACAAAACAGCAAAAACGACAAATCTGCGGCGGCCAAAGTTGATTTGTAGGTTTGTAGGTTTTCAGTTATGCGTTCTTGCTCATCCTTAATTTTTCAACTGCGAAACCTGCAAAACCTACAAACCTACAAATCAACTTTGGCCGCCGCAGATTTGTCGTTGTAGCAACTTTGGACGCACCATTAAGGATGAGCAATAACGCATAACTGAAAACCTGCAAACCTACAAATCAACTTTGGACGCCGCAGATTTGTCGTTTTTGCTGTTTTGTAGCAACTTTGGACGCACCATTAAGAAATAATGAAAAAGAATGGGACATGCTCGATGATGCTATAATTAAAAGAGGGTTGTTTCAAAGTGTGCAACAAACTGTTTAAAGGTGCATAGAGGTTTCTGATCGCGATATCTCGGCACGAAGAGAATTGTTTTCTTTTCAAACAGGTTTCACTTCCTTCTTTGGATTACCCGAATTATGAAGCCTCAAAAATTTTTACAACTCACAGCGAAAGAAAAATTTGAACACAAAGAACCACAAACCCCTAGAGCACCCTAATCCCACCATTACCCGTGTCTTGGTCCATAATCCAAGGGTAAATCGAAAAAAGGGTGCATCGTGATCATAGGGCACATTGAATCGAAGGGTACAGTGAATCTTAGGGTACATCGAGGAGCTATGATCATGGGGTACATCTATGGGGTTATCATAGGGTACATCGAGTCAGAATTTCCATGAAATTTCAGAAGTCTCACAGTTTTCATCTAATTCTGAGAAAAACTTTTCCGACGTAGTTCGAGAAACATATTACTGCTGTTATCAGAGGGATGATATACATATAAACTACTCCAACAACCTTTTGCAAGATGATCATATTGGAGTTTCTATAATTGATTCAAGCATCTTCTTAAATGCTAAATCTTATTTTGTCATCCTTCTGAAAACAGCAGTAATATGTTTCTCGAACTACGTCTGAAAAGTTTTTCTCAGAATTTGATGAAAACTGTGACTTCTGAAATTTCATGGAAATTCTGACTCGATGTACCCTATGATAACCCCATAGATGTACCCCATGATCATAGCTCCTCGATGTACCCTAAGATTCACTGTACCCTTCGATTCAATGTACCCTATGATCAAATTTTTCATAGATGTACCCTTTTTCGATTTACCCTTGGATTATGGGCCCGGTGTCTTTGATCAAGGCTGTCAAAAAGGCCGTGAGCCGATTCTATATCTCAGTTCCCAGCCATGGAAAATTTTGCCTTCTTCAGGCGGCCTTGTAGAGGACCAAAAGAATAGTCGATATGCAAAAATTCAGCCTACTTGGTTTGTCCGCGGCCTCGGCGGTTCTAAAAGCCGAGGGCCGCGGCCGGCTCTTTTTCATTCCCCGTGAAAAAAATTTTGAAACTCTTTTTCATTCCTCGTGATTTAAAAAAAAGAAAGAAACTCTCAGAAAAATTATAATGCGGTGAATATCAAAGACGTTGACGTCCGTTTTATCCGTACGTGGGTTTGCTCCTGAAATCTCCAGCTGAATCTCCAGCAACTACCGAGTGTGAGTTGATGTGATGTACTTCGTTTTTTCGGTTGCACAGCACCCTACGCCTCCAATGCGCCAGAGAGGTGCTGCTTTTCGTGCGTCAGAAATGCCGTTGGCGCGTAAGGCGTGCCTACCGTAAATTTGACATTTACATAATTCGAAAATCATATTTTCGTCCAAAATTTCTGTGAAAAATGAAAATATTCGGAAAAATTCATAAATTTATTAAAATAGACGTTCAAGGGAAATGAGAAAACATTGGATTTCGGGAGAAAATACGAAAAATACAGAGAAAAGATCAATCTGAGTGAATTCATTCTTCTTTTTTCCAATTATGAACAATAAACGTCGTTGTTTCTTCCTGCATGGCGTTCGTTGTGAAAATAACCTGAAAGAATATTCGGCGGCGAAGTATTTTCTGAAATTCTCTAACTAACCGCTTGTTTCGATATGTCTGACGGGAAATGTCTGGAAAATTGAATATTTTAAATTCTATTGAAGAGTTTTTAATTTTTAAATTCATAAAATAGAAAAGAAACACAATAAATTTCATAATAAAGGCAAAAAATCAAAAAAATCAAATGCTGAAATACGAGAAACACTGCGTAAAAACGAGAGACGCAGAGACACCGCTAAAGCGCCAATGCACGGATAGTACGCCTTGTTGACAGATCCACGTCACAAAGCTCCCCAGGATTTTGGAAGCGTAGGGACCTGTGGGTTGCTAACGTCCTATAAAAACCCTCCTCCTTCAGCTGATAGAGTAAAAGACGACAGGCGAAAATTGCCGTAGCGAAACGACAATATCTGGAAAATCAAAAAATGTAATGCGTATTCAAGTGGTGAACCTTCAAGAGTTCTAATCTAAACCTCAGAAACCTAATATATTTTACACTCTTGCTTTTTTCACATTACTAACTTTTAAGATTGTTATTCAATAAAAAGAGCTTCATGTACGTGTTTCATTTTCTGATAAACGTTTGCTTGCTTCGATAGCCAGATTTAAACGTAAGAACGGTATGTGAGACGATGGTAAAATGTGGATATCTTGACTAGTGTTCATGAGACTTAATGAATTTATATGCTTGTATCAAATCTTGTCTCTAGGAACACCTCTTCCAGAAATCCATTCAGTATACCATCAAGTACTTCTTGTAAGGTCTTTAAAGCAGGGCAGCTGTCAAAAACAAGTTCAGTTTTCCGAAACAAACGTTTTCTCGTCCCCCGCTCATTTTTTCTTTGCAAGAGAAGCATTCGCAGCAGGTGAGAGGAATCCTTTGGATCCTTCATGAGCACTTCGGCCTTCTCACCTATCTCATTGGTGAGAACATGAGACGCGCAGACGCTGACAGAGTTTTATGAGATATTGTGTGTTAGTGTATATATGCGTTTGTGTGTGTATGTGCGTGGGAAGTGGACTGACTGGCTCTATCTTACCCGCGGGATCTTCCCTGATGGGCGGACGAGACGAGAGAATAGCGATTGTGGCGCCAGTGGAGAAACGCAAAGAAACACACAAACCAGAGCGGTCGGCTCGAGAAAAGAGAAGAATCCGGGTGCCAACATCATTATCGGGCCGTTTTTGTCTGCGTGTGTGATCTAATTTGATTCATCTTAACCTTTTACTCCCCCCTTCAGCCAGCTGGAACATCAGAACGTTCTTTTCTGAACTTGCTCCTAAAAGGCGCCTAGGTCCTTACCACCATGGCTAGTCGACGCCAGAAACAGTTCGATCGGAAGTATAGTTCCTATCGGTAGGTTTCGAATCTTGACGGATCATTATAAAACACCCTTCTGTAATCGAACTCTCCGAAACTATAACAATAAAAAACCATTTCTTCACCCTTTTTCAATTGGTTAATTTTTTATCACCACGTGGATTCTCGCTTGCCACTTGAACTGAAACCAAATTGTTTGCACAAGAGTCTTAAGATCCGGAAACGAGTTGAAGATATATGAAAAGATTGTTCGGGCATGATAATGAATGCGATCTTTAAACTTACAGTACCAAGAAAAGCATTAGGCTGAATAAAAAGAAAAATAACTGATAATTTGAGAAAATTCGAACTTTCAGAAAGTTCACTGCTACTGAAGATGTCAACTACAGTACCCACTCATCAAGATCATCGTACCGTTCTGAATCAGTGACTTCAAGGACCGATGGACGAGGGCGGTCCACGTCTTCGGAAGTCATCGCTGGATCGGAATCTCGATCATATCCTGTCTACATTGCGATTCAAGACTACACTCCCGATAAAGAAGACATCGAAGCAATTCCATTAGAACAAGGACAGATTGTGGAAGTTCTTGATAAAAAGAATTCTATCCGATGGCTTGTCAGAACCAAGGTTTCAAATCATTATCATGTTTCCTCTATATCTCTGCTTTGTAGGCTCGTCCACCTCGTTCCGGATGGGTTCCGGGATCATACTTTGAAACTCCAACTGAGTTTTACAAGCAAAGAAGAAGAACAAGAGAAATTGAGAACGTCAGTCTGTCTGATGAACAGGCGGCTCTTGTGAAGAGAGAGTGAGTAGATGAAAAAAAGGACGGAAAACATCTTTCAGACTTTCAAACTGAAGTTTTGAAATATCAAAAGAACACGAGGCTCCAAAGCTGACCGTCTCTCGTTTTGAGTTCTAGATGCCAGTCTATACTACCAATTCATAAAATTTCTTGAATTTCAAAACCATTTTAATAATTTTTAAAAACATTTCACTCGACCGCATAACATAAAACGACCTCAGAATAGTGTTTTATGTGTTGCTCCGTGCTCCACTCTGCCCGTTCAATTATCATCAAATCGGCACATTTAAAATGATGTTTTCTCTCTCGACCAGATGTTCGATCAATGACGGCAAACGTTTTTCGCCTACTTCTCTTTTATTTCTCTTATTTTTCTTCTTTCGAAACAAACGTTTCGATGGGAGAGATTTTGTATGTAGAAAAATGAATCAACAGCCGCTTCTTTCTGGATAAAAAGATAATAGAAGAATAGGAGAAAAAGAGATGAAAAGACGGCAGTAAACATGACAAAATGGCAAGTGAGCAACACTTGGAAGACTTGGCCAACAGACAAAAACTCAAGAAATTTCATTTGGAACTATAGCGATAATTTAATCAAAAGTCATAGAGTTCATTATAAAAATCGAATCGAAAAATAAGAACAGGAGAAAAAAAAACTCGTTATCTAAATATTTTTTCAGCCAAGTCTACCATGAACTGCTTCGTTCCGAAGAGGAGTTCGTTTCATCTCTCAGAACATGTGTCGACGACTACATCAAAGTTCTCGATGATCCAGAAGTACCTGAAGCTGTGAAGAAACATCGTGAAGAGCTCACTCTCAATATTCCAGAGCTCTATAATTTCCATGCAAAGTACTAAAAACACAGAATTTAATCTTTCTAACCTTAAAATTTCAGTGTGATGCTGAAAGGCCTCAATTACTATTCTGACGACCCGGGCAAAGTCGGTCAGACATTTGTACGTCTTGAGAAAGACTTTGAGAGTCATGTGGAATTCTATAAACAGTATGCAGATACATTGAAACTACTTGAAGAACCTGAAATCAAAAGATTCTTTGAGGTAACGATCATCGAACTTGATCTTTTTCTTTTTCTGCGCGTTCTTTTTTTTCATTCACGAAATTTTCCTGTCTTCTTAATTCTTTTTATAATACTTTTTTCCTTCTCGAAAACTTCGATCTTCTCTATTTTGCATTTAATTTTTGTTCATTCATTGACATTTCTCTCTTGATTTTCATGAACATTTTTATACTCAAACTAACCCAAAAAAGTACAGTACCCTTCACTTTCGGTCAAAACATTTCTTTCTTCTCCTCGATATATTTATATGTTTCCTTCTTTAAACTTCTATTTATTCACTATTATTCAAACATTGCTGTTCATTTCATTTTTGTTTTGAACATTATTAGTGGACCTACCCACGAAGAAAACTTGCTTACCCACGAACGCAAAATAATGCATTTTTATGGCACAAAAATGCAAAAAATGCATTAAATTGCATTCGTGAATAGAATTAAATTCCATTAAATGGTATAAGTTTTCTTCGTGGGTAGGTCCATAAAAGTACTGTACTTTTTCATTCGCTACTATTCGCTGACTATATATTCTTACCTATAACCAATTAACTCAATTTTTAATGAACGTTTTACTCTTTGGATTCATTCAGTTAATGTAAACATTGTTTCTCGCTATTCTTGATTCAGTTTTTCTCCTCGTAATCTTCATGTTCTCCAGTGTTTCTTCTATATCTCTCTTCATTGTTTGTTTTAATTTCTATTATTCATCGGAATTTGTTTCCTTATTGCAACTCTCTTTCCTGTCTACTCTACCTCTTTATCATAAATTCAAATGATTTCTAATCCCATTAAACTATGGTATCTTGTTGAATGTTTCTCACCAACCGCTTGAGCCACTTTCACCAATCGAATTCACATTGTTTTTTGTTAAAATCCATATTCATTTCTTAACTTACTTTTTATGGGATCACTTGGCTTCATTAATTTTCCTCAAGTTCCAGTTTTTCTGTAAGATTATTCTGAAATCAGGAAAACATAGGAAGAAAGTTTCGATTGGTAATGTTAAAAACTGCTCAAAGTCCATATTACAGTAGAAAAAGTCATTGAGAAATTGTGTAGACCTGTAGTCTGTAGTCTGATAAGGAGCGATTTTGCAATTGTGGAACGGACTGCTCAGCTAACAAAAACTACCAACAAGTCATAAAAGTTATAATATAGACGATCCAGAAGTAGGAAAGAATTCTGATGACCCGACTGTCTGAACCATATGAGAAGCGCCGTAGACGCTGTAAGACTGACCACCTAAGGGGTGTAATGAAGAAGGTTGAGCAGCCGTCAAACTTCAGAAGTTCTACCTATATTATTTTATCTATATTAATTATTTTATACATGGTCCTTATGCTCCCGTACTCGGGAATTACGGGAAAAATTCTAATATTCATTATATTTTGCTGATGACATCTTTCTTTGGAAACGCTTACTGGTCTTCAAATTCATTTCTACTTTCTAAAACGTTATAGTATACTATCGTGACCCTCCAAGTTCTGCAATCTTTATGGTTTTTCTCACTCTAATTTCCAAATTTATAATATCATCTGATTCCGACAAGATAAACTTGATTGCTTGTAGTAAGTGTTTCCTCATTACCAATATTCAGTGTAATTTTATTTAAAAAAAGGTTTTTCACTTGATATCCGTCTTAAAATTTAGCATTAACATTATTTGAATTTTTGTACCAGTTTTTCCTTCACTGAACCCCTTAGTATCCTTCACGAATTCTAATAATCCGAATTTGAAGCTATATTATTTTTTATGATTCCCAACTGTGAGAAAACCTTTGCATCCCGTCTTCCGTTTGTGAGTCGGGATTCTCAGTGACGGCTTTGACGTTGGGTAAGAATATTTCCAGAGTCAGTTTTTTTTTTCAATCGTTAGTGAAAGCATTTGATCTGATTTTAATAGAACAATAATAAAATGTTCAAAATGATCCTAGTAAAATTCATCCAGTGCCCACAACGATATCTCTTGGTCGTTTCTGGATCAAACTTTATTCAATTGTCTCTGTTCATTATTCTAATTGTACACTTTCAATCTAGTTTGTTTTAAATAGAAACTTGTATCCCAGTCTAGAGTAGAGATTCTATCAGAAAACATCTCCTTTTTGTTGGCTGAGCACATAATATTTTCCGCTGTAACAAGACTTTTCGAATTGAACATGTCTACTTCTCACTTCTCTGTTATTTTTCTGCTTTATCAAAAATCATTCAAATCAGTAATATAAAGTTAGCTTCATAAAATATTCACATTCTTTCTTTTTTACTCCTCGATTCGGTTTTTTTCTATTCTTCAACAACTCTCATAGCAACTTTTTATTCTGCTGCTTTGAAAACCTGTGGAAATCCCGATCCAATCTATTACTTATAGGACACCTGCTTTCTTGTCTTGGTATATGTCGAATTATAATTTTTCTGAATCATTTCATCTATTCCATGAAATTGTATTGGTTATTTTTCATTATGGATTTAGGA
Source organism: Caenorhabditis latens (assembly GCA_002259235.3). NCBI lineage: Eukaryota > Metazoa > Nematoda > Chromadorea > Rhabditida > Rhabditidae > Caenorhabditis > Caenorhabditis latens. The sequence continues at coordinate 10,494,998 of CM056092.1, read as the reverse complement.
AAGAAACTCAATATAACCTATTCTCTGTAAGACTCGAGCAACGTAGGTACTAGGTGATCATTTTTGTACTAAAACGTATACCAGCTCATCAGTGACCCATACCATAATTTTTGGGCCCCGGCTCCGGGTTACGGTAGTACGGTAGGTGCTCAGAGGTCAAAAAAATTATTTTTTGTTTTTGATTTTTGAAAGCTGATTTTTTTTCAAAAAAATAAGCACAATTAGTAGACACATTTACTTAGTTATCAGACTTGAACAACTTTTCTTCATCCAGTTCAAATCAAAAAACCGAAAATTTAGAGAGATTTTGGCCGAAAATCCAAATTTTCGATTCTTATTCAAAAAAACCCCACGATAAAACGTTTATTTTTTGAATGAAAATTGCAAATTCTTTGATTTGAAAAAATATTCGTTCATAAAAACCTCTGAGCAGAAACCCAAAAATGCTTCTGACTGGATGACGAAAAAAAATTTTTAACGGAAATCGAAAATTCTTTGCGAATATTGTAAGATCGTGTCATTTTGAACTTTTTTTGTACTGACACTTTTTTTATAAACCAAGTCCATCAATGAGAAAAACATGTTCCTGACGAAACCAGCGCAAAATTTCCTTTCGCACTGCGCACTAAAAAAAGAGTACTTTTTTCTAAATTTTTGAGTTATTTTGTTTTATTTTTTGTGTTTTTCTTCAGAATATGTTTGATTGCATAGTTTCGCTAATTTCTTGTTTTCAGTAGAAAACTCGAACGTATAGGGATACGTTGAAATTTCTTCACATGTCACCTGAGACAGGAACTCTTGTAAAACAAGACTTTGAAAGTATTTAGATTATCGTTACAAACAATAGATCAAAACAAAATACAAGCTTAAAAAAAAACTATAAAAAAGTTATTTTTTAATGAAAGATGGAAAATGAAATTTTGCGCTGGTTTCGTCAGGAACATGTTTTTCTCACTGATGGACTTGGTTTATAAAAAAAGTGTCAATACAAAAAAAGTTCAAAATGACACGATCTTACAATATTCGCAAAGAATTTTCGATTTCCGTTAAAATTTTTTTTTCGTCATCCAGTCAGAAGCATTTTTGGGTTTCTGCTCAGAGGTTTTTATGAACGAATATTTTTTCAAATCAAAGTATTTGCAATTTTCATTCAAAAAATAAACGTTTTATCGTGGGGTTTTTTTGAATAAGAATCGAAAATTTGGATTTTCGGCCAAAATCTCTCTAAATTTTCGGTTTTTTGATTTGAACTGGATGAAGAAAAGTTGTTCAAGTCTGATAATTAAGTAAGAGTGTCTACTAATTGTGCTTATTCTTTTGAAAAAAAATTCAGCTTTCAAAAATCAAAAACAAAAAAAATAATTTTTTGACTTTTGAGCACCTACCGTACTACCGTAACCCGGAGCCGGGGCCCAAAAATTATGGTAAGGGTCACTGATGACCTAATGTATATGCACATGCAATTTCTAGTCTTCAACATCAATACAGACCGTACGCCCCTACCTACTGTGACCATGCTCGAGTCTTACAGAGAATAGGTTATATGGTATAATTTGAATCTCATTTTATGAAATATTTCAAATCTTTGTCTGTGTCAGTCAACTATTCTCTAGGTGTAGTATAAAATCATCACATTCATTTACAATACCTTAATTCTCTTTACTATTCTTTTATTTTCCATTGAGTTTCTATATTTTTCGTTGGATCGGTCACAGAAGTTATTTGTTATCAAAGTCCTAGTTTCAAAAAACTGAAATTAGGACTTTGAAAGCATTCCAACTAGAATACTGAAAACATATCCTGCGAACAATTCACGTTAAGCTTTCGTAGAGCTGACAAGGCTGACTAATGTTTTAAGTAAGCTTTTTTCAGTGTTGTTCTTCTCACAATCTTTTTTCACTTCAAATCAACTATCGTTCAGCTCAATACAATAATGCTTCATTTCACAGTTTTATTTTTTGCCCACTTCAAACTTGTTCATATGACTTTTTCAGTGTTATCTATTCATATGGTTCATTATTTTTCATTCTGTCTGACTGTTTCTTCATAATTCAGAATCAAATAGTTGTGTTTAGTATTTTTCAAATTTCAAAGATGGTTTCATGCAAAATTTTCATTTAGTCTCTATTTTTTTTACTCATTTGTGTTTGAAAATTACCGTAATCTGACAATAATTAGATCTGAGTTTATCTTCATTTGCTTTCCCTAATCATTTCTATCCTCTATTCGAGTTTTGAGGAAATAACCGAAATGGGTATACCGACGAACTCGTGTGCTTCTAAAGCTTATTTTTTTATTCTCACAGTGATTTTTCCACGCATTGAGATATAACCCTGCCGACTTTCCGAAGATTTGCCACTTAAAATTCTTTCACTGGTTTTGGAAGGAAATTTGAACGATTCCAATATAAGTTTATGGTTTGATTGTTTCTGATCAATCCTTCTTCTTCTGCTCGTTTTTTTTTGAATCCTGGTTTCCTTTTGTTTCCAACTTCCGCTAGATCTGAAATCCTAACTAGCAATTCACTTCATATTGCCTACTTCAATTTGCTAAGTTTTTTACGACTTTTTCTTTTCGATGACAATTTTTCTTAATTACTTCATTTTCTTTTTCCTTTTACAAATTCTTCTTCTATGTCCCGTGTTTTCTTGAATACTTCCCCTTCGAACTACTCAAAATATACCGTAAATGCTGTATTATAACGGCACCCTAATCTGAATTTATGAATATGATTATCGCCGTGTTTTTTTTAATTCTGATTAGAAGCAGCTGGAATAGTAACTTCCAGATCAACAAATGAAACGTCCAAAAAGTTTTTCCGTTAAACTTGTATGACTTTCTGAAACCACGAAGTTTCTCTGGGAGGCAGTCGAAAAATATAACGGCATGCCGTTATAATACAGTTTTTGCGGTAATCTGAATTCGTATATCTCTGATGTTTACCTCTCAAGGTTGAGTTAAATTTTCAACCTTCTGAAGGCTCTTCTCACATAAATTTTTATTTTCTTTTATTGGCGTAGACTTTCATCAACTGGTATAGATCTTGCGGCTTTTAGGTTATCAGCCCTTTGTAAAATTAAGAATAACTAGACATATTATATATAAAATTTTAACTTGAAAACGACAATATTATTTATTTTTTTTACCAGCATGCCTTTCCTGCGTTCAAATATCTCCGTGACCGTTATCCTTATATTCTTGGCCTTCCGTATGCAGAATTTTTCCTTTTCTTATTTCTTGCATTAAAAAATGTTTCGAATGTGAGAAGCAGACACCGTACCCGATAAATGTCAAGCGGAACAGCACAGATTGATGACCTCAGTATTACTTGCTTACGAGCCACAAAATTGTATTTCAATTCTCGAAACTTCAACCAATTTTGACTTTTCGCTGCCTTCATCTTCTTTTTACAAATATTCCTAGCCTTCTTTTTACTCTTCAACCCCATTTTTCTTTTTGTGACCTTATCCGACGCTTGACCTCTCTCTTTTTTAAGTTTCCTCTCTTCTCTTGCAGGTCTATCAGCTCTTGCTTCCTTCACAAAGTCTGCTATCACTTGCCTGAGACCTTCCTTCATCCTCTTATCGTTTCTCGAACTTTTTGATACTTCTTCATGATACCGAGATTTACCTCTTTGAACTGATATCTGTAGGTGTTCTTCTATCACAGGTTTATTTGAAACATTTCCTGATGATAGATAGAAACTGATAGGAAAATCTTTTCATGTAGTTGATTTCATTATCATTTTTAAACGACTCGCAGAATTCGCACCTTGTGATATCCGTCACATGCAATCGTCATCGAAAGGTTTCAGAAAGTTTGAAGCCAAGTGGGCGTGTCGCAGATCACAAAGCGTCAATTGTCAGTACTTTTTATTTAAATTCAATAATAGTAAACAATATGAGCGTATCATATTTTCCTCATTTTCTTTTTTGTCGAGTTTGCTGGAAAAGCAACTGATTAGTTTTTTAGTTCGCATTTTTTGCAAAACTGTGCGACTGTTGTAAACTTTTCTTGTATCATCGTTCAACTTGGTTTCTGCTCATGTACAAATGAGTTTTGCGTTCTAAAACTCGGTTCCAGTCCTTTCAAATAAATTTGTATAAAAGAAGTAACCTGCAAAGTAGAGATTCAGAAATGGGGAAATATATTTTGATCTGAAACATCGTGAAACGACACTTTTTTTGACGGTGGTCACGGGTCAAACTTAGAGTTCTCTTGCCTTTGAAGTTAGGCATATCCAGAGCTGGCATAGCTGCCGGTGAAGGTGCTGGATGCATCAGTGATGCAAGCTGGAGAGCTTCACCCGCTGGCACTTCTTGTAGAGATCCGCTCAGCCAGTTTCCAAGGTTTCCTTCGGTTGACACCGTAAAAAGCAAAGAGTGAATGATCGAGAGGCTACGACTTCTGACTGTTTCCTCTTCCTTATATGCACAGAATGTAGAGCAGATCCTTATCGTAAGGTCACCAGGTTGAGTTTAGTAGGGCACGTCCAGAACGGATTGGTTTTAGTATGGTTGATCACAGTTCACGTTTCACTCAATAGGAAAGGCCCTCGAGTCAAAGTGGAGATATGGGACGTGACCTATATCATTGGAAAGCTGAGAAAACGCTGATTAGTACGCTGGTAGTACTACCACCTACGCCACGCTGCCGATATTATTAACACGTCGGTAAGGTAATGACTTGTCGAGGGTCCAAATTTTGACCTCGTTTTTCTCGAATACCAGGTCTCGAGGGCAAAAACTGAATATATATTTGGAATCAGCGTTTTCTCAGCTTTCCAATGATATAGGTCACGTCTCATATCTCCACTTTGACTTGAGGGCCTTCCCTTGTCAGTTGTCAGTGTTCATTTTATTATTTATTGTATTTTGAGTAAATTATGTAAGTCGGGCAATGGACCAGGCTTAATACTCAAGGTCGTGAATTAAGGTCTATTAATTCCACGACACACTTGTAGGTATTTGGCCGAGCGCTATCTCTTCATTCTTAGGTCTTCTAGTCTTCTTGTTAATATCAAAATTTGAATGAAATTGTGGAGACATTGTGATTATCTCATTTTAAGTTATCCAAATCTCTTGTGTCCTGGACATATAGATATAGGAATTATTCTTAACTGCATTATTTTCTGATAAATTTGTGTCCTGTTAATTCTGTATCTTGATATCTTAACATCATTTCTTAACTTGATTAATCGAGAATTCCAAGTGTTTGTATTTCATATTTTCATCATTGCGCGCGTTCTCTGATCTTTTTTTATATTTTATACATTTCAGGGTCTCTCCGCGAAAAACGATGCTGGTGCATCTTCATTCATTGATCATGTCAAAGAGATTGCCGATCGAATGGTTCAATATCAAAACTACTTCAAAGAATTCGTCAAATATTCTGCAAGAGCTCATGGATCTTCTAAAAGTATTCAGAAGGCATTGGAATTGGTCACCACTATTCCACAAAGGTTTCTCATGCTTCTTGTATTAGTTTTGAATTTGTCTTTGCAGAGTTCACGATTTGGAGTTCACCAACAATTTGAAACAACATCCAGGAGACACTGGAAAACTGGGAAGAATTATCAGACACGTGAGAGTGATTAAATGAAAAGTTGATAATGATTTCATTCGATTCAGGATGCTTTCCAAGTGTGGGAAGGAGACGAACCACCGAAACTTCGATATGTATTCTTGTTCCGGAACAAAATAATGTTCACTGAACAAGATTCATCGACTTCTCCACCAAGTTATACTCATTATTCATCAATTCGATTGGATAAATATAACATTCGACAACATACAACAGATGATGATACTATCGTTCTCCAACCTCAAGAACCTGGACTTCCAAGTTTCAGGTATTTTCAGATTTCCCTGGGTAGAACTTTTCAGATTTCCCTGGATAGAACACATGATTTTGATATGTTCCAGGAAACCTGAAAGCTTGAATTTTCAGAATAAAACCAAAAGATCTTGAAACATCAGAATACGTTCGAAAAGCCTGGCTGAAGGATATTGCAGAAGAACAAGAGAAATATGGTAGGTCATTTCGAAATCTTCTAGAACCTTTTTTCTCGAGAATCCCTTCCTCTGAGAATGTTTCAAATGTACAAACACTGCGGTAACAAACAGTAATTGGATTCGACGAGCTCGTAACTTTTTCTGTGTTCGGATGAAGAAATAAGTTGAGAGAATGAGTACACATGAGAGGGAATTGGATGTCGGGGTGATAGAGAGAATGGGGGAAAAAGATGATAAAACACTTGTGATGAGGACAAAAAGATGATGAAAGGAAAAGAGGGAAAAGTTCAAACAAGTGATTTGAAACTCTCTTCTTAAAGATATCAAGAATAGTACAAAAGAAATTTGATTCCGGAATTTGAGACAGGGGAATGTCCATAGGGAATGGTCTACAATTAGTTGGAGTTGACTGGGTTGACTTGATTGAAATCTGTAGTAGATTCTGAAGATTTTTTACAGATTTTGAAAAAATGAGCCTACCTCCGTACCAAAAAATACGAAGACACTTTTAGAATCCTCAAGTCGGCAGATTTTTAATTTTATAAATGACCGCTGAAAACTCTAAACTATCAGTTTAGAGATAAGAAGAGAACATTAAAACCATAATACTTTCATGCTTCAGGAACAAAAAATAGTATTAGAACTCCAAAAGTCTTATACGGTTTTAGAACGCCCTCAGATACCGTAATCCAGATGTTCTCTTTTACAACTCAAATCAAAAGGTGAACTTATTTTGTTGCCATGTTCTTACAACTCAATCGAACATCAAAACAACCAATCATTCCGTGTTCTCTTCTCCCTCTTTTCCAATCTTTTCGAAGCAAGTGACTCAAACAGAAAGGGACCTCCGGACCACTTGGACACTTCTCCCCTAGTTGTGTCCCAAAAGTTTCTGGGTCGACGCAGACATAGACGCACAAAAAGCGCAAAAATCTTCTCTCTCTCTCTTTCTCTTTCTCGATCTCATCCGTGGTGGTGGGTCGTCGGGGGATCCTTGGCAAGAGAGCATCTGCCACATACTCTCACTCACCGTGTGTAATCGCCCACCGGTGCGTGCTGCGTCTCTTTGATCGGTGTGCTCTTCGTGGCCAGCAGGCTGCTATCAGTGGAAGAAGGAAGGCTTTAGCCCCCGGCTATACACCACATACTCGACACACACATATAGGAGGAGGAGGAGAAGAAGGACGAGATACACACATAAGAAATCTTCTTCTGTTTCTTTCGATTCTCTTTAACCCCTTCTTAATTCAATTACGGTATATTCTCTAGTCCCATCCATAGATAGTCTTTATACTCTGTCTCGAGCATCGCCATGGTGCTCAAGACACTTTATATTATCGAATTAACTGATACCGAGGAAGGAGGTCTCGAGCTCGTCGATCCATCATGGTGTAAGTTTTAATTAAAATCTGAAATTATAGCTGCGGAACGAGATGCAATCTCTATGACGGCAACGTCTGAAATGACCGCTTCGTCGGTTGATTTCGATATGAATGTATCTGACCAACAATCCGAATTTTCGGAATGGTCTGGCTCTCGAAAGAGCAGCTTGTTCCCTGGTTTGGCTATGTGTAGTTTGTCATTTTGTGTAATCTGTGTATTCGAAAAACAATAACAATTTCGAAGTCAGTAAAGAGTGTGTAACTTGTTGTCTTTTCGTCTCAAAACAGGTGTTGAAATCTCGTGTTGAAATGTGGTTTGTGTGGATTGGAACTCATAAAAAGTTCAATAAAGTTGTAAAAAACAACAACAATTCTCAAAAAAAAACAAACAAAAAATAAATATTTTAATGAGAAAAATTAACATTCTGTGTTGAAGTGCAAATAACTGTTGAAAAATCTGAAAAGGAACACCACATCAAATATGTTTTTCAGGTCCAGAAGAAGGTGGTCCTCCCCGAAAGAAGGTGAAATCACCTCCCGTGATTTCACCAACCGGATCGTCAACCAGTATTTATTCCGGTGGAAGTAGCAGTATTGATTGGAGTAGGACACATAAACTCTATCTGAAATTCAATATTAAATTCTTTCAGCAACAACCGGAACAACTCTTGAAATGCAAGGAACTCGTGTGACAAGAACACAATACGGATTCCGAACTCTTCAAGAATCATCTGCAAAAATGTGTTTGAAAGTGACTGGATATCCACTTCCTGATATTACATGGTACAAAGATGATGTTCAATTACACGAAGATGAAAGACATACATTCTATTCTGATGAAGATGGCTTCTTTGCAATGACTATTGATCCCGTTCAAGTGAGTTTTTCAACATTCTGAAATTCAAAAGTTGATCGACATTTCAAAATTGTTTTGAATGGAATTTCGAAAGATTTTGAACATAAATACATCCTGAAGTTTAAAAAAACTGTAAACAAACATACAAAAGCCAATTTTTGCATAATTTCTAGGTAACAGACACTGGTCGTTACACTTGTATGGCTACGAACGAATACGGACAAGCATCCACATCCGCGTTCTTCCGTGTCTTGAAAGTTGAAAAAGAAGCAGCTCCACCAGCTTTCGTTACAAAACTTCAAGATAAAGAATGCAAAGAAGGAGATGTTATTGACTTCGAGTGTGAAGTTGAAGGATGGCCAGAACCAGAACTTGTATGGCTTGTTGATGATCAACCACTCCGACCGTCTCATGATTTCCGATTACAATACGATGGACAAACGGCAAAATTGGAGATTCGTGATGCACAGCCAGATGATACTGGAGTGTATACAGTCAAGATCCAGAATGAATTCGGATCAATCGAGAGCAAAGCAGAGTTATTTGTGCAAGCAGATCCAGATAAGAATCATGTTGCTCCAGAATTCCAGGCAACAATTGAAGACGTGGAATGTGATGAAGGAGAAGAAGTAAGATTCAAATCAGTCATCACTGGAGATCCGAATCCAGAAATCACATGGTTCATCAATGGAAAACCATTGAGTGAATCGGAGAAAGTCAAGTTCATTTCTGAAGATGGAATCTGTATTTTGACAATCAAAGATGTGACCCGACATTTCGATGGAATGGTTACATGTCAAGGATCAAATAGACTCGGATCAGCTTCTTGTGACGGACGACTCAAAGTCAGAGTTCCACCAGCTCCACCAACTTTCAATAAACCACTTGAGGATAAGACCGTTCAAGAGAAGAATACTGTAAGTTTTCTGAAAATTGAAGAATGAAAATTCAAATATAACTATTTTTTCAGGTTGTGTTTGAAGTTGATGTTAGCGGATGGCCAGAACCAACTCTCACATTCACTCTTTGTGGAAAAGAAGTAAGTTTTTCAACTTATGAAAATATGAAAACCTAAAATTCTTCTAGCTGAAACACGGCGAAGAAGGCGTAGAAATCGTAGGGCACGACGGTTTTTATCGAATCTCCATCGCCAACACTTCAATCGATAAACACGATGGAGAGATCGTCGCAAAAGCACAAAATGAGCATGGAACAGCGGAAAGCAGGGCACGGCTTACCGTTGAACAAGAAGAAGAAGAGTCAAGAAGTGCACCGACATTCTTGAAAGATATTGAAGATCAGGTTAGTTTTCGGGGTTGAACATTCGAATTGTGTTAGCTGAGTGAGTCAAAAAGTATCGGTTCGTGTTTAGAGCTCACTGGAACAGACGAATTCTGAAATTCTTTTTAGATATTGTCTAGCTGTCCAAATTTGAATTTTCAAGTCATTGATAAATAGGTCCATTTTGATTTTCTTTCAATCATAATCCTAAACAAATTGACCAGTTTCCACCAATCTGGTCCCTTTTTATTTTTGTTAGTTGGGTGTCGTCTGGTAAACAAGAAACCCTTTTCTTCTTCATCTTCTCTCATTTTTTGCTCTGTGGAGGTGGATGCCATCCAGCAATGCCACCTTCACTGATCTCTCTGTCTATCTCTGTTTTTCTCTCTGATTAGTACACTATTTCATTCGGGACCCACTCTTCTTCGTTGTTGATCAGTGTAACATCATGAAAGAGATATTGCGAAACGAGACACAGTTGAGAGATCCAATCATATCATGGAGAAACGGTTCAAAAGCTTTTTTTCACACGCTTTTTGTTTTTTTTTCGGATTCTATCCGTCGGGAGTCTCTCATTCTCATCGGACCGATCATCTGTTTCTTTATTATTTTGGAAATTTCAACTATTTCATTTTGATTTGATCTCTTTTCGATTAGGAAGACTCACGTTAAGTTGACTATATGATAACTAGCACATTCTTCCCAACTACTTCTTACAGTAATCTTCAAGTTCCTTCATTCGAATTCATTTTAAAAATTGTAGATTTATTGTCTGGAACTTTAAATTTTTACTCACAAAACAGTTGTTCTCTGACGATGATTTCTCTGGATTCTTCGACAGAGAAGATAGCTTACCCCACGCGTTTTTCCGTAGTTTCTGAAGATATTTTTTGTATCTTTGAAACATTTTATTGATTAGTTTTGGAAAATAAGAGACTTAAATATTACTACTTCTCGCGAAATAAATATATTCGAAGTCCACTCTTTACTTTTGAAAGACACCTCATTTTTTCGTTGCCAATTCAACAGTTGTGACACCTTGAACTTCATTTCGAAATGATTATCCTGTTTCCATATATTTTATCAAGTCAAATATTTTTTCTGAAATTTTTGTTTGTTCCAATTGAAAGTCCATCTGAAACTTGATATTCGTTTTGAAAAGCTTCCACACTTTTAAGTATCATAGATCATTAGATATCTGCATCCAGTAGTTATTTTTGATCTCTCACTTTCTCAATCGATATTATCTGAACCTCTAATTCTCTCATTTTCAGACCGTAAAAACCGGCGAATTCGCCGTCTTTGAGACCACCGTTCGCGGAAATCCGAACCCGGAGGTCACTTGGTTCATCAACGGGCACAAGATGGATCAGGGAAGTCCGGGCGTCAAGATCGAGGCGCACAACCACGACCACAAACTTACGATCGACTCAGCACAGTACGCGGGCACCGTACTCTGCAGGTGAGAGAGTCCACCCAAGAATTCAGAAAGCATACATTAATATTTTCCAGAGCTGAAAATGCAGTAGGACGATTCGAAACGAAAGCACGACTCATTGTCCTGGCGCCAGAAAAACAGAAAAAACCACCGAAATTCGTCGAAATTCTTGTCGATAAAACAGAAACAGTCGACAATACAGTCGTATTTGAAGTTCGTGTTGAAGGAGAACCAAAACCAACAGTCACTTGGTATCTGAAAGGAGTTGAATTGAAACAATCGGATCGTATCGAAATCAGAGAATTCGATGGCTCAATCAAACTTCAAATCAAGAATATCAAGATTGAAGAAGCCGGAGAAATCAAGGCAGTTGCCACGAATTCAGAAGGATCAGATGAGACAAGAGCCAATTTGACAGTTCAGAAGAAACCGTTTGCTCCAGAATTCGATTTAAGACCGAAGAGTTTGACTGTTGAAAAGGGATCCGAAGCTGTGTTCACAGCTCATGCATTTGGTATTCCACTACCAACTTACGAATGGTCTGTTAATGGAAGAAAGGTTAGTTGTTCTTTTTTTTAATTCTATTATTGTTTGAGACTTATTACCAGACTCTTTCAAAAATTATATTCCTCATACTGTTTTTTCGCTGTAATATGTATTCAAACAAGTTGAACTTTTAAATTTTATTTCAGTCATAATCATGTCTAGTTCCTTCAATTACTGAAGATTATCACAATTTCCTTTTTGATGACAGTGACAATTTGAAACAACTCACCTATCGAAATTCTATTCAATCTAATTCCTTCTTCTTTTTCAGGTGCGTGATGGACAGGAAGGGGCGCGCGTAACACGTGACGAGAGCACCGTCGACGGCGCATCGATCCTGACGATCGACACGGCGACATACTATTCCGAAGTGAATCATCTGACTATTTCTGTTGTCGCAGAAAACACACTCGGAGCCGAAGAGACGGGCGCCCAGCTGACGATCGAACCAAAGAAGGTTTGTTTCTTTTTTCTGGGATTTATTGATAGGTCTCGTTGGGTTAGACATGATCTGGTGGTTTCAGAGTTCAATTCGTTTCAAATTTGTGATACATTTCAACTTAAATTTCTAAGAGAATTTTTTAGAGTTTTTCTTTTCCAAAAAATCTCACGAGATACCTAAATTCTGAAACTCTAAAATCATCAAATCATATTCAGGTAACTATAGATTCACAAAAGTTCAGTTTATTTTTATTTTTGCTGTGTTGATTGTGATTTGATTGGCGGAAGGACTGACTATATTGGTTTCCATGTTTTCATATCCTCCATTAGTTCACTCGTTTTTAGTAAAAATTGTGCGAAAATGGGAAAATTTTTTAAATTATTTCTAAGATGTAGCTGCTAAACTCACTTTTTTTTTTGAAAATAGAAATTGAGAACATAAAGTTCTGAAGACGTGCTGAATTTGAGTCTCATTAATTCAGTACTTTTTGAATCAAGTTTTTTGGAAATAGATTCTCCAAGTCACCATTTTCAAGGTAAACTACTTTGGTGAGTCAGCGGGAGGAATCTACGACTATAATTCCAAATCAGCCATGATAGATGCTTTCTAGAAAGTATAGGACAATCTGTAGAAACCTTGAAAGTCAACTTCCTCCGATCGAATCAAAATCAATTTTCTTGCTGTTTATTTTTTGTTTTGCACGTTCAGGAGAGTGTTGTCGTCGACGAGAATGACTCGAAAAAGTCCACTTCAGAAGTGCAAAAGTCTTCTGAATCTATCAAACAGGTAGGTATTTCAGATGGATGCATGGTTTGCAGTGTTCTTTGTTCCGCTATTTCCCAGAAATTCCAGAAAAACTGACATTAAAATTGAGAAAAATCATAAAAACTTCTTTTAATTTTCCAAAATTTCCAAATAATCTTAGCACGATTCTAAGCACAATCAACCACTTCTTTTTATAGAAACTCCTACCAATTACCATAGGAATTAACACATTTTTTTAAAGAGAAATTACTTGTTCAAAACTGAAAATACATTCATACATTCAAAAAAACATGAATCAAAAACAAGAAGTCTCACTATATTTTGAAATATTTCGAGAGTTATTTTGAAAACATTCGATGTATTTTCAATTACTGAACACGAAATTTCCGTTAGAGAACTAACATATTAGTTAGAAAAACGGATAGGTTCTATTCAAAATAATTGAAGGAGAAAGAGGCTTCACCGGAAGCAACAACAACAATCACAATGGAGACATCGTTGACGTCAACTAAAACAACGACAATGTCAACGACAGAAGTGACGTCGACAGTTGGAGGCGTTACGGTCGAGACGAAGGAATCGGAATCCGCGACAACTACGGGAGTTATCGGAGGTTCCACTGAAGGATCTATCAGTGTGAGCAAGATTGAGGTGGTCTCAAAGACGGAATCACAGACTGATGTTAGAGAAGGAACTCCGAAGAGAAGAGTGTCGTTTGCTGAAGAGGAATTACCAAAAGAAGTTATTGATGCTGATAGAAAGAAGAAGAAGAGCCCAACTCCAGAGAAAACTAGTGACGAAAAACCAAAGAGCCCGACTAAAAAAGAGAAATCACCTGAGAAGGAAACAACTGAAGAAGTGAAATCTCCAACGAAGAAGGAGAAGAGTCCAGAGAAGACTGAAGAAAAACCAAAGTCTCCAACGAAAAAAGAGAAATCTCCAGAAACAGTTGCTGATGAGAAGCCAAAGAGTCCAACTAAAAAGGACAAATCTCCAGAAAAGTCAGCAACTGAAGAGGCGAAATCTCCAACCAAAAAGGAGAAGAGTCCAGAGAAGCCATCTTCACCAACAAAGAAGGAGAAATCTCCTGAGAAGACCGTTGATGAAAAGCCAAAGAGTCCAACTAAGAAGGAGAAGAGTCCAGAGAAATCAGCCGTTGAAGATGTGAAATCTCCAGTGAAGAAGGAGAAATCTCCAGAAGCAACGAATTTTGTTGAAGTAACTTCCGAAACAACTATCGAAAAGACTGAAACTACTCATGAAGTTGAATTGACAAAGTCTTCCGAAGAGGTCAAATCGGCTACAAAATCTGAAAAAACCGTTGAAGAAACACCAAAAAGTCCAACCAAGTCTCCACCGAAGAAAGAGAAATCACCAGAAAAAGCTGCTGATGAAAAGCCAACGAGTCCAACCAAAAAGGACAAATCACCGGAGAAATCAACAACAGAAGAGGTGAAATCCCCGAAAGAGAAGACTCCAGAAAAGCCGTCATCTCCAACTAAAAAGGAAAAATCTCCTGAAAAACCATTATCTCCAATCAAGAAAACTGAAGATGAGAGTGTGAAATCTCCAACAAAGAAAGAGAAGAGCCCGGAGAAAGTTGAAGAGAAGCCAAAAAGCCCAGTCAAGAAAGAGAAAAGTCCAGAAAAATCTACGGAAGATAGACTGTCCTCTCCAACTAAAACTACAACTGAAGCTGTGGAAACTCCAAAATCTCCAGTGAAAACAGAGATCGGAGAGAAACCAACCTCTCCTATCTCGAAGAAATCACCACCGGGATCCCCAAAGAAGGCCAAGTCTCCTGAAGCAGAGGTTGACTCGACTGTAAAATCACCCACAAAGAAGGAGAAGAGTCCAGAGAAGACGGAAGAAAAACCACAGTCTCCAACGAAAAAAGAGAAATCTCCAGAAACAGTTGCTGATGAGAAGCCAAAGAGTCCAACTAAAAAGGAAAACTCTCCAGAAAAGTCAGCAACTGAAGAGGTGAAATCTCCAACCAAAAAGGAGAAGAGTCCAGAAAAACCATCTTCACCAACGAAGAAAGAGAAATCGCCTGAGAAGACAGCTGACGAGAAGCCAAAGAGTCCAACTAAGAAGGAGAAGAGTCCAGAGAAATCAGTTGTTGAAGATGTGAAATCTCCACTGAAGAAGGAGAAATCTCCAGAAACCGTGGAGAAGAAAGAAGCTGTTACTTCTGAAACAACGGTTGAGAGAACAGAAATAACATCGTCTTCAACAACAGAAGTGACATCCCCAACAAAGAAATCTCCACCTGGTTCACCAAAGAAAAAGAAGAAGTCCAAGTCTCCAGAAGCAGAAAAGGTAATGTTTGGTAGGATGGAATTGTGAGAGACTGATTTTTGACAAACATTTATATTTGATAATTTTTGAAAAAAAAAGTGAGATGTGAGATGAAAGAGAGAAAGAAGAAGTGGTTAGTTGAAACTAAAATTGTGCTAGGAAACATTTTGGAATAAATTAAAATTTTAGAAAATAGCAAGAGAGATTTGATGAAATTTAATTATTCGAAAAGTGAAACTCGTCCATCTAGGTTATAGAAAACAATCACAATTAAGAATTAAGAAATATTTTAATTAAGAATATTTTGTTGTAATTCAGCAAATCACGATAGATTTTATAAGTATCTTTTAAAGTTAGAGAAATCTAAACCGAGATTGACTTTTGAGAATAGTTAAAAAAATTTTAACTGGAATCTCATTTTTTATGATTATCAGAAATAGGATTGTGAGAAAAATAGAATATTTTTAAAGTTTACTGTAGTTACCGTTTCGAAAGTTTCCGCCTCACAGCGCACATACCGTCTATCAGATATATGAAATTTTTATATCCGGAATACTTTCCTGAAGGGCGTTTCGGTCTAATTTACGAAAAAGAAGACTTGAAATATGAGACCAGTTCTAATTCCGAATAGTTCTGATTTTAACCAGTTTCGATCCGGAAAAGTTTTGATTCTATGAACCGACACTTATACCGGTGTCATTTCGATAAAAGCATAGTCCAATCAATTTTCTGAAACTTTCAAATGAACATAAAGAAAACTGAAGTAAATTGTTGCTTTTAGTACGCGTTTGTTTAGTTTTAAATGTTGTAGTAATGACGGGAAACAAGTTTTCTGAATTTAGATGACATCATTAGACACATTGAACTTGATTTAGATAACAGAAGTTGACAAAGTAGAAATTGAAAAATGAAATAAAATAATTGGTTAAAAAAGAAAGTAAACAACAAGAAATGTCAAATTTTATGGAATTTCTGGAATAGCAGATGTTTGTTTTGATACTGTGAATGTGAAAAACTGAAAGAAAATAAAAAATTATGACCTAGAGTTTTGATTTCCTCCCAATCAATTTTTACCGTCTGAAATTTTCAGCCTCCAGCGCCAAAACTGACCCGAGATCTCAAATCCCAAACTGTCAACAAAACGGATTTGGCTCATTTCGAGGTTGTCGTTGAAAACGCGACCGAATGCAAATGGTTTTTGGATGGAAAAGAAATCACGAAATCTCAAGGAGTTACTGTCTCGAATGACGATCAATTCGAGTTCCGTTGCTCCATTGATACGACCGTTTTCGGAAGTGGAGTCGTCTCGATTGTGGCTTCAAATGCTTCTGGATCAGTCGAAACAAAGTCTGATTTGAAGGTTTTGGAGACTCCGAAAGAGACGAAGAAACCAGAATTCACTGATAAACTTCGTGATGTGGAAGTCACCAAAGGAGACACTGTCCAGGTATGTCATCGAATAAATATCTACTGATAAATTAATGTTTTTTTTTCAATTTTAGATGGACGTCATTGCTCTCCACTCCCCTCAATACAAGTGGTACCAGAATGGAAATCTTTTGGAAGATGGAAAGAATGGAATCACGATCAAAAACGAGGAGAACAAATCATCATTAATCATTCCAAATGCTCAAGATTCAGGAAAAGTTACAGTTGAAGCTTCGAATGAAGTCGGATCTTCTGAATCATCTGCCCAGTTGACAGTCAATCCACCATCCACGACTCCAATCGTTGTTGATGGACCAAAGTCAGTGACAATCAAGGAGACAGAAACTGCTGAATTCAAGGCAACCATCACTGGATTCCCTGCACCAACTGTCAAATGGACAATCAATGAAAAAATTGTTGAGGAATCGACAACTGTTACTACAATTAAAACGGAAGATACTTATACTTTGAAGATCTCAAATGCAAAGATTGAACAGACTGGAACTGTCAAGGTTACCGCTCAGAACTCTGCTGGACAAGACAGTAAACAAGCCGATCTCAAAGTGGAACCAAATGTTGTTGCACCGAAATTCAAGTCTCAACTCACGGATAGAACTGTTGATGAGGGAGAACCACTCCGATGGAATCTTGAATTGGATGGTCCATTCCAGGGAACTGAAGTTTCTTGGCTTCTGAATGGTCAACCACTAACAAAGAGTGATACTGTTCAAGTTGTAGACCATGGAGATGGAACATATCATGTCACTATCGCTGAAGCAAAACCAGAAATGGCTGGAACCCTCACAGCGAAGGCTAAGAACGCAGCTGGAGAATGCGAGTCATCTGCGAAGGTTACTGTAAACGGAGGAAACAAGAAGCCAGAATTCATTCAAGCACCACAAAATCACGAGACAACGATCGAAGAAAGCGTGAAATTCAGTGCAATTGTGACTGGAAAACCAATGCCAAATGTGACTTGGTACTTGAATGAAAAGAAGTTGATTCAAAGTGAAGAAGTGAAAGTGAAATATGTTCATGAGACTGGAAAAACATCGATTCGTATCCATAAACCACTCATGGAACATAACGGAACAATCAGAGTAGAAGCAGTGAACGCAGCTGGAAAGGTTGAAGCAACTGCTCAATTGAAGGTTGATAAGAAGACTGAAGTGCCGAAATTCACAACAAACATGGATGATAGACAAGTGAAGGAAGGTGATAATGTGAAGTTCACAGCAAATGTTGAAGGATATCCAGAGCCATCTGTTGCATGGACTCTGAATGGAGAGCCAGTTGCCAAGCATGCGTAAGTTTTTATTGGTGTTTGACAGAGAAATGAATGAATATAATTTCAGAAACATCACTGTCACTGACAAGGATGGCGAACACACCATTGAGATTGCTGCTGTCACCCCAGAACAAGCTGGAGAACTCTCTTGTGAAGCCACGAATGCAGTTGGATCCAAGAAGAGAGATGTCCAATTGGCTGTCAAGAAGGTTGGAGATGCTCCAACGTTCGCCAAGAACCTCGAAGATCGTTTGGTTACTGAAGGAGAACTCACTCTTATGGATGCTAAACTGAATGCTGTCAAGCCAAAACCAAAGATCACTTGGCTCAAGGATGGAGTTGAAATCAAATCGGATGACCATTACAAGTTGGTTGAAGAGGAAGATGGAACACTCAAATTCAGCATCATCACTACCAAATTGGACGACAAGGGAAGAATCACAATCAAGGCAGAGAGTGAGTTTGGAGTTGCTGAATGCTCTGCATCTCTCGGAGTTGTCAAGGGACGTCCGATGGCCAAACCAGCCTTCCAAAGTGATATTCCTCCAATAAACCTCACTGAAGGAGATACTCTTGAATGCAAACTTTTGATCACTGGTGATCCAACTCCATTCGTTAAATGGTATATCAATGGACAACTTGTATGTGCCACTGAAGACACTGAAATCTCGAATGCCAATGGAGTTTACACCATGAAAATTCACGGAGTCACTTCTGATATGACTGGAAAAATCAAGTGTGTCGCTTACAACAAAGCCGGAGAAGCGACGATAGAGGGCCCACTCAAAGTGGTTGCTCCGATTCCTGTTGAATTCGAAACATCTCTTTGTGATGCTACTTGCAGAGAAGGAGATACTTTGAAGTTGAAGGCTGTGCTGCTCGGAGAACCAGAACCAGTTGTCTCATGGTATGTCAACGGAAAGAAGCTGGAAGAGTCTCAGAATATCAAGATTCATTCCGAGAAAGGAACATACACTGTTACCATCAAAGACATCACTTGTGATTATTCCGGACAAGTCGTCTGTGAGGCAATCAACGAGTACGGAAAAGCCACGTCTGAAGCTACATTGCTTGTTCTGCCACGTGGAGAGCCTCCAGATTTCTTGGAATGGTTGAGCAATGTTCGTGCTCGTACTGGAACCAAAGTTGTTCACAAAGTTGTGTTCACTGGAGATCCGAAACCAAGTCTCACTTGGTACATCAATAACAACGAGATTTTGAACTCGGATCTCTACACAATTGTCACTGATGATAAGACTTCCATCTTGACAATCAACAGCTTCAATCCAGATATCCACGTCGGAGAAATCATCTGCAAAGCTGAAAATGATGCAGGAGAAGTGTCGTGTACAGCTAACATGATCACATACACATCTGACATGTTCAGTGAATCCGAAAGTGAAGCACAAGCTGAAGAATTTGTCGGAGATGATCTCACAGAGGACGAAAGTCTTCGCGAAGAGGTACAACGTACTCCAACCCCAGTCATGGCACCAAAATTCATCACCAAGATCAAGGATACCAAGGCCAAGAAGGGACATTCTGCCGTTTTCGAATGCGTTGTTCCAGACACGAAGGGAGTATGCTGCAAGTGGCTGAAGGACGGAAAAGAAATTGAACTGATTGCCAGAATTCGAGTTCAAACAAGAACTGGACCAGAAGGACATATCACTCAAGAGCTCATTCTTGACAATGTCACTCCAGAAGATGCTGGAAAATACACGTGCATCGTTGAAAACACCGCCGGAAAAGACACTTGTGAAGCCACTTTGACAGTAATTGAGTCATTGGAGAAGAAGTCTGAGAACAAGGCTCCAGAATTCATTGTTGCTCTTCAAGACAAGACAACGAAGACTTCCGAAAAAGTTGTTCTCGAGTGCAAAGTCATTGGAGAGCCAAAACCAAAAGTCAGCTGGCTTCATGACAATGTGAGTTGGAAATATATTTGAGATTGTTTCTTATTATTTTATTGTTTCAGAAGACAGTCACACAAGAATCAATCAAGATTGAATCAGTGGAAGGAGTCGAAAGAGTTACAATCACTTCGACTGAAATTTCTCATCAAGGAAAGTACACTTGCATTGCAGAGAATTCAGAAGGAACATCGAAGACTGAAGCATTCTTGACTGTTCAAGGTTAGTTATTTTATTCCAGTTTCCACCAGAGTTTTCTGTTTGCGTGAGTCCACCATCCACCACGGTTGATTGCTCGTTCCTTTGGTTTTCTTTTCCCACTTCGCACTTTTGCACTCTTTTCCCTTTTTTCCAGGCGAAGCACCAGTATTCACCAAAGAACTTCAAAATAAGGAGCTCTCGATCGGAGAGAAATTGATTCTCTCTTGCTCAGTCAAAGGATCGCCGCAGCCACATGTTGACTTCTATTCGTTCTCAGAAACTACTAAAGTCGAGACGAAGATAACCTCTTCAAGCAGAATTGCAATTGAGCATGATCAAACGAATACTCATTGGAGAATGGTTATCAGTCAAGTGACAAAAGAAGATATTGTTTCTTACAAAGCAGTTGCCACCAATTCCGTCGGAACTGCCACGTCTACATCTAAGACGACGACTAAAGTTGATGCTCCAGTATTTGAACAAGGATTGAAAAAGACAAGTGTGAAAGAGAAGGAAGAGATTAAGATGGAAGTGAAAGTTGGTGGAAGTGCTCCGGATGTCGAATGGTTCAAGGATGATAAACCAGTCAGTGAAGATGGAAATCACGAAATCAAGAAGAATCCAGAGACTGGTGTATTCACTCTTGTTGTGAAGCAAGCTGAAACTTCTGATGCTGGAAAATACACAGCCAAAGCCACAAATCCAGCTGGAACAGCTGAATCATCAGCTGAAGCTGAAGTCACTCAAGCTCTTGAGAAACCAACATTCGTCAAGGAACTCGTTCAAACCGAAGTGAAGATCAATGAAACTGCTACGTTGTCTGTAACAGTGAAGGGAGTTCCAGAGCCAAGTGTCGAATGGCTTAAAGATGGACAACCAGTTCAGACTGATTCCAGTCATGTGATTGCTAAAGTTGAAGGATCTGGAAGCTATTCGATTACCATCAAAGATACAAGAACGGAAGATTCAGGAAAGTACGCTTGCCGTGCTACCAACCCAGCTGGTGAAGCGAAGACTGAAGCCAACTTTGCCGTTGTCAAGGACCTCGTTCCTCCAGAATTCATTGAGAAGTTGTCTCCAGTGGAAGTCAAGGAGAAGGAATCAATCACGTTGTCGGTGAAGGTTGTCGGAAAACCAGAACCAGCAGTCGAATGGTTCAAGGATGATACTCCAATCAACATCGACAATGTTCATGTCATCCAGAAACAGACAGCTGTTGGAAGCTTCACTTTGACAATTAATGATGCGAGACAAGGAGACGTCGGAATCTATTCATGCCGTGCCAGAAATGAAGCTGGAGAAGCATTGACAACTGCCAACTTTGGAATCATCAGAGACTCTATTCCTCCAGAATTCACTCAAAAGTTGCGCCCGTTGGAAGTCAGAGAACAGGAAACACTCGATTTGAAGGTCACTGTTATCGGCACTCCAGCTCCAAAAGTCGAGTGGTTCAAGGATGATAAACCAATCAATATCGACAACTCTCATATTTTCGCGAAGGATGAGGGATCAGGACATCATACTCTCACCATCAAACAAGCAAGAGGAGAAGATGTTGGAGTTTATACTTGCAAGGCAACGAATGAAGCTGGAGAAGCAAAGACAACTGCAAATATGGCTGTTCAAGAAGAAATCGAGGCTCCATTGTTCGTTCAAGGATTGAAACCATATGAAGTTGAACAAGGAAAACCTGTTGAGTTAGAAGTTAGAGTTGAAGGAAAACCAGAACCAGAAGTGAAATGGTTCAAGGATGGAGCTCCAGTTGCAATTGATAACCAGCATGTGATTGAGAAGAAGGGAGAGAATGGATCACATACTCTCATCATCAAGGACACGAATAATGCAGATTTCGGAAAGTATACTTGCCAAGCTACGAACAAGGCAGGAAAAGATGAAACTGTTGGAGAGTTGAAGGTTCCAAAGTATTCTTTCGAGAAACAAACAGCCGAAGAAGTGAAACCATTGTTCATTGAGCCGCTGAAAGAGACATTTGCAACTGAAGGAGATACTGTTGTACTTGAATGCAAAGTCAACAAAGACTCTCATCCACAAATCAAATTCTTCAAGAACGACCAACCAGTGGAGATTGGACAACACATGCAACTGGAAGTATTGGAAGATGGAAACATCAAATTGACAATTCAAAATGCCAAGAAAGAAGACGTTGGTGCTTACCGTTGTGAAGCAGTCAATGTTGCTGGAAAGGCCGATACAAAGGCTGATTTGAAGATTCAGTTCGCAGCCAAAGTTGAGGAACACGTTACTGATGAGAGTGGACAACTTGAAGAGATTGGACAGTTGGAAACTGTCGGAGGTAAATTGCTATTTGCATGTAGTGTAGCACTTAGTGACCATCCCTTTTCCGTTTTCAAACTTTATTTGTTCTTCATTAATCTTTTTTCTTTAGAAACCGCTTCTTCCAAAACCGACACCGGACGTGGAGCTCCAGAATTCGTTGAATTACTCCGATCATGCACTGTTACTGAGAAACAACAAGCAGTGCTTAAATGCAAAGTCAAAGGAGAACCACGGCCAAAGATCAAGTGGACGAAAGAAGGAAAAGAAGTCGAAATGTCTGCCCGTGTTCGTGCTGAGCATAAGGATGATGGAACTCTCACATTGACTTTCGACAATGTCTCACAGTCTGATGCTGGAGAATACAGATGTGAAGCTGAAAATGAGTATGGAAGTGCTTGGACTGAAGGACCAATTATCGTTACTCTGGAAGGAGCACCGAAGATTGATGGAGAAGCTCCAGACTTCTTGCAACCAGTCAAACCAGCTGTTGTTACTGTTGGAGAGACTGCAGTTCTCGAAGGAAAGATCTCTGGAAAACCAAAGCCAACTGTCAAATGGTACAAGAATGGAGAAGAACTCAAGCCTTCGGATAGAATCAAGATTGAGAATTTGGATGATGGAACTCAGAGACTCACTGTTTCAGATGCTAAGCTTTCTGATATGGATGAGTATCGTTGTGAAGCATCAAATGAATTCGGAGATGTTTGGAGTGACGTCACTCTTACAGTCAAGGAACCATCTCATGTTGCACCCGGATTCTTCAAAGAACTCTCTGCTATTCAAGTCAAGGAGACTGAGACTGCCAAGTTCGAATGCAAGGTTTCGGGAACGAAGCCAGATGTGAAATGGTTCAAGGATGGAACACCATTGAAGGAGGACAAGAGAGTACACTTTGAATCGAGTGATGATGGAACTCAACGTCTTGTTATTAAAGAATCGAAGACCGATGATCAAGGAAACTACCGTATCGAAGTATCGAACGACGCTGGAGTTGCCAATAGCAAGGCTCCACTCACAGTCATCCCAGCTGAGACTCTCAAGATTAAGAAAGGACTCACTGATGTCTCGGTCACCCAAGGAACCAAAATCCTTCTCTCCGTTGAAGTTGAAGGTAAACCAAAGACTGTCAAATGGTATAAGGGATCTGAAACTGTTAGCACATCGAAGACCACAAAGATCACCCAAGTGACAGAATCCGAATACAAATTGGAGATTGAAAGTGGTGAACTTTCTGATAGTGGATCATACCGTGTTGTTCTCTCAACTGATTCGCTTTCTGTTGAATCTTCAGCTACTGTAACTGTCACGAAGGCTGCTGAGAAGATCAGTCTCCCATCATTCAAAAAGGGGCTCTCTGATCAATCAGTTCCAAAGGGAACTCCATTGGTTCTTGAAGTCGAAATTGAAGGAAAACCAAAGGATGTGAAATGGTACAAGAATGAAGACGAGATTAAGAATGGAAAAATCGAAGACCTCGGAAACGGAAAGTATCGTCTCACTATCCCAGACTTCAAGGAGACTGATGTTGGAGAATACAGTGTCACTGCCGCTAACGAAGCCGGAGAAATTGAATCGAAGGCGAAGGTTGATGTCAGCGCCAAGCCGGAAATTGTTTCTGGATTGGTTCCAACAACTGTGAAGCAAGGAGAAACTGCCACATTCAATGTGAAAGTCAAGGGACCAGTCAAGGGAGTCAAATGGTACAAAAACGGAAAGGAAATTCCAGATGCTAAGTCCAAGGATAATGGAGATGGATCCTATTCTCTCGAAGTTCCGAACGCTCAAGTGGACGATGGTGCTGACTACAAAGTGGTTGTCTCTAATGACGCTGGAGATGCCGATTCATCAGCTGCTCTCACTGTCAAACTTGCCGACGATGGAAAGGATAAGGTGAAACCAGAAATTGTTTCCGGACTTGTTCCAACTACCGTCAAGCAAGGAGACACTGCCACATTCAATGTCAAAGTCAAAGGACCAGTCAAGCAAGTCAAATGGTATAAGAATGGAAAGGAGATCCCTGATGCCAAGACTAAGGATAATGGAGATGGATCCTATTCTCTCGAAATTCCAAATGCTCAACTTGATGACACTGCTGATTACAAGGTTGTCCTTTCGAATGACGCTGGAGATGCTGATTCTTCTGCTGCTCTCACCGTTAAACTTCCTGGAATTGCCATTGTCAAGGGATTGGAAGATACTGAAGTTCCGAAAGGCAAGAAGGTTGTACTTGAAGTGGAAACAAATAAGAAACCAAAGGAAGTAAAATGGTACAAGAATGGCAAAGAGATCACTCCAGATGACAAGGCAAAGATCGGTAGTGATGGAGACAAGAAACCACAATTGGTCATCCCAGATGCTGGTGATGATGATGCAGCTGAATACAAGGTTGTGTTGACTGATGATGATGGAAATACCGCTGATTCATTCTGTAAATTGACTGTCAAATTGCCAGCTGAAGAGCCAAAGATTATCAAGGGTCTAGAAGATCAAGTTGTTCCGATTGGATCTCCAATCAAATTGGAAATCGAAACATCTGGATCACCAAAGACTGTGAAATGGTACAAGAATGGAAAGGAATTGTCTGGAGCTGCTGCGAAGAACATCAAGATTCAAAAGATTGATGATAACAAGTATGTTTTGGAGATTCCATCAAGTGTTGTTGAAGATACTGGAGACTATAAGGTCGAAGTTTCGAATGAAGCAGGATCAGCAAACAGCAGTGGAAAGATCACTGTGGAACCAAAGATTACATTCTTGAAACCATTGAAAGATCAAACGATCACTGAAGGAGAAAATGCTGAGTTCTCAGCTGAGACCAACACGAAACCAAGAACTGTCAAATGGTACAAAAATGGACAAGAAATCAAACCAGATGCCAGATTCGTCATCGAACAGAAAACTGACACTAAATACCAATTGGTTATCAAGAATGCAGTTCGTGATGATGCAGCAACTTACAAGATTGTATTGGAGAATACTGCTGGAGAAGCTGAATCATCCGCTCAATTGACTGTCAAGAAAGCCAAGGCTGGACTCTGTAAAATCGTCAAGGGACTCGAAGACCAAGTGGTTGCGAAGGGAGCCAAAATGGTCTTTGAAGTCAAGATTCAAGGAGAACCGGAAGATGTCAGATGGCTTAAGGATGCAAATGTTATCAGTGCTGGCGCCAATGCAGTCATTGAGAAGATTGATGAAACCACTTATAGACTGACAATTCCATCAGCTGATTTGAAAGATGCTGGAGAATATACAGTCGAAGTGATCAATGAAAGTGGAAAAGCGAAGAGTGATGCTAAGGGAGAAGTCGACGAGAAACCAGAAATCGTTCGTGGTCTTGAGAACATCGAGATTCCAGAAGGAGATGATGATGTGTTTAAGGTCGAAGTCAGCGCTCCAGTCAGACAAGTCAAATGGTACAAAAATGGACAAGAGATCAAACCAAACAGCCATTTGGAAGCTAAGAAGATCGGACCGAAGAAGTACGAACTCGCTATCAATCGGTCTCAATTGGATGATGGAGCTGATTACAAGGTTGTATTGTCGAATGCTGCAGGAGATTGTGATTCATCTGCTGCTCTCACTGTTGTCAAACCAAATATTCTCAAGATTATTGATGGATTGAAGGATATTGATGTTGAGGAGTCACAACCAGTTCAGCTGAAGGTCAAGGTTGAAGGAATTCCAAAGGTTGTCAAGTGGTATAAGAATGGACAGGAATTGAAACCAGATGCTGATGGATTCAAGTTCGAGGAGAATCCAGAATCTGGAGAATTCTCACTTCTTATTCCATCATCCAAAAAGTCCGACGGTGGTGCATACCGTGTTGTTCTCGGAAATGACAAGGGAGAAGTCTACAGTGGATCGGTTGTCCATGTCAAGGCTACTAAACCAGCTGAAGCTACTTCTGGAGCCAATTTCATATCTCCACTCAAAGATACGGAAGTCGAAGAAGGAGATATGCTCACTCTTCAATGCGTTGTTGCTGGAGAACCATTCCCAGAAATCATTTGGGAGAAGGACGGAGTTGTACTTCAGAAGGATGATAGAATCACAATGAGAATTGCTCTTGATGGAACTGCCACTTTGAGAATTCGCTCAGCCAAGAAGAGTGATATTGGACAATACCGTGTCACTGCAAAGAACGAAGCTGGAAGTGCTTCAAGTGACTGCAAGGTTACTGTAACTGACCAAGGAGAGCAGCCATCCAAACCAAAGTTCGTGATTCCATTGAAAACTGGAGCAGCTCTTCCAGGAGACAAAAAGGAATTCAATGTCAAGGTTCGCGGACTTCCAAAACCAACACTGCAATGGTTCTTGAATGGAAAACCAATCACTTTCGACGATCGTATCACTGTTGATGATATGGCTGATGGAAACTACTGTCTCACTATTCGTGATGTTCGTGAAAAAGATTTCGGAACTCTCAAGTGCATCGCCAAAAATGAAAATGGAACTGACGAGACAGTATGCGAGTTCGAACAAGGAGCTGATCGTGACGGAGGAATGAGAGACGATCTTCGTTATCCACCACGATTCAATGTCCCACTTTGGGACAGAAGAATTCCAGTCGGAGATCCAATGTTCATTGAATGTCATGTTGATGCAAATCCAACTGCTGAAATTGAATGGTTCAAGGACGGAAAGAAGATCGAGCACACTGCACACACCGAGATCAGAAACACTGTTGATGGAGCTTGTCGTATCAAGATTTCTCCATTCGAAGAATCTGATATCGGAGTGTATATGTGTGTAGCTATCAACGAGTTGGGACAAGCTGAAACTCAAGCCACGTACCAAGTTGAAATCACTGAAAATATCGAAGAAGAGAAGAAGAAGGAATATGCTCCAAGAATCAATCCACCATTGGAAGACAAGACAGTTAATGGAGGACAACCAATCAGACTTTCATGCAAAGTTGATGCAATTCCAAGAGCATCTGTTGTCTGGTACAAGGACGGACTTCCGATTCGTGCTGATTCCAGAATCTCTATTCAATACGAAGATGATGGAACTGCATCTCTTGCTATCAATGACAGTACTGAAGCTGATATTGGAGCTTACCGTTGTGTTGCCACGAATGCTCATGGAACAATCAACACAAGTTGCAGTGTAAATGTGAAAGTACCAAAACAAGAAGTGAAAAAAGAAGGAGAAGAACCATTCTTCACGAAGGGACTTGTTGATTTATGGACTGATCGTGGAGACACTTTCACATTGAAATGCGCAGTCACTGGAGATCCATTCCCAGAAATCAAGTGGTACAGAAACGGACAACTTGTCAGAAATGGACCAAGAACTATTTTGGAGACATCTCCAGATGGTACTTGCTCTTTGACTGTCAAGGAATCAACTATGAGTGACGAAGGAATTTATCGATGTGAAGCTGAAAATGCTCACGGAAAAGCAAAGACTCAAGCGACTGCTCACGTCCAGATGGCTCTTGGAAAAACCGAAAAACCAAAGATGGATGAAGGAAAACCACCAAAATTCATTCTGGAACTTTCCGATATGTCAGTTTCTCTTGGAAATGTGATTGATTTGGAGTGTAAGGTGACTGGATTACCAAATCCAACTGTCAAATGGTCAAAGGATGGAGGTCCATTAATTGAGGATTCAAGATTCGAATGGACAAATGAACCAGCAAAGGGAGTTTATCAACTCAGAATCAAGAAGGCCACTGTCCACGATGAGGGGACTTATCGTTGTGTTGCAACAAATGAGAATGGAAGTGCTACGACGAAATCATTTGTTCGAATGGACGATGGACTTGGATCTGGAGTTGTAACTGCCAGTCAACCACCGAGATTCACATTGAAGATGGGAGATGTCAGAACAACTGAAGGACAACCATTGAAGCTCGAATGTAAGGTTGATGCCAGCCCACTTCCAGAGATGACATGGTACAAGGATGGAGCTATTGTGACGCCATCTGATAGAATTCAAATCAGTCTTTCTCCTGATGGAATTGCTACATTGCTCATTCCATCTTGTGTCTATGATGATGATGGAATCTATCGTGTCATTGCAACAAATCCATCTGGAACTGCTCAGGACAAGGGTACAGCCACCGTCAAGAAGCTTCCAAGAGACAATGGAGCAAGAAGATCAGCTGAAAGAGATGTGTTTGATGCCAACAAGGCACCGAAACTCATCGAACCACTCGAGAATCTCAGAGTAAGTTTTGACTTTCGAAGCAAGTACAGTTATCTTTTTCGTTTCAGATTCCTGAGAAACAAGGGTTCCGTCTTCGTTGTAAATTCAGTGGAGATCCGAAACCAACGATCAAATGGTTCAAGGACGGAGAACGAGTCTTCCCATACGGACGTCTTCAACTCATTGAATCTCCAGATGGAGTCTGTGAATTGGTTGTTGATTCAGCCACTCGTCAAGATGCTGGAGGATACAGATGTGTTGCTGAAAATACTTATGGATCTGCCAGAACATCTTGTGATGTTAATGTCATTCGTAAGAATTCTTGAACTAGACATTTTTCTCTGCAATATATTTTTATTTCCAGGCGGAGACCGTAAGCCACGTGACATTGACTCTTCGATCCGTGAAGGAAAGGCTCCAGGATTCACTGTTCCATTGACAATTCGTCGGGCCAAACCAGGAGAGTCTGTGACTTTCGAATGTCTTCCATTCGGAAATCCATTCCCATCAATCAAATGGTTGAAGGATGGACTTGAGTTGTTCTCTGATGACAAGATCAAAATGGAAGCAGCTCCAGATGGAACTCAACGACTCATCCTGTCTGATGTCACCTTCTTGAGTGAAGGATACTTCAGATGTGTTGCCACTAATGAGCATGGAACTGCTTCGACAAAAGCTGAACTTGTGATTGAAGGTAAGAAAAACATGTTTATTTTTGGACGGAGAAGAATCTAGAGATCGAAGAG
The DNA here is from genome assembly GCA_002259235.3 of Caenorhabditis latens. NCBI lineage: Eukaryota > Metazoa > Nematoda > Chromadorea > Rhabditida > Rhabditidae > Caenorhabditis > Caenorhabditis latens. Next base: position 10,465,946 of record CM056092.1, on the reverse strand, counting down.
AAGAAATGAGATTTCTGAACAACGGAAATAACAAAGAAAGTGACTGGGCAATGACTAGAAAAAAAATGAAAACTAAGTCGATTAGAAACAGAAAAAATCAGCTTTTGAACTTGCAAACTGCCACGGCATTGTATTGTGATAAGATCTTATCAGCATAGTGATTGATCCATTTTCCTCTTTTATTCATCACAAGAACAGCCAATGCTCTCCTTCCAAATGGCATTCCACGATCCCAATTCAAATAATTGAATTCTGATCCTGAAAGAACTTTAAAAATTAGGAGTTCTACTTTTAAAAAAGGAAACAAACCATCCATCCAATGCCACTTATTTCCGTTTCTAGACCTTCCATACCCTCCGAGATAAATAAATTCAAAGTTCGCATCTCTTTCTTTTGCCAAATTCATCACAAACTGATTCTCACTTTCACTTTGAATACTTGTGAGCATTGCATCTTGTCGATGTTCGAACCCTGAAATTTTCAATGATCATCAAAAATAAGTCTCCAAAAAAGTAACAAACCGTAATCAAAACATTTGTTATCAGCCTCCAAAATCGTCATATTTGTCTTTGAAATTGTCCGATAACAAGATTGAGTTTCTTTATTATAAACCCAGTGTTTTGGACAGAACTTCGAATAAGGTCTGTGTAGTTTCTTCTCACAAATAACTGCTGCAGTTGATGAACAATTTGCATTTATCCAATGTCCATCATTCTTTATGAACACGCATTTATCCGATGTTCCAATCTCTTCAAGGCCATTTCCATCAGCCCAATTTGAATATCGAACCATTTTTCCATTTGGCCATCTATACACAAATCCAGGTCCAAAGAGACCAGCAGACCCATCAACAATATCAAATCTAGCTCTCGCATCAATCCATACTTTATCTGAATGCCCTTTCACTAGACCACTGATATAATCATTTTCTCCGCCACATTCAACTCGTAAAACATGAGCAGAACCATCGGGAATTAGTTTATGACAATAGGCGTGTGCTTCTGGTAGACGCATTTTCCTACGTGCCAAATGGTAGCACGTTCGTCCGGGTTCATCATGATGCCATCCCTTTAAAAAGAAGGAGAAAATATCTTTTATAAATAATAGAATAGAGCAGAGAACTCACTTTAGGGCAATTTGGAAACGTTGTAGGCGGAATTGAAAGGCCAAAAGTCGGAAGAAGGAGTGATGTTATAAAGAGAGAAATAAAATAGAAGTAGGTCATGTCACCGTATCATAGAGAATATTGGAGCAGTTTCAACTGAAAATTTTCGGGTTTTTGAGAGATAAAAAACGAAGAGAAAGCGTGTGAAGGGCATGAGGAGAAAGTTCACTTTTATCAAAACTGAGTTTTTCCAGGAGACCGAACAATTGGATCCCGCCCACTTCCAGAAGGAAATGGAGAGCCAGAAGAGTGTAAACCAAGAATTCGTCGTGGATTGTACAATATGAGTATTCACGAGGTAAATGAGAGAAAGCAATACAGGAAACCAAAAAATACGAATCTTCTTCTGTCTGTCGCGCCAATGTGTCGCCAACTGACCACGCACACATGCACAATTCGATGATAATCCTTCTTATCTAATCAGCTAACCAAACACAAAAACGAAATGTGATTGAGACGGAAAAGAGAGAGAAAAAAACGCTTGTTTTGAAGTCTAGTTTTGTGTTCAAAAGAGTTCTTTTATCGGAAGCTTTGACGCAATTTTTGCGCTTTCTCTTTTGGAAAAATACACAGAAAAAGTCACGTGTGGCAAACGAGGTGCAAATTATGAGGGATTTCGGAAGTTTTTGCACTTCGGAAACGTTTGGAAAACCCTATGTTAGTCAAAAACGGAATCTTTGTATCTCGCCGGTTTATCAGATTTGAAATCGTAGATGACTCAAGACAGAATTTACAAATGACAGAAAATGTCTATTCGAAAAGTGTTCAATTTCTGCCTTATGACAGCTGAAGAAAGTTCAGATCAGAGGTTATTCTAGAAGTTAGTTCTATGTGTAGATCAAGAACTAGTAAACATATTCTGAAAGTTAATTTTCATGGAAAAGTTAGTATTATTAGATTTGAAGATAAATAAGATTCATGAAATCAAATCAGAACGAGAGCTAAGTGGAAGAAACCCGCTTTTCGTGAGAACAAGTGAGGAATCATAAGCTTAAAGTAACAGTAAGAAAACATGCAATGGTACGTCATGTACTGTTTGTTTCTGAGATTATAATTCTACCGAGATTCTCACAATTATCCAATTCACGCGGAGAAAAAAGGAATGAGAAGAGACAAGAAAGTGTTTACTCACTCATTCGAAAGAACAACTTTTTTGTAAAGATTAGAGAACTTTCGAAAAGAAAAGATTCTTTCAACTCACAAGAAACTACCAGACGTGTCTATGATATCAAGAAACCAGATGAATGAATTCTCAGACCCAATTGGTCTGTTTTATTCGAGAAAGCCCCTCCCCATAAAACACACACAAATGATTCATTCGGTTTTCCATCAAAAAAGAAGTTGACCTTCTCATCAACAAACAAAACTATGACGGGCTGACCCACTCTCGCCCTCCCCCTTTTCTCACTTGAAATCCAAAAAGGTGTGAAATTTAACGTAAAAAATGGAATGAGTTGGCGAGAGATGAATCATTGTTGTTCAATGGAGCACAATGGATAATAGAGAGCCTTTCTCCGAAACTTGTTTCCAAATTTACTCTCTTATGAAATCTAAAAAAGTGAGCATTTGTCGACGTCAGAAAGCGGAAAAAATAGAGAAATTACGTTTCCGGTTTCAGGGAAATGTAATCGAAATGATCGTATGTGCCACTGGAATTCCAACTCCAACTGTCAAATGGTACAAGGATGGACAGGAAATAATTGGAGATGGCCCAGATGGAAAACGAGTGATCTTCACTGATGAACGAGGAATCCATCACTTGGTCATTGTGAATGCAAGTCCAGATGATGAAGGAGAATACTCTTTGGAAGCAACCAACAAGTTGGGATCAGCCAAGACTGAAGGATCTTTGAATATTATCAGACCAAGACATGCTGCTGATAAAGATGATAGGTGAGAAATCGTTGGTTTATTCATAAGAGAGACACCCTCTCTAGACTCAAAAATTGTGAAGACTCAAAGGTATTTTCTAATTTTCAGAGGAGGCATGCCATTCCCACCAGGATTTGTTCGTCAACTCAAAAACAAGCACGTCTTCAATCACATGCCAACTATTTTCGACTGCCTTGTTGTTGGATATCCAGCTCCAGAAGTTGAATGGTTCCACAACGGAAAGAAGATCATTCCAGGAGGAAGAATCAAGATTCAATCGTGTGGAGGTGGATCTCATGCTCTCATTATTCTTGATACAACACTCGAAGACGCTGGAGAATACGTGGCGATTGCCAAGAATTCTCATGGAAGTGCCAGCTCTTCGGCAGTTTTGGATGTGACTGTTCCATTCCTTGATAACATTAAATTCAACGGAGAGATTGATGTTACTCCATATCTCACCGAGGAATATGGATTCAAGAAACTCAACACAGCCAGTCTTCCAACTCCACCAGATCGTGGACCATTTATCAAGGAGGTCACTGGACATTACCTCACTCTATCGTGGATTCCAACAAAGAGAGCTCCACCACGTTATCCACAAGTCACTTATGTCATTGAGATTCGTGAACTTCCAGAGAAAGAATGGACTCTTTTGGACTACAACATTCCAGAACCAGTATGCAAAGTACGTAATCTGGAACTCGGAAAGTCATATCAATTCCGTGTTCGTGCTGAGAATATCTACGGAATCTCTGATCCATCACCAGCCTCCCCACCATCTAGACTCATGGCTCCACCACAACCAGTCTTCGATAGAAGAACAAACAAAGTCATTCCACTTCTTGACCCATATGCAGAGAAAGCTCTTGACTTGAGATATTCTGAACAATATGCATGTGCTCCATGGTTTGCTCCAGGAGTTGTTGAGAAGAGATACTGTGCAGAGAATGATACTCTCACCATCATTCTGAATGTCTCCGGTTTCCCAGATCCAGATATTAAATGGAAATTCCGTGGATGGGACATCGACACGTCATCTCCAACATCAAAATGCAAGGTCTACACCTATGGAGGAACCGAAACAACACTTGCAATCACTGGATTCAGCAAAGAAAATGTTGGACAATATCAATGTTTCGCGAAGAACGAATACGGAGATGCTCAACAAAACATTCTTGTTGATCTAGCCAGTAAGAATTTTAAATTAAAAGAATTACTTGAAAAGTACATAAATTCGTTTTCAGCTCGACCAAACTTCATCCAACCACTCGTTAATAAAACATTCTCATCGGCTCAACCAATGAGATTAGACGTCAGAGTTGAAGGAGAACCATTCCCAGAATTGAAATGGATGAAGGTATTAATTAATTCTATAAATATCTTCTCCCTTCATAATTAAATTTTCTCTTTCAGGAATGGAGACCAATTGTCGAGTCCTCTCGCATCAAATTTGTTCAAGACGGACCATTTTTATGTTCTTTGATCATCAACGATCCATTGTGGAGAGATTCTGGAATCTATTCCTGTGTAGCTGTCAATGATGCCGGACAAGCAACCACTTCGTGTACTGTAACTGTTGAAGGTTAGTTGAGAAAGTTCAAATTTATTAATAATATACTAGAAAAATGATAATCTCAGCTAGATGTTAAATTTAAATTTCTCATCTAAACTAAATTTTCAGCCGAAGGCGACTACAACGACGTCGAACTTCCACGTCGCCGAGTGACAATCGAATCTCGACGAGTCAGAGAACTCTACGAAATTTCTGAAAAAGACGAAAAGTAATTCCAAAATTCCAATCGACAAAAAATGTTTTTTGAAAAGAAATTTCCCAAACAAAAACTATATGTATCAAGTGTTTCTTTGTTTTCTTTTTTCAAACTTTTTTGATTTTTTATATTCCAATTTTTATTGTAATATTACTGTATCTTTTTGGAGTCTTCAATTTTGCGTCGGGATTTTTTGATGAAGTGCCCAATCATCACATTATCTTGTTCTCATTATGAATATTCTGAAACTAACAGTAATCATTTTCTAAAAATATCTTTCTTTTTGTCATCTATACCGGTTCTTCTTATATTTAGACACCCCCCATCCCATGTTTTAATTGTTTTCCAGTGAGCCTCTAAATCCCCGCCCAGTAGTGAAATCCCATGCTGTTCACACCGATTCGAAACTTCTCTCAATTCTCTTTTAACCTGTTTTTTATTGTGTATCCGGTAGTAATTTTCGCCTAGACCCTATTCAAGTGAGTGCCACGTGACAAAGTGCCCAATTGCCACGTGTCATTTCACTCATATTTTGTCCACCCCGTGCCCAATGACCAACTACCCTTTGCTCAATTCAATTGCCCGATTTTTCTTTTTTTTTATTTCTTTTCAGCGATCATATCACTTTGTTTCTTTCTTTCCCTTTCAATCCAAAAATAAAGATTGACTAACTATTCCCACCCTGTGTCCACGTCATGTCCACGTCATATACAGCACTAACTCATCATTTATAGCACTTTTTGAGTCGGATAATGGAGAAACAGTTTGACGGTAAAATTCTGAATCCATTCTATCCGATTCTTGTCCATTACGTCTTTGTGTCCCGGTGATATGTTGTCTTTCGGCGGCTGCTCTCAACGATCGGTCTCCTCTTTTTTCTGTGTCATTTCTATTTGTTTTCTTCTTTTTCAGCGAGACGTTCTTTTTAATGATTTCTTGAATTCTCTCATTGGAAGTGCTCTTGAATGATTGATTTATTCAAATTAAAAATCAGATTATCAGACAAAATTACAGATTATTCCTCTTCATCGGCTGTGGTCTTCTGGCAATCTTTTCGAATTCTGGTTCCATCTGAAATCTGGAAAAATCATGAGGGAGCACTTCTGAGAAAAAGAGAATTCGAGAAATCAAAGGGGAATTATGGCTGAAAAAAGAAACGAAACAAAGAGAAATGATACAAAATCAGTGGGGGCTCTACTTTAAAATAAAGTTGAGAAGATCGTTGATTCGGTCAGCCAACTGCAATTACCACCAGCGTCCCGTGTCCAAGTTGATTAGAAATTCTGAGAATTAGTTATATTAAGTTGAGAATAAGTTATAGCTTTGGGAAATTTTGTCTAGTTAGAGTAGGTAGAAATTGTAGTTTCATCCCCTAGAACTCCTCCCGTAATACTCAATAAACGCTGGTGGTAAATTGCAGATTGGCTGCCGAAGGAGCACCGTTTCGAGTCAGCGAAAAGGCAACGGGACGCGAATTCTTAGCTCAATTGAGACCAATTGACGATGCATTATTACGGCACGTGGATATCCATAACTCGTTGGATCATCCAGGAATCGTACAAATGCATCGAGTGCTTAGAGATGAGAAATTGGCATTGGTTGTATTTGATAAGTGGGTTTTTCTTTTATTCAAAAATTGGAACGGAGAAACAGGAGGGTTTGGGTAAAGGCTCTATTTCCTTTGGGTACCTAACTGAAAGGAAATTTCTGAAATGAGTTCGGAAGAAACAAAACATTTGGAATCGAAATAGTTTCAATATGAAAATATGTATTATCAATCTCATAAATCATTTTTGAAACAAAATCAAAAGCAAAATTCATCACAAAAAAGAAAAAAGTTCCCAAGTTCTCTAAATATATTTATCCGACGAGAGGCTTTATGTTCAAATAAACTGTTCTAAATCAGAAATGACACATATTTCACAAAAGTTTTGTTGTCCTAACTGGTTCACAGAACAAAATACATCTTGTGCCTGGAAGCATATTTTTTAAAACATTTATGAAATTCGTGTAACTCTGGTTTAGAACAGATCGTATTGTGCAGAGTTCTGACTTTACAAAGCACTTATAAATATATTTTTAAAGATGCACAGTTGCCTTACCACTGTATTCTAATTGAGGAGTCAAAGTTTAGATTAGGGGATTCTAGTATGTATATTTACGTAATAATCGACCAGATGACAATATGGGTTTCAATTAGAATTTGGAACTGGAAACCACAGGAGGTATAATCAGTAAAAAGAATATGTGCTTCAGAAAACGGAAAAACCAAAAAGAAGTGAAAGGTTATCTCGCATTCAAATCAAAAATAATGTAAAACCAAAAAGAAATTGGCAGAAGACGAGCCAGTTGGCATCACAACATTTGAATAAAATAATCTGAAGAAAGAAGAGGAACGGCGACTGACTACTCACATCAGCTGCATTCATCTATCCATTGAAATTCAAAAAAGTGTAAAAATGGAATAAAAACAGATGTGTAGTGCAGTGTTTGTGCGCAGTGGGTCTCCTCGCCCACTTTTATTGCCGATTCGTTTCTCAGAGATTCACAAAAACTGAATCAAATTATTTCAATATGTTGTCTTGTTGTTGAAGGCTTGATCTTTCCGATTTTATGACGGAGAGTTTACAAATTTACTTTCGAATTCTCTGATATTTCTCTCGCTGTGAATGTTTCATTTGGTTGAAGATGACGGATGGTGAGAATATATTCGTTTTGAAAAAGTGGATTCTAGGATTTATGTAGGTCATGAAACAGCAAAAATAGAAAGTAACTAATCTGGAAGTGAAATCAGGATAGTCAGGTTTGTAGTTTATAACACATAATTATTAGCAACGACTGAATTTTGTAATTACAGTACAGTTTCAGTAAAGTTTTCAGATTTTCCACTTACCGTCTGAATCTCCACATGCCCCGATAGTTTCAGCTTTAGATGTATCAACTCTTAAAACCTTTAACGTCAACTTCCACCAATTTCTAAGCTTTACAGTATCCAGTCTGGGATTTACTCGAACAGACGGAAATTCCATCTCAATGTTCAGAATGTAATATGGAACTCCCCCATCAAAAGTGATTAGTCCCTCGGTGACACTCATTTCGACACACTTTCTGCTCCTCCAGCTTCTCCGATTCTCTCTGATTTCATTCTCTCTCACCTGTTACAATGAGAAGATGTTTTCTCATTTCACTGCTTCTCTCAATTCTCAATGGAATTTTGCTCAGGCTCGGAAAGAAAAACTTGGGTTGCTCTCTCAGTTGCCAATGGGGTTTTTTGAAGGTCCAGAAAAAAGATAGATGAAAAGATATGATAGCTCTGAAGAAAAGATAGAGTAGGCTCATGGCAGAAAGAACAGAGCGGACACTATAGTCACTCATCCACATTCTTCCATGGTTTCGTAATGGTTAGATTCACTATTAATTGGTGAGTTGCTGGAGTTAGAAAGATGAAAATGATTAACTGTGAATCTAGTTTTCTATGAGTTTGTGAAATTGTAAAATTGAATGAGACTGTTGGAATTAGGTTGAAGTAAATCAAAAACAGAATTGAATATAAAATTTCAGTGCCAATTCGACAATAGATGGTCTCTCAAGTCTCGCTCATCCAGGAGTTTCGATTGCTGAACCAAAAGGAGTGAATCGTGAAACATGCGTCCGTGTATTCGTTCGTCAGCTACTTCTTGCTCTCCAACATATGCATGACTTGAGAATTGCTCATTTGGATCTTCGTCCAGAGACTATTCTTTTGCAAGATGACAAATTGAAGTTGGCTGATTTTGGACAGGCGAGACGTCTTCTTCGTGGATTGATTACCGGTGAAATCAAAGGATCTCCCGAGTTTGTCAGTCCCGAAATTGTCAGAAGTTATCCATTGACATTGGCAACTGATATGTGGAGCACTGGAGTTTTAACTTATGTTTTGTAAGTTTTAAAATTTAAAACTGGATTCAGATGTTTAGTAATTCATTCTAAAGTGTACATTTAGATCTAATAGATATTTGTACTTTTTCAGCCATTTAGATTAATTTTTACCATGAAATTTTTTTAATCTCTTATACTGAAATATAATTTTTATGGTGGAAAGTACACAAATCCGTGAATCATCTAAAAACGACATCCCCTTGGTCGACTGAGATCTGATTTTGAAAAACCTCACCAAGTCTACATTTTCAGATTAACTGGATTATCACCATTCCACGGAGACAATGACAACGAGACGCTTTCAAATGTAGATCGTTGTCAATATGATTCATCTCCACTTGGAAATTTCTCTTATGACGCCGGAGACTTTGTCCAAAAACTCCTAATGGAGATTCCAGCTCACCGTCTGACAGTTGCTGAAGCGTTGGATCATCCATGGTTGAACGATGAGAAACTGAAAAATGAACCATTATCAGCTGACACATTAAGAGAATTCAAATATCAACACAAATGGCTGGTAAGTTGGATTGATCCTTACGGTCCATTCGATTCATTGTGTGTACTTACCTCCGAAAGAGCACACAACATTTTTATACACTGCCAACTTCACTTCTCTCTTTCTGTGCCTACTCAGCTGCACGCGCAGAGCACTCATTTTTTGCTCTCTCTCAATTCCAAAATTTACTCTTTTTCAGGAACGTCGTGTGTTCGTTCAACAGACACCTTCTGAGCAGATTCTCGAAGCAATTCTTGGTCCTGCAACGGCTCGTGCACAACAAAATGAACCTGTAGCACCAGAAGGTCGTCGGCCAGCAGAAATCTACGACTATCTGAGAATTCAACCACGTAAACCACCTCCAACTGTCGAATACGTTCCGAAACCGAAAAAAGAACATCCGCCATTTATTGACGAATTCGGTCAATTGATTGACGGAGACGCATTCGATAAGCCAGAAGGAACTGGGTTTGAGGGACCAATTAGGTAATTGAATGAGAAAATCGAAGTAGTTGGAAAGTGTAAACGTTTTCAGAAGACAACCGCCAGTTCCACCTCAACCTCAACGACCGAACCAACCATCTCACGACTCTCGACGATTCGAACAACCAGGACAACCACAAAGAACTCCAGTCGATCAATACGGTAAGCGATATGTATTAGAAAAGTGAAATCGTAAAATTTAAAATTATTGAATAGAAGTTTGCATATCTTGATCGGAGTATAAATTATACTTTTAAAACAAAACTTTAATTTTGAAGTTCCATTTTTTCTAGCTGAAACTTTACTTCAGAAAACTATGTAGATACCCATAAATGTTTTCTTCACAGGTCGCCCGATTGATCCTCGATATCTGAACGATCCATCGCATCGCCCATCGAGTCTTGACGACGCTCCATACTACGTCGACAAGTACGGAAATCCAATTTATTTAGACGAGTTCGGTCGACCAATGGCTCCACAAAGTTTGGAAAAACGGAAGTTAATTCCACAAGACAAAGGAGAAACTCCATCTCGATCGAAGAAAGAAAAAACTCAAATTCCTGTGTCAACTCCTATTTTGGAACCAACGAATAATGAACAACAACAGCAACAGCAACAGAAAATTCCGATGAGAATGATAAGAGGAGAACGAAGAGAAATTGAAGAAGAGATAGCGAATAGAATACTGTCAGATATCTCGGAAGAAGGCTCGATTGCTGGATCCCTTGCCAGTTTGGAAGATTTCGAAATTCCCAAGGTGAGGAAAGGGAAATAGGAAACATGTGTTGAAAACGACATTAACTTTATGAGGGTTTTCCATTGAAATTCGGACGCATCGGATTCTGATTCTGATATATAACTCAACACTTCTGTTGTTTTGTGTTCCGCGAAATCTTTAAAAATTTTAGAAACGAGTATCAAAAATGAATTATTTTCTCGTTTTTCATTTAAAACTCGAAATTTTCCAGGATTTCCAAGTCGAGGCATCCGAACCATCGACTCCAACTCTAACTCCAGAAAACACCATCCGTGAGACTATTCCAAAACCAACTCCATCTCCATCGACCCCTCAAAAGTCTCCAGTTCCACCACAAGAGGGAACTGTTATTCCACCGAAAGTTTCATACCCTGACACAGTACTTGCTGGCCTCCCAGAAGCAGATAAAAAGGTGAGAGAGTTTTGAAGAAACAAACAAATAAAGTTGTGAGGTGTCGTCTCAAACTGGTTGGATATCTCGTAGTAGAAAAGGGGGTCAGCAAACTGACAGAAGGGAGGGCAAACTTTATAAAAAGAGGGCGAGAGGAAGAGCTCTTCAAAATCCGCGCAGTTGGATCGGAGCAGAGAATTGGGGGAAAAGAGTAACTTGTTGGAGAGAAAAATGGGTGGGATACTGAGAAAAAGCAATGGAAAAGAGCACTGTTTTACTTTTTCTCTACATTGCGTAGGTGGTGAAACTTACTATTTTTATCGGTTTTCGTTCTGTTTCTCTAATTTTGAATAATCAGACAGTAGTGATACAAGAAGATCAACTCAATTTGAGAATTAGCATTGAATAATCTAAGATGATTTGTTTATATCAATCTTTGTTCAGCATGTGAACGCAATTATTTTAAGAATATGTTGATACCCGCGGTTCATATATTGTCAAAGAGCACAAAAAATAAGCTATCTAATGTGAAAAAATCACTACCCATTAGATTTTTTTGTCCACTTTTAAGTATCACTCCCTTTTTCTATTTGTGAACTTTTTAAACATCGTTTAACTCTCTCTTTCGCTCAATTTTTCTATTTTTTAAACCTGCAGAACATGAGTTCAATAAATGAGTTAACTCGTCCAGTGAGCCCATCTCGCCCAACAACAATGCTCATTTCACCATCTCTTCGTACTAATGGAATCAATCCACCCGGTGTTAAAATCTCTTGTATTGATCGTAAAATAGAGCAGAAACTACAAAACACCGCAAAGGTGGGCAAGACGCCGGGCAAATTGGCGCGAAAAAACAAATCTGAAAGCGTTGTTCCGGATGTTCTTCGTCCAGAAGCATTGATTATAGAAGAGGTATTTAGGATTGTTTCCCGATAATCCATGCACCTCAGAACACTTGCACCAAATAATATTCGGGTATTAAACAAATAAATTGATATGAAAAAACTGATAATTCATCCAATAAACAACTGAGTTACAGATCCTCGAAGACGCTGAAAACGATCCATCAATTCCAGTCGGAGCTCCACTTTTCCTCGAAGGAATTCACGGAGATCTCACCATCGACACCACATCTGCATCTGGACTTATTAAGGTCACTTCTCCAGCTGTCACTCTCAGTCCAAATCCAAAATCTCCAAGAAGATCAACTCCAGGAACGAAAAGTCCAGTTATGTTGAGTCCACGTCAAGAACATTCAATGGAAGTGTTGATTGCCACAAAAAGAGGAAAACCAGGATTCTTGCCTCCAGGAGAACTCGCTGGAGAGATTGATGATGAAGATGCATTCATGGATGATAGAAAGAAACAAGTGAAACCGAAAGATCACGATGGAGAAGACGATTTCAGAGATGAAAAGGAGAGACTTGAGAGAGATAAGAACAGAAGAGCTGTCAATTTGGATGATCTTGATAAATTCCGTCCTGGTGCATTCTACAAAGAGGATAATGATTTCGGACATCCAGGTTATGATATCGACGACTCTCCATGGGATTCACATTACCAGGTTTGCATATTTTTCATCGAATGTTTCAAATGTTGTTTTAATTTTCAGATTGGACCAGATACATACCTGATGGCTGCCCGTGGTGCCGCATTCAACTCTCGTGTCCGTAATTACCGTGAAGAACTCTTCGGAGTCGGAGCACCAACAGTCAAACAAGGCTTCCTTGGAGTACGTAATCGTGACATTACTGTTCGTGAACGTCGTCGTTACACCGATATTCTTCGTGAATCCACTCAAGGACTCGAACCGAAATCCCATGAACATTCGACTGCTCTCCTTCAAAAGGCTCCTTCAGCAACTGCTATCGAGAGAATTAAGGCTGATATCGAGAAGGTTACACCATGTGCCACGAAGAAGAATGAAGATGGAAGTGAGTTGATTTCTGCAAATAAAAGTAATTATTCCTGAAATTTTCAGCATTCGCTCCAATCTTCACTTCCCGTCTCCGTGATGTTTATCTTCGTAAAAATCAAGCAGCAATCTTCGAATGCTCAGTTGCTTCCAGTCCATCCCCGAAAGTAGTTTGGGATTTCCAAGGAAAGATTCTCGAGTCAAATGACAGAATCAAGATAGAACAAGAGAATAATATCTCTCGTCTCATCATCAACAATGCTGCTCCTTACGATCTTGGTGAATATGTTTGCTCAGCTACGAATGAATATGGAACAGATAAAACAAGTTGCCGAATGATCAGTGGAGAGACACCTTCCCGTCCATCAAGACCAGAAGCTGAACTTTCATCAGACACTGAGATCTTCATTCAATGGGAGGCTCCAGAAGGACCAACTTACTTGGAAGGAATCACGTACAGATTGGAATATCGTGTTGCCGGACCGAATGATCATGGTGCCCCATGGATCACTATTTCCGAGAAAATCGATGATGAATCTGTAGTTGTGAAACACTTGTCTCCACTTGGAATCTATCAATTCCGAGTGACTGCTCAGAATGGATTCGGCCTTGGATTGCCTTCATTGAGCAGCAGAATTGTACAAACTCACGGAAAAGGAGCTCCAAAACTTCAAATTGATGTTTTGAAGTCAGAAATTCGACTGAATGTTGTCTCATTGCCACAGAAATCAACTAGTCAATTAGGAGGAATTTCTGAAGAAAGTGAAGAGGATTCAGAAGCAAGAACTACAAATGATGACATGAAATCGAACATGCAACTTCAAACTTCTGACCCACTCGGAAGGTTCCAGGTGAGAATTTCGACAAAGAATGTATACTAAAAAGCTCAGAAATGTTTTCAGATCGGAGGTCTTCGATTCAAGGGACGCTTCTCTATTATCCGTGATGCCGTCGATTCAACCACTGAAGGCCACGCCCATTGTGCCGTCAAAATTCGTCATCCATCTTCCGAAGCAGTATCTGAATATGAATCGCTTCGTGATGGACAACATGAGAATGTTCAACGTCTTGTTGCTGCATTCAACTTCAATAATTTCATGTATCTTTTCACTGAAAGACTATACGAAGATGTCTTCTCTCGATTCGTATTCAATGATTATTACAACGAAGAACAAGTTGCAATGACAATGAGACAAGTCACTTCTGCTCTTCATTTCCTACATTTCAGAGGGTAAGTTGTCTACTTTGGAACGATCTGAAAACTCTTCTTATTATTCCAGAATTGCACATCTTGACGTCAATCCACATAACATAATGTTCCAATCGAAACGTAGTTGGATTGTCAAATTGATTGATTTCGGAAGAGCCCAAAAAGTGTCATCTGCAGTGAAACCTGTGGACTTTGACCCGAAATGGGCATCACCAGAATTCCATATTCCGGATACTCCAGTCACTGTTCAAAGTGACATGTGGGGAATGGGTGTGGTCACTTTCTGTTTGTAAGTTTAAATGAATTAGAGAATTGATACAATTCGACATTTTCCAGACTCGCCGGATTCCATCCATTCACTTCTGAATACGACAGAGAGGAGGAAACCAAGGATAATGTGATTAATGTGAAATGCGATCCTAATCTGATTCCAGTCAACGCTTCACAAGAATGTCTTTCATTTGCCACGTGGGCTCTCAAGAAATCACCAGTTAGAAGAATGAGAACTGATGAGGCTCTTTCTCATAAATTCCTCTCTTCCGATCCATCGATGGTCAGAAGGAGAGAGTCTATTAAGTAAGTTGTTGAACTGGAAGTGCTCACTTTTCCTTTTATAATGGATACATTTTCATTCTAACTTGCAGATATTCTGCCTCGAGACTCCGAAAACTTGCCGCAATGATCCGTCAACACCAATCAACTCGCCCGGTCAGCGATGAACTCGAGTCGAAATATGGAAATTAATCTAATCATTTAACACATTTTTCCGTTGTCTATTTCATCTAAAATTCAAATATTTTTTCTTTTAACTAGAATAATCATGTTTCCATCGATATCTTCGGATTATCTGTGCCCGAGATTCTCCGTTTGATATTCGATTTTATCGTTTTTACGAGTAGATTTTTCCGTTTTTTCTCTTCAATAGGTCAACTTGAACCAACGAATTATTTGCCTTTCTGTGCTTTCTTTCTATTCGAATTCACTCTTTTTCTCCAAAGTGCCCAATGGATGATTGAGTTGATTTTGAATATTTCTTTATTTATGAAACGATGATGTATTGTATTTAGATTTAGTTTTCTTTTTTATATCTCGTGTAATTTGTTTCATCTTTGCTCAATTCTTTTCATCAAAACGAAATGTATGTACTTGTCAAATAAAATGATAAAAACAAAATAGGGAGAGAGTAAATCAGATGGGGGTTTTCATGTAGCAGAACTAACAAGAATCAGTTGTAAGGACAAATTTACAAAGCGTTTCTTGAGGTAAGTTTTTTAAATTTCGAACATTTTATGGAAACTCATAATCCTTGAGGAATGCACCAATTTTCAACTTTTGATAGGTTCATCGGTAACCTTTTAGCTACAGTAATCCTACAGTAACCTAATCAGATCAATTTAAAAGTTTTGAAGTGATAAACACAGAAAACGAGTTAACTCTAAATACCCGAATTTCCCACAAAAAATCTTTCCTATCATTACTGATATAGTTTTAAATTTGAAAATTTGGAGTTTATGATTTCAAAATAATTGGCTTCTCCCACTGGAATCAATATGAGCTTTTGATTCGAAACTGTTTGTTGCCATACGTTTCTAGCAAGTTATTTTACTTTCTCAGTTTTCTGTCTTGTCGAACTGTTATCTTTCCAAAAAACCTAGTTTATAATCCAAACCAGAAATCTTAGCCTCCAAAATACATCCGTTAGGGGTCATAAAAAATGCGAAAAGTAGAAGTAAACATTCTCTCAGTATTCCAGTAAAAAACATCGTTAACCATTTAGAATTAGATTGTTAGTTAACTTAAGAAAAACGGTGCAACCTTGAACAGAGAAAGAATAACATTGAAATTTCATTCAGGACATCGAATAATGAAGAAATCAAATGAGTATTTTAGAGTGTTTCTTTTGAAAGTTGATAGACCAGATATTTAGAAGACCATACATTTCGTTTTCGTCCCTTCCTGTGTTACTTTATTTCACTTCTTCTCAATGATCTCATCCATTTTTTATTGATCTATTCCTATTTTTCATCATTGGTCTCATTTGTTTTTCTTTTCACTTATCAGAAATGAAGATTGATTACTACGAACACTTCGTTCTACATTTTTCAGATAACTAAAAAAGAGAGACATCAAGAATACAAAAATCAAGATGCCGTCAGTGATAAGATGTTCCAAAAGTGAATTTTCGAATGACGAAAAACGAATTTCAGGTTCTTGTCTATCGACTATCATAATAATTAAAAATTAGTCATTTCCGATTAATTTCACTCTCTGTGATCCAATTGATAATTCAATCCTGATTTCTTGTGAATTCACAATTGATATCCGTTTCAATCACAGGAAACAAGCGATCCTTATTCCCTTTTGTTTTTCTTGTCTGTTTATTTTCAGAGTTTTGTTGACACTTACAGATCGGGGAAACATTTGAAAAAATCATTTTGATACTTTTCTGTGTGGTTATAAACTGATATCATTTCTATTGAATTGTTCGGTTTTTTGGTGGAAGACGTCACTTACACTTCTATTTTCAGACTGTCTAAGTGGAGTGTGTTTATAAGAAAAAAAGGCAGAGAAAAATTTTCAGAACTGTCCCATTTTTAAGCTATAATTGAAAATGGGCACGTAAAAAAGAAAATTGAAAAATGGCTTGATCGTCAAATATATGGTAAGACAAAAGACAGAAAACAATCATTCATCGTCTAGAAGATATCTCGTCGAATTCGAGAAATTTCACTTTGAACTTGGTGCTATAAGTCAAATTGTCATACGAGTAATATAATATTCATATTTTGAGTATATCAAAACAAGAAAGAATATAATATAACGCCTTGATATATTCAATCCGTTCAAATGAATTTCTATACGTATTCATAACTTTATTCTCCAGAATATTCTTATCCGTCGTCCAAGCAATACGGCAACTGAAGATTTCATTTCAAATGCACGTACCACTCCTTTAGGTTTACTAATGTCGTCTTAATTTTCGAAATTTTCAGACCGACTAAGTCGAAGTGAAAACATAGAAAACGTATTTTGATGGACTCATAAATTACTATTAGCTCTCTCACTCTGTCTATTTTTGTTTTGACTTTTGATCGTTTTACCCCTGTCGTTTTGTTTGCATACTGTTTCAGTGCTCCAAAGAAAAACAGACTATTTTAGATTCACTTCCGTTTTTGATCATAAACTAATCAGCAGATCAAAAACATATGTATTTAAAAGGAATTCAGATCGTTCCATTTCGTTTTCATCTTTCTTCTCCTCCTCTTTTCTCGAAGCACTCTCGTCTTTAGTTGTCTCAACGTCTCCATTTTTTGTCACTTCCCCGATCTTCATTTCTTCAGAATTTGATACTTTTTTGCTACTATCAATTGAGAATTTGACCGGTCATTTGCAGGGATCAATTATGTATATCGATATTCCACGTCCTTCTTCTCTACCTCCGGATTCTGACAAAGAGCATCCGCCACCTCTGTCAGGATCAGATGGATGTGAACATCATGACACAGTTCGGACGTTACGGTCATTGAAAGGATGGTTAGTTATATTTCATGCATTATTTTAGGGACCACATTTTGTTTTGATTCTAGAATTTTCTTTGAAGTTCTAAACCAATAGGGGCTGAAACAAGTTTTTCACCTAATCAAGATTTCTTCAAATATTAGAAATCATACCTGTGGGGAATCATGAGAGTTTCATATGATTTAAGGGTAAATATGAGATTCTAAAATAGATTGAAATTAGAATAAACATGACAGGTTCAATGAAACAGAATTTGAATGTAAATACGACTTTCTATGTCCGAAAAAAATAATTTCATTCAAGATTTCGTCTGAATCTCCTCCTAAAGTCGTTCAGAAAAGCTAAATGAACACCACTACCTTCTAATTTTTATTCGAAGAAAGTAGCCGGCTGAAATGATTTCTGTGAATATTTATACTCTAGAAACGGATGAGATAGTGTGAAAAAACGAGAGATAGAGACACAGCTTGATAAAATTTCAATCAAAATTCGACCGGTCAATCAAAATAAAGGTGTTGAGGAAGACAACATTGAAGACCAAACTATCAGAATACCTGAGGAAATGACGAAATCAGAACGGTAGAGAATACTAAAAAGTAATAAGTCAACAGGGACTTTTCAGACTTTCGCTGATTTAATAAGATCAAAGTGTGAAATATGTGAATATAACTAAATTATATCTCAGAAAATTTAAAACTTAATCATGAGTTACAAGAAGATGCTGAAAACCGTATTCAAGTTATAAAACTTGTATCAAGTTGTGGTCAAAACCAAAATAGAATCAGAACGATGAGTAACACTAAAAAAAGTTTTCGTGCTTGCCTACCATCGAAAAAGAAGAAAACCGTCTATGTTCTCGAGCAAATATCTAGAATATCATTGATACCTGGCAAACATGTTCTTTTTTGTTGCATATTCTGATAGTTTTCCATTCGGTTAGTTTGGTTGTGCAGTAAGAGAAATGGATACTGTAGATCCTCTCAAAAAACGGTATGAGTTTCCAACTTATTTTGATTACAATCCGTGTTGCAGGGGTTCTTCCACGAAACATTTGGCGAATCAATTGGTTATTGAAGTTCCTGTTAACTCATACAAACATGTCAAGAAAATTAAAGGAGTTGGATCCGCGCATCGAGAGACGAAACACTTTTCAAGTTAGTTTTAAAACATAACATATTTTTCAGGTGCCATGCAACTAATGCATTCAAATTGATCAGAGTTTATATTTATTGCAAAATAATCATTATTTTCTCAAAGTTTATGGGGTGTTGCTTCTGTTTTAAATAGATTTTCGTGAACTAGAGTTGCCGTATTCGCTTCGGTTGACCAGGTTGTCTTAACGTTCTCGAAAGAGCTCCAAAAACATTATGTTACTTTTTATTTTCCCAAAAGAACTGTATTCATTTTGACTAGACTTGAAAAGGGCCGGGACGGGCCGGGACGGGCCGAAAAAATTTCTCCCGGCCAGCCCGCAACCCGGAAATTCATTTCAAAAAAGAAACAATTTTTGCACCAAAAAAAAGTAGGAATTTTGCAAGCCTGTTAAAAACTAGAGTTTAAGAGTGTGCCTATTACATAATTGACATTAAGGATCAAAGTTAGAAGACCCGATCCCGGTCAATCACAGTTAACACGGTGCATGATTCATTTAAATCTTTTCGAGAACCACTTCTAGCCTTTCCTCGAAGTGAACCTTTGAACTTAACTTTTCAAAATTATCTTTGATCTTTCTTCACCTTTTCCAAATCAAATATAGCCAAAGTATTCTCTGATCATAAAATATTGAATGTTTGCACTCATTCACCTCTTCTTTTTTATAGGTACAACTACAATGCACGGCCCCAAAAGAATATTTTATGGAAAAGGAGTCGCGAGAGCATTTTGGGTTCTTATTGTTGGACTTGCTCTGGCAATGTTGATCTTCCAAATAGTTGTACTTCTTCAAATGTACTTCTCAAAACCAACACTTTCGCAAGTGTCATTCATTGTGAACGAGGGTGGAATGGACTTTCCAGCAGTCACAGTCTGTAATTTCAATCCAATCAAAAAGTCATACGTTCGGGAATTGAATGCATCAGGAGATTTGACAGGAGCTACGTTAGAGTATCTTCTACAGACAAATATGGATGCAATGTTTGTCTTTAGTAACCTGGATAGACATAATTTGAAACAAAGTGAGAAAATTCAAATGGGGAATTTGAATGAAAAATGAAGGAAAATTGCAGCACACGATGAGGCGGAGACCTACTTTCAAAATCACACAGATTTTCAAATCATTAAGTTTCTGCGGACTGCTGGATACGATTGTGGAGAAATGTTCTTGACTTGTTACTTCGGAGGAAGAAGGTACATAAAAACTGAAGAAAAGAAATGAATACTTATTGACTCATTTCAGATTTGATTGTTGCAAATACATGAAACAAAAGGTGACATCTCTCGGAAAGTGTTGGGAACTTGATCTACAAAATCTGGCGCCGGAATGGATGAGAAAACAAATATCACCTGGAAGTGAATCAGGACTTCAGATGATTGTTGACGCTCAATTAGAAGAAGAATTGAGAGGAGAAGATGGAGATGCAAATGCAATATTCTCTGATATCTATGAAAATGGATTCAGATATTATATTCATCCACCAGGTGCAAATGCTGAATTAACTTCCGAAGGAATCAGTGTTTCCCCGTCGAGAACTGTTTATTCTGCTATCAAAACGATTTCGGTGAGTAGTTCGTCATAGAACAGTAATAAAGATGATTCGATTGCAGCACAATCTATTGAATCGAAAAAATTGGGGAAATTGTTCGGAACATTGGCCTGAGCGATACGATACATTCCTCTCTTACTCTGCGTCTGCTTGTCGAGCTCTCTGCATTGCTGAGTACTTTAATAAGACTTGTGGATGTGCTCCGTTTACTTATAATGTTGATGGAAGTATGTTGCTCAAGAAAATGATGAATCCAACAATTGAATTTCAGAGAAAAAGATCTGTGCTCCATATGAATCAATCACCTGTATGGATGAACATATGCTTCGAAAAGTGAATGGAACTGATTATTTGGAACTTCCAGACTGTACAGAATGTCATATGGAATGTCAAAGCACCAGTTATACTTCATACAACTCATATGGAGATGGATTTAATCGAGGTTCTCTGGAATGGTTGAAGAAGATCAGTAACAAAACGGAAACTCATATCAAAAACAATGTGGCAGTCATTAATATCTTCTTTTTGGAGATGTTCTATACGTCATATTCACAAGTTCAAGCCACTTCTCTCACTGAAATTTTATCAGACATCGGTGGAAACATGGGCATGTTTTTGGGAATGTCAGTTATCACAATCACCGAGTTAACACTGTTTTTCTCCAAGATCTTCTGGATAATGTTCTCAAAGAGAAGGAGACAGTATATGTATTCAAAGAAGGCGCATGAAAAAGAAAAAGAGCAACAATTGGATGATGCAGTTAAAGAATTTCAAGAAAGAAGATCGAGACGAAATTCAAGAGAAAATATATCTGCTCTCAGTAACTACAGTAATCGAATCGTTCCGTTGGAAGAATTTCAAAAGAAGTTTGCATACAAAAATGGGAATTCCATGGATAATCTTTCGTCCAGCAGCTTGGATAGTGTGGTGAGTCACATTCAAGAATTATCTGGAAATCAGCAAATAATAATTACAGATAGAACTCAAATTCGACATCAATGAGTTACGTCGTCAATTGAATCAACAGTCTTCCGATGGAATCGCTCGTATTCGTTTACCAACTCAAACGACCCGACCGAATTCTACAAATATGGATAATAATTATTCCTCAGGACCACCTATATTCACAATTGAACCCCTCTCCAGAAAGTCATCTCAAACTCCTTCACCGCCTATTCGAGGCCCTTTCTATCAGTCTAAATAATTCAAAATCATGTATATTTATGTAGATAGCTGATTTAACTAGTCATAATTGCATTTTTTGTAAACGTACGGGTATTTTCTTCAAATCAAATCATTCTTTTTTCACTTACCCCCCTACGGAAAACAACAACGAGTTCTCACTTTTCTTGAATAAATTTTCATTTCATTCTAACCAACGAAACATCTGAAAATCAATTTTCAAACTATGTTTACAACTGTGTCATAAACTGTTTTTGTGTATCGGAACAATTGAAATAAAATATTATTTTTTTTAATGTGATGACAACTTTTGAATTCAAATTTCTTTGGTGATTACTGTACTTTTATATCTTTAAGCATCACATTGTCTGTCATTGTTTAAACCCAGACATGATTGTAGGGAAGCAAAGTACGAGCTTGTTACCGTAGTCCTTTAACTCTTGAGACATTCTTTCGTAACTTTGAAATTAACCATACCGAAATTCTTTAAAATTCCAGAAAATGAATCCAATATAACTTTCATAGTCAGTTATCTCTCCTTATCCCCGAATTACAGTATACCCATTCACAATCTACATGTTTTCCACATTTCCTCCTTTCTCCTTTCTCCTTTCTCCATTTGAATTCTTCTTTTTCAGCAGCCATTTCGTGTGTTTTGTGTAGCCATCAAACTACTCTGCTTCTTCCACGATTTCCATTCATTTATGGGTGTCCGCCGGAAACGATTCGATCGCTCCGTGACCGGTCAGAGGAAGAAAAACAGAGGAGCGCACCAGGCGGCACCCTCTAACAGCTCACACATTCTTATCAGTTCGTAACTGAAAAACTGATATCAGGAAATGAGAAAACAAATCAATGGAAGAACTGCCCTTACTATTTTTAGCGCTGATTCAAGTTATTTGAATACGGTTTCGAAGAAGAAATTATGTTGGAAAAGAGCGATCAAAACTTCAAACTTTGAACTGTTATGTACGGAAAATCGTAACTTATATTGGCATTCAGTTGAAACAAAAAATGTCATCCTGTTAACAAATTCAACACAAAATCTAAATTTCCAAGAACGTAGTTTGTAAATATTCTGAACCCTTTTAAATCAATGTCAGCCACGGAGTATTTATCGAATCGTCTCATTCCCGGAAAATCATCATACGAATACAACTACACTCTTCATCGAGGTTAAGCTCTTTGTCGGGTGATTTCAACTCTAAAGCACGAAAAATGTTATCATTAGACTACACATTTTTGGCGCTTTTTTTGAACGAACATATCGTAAAAACGGTTTGTCATGGCTGAAATGACCTGAGTACACGCACTGGTCAGTTACCGTAAACGACGTCATGACGGCGATTTTATGGCTTTGTTGGTTTGAACTTACCGTTTTAATGTGTTGGTCACTGTCTGTGCCATTCTGATAATCGTGCAAAGCGAAGGAAAAGTTTAGTGCTCATTCAGAGGATGCATGGTTTGGAAATGTATATTCGTTGGAATAGCACGCATTTGTGCTCTTCAGATTTTCTACATGTGCTCAGTAAAGAAATAGTTGTAGATAAAAGAGAAGATCCAAAATTACGCTTACTTCTGTTCAGGGGTCTTGCAATCTGAAGAGTACCGTAATCCAGAAATTCTTCACAAGAATAATAACGCTGAGTTGGGCGGAAAACGCAAGAAAAAAGGCTACGGTAGACCACAATTTCAACGATTCGACGATTTACAAATTATATGATTTACCTAGCTGAAAAAAAGAATATTAAGAATAGAAAGGAAGCAGATCCGCAGAAATAGAAGAAAAAAATCATGTTCTGTTGAAAATTATTCCATGTAAATGGAAAGTTTTCAGTGAAAACGAGAATCTGACTGTAACAAATCATTAGAATTCTTTCCACTATTTGTATCCTGTTTTTGCTCCAAATGCTCGTTGTTCATTTCTCATATTAGGCACAACTCAAGATGATCGCCCCCTCAAATCTCACCTGTTTTCGTTGTTTTCGTATGTCAATAAACAATACAATCCGATATAAGGACTCATCATAATAATCAAAGAATTCTTCAACTTCCGAGACGGTATATTCATCTGTAGGACCTCAACAGAAGTGAAAGCTTCTGACACTTCTGTTTCAATGTAATTATGTCCCAGTCCCATCTACCGTATCTCTCGGAAAATGTAATGTCGAGAGAACTCTGTCATCTTCGGGTTATTACGGTACGTTTTAGAAATCAAATATCAAGTGAAATTGTGTTTATTAGGTCTATCAAACACATGATTTTCCAATTGAATCCCAGAGAAATTGAGGAATTCAAAAGTTAGAAATCAGATAATAAATGAAACCAATCACCGCCCATTTTGCTCCCCGTTACTGACAATGAGGAAACAGTTTCGGTCATTTGCTAACGTGTTTCATTGCAACTGTAAATTTAATGAAGTTGCTCTTCTATTAAAAGCTTATTCTAATAAATCTATCGGTTTTAACAAAGGACTTTAACGAGAGCAAGTCAGTTGTAAGTATCAAACTTCTTCTCACATTGAATGTGGTACTTCTTACAAAAGTTATGTAAATTTCGTGAAATATTTCTTTGACCTTATGGTTTTTCTGACCTATGAAGCTCACCGGTCAAACTTCTGATAAATCAAAATTGGCTCGTTCTAAAACTAACAGTAACAGGTATTCAAGATGTATTCAAATAAGAAAAGTAATCATAATAGTAGAAGATAGAGAATATGTGGAAGAAAGAGACGACAGGATTCATGTACATCTTCATGTTTGCAATGACTGTAAATCGAGAAGCGCACGACCTTTTCTCCACCTCTTCTGAATATACTCACGGTATATAAAAGGACTCAAGTCCCTTATATTTCTTTTTAGTTTTTGTTGCTCTTTCAGTCATGTTTATTTTGTTTTTCAACTGTCTAAAAACATAAAACTAAACGATTATGAAAATAAACCAAAAGAAAAAAGAGAGAAGTATATTCTCGGGAAGTACTGAATAAACTGAAAATTAAGTACTTTTTCCATCCTTTTATAAGTATTTCTTATCGTTAAGAACCTTTTAAGGCGTTACGCTTTAAATACAATTCTTCGTTTGATCCGAAATTTGAGCCCGATTCAGAGAGTGTGAAAAGTTAACTGATAAGATGAAGTTGTGTTGCGAAACGGCTGAAAAGGGATACTGTATGGAATACTGATAAAAAGAAAATGAAATTGAGGGTAAATGATGTTTAAATGAGTTTCTTTTCGAGTCATTTTTCCATTTTCAATGAATCATTCACTCCACTATACAGCAATTCGCCCTCGCATTTCCCATTTTAATCTCCTAGGTTCAGAAGAAATTAGACATTTCTCACCTTGAGCTAATTCTATATAAAATTTAAAACATCTAAATTACTACAACAACATTTTTTGAAGAATCACGAAGGGTCATCCAAATTCAATCGATCCCTTGATAATCTTCTATTTTAAAAATGTTCATTCAACCTCCAAAGGTATTGTTTCTCTTTTTTTCGAGGTAGGGATTAAAACAAAACGGATAGTTCTACAGACAGATTATAATTGACAGTTTTCAATTGTGTTCCAAATGCGACTTCCTGATTTCTACCTTCGTTGAGTTAATTACAATGTTTTTTTGATTCCCCAGATTCCATTCTATCACCTTTTCTTATCTTATCAGCTGTGAAACTTCTCTCCTATTATTTTTTAAACTTTACTCCACTCTCACCAACCATCAAAACGTTTTGTTATCTTTGCGCTAACTATTTCTTCCATTTTAGTTACCATATCTCCTCTTTTTCACAATTTGTTCAAAACTGTCACTTTCAGAAAAATGAATTCAAGTATATCATCTCAATATAAAAATGAGGGATTTGAGAATGACGATAAATATCTTGTAAGCTTCACAGCTGGATCTTCTGCAGGTTCTCAAACACCGTGAGTTGAAAGATATGGGAACGAATGGAACTGAGTTGATATTTCCAGATCTCCTGCCTCAACTCCACAATGTAATCTTCGATACAATGAATCTAGATCCCATATGATAATTGAAGTACCAGTTTCTCAGTTAAGGAAGATGAAAAAAGCAGAAGGAATGGTTTCGGTTAACCGAGAAACTCAACATTTTTGTGGTTTGTGGGATTGGAAAAGGATTAAAATACACTATGAATCATTTCAGAGACGACAACAATGCACGGACCGAAAAGAATATTCAAAGGAAAACGGTAATTGAGAATAAGAGAATTGTGGAATATTGAGTAATTCTTCAGATGGGCGACTCTTTTCTGGTTTATAATGGTTTCTTGTTCCCTTGGTCTCTTGATTACGCAAGTAGTTATTCTTGCTTCTGAGTATCTTTCGAAGCCAACTGTTTCAGATGTGAGTGATCTGGAATTGGCGACTCCCCTTCATAGCAAATAGTTTTCAGGTATCCTTTCTGATCAATGAAGACGGAATGGAGTTTCCACTTGTGACTGTTTGTAATCTAAATCCAATTCGCAAAAGTTATATAAATGGTAATGGAAACACTAGATAATTCATTGAATGAATACAATTTCAGAAATGAATAAAACTGGCGATGTTCACCCAGAAATGATCAATTACCTAATGCAATGGTTCACTGAAATTCCGACTCTGTTGGGTACTTCAGATAGAGCTACACTGCATCAAGGCAACGAAGAACTGGGATTATATCAGAAGAATCATCCAGACTTCACAGCTGATAAATTCTTTATGGAAGCTGGATTCGAGTGCACGGAAGTTATCAAACTGTGCACTTTTCAAGGAGAATTGTTTGTTTTATTCAGAAAGAAATAGCGTGGAATTTATATAATTTCAGATTCGATTGTTGTGCATTGGCTACTCCAATTCTGACTCCATTGGGGAAATGTTTCACTATAGATCTTTCAAAAAGCCCAAAAACATTCATGCATAAACAAACCGAACCTGGGATTCAGGCAGGACTTGCTATCACTTTGGATGCTCATTTAGAAGAACAATTCGATGGAACTTCCAACTCTATGGAAGCTCTTTTTACCAATTCATTCGTCGATGGATTCCGTTATTTCGTTCATCCACCGAACACTGTTCCTCATTTGGCATCTGATGAATTCACAGTTTCCCCGAATTCGGTTGCATATTCTGCAATTTCCAGTGATCGAGTGAGTTTGAATATTTTGTAAAATCAATCTAAAGAAGTAATTGCAGTATGTGTTGTTACCATCCCATCAATGGGGAAACTGTACAGAAGACTATCCAAGTGGAATTGAATCCAATCTACCGTACTCCTCTGGAAATTGTCTTGCATTGTGCAAAGCGAAATATTATTCAGATCATTGCGGTTGCACTCCAGCCTTGTACAATATTGAAAATAGTAAGTAGACTTTCTAGTTGACTGATTCTATATTCGAGATTTTCAGCAACAAGAGAATGCACTCCTTATGAAACATTCACTTGCGTTGATACGAAACTTAGTCACCACACGCAAGGTATTTTTAGTTTTTTGATCTCAACGTATTGATTGTTTCATTTGAAGGAAGACTTGAATTCCAACCTCCAAGTTGCACTCGCTGTGCACAACAATGTAACAGCTTGGTATTCCGTGCATACAACTCTTACGGAAGTCAATTTTCTGCAGGAGCATTCAACTGGCTCAGAGCAAAAAACTCTAATTGGACTGTGGGACACATGAAGTGAAAATTGATACGTTCTAATCAGTATTCATAGATTACTTTTCAGAGCCAACTTCCAAATGATCAATATTTTCTACCGAGATATGGCATACACCGAGTATAATCAAGTTCAAGATGCCTCAATCACACAACTTCTCAGTGAGGAAACTGTTGATTTGAAGCCAAAAAAACGCTCTATTTATTCAGGTGACATTGGAGGAAATATGGGAATGTTTCTGGGAATGTCAGTCATCACAATCACTGAAATATGCTTGTTCTTCTCAAAAGTATTTTGGATTGGATTTTCGAAAAAACGAAGAGATTATATGTACTCGAAGAGAATAAGCGAAAAGGTACCTATTTGAAATTATTTATTCGAAACTCAAATTGATTACTTCAGACCCACGAAAGAGAAGTTTGTGAAACTGTCGAAAAAATGAAAGTGATCTCATCTCATGGAAATTTATCGTAAGTTGAAACATTATGTTATTCAAATTAATTAAATTCTCATAGAACGTTGGCAAATACAACTGGAGGAGCATCATTCAAAAACATTCCATCAAATGAAAATGTAGAATTTCGGATAAATTTGAAAGACTTGGCTGATCAATTGGATTCAGATTCCGGTTATAGTCGAACAGAAGAAGGAAAATCTAGGTCAAGTATTCAAAGATATTAGGATTTATTCATTATTTGTTGTTTTTCTCAGAAGTTTGCTGGTATTTTTCGGGTCTAATGCAGTTTTTGTTATAAGACAATGTTTTCTTACGTGTTGTGAATCTTTTTTTATTCAAAAGGAAATACTAAAAAATACACAAGTACTATCTTCCTGTTCTCTTCGTGTTCCCTATTTTTCAATTGTATTCGCAGTGACTTGTTCCTGATTGACTCCTCCCGCTTTATCTTGTTCCTCTCGTCTTTTCTCGAATTCTTCGGGTTTCAATTGGACGAAACTCAATTCGAGCATTCGATTTACAATGACCACGGCAGCATAATTATGCAATTCATCTTGATAACGAGATGCCGAAAACACAGTGATGAGGCGACGATCAGCGAAGAAAGCGTAACCGTATTCAACGACCTGTGAAATATAAAACACAGTTTCAGGTTACAGTAATCTCCTACTTACCTGATGAGCTCTGACAATCAGATCAATATCAAGTCGTTTGCACAGCTCATCTACCTCTTTTTTTCCAAAAATATGCGAGATGGCACGAATCTTATTGGGCTCGAATCCATTCGCAGTTTTCTCTGGATCTGCCCAAAGAAGGTCACATGCAAGAGGCTGTAAATTGAATTGATCAGGGCAAAACGAGAATAAATCCCCATACATGAGATTTGGCAGTTTCTAGAGGCAATGGAATGGCACGGATGTCGTCCAGAGATCGCAAGTGTGGAGAGATTCCTGTATTTTATAGTCAAATCGTTCCAGAAAAACATCAATTCTACATTGTGAATTCTATCCCTTAATACCCATACAGTACCTCCATGCATACACAGAATCCGTTTTGAAACAATGGCTGCCAGTGGCATGTAGGTGAACACTTGATTGAAGTGGAGATACAAAGACTCAGCCTGTAGAGCTTGACCGCGGAACCTCGATTTTATTTCTCCGAAAAACCCATAGTTTCTGAAAGAAAGTGTTGGAAATATGGTAACTATTTGATTTCTGTTGTAATGGCGATCAATCAGAAAAGAGAAATATGAAGAACTGACTTGTTGATTGCCTTCAACTCATGATTTCCTCTCAATAAATGCACTTTTTTGGGAACAGCCAACTTCAAAGCAAAAAGAAGAATGATAACTTCCAAAGAGTGACGTCCCCGATCGATATAGTCACCGAGAAACAGATATTGATGCTTAGTGGGAGCTCCGCAAGACTGAAAACAAAGAAATCACAGCTTAAATGTGTTCTTTCAACCAAACAAACATTGAAAATACGAAGTAAATCGTTGTATTGTCCATGGGTGTCTCCACAAATATTGATCGGTGCTTGAAGTTCAAGAAGTGGTTGAGCAGGAGACTTTGGAGGAGTAATCGAAGTTGTTGCAGATACAGAACCAGCTGGCGGAGGAGGAACAGGATTCGATCCCTTCTTCTCTGGTGGACATTGATAGTATTTCATTACCCGATTGAGAAGAACGTGAACTTCTTTAATCTGAAATAACGCATTGAAGATATTGATTTCATCCAGTAAACATCACACAACTCACTTTGAATTGAACTGCCTTGGCTGTTCCTTTTGTTAACAACGTCTTAACCAGATCCGATAGTTTAAAACCCTTTTCGTCAACCTCGCATATCGCCCAACGATTAGCTTCACTAGGTTGATTTGCAGTAGCAGCAGTAGCAGCAGCATTCGGAGGAGTAGAACTTGGAGCCGCTGGAGGTGGAGTGGACGAAGGTGCAGTTGGAAGTGGTGCAGCTGGTGCAGCTGGAGGAGCTGGAGCAGTAGAATTAGCAGGAGGAGGTGGAGGATTCGGATTGGAAGCACTCATTATTTTATGAAGAAATGTGACTTCTTGAAGTTTACTAATTTAGTAATAAGGAGAGTGAGTGATGCTTGGGGCATTTTTTTGTTTCGACGAAAAAGAAAACGGATCACGTAGAATTCGATTCATTTAATTTTGGCGTTAAAGTCTGATGATATTCGTAATACATATCATCTAATCGTACATAATCGTACAGATTCTGTCGCCCGGATTCTGAATATCTTGTCTGTCCAATCCAGTGTTCCTCCCCTGTTTTCACGCCTCATTATTATCAGAAGCGAAACGGATTGGACACAAAAAGTCGACCGAGACCAGTATATTCTGCGGTTTTTAGTGTATCCCTTGTGTTCATAATTCGTTCAATTCATCCGGTCTACCTGTTGGTATAAAAGAAATGGCATCAGCTTGGGGCCAGTTATCCACAAAATATTATGCCACGAATCAATCTCTGTTCAGTTGTTTTATGTTCCATTCTCATTGGAAATTCGTTTGGATGTCTACCAAATCTTATGGGAGGTAGCAGTGGTGGCAGTGGTGGATGTTGTCCTCCGACCCCATCCTGTCCTCAAGCAAATCAATGGTAAGTTCGAACAAATCCTCAAAGTTCAATTTTTGGAAAATGTGGTTCAGATTAGCTTTGAAATGCTCTATTAGTTTCAACGAACTTTCGGATCTAAGATTTTTTTTTGGATCTAAGATTTTCATTCCTAGAGTAGTTCCTCAAGCTTTAAGTTGATTCTCTTGATGTGTTCCAGAATTGCTGGGTTTAACAAAATAATTTTGACCTAAAATTTGAAATTAGTTTTTACAATTCCATGCTTTCAAATCTCCATTTTTCAAAATGATTTTTATTTTACGTTTCCAGTTCATCGAGTTACGTATCTCCTCCTTCATCTGGTCCGGCCAGCTATCCAATTCCTCCTTCATCGTATGCTCAACAACCTCAACAATACGCTCAACCATCAGTCGCTGCAGCGGTTCAGCCACCACCTTCTCCAAAATATCCAACTGCTGGAAAATAATTATTGATATTTTCTGTTTATTCATCCTTATAAAATGAAACCAACGCAAACAAAAACACACGAAATCTTATGACACAGAATCAGAATTGCAGATTACTGTTATTCGAGGTCGTCTATTTTTTCTGTATATATCGTTTACCCTCCTTACAGTATGACGCGTAGACACATACATTTATATTGGCAATCCAATCTTGTGTCCGTTTTACGATGCGAGACGATTCCTCCTTTCTACCTCCAATTTCGTTTTGATTAGTCAACGGAAAAGAGAGAAAACACCCCGATTTAGGAATGTTATGATAGAGGAAATGAAATTTGATGAAAAGGGGGAAAAGTACAGAACAAAATTCTGAAAAATGTTGGATTAAACTAGAAAAATAGTGGAATTTTTATTTCTCGAGGGAGACCATGTTCAAAATCCTTGCTGGTAGCTTCACCTGAACATCTTCCCTTTTCGGAAGTTTAGATTTCATATCTCAGGAAGTTAATGCAGATAATTTTAAAGATAAGTGTTTCAGAGAAAGTTGGAACGGATCGTGTTCATTTTTCCCTTCAGGTAGTTTTTTTCTCAATCGGTTTCTCTTTTTCTCTTCTGCCAACAATTAAAAATCGACGCACTTCGTTTATGGTTTATGGTATAATTGGTCAGAAGATGAGGGGTCTGAATAAGATTTTTGCGCAGAAGAGCTATAAAAATTTGTCTTCGTTTTCAACGCACATCAAAGAATGACGGTTTCCTTCTTAGAAAATAGACCCGATTTTCACGTCGTAAACCCCAAGAA
The DNA here is from genome assembly GCA_002259235.3 of Caenorhabditis latens. Taxonomy (NCBI): domain Eukaryota; kingdom Metazoa; phylum Nematoda; class Chromadorea; order Rhabditida; family Rhabditidae; genus Caenorhabditis; species Caenorhabditis latens. The sequence goes on along the minus strand of CM056092.1, from coordinate 10,434,618 downwards.
AATCAACAAAATCCCACCTTCTTTTTGCTTCGAGACAGACTCCGCCCACTTTTCGTCCGATGTCAGGTTCCCTCTGAAGGTGTACGGTAAGGGCTGATGTGTCTCGTTGTACCGGAAATAGTGTGTGGATGAAAGAAAGGTGAAAGACGAAACAAAACGAGAGAATCAAGAAACGCACTTTCTGAGGTGACACAGCGTGATGCGAGCTCTATTTCTTGATTTTTACTTTCGATCGACAGCTCTTTCTACTTTTTTTATTCTTTGTTCGTTGGCAACAAACGAAATTCCACGTGGGGGTGGAGGGAAGATTGTGCAACCACCGAAACCTAATATTCTAAAGCAGGTATGATTACATGTTTTTAAAATTTTTTTTTGTAAACGGAAATTATGCTTTACTTTTAGCTTCATAGCAATTGAGCGTTTATGTTGATTTATTTTGATTCTCTTTTGATTTTCTAATTTCAAAATAGATCTGATCCCTTTCGTATTTCTCATGGTTTTCTTCTGAGTCATCGGAATTGGGAACCATTTCGAAACTGATCATAAAAACGGAATTGATCTAAATTACTTGATCGGACAGTTTTTTGAGTTCCTTTCACTCATGAAACCCACAATTACATTCCAGGGATGTCCATCAGATCTTCTACATTCCCGAGCCCTTCGAGCTATTCAATTGGCATGTCGTTCTCATCCATCTACAGTAATCTCAGCATTCGAAGGAGTTCAAGAAGGACTCCAAAACTGTGCAAACCGACTGAGATTCCAGCAATGGGATTGTTCTGAAGCTGGAAATATAATGCATGATCCTCCGTTATTACGCCAAGGTAATAGAAAATCCTTGACTTAAACTAGTTTAAATCATTTAAATTGAGGTTTTCGTGAATCTTCTTTAATCTGGGCGTTGTCGTCTGCATCTGCTGCATGGGGTGTTGCGACAGCTTGCGCACAAGGATGGATTGACGATTGTGCGTGTAACAATCACATGGGACAGAATGAGTATGAATTCGGCGGGTAGGTCAAAGGGAACATTGAAATAAAAGTAATGAGATCCGGTTGTTGTAGATGTACACATGGTGTTCAACACGGAATAACGGCTAGTCGGAAGCTGCTCACAAAGGTCGGCGCCGTCAATTCTTTGTTGCGTAAAGTGGAAAAACACAACTTGAAAGCTGGTAGATTGGTGAATATCTGATATTTCAAATACCTGTAACCATGATGGTTCTCATTTCAGGCGATAAAGAAAACGTTGATATCATCATGTAAATGTCACGGAGTCTCTGGTTCTTGTCAACAGAAAACATGTTGGAAAAGGACTGCAACACTGGAACATATCACTGATTATTTAGTGGAGAAGTGAGAAAATCTATTGCTCCCAGTTAGCTTGATTATCTTTATTACAGATATGCAAGAGCTAAACTCTACACGGATGACTCTGTTGTAAAGACAACTGATTTGATCTATCTGGAGGCTTCTCCAGATGTTTGCAAGGTAGTTTGGAAGCAGGTATCTTCAGTTCAACTAGTTTTCTTTCAGTCGAAATCGGTGGCAGGAAGGGTTTGTGCCTGGAGAAATGAGACACATACTCAAGGAGATTGTGACAGATTATGTTGTGGGAATGGGTTCAGTGTAAGTGTGTCAGAGTTTTTTTGATAAGTTATGAACTCTAAAGGCATCGAAAGCCTTCCTGTATATAATTGAACTATGAAATTAAAGTTTAGATTGGACTACCTCTGATCGAGTAACAAATATTGCCTTATGCTGATCTAACTGAATTAAAGATAGATCTGGAGTTTATAGCGGATTCAGATTACTAACGACTGGTTTTTTATCCATTGATAAAAATCATACACTAACATCCATCACAAACTATTCAAACTCCGGAAAAAAGTTTTTTCAGATCCGTCACGAAGTGGTTCGAGTGAAATGCGATTGCGAATTCGTTTGGTGCTGCAATTTAGTCTGTAAAGACTGTATACAACATCGTTGGATTTCCACGTGTAATGGGACTCCACCTAAAAGTTTAATATTCAAAAAGTAATATATAACTTCTTTCAACCATTTTTCTTCTCTTTTCTCAGTGAGAATATCTCTTTATCAGTCGGAATCAGTTTGTTTTCAATTACGGGTCAACTCTTCTCCTTTTTCTGAATATGTACAATTCTCCTTGTTTTCTAATTACTTTTTTGCCTCCTCTCATTCTCATCGTTTTTCGTTTGACTTGCGCCTTTCCTCTTCAATAAATATGCTAATTTATTTTATTCGCATCGTGTCGTTTTCCAATCACTTTTCCGTTAGAAAGTACAGTACAAACCTTCATCGGAAATGACACCCACCTCCTCCCGTTTTTTGTATTTGAGCGGAGATTCATGTATTATGTACATTAAAGACGTTTTGAGAAGAGATGGATGAATGTGTGTCAGAAATATTTGAATTTCGCGACAAACTGGCGTCAGTCTCAAGGTGGAAGCGAACTCAAACGGAAGTCATCGATTTAGGTCGCAGCGAAAGGGACCTCTTCATCAATCTTCCCAGCAACATGTGTTTTTTTGAGAAAGAATTGGTCGGATATAAGGAATTACTAGGTTTCAGAATAGGGACTTCTTGCGAATGCACAGGTTGCTCTCATGATTTTTGTTCATTAAATAATTTAAAAATCAAGAAGAAAATTAGTTACAGATTGGAAACAAAATAATTGATGAAACTGGAACGAACAAGGGAATTCAATTAATTTCGCATATTTTTGTTGCGAATCAAGCTTCGGAATTGGTCCAAAACAGCTTCTTCTTTCTTTTTCTTGGCCTCCATTGAAACTCCACTTAGAAGTCGTTTTTCTTCGGCTGTCAAGATCTGAAATATGGGAAATTAGCAATTCGAAATGTTGGGCTCTTTGGTCACATCAAGGGGTTAAAATGTGAAGTTTTTCTTTTTACTACTCACTTGATTCTCTTTTCTCAACCGTGTCGCTTCCATAGCCTTGTGTCTCGATCCTGACATGACATAACCGACTTTCTCGTACTCAGCAATTTCTCCAGATGACAATCCGATCTCTCCACGTCTTGGGATACGTTCACCTCGAGCCGCGTAAGCTGCCATTCCTGCTCCTTCTCCTTTCAGTAAATCTTTTCCATAGTTTCCTGGTTTCTCTATTTCGAAAGCACCACCTTGATCACGTTGTTTTATGTGTTCTGGAAGAATTGGTGTCGGTGACATGCTTCCTTCTTTCCATGTTCCGATTGTTCCAGAAATTCTTTCTGGTTGTTTCTCCTCCCATTCCTCTTCAGTATCCGATCGATTGTTAATTTTTCGTTTCAGTTCGGCCCTTTCTTTCTTTCTTTGCTCTCGTCTTGCTCGTCGTTCTTCTTTTTCTTTACTCACTTTTTTCCCTTTCTTTTTATCTTTCTTCTTATCCTTTTTGCTCTTCTTGGATTTTTTCACTTTCTTCTTTTTTCTTACTTCTCTGTCACTGTCATCAGATTCGGAAGACGTCGATGAATCGTCTTCTGAAACGTTTCTAACCGCTCGCATTTCTCTTTTTTTGGCTTTTCTTCTGTCTTCTCTCAACTCCTCTCCTTTCTTTGTGTGTTCAGCTAGAATCTCTTCCGCAGCAACTCTCAGTTTATAAGTATCTTGAATTTCTGCTTGGCTGGGTGAGTGACCCCAAATACTATTCAGACCAGCTGCTTGAATATCGACTCGTTCGGTACGTCTTCTGAAATAGAAAAAGGATAAGAATCACTCATTTCATTCGTGTAACACTTACGCCATCCACATTTCATCTCTTCTTCTCTCTTCAGCATCTCTACGATTTTCAACGGGAGATCTCGAACTAGACCTCTGTCGTCTGTAATTTCTCCTTGTAGGTGACCTACCGCCTGGAGATTGATTACGACTCGAATCTCGTCTTCTAGCTGGTGGAGGACTTCTTGAGCGCTGATGGCGTCGCGGAGGTGGGGAGCGGCTTCTGGAATTTTGTCTCCTCGGTGGGGGAGAACGACTTCTATAGGGGCGTCTGCGTGCTGGTTGTGGAGAGCGACTCCGTGAGAGTCTTCTTCTTTCAGGAGATCGTGAACGAGAACTTTTTCTGCGTCTTTGTGGAGATGGACTCCTACGGTAACGACGATTTTCAGGTGATCGACTTCGTCTTCTTGGAGAATCACGACGCTTGCGTTGTGGTGAAAGACTGGGAGCTCGAATAGGTTCTCTTTTACGTTTTGGTGATGGACTTCTCACAACTGGACTAGAAGATCGAGATCTTGAGCTAGACCGACTTGATCGACTAGAACTGCGACTACGGTCCGAGGATCTGAAAACAATATATTCGAATTTCACGAAAATCATCACATTTTGAAATAAATTAGAAAAACTCACTTTTTCGATTTCCACATAGGCTTGTCATCGCATCCACTGTCACTTCTGCTTCTCGATCTTCTCTTTTTATTCTGAAAACACAACAGTTACGGAAATACTTCGGATTGCTTTGAGCTACCTCTCTCGAAGAAGCACGAGAACTGTTTGAACTGCCTTCATAATCTAACGAAATATCGCTCATTCTGCATCAATATTCTCAAGCTTCTAAAGAAATCTATATTTAAAGTTGTTTCGAATACATGCAGGCAAAAATGTTGTACATTTTTGAGCCGCAGTATTGCAGTTGCTGACCACGCCTCTTTCACCATGCCGCACTTGCGCCGCTCGACACATTTGAATATTAGCGCTCGTTTACCGCGTCGACGCGGTCCATCGATTTTTTAAATTCATTGTCTCATTCCTTCTGGTCACAATTTACTCTACCTATTTATTTATCCTTCCAATCATCTTTCTGTTGGTCTAGGTTGTTTAAATTTAGTTTCTTTCAGGAATGATGGATTCTGATGATGATGGTGATCGTCGCCGCGACAAGTTTGCTCGAGAACGTCGAGACGATGATAGGTTTGTCTACTAAATTTTTCAGGGTAACTGAATTAATTGTTCTTTTTTCAGTTATAGACGAAGTGGTGGTGGTGGAAACTATTCACGATACGACAACAAAAGACCGGCTGGACGAAGAGATGATTACCAGGTGAAAAGAAGCCGTGGAGAGTGAGTAAAGACTTTTTATTTCCTGGTATTGATTATTGTTATCTTTCAGTGAAGGAGACGATGGGTTCGATCCGGTAAATCGTGGAGACCGTTCTGGTAACGGTGCTGATTTACCGTCAGAATCTGAGAGTATTTATTCTGGTCCTTTGTTATCATTTAAGAAATTTCTTGGTAATCAGGAAGATGATATTTCTGAGGAAGATGCGAGCAAAAAGTATAATGAATACAAAGGCGAACACAAAAAATATCAACTTGAACGGTTCTTCCGTGCACATAAAGAGGAAGAATGGTAATTTTCAGCTTGTTTAGGAATTGAAGCGAGACCAGAGGCGCATTATGCCGCGGTCAAAAACAAACGGAATTTTCGAATCTTTGTACTTTCACGGCAAGGATGCCATATGTTCAACACAATCAATTTCTGTTTCAAATTTCCCGTTATTGTATTGGTGTGCGACTGTTTTCATAATTTTATTTAGGTTCCGTCTGAAGTACAAGCCGGAAGAGGCAAAAAAGCAGAAAGAAGCTCATTTGGAGAATGTGCAGAAACGGTTGCAAATTTTCAATGAGCTCAGAGAGCAAGGACAGTTCGATAAATTCACTCTCGATTTCGGTGATGCAGAAGCGATTATTAGAATGCTTGACTCAGGTAAGAATCAATTTTAACACATTTATTAAACGCTAACGATCCGGATTTCAGTTGTGGTCAAATTGGAAAATGGATCTGATGAAGAACTGAAAGCTGTTCTTTCTCAGAAACTGGATGATGAGTCACTTGCTGATGTCAAAAAAGAAAGTAATGGATCGGACAAGACCGAGGAAGAGCCAGCTGCAATTGTGGAAGCAGCTCCCAAAGAAGAATTGGAAGAAGGAGCAATTGAAGACGGAACTGAGAAGGCTTCTAACAAGGTCAACATCCACAAGACATGCTCTGTTTTCCTGAGAAACATTCCACCAGGTTTAACTTACGAAGAGCTCGAAAATCTTTGCAAAAGGAGTCCAGGCTTTTTGCGTCTTGCTCTTACTGATGGAATTGCCGAAAGAAGATTCTATAGACGTGGGTGGGCCACTTTCAAGCGAGACGTCAACATTAAAGAAATTTGTTGGGCACTCAACGCCCATCGTCTACGTGAAACTGATCTGAACGCTATCATCAATCGTGATATTACTCGTCGTGTTCGCACTAACAACGGCATTGCTGCGCATAAACAAGTGGCTGTTAATGATTTGAAGCTGGCTGTTAAATTGACTGCTCTTTACGATAAGAAAATCGGTTTGTTCAATGCTGCCGATGAACCTGAGAACGATCGCGAAATGGACATCCGTATGGGAGTTGACTTGGTAGCAGCCTCAACAAATCCAGTAATCAAAGAGGTTAAATCACTTGTTCCAAAAGATACTTTGAACGATATCAGCGAAGAAGAAGCCGAGTTATTGGGAGTATCAAACGGAGGAGACGCTCAACCTGAAAAAGTTCGTTACGAAAGAGACGATGCTATTCTGAAAGCACTCGATCTGCTTATTGTTTATCTCCGTATTGTTCACTCTATCGATTTCTACAATCATGGTCATTATGCTCAAGAAGATTCAATGCCTAACAGATGTGGTCTCATTCACGTCCGTGGGCAACCACCTTCTGGAGCTTCCATCACCACAGATGAAGATGGCACTCTCATTGTTCCACAGAAATTTGTGAATGACTTTATCTCGGGATTCAACACTCGTATCGACAAAGGCTTGATCGAGAAACAATATGTCAACGAAGAAGAACTCGAGAAAATGGGCAAAAAAGACGGCGAGAAGTGAGTTATTTTTCATGCTCTGCCAATTACTTCGTTTGCTGCTCTCGAATAAAATTATAGTAATAAATTTTCAGAGAAGTTGAGGCTTTCATCATGAAGAATACGGTCGAATTGGCCAAGGACAAATGGCTGTGCCCACTTTCCGGCAAGAAATTCAAAGGGCCGGAGTTCATCCGAAAGCACTTGCAGTCGAAACATGAAGACAAGCTAGAAGAGGCCAAAGCAGAAGCTGAGTTTTTCAACAATTATTTAGCTGATGCACAAAGACCTGTGGATCTCGAACCCAAACAAATTCCGAGAGATGAGCTTCGTGGAGGTGGCGATCGTGGCGGATATGGACGAGAGCGAGAAGATGACCGAGGCACCGGCGGTGGAAGTAAGCGTCCCTTGTTTCAACTTGATTTTCCTCATGTTTCTTTTTATAGGGAGTTCCTTTGGTAATGGATCGTATGAACGCCGCCCTCAGTTTCCACCTCGCCACAGTCTCGGCGGACGCGGTGGACGTTACTTCGATGATGGACCACGCCGTCAGCCGGTGTCATACCGGGATTTGGATGCTCCCGATGACATCCCATAAACATTATTCAGTATATTTATTTTTATTTCAACTCATTCATGTTTCTTTAAAACATTACTACTCCCCTTTCGTTTCTTCTGTCCCTGTTTTAATTTAAATACTGTCGTCTAATAATTATTTGGTCAATAATATTCCTGACTGTACCTTTCGTTCTCTACAATAAAGCTTCATTTTGATCTTCCCGTATTCCATATTTATACTGATCGACCGGAATATGCAGACAAGAACAATTTTATTAACAGGAAAATTAAATATAAAAAATAATTAACATTTTAAAAAATTAGACACTTATTTATCTGCTAAGTGCATTTTTTTGAGACGAAGGTAAAATACAGGAGCCACCGGGTCGTCTTGATGGGTTATTGTCTGAAATAAGTGAATAGATAAGAATTGGTGAACGAATGAATACCTCAGTCTCATCAATCACAATTCGTTTCTTGAAAAGTGGACAATCTCGAACAAATGACTCGAATTCGCCGCCTTCGCCACATGGGTGAACTCCATATTTGTCTTGAAGAGTCTTCATAGTCGCAGCCATTTCAGACAGTGTTTTCCCGAGATGCTTTTCGCCGAGCCCAATAGCAGCAACTTTAATGAGAATTGCATCTACTCCGTGTTCAACCATTTCGGCAAGAAGAGACTAGAAGATGGATTTTTCATGAACTGAATAACCTCTGGCTGAAGTCATAAATTTAAAGTGTGGATTTCTAGTTTAGTGCTTCGTAGTTTTTGATATGGAAATCGGATTATCAAAAAACTTAGATGGTATTTATTTATGTAGGTTTATGAATATACCAGTTGCATAACGGTTGCTATGACAATATGAGGGTGATGTGATGTTCAAAGAGCATTAAGAGCGTATTATTTCAACTTCTAGAATCACCTGAAGTTTATTTTTAAGGGAGAAGTGAAGCTCACGTTTTGTTCTTTCTCCCACAGAAAACACAGAGGAATGAGATCGAGTCTCCGGCATACATCTTCTACGCGAACTTTCTGATAACTAGAGAGAATCGCTCCAGCCGAAACACCTTTCACTTCTGGGTGATGTTTTTTAACTTCGGCTAGAAGTTCATAAAGATCCTCCACTTCATCACCATCTGTTTTTACGTAGTCTGCTTTCTGATTCTTTGGTTGACCGCTAATTTCTCGACGATACAATGGAAGTTGCATTGCTTCTCCATATAGCTGAAAAGAGCTTACTTTCTAGCTATGCCGGTTTATGGAAATCACTAGTCTTCGTAAAAGTAAATCTCTATAAATTGAAAAGGCGTTTCGTGATCGCTTGATGAAATGTTACAACAAGAAGCGTTTTCAGTGCTCACCTCGACCCCATCTGCTCCGACACTTTGGTACATATACGAGTCCAGTTCATCAGTTTTCGAATTTTTAGGTGGGTATAAATTAGCCAGAGCCACTACCTTATGCCCTTCACGAACGGCACACATGAGATTGTAGCAGCTATCCTTACCTCCCGAAATCAATCCAACCACTTGCATTTTCTAACTGGAAATCTTAAAATATTTGAAATATTATATTGTACCTAAGGAGTAAATTGATGAACTGAACATGTTTGCTTGTAACTTTATTGCGTTTGAAGAGCACACTTTATTTGATGAGGTGAAAGCGATGTAGTGAAGGCATAATAAGACGCGATAGAAAGATAAAATATAAGGACACAAAAAGACGTATTTGTCAAATGAAGATTTAAACGTGAGCTCAGTTTGATCAATAAAACTTTGCTCAGAGATTATCACAACATCAGCAAAATGGTTGGTGCATTGCAAATTTCGATCAAAAATGATGATATTGTGTTAACAAAAGCTAAGAAAATCTAATCTCTTTCTAATTACAATAATAAAAAAGGCCTCATACAGTCAATGCCTAAGAAAGGTTATAAAATCGAAGGCGACGGAGAAATGGAGGCGGAAAAATCAAGGACGAAACCAACGAGATAACCGCTTAGAATTAAAAGTACCAGTGAGCGAGAAACTGTGGGGAAGAGGAAAAGTCTTTAGTTGTGAAAAAGAAAGAAGACAAGGCGGAAAAAAGCAAGTGATTCGAACTTCATTTAGTTTTGGTTGTAATTCTGTGGAAAAGGCAGAGGGGGTAATGATGACTGCGTGGTATTGTTGTTTATGACGAAGTAATTTAGGAAAGATAGGAATACGAGTAATCATCTCCGGTGCTGACACACTTTGAATTCAATTGCTCGGCCGCAAACTGAACATATTGTTGATGTTGTTCTGAAAACAAAATGTGATCTTTATTTTTTTTTCACCACTCACCATCAAGTTTCTTGGCCAAGACAACCTCGAATTCGTTTCTGAGACGGATCTCCTGCTCTTTGAGTAAACGCTCGCAGATCATTTGAACGTTGGCCATTGTGAACTCGCGTTTGGTGCTGGTGCGCTCGGTGACAGACGTAGATGGTGCTTCGCCTTCGGAATCGGACTCGGACTGAAACGAGATGAATTATCATAGAACCCAATTAGAGGTATTTCATTGATAGATTTGAACATTATTGAACGCTTGTAGTCAGAAATAAAGTAAAGCCCATTCGTTGATACGAAGCAGGCTAGTTGCTATCTGCCGTTTTTTTAGTGTCCGATTGAGCTCAAGGAAGTACTTAAACCCTCCTAAAGGAATAACAGACACAGTCTTAGCAGTTTGAGAGACGAAAAACGAAAAAATTACCTTGGGGGAACAAGGAGCTCTGTATGCTTTAGAATAACTAGAAGAACATCCATCTCCTCTCTGTTCTCCATCATCATCACAATCGTTGCCGCGAGGAAGTGCCTTCCGTTTACGAAGATTTTTTACTTCCGAACAAAGGTAGGTTTTCAGCTGATTTCTGGATAAGCGAGTCATGATTGTGGCTGCTTGAAAAACGCTTTCCTCCTGAAAATGTTATTTATAAATATTTTTTGCGTTGTCTGTTTAGGACCCATAATAAACGAGTTTTCATTATCTAATTTCAATAAATGTGGTCAGAAAAGAGTATAGCCAGAACTACAAAAATCAAACTAGTTGCAACTCTGCCATTAATATGGTGTCGTTTTGAGCTCGAAAAGGAATAGAACCACTTAACGAGGAATATACGACACGACTGTAATTGTCATTGTGCTTACCTGTTCTTTGAACTTCTGAGCAAATGTACTGGTAGATGGCAGTGTAGCGGCGATTGTTCCCATTTGAGCACGGAACGGAGGGCACTGGGTTCTTGCTCGTTTAGCTTCCCCATTGTATGATTCATCGGTTAAAAAAGATTCATATTCGTGTTGCAGAGGTCTTTTCAGTGCGAGTCCACAAGCCATTATTTCACCACTGTAAAACAAAGAAGTAATCGATTTTAGAATTCTAAAAAGCTCACACTAGAGGATACGACATATTCAAGAAAGAAGCTTACGAAATTTTATAGAAAATGAGAGAAATTCTTTCGAAAACACAACTAAAAATCAACGTGAACTAAAAAAAGTTTTAATTTGAATATGAAACCCGAAGCGTATAGTGAAGGAAAATAATAGAAAATCGTGAAGACAAGCAGGCAACGCGCAGGCTGTGTAAAAAGAAATGGGGCGGCAAGCGCATCGACTAAAAAATCGATATCCCCCAGCAGAGAAAAAGAGTGAGGCCGCAGCCGAGCACGAAGAGAAGAGAATGCGTCTTTCGTTGAGACACCCCTGAATTAGTTTATGAAAGACTAGTTGGAATATAAATCGATGCAGTGGGATCGACGCGTCAGAACACTGAACGAAACGATGCGAAAATGAGAAAATCAATGAATGAATGGGAGGAGGGTTACGGTGAAGAGAACCTGCAGATCTAACTGCGCCGCCAGTTCAAACATCGTTCGGGCACGCCCATTTCATTTTACCATCGAAATGAGACGGTTTATTGGTGTTCTTGGTATGAAATTATACAATAGTGAGCAATATCTAGAGACGTATGCGTTAAATGGGATAAACTCAAAAACTCCAAACTCCTATTACAAGATTTGTAGGACAGAATGAAAATTATACCAGAATTTTTCTCATAAAAGTTTGAGTTTAAATTATTTGCACCAAATGCATTTAAGTTTTCATGACAGACAGCGACCTTCATGTTAAGTCGAAGAAATATGTGAATGATTTCATCAGCTAGCGAAACTATCATTCTTCATTCTATCATTCTTCACAGCGGTATCTCTTTTTTTCTTTATCGTCGTTTTCGAGAGGGTTTTGAATCAAAATTACATCGCAGAAATGACTAGTCAATAGTTTTTTTTCATCAGTCCGAGGAAAATCTGTAATCAGTCAGATTGTGTTCTTTATTTTCTGATTATTTCTTGCTATTTAGATTTGTTCTGTTTAGAATATTGCGAGTTTTTGTTTACAAGTGTGCGTTCCCAGTTGTCTTTTATTACTGTAGATATACATTAATCGATTTAATCTAACTCAAACATTGATTTATCACTTTACTTGGCAAGTGACGTACTTGAGATTATATCGCACTAGCCTTTCGTTCAGCTGTGTTTGGATGTGGTTCCCAATGGCAGCTTGATGAAAATAAGGTCTGCGAGAGTGATGAGAAATAGGAGACGTCAGACGAAGAATGAAGGAAAGAAACAGAATTAGAGAGAGTCAGCCAAAAATGATGACAATTCCTTTTTGTCATGTTGTTTCCATCGTCATTTCCGCGAGCTAGCCGTAGCACCCGCACTCTTTAAACAAAGCTGCTAGACTCACTGGAGAGCTCTATTTGCCTCTTTCTATCTTCACTTCTCCATTTCTTTCCTATTTCGTCTCAAAAAAGCTTTTGTTTCAGCTCAGCAGTTCCACAAGATGACGTACTGTCACCAATTTTTGAGTAACCTTTCATCCTTGACCCGATTCCGTCTTCACACCGGTAATGTCAATGGATACACCCAGTTGAAGGTAAGAAATTGTAGAATCCAAAAAGGTGACCTTCTAGTGTATGTGAGATGGTCTACCACAGAATAAGAAAGGGTGTGTGATTAAAAAAACCTGTGACGAAGTTGAACTGTAGAAAAAAATATGTTTTTTCTGACATTCGTAGGGGGCATTCGAAATTGATTATCGAATAATGGACCTATTCTGGGGTAGCAAAAAATAGTTTTTTGCTAATTTTTTGCTATTCAGAAAGTAGCAAAAAAAGCAAAAAATTGCTTGTTTGGAGGTATTTTTTGCTTGACCTTTCTAGGCCAGCCCCCGCGGTTTTCTAGGCCATTCGCTGCAAGACCTGTGTTTGGTGTAGATTTACGGGAGCTTTTTTTGGGATTTTTTCAGCAAAGTTCGGAAAAAATCATTTAACAATTACAAAGTATGGAATAAATCAATAAAATTACGAATTCAGTTCAAAAGTAGCGATAAAGTACATGAATGCTGGAAAAATCGCAAAAAATTCTCCCGTAAATCTACACATGGCCTAGAAAACCGCGGGGGCTGGCCTAGAAAGGTCAAGCAAAAAATACCTCCAAACCAGCAATTTTTTGCTTTTTTTGCTACTTTCTGAATAGCAAAAAATTAGCAAAAAACTATTTTTTGCTACCCCAGAATAGGTCCATAAAGCATTATATTGCAACATGATGTTATTTTTTTCTTTAAAAAGAGACTTCTCCCATAAACGCACATAACAACCATTTGTACTTATTAGGTTCGTCGATTTGAAACGTCAGCAGAAGAGTTATCCGCATGTCTCGACCTCCAGTTAAGCTCAAATCCAATCGCTGCGGATTTCAAGGTGATCCATGTAACATCGAGCTTAAAATTTTTCAACTCGTCTTTAGGAAAACAGCTGTTTGTTGCTATGCGACAATGATCATATGGACAACTATGAGAGAGATGAAATCAAAATAACAATGAAGGTATTTCTGTCAGCATGGGACGTTCAACAGATTGACCAGGCTGTAACTAGTTTAAAGGAACAACTCAAGACAAAAGATATTGAGGTATTGAGTTACTCAGAAGAATTAAACATAACATAGGTTCGATTTTCAGGTTCTAATTCTGTCTTTCCCTGAACTAGACCTTATTGACGGAGAATCTGAAGACGATGAACATCGTCGTTGGTTCGAAAAAGTGAAACCTTTGTATACTTACATGGAAAAACTTGTTGAAACCTCGGAGATAGCTTCAATTGGAGTTTCTGATTTCTCTGCACGCCAACTAAAAGAAGTTCTTGAACATTTTGATGTTAAGCCTAGTATCAATCATGTGCGACTTGACGGATGCTGTCAAGTGCCCCCAGAATTGCAAGCTCTTGCCAACGACAATGATGTTCAACTTCTAGTTCACAATGATCCTACCCCGTTTCCAACAAATAATATTTTCAAGACATTCTGTGAGGTGGGTGACGCTAAAAAAAGGATAATAAAAATGTTCTGATTTATTTATAACTATATTTGTGACTAGTTCTCAGATTAGTCGAATTCTAATTTGTTCCCGAAACAATAATTTCGCCGTAAATAGAAAAAATACGGACTATATAAATTATTTTCCGTTTTCAGATTGACAGTGGATGTCAAAAAGCAGTGTGCAGCCCTCTTTTCGAGACAACATGGCTCTCTCGCTATTCGGTATGGGTACGCAAACGTTCCATTATGACTTCCAAAGGATATATTGTCCAATTCATAAGAAAACATGACTGATAATAGACTCTTTCCAACTAAACTTATTTATTTCCATTGTGATATTCGAATAGTATAAAGTGCCATAATCCACATGAATCATACATTCTAATACAAATTTAGTGGAACTGCTACATCACAGTGAACAGGGTGACGTCCAACAGTTCCGATCAAAACTTGCTTTCCGTCATCAAAAGGAAAAGCGATTGTACTTGCAGAAACTAGCCTTCCATCATCAGCTAGAACTTCAACCATTTCAGACTTCTCGAAGTCTTTCGAAAATTTGATTCGAAGAACTTGAGATGGACCATAAAGAGAAGGATCCGAACGGTTTCCAAAGTGAGCGAGAACATCTTTCATTACTGGATGACATCCCTGTTAGAAAAAATGTTTTAAAGAATCAAAACTTGATCTACAAACCGTCCACATGTAATTATCTTTGTCAATATAGAAATTATCACAACCAGTGAGAGTTTCAATTTCTGATATTTTCTTCAGAGACATATTTTCTTGGTTCCATGAATAAACTCCAATTGTCTCCTGATTGATGTGCGACACAAAAAGTGTGTTACCATCTCGAGACAAGGAAATTCCGTTTGCCACGTGGTTCTCCATCAAATGATGTGATTTCTAAAACAACTGACGGTTTAAATGAATAAATGAAGCAATTTACAAGCTCACTCACCTTTCCATCAAAATACACTACTCCTCCTCTATAAAATCCACTGATAACTTCCCACATATTTCCCAATTCAGTCTGAGCACCTCCATCATTAGAGAGCAAGAACGAGTTCTCTCCAGTTGCCACTATATCGTTTGGACGGATAAATTTATCATCTCGTATCGTTTTCACGTGATTCAAGTGTTGTTTCCTATCGTCATAATCCAGAATCACAACGGAGTGTTTGAAAGTTTTCGAATGAACGACAACAAATAATCGAATAGTTCCATCATTCATTACCCAATGGGACAGGCCGTGTGGGTAGAATCCTTCTTCATCTTCTAAATTTAGAATAGGAATCAACTCTGCTTTGTAGGTTCTTTTCGTAAGATCGTAAAGGTAAATCTCTCCTTTCCATGTCACATCAGATGGTGAATTCGGAAGATAAACGACACCAGAGGAGATGAATGCTATTCGTTTCTCATCAATTACTTCAAAGTCTTCAGATCCTTGACCTAAAATTTAACCGTTTTTTGCGTCAAAAGACAGTAAACTTATTAGGTCCTTCAACTTTTCTGCATTCTCCCGGTCGATGATTATACACTCTTTTGTTGATATCCATCATCAATCTATAAAAGTAAATATGTATTTGTTTTTTTATTCTTCTGGGTAAAAACTTACAACGTTTTGAAAACAAATTGAATCGAAAGGCCCAAGAACAACACGAATAATGCTTTTAGTAGCATTTCTGAGTACCTGAAAATGATTGAAAGTTGTTGTTGTTGTTGTTGTAGGTTGCTCTAGGTATACTCTACTGAAATATGAGAAAAATGAAAGAAAAATACATGCGTTCTTTTTTACTGTAATAAAAGTTTACTGAGCAAAAAAGAGATGCAAAAAATGATGAGAATCTTTAATTTAAATAGCTATTGAAATCTTCTTTTCATCAGTTAGTTGAGGCTTTTCTCCAACTGAAAGCAAGAAGTTTCGTTTGTGTACCTTCGTTCGATTGGTTTCTAAAATGTAGGTAAACAGAAATATTGGAACCAAGCTATATAATGTCTGTTTGGTTTTTTTTGGTTACACAAATTCCAACAAGCGAGGACGAAATGATAGTTCTGAAATCCGTGTTCAAAACACTTCTGTTCAAAAATAAGAAGTGAAAAAGTGGTGGTTACGTAATATAATCTATGTTATCTGATTGGATCAGTGATAATCGAATCCGATTCCACTTGGTTTTTTGTAGATACCATCGAACAATGAGAAAAAAACGTCGGCCTGTCATCATAAATATTTGTCGGTAGATTGAAAGAGAGGTCAATTATATCTATCTTCTTTTTAATTGATTGTTGGTCCGATTAAGTTAGTCTTTTATCATCTAAAATTGTAGCGATTGCAAATTAAAACGATCAGAAATCAAGTGGAACAACAATATCACAATGAGTTAGATCACGGAAAACAGTTCCGATCAGAAGTTGCTTCCCATTGTCAAAAGTTGCAGCAATCGCACTCGCAGAAGTGAATTTTCCATCATCAGAGAATACTTCAACCATTTCAGCTGTCTTCAAATCGGATGAAACTTTGAAACGAAGGACTTGAGACTGAGAGAAGAGAGATGGATTCGTAGCATCACCAAGATGTCCAACAGCGTCTTTTAGGACAGGATGGCATCCCTGTAAATATTAATTTCCGGAAAGAAAATCGAAAAGAGTGAGAGAGAGAGAGAGAGAGAGGAAGAACAAAAGCCTTACCGACCACAAGTTGTTCTCTTGATCAATATAGAAATTATCACATCCAGTGAGAGTTTCAATCTCAGAAATCTTTTGAATTGAAACTTTCTTTTGATCCCAAGCAAAGACTCCGATGGTTTCTTGATTTATATGAGAAACGAATAGAGTTTTTCTGTCACGAGACAGAATTATACCATTGGCTACAGTATTCTCTAGAAGGTATTGTGTCTTCTGAATCCAGTTATTATATTCAAATAAATTCAAGATACTGATCTACCTTTCCATCGTAATAAACTAATCCTCCTTTGAAAAATCCAGTCAACATTTCGATTGCGTTTGCCAAAACAGTCTGAGCACCACCATCATTTGAAACAAGGAATGAGTTATCTCCAGTTGCAACAATATCATTTGGTCTTAAAATGTAGTTTAATTTATGATTTCAAACTTACAAACTACCTGACGAATTTCTCATCTTTCAATGTTTTGACATGATTCAATTGCCGTTTGGATTCATCGAAATCCAGAATAACAATAGAGTGCTTGAAATCCTTCGAATGAACAACAATGAACAATCTGATCGATCCATCTTTTTTCACCCAATGAGATATTCCGTGTGGATGGAATCCTTCTTCATCTTCCAGATTTAGAATTGGAATTGATTCTGCTTTGTAGGTTCTCTTTGTCAAGTCATAAACAAATATCTGTCCTTTCCACGTGGCCCGAGATGGATCATCATTCAAGTAGACCAATCCAGAAGTAATAAATGCAATGTTCTTCTCATCAACAATTGTTATATCTTCTGATCCGTGAACTGGTCCTTCTACCTTTCTGCATTGTCCTGGTCGATGATTGTACGTTCGTTTGTGAATATCAAACATTAATCTGAAAACGAATACTCTAAAAACTTCAATTTTATTATAAACTCACAGTGTTTTGAATACATATTGAACCAAAAAAGCCAGTAGAACAACCAAAACTATTTTCAACATACTCTCAGAATGGGCAGTGAGAAGAAGTGGCAGGTATGAATGGAAAATAATGGAAATGGGAGATAACAAGTCAACAAATATTGAAAAGATAGAATTGATAACCTCCTCCCTTCGCACGTGTTCTCTCTCAATACTGTCAGTTTGTTTTTGTGTCAAAAACAAGAGATAATGTTCTTTGAAAAGATTACTGACAGTTTTTGGAATACCCAAAAATACAAAAGACAAGTTTTTTGCATTCTGAAAACGCATTCCTAATTAGATTAAAAATGAGTGACAAGAATTCGGAAACATTTTCTGTACTGATGCTTTCCATCAACTGGAGTTTTAACTCTCGGATTCAGACGGTTTTTTGAAAATCACTAACAACTTGGTTGTTGGTTTTCTTGGATTTCTCTTTTGTTCCACCAAGCCCTGCTGAAGTTTACGTCTGTAAACTAACGAAAATCACTAAAACTTGGGGTTGAATAATAATTTATTTGACCTTCAATGATGAGGTGATGTGTTTCAAATATACAAACAAAAGAAATTCCTCAAATGAGTTGTTTACTTTCCGGCAGTTGGGTATCCTCCAGCTTGTGGTGGGGCAGCGTATTGTGGTGGTGGTGGAGGTGGAGCAGCAGCATACTGTGGTCCAGCTCCTTGGCTGAAAATATGAAATTGTATTTCATTCTAAACCCAAAATATTGCATACCATGGGTTCCCGCACCCTGGCTGAGCTGGTGGGCAGCATTGACTGCCACCTCCTCCTCCGATACAAGCGGATCCAGAAGCAACAAGAGCAGCGACAAAGGCAGCAGCAGAGAAGAATCTCATGTTTAGATAGATGTGATAACCGACGAAGGTATGCCAATCTTCAATCTGATCTCAGTTATATACCCATTACCCGAAGCGGCTTTTTCATCCGACGAGTGGGAGGGTCATTTGATAATATTGCTGTATTCTTTTTGACATTTCAGAAACCGGCACCTTGCGTAATCGCGCGGGGAAACCATGCGGTAAGACGTTGCGTAATGAGAAGACTACACACGTCGGAAAGCAAGTTCAAGTTCTTTTGCCGATTGGAATCTACGGACATCGTACACTGACGAATGATCACGCACGATATCAGGAAAAGCTATAGTGGTTTCACGATGATTCACAAAAGAGATTATGAAATGGAAAGTGCGAATTGGATATGAGAAAAAAACGAGAATAAGAAGAGACGGTAGACAAGAGGTAAGACTTATATCGTTCTACCTATCAAAGGAATTCAGTGTTTGAAAAAATGTTATGTTGTGAATGTCTCTATTGTTTAAAATTCGAAAAGATCAAGCATATTGCAAAAAAGGCAAAACGGGTTTATCTAAAAATTTAACTATGTTATCTGATGCCCCGCCCATTAATAAAGCTGTTGCAGGATGAATCTGGGTATAAAACTGAGATGAGATTGAAGATTGGCATACCTTCGTCGGTTATCACATCTATCTAAACATGAAATTCTTCTCTGCTGCTGCCTTCGTCGCTGCTCTTGTTGCTTCTGGATCCGCTTGTATCGGAGGGGGAGGTGGCAGTCAATGCTGCCCACCAGCTCAGCCAGGATGCTCCAACCCATGGTATGCAATATTTTAGGTTTAGAATGAAATACAATTTCATATTTTCAGCCAAGGAGCTGGACCACAGTATGCTGCTGCTCCACCTCCACCACCACCACAATACGCTGCCCCACCACAGGCTGGAGGATACCCAACTGCTGGAAAGTAAATAACTTATTCGAGGAATTTCTTTTGTTTGTATATTTGAAACATATCAATTCAATGCCCAGAAATATATTATTCTGCATACAAGTATTGTTAGTTTTTTAATGTTCTTTCCAGATCGTCCAGAGAAGTTTCAGATAGAATACTGATAAACGGAAGAACTAAAAAAGAAGCCGGAGAGAATTGTTCGTTACATTCTGAAACATTGAATGTTACAAGTCCTATTGATTGTTGCTTACACTTGAATTTCTGAAAATAAACTCTTCTGATAGAAAATTCACGATTCAACCATGTTCGAAGTATGATTATTTGGGCTTCCAACCGTATTTTACGGAATATTACATGGATTCAGATCCCGCTTCGGAATATTATCCAGAGATTCATGATACGGAATTATAAAACATTGACGTTTCTTCAGATTTTTAAAGATATTAGTCTGAACTATATGTAAATGAGAGCGTGCAACTTTTGAATAGTTACGATCCAAGTCACAGTTCACCATCTAATTTTTATAAATCTATCCATTTCTTTTCCAGAATATTTGAGACTTTTTAACTTTGTTCAAAGACGGTTGGAACTGAAGTAATGAAGCGGGTTCAATATGGATTTATTTTAGGATTTTCTCGTTGGAAATCATTCCTAAAAACCAGTCTGCACCTCTTGAAGAATCTTTTCTTGATTGGTTATTTCATACTTCCACTATTGTCCTCTGTAAATTGTTCTTATTTGATCGAACACTTTTGAAATCAAGTCAAAACTAATTTATAAGTATTGACTGGTTTATTCACTTGAATTTAAAGTTAAATAAAATATCCCAAATATACAAAAAAATGAACAATGCGAATACAGCACATGGTACTATTTCAGCAAAACATCTATTTTCCAGCAACAGGATAAGCATTTGCAACAGGATAGGCAGCTGGCCCGATTGGTGCTGGACCGATTCCTCCGCCACTGAAAATTGTTTTCTTTTTAGAAGGAATATGAAATGCTGAACAATGAATGAGAAGACTACGAACAGTCTATTCTTGACCGACTAAAAGATGATTCTCGGAAAGAATGGGCGTGTCTGGATTAACGACTTCACTTCCATCTCTAAAATGATTTTTCTCTTTATTATCAAGACTTACCATGGGTTTCCACAAGCTGGTTGAGCTGGTGGGCAGCATTGGCTTCCACCTCCAAGACAAGCAGAAGCAAAAGCGAAAAGAGCGAAGAAGAGAACGAAGAATCTCATTTTGAGTAGAAAAAGACGAATGAATTGATGCTGGAAGAACGAATTCTGCCCTTTTTATAGTATTCTCATCTGCATATCCATCAGAAGGCGGACCGTTGTTACCTGCTGTTTGTTCATTTATCGAACCGGAAGGTGGAACATTTCCTTAATTGTGGGTGTCATTCCACCCATTTCTCATCCAAGGACCGGTATAGCTTCTGATCGTTGTGTTTTACAGTTTCAAGTCACAGATTTCTTCTTGAGAATTAAAGATCAAAACGAGGTGTTGCAAAATGATCAAGCTACAGATAAAATATAAACAAAAAATCATGTTTCGCACAAGAAAATAGCAGATGTAGGCCATGTGTTGACCCGCCTCTTTTTTACAATCTGAAGATTTAATCCGGGTATAAAAAGAAAAAAAAAGAAAAAATTGGCATACCTTCATCGGTTATCACATCTATCTAAACATGAAATTCTTCTCTGCTGCTGCCTTCGTCGCTGCTCTTGTTGCTTCTGGATCCGCTTGTATCGGAGGAGGAGGTGGCAGTCAATGCTGTCCACCAGCTCAGCCAGGATGCTCTAATCCATGGTATGCAATATTTTGAGTTCGAAAAAATGTATGACCTGTGTTATTTTCAGCCAAGGAGCTGGACCACAATATGCTGCTCCACCTCCACCACCACCTCAATACGCTGCTCCACCACAACTCGGAGGATATCCAACTGCCGGAAAGTAAACACTTTTTCGAATCCCCTCGTTTTTGTATATTTGAAAAAAACACTATCTAAAGCAAATAAATTATTCTGCATCCAACTTTTTTTCTCATTGCGAACACGCTATAGGAGATTGATACATCGACATCTTCATTACACCGAGGTGATCCACAGACAAGTTCAGATAGAGAAACGATATTATGTTGCGTAATCTATTCCACTTCTTGAAAAAAGTTTTGCTACCGATCTTTCATTATAGGTGTCTAGACTGGTGTTGTCTTTTTTCTCAGAAGATTGCTGGTAGTTGAAGATGAGCTTCAGATGTCAGTTTGTGTTATTTATTTTGTACACGTTTTGATGAAATCTGTAAACTTTTCTTGAAATAAGCAGTACAGGTTCAAAAAGGGAATTTGAACAAATGTTTTTGCATTTTGAAAAAAGAACCAACAGAGAAACTCAATGAACGTCACCTGACTATATCATAGAATTCCGAGACAAGTCACTATGCATAAAATACCGTATTCATGTGACGATGTATGTACTTTGAACATGCCGACGGCTTCTCCTCTCTTATTACGTCGTTGTCCGCGAAATCTGCTTGAAAAAATTAACGGTGACGCCACTTTCCTCTTCTTCTAAACAAGATTTCATGTGTTTTAATCTCATTGGTTACGGTAGTTGGATTCAGAGAAATCGGATCAGAAGGTGAAGTTTTCAAGTGACTGATTTGGAAGGACATGTGAAACTTACATAGTTTTTTTTTTCTTTTTGTGAGAGTTGTCTTCTTCAAAACTTTCTTCATGGAAAATTAGAACTTCTTGTCAAGATGGTTTCCAATCGTTCATTATTGTAGTCTTGTTTCAATTCAAAGTAGATAATGTGCATATTTTGTATATCCATTGGAAAAGAGATGCAATAATGAAAATTTATTGAAAACATGAATGGATTTCGAAATATACAGAAAGAGAGGGAACTTGAGAGCTCATGGCATCAATCGAGTTGCTTCAGATGATGAGATATTTACTTCTTTCCAGCAGTTGGGTATCCTCCAGCTGGAGCAGCATAAGCTGGTGGTGGAGCGACTGGATAAGCAGCTGGTCCGATTGGTGCTGGCCCGACTCCTCCTCCGCTGAAAAAATGAAATTATTAAAAATCTGAGATACCGGCTGAAACAATGTCAAAATAAGGCCGACACGTACCATGGGTTTCCACAGCTTGGCTGGGCTGGTGGGCAGCATCCACCGCCACCTCCTCCTCCGAGGCAAGCATTTCCAGATGCGACGAGAGCGGCGACGAAAGCAGCAGCAGAGAAGAACTTCATAATTGTGTTGAAACCAAAAATGGCATGCCGAACTGATGTATTCAGACCGTTTTATAGCATCTCACGTAGGGTAGGCGGGATCCCAATTCGACCACCTGCCGTTGCGGCCTTCAGCTTTTCCCTTTTTTCTCTTATTCAGCTTCTTCTTCTTATTCATCTCTTTTCTTGATCTCGTTACCTGTTGTATTTTAGGGAAAAAGAAGGAAGGGCGTTATTCAAATGGAATAAAATGAGATTGGCAGAAAAGACGGGAAGCCACTTAGAATGACAAGACCCCCCGCCTCATTCAAAAACGGAGAGGCACCACTTTTAGGACGAAAAATGGAAGAAAAATGAATAGAAATAAGAGAAAGAAGACCCGCTAAATGTATGCAAATTGGAAATGTGACGCCTTTTTGTAATGAAATAAATGCTGCCAACATTTATTCATCCGGATTGTTGGAATTTCACACGTTCTGGTAATTGGTTTACACCAAGAAAATAATCTAGCGAAAGATGAGTCGTTTTCCAGATACACAGAAGGGACCCAGATTTTCAGAGAATACTAACACTTGTTAAAACACTAGATCCGTTTCTTGAGTATTGTGTCTTTTCAGACCCCCCTCAGATCTTCTCTGCAATGATGTGAAACAAAATAAATCAAATTTTAACAACTTTTATTCTTTCCCATGGAATAAATTTTATCATACGGATACTTGCAGCATTGTTTCGTTTTGTCGTATTGCTGAAACAAAACAAACAAATTATAATTTATATTATCAGTTGTTGATTATCAATTTGGTATTGCACCTCATTAAACACATATAAACCTATAAAACGTACCGTATCTCTAAACTTTCCGTCTTCATTCCGAAGATAACAACATGCTCGGACAGTTGATGATTTCTCTAATGGACCATCACAGCAAACATGAGTTGTTGAGTGATAAGGACGGGCGGTACCATTGTTCAATTGACAACAAGAGTTGTATTCAGATGATTCAAACACAGAGTTCCCGCAACACATTTGTTGAACACCGCCGTCAAATGTAGAGTTGCCACAACAAACATCATCTGGAGTCGTTTTTCTGAAACGAGAATTGAAAGGCTATGTGTCAAGTTGTACAAAGGGATTTAAAACTTTGGTCAGCTAGATAAAATCCGCCAGCTTTCCGCTACGTGGTGAAGGTCGTCAGTTTATGTTATTTATCGCATCACATTATGCAACGAAATTGGAAAATACAGCTTTCAAGAAGAAGAAACGGTTCTTGATATGTATCTGATTGTGAGGGCTCTAGAAAATATTCTGGCTATCGAGCAGTTCTAAACATCCGAACTTCAAAATCTCACTCATTACAGATCTGTTTACCTCATTCACCACAAAGTAGTCTCCTAAACTTATCACGTCTACCGAAGAAACTTGTTTAGCCGACTTCATTGTCTGTGACGTGGCATGGCCACATTACAACATATCTGAAATTACTCATCGCCTACTACACCTATTCTTCTCCTCCTCATTTTTTTCCTCTACTCATATTACACATTCATCTTTACAACCACATCTTATTGTTCATCTATGGTTTGTAGTTGGCGGCAAGAAAAAGGTAAAAACAGAATCAACCTCGAAACGAACGAGATCTGATCGCACCCATTTTATGTTTACGACAATGCCGTTAAACGATGCTGGGAAAAGTTTTTTCTCTCTTTTGGGCATTTCATGGTTCTCAATCTTTACATCTCCATTCAAATGCCATTCATCCTCATTCCACTTTACAAACCTGAAATAAAGGAAAACTCACACTGATAACGTCTGATCACAACACAAAAATGTAGTATCCCGTTGGAAATAGACGTCGAAGCCGCAGCAATCACCGCCAATTATATTATGAATCTGGAATTGAAGGTTCTAGAGATCGAAAAACATCACGTAAAGCTTCTTGATGATCTTGCGAACCCCTTTCATGACATAATCGTACGCATAACAGATTGCCGCTACGTTATGTATCTAGTTTAATCCTGATCATCGTAAGTGATAAATGAATACATTCTAGTCGGCAAAAAGATATTAAGTGTGATAAGGGGTTAGCAAGTTTCTTAAACTTCTTTCGGCTAGAAGATCCAAAACAGAAAGTATGTTCAGTAACGGGGGGATTTACAAAAAGAAAAATGAGATCTCATGTGGGATAAAGGGTTCCAAAACTTTTCTCATCTTCTCCTGTCCTGAAAAACTGTAACCAGAGTTGTTCTGAAGATCTGAGTACTGGAATTTGAGGTCTTACTAATAATGTCTTTGTTCAACAGAATGACATAAAAGCTGAATTAAACTCCATCTGAAGAGAGGGCCACCTTAGTTTTCGAGTCCAAAGTTCTACAGCAACGAAGCTATTCCACCGTATACGTGTGATCTATCTTCCAGAAAAAAAACTAACTAGATCCAAACCCTTGTTTAGTACTATCTACTATATAATTGTATTCATCGACAATCACAGGTTTAGCTTTCAAACTATTCCAGTAAGACTTTCTTTTTTATTTCCCACTTCTCCCAATTCCCTTTTCTCATTTTCTCTTACCACCCCTCCGCAACAAGTTTGATCGAGACGAAGAGGCTGTGTACCGCAACAGGAATGAGCCATGACACCGCCTGAAACAATACCCGATTACTATGATTATTTATTTATACACATTAGTATTCGTCCTTTTTCACTGATAAACTAGCACATTAGTTGGTTAATAGAATGCCATTGAAAGGAATCGAATAGATAAGCGAGTAAAAGAAAGAGGAAGACAAAGAGAGCACGTACCTCTGTCCCTATTGTGTACATTTTCTTCGCAACATAGTTGACTTGATGTATTGTAAACGTGGCTGCCACAACATGCGACACCAATCAATTCACGAGGTTCAGAGTAGGAAGTACAGTTTTCGGACTTCGTTCCGACTTGACAGCATACTCGAAATTCTAAATTATCCTTAGAAAATGAGAGAATGAAACAGATAAAATACCTGTTTTGGAATTAGAAAGAGCAAAAGATATTGTGAAAGTTGTAATGGAAAGAAGAAAAATATGGGAGAAGGAAAACATTATAATGTTGAAATATGTATAACCTAATGGAGAGGAGAGGAATGGTCAACAAAAAGAAATCGGTCATTTCGTTGGAATCTGCGAAGGGCAGGTGAGCTAATAAAGACTAGAAAGCCTCATGAATATCCAAAAAAAAAGTGAAAATTGGGAAGAGAAAGAAATATATTAGGTCAAAAAGAGACACTCGGAACCACACATTTGCTGGAGAGTTTTGCTTGGAAAACTGGACAAAGCGTTTCATAATTTATTGGAATTCATAAAACTTTGATCAAAGACAACAAAATATAGAACATGAGTAAATGTGATCAACTATTATTGAGATTTTTCTGAGAGTTTCTTGAACAATACGCTGACGACATTTTGACAAACATTATCTCCAGCATTCTTCGCGATTAGATGAAGAACAACAACGACATCTCGATTGATTGAAAGAGCTCGATTGTAGTCGTTCTGAAACAGAATGATTTGAAGTTGGATATCCCAACTAGTGCCATACCGAGTAGTTAGTTGGTCTCTCAACAAGGGGAACTTTCTCATCACTCTGACTTCCAGCATCATCGTCTGTTGAGCCATGACCACCAGCACTGAGCATTCTGCTAACGAAAGCTTTTCTGGAGGATTCACGGAAGAAATGTTCGAATGAAGAGACGAGATTCCAAATTGTGAGAAGAAGTAGAGCAAGCAGCCAATAGAAAAGAGCAAGGAAGATCTTCTCATTTAGCATATTCATCGAGAGAACACATTGTACGCTGTATTTTTGAATACTTCCTTTCTTGCGGACCTGAAATTAGAAAACTGTATAGACAAGGCCAGAAAATAGACACTCACCTCGAAATCACACATAGTTTGTCTTGGGAATATTCCATTTGCAATCCAATTGCTACCGAAACCAACACGGAGACCTAGAAAAAGATGGAATCTTTGTAACTAAAATATTCAAGGAGAAGAATGAAACTCACTTAAGAAATCATCAATATCGAATCCAAGGAAGAAATGAATCAAAATCATTTGAGCCATCAAGTTGACAACAAACAATGCCTTCGTCAAAACATAATTGAACGACACCCAATTTCTTCCGATTGCATTTGGAATGAACGGAATTGGACTCTTTCTTCCTTGTCTATCAATATATTTTTTCAAATGATTAGCAATTCTTTCAATCTGTTTTTCTCGACTTTGTACATCTGTTTTATCCAGTTTGCATGCTTCATCCACAACTGCTTTCACTTGCAGACCCGACCACCAGTTGACTGTACTCCAGTATAAATATGGAAGATAGAAGAGGAATGCAAGGAATACCAGAATGAATTGAACCCATTGGTAGTATGTGAGTTCCCTTTCTTCTCTATATCTTTCCGGTGGCATATTTGGATCTTCAATTGGGACGTAGTACGTATTTTCAATCAAACAGTAATCTCGAGTGTATTCGACCCATCCTTTTTTGAATTCAGCTGGAGTCCAGCAGGAAATTGCAGTGCCGAAATATGTCTGAAGTATGAATTAGATCTAGCATTTTATTAAATCAGAATTACTTACATTATATCCAATAATCAATGCTGACAGAGCGAAAACATATGAAGTGTACTGAAAATTGAGTCGATCAATGAAATCGTCTTCATGTCTTTTATCGGTATACTGTGTCACTAAACTCAAGATTTGATCCATCACCTGTAATGAGATAAATATGACATTTTGACGATTTGAGTACTACAAAAATGAAAAGAATGAAGAAAGAGCACACAGCACACAACATTATTACAAGGACGTATTCGGCCTCATTTAGATTATCAGTCAGTTAACATGGTGACTCAAAAAGAGAGTGTGTGGGAGGAGGAGTTTCAGACACAAAAGATAAGAGCTGGAAATGAAGTTATCAGTTTACAGGTTTGAGTACGGCATGCCGCGAATAGAGACTCCATCACTACAGTTCTTTCTTCTTTTGTTTCTCTATGATCGATCCGTGAATATAATTTTAAAACTGACTCTACTTGAGACTTGAAACCACAAAGTTCCTAAATGAATCACCCTTCTGCCTCATTCAAAAACAATTTGCATCAAGTTTTTTTGTTGTTCTTTTTTGATTTACTTGTTATCTTTTTCCAATTCCAACATTTATTCAATTTGATTGTGATTATTATATTTTCAGGGTTAACCAAGATGTTAAATAACATTAAAAACTATGCGGCAACTGTTAGTAAATTGTCAGATCATGATGATTCTTCCATTGATAGGTAACCAATTTTATTGTATTCTTCAAATTATAACTCTGAAAAATGTTACAGATTGAACTATGTAGTTACCACATCCATTTTAATTGGCTTTTCCCTTCTTCTTTTCGCCAAAAACTATGTGGGAGAACCAATGCAATGTTGGACTCCAAATCAGTTCAACGACGGTTGGGAGTCATTTGCTGAGCAGTATTGCTTCATTGAAAATACTTATTTTGTTCCAATGCAAGACTCAAATCTTCCAGCAGCAGATACGAGAGAAGATAGGGAAATGATTTATTATCAGGTCAGTGGATTATCTAAATTTTATGAAAGAAATGAATGAAATTGCAGTGGGTTCCATTCCTGTTGATAATTCAAGCCCTCTTTTTCTGTGTTCCAAGAGCATATTGGATCATATTCCCATCGTACAGTGGACTTACAATTGCTGATATGATAACTGCCGCGAGAGCGAATGGAAAGAAGTTGGAAAGTGCTGAAAAAGCACTTGAACAAGTCGCACTGGCCAACTGGAGAACTGAACGACAGAAAGGGCACGGATCGAGGATATTCAATTGTTACCTGGTCATGAAACTTCTTATTCTAATTAATATTATTCTTCAATTTTTCCTTCTCAACTCATTCCTAAACACTGCTTATACATTCTGGGGATGGGGAATTTTCTGGGATATGTTCAATGGAAGACACTGGCAAGAAAGTGGTCATTTTCCAAGAGTTTCCTTCTGCGATATCAATGTACGAGAACTGGGAAATGTGCATCATTGGAGTCTTCAATGCGTCCTTATGGTCAATATGTTCAACGAGAAGATCTTCATTTTCTTGTGGTTCTGGTTCGCTTTCCTTCTTGTTGCAACCACTTGTGACTTCATTGTTTGGGTTTGGAGACGATTCGACAAGCAATCAAGAATTGGATTCATTCTTGACCTTCTGGTGAGACTTAATCTTCTTTTTTTATAAATGATGGTAATTTCAGAACCAAGAAGGAATCGATCATTCTCCGCAAAAAGCAAACGAGTTGTACGATAATGTGCTCCGCGACGATGGGGTTTTATTCCTGCGACTTCTCGATTCTAACAGTGGACGCTTGAATTCAGAAGAACTTATGAAGAAAATTTATAATATTTCGGTTGGAAGTAAGCTTTATTCCCTTCATTTTCTTCTCTCTATCATTCTCACTCAACAGTTCCTTTTTCAGATTCAACCACCTTGAGTACTCCAATTGAAGAAGAACAATAGGAAGTGGTGAGTGAAAATGGGATACGGAGAGGGAAATGATTGAGAAATAGGAACACAAATAGTGTAGATCATAAACAAAATTCAGGGGCTTCTGATATGAATCACAGTGAAAGTATGGTTTTTGAAGAGTTCATGGAGAATTATCCAAGTGAAATCAACATGAATTAGTTCTAGAGTAAAAATAAATTGTTTCAGCACATGCTCCACACGCTTCAATCGACAGTGAAAGCGATTCGAACCAACAACTTTCATAATCTATAACTTATCATTTTGTTTTTGTTTTATTAGTTACAAATATATGATTCTGAATTAAATTCTGATTCAAATTATAAAAAAATTTAACAGCGGTTTATTGTAAAATGATAATTTTTGAATTTGGATCAACCATATCTATATCTCTTCGAATTTGAACATGTTTGAATCTCTTAACTAATAATTTGTTGCAGATGAAGATCGAAACAGCTTTTTATTCAAAAACAGTTACTCCCACGTATGATTCAGATGCAATTGATAGGTGAGTCACAACCAGAATTCTCTTGTTTGTTGAGTAATTTACAATATTCAGACTTCGATACTTTGCCACAGTAATCATTCTCAGTGCATGTGCTTTATTCATTATGACGAAACAATATGTGGGTCAAAGTATTCAATGTTGGGCGCCGAAACAATTCAAGGGCGGATGGGAAGACTATGCAGAGACATATTGTCTTATTGAGAATACATATTATGTTAATATGAATGACACAAACCTGCCAACGGAAGGTGTTCGAGGAAATAAAGAGTTGAGGTATTATCAGGTAGAAGCTGGCAATCCAGAGGAGTATTTCAATCTAATGATCATTTAGTGGGTACCTTTCATTCTATTCGGATTGGCATTGGTTCTTTATATTCCAAGAATTATATGGGTCGTTCTTCAATCCGTAATTGGAATTAACATCTCTATCGTAACGTCTTATCTTCGACAAAATGCAATTGGTGGATTCACTTCAGATGGGGAAGATATTGAAAAGAAAACAAAACAAATGCAGAGTAAAAAGAAAGCAGACAGTGAAAAGAGTGCGAGTTCATCAACTTCTAGTCTATAATTGAAACCCGGATTTTCAGCTAATGGAGAGTTTTGGGGATCCAAACTAACTGTTTGTCTTCTCGTTACAAAAGTATTTGCAACAATAATGATCTTAACTTCAATGGGTTTCATTGATTATTTCATGGGAATGGGTCCATTCTACGGGTGGACGGTCACGAAAGACTTGCTGCAAGGACGTCAATGGCAAGAAAGTGGAACATTCCCGAGAGTTACATTCTGTGATTTCGAAGTTCGAGAACTGGGGTATGTGAATAATTGGTCACTTCAATGTGTTTTGATGGTTCGTTTCCACTTTTTTCAGACTCAAAAATCCCGTATTTTTAGGTTAACATGTTCAATGAGAAACTGTTTATTGCCCTCTGGTGGTGGTATGTTGTGTTAGCTGTCCTCTCAATTTATGACATATTTCGATTTATCTTCCGATTCACAGTGCATCATCAGGTCTCCTTCATTTCGAATATTCTTTCCTGCACCGAAGATTCTGATATCAGTGACACAGAAGTTGGAGAATTCAATCGAAAAATATTGAGAATCGATGGAGTTAACTTGACACATCTCGTCTACGCGAATGCCACAATTTTCGAAGCGGCCGAGTTTCTGAAACCTCTTTGGCACAGCTTTAGGGAGAAACGACAGTAGGAATATTGAGTTATTATTTGAGGATTTCTTGTTGGATAAATGGTTATATGTACATAATTTACATGTCAATCAAAGATGATTATCAGAACAGGTACACATGGTTGAGTAAGGGGAGAGATGAATGAGCCAGATTGTGTTGAAGAGAGAGAAAGAGTGGGTGAGAAATATGATAATTTATTACATACAAAGAGTTGAATAGGCAAGAAACAATGTACTTGAGACAACTGTAGAAGCCCGAAAATGCACATTCTCTTCACTTTCTCGCTCGAAGCTCTCAATTCAAAGTACAAATGTTGAGTCACAGCTACAGTTTTCTGCATGAGATACTGCTTTCAATCCATAAATAGCGCAACATTTCTTGATTGAGAGGAGATTGTCAATCATCTCTGAATGACCAAGTACCATTCAATGTTATTCAAATAATGAGAATAATGACACATGTTGCCACATTACAATGCCACATGTTTTGAGGGTGTCGAAGACTGACGGCACCTGCTACCTGAGGTCATAGAAATATGCAGTAACGGAGAAGTTGCAATTCAATCAACATTTTTGTTTGGCAGAATAAAAAATAACAAACGGAATCTAATGAGTCTTGTTGAAAATAAATTGAAACGAGGCTTCTCGAAGATTCGTAGAAGAAGATTCGTTCCAAGGAGTTCAGATGAAACTCGAATTCACTCTCCTTCCTTCCAGCAGTGAACAATCGTATTTTTGTTGTTGTTTATCCTGTGTCCCATAGGTACGTATATCCTTCGGCTTTCTCCACTAGACCCGAGCCACCGCAACATCACGCATTCTTTTTCTTCTTCTCCTTTTTTCTTTTTCTCTCTTCCTCTTCAATACTATCTGCGTCTCTTCTTCTGTACCATCTGTCGTCGTCATTTCGGCTATCCGGAGGCATCGTCGTGTGCATCCATCACACTCCACCGACCTTGTCTTTTCCACAAACTGTTGCTTTGGTTTTTTCGTTGCAAAAAACCTTTTTCTATTTGAATTAATGAAAAGATCTTTGTGTTCTCGGAAAATGTACAAGTAATTCGATTATCCTCCTAACAAATTCCCACTTGTTTGCAAAGGTTCAGTCTCTTCTTGATGACAGACGAGGGAACTCTTCACTGAATTATTTATTCTTGTTTTTATTTGCTAAAGATTTGGGTAATGGAATGAGTTTTAGTTATATCTTTGGGGATTAGATGGCCATTTGGTACTGTGTTTTGCACATAATTGTATCTATTCGTTAAAAAATATATTTAGGAGCAATTACTTCTATTCTTTTCCCATTATCATGGAAAGAAGTAGTTTCAAAAAAGTGAAGTGTTCATTCCATTCTCTCTCTTTCTACCCCTGTTTCACTTTTTTAATTGCCATCCGTTGGTCTTCTTTTCTTCTTTTTTTCTCGTCTTCCTTTTCTTTTTCTCACTTCTTCCTTTCACACTCTACGTCACAAAAAACTCATTTCGAGTAATAAAATCCAAAAATAAGATGAAATTTGAAGAAGACATATCACTCGATATCCGTCAACCAGGTGGCATCAAATGTTCCCTCTTATTGAAAAGATCAAGAAGTGAGTGGAGACTCAGAAGAAGTCTTTGTCACTTATTTTTTGTGTCCCCCCGTGTCTCCGTGCACTCTCACCCCTGCTGGCCATTCCTCCAATCATCTTTCTCGATTCGATTCGATTTTCATCACTTTCTGACTAGTCCTCTCTCTCTCCTTGTCTTTCCTTAATCCTTTCTTCTCGTTTCTCGTGCTCTCACCCAATTATGGACCCATTCTCTTTTCTTTTTCGAGTGCTCTTCTTTTCGGATTATGTCTTTTGGAGACAAACCATCTAGCCATAACGGGGGGAAAAACTAAACCAACTTGTCACTTCGTTTTCAACAATTCATTCAAAACTTCAAGAAAAAGAGAGCCAATTCTGAGAAAATCTGTGGGAAAAGGAAACGATTGTTTACTATTCGCAGAAGAAAAAAGAGTTTTTGAGGTAAAAGTGCCAGAAAGAAATTTACTTCCGAAAAAGAAATAAATAGGTGCAATTGTTGTCGTTCATTTCAAATTCTCGAGTTTTTATTATCCGGGAAATCAAAGTTTGAGAGATATTCCAGATCTTTTACGAGTGTTCTCCATTGCTCGTTTTTATTTTCTGTCTTTTTTACAGAATATTTTCCGAAGATACTTCAAGCTATAATCTGGCTGGTTTATCGGCAATCGACGTAGACTTGCAGACCATATTTGCAATATTTGACAACATGAATTTAATTTTTCTATAGTCTTTTAATGATTCAATGATTACTCACATGACCTCTTCCTTTCTAATAATACAGTTGAAAACACAAACACATTACTCTCTATTCTTTTCTCTTATTTTTGTATTTTTCTTTTCGATTTTCCAAGGTCTTCTTCACACTTCGACCACTGATGAGGTCACTCTGAAAAGAGGGTAAAAGAGATTTAGATAGAGAGAGAAAACGAAATAGACATATCTGTCCGTTGCGAGCGGAAACTCTTTTTTTTCTCTTTTCAACTTTTTCATTCTTCTTTCAAAATTTCTCACCGGGGGATTCAGTCTCTTTTTGTTGAAATGTGAAATTCAAACGGTTTTTTTCCAATTCGGGAACTTTTCTGTTTATCGTGATATTTGCTGATTGATCTATTTCAGTTTAAATTATAACTTGGTGATCAGTTTCTTCTAATTAACATTAGGTGAACTACTTCATCGACAACATATAATTTCCTGAATTAGAATTGTTTCAGAATAACCGAAAATCAATTTAAAACTCATGGCTTCTTGAGAAAACAATTTATTCTTCAGTATCTCACTTTCTTAGCTAGAATGTTTTCCATTAATTTTGCTTGCCCTTTGCTCTCCGTGATATACAATTCTCGTATCATAAATTGTACTTGGTACCCTTTTCTCCCAAATAGCCATTCGTTCTCCGTCACGCACAATTCCTTGGCTCTCTAGATATCTCCCTTCTATCCTTCTTTTCATCCTCTTTTTTCACTTCCGTTCATTTTTCTTCTTCAAGTCAAAAAGACACCCAGGGTTGGAATGTCTCCAGTTTTATTGGGTACTTACTCGCCCTCCGGCTTTTTTGTCGACTGCATCGTTTTTTGGTTTCAAAGTAGTTTAGAAGATGGATGGAATTTATTCACATCTGGATGGAGCCCTTTACTCTGATTCATGGGCTCTTTTTACTTCGCAAGATATTTAGTACTTGGTTCGGAATCTGTCATATTCGTACCTTTTGTTGTTTAATATGTTCTGTATAGTCGAATGCATTTACTTACCTTCATTCAATCTATTAAATTGTGTCTTTTGTGTCCACATACTGTTCTTCTTTCACCCGCCTTCCCCCTTCCACTTCTTCTTTCCTCTTTTGCCGCCTCCGTACCATAACATAACTCTCTTTTCAATTGCCGTCTTTTTGCGTCAAATGCCGAAAGTTCGCATTCTTTCTCTTTTTATATCTGGGTCTCACTTTCTCTACTCTCGCCGTTTTTGGCCATCACCTTGAATCAAGTTTTCAGAGTTCATTTCTCTACAAATCACTCAAAAACCTGTACTCGAACTGTATTTGATGGGAGATTCTATTTATTGGCTGAGAAACTATCAGTTAATGAGAATCGAACACTTGAAGAAACATTTCTGATATACATCTGTAGGCCAAGCAATATTTAGAAACTAACAAACGGTGCATATCTTGTTTTTTTCTCAATTCAAAATGTGTTGTACGGAGTCATAGTTCATTTTGAGAACCAATATGAATTGCAAATCTTTACTTCTCTCTTTCTTCTTCTTCTTCTTTTGTTCAAATCTGATTCTTCTGTTTCTCTTTCCCGTCCTCCTTCCATTTTAATTTTGTTTATTGCATTCGGCTCATCGTCTTCCGTCTTACTTTCCTTTCTTATTCATTCCAATTCTCTCCTCTTGATTTCGTTTCTTCTCTTCTGAACTATCGAAACCAAATGACAATTAGTTCCAAATTAAAATCACCAATCAAATTAGTCTTTGTCCTGTCTTCTCTTCTCTTTTTTCCTGTCACACACTATATGATCATTTCAGTCGAAACCTGTTCCTACCGGCTCTCCATGAAGGTTTTGTATACATACCGATGCTCTCTTCCCGTTATTTAGCTATTCTTTTTATCGCCCTTCTGGGTTTAAATATCGTCAAATCATCAGATGGCTGGGAAGGTAATTCGAACTTAAGAAGAATATAAAAACTATTTCTCAATTTCTAGAACCTTCTTTAACATCTCCACCATGTATACCTCCTATGAGAGAATGCGACGGTCTTACGGAAAGTGGTCCGAAGTGTTATCCAGAACAATGGTATTGTGACGGGTACCCCGATTGTCAAGATAGTTCAGATGAACCTTCCACGTGTAGTAAGTTTCTTCTAATTTCTCTAAACATAACAAACGTACATTTTTTCAAATTCAATAGCAAACTTCATCTCAAGAAAATCCTACAAATATTTTAAGCTTCATGTTGTATTAGTATATTCTAAAGATTCAGTTTAACCGGTAAATCCCAAATCATGTGTTCATTCTAAACCTGTCCATTATCAACTGTTCGGGCGGCGTCTAGGCTGAAAACTAATAAATGTAAAAAGCGGTTTTATCCAGAAAATCATATTTCGCCCGAAAGTAATTTTCCTTTTGTCATTGGAGAAGGCAAGTGAAAAAAAGTGGAAGATATCATATTGTTTCCGGAACAAGTTTCTAGTTTTAAGTGTCTTATCCATAAACTGCGATTCCAGAAAGAGCGTGCCTTCAAAGCGAGTTTGTATGCAAAACGGGCAGATGTCTTCCTCCTGGATATTTGTGTGATGGACAGCCTGACTGTGGACGTTTTCCAAGTGGAGAAAGAGATCTTTCCGATGAAGCTCCCGATTTGTGTCAGTATATTTTCCAGATAGTTTTCTTCAAATGAAGCTGAAATCTTTTTAGGCAACCAACCTTTGCATTGCGAGCAGAACGAGTATGCATGCCTGAAATCTGCTCAATGTGTTCCACTTTTCAAGTTTTGTGACGGCAAGCTTGATTGTTCTGACGGCTCGGATGAACATGCAATGTGCCACGTGGAAGATCCAACTACAGCTGACAAATGCGAGTATGGAGCAGCAATGACA
The DNA here is from genome assembly GCA_002259235.3 of Caenorhabditis latens. NCBI lineage: Eukaryota > Metazoa > Nematoda > Chromadorea > Rhabditida > Rhabditidae > Caenorhabditis > Caenorhabditis latens. The sequence continues at coordinate 10,398,781 of CM056092.1, read as the reverse complement.
ATGGATGGAATCAAATGTTATTGTCCAGGAAACAAGATTCTGAATGAAAAAGGAAAATGCGACTTTCTTAATTATTGTGCAAAATTGAAAAATGGTGAGTATCAAGAAAAGTAAGAAGAGAACACGTATGCCAATTTTCAGGACTTCCACCAGTTTGTAGTCAAGGGTGCACTGATAATAAGAATGGAACATTCTCTTGTTCTTGCTTCGATCCTAGGCTTTCTCTGGCAAATGGAACTCATTGCGTCGAATATGAAAAAGGTAAACTAATTTTTTTTTGAAAAAAAGTTTTTTGAAAAATTAAAATTTCCCCCTTTAGCATCGACTCCGACGATTGCTATTCTTACCAAGCTCAAACTGTACGTCATACAAAACAACACGAGGAGAAATTATACAAGCATGCCACGCCCACTTGGAAAACCTTTAGCTATCACTCTTGTTACCCAACATCCAGATTTTCCTGAAGCAACTGCTCCAGTTATTTGTCTAACCGAGCATCCAACTTCCAATGACAGTTATATCACTTGCGGAAATGCTGAAGGATCTGAACCTGCAACTAAATCATATGCAATTGATTTTGAATTGACCTCGATTCGTCTGCTTCGATTTGATAACTTTGGTAATAACTGGATTTTCTCGGATGGTTCCTATTACATTTTCATCTGTAAACATGATTCTTTTCGAATTTCGAAATGTCACACATTCGTTGCTGGAGGAATGGGAACTCTTCAAGATCTCAAGTATGATGGATTGAATGGTCAACTCTTCATCACGGACAGTGACTATTTCCAACAAGGAATCTGGAGAATTGACGTCTCCTCAGGAGAAAGATACCGACTGACAACTCAACCGATAACTGCTCCTGCTTTGGCTGTTGATCCATTCACGGAAACACTTTATTACGTGGATAATAGTGCTAATTCAATCAAAGCAATCGATTACAACTCTAATTATTCGAGAATTGTTGTTTCCGGGAGAATAGCTAAAGAGATAAAAAAAATGGATTTCGCTGAAGGAAAACTAATACTCACTTTGAAGGACTATCGTGTTTTTGTTGCAAACACTCTGGAAAAAGATTCTGATTCTATGCTGAAGACGTGGAAAGAGATTACCCCGCCAAATAACGGAGGGCCGAACACAATTCTTGTCGATGTAACTCATTTCCGAAAAAATGAACACGCTTGGAAGAACAAAGGGAAGAATATTTGTAAAGCAGCATCTTGTGATGACATCTGTATTGGACACATCGAGAAGAAATACTCATGCATTTGTAGAGATGGATTGATTCAAAAAGAAAACAAATGTCAAGCAATAAATGGAAAAGATTTAAAAGATAAAGAGATACTGGTGCTTGCTCAGTTGAGACCCGCAAGAGTGAAAGTTCTTGGATTCAATTCAAATTACACTACTCAAAATGTTGGATTTCCTGACATTCTTCCTGTCAAACGACCAAGTGCAATCACTTTTGATCCGAAAGGACAACGAATATTGATGTTTGATTTGAAGAGACGTTCACTCGTTATTCAGAAGATGGATCAATCAAATGCCACGTTTCACGGATTGACTGGAGTTATGAATTGTGAAGGAATGGCTTATGATCATACTTCAGATAATCTTTATATGACTGATCAGAAACGAAAATTGATCACAGTTCAGAGATTATCAAATCTCTCGATACAAAAGATAGTTGTGAGTGGAAACATGAGTAATCCCAGAGCAATTGCAATTCATATCGCAAAAAGTTATCTGTTTTGGGGAAGTTGGAGTGAAGAGAATGCTGACGATGAGAGTATTCCTGCGATGATTGAAAGATCGAAACTCGACGGAACCGAAAGAAAAACATTGGTTTCAAAGAATGCGATGTGGATTAATGGATTGGCTCTTGATCTGAAAAATGACTTTTTGTATTGGTGTGATGCTTATCGAAATGTGATTGAAAGAATTCGATGGAATGGATCTGATCGTGAAATTCTTATTCAAGGCGTGGACAAGGTTTGTTTCTTTTTAGTTGACAATTTTAATAAATTGTTTTTTTAATTTCCAGATATCTCACCCATACGGTCTTGCTTTCTTTGACAATCACATCTTCTTCACTGAATTCAAACGAGGAGCTGTCAAACGAGTTCACGTTGATTTTCCTGAAGAAGTTCAAGAGATTTTCCAACATTCTGCCACTGTTTTTGAGCTTGCAGTGTTCAAAAATTCTCCTCCTAAAAGTGAGATTTTTGAACTCGAAAAGCTGAAAATAATTATGAATTTCCAGCCACATCACCGTGCTCAACATCTTCAAACAATTGTGAACACTTCTGTTTTGCGAGTTCTTGTAAAGGAACAGTGGGATGTGAACCAGTGAAGTGTGGATGTGCAGATGGAATGAAGTTGATTTCGAATGGAAAATGTGTGAGGGACGAGAAATGGATTGATCCGAACGCATGTGAAGATGAGACAGAATTCACTTGTTTGCATAGCAAAAAATGTATTTCGAGACAGAATATATGCGATGGAGATGATGATTGTGGTGATGGAAGTGATGAAGATCCAAATGGAGTTTGCAGTAAGTGTATTACCTCAGGACGTCTCAACAAAAATTCAATGTTTTCAGAAGACTTCAAGTGTGTTGGAAAACGATTTCAATGTGATGGAATATCGTGTATTCCACCATCATTTCTGTGTGACGGGAAGACCGACTGTGCTGATGGAACGGACGAATTGGATCATTATTGTAAGAAAGCTGTAAAGCAAGAATGCACTGCAAATCAATTCCGTTGTTCGAAAACCAAATGTATCGATATAGTCAAAAAGTGCAATGGAGTCAAAGACTGTGATAATGGGTCAGATGAGGAAAACTGTCCACGAACAAATCTATGCGGTCCGGAAGAATTTAGGTGTGGGACTGGACTTTGTATTCCACAATCCAAAGTATGTGATGGTGAATCAAACTGTTTGGATGGATTGGATGAGAGGAATTGTGACGAAGAAAAGTGTATAAAAGGAAGAGAATTTCGTTGTTCAAATGGAAAGTCCACGTGTTTGGATGTGATTTTCCAATGTGATGGAATGGCTGATTGTGAGGATGAAAGTGACGAATCTTCTGAATTCTGCAAAGGAAACACTTCTTCAACGTGTTCAAAAATGAATCAATTCATGTGTGCCGATGGAAAATGTTTGAGAAGTTTCCAACTCTGTGATGGATTTCCGGATTGTTTGACTGGAGAAGATGAGAAGGAATGTCCTTCATCGATGTGTAACAGCACAACACATATAAGCTGCAAAAACGGAAACAAATGTATTTCGAAGCAGTTGGCATGCGATGGAGTCGATGATTGTGGTGATAAGACAGATGAACTCAACTGTAAAAGCATTCGGTTGGATGTAAGTCGTATACATTCTTGAAGGTTTTCAATATTCCTATTCTAGAAAGGTTATTTTCAAAGCCATTTCTTATCAGAAACACATTTCGGATATTTTGAGAATGGAAATTTATACAACGAGACAGTTCTAACATTTAAGATATATTTGAGCTTCAACAAATTTATTAAAACAGTTCAAATGTTTGATTTTCAGGCAGCCAATCTTCGTTGCAAAGCTCCAATGTATAAATGTGACAGCGAGCAGTTCGAATGCATATCTGACAAACAGTTATGCGACGGGAAAAATGATTGTCCAGGAGGAGATGACGAAGGAATCTGGTGTTCTTTCAAATGTAACACCACCAATGAACTTGGATGTTCTCATACTTGCCGAGCTACTCCATCTGGTCCAATATGCTCTTGTCCAGACGAACATTATCTTGATAAAGACGGTGTGACGTGTTCTAAGAAAGACCCATGTAGATTTGGGCAATGTTCTCAACACTGTGTTCCACATGGATCTCGTCATTTATGTTACTGTGAAGATGGATTCAAACTTTCGGATGATAGATTCTCTTGCGTTTCGGATGATCCACAGAAGCCATATTTGATTTATTCAAATCGTCATGAAATTCGGATGATTCAATCGAAATATCCAGGAAGTTCTCCGATGATTTCAAGTCTTGTGAATGCGATCGCGTTAGACTTCAAGTATAATAAAAATGGATCAGTTTCAATATATTGGACGGACTTATCTTCTGATAAAATATACGCAGGATTAGTGGACCAGCGAACAATTTTATACCAACGAACAATTGTTTCTTATGGAGTTTATAATGCAGAAGGCATTGCAATCGATTGGATAACTGGAAACATTTATTGGATTGATAGTTATCTAGATACAATTCAAGTCGTATCGGAAGATGGATCCAAGAGAGGGACAGTTGTAAATGAGAATATGGGAAATGCACGGTCTCTGGCAATTGATGTTGAAGAAGGTTTAATGTTCTGGACTGATTGGGAGGAAGCGAATCCAAGAATTGAGAGATGTTCTCTTGCTGGAAAGAATAGAGCAGTTGTCTGGAAGATATCAAATGTTGCTCAAGCAGGATGGCCGAATGGAATCGCATTGGATACAATCTCAAAGAGAGTTTATTGGGTTGATGCAAAATCAGACTCAATTCATACAATAACTTACGATGGAAGAGATCATATCATTGTATTCAGAGATCCAGAGAGACTTGGTCACTGCTTTGGAATCGATGTTTATGAAGGACACGTATATTTTTCTGATTGGAGAACGAATACAATTAGTAAAGTTGATAAATGGGTTGGAGGAAATGTGTCAATTATCGAAAGAGTTTCAACCCAACCATTTTCATTGAAGATTGTACACCGCTCGAAGCAGAAACAACAACTGAAAAACATGTGTGATGGATTTGAATGCAATGGAATCTGTTTGAATAATGGAAAGAATAAAGCGAGTTGCCAGTGTACAAACATGCAATCAACAACTGATGATGGATGTGTGGATATCCAACAAGCTCTTCTCATTTCTACTAAAAATGGAGTACGTGGCTACTCGACCGTTCCACCACATCCACATGCGTTCCCTCTCGTCTCTGGAAAACAATTTGAGAACATTCGAGCAGTTGGAAGTTTCAACAATCGTCTTCAAATACTAGATGATATGTCAACTCACGTGTCTCTTGTCAATCTAACAGGAGAAGCAGATGACCAGATTCTAGCTGTTGGAAGTGATCTATATGGAGTTAGCGGAATGACAATTGATCCCGTTCTTGGAAATACTTATATGACAATGTCGACTGATGGAATCGGAAGAGTTGAAGTTATTAGTGCGGATGGAAAATCAAAGAAACTGCTGATCGATTCGAATAGTTTGACTGGAATGAGACTTCCTCGAGATATTCTTTTCATGAATCCAACAAAGAAACTGTATTGGTTTGATTCTGGAACAACGCCTCTCACTATTTTCACAATGTCCGCTAATGGAAATGATGCGAAGAAGCTAAAAGTCAATTCCACATTGCTCACAAAAGTATATAATCCTTCTGTAGACCAATTCAATTCTCAGATCTACTGGATATCTCAAGGAAAAATAGTTCAATTCAATCCGGCAAAAGAAGAAATTCAAGAGATCGAAGTGCCCGGAGGAGATAAAAATGTCAGTTCAATTGCTGTTGATCCAACAAATGGAGATATTCTGATTGGAGAATTTGTTCGAATTGCAAATCAAACGACGATTCGACGATTGGCAATGAAAGGGATAAAAACAACGCAACGAGGAAGTGTAATGCTTGTTCCACTTCATAGTTCTGTTCAGTTCTTCTTGTCAATTGTTGATACCTCACCAGTCCTCAAAAGAGTTCCAGATGAATGCAAAAAGTGTGAATCTCTTTGTCTGAGTCAACCAAACAACCAATTCGAATGCTCATGCTCTCAGGGGTTTTTCATGGAAAACGGAAAATGCCGGACTGCTGAAAAACGTGTCTTCTATGTCACTGATGATGGATCAGTTCATTCTGTTGGATGGTATAAAGATCAGAAAACAAATGAGATGAGTCAAAAGATTCGAGCTCACAGTTTGCACAGTGACGTGGCAAAGAAACGGATTGTCCGAGTTGTAGCAGATTCCAAGAAAGATGTGGTTTGTTCTTTGATGACAAAAACTAGAAATCAAGTTTGAAATTTTAGATTTACGTTGTGACCCGACAGAATGAGGTATGGAAGTGTGCTACAAATGGTTCCTTTGCCCACATGGTTTATTCTACGAGTTCTCATCGGATAGCTGCAATTACAATTGACAGAGGAACTGGATACCTACTTGTTTCTGCAAGAGAATCAGTCTCAGCGAGAGGAATTATGGTTTTGATAGATCCGGAGCGTTACGAAGAAGGAGTTTATTCAACCATTGTGGAAGATGAAGAGAAAGTTCCTTATGAGATTTCAATAGATCCTCCCAAAGGGTAAGTTCTCAGTTGATCACATTGAACATGTTAACTAGATCACTTTACAGAAAAATCTTCTGGGCAAGCGCTCATTGTATCAAATCATCAAACTACGATGGAACGGAAGTCAAATGTATTGTATCAAAGTCTTCGATTGCAACAATCGCAGTGGATGAACAACGTTCTCGTCTCTGTTATATGGATTCAGAAAGAGCTGCAGTCGATTGTGTCGACTACGATGGAGGAAACGAGCTGAGGAATGTGGCAATGTTCAAAGCCCAAGGACTCGCCGAAGTTGTCAGTTTATCATTCAATGGAGACGAAATGTTCTTCTTCGATAAGTTCAATTCTTCTGGAAGTATTGTGAGAGGATTAGTTCAAAAAGATGGAACGGTAGTTCTAGTTGATTCAATCAAGAAACGATTGCCACGACAGAAGCTGAGAGTCATTGACTTCGACTTAATGGATACGACGAACTCTATTCTTTACACTGCGTGCTCTAACAATAATGGAGGATGTGAACATCTTTGTATCACTACACCAACCGACGCAATAGTCAAAAAAGAATGTATTTGTGTTCATTCGATCACTCAAGAAGATGGAACTTGCGGTGAAACATATTCATTTATAGCTTTCACTCGTTTCACTTCTATCGAATTCCTCTCGCCAACTCCTGGTCATTTGTCTGCTCCACATGAACAAATCACATCAAACCGTTGTGTTATGTCAAAGATAGGAGCAATCGCTGCTGATATCTCAAGAAGAAGAATCTACTTTGCCGACTACGATAAATTCAGAATCTCCGCGGTGAACTACGATGGAACTCAATGCGTTGTGATTGCAGAGGATGTTGGAGTTATTCCAAGTATGACATATGACGAAGTGAATCGAGAACTCTATTACGTGAGAGCTAATCCGGCAAGTATTTGGAGAATCGATGTAGCTGATAACGACCTCGAAAGTTATCCAAAAGAACCACGTGTCGTATTGACTCTGACAATCAGAGATCGTCCTCGCCATATTGCAATTAATCCATGCCGAATGCTTCTGTTTTTCACAAATAATGCAGTCACTGGATCAGTTATTGAGCGGGTATTTTTCAGCGGGTTCAAAAGAGTAAGTTCACTTTTTATGCTAAATACTTTCAAAACTAATTTTTTCAGGAACAAATCGTTCAAGAAGATCTCCATGACTTACGAGGATTGACAATTGATCTTGATTCAGAGAAATTGTATTTTTCGGACTCCAAAGATTTCAAAATTTCTCGATGCGATTATGATGGATCTCATAGAGAGGTATACGTTCCAAACATACTTTCACCGAATATTCTAAGTATTTCAGATCGTTGTTTCCAATTCCGATATTCCATCAATTCATCCATTCGAACTTGCTGTCTATCAGGATGAAATTATTTTCACTGATTGGGTCAGACGATCAGTTGTTGGAATCAATAAGATTTCAGGAGTTGAGAATCGAACATTGAACCGCGCCACAGAAGTTCCAGTTGGATTAGTTGTTGTAGATATGGAAAAAGACTTTTGTGAGTTTTCTGTTTCGCACGTGTTTTATGTAACGAGACATTGCAGGCACCAAAAACCCATGTTTCGAAAACGAATTGAAATGCGAGGACTACTGTAGATTGATGGCTGATGGACAAGCAACGTGTGCTTGTAACGGAGAACGACGGTTGAATCCGGATAATAGAACATGCACTGGAAGTAGGAGACTTGATGAAAGAAGCAACTCAACATATACCTATTTTACAGATATTGACGACAAAAAGTGCGCAGAGAATGAATTCAAATGTTTACACTCTGATCTGTGTATTCGGTATGAAGATACATGTGATCAATTCAATGATTGCCCGATGTTCGATGATGAAGATGCTAAATATTGCTCGACTCGCATATGCCGTCCTGGATATTTCAACTGCGGAAATGGTCTCTGCATTCCTGAACAAAAACTATGCAACCGTGTTAATGATTGTACAAATTTTGCGGATGAAGCGAACTGCACTTGTAGTGGAAATGAATTCAGGTGTACTTCTGGTACATGTATTCCACAAACTGCCAGATGTAATCATGTCCAGGACTGTAACGATGCAAGTGACGAAATTGGATGTCCATTCAGAAACTGCTCAGTACTCAATGAATTCGGATTGACAGGACTAATCAACTGTCAAACTACATCTCAATGTATTCATCCTTCATGGAAATGTGATGGAACAAATGATTGCTATGATGGATCAGATGAAACCGATTGTCTCGTTGATTTCGATTTCAATAAGGGAAGTGTTTCACCTCCGAGAAGCTGTGATACTGAAACTCAATTCGCCTGTTTGGCGACTCGAAACTGTATGCCAAAGCGTTGGAGATGTGATGGACAACCGGACTGTGCTGATGGATCAGATGAGAAAGATTGTGAAGAGAAAGCGTGTAACTCATTTGAATTCACTTGTGGATCCTCGAAAAAATGTATTCCACTTGAACAGAAGTGTGACGGAAGAAGTGATTGTCCGAATGGTGAAGACGAGAATTCTTGTGAAACAGAATGTGATTCAAAAGATGCAAATTCAACATTCAGATGCACAAACCACAGATGTATTCCAATGGCTTGGAGATGTGATGGAACAGATGACTGTCTGGATAATGCAAAGTCCCTTGGATCTGATGAGATTGATTGCGCACCTGGAAAGACTTCATATCACGTTCCATCGAGATGTACCGATGAGACTTGTGTTGTTGCTTGTGAGTTGACGGCAGTTGTTTGTGATGGAATCAAGGATTGTCAAGATGGATTCGATGAAGAGAACTGTGCTTCTTTGGATAGACAGTGCAAAAAGAATGAGTGGATGTGCGATAGTGGACAATGTATTGATTCATCCCGTCTCTGTGATGCATCAGTTGATTGTATAGACGGTTCGGATGAATGGGTTGAGATATGCTCACTATCTGAACCACCGAAACGAGGATGTCCGAATGGATGGTCGTGTGTTTTAAAGAACGGAACTATTGGATGTTTACAAGAGAAACAACTTTGTGACGGAAAGAAGGATTGTATGTCTGGGTGAGTTGAATGAAAAAATCAGTTTCAATAATAACTTTTTCTTGACTTCAGACTCGATGAGAAATGTGATCTACCACAAGGAAACTGCTCGTCAACTAGAAATTCATGCGAACAACCGTGGAATTGTCTCCGACATGCTGGTTTCGAAACATGTTCCTGTGATGAGGGATTCCATCTGTCCCCGTATGACAAGAAGACTTGTCTACGATCGCCTTCATGTCCAAAAGCGAATTGCTCTCATTTCTGTATTGATCGTCGGGATATCGGACATCAATGTTTCTGTGCTCCTGGCTATATTCTTGCTGATAATCAGAGAGATTGTCGAAGAAATGATACAATTGAACCGGAAATTCTTTTGGTTTATGGTCATCGACTGAAGCTTTTCACAATAAACGGACACGCAAAAGCAACACTTCTCTCGAATTTAACAAACGGAGTCGCATTGGATTACGATGTGAAGAGTGATTTGATCTATTGGACAGATGTAACAAATAGCGGAAACAAAGCAGGAATTGTATCAATGAGTAATCAACCAAACACTTATCGAGTTATCAATTCTCTTCCAACGAAAGGAATTGATGGAATCGCAGTCGATTGGCTGGGAAGGAACATATATTACACTGACAGAAATCATGATGCAATTGCTGTTTGTGATATGAGAGGAAGATTCAATCGAATACTTCTCAAAGGAACTCCTCTGAATGATCCAAGAGCAATTGTACTCGATCCAATACATGGACTTATCTTCTGGACTGATTGGGGGGCTTCTGCACATATTGGAAGAATGAATATGGATGGAACGAGTGAACAAATCATTTTGGAAGATCGTACGATTCGTTGGCCGAATGCATTGGCAGTTGATGCACCAGCACAGAGATTATATTTCGGAGATGCACATAGAGATTATATCGCCTCTTGTAATTACGATGGAACGAAGAGAAGGATTGTTTTAAGAAACTCTGTACGACATATCTTCGCACTTGCAGTGTTCGAAGATTATGTTTATTGGAGTGATTGGCATAACCATACTATTGAAAGAGTGCATAAAATAAATGGAGATAACAGAAAAATACTCATTCAAGATAAACAGTATCGACCGATGGGCTTCAAGATTGTTCATCCATCATTGCAGAGTATGGGAAGTCTAAAAACAGCTAAACATCCATGTTCTCAACCTGCTCGATGTGACAATCTATGTATACCTGCGAACTCTCCTGAAGAATTCACTTGTATGTGTGCACAAGGATTCCGATCAGAAGGTAGATCGTGTGTTTCTGAATGCAAGCCAAATGATTTTGTATGTACAAAAACATACAAATGTATTGCTTCGTGGTGGCGATGTGATGGTCAAGATGACTGTGGAGATGGGGAAGATGAAGGATTCTTCCTTGATGGAGTTTGTCCTCCATTCCCATGTGATCCTGGACAGTTTGTATGCTCGAAGACTGCTCCGAACGCCACTGCACAATGTTTGTATGCCTCGAAACTTTGTGATGGATCGAAAGATTGCGCAGGTGGAGATGACGAAGAAGCGAGTTTCTGCGAGAACTTTGAATGCACGGAAGCTCAATTCAAATGTTTGGACAAGAAGAAATGTATTCCACTCACCTCAGTTTGTGATAATAAAAAAGACTGTGACGATGGATCAGATGAGAAAGAATGTGATATAAAGAGTTGTAAACCTGACTTCTTTGCTTGTGTCAACGAAACAACATCTCAAATAACCAAATGTATCCCAAGAGATTTCTATTGTGATGGAGAGGATGACTGTCCGAATGGTCAAGACGAACCAGATACATGTTTTGGAATTGGGGAATGTACTCATGAGCAATTCCAATGTGACAGTGGAAAGTGTATTCCGAAAAGAAGACAATGCGATGGAGAAATCGACTGTAAAGATGGTTCAGATGAGAGAGGATGTAAGAAGGAATGTGCAATTGTATGTGATAATACTTGTATTCCTGCCACTGATCTTTGCGATGGAAAGTCAAGATGTACTGATGGATCAGATGAAGATGAAGACGCATGTGCCACGAAAAAATTATTCGACAAGCCAGCACTTCGTCGATGTGGCGGATTTACATGTGATGGAATCGTTGATTGTGAAGATGGATCTGATGAAAAAGGATGTCCGGATTTGGAATGTCATCTCTCGAGTAACGAATCTCTGATTTGTGATGGAAAAATAGATTGTGAAAGTGGAAAAGATGAACAGAACTGTCAAAGCTATGGTGGCTACAGTAATCCTTTATTCCAATGTTCGAGACAAACGGTTAAAGAATGGCAGGTATGTGATGGGAGATGGGATTGCGCTGATGGTCTTGACGAATCTCCGGAAATGTGCGCGACTCGAAAAGCGGGATGCTTCAGAATAGGGTTCTGTGATGACAAAAAACAATGTTTGGACGTTTCAACTGCATTGTGCGATGGAATAAAAGACTGTGCAGATGGGAGTGACGAGGCTCCAGCTCATTGCAGAGAAATGTGCAGAGATAAATTCAAGTGTACAAATGGAAGATGTATTGATGAATCAGCACGTTGTGATGGAAGAGATGATTGTGGAGATCGTTCAGATGAAGATACTTGTGGACTTGAATGCCATCATTTTGGAACATGTCCTCAAAAGTGTTGGATTGCATACAATAGTACGGCAAGATGTCATTGTGCACCTGGATATGCAAGAACGAAACACGATCTGAATGGATGTGAACCCCTCTCGAAGTCGACTGAAATGTTCCTTTCGAATGGTAAACAACTGCATTTAATGCTTGTCGATAACGCCAGTTTACGAACTGTTTTCAACTACAAAATGGATTTGATTCCTGGTGGATTTTATTTTGGTTATGATATGTACCGAACTATTCTAATGTATTCTGTTGGAGTAAGAAATAATCGAGTTGATATCAGATCAAAGAAGTGGTCGGAAACGAACTTATCGGATAGATGGGGAGAGAGAACGGATGATAGTACGGCTGGATTGATTGCTTATGATTTCATGCACAACAACGTATACTTCACGGAAAGCAGTGAATATTCCCCTGGAGTTTTATTCCATACTCAAGAAAATATTTATATCTCAAGATCGAAGAACACGAATACTCGAACACTCGTTGTAAATTCAACGGGAGCCATTAATTCAATCGCTGTCGATCCAATCGAAAGACTTTTATTCTGGACAACCGTAGCTCCGGTTCCGAGAATTCTATCCGCACATCTTGATGGAACTCCGCTTTCTCAGCCATTCAAAACTGGATCACAACCTCATAAAGCACTAGTCGAAAGGAATATCTTTGAACCAAGATCACTTGTTTTGGATTCACCAAACGAACGATTATATTGGATTGATGGATTCAAGAGAACTGTTGAAACGGTGTCATTCGATGGTAAAGACAGAAGAACAGTGAGAAAATTCGAATTAGGAGATACTCCAGTTTCAATGGATCTACTCGGAGGATATATTTATTTGGTGACAAATCAAGGATACATTCACAGAATGCATAAATTCACTGGTAAAACCAACAAGTATCAACAGAGAATCAGAAACGTCTCTCCACGAATTCAACTTCTTATCGCCCATCCTGCTAAACATACGGTATCCCATATCACTCACCAAAGAAATCCATGCAAATCCGATTATTGCCCTGCTGAAACTGTTTGTGTTCCAGAATTAGATGTAAGTGTTCATCCTTTTCTTTCAAACAATTCATTCTGAAATTTCAGGAAAATAAAGTATTGGTGCCAAAATGCCTCTGTGGAGCTGGAAGATTCTTCGAGGTTTCAACCAAAAAGTGTATGCAACTCCGAGAAAAAGATCAAGAAGCTTCCCGTTAGTTCCTTATATTCTTTTTCAACTCATTTTTAAAATCAATAAATTTTACAGAATGCGGAGACTATTTCTGCTATAATAATGCAGCTTGCAGCCCGTTGAAAAAGTGTATTTGTCCACCTGGTTTTTATGGAAGGCAGTGTGAGGTAAGAGACTATTCGTATTATAATAAATCATGAGTACAATAATTTTTACAGATCAATGAATGCTCCGAACGCTGCTGGAATGGAGAAACTTGCGCGATCAGAGAAATAGGATCAACCCGAAACATAGAATGTCATTGTCCAGCCAACTATACACAAATCGATTGTGCCACAAATGTTTGTGAAGGAGTATGTGGACCACGTGGATCATGCAAAACGGTTCCCTGCACAAAAGCAGAACCACACTGTCGATCATACAGCTTCTGTGAATGTGACAAAGGATGGACTGGACCGCACTGTAGACACAAAGAAAATGCGAAAATCTGTTATGGACACTGCTTTAGTGGAGGTCAATGTGATGGAGATAATCCATCTAATTTAAGTTGTGATTGTAAACCAGGACTCACTGGAAACAGATGCCAAAATTGCAATAATCATGAATGTTTCAATGGTGGATTCTGTGCATATGCTCACTCAAACACCTCTGCTCCGCATTGTATTTGTCCATCTGGATTTACTGGTCTTCACTGTGAGGACTATCTATGTAAAGATGCGTGTCCATATGGATCAAAATGCTCATATGATCTGACAAAACCATTGGATCCTATCACTTGTTCCTGTGAGAAGAATGCTGCTGCACACAATTCAGATTGTTCCCCAATCTGTCAAAAAGAACCGAATTGGTGTCATAATGGTGGAAAGTGTATAGATATGCCCGGATATCCAGGAAAGTGTAAATGTCTTCCAAGATTCACTGGACCTCGATGTGACGTTCCTGTCCATTGTGATGACTACTGTACCAACAATTCGAAATGTGTGGAAACGAATGGAACTCACTTCGAGTGTGAATGTAAACCAGGATTCAAGGGATTACGGTGCGAACAAGACACGAAATGCAGCGAGTGTGAAAACGGAGCCAAGTGTATCAAAAAACCATCTGGTACAGTGATCTGTCAATGTCCACAAGGTCTTGGAGGAGAGTATTGTAATAAGATAACAGCTAAAACATGCAAGGAACTCAAATGTCGAAATGAGGGATACTGTCTGGAATCAGATTTGGATGTGAATCGAGAGCATCCATCATGTGTATGTCGTCCAGGATTTCAAGGAATTCTTTGTGACTACCATTCATGTGATAACTTCTGTCATCACGATGGAAAATGTACACTTGACGAAGAATTTGAACCGCAATGTGATTGTTACAAAGCTTTCTTCGGAGACAGATGTCAATATCGAGTCAAAGGATCTTCAATCATTGTAGTTAATGATAGCGATGGCCGGTGGGCAAGTAAGTTATAACGAAAAAGAAACGTTGCAATCATCCATCTAACATTTTTATTTCAGAACTTCTTGTCATTATTGCTATCATAATCATCACCATAGTCATTGTTGTCGGAATACTCGCGAACCGCTCACACAGGTATTTATATTCCAACGATAACCTTTTCCTATTTATCTAATTTCACAGATTCGCCGTCTTCCGTCAATTTCGTCACAACCCACTTCAAAATCATGGAGCCCCTGTCGATCAATTTAGCAATCCAGCATATTTGATAGATGAAGGGGGTATAGAACTAGTTTCACAAAATACGAGTCTTGTTTCATCTCACGATGTAAGTTAAACTATTCTGAAAGATATTCAAGAATGAACACAACAATTTTGTAGCGAGGATCGTTCAACAATCCGGTTTTCGAGCAAGAAATGGTTCCGATCTACAACGATACTGTTGAGAATCATGAATTGCTACCAAATAGATCTTCAAACTAAGTATTATTATTTATTTTCGAACTAATCTTTGAATTCAGCTGTATAACCCTGTCACTTGCCCATCACCTCCGAGTTTTTTTTCACACAAAACTTGAAATTGCGCTTTTTTAATGTTCTTCATCAAGCTGTCAACTTTTGATTGTTTACTCAGTTGGCTACTCATAATTATCTCGTTCCTATTTTTGTTTTTTTTTCAATAATTTTTAACAACGATTCGTTTCTGCCCGACTGGTAATTATTTTTTCCGCTCTTAATCTGATGAACATATTCCACATTTTTAATGATTTTTATACAGTGGCATGCTATACTTTACAGAATGCAAAAATATGAGAATATAGACAACTGGCATGCGGATTCTAATGATAAGAGCTGGTTAGTAGTAAAGTGAATTGTAAATTAGTGTTAGGGAAACAGCAATCAGAATTCGAAAACACTTTTAGCTGGCGAGAGAATTCCTTCGGCAGTAGTTACTTTGTTCGGCATTTCTCCAACACAATCTGGTGCTTCGCTGAAAAATAAAATATATTTTAAATTTACGCATTAAAGTTGTTACCGTCTATAGTTCGGCCTTTCCGGCCTTCCAACCATTCGGACAATGTCAGGGTCAGCCTTCGGAGAGAGTAAACGGTATCCAGCAATTGGAGCAGCAATATCGTCAAGGAACATCCTCTCGGATCTTTCTTGCAACCACCGTTCATAATCCATATCTAACTCTTTGGCGCTGCCGATAATGTCGCGGAAGAAGAATGCGACGAGACGATGGACGAACACATACTGCATAGGAGTTTCTATGCAAAATGGGCGACGTTGACGGAGAAATTGAACAGCTCGTTGCACAGGATACTGTAATAAGATTTTTGCTTAAATTTAAAAAAGATAAACATACTTTGTAAGTAGGTCCTCGCAGCAAACTGCAAATAGAAATTTCGGCAGCTACAAGACAGGCGGCTCTAGAAATTCCTAAGTGATCGTGAAGGACAACTGGTTTAGAGGTATTTCGTAGCAAGCGAAGGATGTTCAATGGAGAGTACATGTTCGATGAATTATTGACATCTCCTTGCCAATGTTCAACGTGGCGTTCTTCGTGGTTTGGTCCAATGAGACGAAGATGAGTAACACGGAAAAGAGGATCTGGAGCCTGATAAACTCCAAAATTTTCGATGCGAACACCGCCAGGAATTTGAATAGAGGGATCCGATGGTGTCCTCGGCCAGTAGTGAGCACATCTCTCAGGTTCCTTTCTGCTTGTGAGCATGACTATGTAAGGAACTTCTTCTTGCCAAACCATTCTCCAGAAATCGTTTACAGTGCTCTCCATTGGTGCTTGAGTCAAAATGAATTCATTGAACAACGGTTTTCCGGAAATTCGATTAGCATGAATGAAGTCCCCAAAGTATTGATTATGAGGGAACTGAAGAGAAACTCGAGTGGAATCCTTACAATGAACGCGTGAGTTACGGCACTTGTCTTGGTTTGCATCTGAAGCGACGTGAGTAAACGGGATATGATTGACAGAATTTTCGAGAATTTCGAAGCGTCGTTCCATTCCACCAATTATTGTAGAAACAAACTTCGCTTTTCTTGCGGCTCCAAACATTCTTTTTCCGATTCTGATGTTGTTGTAAACTGTAAAATATTTCTCTCCAGGGTAGAAATACACAATAACTTACACTGTCCAGCCACCCGAACTCGATCACGATCAGCCAAAACGTTCGCTTTAAAAGCTTGAACTCTCTTTTGCATTGTGGAAGAATCTAAGTCATGAAGAAGGTACTCTGACATTGTTTCGTTTTTGACTGCTTCTGGGTGAATATTCGAGATCCATGTGCTTGTCTGATCCTTCGAAAGAAGGCGCATCAGAAGAACTTGATCCCTGGCTGATTGTAAATCAATGCGATGATCGGTGAAAAAAGTTGAGTTGATTCCAAACTTCTCACAAATACTTTTCAATGGCATTACCCAACCCTGACCATTTACTGGGCGTTTTGGTTTTCTGCCATTCTGATCGCGTCTGATATAGATGTCGGTATAACGGCTTTTCCACTTTGTATCGAATTTTGCAGAGAATAGAAGATCTTGTGTAATTTCTGTATCATCGTAGCTCGTGCGAATCAAGTTAGCCATGGCTTCTTTTGTTATCTTCTTGTTACTCTGTGTCACTGAGCCCACACGTGAATCGGGAGTAGAAGCAATTTTATAAGCAGCATGAAGTGAGAATGCGCCCGGAGATTGGTCATTTCCTAAGACTGTGCTTTTTGTTTCGATTACTTTTTTCGTCTTCACCACCAATCCTGGCTCGACCTGCATTGCTGTTCTTGCCGCAAAAACCTTCATACGGACATTGTTAAAGTGCTCTTTGGCCATTTCAATGTCAGCAACTCCACCGACATGTTCTCTATCTTCTTTAACCTTTTCCGAAATGAGGCAATCAAGAGCTTTCGACTTGCGCAATTTGGATGGAGCTGCATACGCTGTTGGGGCTCCGCGCGCCACCTCGATCTCGTCTTCAGAGTCACCATTTACACTTTGTTTGGATCTCCTAAAAATTCACCTTCAGGTTTTTCCTCAAGGCAATAACAAACCTGTCTTTTTGAGCGAGTCTCTTCACTTTTCTTCGAAAACTCTTGCTTAACGTTGTATCGCTATTGAACCGAGTTCTCATGCGACTAACTCCTTTTTGTTGCGGATAATCAACCATATGCTCCCTGTATGTGGTTCATTTGGATTACTTCATTGATAAACTGAAAACTAACATATTGTCCATGCTCTCTGTGGAAGAGTCATCGTTATTTCCGGAACAGAAGCTTTGGAGAGAAGTTGCACGCTTTCTTCCTGCTTGAAGACGCATGGCGGTAATTTGTTCACGGAACATCACTTCACTGTTAAGAGCCATGGCTGAATATGCAGAGAAAGTTAATATATTGATTTGGTGAAATGCATGCAATATAATTTTTTGAAACTTTTTAAGGTAAAAAAACAACAAGTAATGCTTAAAGTTTCAAATATTAGAACAACTGTCTCAATGTTCGGAGCAGAAAATAATGCATAAATTATTTTCCCGCTTAAAGTTTGCGCGGGGGTTACGGTAGGCGTGATCCAGCAAGTGTTTGCGTACACAAAAATGTTCGCACGGTGATTTTTTCGGAACCAGCTAGTAGTAACGCTCGAAAAGTTCGGCCGCAGTGGAAAAAAAATGGGCGGCTCTGCGTCTCTCTTCTCTCGCACGTGCAGATAGAGCGCATTCGAAACAGCAAAACATTTTTACGTTGAGAATGTTAGGCCAACACCGCTTGAATTTTTTTTGGTATGAGGGACAATTTTTTCCAAATTTTTTTAAATTTCATTAAATTCTCCGTCTTTAAATCTAAGGCTGTTTGGGCGCTTGAAAAAATTCCTTGGGCTCAGTTTCATACAGGACGCATTTTAAGGCTTCGAGGCCGAGAATTTCAACAGGGTTCAGTAGAGCGGGTTTGCTTTTCCGTGGCCTAGAAATCTAACCATCGGGTTTCGAGAAAATCACCGTGGTTCGCTAAAAATTTTATTTTTGATCATTAATGTTTTCATCATTAATCAATTTAATCAAAGTATTCATTAGTGAGAAAAAAACAAAAATATCTATGCTTCATTATTCCAAGATAATGGAGTTGGTTCTAACTGTAACTCTGATTTATCTTCAATTTTTTCCGGTCCTTTTTTCTTCGAAAAATGTAAAATGCGCTCTGATTCTTCGGCCTTCTGCGAAACTTCTTTATCACATCTCACATCTTCTTCTCTACCAGCTATCTTTTCAAGTGACATCTTCTTAATTGTTTTGGACTCTTTCTGTTCTTTCTTTTCCACGATCTTCGGAATCGTCTTTTTCTCTTCTGAATCTTTAGTTGCTATCGGTTGTGGTTGTAAAACTAGTTGTTTGCTCTTCTTCACCTCGATCTTTAACTTCGGACAATCTTTTTCTTTAAATTCTTTAGAGTTAGTAGTATCTTTTATTTCTTTTTCGATTTCATTCTGTACTGATAGTGTCTTCGAAACAGTCGTTTGCTTTGAGCAAGTTCTGTAATATAACTTAATATTTATTACTCCCGTTCAGTTTTCTTTTCACTTTTCAGCAGATTCCACTGAAGTTGTTATACTAGGAGATGTCGTCGTTACATTCGGTTTCTTCTCTTCTTGTTTCGGTTCTTGACTCTTTTTGGAACAAACAACAAATGTGACTAAATTTGTTCATTTTTTCCTATTTAATTGGAACACATACCAGTCCACAGAACGAAAAAAATTATATCTGCCAAAATCCTTGCCATCTTTACTCAAGTTTCAATTTGATACAATAGGAATGATATTGTATTAGAAACAAACTCTCTTTGTTATTATTTTAAAATCAGGCTAGATCACGCAATCGTGGTCCTCATCTTGCCGCACCAACGACAATGATTGCTATTTCACGAGATGTCCCATGGAGCGTAGTTACATTCTAAATGTGAGCTGACGCTCTTTTGAACGTTTTCCGTTTCTCTTCAATTTTATCGACGAGTTGTTTCACGTGTAGTATGTTTCGACTGATGTTTTTCTCGTCTGTATTAACAGCCTCAAACTCTGTTAAAATACCTCTTGTAACAATCACATAACCTTGATGAACTCTTGAAAATCTTAATGAATTTATTTTGTTGCAACAAGTTGACATAAAACATTTAGTGACAAGAGAAATTTGAATATGTTTTTTGTTCTACACACCGAGCCTTATTGATATAGATCATGATGTTCATGGGTATTGATTTCACTGACTGGGCCGCTGACTACATTAGTAAAAACGAAGGATCAGCCGCTGCGCATCATCGTTTCTGGTTCATTTGTTTGAGCTGATTCATCGATTTTTTAGAAACAGTCGAACAATAACAGTATCGTTACATTACCGATTTCTCTGATAATTTCTCTTTCTCTATGTCTCCTCACTTCTAGAAGCTTACTTACTCCCTCTTCTCTCATCGTCTGCTCTCTCTATGGTGTCCACTACAGAAAACCTTCCGCATTGCTTTCCTCCTTTTCCTCGTGTTCTTCAATTCTTTCTGGCATTCAAATTGGAAATCTCTGCGTCTATGTTATTATTGATTAGCGTCTATACTTAACTTCCTGGTTATCTGAATATAAATTATAGCATGACAACGCGGCTCGACTTCACCACTGCCGATCTCATAACGTGTCTCATTTGCATTAGAGAATTCGATACCAAAACGAGGAAGCCGAAAGTACTCCATTGCGGACATACTGTTTGTGAAGAATGCTCTGAAAATCTTAAAGACGCAAACCAGTGGGTTTTTATTTGAGTTATAGTCTAATTTTTGTCGGTTTAGGCCTTCTCTATCAGTTCGCTGTCCCACATGCCGCCAATTCACACAGCGTATGCAATCTCAAACTTGCAACACCAACTTTCAGCTAATGGGATATCTTGCTGAAAAAGAGAAAATGGAACGAGAGCGAACTGCCAAAGGCGAAAAAGTCAAGAAGACCGATCAACATTTCCAGTTCAGAGTAGGACGCAGTAATAAAATGGAAATTCACGTTGCTTCCAAGAAAGACCTTACTGGAGCCGAAATGTACATGCGGAAGGATGTTGACGGAACAACTCATTTAGTACTTGCCGGAAAAACAGGATCTCCTGAGGAAATCATAAAATTCATAAACGACAATGGAATTTGCATTGAAACGGGAAAACTGACTCCTCAAATTGTTCACGACGAGGGTCGGACAAAGGAGGCTGAGAAATTCGCAAAAGTAAACAGTATGGCAGCCGGACAGTCAGCAATGAAATGCGCGAAACCACCTGCAAAGTTAGAAGAGTTGGAGTTCCAAGGCTCATTCGAATTGAAAGCAACTGAAGTGAATGGATCTATCAAGCTGGAGTTGGTCCAAAAAGGAGATGTTCCAAAAAATGGATTTGGAGGTACGTGCGTTCATCAATACTCATTAAAACAAAACTATTATTCACGGTTTTCGTTGTTTAATATGATCAAAAAATTGCAGTACTCGGAGGCTGTATGACGAAGCCCACCACAAAACGTGTCAAGGAACTGACCGCGGCTTCTGAACCGAGTACTTCTTCAAAGGCAGAAGTTTCGGAAGCGCAAGAAGAACCACTACCAAAGCGTCGCCGTGGCAGAAAATAAATTAATCAAAGTTCATTTTTAAGTCGATCTTATGCTGTTTTTCATCTGACTTAGTTCAATATAGAAGTTTTAATATTTTACAAAGATCTTCATGCCCGTATTCTGTCATACGTGTATTCGTTCGTATCAGTGGCAGTTTTTTTTTTTCATTCCTGTAACAATGCTTCTGACTTTTTAATTATCATTTGGTTGGTCTCTCCTCATTTTTCGTTTTCCCGCAGTTTTCGATGTTGTATTCACTTGTTATTTTATTTGTATTTTTGCTGTTCCATGATTCGTTTTTTTTTCTCTATTTTCAGGCTTTTGAAAGAAGCAAAAACTCATCAAAATCATCCGATAAAAGTTTTATTTTAACTTAGAATGTACGTGCCCGAATCGTCCTCGTCCGAATCAAGTATCTGCAACCTACTATTATTGTTATTGCATCAAGAAATACTTGATTTGAAGAATTTTAGACCGAAATCATGTAATGCGCATTATAAAGTTTACTCCCAAGTCGAGAACTATACGTTTCTTCATGTTCACATCATAGTAATCCACTATTTCAAAATCATAATATTAAAAAATCTGGTGAAAAATAGAAGTAGTATTTTTCTTTCGTAGTCCCGAGAGCCACTTTCGGCTAACATCCTTGAATCCAGTTCACATATTATCAATTTCTGGTCACAAACCATTTTCACTACCTTAGATGTTAGAATCCCTGTTCCCTACGTCTCTGAGAGTAAAAAAAAGAAGAAGAATCTAGAATAGTTTCATAAATTGGCTACTTGCTCTTCCATTATTGAACACCTCATTCTATTTTGGCAAGCCTCACATGGGCGTTTTTTCTTCCTTTTTTAATCGATAATATACGTGTCTCTATGGCCGGTGTCCGCACTCGCTCCTTGTCGCGCCCGCGTTGCCGTGCTCCCTCCAAAATTGTAAGTATTGACACATTAACTCGCGACGTTTTTTTTCTTTCAAAAGTTTTTCTCCTGCTGCTTCATCATACTTTCTTACAATTTACAAATTCTCCTTTTTTTCGATTATTTATTCAAAAAATATATATTTTTCAGACAGCAATGGAGGCTGTTGGCGTTGTTCGTTCCGTTTCTCCCTCTGAAGCTGCTGAAGAAAAACCAAGCTGTGTGGTCTGCTACAACGATTTCCGTGAGTGCCTGATTTACTGAAATCCTATTTTGATTCATCATCTTCAATTATAAGGGAACATAGCGACCAAAAAACGGCGTTTCAAACGCCAAAATTTCCAAAATATCTTTTCAGATTCAAAATCTCGAGTTCCAAAGATTCTCCCCTGCGGACACAGTTTATGCCAAGATTGTATTGCAACATTGTTATCAAATGATGGTTTTATGATCAGAAGGTTAGCATGCCCAACATGTCGACAAACTCACTCCTGCTCAGTAGGAAGTTCTAATACATTCCCGACTAACTATTCGCTTCGAGGTAATCACATTCTCGCACCGTGAAAATTTCGCAACTTTTTCAGACATGCTTGAGAAACAAGAAGCATCCGATAAACTCGAAAAAGGCAATTATTACAGTTGTCGCCACTGTAAAAAAGAGTTTCACGAAAGAGATTTGAGGAAATGTGAGACATGTTACCCGAGAATAGAACCTGGAGAATCGCTAGATTTCATGGTGAGTTCGGGGAACGTTTTCGATAACAACTTTCGACAGAAATTATTTTTAGGGTCGATCGAAGTCGTTTCTTTTTTGTTCGGATTGTATTACAAATCATCACGTCGGGCATGTTTTCGATTCCGAGACTACAGTTTCAGCAAGATGGGAGAACAGAACCCTCTTCGGCAAATTTTTGAAAGCTGCTAACGCTGAAAATAGGCGTGTTACACGTTTTGTGGACACAATGACGACATCAATTCAAACGGCAAGGAACTTTAGTAGTGTAAGTCGATTATGAAGAAAACATTTAACCTAACGAACTTTTATTCAGAATTTACTCGAAACTGTTGCTCAAATTCAACAAAACGCTGATCATATCAATATCACTTCCATTCTACAAAACTTTTTGGAAGCATTGCCTAATTCTTCAAAGTTCATTGATATGTCTACTGAGTGTGTCAATCGTTTCGCACAGCCAACGGTTCGTGTAGGCTGTATGATTTAATAAGCCAATTGTAATGTTAAGGCTCCTCAAAATAACTTACTCGGAAAAGCTCTTTTCCGGCTGAACAATGAAGATCAAGAAGAATATCAGCTCCCGGAGTATAGTCAGTTGTTGTCAAAGCTCTTCAACGAAGCAGATACGACGGGTTCAACAGCTAGAACACGAATTTGGGTTCGACCTACTGTAACAAGAAGACCTAATACTCAGGCCAATGCAGGAAATCAAAATCCAAACATCGTGAACGTTGCTCCTGCATTTCCACCTAATCCAAACTTAAACCAACCCAATGGAGCAAACGTTCCCAACTTTTTCCACCGATTCGTACAACAAATACCAGAAATGAATCAGCAAATGCAGCAAATTTTACAACAAATGCAACGACCCGTGCAATTACAACCATTGCCCCCAGATCTACAATTACCATTTCTTCATGTTAACTTTCTGCCACTTAATTTGCAACAGCAAGCGCAGAACATTAACCAACGGATACCCAACCTAAATGTAATGCCACATTATGAATTTGGAGAGCCCGCGTTCAATTTTGGAGTTTTTCAGAATCTACCTGGACTACAACCAGTTTTGCCAGCTCAGCAACAACAAGCACCAGTTCAGCAACAGCGAGCACCAGCTCAGCAGCAACAAGCGCCAGCTCAGCAGCAAGTTCAAATTGATCTGCCGCGTAATCCTGCTCAGCAACTGGTCGTGGCAGAAGAGCAAGAAATACATTTGCAAAATCAAGATCCTGCACCGCAACAGCAAGAAGCAATTATGCGACCTGAAGACGCCAACAGAATTCAGAATAGTTTCCACTTACCATTTAGAGTTTTTAATCCGGGCTATGCTGGACTGTATCAAGAAACTCTAGGCGATCTGATTCGGCGATTCGTCAATAACGTTCCAGGGAACGCAGGATGGCAAGAAGTCAACGATTATTTCTTCAATGAACCATATGAAAACAGAATTCTAACACCACGAGCTCGCTTTCAAGCGAAAATTGTTCTGAGGAATATTTTAGATATTCTGCCTCCTGCTCATAGAATTCATGCTTCCTTTACACAATTGTTAGACGTACTTCGAGAAGAGGAACCCGATATTATTTGGCTTGATGACGACGACGAAGACGATGAAATTGAAGAGCTTGATAGGTTAGAAAATGGGATGGAAGACAACGTGGAGTTTCCAAATGATCAACGAATCGTCAATGATGGAGTGATTCCGAATATATTTGGAGGACTAGAAGTGAGAGAGTTTCTGTTGGACAATAACGCAGAGTTCGGTCTAAACGCTGGTCCCCCCAGCCCGATTGCCGATCGATTGGATGCTGCCGAATTTCTGGAGAGAGACGCTGAGCGCGTTGTTCAAATACCGCCTATTGTTGAAAATGAAAATGAGCCAGAAGCAGATGCTGAAGAATTCGATCAAAATGATGAGTCAGAAGGAGGTGAAGATCGAAATGAACGAGAAGCCAAGGTTGGCTTGCAGCAACTTCGAAGACAAGCTCGCAATAATCTCATTGTTCAAGCTGAAGACCATCGGATTGGTCCACCAGCGAGTGGAACAAGAGGTTTTTGAAATTTTAAAAGCTCCAAGTATTGTCAAGCTTTCAGGTGCTAAACGCCGAGCCGAAGAAATAGCGTCGGCTGATCAAGAAGGCCCGTCGTCTTCCCGTACTCAGTCTCCTGCCTCTACATCCCACGAAAAGCTGAAACGAAAATAACGGCAGATCGCAACAAATCTAATTTTCGAACGTATGGTACTCGAAATGAGTCCACAATTATATTTATTATGTGCATAATGTTTATCGATATTAAATTTCAATACTAACCCGGTTGCTACTTTTATATTTTTAACCACTTCACAGACTCAAACGTTTTAAATTTCTCATATGGTTTTTCTAATATCTGCCGAATCTTGTCAATCATTCTTGTTTCATATGTTGTATTTTTTTCTGAATCGGTAATATATTAAATACAGTTTAATTGATTGTTTTTGCATGGCTTTCATTCAGCGTTTAATCGATTATAATTACATCTATTTCTTTTTTACCTTAAAATAGTTTTTATCTCCGCATTTCATATTTTTAGAACGATACTGGGAAAGTTTTAGAAATGGATGGTTTTGACATGGATTTCGAGGAACAGCTTGATCGCCTAAACCAGTTACAGGACCAGTTGCGCGCTGAAAGTAAGTCAAACCTTTGTATAATTTTGAATATTAACGCGGCAAAACAACTTTGATTCCGTTTCACAAAACTGGGTGGTGTTAAAAGCACATGTGATTTGATCGAACTGATATTGTAGTTGGAATGGATGACATACAGTATTTTACCTTGGCTAAAAACATTTCACTACGGTTTTTCATGTTTTCAACTGCGAGACCCTTCCTAACATATTCCACGCGCCTTTAACATTCGTCCAAGATTGTCCAAGTTTTATTGCACACGATTCAATTCTTGATGCGCTAAAGTCAACCGCAAACGATTAGATTCAGAATCTGTAGATTGTTATAAGTAAAGAAAATAGACAATGTTTCGGTGTTAAGAATCGTTTTAAATATTACTTGATTATTCCCCGTTGTTCGTTATTTTATTAGACTTTTGCAGTTCACATGGACATTGAATTGGACGTTGGAAACCTTGCCGATCAGTTTAGGATGGATCAGTTAGACGGCGATCAGCCAGATGGAAATGTCGATGAGCCTCTCGGACGGAATAGAATGGCTGGTGGCAATGATCCTCAAGATGATCCAGGGAATATTGATATTGCTGGTAATGGAGAAGAAAGAATACCTATTGGGGAGCACGAAAATCCAGCACCTCAACAAGGAGATAACCCAAATGGCCAAGGTGAAGCTGCAGTTGCGGGAGTGCTTGATGCAAAATCTTTTAAAAATAAAGTGAAAGAAGAACTCGAAGAACCTATTCTAACCGCAAAAGGAACAGAGATGAAAGGATTATCGTGCGTAATCTGCTACGACTCGTTCAGTATGTTCATTATAATTACCAAGGTTTTATTTTAAAAAATTATTTCAGACACTGGAAAACGAACACCAAAGGTGTTTCCATGCGGTCATACCTTCTGTCTGAGTTGTGTGAAAGGACTAATGACAAACAGGAGTTTTTTGAGTAGCTCTACTGTCATTTGCCCAACCTGCCGCCAAAATACACGTTTTAGTACAGGCTTAGGAACGGAGAAAATTCCAACAAATTTCAGCGTGCTGTGTGAGCATCTTGACTTTTTCTCTGAAACCCAACAGTCGGTCTTTTCAGCCATGCTCGAACAACGAAAAGAAGAAATGTTAGCAGTGCAGGGAGAGGAAATGATAGAGTGCAACGAGTGTAAAATTGTGTATGAAGGAACTGAGTAAGTTCCAAAAATTCTGCCGTATGGTTTATTATGAATCGTTCAGAGTCACATTGTGCAATGAGGATAGTTGTCAAGACGTAACTGATGAAGAACGGTTGAAACTTGTCGATAAAATCGTGAGCTTATCCATTCTGAACAATTATATTATTTCACACCTTTAGAAACGATCAAAATGTCACCTAAAATGTCGTTCGTGCATTGAAAAAAATCACTCTCGCCATAACTTCATTTCATTCGATAAGGTGGCGACGCAATACGAAGCTTGTAGAAAAATTCGCTACGCCGAAACCTCACTCACGAAAGCATTAAAAGCTGCCGATGGTGCACTCATAAGCATGGAACTCGCCAAAACCGAAATAATCGAACACCGACGAGTATGTTTCGTTGTTATTTTTGCCAGAAATCATTATAGATTTTCAGAGAATGGGAAATGCGTTAGTTAACATTAGAGCTGAGGCTGATCACCCATTTATTTATGAGTACCTGAACCGTTTCACGACTTCGGTGAAAGCATCTGAAGATCTTTTCAAGCGTCTGATTGGAGACTTAAACCATTTCGATTTTAAATCAAAGGTAGATTCCGAACTTGACATGTAATTTGACATGATGATCTGTGTTTTCAGGCTCGTTACTATCGTGCATTCGGTAATGACACACTTCGTCCGATTTCAATTGTGCAGAGAGCCACAGAAGAGATTAAACCAAAAATAGAGCAGCAAGATGAAACTAACAATCTAGTTCCACCACGAGACAGGGCTCCACAAGCAATTAATCGATTAAATAGAAATGGAAGAATTAATATTTTTGGTCCATTTCCTGCTCCTCGCAATAGACCAGCTGGTGGAATCTTAGCTGATGGTGTACCAAATATGGCAGCCATGATCGATCACGTGATGCAACAATTGGAAATGGGCGGTGAAAATGTGCGCCTGAACGTCATTGCACCACCTATTTTTCATCAAGTGCCAAACAATCCCATATTAAGAGATCCGGCCGCAGGAGAAGCTCCTATCGAGGGGAGAGATCCAGTCGCAGAAGAAGCCCCAATTGCAGGAGGAGCCGCAGAAGAACCCGTTGTCGCAGAAGAAGTCCCTGGCGTTAGAGAGGCTCGAGCCGCTGTGCGCGGTGCTGCCGCCGCCGTGCGAGGTGCTGTCGCTGCCGCTATCGCAGGAAGAGCTGATCTGGCCGACCCAGATGTTCCTCGCGATCCGCGGGATGATTTTGGCTTTGCCCATCGAATGTGGGCGGTTAGGGCTCCATTTCCTCCCCGTCGTTTTCGTCGTATGGAAAATCCTAGACAAATAAGAGGTGTCCGAGCAGCTCGTCTTAATTTAATTGAAGCTAGAGAAGCGAATCCGGCTCTCCGGGATGTAGCTGCTATTCAAGAGGCAGTTGATGCATTGAGAGATCGTGAAATTGGTGGACACATTGAGCCTATCTTCGGAAGAGCGAACAATCTTCAAGGAGAGAATGAAGCACTCGCTCGCCAACTTGAACGTGCAGAAGAACAATTGAATAGGTTACGTCAACGGGTAGACAGACTGCAGGCTATTGACGCGCAGCAGGCAGTGCCACCGCAACAACCAGCAGAAGTTCAACCAGTTCAAGAACCTTGGGTAGATCAGGTAATCGATGAACCATTGCCTCAGCTTCCTCCAATTGAGGGATACGAACCAGAAGTGATTCAAAGAGCTGAAATTGCTGAGCTAGTTCAACGTGTGATAGGAATGGTGAGAAATGAAGCACATGCGGAAGCTGCTGCAAATGGAGCACCTGTGCCTGATCATATCGAAATGCCTCACCTTTTGAACGCTGAAGCGATACCAGGAGTTCCAGACTATAACCAATTGCTACCAATTCAAGTTGCACCGTTTCTTGCTGAATTAAGACTTCTCGAACTTGAATGGATTCAAAGAGGAAGAGACCGTCGTGCACGAGCTGCCGTCGGAGTTGCTGCTTTGAATCCGTTAGCTGAGCCAGTAATCCAAGACCATATCGAGCCAATCAATCAGATTGCAAACGATGTCCCAGTTGAACCAGAAAACGTTGTAGAAAGAGGTAAAACTGGCAAAGTTAAAAACTATATATCTTTCACTTTCATTCAGATCTCCATCGACGGGCCCAATCACCTATTCCTGATGAACCAGCTGCGAAGAGAAATCGTGAATAAATGGATCTGAGTCCTTGTCAAAACATTGACCTGTACGCCATCATAATAATTAGTATTTATTTCTTTTTCGCTATATTGTTTGTTCTATATCATAATAAGGGAACCAATCTCCTATGACGTCTTTTTTATATCCCGTTATTTTCAAATTCACGGTGTTTCTTTGTATTGATATTTCAAAATAATTCTTTGAGTTTTATTTATTCAAAAAATACGATACTTACTAAGCGAACTTCCAATTTGAATTTGTTTCGAACGTTTCCGCGTTTATCAGAAATATCTTTTTGTTTGTTTCCTATTTAATCTTCGGCCGCCATAGGTTTTCCACACAACGGGCTGTAACAAAATTACAGGGGTTGAATCGAAATTCAAAATGACCAATGTCGATGAATTGTTCGGTGATATCGAGATGGGTACAGTCATTTCTTGCCCGGTTTGTCGCGAAGTTTACAGTAAGAAATCATTTCAGAATGAGTCAGTGAATTATAACCTTCATTTCAGACTTAGCTGAACGATCTCCAATCAATGTCCCTTGCGGTCACACTATTTGCTCACAATGCTCAAGCGCTCTTGTTCCGCGCCATACTCAACCTGTATTGATGTGTCCAGTCTGTCGAAAGAGACATTACGGACAACTAAACGGCGGAGCATACACATTCAGCTTTCCCAAAAATTATCAGTTGCTCGAAGTAGTAGAGAAAGTAACCAGGCTGAAGGAGAAGCAAGACAAAGTGCGTGCTGACCTATGCTTCGTCAACTGCAGAGATTGCAAGAAACGGTATTCCGAGGATTTGTAAGTTTGCATTTCGGTTTCGATTAACTTAACTTTTCATTATCTTTCAGATGCACCCTATGTGCCTGTGTGAAGGATCCTGCAAGCGACGATTTGGATTTTATGGTAAAACGCTTAATAAATCTTTTGGCACATAAACCATGCCGAATTTGCGAAAAATGAAATTTTCTTACACTCAACCTGTTCGATTTCAGGATAGACCCAAAAATCATCTGATTTGCGGCGATTGTATCACTGCATCTCATGGTACACATGATGTGAAACCAATGTCCGCGGTCAAGGTAATTCAATGAAAATTAAGACAATTTTAGACAAATTTTGTATTTGAGGCCGCTTTTGACAATATGGTGATTATGAAAGATCTGAAAACGGTAGCCGACCTTATTCGAGGAAAGTCAGAGGCTACCAGACGTGCTCTGGACAACTGCACTGATGAGCTTGATACAATCATTGGTGTGAGTAAAACTTATAATTATAGTCATTGAATTCATTTTCACATAATCATTTTCAGTTAATTGAAAAGTGCATGCTCAGATTGAAGGAAAGGCCAAAAGATGCTAGTCTCTACTGTTTAACTGCGAAATTTCTAAAGAAACTTCAATCGTTCGAGAAAAATGTTGAATCCGTAAGGAGCAGCGCCCACTTCCATGCTACAAATCTCGGGGTAAATCTGAACAAAAAAAACAAAATGTATTAAAATCGAATAAAATTCAGGGACTAGCCGATTATATCAAGAACTTCGCAGAACAGAGCCGTCCACAACCCGCACTATTTGCACGCCCAGAACAGAACCGTCCGCGGCCACAACGTGTAGCACCAAATCCAGTACCAGAAGTTCAACAACCCCCACAACAACCACAACAACAGCCACAGCCACAGCAGATTCAACCACAGCAAATTCAGCCACAACAAATTCAGGCAGAACAAATTCAGCCGCAGCAAATTCAGGCAGAACAACAGCAGCAACAACCTCAGAATCCAGCTCAAATGCGACTGCTTGACGGTGAAAACATTCAAATTGGTGAAGGAGCCAATGTGAACATCATCATTCATGTTGCTGATGAACATGAAAGAGAAGGACGTGTACGGGAGATTATGAATCGATTTGGGGCTGGAGCTGTAGCCGGTGACGTTGGTGGAGAACCGGATATTATTGCTTTCGGAAATAATGAAGGAGTCGCGGGCCTGCACATTATCAATGGTAGACAGCACGAACAAGTTTTAAACGGATTACTACGTGGAGTCTTCGATTTTCTCGATCAAGTTGCAGTGGAGCCAGGAGTTAGAAACGAGCAGAGGAATAATCACGGACAAGATCCAAATCATGAAATAGACCCAGTCGTTGATGAAATTGCCATATTTGACAGGGATTTGCTTGATAATGGTCAAATGGCTGCCCAGAATGTTCAAAGAAGAAGAGTTCAAATTAGACTTAGACTTGAGCATCAAGAAGCAGCTGTTAACAATCAACCTATCGCTGAAATCGAACATAATGAACCAGATGCTGAAATTATGGTCCAGGAGGACGAGGCAGCACATGTACATATTCCCGCTAGAAGAAGAGGAAGACCACGTCGTGATGATCATCGCGTCGATGATCCGGAACCGGAAGAGCCAGTTATAGTGGAAGAAAACGATGACGTTGGCGGAGGTCCGGCTCTTAGAAGACTTAGAAGACGCAATCCACCACGCCATGATCCTGTTCAACGCGTTCCTCGCGGAAACAATAGAAACCGCCGACAAGGTATGGCTTTCGAAGTGTGTTTTAAATTCAATGATAATTTTTCAGCTCGCCGATAAACCTGTGGATGAAACTACTAACGAACACTAACGAGTTACTTTATCTCATTTCATTTTTTACATGTCCTAATAAGTTTTTCTTTGACTAAAAAATAGTTTCGTATAAGTTTTATGAATTCACCAGTTTTGTGTTATTAGAATTTTACCTGATTCGAAACTATCGATATTACAAGAATAAATAATCTGAATGTTGAAAAAGGTACATATGAAAAGAGCATACCATCCGAAAAATCATCTCATTTTTCCCCAGACCGGACAATTGGGTGACAGAAAACAGGCTTGACGAAAAGATATAACTCTGAATGGAATACCGTATTCCCTCTGATACAATATTGATTTCATCTCTGCAACATCATTTCGCGTTCAAGATCTTCAGAAATCTCTAGAAAAACGAATTCCGTAGGCTGCAAAATATTTTTTTCGCTTCGTAATTTTGCATAATTTCTTTCATGTGTTTTCCAGAAAAATGTGCTAATTTTTGGAATTAAAATTTTTTCTACCTTGATACAAATGTACTATGTTCGGAAAACACGTGTCTATTTAAAACTTCAAATGAAGATGACGTGGTGAACTGTAGAATTTATGATCTAGAGAAACGTGAACTTCTTAGACCGCTCCCATCCGCCATGTGGAATGTTTGAATATTCTCAAAAAGAGTCTTTGCTCTGTCGAGACGTTCAATTATCATCGTCGAAATGAACAAGACAAACATGACTTCCGTGGATCCGGAGAACATTGAAAAGAGACTGTAAGTTATCGAACTAGTTAGAATAGCAAGAATCATGAATTTTCAGTGAAGAAATTAATGAAACTCTCTCATCAATCAGTGCGAAAGAAGTTCTCTTCATCATTACTCTTAGTTTTTTGGCCGTTTTTGCCGCCATCAACATGTGTCTTTTGATTTTAGAGAGAAGAAAAAAGAAGAAGCAGAATTTCACTCCACAGGCAATTGTTATTCAACCGAATAACACGAAACAAGATAACAAGTCAGGAAGAAACGACAAATCGAAGATGGCTTCTGGATATGAGAAGGATGTTTTGCCATCCAAATCGATGAAAATGAAAGTTTCCATTTCTCCAAGTATGTCTGTATCCAAAAAAGTACGTGCTCCATCAAAAGAATCAACCACTGAAGATAGTCAAGCAGCAAAAACCGAGAATTCTCAAACTGAGAAATCTATCAAAAAACCAGTTCCACTGCCAGCTCCATCAGCAGCTACAGTACCCCCACCACCACCAACACATGGAGCTCTTGAAAATGCGGCATCTGCTGATGTGACAACTGCTGTTGAACCAGTTTCTTCTCTTCCTGCCGTTAATATCAACTCGAACTCTTCTCAATCTTCAAACTCGGTTTCTTCTGTTCCAAGTGTTGTTCCAGCTCCTGTAGGAACGTTCAATGCTCCAAAAGCTGAGAATTCTCAATCGAATGAATCATCGATGACTTCTTTCACAGCACCAGAAGAAGCTAATTCCAATCGTACTAGAACTCATATGACTGTCCCGAAAGAAACGAATCCATCTACTCCATCTGCGACCACTCTTTCTGGTAACACTTCGATTGGAACTGGTCCACCAGAAACAACGAAATCAGCTGATTTGGCAACTGCGAAGGATGTTACTCTGGTAATTATAACACATAGTTTTCAAATTAAAAACAATAGTTTTTAGGCTAAATCTCCGTTGGCACCAGTTCGTACTCCAGATGTTCTTGCATCTCCAGCTCCAGCAAACATCCCAATCGTTCCATTGAATACTTCAACTCCCCCGCCGAACACCGAGAAGAAGGTGAGAAAATGAAAATTACTGTGTTTCTATTATCGAATTATTCAAGATTTGAGGTGAATACTGTGTTCCCGTCTGGATGTGGTTCGTCTGTCTGAAATTTTCTTGTTCTTTCTCAAAAGTAGATCTCTATTATGCTTTTTTTTATTTTTTGAATAAATATTTTAGTAGATTCCCCTTTTCATCTCAATCGCTTTTTTTCATTTTTCATTTTGAAATCAAGTTTCTCGACTTGATTCCAAATAGCGGCAACCCACCCGCTTTTTCTTCTTTGAGGTGGTGGTATGTGCGAATTTCTGGTCATTCAACATTCTTGCAACAATCAGACAACATTATCGAAATATGAATTATGTCTCGCCAAAAGGACACTTGACTATCTCTTCTCTCCTCCCTTCCTTTCTTCCTGTATTTCTTCTCAGCTTTCACTTGTCATTTTCCGAAAAAGAAAAGAGACATCGGACGCCTTCTTTCGTGTTTCCCGACCACTCGATCAGCTTGCTGATTCCTCAAGTTATCATCTCGTTTATATTATCACCCATCATCATTATCATCGCAAAATCCCCCATTTTCCTTTTGTTTTATTCCAATTTATATCTTTGTTAGTTGAATTTAGTTCCAAGTAATTGTATTCTAGAAATTGGAACAGTCATACTTGTATTATAGAAAATAAGTTCTTCTCCATTTTAAGTGATCTAAAAATTGCCTGCTAATAGTTGTATTATATCATTTTGCAAGCTGATCTTTTCTGAGTGTTACTCATTTCAGATTTTCAAAAATATACGGTATCAGATAAGGCTTTTTTATCTAAAATTTAGATTGAAGAATCTATAAAGTTCTTTGAAATGTAACTATTAAGAATCTGTAACAACTGAAATTATTTTAGATACTTTCTCCCTCATTTTAATCCGATACATATATATTTATAATGCGTTTTATAGTCTTTTTTGACACACTTATCATCTGTTTATTTTTCTTTTTATAACCTTGAATCAAGTCTTATCCGACTTCTATTTTTATGATCCGCAAGTCGTTTTTATCGTCCGTTGACCTAGTTTTTCTTCTATCCAATTCGTCATATTCACGCAATTATTCTGACTTATTCTTTCTTTTTCTCCATTTTCCGGTGCTCATCCATTCAACCGAATCGAGCAGTTTGCTCTGTATGCTCGTCTCCTCCGTTCAACTCTTTTGCCTAATAATGTCGACTTATCCTTCTCCTACCGTTTCATCGAATAAACACCCCGTTCCGTGTTGAGGGTCTCAAGTGGACGAGTGCATATTCATTGACTAACTACTTTTCCCTTGTACACACTTTTCTCTTCAACAATTCCTTCCATTCACCTTTTTTTTCAGCACCGAATCTGAGTCGATTGCCACGTGACACCGACCGTACTCAGATCGGTGGTGGTTCTTCTGGGTACGGTCCACCACCACCAGAAAAGGATTATTACAGTAGGACTACAGTACCACGAATGACGTCATCAGGACATACAGACGATCGACTTAAAAATAGATATGAAGCATGTCGGAGTGGAATGCATGAATTAGATGTTCTTCGAGCGAAACATACTCTTTTAATTCAGGTTTGAAAGTTTCATAAATCTCAGACTCCTTTTAATTTGCATTTATTTTCAGAATCTTCGCTCACGACTTCCAGTTATTCCGGGAAGTTTAGATGATGTACAGGCAAGAGAAAAGAAATCAAGAGATGGTTTTCTTGATCGATTCTCTTTACAATCAGTTGATTCTGGAATATCATCTCAAAATACAATAAGTTCAACTCGTAGTTCTACACCAGAAGACTTCAAATCATCAAATCGGCATTCGAATATTTATGAGTAAGCTTGTCATTTTTTTCAATTTTATAGAGAGAAGTAAAGTTTTAGGAATAGTTCTACAACAATGAATTACTCAACTTTTCGAAAAATGTCCCTCGAATCCACACATTGTACTGTTCCTCATAACAACAACAATGATAATGAGTATATGGAGAAGACAGCTTTTGCACCGCCTGTAATTACATCCAGAAGCTGTCATCGAGGAGCATGGAAAACGTCACCGCAGAGGGTTCGACCCAAAAGTATGTTCGATTCAACGACATCAGCTACCGAATACTTGTAAGTTTCTCACTCTGTAACATGTTTTTTGATTTAAAAAAGGACAATATAAACTTATTTTTTCCAGATTTACGAAGCCGCCGAGATATCCGATTGATTTGACCAAAGAGGTAAATTTGTTTTAATGTCTGAATAATCCAATTGATTTTTTTTATAGCGTCGATCAGCGTTCACCGTAATAAATCAATCATCGAAGCGACATTCAAGTATAGAACCAACAAATTTACCGAGTAGTTTAAGTCAATTAAGCCTCAACGACGAATCAAAAACACCACAAAAAGCAGAAGTTATTCGATGGAACAAGCAGGTAGTCAAACAGAGATTCTTAATTAAAAACCTCATTCATTTATGGATTCAGAAAGCAGATGCAATGTTCCGTGCCAATGTAGTCTACGTATCCACTCCAGAACATCCATCTAAACCACCACTTCGTTTCTCTCCAGCCCGTTCCCCACCAGTTAGACGGGCTCTTCAAATGGAATTGAAACCAAATCAACACTATGCACAGCCATGCAAGATACGGTCTCCCAGATTGAACTCAAAGACTGTTTTCGCTGCGAAACCGATTGCCGTGAGGTTAGTGTTCTTTTATGAAAATACCAGCCTATCCCCTCCAAAGCACGCCAGTTCGGTTTTGTCCGCTGGCTCAGTTTCTCTCCTCTTTCAAAAACCGCTGCGGACATCGCCTCAGACAAACAGACAACGCCCAATTGTCTTTTATATATATCTTTTATGAAAATATGGAAGACAAAACTTTGATTTTTAGACCAAATGTCTCACCTAAAGTGGCTCAAAGATCAACGTGGCTTCAATCGCAACCTCTGTGAATGCTGTCTCGCCTTCTTCATCTTTTCATGAAATCTCATCTAGATATTGAAATAAAACAACTCTGGAAACCAGAATCTGAAATCCACGTCATTGTGTAAACGGACTTTTTTTTTTAAATTGAAACAACTGTAAATCTTTGTAAACATATTGTACCGCTAGTGACTAAACGTATAAATTTTTTCATATTGACTATGAATTCGTCCCAATAAATTATCAAATTTCACGCTTTGTTTTCTTTCTGCCAGAATAACTCGTGTGAACTTGAAGAATTCCGATAGCGTACTACCCCATTCGTTTTTTTTCTCAAGAAGAATGAAGAATTGAAACTGGGAAACGAAGAAGAATAATAATAATATATTTTCTCTTTCTCATTTCATGGAATGATGACTGAAAGTGTGCAACCGACAGGCGAAATTGCTGTCCGAAGCCTTGAACCACTCGCTATTGAAATTCCTGGAGAGCCGAGAGTCGATTCAGTCGACGCTTTTTGTGATAAATATTGCTCAGAGAATATGGAAACTAAAACTAAAATCTATATTTGTTTGCTTCTCATTCTCCCTTCTTTGGTATATTTCCTGGTTTCAATCAACTTTTCTCATCCGAAAAAAGCGAATATCCAGGTAAGATACTAAACCTTTATTTTGAATAAAATAATTATTCGCTTTTAGAGGTCAACATAAAACTCTAATTTACGGTATCTTTTATTATAATTATTGAATCTCAAGAAATAACCACTCACTGAAAATCTCTCCCAAACATTAGTGAAGTTGATTACTGTAGAATCTTTCAGCACTTCGAAAAGCCTATTATACTCAACATTACAACGTTTTCTGAAGAGAATTTCTCAACGGAAGAGTATGCGGAATCGTTCGATCTTGCAGTCAAGTACGTATTCCCAACAACTTTTACTTTCTAACTTCTTTTTTTCAGAAACGATCAATTGGTTATGCCAACCGGAATCAGCAGGTTTCTTTCATTCATTTAAAATCTATTGGAAGATTTTCCAGTTAGAGAGGGATATCAATTTAAAAATTATGTTCTTTTCAGCGAGACTATCAGAAGATATGTTGCCACTTCCTCTGTTAAACGAGACTTCGACGACGAATCTACAGTTTATTTGCTTCGTCGATCATGATGAAAAGAAAATAGATGATAACATTAATTTTCGTTCTTGTTGCTTTAGTAAATCTTCTTAATTTGATTTCCAGTATTAAATAAAGACATTTAACATCTGTCAAGATTTATCTGGTTTACAATCAACTTTCCTATCTGCCATCTCCATTCCTCTTGAGAGAAAGAGTCGCTCATGTTGAAGAGACGACAGACGAAAAACAAAGACAAGGCGCCTTTGCCGTGCTTTTGTACTTTTTAATATGTTTTTAAAAATCATTTTTTCTAATTTCAGGACAGATGATACGGTTGGCTGTCGTCAGATTAACACAAAGTGCCTCTAGAAGACAATTCATTCAACATCAACTTCAATTTTCGACGTCAGTAGTTAGCTACGCAAAAAAGAAAGCTGATAACAAGAAAAAGGTTACTATAATTTTCAGTTTGTACTGAAACATAATTTTCAACTTTCCTACAAAAATAATGTTTCAATTAGAAACAACTAGCTGATTCCAGACTCCACCAGCAGTATTTTCCAATCTCGATGACAACACAGTTGTACAGAATGCACTGAAAGAAATTCAAAGAGTTGAGACTCTTCTTGTTGAAGAACTCACGAGACATTTCTCACTGAAAGTGAGTTAATAGTGTGGTTCTTC
The DNA here is from genome assembly GCA_002259235.3 of Caenorhabditis latens. NCBI lineage: Eukaryota > Metazoa > Nematoda > Chromadorea > Rhabditida > Rhabditidae > Caenorhabditis > Caenorhabditis latens. The sequence goes on along the minus strand of CM056092.1, from coordinate 10,360,749 downwards.
GTTGAAAAACTTTGTTTCTTCTGCTCCAGGTTGACATTCGTCAGTACGAAGATATTATGGTGAAACTTGAAAATGGAAAAGAGAAGCCACTTTCTATGGTCGCTCGTGTTACTTTAAAATCGCCTTTGATGGTCATGATGAATTTTCAAGATAATCCAACTGCAATAAAAGCTGCGAAACTAGCAATCCAGGTTCATTTTCTTTTCGACTGTTCCTATTCAAACTGAATTTTTCAGAAATCCACATTAAATGTGACTCCACAACAAGAAGGAGCTGTTCTCTATGTAAATGTGCCACCAATGAGTAAAGAGCGAAGAGAGAAAATGGCGTCTGATGCAAAAGGACGAATTTTGAACGAGTACAAAAAAGCGATCAACGAGATTTATTCAGCAAGTGATAAAAAATCATCAGCTGAATTTTCGACGAGACCCGATGATGCTAAGAAGACTAGAGAAGCACTTTTGACTATGAAACATGCTGCAGAACAACGAGGAAATCTCATCATCGAGGAACGACGAAAGCAGCTCCTTAAACAAGTTGTCTAATCGAAATCTCTCTCATTGTTATTGCTCAATTGGTGCCGATAGTATAAATGTGTAGAAGATATTTTTAAGGTGTAATAAGATACATTCGATTGTGTCAATAAATTAAAACCGATCAAAACAGAGAAAAATTGGGGAGTTGAGAGGAATAACCGGGGAAAAGTTAAATGAATTGCCAATTAGAAAAGGACGTCATCCAACTTGCGGTATCCCTTCTTGTCGATAATCACCACCTTGTATCCAGGAATATTAGCGACGAAGCGTCTCTTGGCTTCGCCAATGCATTTGTTCATCAGCGCGAGTCCCTCAGCTTCGGACATGTCTTAAAACTTCATTGATTAACATGGCAAGAAACTTTTTTAAAAATCACCTTTCTTGTACTCACGATCCATAATAGCGTAGCAGAATCGTCCACAGAATCCGCGGAACAAGTATGGCTGAAAATGGATGACTAAAAGTACGTAATCAATGTTTCGAATACCTGTTGAGCAAGACCGTTTGCCAAATAATCAACGGATCCTAGGAAAGCCTTTTCCTCTTTGTCATCATAACCTCCAATCAGTACATCGACGGTATAGTGATCTTTTGAACGGAGACCTTCGGCAATGCTGCGACGGACGAAATGATGAGCGCATGCTGGGGACACCTCATAACCTGTAACAAACAACTTAGATTAATATAAAAGTTAGTACACATACCATTTCTGACCGAGTAAAGTTGAAGGTTTCTTTTGGTCCAGTCGCCGAACTGAGCGACATCTCCTTCTTCCCCAATACACATCATTGTGAGTTTTTTTCCCAGTCTGTACTCTTTGTCATTTTCTGAAATTCCATTATTGAAGTTTGAGCATTAAAATCATTGAAACTGACCGCTGTCTGCGAGAATGGCTCCGTAAGCGAATGTGGCCTTGTCCGCAGCCAAAATCACGTAATTTTCGGTGGAGATTCCCACCAGGAAGTGCATACCGGCCATCTTGTCTTAAAAAAACATATAGGTACGCGTGAGTTTACACACGAATACAACTAGAAAGAAAATGCTGTCGAAAACAGAACAAAAAAGATGAAACTTTCAAAAAAAATTGGAAATGATGACGTCCGTGACTTGGCGTAAAATTCGGTGTGTCTGTGTGAACTTTCAATGTGCCTTAAATTACGACAGCTATCCACTGGCAAAATCGGAGAAAGAGCCGTGAGATGTGAAGGCTAATATCGCAATGATTGGAAAAATAATAATAGACTGAAGATTCGTCTCTCAAAAAATTAAAGCTCAACATGGATAGCTGAATATAATTATTCTGAATATCAACTCAAGGCATTCTTTGTGAAAAAGGAGACGAGAGAGAGAGTTGAATTATGAAAAATAATAGGTCTTCGACTACAAAAAAACATAACTGAATGTATTAACAGCTTATACAGCTGCTTATGAAGCATTTCAAGCATGTGGATCTATTAGTTAATGTGAACCGAACTGTATTGTTTGTTGAAAAGATGGCACATTGCAGAAAATCCCTCAAAAATTTATCATTAGACTGCTCTTCACCCAAAAACTTCGATCGTTTCCTCCTGAGGTCTCGCACCGATTAATAGTATTATAAGAAGCCCGTTTTATCTCAGCGCGAACTTGTAATTGTTTTGCCCGCGAAATATTAAAAAGTCAAAATAAGGCTTCTTTTTTTTCTCGAATATGCCTTTAAAACATTCATATGAATATTCATTTTGTTTCTCTCGACTTTTTTAGAAAGCATTTTTACAGAATGACCGAGGAGCGCGGGAAATCCTCACAGCCACTAACGACCTCATCTGCGTACATCTTGGGAGGCTCATCGAGCACAGGAACACTCTTTGATTTCGATGGTGTCTATATTCTCGATGGTGGGCAACCTGAAAAAACACCAGGATTTCTCATGACTGTTAAAACAGTCAGTGCAGTGATTCTCTCGGCACCAACTCTCAATAGCTTAGGATCTACTGCATCGTTGTTAGACCAGGTGAATTAATATTACAGGTTTTCTCTTCAAATCAAGTATGTTTTAAGGGAAAAGTTGCCCCTGTATTCATGAACACAAAGCCACTGAAAACAGCAAAGCCTGAAAGCAGCGGAGAAATCGTCAAGACCATCCAGGATGTTAATTCGAAACTTATTTGTGACACTTCGCTGCTCTTCGATCCGAAATATCCTTCCATTATTCTATATAAATCAGGTGTGGTTGGAATCCTCTCATTGTATATTCTAGCCGGAGATGCAAAGGATGGAGAAGTCATCACCAAAGCGTTAGCATCTGGAAATGAAGCCGAGGTGGATCGAGCAGCCGCCAATCATGGAACGATCGGAGTCTTGTTGTGGAGGCCAGCGAGCGCTGATAGTTCTGTGATCCGAGTCCTGATTTCGGGTAACTTGGAGGATGCTATTTATCGATTTATTCAATTTTATTTTCTTTACAGGAACTTCTACCATAAGCAGAATTCAACAATCTCTTGACAAAGCAGCCAAGTATCTTCCATTCCTCAACGCAGCAACAGTGAAATCTAAAGATGCTCTGAGAGTTATTCCCGTTCCAACGATTTCAAGACCTATTGCCTCGTCAGTCGGGAAATTGGGAGCTGGAAGGCCAACAGCTAGAGCCATGACATCAGGACCGTCTTCTCGTCCAACCAGCACTGCTAGTTCTTCGAGAGAGCCGTCTTATCGAGCACCCACCACCACCAGACCTGTTCGTCCAATAAAAAAACCTTCATCGAATCCTGTGCCACCCAAAACGACCCAGGCATCTGCTCCGGCTCCAGCAAGACCACAAGCGAGAGGATCAGCTCCACCGAAGCCACTCAGCTCTGTCAATAGTACAAAATCAGCTACCACAGCGAGAGCTGCAGGACGTACCACTGAGCCTCCCGGTCAGAATAAAAAATTGGTGAAGGTTCGCGGAGCACATCTTTCAAAGCCAATGCAAAAGACTGTGCCATCGAAGCCGACTGTTCCAGTTCCGATTGCAGAGCCAACAGAAGCAACGAAATTGCCGGTAACAGGAACAACCGCTCCTGTTCCACAGTCACAAAACTCCACAATTGAACTGGGCGATTCAACGTACTTTGAATCGAATAAATCAACTCAGAGTCACGGTTTGGTGTTTTCGGATATTTCATCTGGAACTCCTGTGGACAGCACGATGAAACAAATGGGTTATGACTCGGTTACACCATCAAATCAAGACGGGAGAGAAGAATCCTCTGAAAGTAAAAATTATGTTCCAAGCAATACTGGATTAGACGAACAAGTCAGAAACAAGATCGTGGTAACCCCAAAAGTAATATCATGAAATTAAGTTTAATTCCTTTAAAAAATTTTCAGCTTGTCTTTTAGAAATTGGAGACACTTAATTTTTCAGGTTTCGCTTCACGGCACGGACTGCAGCACCGATCTTCTGCTTGACTACACTCCACAAACTGTGGACGCTCTCAAAGCACCAGAACGTGGTCATTCGAATCTGGGCGGAGCTCTTGATGAAACAGAAACCAGTCCACAGGAAAGCATCCTAACCTCTACACATAATTTGGTTAGTACGTAGGATATCAACTAAAAATATCAATATGAATATCAACTAGGTCATGAATTTCCGAAAGTTTTCATTTATGTAAAAAAAATCATTTATGAAGTTTTCACTCGTTCAATTTTTAGGAGTCTCGAATTCCACAAGACCCACAGGAAGAGGTGAACAAACAGTCGGAGATCTGCAATGAAATTAACAGAACTGCAGAGACGGCTTCAGGAAATACCACTGTTGTCGGAGACGTCACACGGCTTTCACGAGATCTTCAAAAGTTAGATATCGATGAGAAGACTGAAGAGTACATTTCACAACTGAGTGCTCAAATGGTAGAGGATGCCACGTTGCCGTTCACCAATGCATTAGCCAACACAATTGCTACTTCTGATGGATTCACCGGCTCACAACAATTCGCCGGCCAAACAACAAACCCGATTCCATCAAACGGCGCTCCGAAAGAAGTCCCACGAACCGACTTGATGCAATCAAGGGCTAGCGTTGTGGAGAGTGATGGAACAACCGTTGACTACGAGAAAACCGATCCAGCGTTGGATGATGTTCTGAATGCATGTGTTTTTGAAAGCGAGCGGGTTGATTCTGCTACCGTTCCGACTGCTGCAAACTCTGAAACACTTAATATGCCATCTGTTCCTGGAACCAAAATCGCTCCGAAGCCCGTCAAGTTCGCACGTCCATATTACTTCGATTTCGTCACGGTTCCTAGAAACGAGAATATGGTGACCCCTATTTCTGCTGCTGGTCTCCAGGAATTCATGTCAAAAGTACGATCGAAATATTTGCTTCTGGCTTCGAAGAGTATTACCGAAGAGCAGCTGCAAGGACTTTTGACCGGAAAGCAGACATGGTGTGAAAGTGGTGAGTTTTGTTACGGATCCTTCAGAAATTTTTAATCTTTTCTCACTTCAGCTCATCCCTGTACCATCATTCCCACGCACGTATCTTCAACTTTGCGCGATTTCTGCGAGAAGAATGAGTTACATTTCCCCACTAATCATCTCACTGTGAATACTTCAGTTGATAGAAATCGAATGAATATCAGCTCAAGTTTGGAAGATTTTCAGTTTGAGGTAGCTCATATGTTCTTCTAGTGAAATCATCAAACCTCAGATCGTTCGTTTCATGTATAATGTTTTATGTATTGCCCTCATCCACCACACATTTTCTATGTGAATGATTACTATAAATTCCCAGTCTTTATACTTGCCCTCACTCATCCCATAATTTGTTTTATTTTCCTGAAGCTATCCCGACACCACTCACCCAGCAATATCGAGGTCTCCCTTTCTTCCAGTATTACCCTGTCAGATTGCTCTCGTTAGAAGACTGAATAAAATAGTCTGTCTTATCAAATATTTCTTTAATAAGTTTTCTGAAAGAAATTCTTAATCTTGTCCAATTTGATCATAAACTCAAAATGCGTAATGATTGGGCCGGTTCACAGATCTGAGCTCACTTCTCGAAGGAGAATTAGTTTTATGAGATATATTTGTTCACTTTGAACAAGTCTTAAAGTTGATATTATATATGTGCGAAGAGTGTCATCAAGTGCATTGGTAAACATTAAAATCCTCCAATCATGTGTTTTTTTTCATTCCCGATTCAATCTTTGATATTTTTTTCATTATCGGATCAATTCTCCAGTCGTAAACGAGCAGATTGGACTACCACCATCTGTTCCACGTTCGTTTGAATTCATCTTTTCTTCAATTTATTCATTCTTGAAAGAGAGAACGCAGATGTCGTTGAGTAGGAAAAGGAAATAAGAAATGCTCAAGAAAGAGAGAAAGATTTCTCCGACAATTAATCATTGTCTTCACTCCAGGAAGCGGGGAGGCGAAACCGCCGTTCGGATTACACCATCGGTACCACTTCATTCATTCCCTCCGGAGGCCACCCGTGTTTATAAACAATAGAAATAATAATAGAGGGAGAGTTTCGGAAAGGCATTCACGGTCACCGGGTCACAATGTTTCATGATGTTGAAGAAAATTAAACTTCGTTCGGATTTGCATCTTGATGTAATTCTTATTCTTTCATGTTCTGTCAACTACAGTATGCCTGCGGATGCTTTCATTTTTCAGACTTCATTTCAGATGGTTTTTCAGATTGTTCTTCCGTTTTATGATCTTTTATTCATTTAGCAACTTGGATATCTACTTCAAAATGCATTCATCATCTATTTTTGTATTCAATAACTTGGCTGGTTGAGAACAAGTCAATGGTACCCAATTTTCCGATTCTCATATTCAATTCACAACATGTATCGGGTCCATTCTCCTAAATTAGCATTCTTTCCTTCCTTCCCCCTTCTGTCTTCATGTCGTTTCCAATTCATCCTTCTAAACCCCCCATCGTCACTTCTTTTTCCCCGCTGCTCCCCATTGATTCTTCTATACATCTCTGCGTCTTTCAACCACTTTTCTTCGCCAGTTGTAGTCGTTGCTCTCTTCACAGGAGCACATGAATTCACATGTTTGAGCTCCTTTCCCATGCTTTCGTTCTCCGTCTATTTGAAACATACACACATATACACACACACATGTTAATCTGATACTTCTTCCGGTTTCGGTTTCTTTCTCAACTTTTTAGAATGCAAAAATATCTCTGAAATCTACTGGATTCGTAGATGTAGATGTATTTCGACCCACTCTTCTACGTTCTGATAATTTCATTTTGATTTCTTCTACTTCTTGAATAAATAATTGTATTAATCCTGGTGTTGGTCATCTTGAACTCTCGGATTTTCAAAAAACAGTTGATCTATCTTTTACCGTATTTTTTGAATAGACACATAAGAAATCTGTCAACTTCCCAACAACCATCTAGATTTGCATAACACTTCCTTTTGAAAAAAAACTAGAAACAAGTCTTCTAATCATCAAAAAGAATCAATTCCATGACCATTATTGTTGATCTTTCTGATGTTTACCTGTACTTTATTTCAAAAATTTGTTGTTTCTCAATGTTTTCTGTAATGCTCTAAGCCTCGAATTGCGTAGTCGTTTCGCACTTGTTTGCCCTTCCATCCGACAATTTTTGTATGCTTTTCGATTCTTCCCACTCCTCCGCTACCACCTTCTTCCATGTTTCGCTTCCTGGTTTTCCCTAGTTTCACTATCTTTTTTGCAATCCTCTTTTCTATGAACTTTTAGTTTTACTTTTTGGACAAAATATGTTTGAGTGTTTCAAATGATCAATATTGAAGAACGAAAGATGAGTGAAGAGGATGAATTGGCTCAATTGAGATCAAATGCTGATAATTTATCCCGATGTCTACATGTTTTATTGGAAAAAATTGAGAATATCGAGAAGAAGAATGGAAAAGAGCAAGATGGTGATAGTACAAAAGTAAGTACTTATTTAGAAATATCCAATTGCCGTCGAGATACAGTAATCCCACAGTACCCATCATTTTTCATAAATTCAGAGCAGCGGAACGTCTTCTTCGAATAAAGATGGAAAAGAAAAGTTTGAACAAGTAGAAATAGAAGAGAAAACAGAGATTGATCCGAAAACTGGATTGAAAAAGAGAACGATAGTAACTGAAAGAGTGCTGACTACGAAAACATTCCATGCTCTTGCACTTGATGGTCCATCTCCAACAATGACACCAATTCTTCGTTCATCTGGAAATAAAAACCATAATTATGCACCAATTCATCAATCGGCCATCCTTCTTCCACAATACCAGTCGAGGCAAACAACCGTCGACGCAGGTCAATTATCTCAGGTGGAGGTTGAGAAGCATGGCGGACAGCTGGTCGTCACCAAAATTAACGAAAAAGCAAATTATGACTTGAAGCCGGGAGACGTTATTACTCAAGTCGACGGGAAAGATGTCTATTTTCGAGCGGATATTGAGAATTTGAAAGGAAATGTTGAGTTGACACTAGAGCCAGCTGCTATTCATTGTGCACCTGCAGTGAGTCAGACTCAAAGATTTCAGATAATGTTTCTTTTGAATTGCAGAACTTCTTCCGAGTACAGGATAGCTACAGTTCTCGAGAAGACGTGGATCGTCCATGTCTCTGGTTGGATCTAGAAGTTTCTCCCGGAGATGTAATACAAGTTTTGAGTAAAGATGAGAAATGGATGCAAGTTAGAAAATTGGGTGACTTGACACAAGTTGGATATCTTCCATCTTCAATCACAATGGAGAAAGTATCAATGTTATGTCCATTCGGAAGACGAACTCTTGTTCTTCTTGGAGGTGTTGGAACTGGAAGAAGAGATATCAAATCAATGCTTTTACGTCTTGCACCACACTATTTCTCAACAATTGTTCCCCGTAAGACTTCGGGAAGAGCTAGTTTCGGTTCAATGTAAAACTTTTATTTCAGTAACATCACGAGCTCAAAGACCAGGAGAAGTAGAAGGAAGAGATTACCATTTCGTGAGAAAAGAAGACATTTATCAGAAGATTCGTGACGGAGGAATGGTTGAATGGGGTGAAATGGATAATCAGTTATATGGAACAACTGCAGATGCCGTTAGAGCTGAAGTACGTAGTGGAAGAATGTGTGTTATTGATGCTGCAACACAGGTCAGTTGAGAAACGATAACTGTTTCAGAATTCAGAGATTTTCAGAGTGTCGACTACTTATATAATGCAGAGTTCATGCCCTTTGTAGTCCATATAGTTCCACCGCCAATTGAAGAGTTCATTCAACTTGAAGCTGTTAAAAGAACCCATCGGTTAGTCGGTTGAATTAGGGAAATAAGTATTTTAAATTTCACTAAAAAATTAGAAAGTATTGACACTCTTTAAACAATTGTAAAGCTTCTGATTTAAAAAACAAATTGTTGAGCAATAAAAAACGAATTTTTGTAAACTTAGGATAAGTCGGTGAAAAATGTATAGCCTATGAACTTCCTTCTTAGTAAAAGTAAAATAAACAAACCACTGTGTTTTCCATTTTATATTTGGGTAACCACAAACCTTATTCTGCTGCTTTAGTTACCGTAGAGTTACTGTAGTCAAATATTTAATGAATCAGTTTTTAATATGTTCATACCTTCAGAACCCAGGAACAACTACGATCAATCTGTGAGGAGAGTGCCAAGATTGGATTACAGTGCAAGTCGAGAATTCATTTGACTCTTGTCAATAGAAATATCGATGTCACATTCAAACGGTAACTTCAATTCTTTCAGAATCTCCCCCAACTCCTTTTTCTAATTTCAGACTTGTTGATGCACTGGAAACTCTTCGATACGAGACCCAATGGGTTCCACATAACTGGATGTGTTAGTATATTATGTTTTTCTATTTTTAATAAAAAGAAGAATCACTGCCGATTCAACCTCTCTGTTCCCTATTTTGTCCCTTTTTTCTTTCTTTCATATCCCTCCTAGTCGATCTCTCACTCCCACGCCTCTTTTACCAAATAAAATGAATTGTTGCTGACTCTTCTATTTACACACCTTGCTTCCGAGCTCTCATTTGCCCAAATCCATTTCATTCATTTCAACATCCAAAAAAATCATGAGGTTTCCGATTTTATTTTTCTGTATAATTCTTGCAACATTCACTAAAATTTCTGCAGATGATGTGAGCTCAATGTTCTTTCGTTCTGGAAATCAAAATTCAAATTCCAGAAAAATTCAAACTCAGTTGAACAACTGTTATCAGATGATCCAATCAGTAGTAACAATACAGATGCATCAGATGGAAAATTGACTATTGAAGAGCAATTCGATGACAATAATTCTACTTTGACAAATGGAACTGATGTTCTTTCAACCAGAGGATCATCTATTCCTACTAGTTCTCTTGGTCCAGATGTCAAGACAACTACTCCGAAATCTGGAAAACCAAGAGCACCCTCTTTCACGGTTTGGTCTTTTTTCAGTGAGTTCTAGAGCTCTGATAAGAATAAATTAGGAGAAATAGGTAGTACATGTATCAATCTGATCCATTGATACAACTTTCTAATGTTAATGCCTGATTGTACTCCTAGAATATTAGAATATGATAATATTTTAAAATCTAGATACATATATTTCTCTTTGGTTGTAACTGATTTAATTAGGACGCTGTACCATTTTTAAGTGAAAAAAGCTGGTTGACTTCGAAAAAGTTATCCAGAGTTTTAGATTGACCGATTTCGCCAAAAAGTAGTCAGTCAGCAGATTTAAGTGCGCAAAGAAATTGGAGAGCTGATACTGCATAGATCGATACCAAACTTTTCGAAATTAGTTAACTTCTCCTCTATTCACTTTTTAAAAACTGGGTGTTGTTATGTTTTCAACTTTAGCTACACAGTAACTTTCCAATAATACATGAGCTAAACCAAACAAATCAAACATCTTGATTAAATAAACATTAACTTTGCTTGAATCACCAAACAAAACCGTTTGGCATTTGCAGAAAAAAAGAATTACGAATAAAGCCAACTTGACGGACTGACCGCCTCGGCCCGGTCCGGATTCAAGAAAGGAATCTAATTTTTAAACCAAATGTTTAGAGTTTTTTAAAAAAAATTTTACATTAAAATCCCCAAACTCTCGTTTCAAAACTAGCTTTTGATTGAATTCTATAGTCAAAAATTTGAGTTTTTAGGAAAAGTTCGAAAAATTTCGAAGCTTTGTTCGAAAATTTGGACAAAAAAACTTACATTTCAATTCCGAGCCGAGAAAAAACACCCGAGTTTGGAATAAAGTTCTATAAACCTCCGTGATATGTGAGAACCAAGTTTATAATCCTCAGAACTTCCCGTTTTCCCAACAAATCATGAAAAGGAATTGAGTTTTGATGAAGATAAGAGGTTCTCAACTGATCTTTCGTCCCTGGAACATGAGAGAGAAAGTGTATTTTTTAAAGTCTTCCCACCAAACGACTGGAGATAGATCCAATCAGGAAACAGTCAAGAGTACTTGTAGGATGAAACCTGCAAAGCTTTCCTGGTGTCAAAGCAAATTCAATTAATTTCAGTTGGTATCTTCGTTGCTTGTCTCATCATTGGCCTTGCTGCATTCGCTCTGAAATTCTTCTGTCAACGACGAACTCCAGGAAACAATGTCCCATACTCAGCCTATCAATGATTCATTTTCTCTCGATTTCCCGCCTTGTTGTGAATAAAACATATAATCAAATTGTGTTCCAATGTTCTTCGTAACCCATTTCTTTTCCTTTTTTACTTCCAATTTCCCTCTCCGTCTCGCACCTTCTCATCGTCTAACCGACCTCTCTTCCAAGATCTCCAAGAGATGACCATCGAACTGCAAACTGGAGAGATAACTCGGATTGCGGAGACCTTGGACAACAAGATGCGAAAAAGAAAAGAAAGTTACAGCGCGACGGATCGAGTAGGAGGTGGAGGAAGAGGACGGGAGGACACTACTAATGACCCACAGACTTGTGCGGGATAGATCCATTCATATATACATTCTTGTTCTCCTTTCCCGTTTATTCTTCCTCTCATCCCTTTTATTTAGAAATTCAATTATTTTGATTCAGGAAGTTCCACGTTGATCTAGAATATGACGCTTCTGTATTTTCATTTGAATGAGGTTTGATCATTCGGATAATTTCGTAAAGGGTTAGTATATACCGTATTCTACTTTGACTCAGATTCAGCTGTTGTCAAGATGTTCTTCTATACGTTACTGATGGCGTGTAATCGAATTGATCTAGAAAAATCTTTTTTGTAATTCGAAAATCATAGACTTCTTCTCTATGATGAATCGATTTGAACCTTCTAGAAGCTTGTCTTTTTTTGTAATATTTGTGCAATGTGGCGAGTGCAGTGACCTACAAAAACGGTGACGTGGCAGCTGTTTGGTTACACTTTCATTACTCAGATGCACCAGACGGACACGATGAGGGTCGCCACCAGATGCTTCTTCGGCTCAACATAAACATTCCTTCGCTCTTTCTTCCTACTAGTATACTCACTTTTCTTTTTTAAATTTCTTATTCTCTTCTCTTTCTCTTATTCATTCCTTCTAGAGCCTCAATGATTTTCAGAATGCGTGTCATTCTTCTGTGTCTGTTGGTGGCTGCTTGTTTCGCCGAGGAAGAGCAAAAACTGCAATGGAAGGATGAAGATGGCCTCGAGATCAAGATCATCAGACCAATCAAGGCCGAGAAGTGTCCAATCAAGTCACAAGAAGGAGATGTTCTAGATCAATGGTACAAACTGACAGATAAGGAAGGAACTGAAATTGGATCAAACTTCAACAAGAAGCCGTAAGTTTGAATGAATGAGTTATTCAGATGGATTCATTTTCTCTTTTCAGATACACATTCACTCTTGGAAAAGGACAAGTTATCCCAGGAATGGAGAGAGCAATGACTGGAATGTGCAAGGGAGAGAAGAGAAAGGTTGTGATCCCAGGAAACTTGGGATTCGGAGCAAAGGGACGTGAACGTGATAACATCAAAGAGGATCAAACCCTCTACTACACCGTTCAACTCGTCGATTTGTTCCGAGCTGTTCCAGGAGAGAAATGGACGACTGATGAGGGAATTGTGATCGAACAAACACACAAGATTGAGGCTGATAAGTGCAAGAAGTCGAAGACCGGAGACACTATCCATCAACAATACGTTCTTCACTTGGAGGATGGAACTTTCGTCGATTCCTCTTTCTCTCGTAACGCTCCATTCATCTTCAAGTTGAATAACAACGTAAGTTTATACAGTTCAATCGAAAAGAATCTTCTAATTATTCATTTCCAGGAAGTAATCAAGGGAATGGATATTGCTATGACTGGAATGTGCGAGGGAGAACGTCGTCAAGTGATTATTCCATCGGACTTCGGATATGGTGATGATGGAAGAACTCCATCGATTCCAGGAAAGGCTCGTCTGTATTTCGATATCACTCTCGAAAAGCTCATCCAACGTGATGAATTGTAAATTAATTGTTACCAATAAGCTCCCCTTTGTTTTCGCATGTTACGGGATTTAATCATTCGCATTTGTGATTCTCTTTGTTGTTTTTATTGTTGAGGCAAAATAATAATAAATCGATTTCACCTTTTATTCATTAAATCCTGTCAGATTAGGTGATATTTCGAAACAAAATGTTACAGGGTGTCATACGCGGATGTCAGGATTGAATTAACAAGGAAAGCAATAAAAATTGAAGGGAAAACAACAACAATAACAATGAATGGTACAGGATCAAAGATTTAGCCTATTTTTCGATGTGTTGAACAAAGATGGTACGAAACGGGCCTTCTTGCTCGACGCGAACGTTGCGGCTCTTTATATTCACTGTAACGATGGAATGATTAACTGTCAAAAGAGTTTTTTATTACAGAGTAAGCCTTCGAAGGCGATAGCTGCTTCTTTACAAGTTTTATCAGTAGTGAATTCATTGAAATCCAACCAACCAGGATATTTTGATTCCGCTTCTCTGAAAACTGGTCATCTAGGAGAACAATTCTCAGAAATCACTCACCTCAGCAATTGGTCATGAATTATCTGCTTGTTGTTAGGTAGTAGCGAGCCAGATGAGTAGAAAAATATTTCATCTTCCTTCGCTTCCATTGCGAGACGCATGCGCTCTTCTCGATCGAACGCTCGGAGGCGACGCTGAACTTCAAATGAGTCTTCTTCCAAGTCTTCGGCTGAAATGAAACAAAACATTAGTATTCAAACTAAATAGGATAACTCACTTCTCTGATGTCCGACACCCAAACTACTTTTCTGTCTTTTTCTAACATTCTCAACATCTTCTGTTCTGATTGACTCAAATGGATCACTTGCTCGCATGGTTTCATTGTTTGGGTTAGATAAGTTAAGATGGGCGTAATTATGAGTAACTGGTAGCGGTTCTAAATCCAATTCCTCAATAATCGCTGCTTCTCTCTCCTTCTCCGGTGTTAGCAGCCTAGTGAATGCATAACTCAAGTTCTGTGATGCGGAATCTACGAGCTTCTCATGCGGTTGATCATTTGCAATGTTTTCCAACAGTTTGGTAACAGGTAATTCCTCTTGCATTAGTTTTGTCTGGTCATCAATCTGAACTGGCATTAACTCATCGTTGTACCTTTCACGTTGATACAGATCTTCTTGAAATTCTACCGGCTCATCCAGGCGATTTGGTGTCAACAGACGCATAGCTGCAAACTTTTCCGGCTCTTCTCTGATTGATTCCTCGTCCGTTTCGCTAACAGCGTATCCAGTATAGCCACGAAACACACGGGATTTGAACAATTCCTGGACTTCCTCAGGCAAGTTATGCGAGATCCCAAAGCTCGGGGCGGAGTTGAACATGAGCAACGGAATGTCACTCTTTCTCTTTTTTGCAGTAGAAATGACTATAATATCTTCCTTTTTGCGAACTAACGATGACCAATCAGCTTGAAGTGCATTTTGTACAACGTCTTCGATTTCTATGTCATCGCCATGTACAAAAGGTAAATTTCGTCTTGACCTTTTTCTCTGAGGCGGAATGAACTGTATCTGAGAGTCAAGCTCAAGACTTGGACTTGAATTTTCACCAGTTCGATTTGTTTCTGCTGTTCCTCTAATCTCTACTTGGATATTAGGATCTTCGATTGGTGTCGTGGGCTTATCGGCTCTCATAGTTTGCCCTTGTTCCGTTGTTACAGCTTGGTCTTCGATTCTTGAAGTTTGATCATCTGTTTTCAGGGTTGAATGAAGATCAGTCAAGTTGTTCTGATTGATAGGAGTATGTGGACGTGAGGATTGTCGTCGTCGAGCAACTTCCCGGTCTTGGAATTCTTCTTCTTCTTCTCTTTCTGTTTCCAATCTTGATTTTTTAGGAGGAGGTGACAACATGTCTTCAAAAAGATTAAGATCTTGTGGTACTGGCGGCAAGTTTGTTTCTTCGAGCGATAAAGACAAAATTGTTTGCAAGTACGCGGTTACTTTTGCTTGTTGATCTAACGGGACATCCACCAGATCTAGATCATCGAGTTGCGCAGGAAGAAGCCTTTGTGGCTCCTCAATATGATCCAGAACTGCTCCAGCTTCCAGTTGATTTTGACCTGCTTTCGATTCATCAATCCACTCAGTCTCCTTTTCTGCTTCCACGGCGACAGGTCTCTTTCTTGCATTTGCAGAATGTTCCTTTCCACGTTTGGAAACAATGTTCTCATCAAAATTTGCAAAAACAGTAGCTGCTCGCTTTTCTCTACTTTGTTCGTTTGATCCATTTCCTTCAACGAAAGTAGAGTGTAAGGTATCACTTTTCTGACTGAATAAAAAGAAAACTATATTGTATTCTTGAATTAGAATTCACCTGGAATATAATTCCACGGAACCATAAAAATTCGATACGTCCGCAGTGACATCACTCCATTGTGAAAAGTTTGGAACAGCATCCAGCATCGTAAAGTCACGTGGATCTCCGTTAATCTAAAACTTCCAAAGTAAACTTTTAAAAAAGTGAATGATGGGTTCACTTACTCCAATTCGCGCACTGATCATAGGCAAGTCCGCCAAATTAACCAATTCATCGATATCTTCCAGACAAGCGATCGGAGTTGATCGTAGTTTAGTCCTATTTTCAGTGTGCTTCCGAATCTCTTCCTCTCTATCGAACTTCTCTGCCATTAATAAAATGAAACTTTTCTTCCGCATGAGTTCCTTCAGTTTTTCAGCATCTCCTACAAAAAGAAAGCGACATAAAAAACCCAAAACGATAACGCTCGTACTTTGCAAAAAGTCAACTTGCGTTCGATGAATGAGAACAGTCCCATAAGTCAATAGTGAGAGCAGATAGAGAGCAGCTTTAGATTCGGTACTTCTGTCTTTGTCTGGCATCATTCCGATGATCTGCACACAAATTTCCGATAAATCTTGTGCCATGATTTCTCGTTTCGAAAGCGTTTTCGTGTCGCCAGTTCCCAGTAACCTAAAAACATAAACAAATTCATTTTGCATGACAAAGAATTTACCATGCAGCATGAAAAACGGGGTTACTTCTAACAACTTCAGTGTAGAGGACCATCTGTAATGAAGTAATTTATTCATTCTCATTAGTAGTCAGATTCAAAGAGGAAAGTAATAACGAAGGGGATTTTTAAATTCAAAAATGAGAATTAAAGACATTTATGTAATTTTTTGCAATTTTCGAATTTCATTACTCGAGTTCTTAAATATAATTGTAAAACATTGTTACGACATTTTCAAATTTGGCATTTCAAAGACCTAAAATAAGATTTCTGACTAAAAAAGTAAAAACCAGTTTTTCGTCGTGAGACCAGTCACTACTGTTAAAGGAGCGTTCTTCAAATCAATCGTTGAGTCTCGACACGCGTACAGTACTGGTTCAGTTGATCTTGACTCGGACCGCCGGCGGGTAATTCGCTTTTCTTTTCTGCGATTCTATCCAACGAATGTTCGTTTTCCACAATTTCGGTTAATTTTTATTTTAATGGGTGGTATACATGTTTCGTCTTCGTTTTCATAGCTTTGCGCTGTAAACCCGTTGAAAACAACTGCAGAAAATAGTTCTGGAGAGCAGAATTTGATTTGCATTTTCAGTTTACTTCATGTGCATATATGATTTAACAATATTTTTGTCTCTTTTCTCTTTGAAACACTCATTTCTATATTTTCAAACGTATGTTTCAGACAGAAAATGAAAGCGGCGTCCAGCAGTGTATCATCTTCTGGAGGGGCCATGTCACCAACAAAAACGCAGCTACCTCCTGCCCCACCAAGCCACCATCCACAGCAACAGCAAGCGATCTATGATCCACAGGTTAGCAGAGCTCAATTATTAATAAACATTGATACATTTTTCATGAAAAGTGTTTAATTACATTTTTGAGTACTCCTTGTTCACTAATTGATTTTCAGATGCAGTATTACTACACAGCTGCGATGCCTGGACAACAAATGCCGACTTACGTTCAACAAAATGGAAGTGGCCAGGCCTACGCTCCCTCCAATCAGTACTTCCAGGACGCTAGTGGGCAGTACGTTCAGGTTGCGCAACAAAGTTCGATGTCTGCACCACAGCCGATAATGGTACCCGGGCAGTCGTACATCTACATGGCTCCACCACAACAAGGACCACAACAAGTCGTTCAACCAGGACAACCCCAGCTTATTTATTACCAGCAAGCAATTGGGCAAATGCCTCCACAAACGGCACCAGTTTATTTCCATCCAATGCAGCCAACATCAGCCCAAATGATCTCTGATCAAATGACGGTTATGCCGCAAATGCAGCCAACTCTTCAACAGCAAACTCATCAACACAGACCAATGGGTATGGAGATGAGTAATCCACGCGCAGCTCCATTGACTTCGTCGACTCCTCTCCCAACCAGTGCTGAATATGAGACGATGCAGCGAGATAGCCATGCACGCAACAGAAATATCCAGCTCAGATATCATCGGTAAGATTTAAACTTCTGTTATCGCTGGAAACTGAATTGGATATTTTCAGCGTCATGGAACATGATGAGTTGCCGATTGATGAAATCTCGGACATCGGACATGATGACACAATGAGCGCCGAGAAGGAGAACCATATGCTCGCGGTTTGTTATTTTTTCCTACGCGTATTCCTACTTCAATATTTCAGCAGCACGGAGAGAAGACCGCTCGTCGTGGATTCAAAAATGCTGAAGAGCAGCCACCAAACTACAAGACTCGCCTCTGCATGATGCATGCTTCGGGAACAAGACCTTGTGATATGGGATCTCGGTGCAAATTTGCTCATGGACTGAAAGAGCTTCGATCAACTGATGCTGTAAGAAGTAAACCTTTTTTCATTTCTTAAATATAATTTACAGCCGGCTCGATACCCAAACAATAAATACAAGACTAAATTGTGCAAAAACTTCGCTCGAGGTGGTTCAGGTTTCTGCCCGTATGGACTGAGATGCGAGTTCGTTCATCCAACTGACAAGGAATTCCAGAACATCCCACCATATGTAAGGACGATTACCTTCTCTGCTCTTTTCAATTTTTTCCATTCAGCAACGTCTTTTGGTTGATGACCAAGTTCTCGATCAGGATGTTGTGCCAGAAGACTACGTTGTTGCAAGACATCAGCCACGATTCTTGCGATCCAGTGGAAGATCCACAACTCCAACAAAAGTTATGCTGAAGCATCGCAACGTCGCCGGGTTAGTGAAAATAGTATAACGTTGCAAGGAGCTTTTTTTTACAAATATTTACCAAGTTTTTCGGCATTGTAATTGATTTTGCTGTAGATTTCGCTTAGTCGACGAATGCGTTGAATATTCAAATGGAACGTCTTTTTAGATCGATGATGTGTCTTTCAAATGCTGGACGTGAAGCTGCCACAGCTGGTGGTGATTTCAGTCAAGCAGATGCCAGTCCGGAATACTTGCCACCACATTTGAGACGGGGTCGTATGGCAAACCCACCGACTACCAAACGCCGAACCTCGCTCAGCACAAAGTGGACATCAGAGGAGAACCTGGGTCTCCATGGCCACTACTAGACCTCGTCTCATGTCCATTAACTAGATTGCCGTTTCGTGTACCATTGACTGTACATACATCTCATTCTTTTCTTTCTCACTTTACCCAAATCCTTTATAGATTTAAGCTATGACCCCTATCACAAAACTTCTAATTAAAAAGCATCTAAACAAACCTACCCTACTAATTCAAGTAATCAGGTCCTAGCCTTCATCAACATTTTTATCCAATTTCTTGTGCCTTTTTACCCGTACCCCGATTTACCCAGATAGCAACTAAAGGTTTATATCCCCCCAGAGTTTCAATCAGGTCTCGTCCCCCGTTTTTCTTTTTCTCTTTTATGAATCCACCCCTCTAGTCTCGCTAGTCATTCTTGAGGTTTCCACCAATACACTCTAATATGGAATGTTGCCGCCCAGCCCTCTTTATCCAAAATTTCTATTTAGCATGTCAGCCATTTGCTTAGCTGCGTTCTGGCTGACATTATATAGACTATTTCTCCCGATTGCCCGATCATTCCCCAACAACCCTATAAAGATTGTTCAAAAACCAATAAAATGGTGTAAGAAACTGTTTTTTAATTATTCATGATTTCAAACAACCCATGACAACATATGGTGAAAATGTTTGCCTAATAGATCATGGTACGAGGTACGAGTTTATTTCTTTATCATTTTGAGGTAATCGTCAACGGTCCGTAGTGGCTTCGTTCTCGGCGGAGGAGGTGGAATCGATCCTTTCCGAACTGGAGTCACTTTAGCATTTTTGTTCCGAGTTTCGGGCATCCATCCACCAACCTGAAGACTCATTAATTATCACCATCAAAAGTGTTCAACTAACTTCACACAATTTCACATGTGCCCCGTGTCTTCTCCATGGATCTGGACAAGATCGAGCTGTGCGAACTCGAGGGACTCTAATGAGACAGTATTCTAATGGAATATCGTAGATGATTTTATCTATGTTAAAATCCAGTTCTCGGCTCACTTCCTCACTCACTTGTCCATCTGTATTCGTTCTTTCAGTGACTGTATTTGTTACAGTAGTGATTTTATCCCACGATGAGTGTGGACGTTTCCATAATTGACGCAGCATCTCTTCCGATTTTTTCGCTTTATCCGCTTGTGAAAGACCTTCAAGAGTTTTCAAGGGATTCGGCGTGGTTCCTTGTTTTGCCTCATTTTCAGTTCTTTCGAATGGTTTCGTTTCTTTTTTCTCATCTGTATCCTCAGAAGTTGTTGTAGACTCTGTACTTGATTGCGATTCACTTTCAACATATTTCTGAACTTCTACCAATACTTTCTTGTTTGAGTTCATAAGAACTTACCGTATTCTTAGCATCATAATATTGAGATGGGGGACCACTTCTGTGCATTATTGATCTTCGTTCAGGTTCTCGTTTCGTAGGCGGTCTCATCACTGAGTTTTCTGCTCCCATTTTCATAAGAATAACTAGTAAATAAATATAGAATAAAGTGAGATTATGCTTTGAAAGGTCGTTTTTTTTTCGAAGTTCACGAGTAACTCCGGGAACGAACGTTCTCTTAAGAATTGAAAACTTCGATTATCGAATTATTTTACTCGGGAGATTTCGATAAATCGCATACCGTATTATTACTTGCCCATATTATTACAGTATAGTAGTAATCAAAATTCTCAGACTGTGAGGCACTTTCCTGAAAACATTCGGATAATAATGAGGAGATTCAAAGATGTTCACAATGATTTAGTTTATTGGATGACTGTAATAACAACCAGATATAAAATAAATAGAAGTTTGAAACCCGGAACTGGAAAGAAATTGAAAATGTTAAACCCGTGATATATGAACAGGAAGAAGAGAGAATTAACAATAAGTGCGAATTGAGGAATGCATTGAAACAGTATTAAATCTATTGGCATTTGATGAAAGAGTTGATGAAAACATTTCATCTGCAATCGAAGATGTCGTAAAAGCATCAATTGGAAGTCTAGTTGATGAAGATGTTGTAATTGGACGAGTCATTGAAGAAGATGAACGAGATGATGAAACAGTTTTACCCCCAAGACTCCTGAAACACTTTGTTGAAAAATAACTGGGAAGATCGGTGAGAGAGTGCTCACAGAAGAAGCTGACAGTGCTCGTTAGTAGAAGAGTTATCATCGGTTAATCGGGATGGCTTATTTCTGGGTTAGTATTGGGTTAGTAAACATGCAATAAGAACGGAAAGTTAGGTACCTGCTGAAATAGAAATAACAGTAGTTGAATATTGAACCTGTTAAAACTCCAACTGCGAATACAGTTATGTACTTCCATGGCTCTGCAAAAATACAGTATGCGGATGTAGGATTGACTCAGTGAAGAGCTCACCTGAACTACCAGAAAGAACAATCTCTTTTTGAATTACTTCTGTTGCACATGGTTTTCTGAGTTTATCAGTTTCACAGAGGCAAACTGGAACTTTTGAAGATTCCTCTGAAATTAAAAATACGTTTCCAAAAAGTCCGTTAGTATATGGACTCACTGTTTTTAAGTGGTGCCAACACTACCGGTTTATGATTCTCAAAGCTGACGACATCACACGTTCCACTGTCGTGACTCGCGGTTTTTCTCTGATCAGTTCTAATATCAATACACTCGATTCCATCAGCCCATGCACAATGAGGATCACCATGAGCAAGACATTCAGCACAATTTGTTGCAAGGTGACACGTGGCGGTTGGCATTTTTAGAATCTGCAACTTCAACCCTGTTTTCAGAGAATTCGTTGAATTAAACTAACACTTTGTTCCGTTACTACGACTAGTTCCTCTAATCCATTCTTCGAATACAAACTCATATCAACAATTTTTGAATTCGATGGTAAAACTTTCAATGTAACAGCATGTCTTCCTGTTACATTAGAAGTAGACTCAGAATTTAAAACTACAATTTTCAAAACGTTTCCCAGATTTGTTCCAACATAGAGAATATCGAAAGCACGATTATTCAAATCTCGAGTATCTTCTTGAGCCAAAACATGAACAAAACGATCTTTTCCATGGAATATATAAATGGGATTTGATGAGATTTCTGAAATTATAGCCATATTTTCCTTCTTTAACATTCAATATGTCTCCTTACTCTGTTTTATTAAAGGCCTCAATCGAAGTTTACTCAATTCTTCCAAATCATTTGCTCTTGCACAAGAGTCAGGAGAATCCGATGAATTCTCTTTGAATCCTCCCGAAAAACTTTTTGAAATTTGTTTCTTGCTGTATTTACAGATAGCAGAAGCACCAATTCCAGCTAATTGGGATCGAAATGCTCCATAAAATGAATTTGGTGATTCAGCAACTCCAGCAAACTGGTTAAAATAGAAAGTATCCGTATCGTTCTCTTCAATTGAACACTCGATTCTTGCTTTTTCATATGAACTCCATTCTTTACTGTATGAAAGTCTGAAAGAAATATGTGAATGAGATATGTGTGAATGAGAGAGTTTCCTCTCTTTCTAATCCCAGTCATATTCGATTAGAGAAGAGAGAAAGTGACATGAAAACGATAAATAAAGATGATACCTGCCGCCGGGATCGTCTTCACAAACTCGTCCCACCCGCGCTACTTTATGAAGGCCACATCCTTCGGTTTCCATTGGAGATTCAGAAAAAAAGAAGAGCACTTCCTGAAAATTGAAAAGGTATACAAAACTTATTTTTGCTGAGATTACAAACTTTTTTCACTTTGTGCATCGATAGAAAGTTTGCTTGCTCAAAAGAGCTCAATCCACGTGGCGTTCTGAGTATGACGTCATTCTCGATTCCTTTCCACATTTTGATGACATTCCTTCGGATGAGAAGAGGTTCAGATGATGATAGTTCTGCCACGTTGACAGTGATTATATTTTCATTAGATCGAATAAATGGTGAAGTGGAATCAGCGTCGATAGGAGACATTCCAACTGCTGAGATAAGACGAGCAGGTTCTGAAAATTAAGAAGTTGGACTTTTTTCCAAATCTCTCTGAACCTACTTGTATTTCCTTTTTTGAACTCAGCACAAGTTGGTTGCAATCCATGAGTTCCGCACAGAATAAATGTGTCATTTGTCAACTCAAAATACGTTCGGATGTAGTTTTCACACATAGCAGGGTTCTGGAGATAAATAAATAAGAAGATAGGACGACGAGTATAAGATTAACCTGGCTGATAGATGCACAGTTATTTCGTGCTTCTTCACTCGATGACCATTCATATCGATTCATTTCATTCATTGAGCTGATTGATACATTGTAAACACGATTCCGTCCACCGAGAAGTACAAATTCATCAGCAAGTTTATGAAGGACCACAAGTTTTTCATTTGGTGGAAATGTCAATGTTCGAGTTACTGGAATATCAGATTTCCAGGCTTTTTTCAAACTCTGCATCTCAACTATTTCATCGTGTTACATACAGTATCTTTTAGAGAACTTTTACCCTCTATTTGAGTACTTCTATTCCTATTCTCTTCACTTTTATCTTTCTCTTCTTTATCAGATCACTCCAAATGACACACTTCCAATCAGAACTAGTTCCAGTTTCTCTCTTTTTTTGTTTTTTGTAATTAAAAGTGAATAAAATGACGAGTGTTGTCTGAAGAGTGCACCATAAAATGTTCCAAACTGAATCCGTTTCAACAAAGATCGTTCTCCGAAACTACTCAGTGACGAAAACTGTTTACATGGGTGATAGTTTGATAAGTTATCTCCGATAACAACATTAACTCACGATGTGATACGTCAACTCGCGAAACATTTGTATCTGGACTGAAAAAGGAGGCGGAGCCAGGAGATGAAACAAGTAGAAGATGGAATATAAGATATAGCATTTCTGATTCTTCAACTCATAATTGAGTTCATAGTTTTTGCATTTTTGATATCTGTAAAATAGAAGATATGTAACACCTGATTAGTGATAAAACACTTGAGAAGAAGGAGATCATTTATCATGCGGAAAATGATAGATTCGACAGATTTGGAAGAAGAAAGAAGAACAAGAAGATCATGGTGAATTTGAAGATTGTGGTGGAAGAAGAAGAAGAAGATGAGGAGAATCGAAAGAGACGCAGAAAAGAGATTTTAGTTGGCAAAAAGCCAACTGATAGCCACATGGAAAGATATAAAACGGGAGGGTGTGAACTCTCTCTCTTCCTTCGAAAGGGTGTCACATTTCGGAATGGAACAAACAACTTTGAGGTCGCCGACGAGTAAACAAAAAGCATGGAGGGCATGTTCCTCTGGACGAGAAAAAGTTAATGGGATTCTGTAACAATGGGAATTATCAGCAATGAGAAAAGGTTACGGACCTTCCCAATGGAATAGGAAAATATTAACATTTTGATGTCCAAATTTGTCTCTTGATTAACTGAATTTGTTAATTTTTTACGATCTGAGTTCAGATGCTCAGGAATAATAGAAGTGTTAGTCTTGAATATAGCATACATTTATATTTGATGCGAGACGCACCAAACATAAATCGTAAGTTTTGAGATTGGTCTGCATCGACCAAAATGAGATAAGATCTCTTGACAACTTTTTTTGAACAATCGCTCCAACAACAGAAAAATATTGAGCTAAGTGACCTAAAAATAGGCGAATCCTAGTTACAAAAATGGGTTTCGATTAGTTTTTCAACTCGTAAGGAAGTTAGAAATATGATCTTTCTTTAATTCTACCGTAATCCTATTACTGTAGTTTTCAATGACATTTACTTATCGAATTCACTGATTTTTTTCTATTCCTGAAGCAGTGAAGCCAACTAAACAAGAATAGTTCCTAACACTCCAAATGTTTAATCGGTTCTTAAACTTTCGAAAAGGTCAGTTGAAACTGAAAAGTCTGAACTTGTCTTTAAAACAGAAAAGGAAGGAAATTACAACATTTTGGTAAATTTTAATGGATGGAAATGTGCACGTCAGCCAGTTTGCTGAAAAAATTTTAAAGAGAAAAAGGAAAAGAGAGAGGTTTCGTCGCATCGAGAAAGGAAAGAACTGATAAGTGCTGCTTATCAATTACGACGAACTCTTTTTTCTTTTCTCTTTTTGAAACGAGACATTGAGGCATGAAAGTGGAAGAAAAAGAGACAGAGTGGGGTCCCCCTGGTTCCCGATAGACCCAGAAAAGGCGCGACGATAAAATCTTGAGAAAAAAAAAACCATTAATTTCGACACTACGTCGACGCAAACCACACGGAAAATAAGTGTTTATCGAGAAATTCACATCAAAACTGACCACATTTCTACTCTAAAATATACAGGAATGAGTTGGGTTTGGAAGAAGTATTTGGGTGTGGTTTGGATTGAGGAATCAATCAGATTGAGTTATGTAATTGGAGATAACCGAAGAAGAGAAAATGAGTGTTGATTGGATACTAAAATAGAGGTGTTGAATTGTCGAGATAAATCATGAGAGTGTCTCAGTGGGTCACTTGGAGAAGATGTTAAAACATCTGGCTACTTGAGATTTACGGTTTGAAAAAAGATGTGTAACACCTGGACAAATGTTTAAAAATGAATGAAATCAAACAAATGAATTGCAAGAGCAAAATTCTAAAATTGAGATATTGGAGTTTGCAGAAGAGTAGTTTTTCAACTAACTAGGGAGCTTTTTACCCAACAGATTAGACCTTTTCCAAAAAACATAGATGGTTTGAAAATAGACGTCGTGGGGGATTCTAGACGTGTCGGAAAATTTTCCCCAAATTTCTTCTAAAAACTACAATTTTTGCATTATCTATTATTCTTGTTTACAAAGACTTAAAAGACGAAAAACGGACATTTTAAGTAAGCCATTTCGTCCAGTACTGAGCGAGAAATCCGAGATATTTCTCAGATGTCACGCAACATTAATAGACATGCAACAGTGCGTTTTCCCTTGGTCCAATTTCACTTTTCTTTTCAATTTCTCGAGAGAAAAAAAGGTGAAAAAAGAATAGGAATGAAGATTCCAATTTCATAAATTGGTGTGGTTTGTTCAAGAAATTAGTCAAATCTGTTGACATTTTATGTATTACATAAGATGAGAATATGCAGATTGTTGGTCATGTTCCACATTTGTCCAAGATTTTTATTAAAGATTCGCTGAGATTAGACAAATTTTGCGGAACGGAATAAGGGTAAAGGAACGAGAAAAAGATGGAAAATTGTGTGAGATGGAGGAGAAGAAACATGAAAAAAAAACAATTCCGGAATTCCAATTTCAGTTTCACATCGACAAAATTTTTATTTCTTTTCCCCTCTCCCTGTACACCAAAAAAGAATGAAAAATCTGTGTGTTGGAATGGTTGTGAATAGATGAAAAAGAGTGAATTGTCTTCTCGCACCAAGGGATTATCTGGCAAACATTCGAACAAACTATGCACTCTTCAAAGCTTCCAGGTGTATTGAATTACGGTACACATTTCATTCGAAATTTCCGTTTTACTTTTGTATTTTCATTCAAATGTATAAAGTCAGAGTCTAGTTTTTGATAGTTGAGAGTCAAAGATTCAAAAAGTTTAGATTTATGAATATCGAAAAAATGGATACTGTAGCTTACGGTTTGACTGACATGAGTAAAGGCGAAACAGATTTTCCGTAGCATTTGTTTGAAAAAAGTATTATTTCATAATTAGATCCATTATTGATAAATGAGAATATGTAGAAGGTTTATTTATCCGATAAATTAATAGTCTTTTGAAAAATGTGTCAACTCAGAAATGAAGAGGAATGCTGTGAAAAAAGAAGAAAAAGAAGAAGAGATATCCCGAATAACCTCTGGGAAAAACGGATCAATCAAGACGATCACGAATCAAAAAGTATATCTGAACTCGAAATAAAAATGTTTGAATTGAGAGGTGAATCGAGGAAAGAGAGATGATAAGAGAGCCCGAGAGAACTTATATCGTCGTTTCTCTAATTGATGTTCTTCATGAGAATCAACGGCTCCTCCTATCTTCTTCTATTCTCTCTCTTTCTGTGTATTTTACAATGTTGCAACAACACATGCTTCCTCAATCACGTCGAAAAGAGAGGGTTCTGGCAGTTGGCAGTCTTTTCTTTCTTTCAAAAAACCACCACCACACACATATAATTATACCCGGGGAAGACAAGAGATTCTGGCTCTCCGCATCTTCAATCATTATGAGAAGAAGAAGAAACAAGAGGAAGAAGAAGATGATTGGAAACAATTTGAAGGAAGTTGCACAACTCGGAGAAACTTTTTTCTTTGTTTTCAATCAGAGGGATTCTCGCAATAACTTTGTAGTCGTTATAAAGTTGAGTACATTTCCCTTTTTTGAAATGAAAAATGATATTCTGAGAGTCCAAATGTTCTTCGTTCCTTCTCCTAACAAAAACTAAAGTTTTGTTTGGATTCCGAAAATGAAATTTTGAAATGAAAAGAGTGTTGGATGAAAGGACAATCAGAGGGTGAACAGAGGGGATAAAGAAGTAATATCAACGGAGGCGGAGTCAAAACGACAATTAAAATTTGATGGTTGTTCGGAAACTCATGACGTGGCAACAACAACACTCGGAGGGAAACAAGGTTTATGACCGAGAAGGAATCGGAATCTGTTCTTGTCAAGTACTTTTAGAAAATGTCGGAAGAAGAAGAAGAAGAATAATAAACGGAGAAGAAGAAGAAGTAGTATGACGGATTTGACAAGGCTAATCGTCTTCTTTCGGTATAAAAGTCTCACTTATTTCGAATACTTTTGTGTTGTACTCTCTTTTCAGGTTCATGACCTCTTCACCAGTTATTACTTGACATTTATGGGAACTTCATTCGGATGATTGGTATATGAATAGACAGAAATGAAGTAGAGAATACGGTATATATCGTTTGAAATCAGGGGAAATCGTTATTACAAAAGCATAGTGTTATCGAGGAATGATATCAGATTGATAAAGAACAGTTGTAAACAGGGAAGATAGATCTAATTTATTCTATCCAATTGAGAACATTTTCTTGAGAATAACGTTCGAAAGAGTCATACGAATGGTCCACATGTATACTTTTCTTCCTTTTGTTTACTGGACTTTCGATAATACCATGAATCATTGGCAAACTTAAAAAGTCATTGGATGCCCAAGGAGAGTGAATGTACACATGTGTGGCCACTCGTCGTAATTCACACAAAACGGATTTCTAATAACAATAAAAGAATTGAATTGCATATCTCCATCATTCAGAAAAGTGAAAAAGAAGAAAGTGGAGGAAGCGTTTCTTTTATTAAATTGAGAGAATTAGTAAGAAAATGATTTGAAAAGGAAGTGTATTTCTATGAGATTAGATTTGCTCTCAACTAGAAATTGATTGTATTTCTAATGCACTTTAGGTACTGTAGCCACTTCAAAATTACGATTATTACTCTAATTCATAGTTACTGTTATTACCCTGGTAACGAGCTGATTTTTTTTTGAATGAGTGAAAGGACGTTCTCCCAGACTCAAATTTCACCCGATAAGTTATACTATCATGAAAATTGTACTTCTAAATTGCACAATGAAACAACAGGAGTTTCTTCCAGGACAAACTAGTTTTGAGATATCTTAAACCTTATTAATGTATATCATTCAAAAGGATATATAGAAAGGACATTCAAAAGGATATATAGAATACTGTAGATGATTAATAAAATACAAACGTTTTGAATGGTGCTCTATTTGTGTTGTTTTTCATGAATGTCGGATTTTGACAGATTGTGTTTCGGAAAATGTCTCAACGAGAACAAGCAAACAATTTGATCTCGTTTCCGGAAAAACACTTCATTTGTTCAATTCAGGCTTATAAATTCTACTCAGAACGTTTTCAAAATAATCGTTCTCTTTTTCTCATTCTTCCGTATTCAAAATAAAAATTTTAAATATCAACACATACAAGTTAGATGAAAGGATTAGAAGGCAGGTCACCAGAATCGACGAGTTTCAATTTCTCATACTTTTCTCACTTGCCGATTTCCAATCTCTTGTATTCATAAAACAAATAAAAACAAACAAAGAAATGTCCTTCTTCGATTATAACTCATCTCGCTAACCCATTTGCATCGGTTCCCGATATCCATCCTAAAAAACAGAGAACGATCGACGTCATCTTCTTCTTCTTCTTTTATTCCACTAGTGTCACATTTTCAAACATTTGATAAGATTAAAGAGCAAACCCTGAACTCCGAAAGAATTGGGGGTTATCTATTATCATCTCAACTCGTGGCACGGTACGGAATGATAATGAAACGACATATTTGTTAATACTTGATGCAATACTTTTTATTTGTCAAATTTTGTCGATTTTCGCAAATTATTATGTACAGGCAACAGAAAAAGATGCGATAGAGCTAGAAATATGAGATGATTTAATCGGAGAAGTGCTCCTTATCGAAGACGTACTCTCCAACTCCTGGTCCAACTCTCTTCAAATTGGCGACGATTCGAGCGAACTCGTTGATCGATTTGACCTGGAAATGAATAAATTCAGATGTCAGTTTAAGACTGATAATGTATTACCTGTTCATCCAAATACTTCTCCTCGATGAAGTCGGTAAGATGAGCGTCATTGTGTCCGTCAGCAGTTGAGTGCAACTTCAGAAGAGACTCGTTGTTGAACTTTTCAAGAGCCAAAGCAGCCTCGAAAGCCTTCAAAGCGGTTCCCCACTCGTCTTTTTCTGGTTTCTGGATGTCTTGAAGAACGACACGTCCTCCACGAAGATTTTGAACACGCATCAATTCAGTGGCATGCTCACGCTCTTCATCCGATTGTTCCTTGAAGAACTTGGCAATGTTTGGGAGAGCAACGTCGTCACGATCGAAGTAGAAGGACATCGAAAGGTAGACGTACGAAGCATAGAGTTCGATGTTGATCTGTAAGGAAAAAAGCAATTGACTTTGAATCAATGGAATTCAAAATTACCTGCTTGTTGACGGCAGCCTCAACCTCGGAGTGGTAGTTTTGACGAGCGAGCGACATGATTGGTGATGATGTTTTGTTGCTAGTAATGCTGCAATACTGCTCAATGAGCCGATAGTTGAGTATTTAAAGAGAATTGGGCGGAGACGAGAGTGGGTGGAGTCATTAACAAAAGTGATAAGAAGAAGAAGGCGAAGAAGAAGAAAGAGGTAGGAAGAGGTAACGACGGAGAGAGCAAGTTGAGAAAATATAACAATGATCAGCGTCAGAAAATCAAGTTGAATTTCCGAAAAATGGACTGAAGAGAACAAGTGAACGGTCACTCGAATAGATCAATAGAAAAAAGTTCTTATTGTTTGATGAATAATACATTCCTAGCGCGCAACTGTTGTGGAAAAATATGTATGAGCCGCGAAAATTGTGATGTAACTGAAATTTGTTTTTTGTAGACCTATATGTATTATGAAGATGTTTCCAGGATATTTCAAAAGAAAACAGAAACGTACGGCAATGAAAATCCAGTGAAATTCCGAGAAAGCACCGAAGATCTTATAGTCTTCATGGCAACTACTCTGACAAAAATCGAATTCATTTTCCAGAATTGTAAATAAATTTGAAATGAAGATTTTAAAAAGGCGAAAGAAGAAGACACATAAGTGACGCGGGTCACCAAAATGGATTCTTTTCTGATACTGAATGACGATATTTTCGCAATCTAGGTCGTATCCCGTGATGAATTGTATCCCTGACCCTTCCATTATCAACACAAAGTGATCGGTAATCGATATTGACATCTACTGCGGCAAAGAAAGAAGTTTATCATCATTGTATCACATCACGTGAGCTCCAACATTGAGAAGACGAAATTTCTGTGTGCGTGCAGTGGTTGGTATTCTGATAAGAGACGTTACGTGCGCTGCTTATCAAAGGCTACGTGCGCTCAATCGTCTTTGTTAGACGATTGTCATCGCCTCTCTTACCATTTTTTTTCATTGATCAACCTGTATTGCATCAGGTTGAACGCAAAAAAGAAACATGTTATTCCACGTTTTACAGTAGTCCAGGGTACGCCGGAGTAGCTTGGAAGAGATGATCTGATGTGGGAACGTATGGAAAATTTCACACTATCTTCTATTTTTCTGCGAGTAAATTTGGTGTTTAATTGATGTTCGAAACCATCATCACCGTCTCCTTCGAAAACAGTAAACATCTTGCAGTAATGCTGAAAAATCTATATACCTTCATATTTTACGAAAGTCAATATTCGGATTCCGAAAGAATGGAAGATATAAAATATGCAATTTTGTTCATACGTTAGAAAATAAATTTAAAATCCTGAAAACAAATCTCATCAGAATGCTGTGACTATGCGAGAGCGAGAACAGGAAATAGAAGCAGAGAGAGCAAACTAAAATAGACGAGAAAGATGAGACAAAAGCAGTAGGTTATTATGGTCAACGGTAAACCATGAAAATTTTTGTGAATAAAATGGTTATTTTAAAATCATAACCGTAGTGAATACAAAAATGTGTGAAGGAGAGGAGGGAGCGAATACGAACAGAAAGAAGTTGAAAAGAGAAAGGATATGATACACTATAGAAAAGGCAGAAGAGTGGCGGGAGACGAGATTTAGTTTCATTCAAAGCAATGAACAGCTCCAGTTGCTGAAGAAGCTCTTCTTCTGTGTTCCAGTTCCACCGACATTTACACGACCCGAATTAGAAGATGATCCACCGGCACGCATCTCGTTCTGCTCCATCTTACTCTTGATGTCACGAGCCAGCGTGAAAAACGCTTCATCGATGTTGAGATTTGCCTTCGCTGAGGTTTCAAGGAACTTAGTACCATACTCGATGGCCAGCTGCTCTCCACGTTCTCTCGACACCTCACGACGTTCTTCAATGTCACACTTGTTTCCAATAATCATTCGTTCCACATCCGACGCAGCGTGCTCTTCAATGTTACGAATCCAGTTTTTGATGTTTTCAAATGAACGCTCATTTGTGATATCGTAAACGAGAATGATTCCCTGCAATACAAAAAGATATATAAAAGAATGTTCGTATCGGACATAGAAAAAATAAAACGATTTTAACGAACCATGGCTCCTCGATAATACGCCGTGGTGATTGTTCTGAATCTTTCTTGGCCGGCTGTGTCCCTGAATATTTTATGGTTTTCAAGGCTGATATTTCTTGAAAACTCACCAAATTTGCAATTTGATCTTCTTTCCATCGAGTTCGATAGTGCGGATTTTAAAATCGATCCCGATTGTTGAGATGAAAGAGTTGTTGAATGAGTCATCGGAGAATCTAAACAAAACGCAAGTCTTTCCAACTCCACTGTCTCCGATAAGCAGAAGCTGTAAATAGATTAATTATGGATTAAATTCTTATTAATCCCAGTTCACATGAAACTATGGGGCAACGACACTTTCAGTATTACCTTGAACAAGTAGTCGTAAGTTTTCGCCATTCTGCTACTATATTTGAGAGAGAAACTCTGAAAAAATAACATTACAAGACTGTGAAGAAGAAGGTTCGAGATATTGTTGCGAAAACGGAAATACGAAAATTCTTAAGAAGAAATTTAAAACTGAACTTTAAAAAAGGGAAAGAAAATAGAAACGGATACCAGCTCCGCAAACTTAAACTATGAAATATAAGAGTGACCGGAAAGTTAACACGAGCATCTGTTAGACAGCTTGAAGCTCTGTTCTTGTGCAAGAAACGAGCACTATTTGATGACCAGGGTCATGTGAGTAATTAGCGATTCCCACGATATCTCAGTACGGAAAAGAAGAGAAATAGAAGAATGAGGAAATATTTGTTTACGATAGAAAATCGATTTCGAAATAAGCATTTGTTTTCCTACAGTTGAATTCCACCGCTTACAATAACAGTGGTCACGGGTCCCCGGAAAAAAGTGTGGGTGCAGCAAAAAAGCAAAATAGGCAGCGGTTTGCGGCCACGGCCATCAGCCAACGGCTAATGTACGATTACGAGCCGTTAGACCGGAGTGTCGTTTGAAATTCGCTTGTAAACATCAACCGAACAAATACTGAATATTTCTCAGTGGAAATGTCAAATGATGGCGAAAACTTGCCTAAAAGCAACAGTGAGGCAATTATAGCCGATCTTTTGAACGATTTGAAAAGTTCTGAAAAGGTTTGTCTCGGGATTTGAATAAATTAAAGAGATTTAGTTATTTTTTCAGACTTTCTCCGTTGACAAGTTAGCAGGATGTGACGAAACTAATGTCGTAGAAGAAAAGAGAAAGAAGCATCATAAACATCGGAGTAGTCATCGATCAAAGAAAAGTAAAAGAGAACGGAGAAGAAGTAGAACATATTCCGGCAGTTCAAGAAGCAGAAGTCGGAGTAGAAATCGAAGCAATGAAAGGAAAAAGACCAAGAAGCAAAAAAGTAGAAGTCGTTCCAGACATAAAAACATGAAAGTGGATGAAAACGATTCAATGGCTAATTCTTCTTCCGGTAAAGAGTAAGTTAATCTTCATTTTCAAAGATATCAGTTTTTCAGTACTCAAAACATATTTTCCTGCTGTATCCGAGTAATTATTTATCTGCAATTTACATTTTTTAGAAAACCTCTGCTTCTCTCCAAAGAGAAAGAAGAAACGAAACAATCTTCAGACTTCGTGGAACCTTCCAAAAAAGATCAATCCGAAGGTTTGACAATCGAAGAGGAGTTCTGCACTCATATAAAGAAGAAGGAAACTAAATTAGAAATCACAATCACGTCAGTTCTGCCAGAAGCTGAAGGAATCTCGAGCAAACCAACAAACGAGATTGAAGATGGAGAGATTGAAGATATTGTGTACGGTCCGCCAGGGACATCGTTTGCTGAAAATGATACGAAAGATTCTAGCGAAAAGGTATTATATAAGTGTTATATGTTGAAGTTTTAATAAAATTATTGCAGAAAGAACTCAAAGATAAAGAAGACAAAATCGAGCGAAAGACAGAAAGTGATGAGAAAAAAGAGAGAAAAAAGAAGAAGGAAAAATCAGAAAAGAAGCGAAAAAGGAGTTTGTCAAGTCATGGCGATAGGAAGAAAGATAGGTAATGTTTTAAAATAGTTTTTTATAACTTGTTATCATATTTCTTGAACTTTCAGCAAGCTTTCCCGTCGTTCAAGATCTAGAGATCGACATCCAGTCCGTAGACATTCTCCACTCCCAGAACGATCTAACAGAGATGATCGAACTAGACAAAGAAGTGAATCTCGTGGGAGAAGAGCTAGGAGTCACGACAGGCCATCTAGATGGAGAAGTAGATCAAGAGAACGGAGAGACTACGATGCATACAAGAGGAGAAGATCCAGGAGTCGTGAAGTTATTGACAAAGAAAAACTGTTAGCCATTGCAAAAACCAAACGAGCAGAGATGATGTCAAACGGAGATAGAGACAATGCTTCTATTGAGGATTTCGTGAGTAAGTATTGGAACCAAGAGCTGTTCCAGTCTGGATCAGACATGGACGAAGCTAAAAGTGTTTCTTTTTTCTTTTCAGCCTATTGTAAAAAATTACAAAAACGACAAGAACGCGAGAAAAGAAGAGATGCTGGACAAGCTGTCAGTGACCATGAAAGTGATGGCGAAACAGTACGGTACAAACATCCATACGCTATGCCGAAAGAACCTATTCGAATTAATATTGTTGTGAGTTTGTACTACTCTTCAATTGTTGATTTCAATTATTAAATTTTGAATTTTTTCTATTTTCAGACTGCTACTTCTGCTAACCTTGCTCAAAAAGCTTTGACTGGGCCTGAAGAACCTGCTCAGCTGGAAGCTTCTCAGTTACGTATCGTGTATCCTGTATCGTCTGGAGCTGTACACAAAGAAAACGCCGAATGGATTCCGGTAGAGAAGGAAGAAGTTCCAAAGAGTTGTTCTATCGAGCAGAAGAAACATGTAGCTCTCACAAGTCTTGACATTGATCGATGCAGAGCGCAAGGAATTGTGAGTTTGTAAGAAACCGCTAAAATGATCGCAATTTGACTTACAGCCAATTGCACCTGTCTCCGTTCCGAAGTTTCTCACATCCATCTTACCGCCTCCTCCTAATCCACCACAATTCCTGCCAAACCCTATTGATCGTAAGTCTCAAACCATGTTGTCATTTCGGAAAACTGGATCACATCTTTAGCTTTCCGTCCTCCAACTCCTCCTCCTCTTCCGTCAGTACTGTATGTACCGACCAAAGATAAAATGATTCTCAAAGAGCCAAAAGATATTGCTATGCCGGCACCGAGTGACATCGGGAAAGTTTTGAAGCAACGTACAGAAGCTCAAAGAAAAGTTCTATCAACTCCGAATGATTTCGATGCTCATCGTGCATTACGTGAAGCTAATGAACAGGTAATATTGTTTTTGGTACCGTACTATACTTATTATTTGGTTAAAATTAATCCAGATAAGCCTGTGGGCAGCACTGAAAAGTCTTCCTGGAGAATACACCGGAACAACTGGATTACGATTACTCTCTGCCGATGAACTACAACCACACAATCCCAAATTTCATGCGTGGGTCAAGAAGGTTAGTCGAATTTTTATGATATCGGAATTGTAAGGTTATACTATATCTCGATCAATCGGCACATTCTGCTGATTCTTCCGTGAAGGATTTGACAGTTTCATACTGTCAAATTCTTCACGATTGATTTTAATGCAGAATGTGCCGATATGGATTTTCGTCATCTTCATTATCACCAACATCTTCGGATTCATCACTTCTAACAGCAACTACAAGGCGATAGTCGGTCGTAAGTCGTTCGCAAATCTGATTTCTTCTTCTCGTTATTCTGAACTACTCTCTTTCTTTTTGGGTTTCTTGAAGTTCGAGAGAAGAAAACAGTTTTGCGACGGCAGTAAATGTCTCAAATGTTACAGAGTGATAAGAAAGCTGTTAACTTGAATCAGTTCTACAAACAAACTTTTATCCTTCCGTCATATCTGTTTTCATTTCAGGATCAATTCAGAAATGCTGCACCTGCAACTACTGGAATCGGTAGGATGATGTTAGAAAAAATGGGTTGGCGCCCTGGAGAAGGACTTGGAAAAGATGCTACTGGAAATGTCGAACCACTTGTTCTTGATGTTAAAAGTGATAGAAAAGGATTGATGGCAGAAGAAGAAATGAGTATCAAGCAACGAAATAAGGCGAATTCGCAAAACAATGTTCCAGTTGATTTATCATGTAAGTAATTGATCATTCAAAAAAGTTCCATTAGACTATTTTACAGCTAAAAATCCTATTTCGTTAATAATGGAGTTATGTGCTAAGCGTCGATGGAACGCACCCTCATTTTCATGCGAAGAATCCGGCGCTGATCATATGAAAATGTTTATTTGGACGGTTGCCATCAATAATGTCGAATATCGTCCAATGTGCGGGTCAAAACAGAAAAAAGAAGGGAAAGCTGTCGCCGCACAAGTTGCTCTACAGGCTTTAGGTGTTCTTCCAAGAGACCCGGATCTCCCCGTTTATATGTGAATATTGCTTTTTTTCCATTCCCCTGATAAAAAATAATGAATTCGTAATTTTTATTGTCTTATCATGTAGTGTCAGTTGTAGTTGTCAATGTTGTCGTTGTGGTAGTTTCAGTCATTTCCGAAATCGATTGTTCCATACTGTCCGAATCCGGCATGTTAGTTGAACTATCGAATCCCTGAATATGAAAATAGAAGGAAGATGAGGCGTCAGTTTAAAATTCACCTCTCTTTTAGGCTTAGTGGCAAGAAAGTTTACCAATTTGACGAATTGATTTTGATGAGAAGCAACGTAGAGTTCAGTTTCCCACATCACTTGCATTACTTTCTCTAAATCAATTTCATCCAGCGAAATTCCCTGTGACAAATGAGGAGAAAATCTATAATTTAGTCACATTTCAAAATAATATGGGGAACTGGAATACCTGAAATATGGAGTTTTGATCGAATGGCACCATTCTCTCGCATATTTCACTGGTTGACCATTAGAAGCAGTACACTGAAAAACAGGGAAAAGATATTTTGAGAGTGGACTTGATGTTCGGAATAACCTCTTTTACGAGAACATGAAGTAAGTTTCTAGTGCTCGTCACTGCTTTGTAACATGACTTTGCGAATTGAATCGGATTTTTCTGAATATTAATAGGTGAGACATAAAATACATTATGTTCACTCACTGCATGAGCAACGATCAGATCGATTCCATCAATCTTCTCAGTTGGAAAAACGCCCGTTCCCAACGAAATGACACATCCAATTTTCCAGTTTCCTCTATTTTCTCTATCCTCATCAGTTTTAGCGAACGACTTTTCTAACTTGTTGGTCAGAAGAAAATCAGACATGAGAGCAAGAGTCGGATTGTTGGCGATAATACCACCATCCGAAAGGCCATTGAATGATTCGAAAAAGTAAGGAGCGGCTCTGAAAATTAGGATTAAAGAGAAGAAATACAAATTAATCTCACGTAGTACATCGAAGAGCTTTCCACAGTTCCACTTTCGAGGGATCCAGAAATTTATAATGTTCACACGCGTCTTCTGGCATTTCTGGACGGTATGAACGGAAAAGAAGAAGTTGTGGAGGTACCATTCGAGTATCGGTTACTGTAACAATTGCGCGATGTCTCTTTATGACTGACATTTTCGAATCTTCCCATGTTGTGACATGACGAGCGATATATTCCATACCAGTTGAGCTATATCTCGGTACTGTTTTGTCAGTTCCACGAATGAATACTCTTTCTCTCATTTCAAGAAGCAATTTACGAGTTTCCTCGATGTTTCGATCTATATAAATAAAGTGATCACATCTATTAATTTCTAGAAAACCAACTATTCGTGGAGAGAAGAAGAGTAATAACTCCGCCACAACTGGTTCCAGCCAAGTCATCTATCTTTTCAACCAATTTTCCATCAAGCATATGATCAATATGAATAAGCATTTGTATTGTGATAACTGCTCGAATACCTCCTCCATCAAGTGAAAGAAGAACTCTTTCTTCATCTTTCCACAACTTTTTTTCTTTAACCAGAAGGTTATTATAGTGACTATCCACGTCTACAAAACCATCTGGTACTGGACTTGGCGGATTGTCGAGACCATTTAAATCATCTCGAATTCTGAAATATTCTACAGTAACCAGATTAGTTCTAGAATGAGAACATTCTTTTTATCAGTATTCAGTTCTGTTGAAGTTAATCCGTTGTTATTTTTGACTTTCCAGATTTTAAAAGGTGCACATAACACAACAAGCATCCGTACTATTTTTTGTTGACCATTCTGAAGTTTTTATTTGAAATTCATTGAATTCTTGTTCAATTCTAACCATTACTGCTACATGCATTGCAGTATTTCCAGTTTCATCAGTCATTCTCAGATCGATATGGTGTATATAAAGCTGAAAATGAACTAGAGAATCCAGGAAACTCTTCTATCGATCTACTTTATAGAGAAGTTCGGTGTTTCCGTAACGAGCTGCATTCATCAGAGCTTCCAAATGATTACAAACATTCTCAAAATCGTTGAGGTTAATTGAAGAGTTATTTCTCAAAATACCGATAAATCATAATCAAAAGAAATCAGCTCAGCTCTTCCACGTTCCTTCGAATTTTGTCGTTTGGATCTATCATTGCTTTTGGACCTGTTACGAAACATTACTTTTCTTCCGAATCGAGACAATGATCTTCGTCTAGACATGTTGAAATGATCTTCGGAGAACAAATTCCCGAAAATTAGGGTATCGGTAGTTTTCACGCTAGATTATGAGGGTAGTCAAGGGGAATAAAACAAAAAAACAAAAAATCCTACTCACAACCAGTAAAAATCCTAATGTATTTTAAAACAGAGAGAAAGTGTTAAGTCCTTTTCTCGATAACCAGTGGTTATAATAGAAGCTTGTCAAAACCCCAAATGTTCTTAACCTCAGAAGATACCCTAAGAAAATCGTGTTAGGAGAACTGTATTGTGTGTTTTATATATCAAGAGGCTATAAAAATGAGATCAAATTAGGAGGTGATTTTAGTTGGCGAGTTGAAGAATTGCCTTTCTGATATCTGAAGATTCAAGGAGTTCTTTCTTCTTGTCGTTGTCGATGATTACTTTTTTCTCGAGTCCTTCAAGTAGCTCCGAAGCTTTCTGAAAGATATATGATTGCTCATGACTCCATTTTTCGCATTCTCACGTTAATAACACTCTCATCAAGTCCGACCATTTTGGCGACTTTCAGACCGAATGAACATTGGGCAACACCTTCGGAAACTTTGTAAAGCATGTGAATTTGATTTTTCTCGATTTGAACTCCCATTTGAAGAGCAACGGCTCCTGGTTGTTCGGCGAGTTTTCCCATTTCATGGAAGTGAGTAGCGAAAACTGAGAGACACTTGATGCGATTCAGAATATCTTGTGCAATAGCTGAGGCGATTCCGAATCCGTCAAAGGTCGACGTTCCTCGTCCAAGCTCGTCAATGACAACGAACGAATTCTCCGTAGCGCGTTGAAGGATAGCAGAACAATCGAGCATTTCAGCCATAAATGTTGAAATTCCCTGGGATTGTTTATCGGATGCTCCCACGCGAGTGAAAATACCATCTACTACTGAGATTTTCGCGGAACTGCATGGGACAAAAGATCCAATTTGAGCGAGAAGAATGGAAAGAGCTGCCGAACGAAGATATGTACTTTTGCCGCCCATGTTAGCTCCGGTCAGAATGATTAGACGATTATTCTCTGAAATAAGTCCATTAAAGCTTTTCAAGACAAAATATCCTCTACCCAGAATCACATCGTTCGGAATGAATGGTTTCTCGCTATTGCTCTCAATGACAGGATGTCTACACTGTTTCAGTTCAAGTCGCTTTGATCCAAGTGGCAATAGTTCCGGTCTACTGTAAATACCCGAAGACATGGAAGAGAAGGTTGCTAAAGAAACGAAAACGTCTAGAGTTGCAATTAGTTGAGCCATCGCAGGAATTAACGGAATAAATTCTTCTGCTTTATTGCACAACATGGCGATAACTTCTTCTTCGGCTCGAGTATATTTCAAATGAAACTCGAGAAACCTGTAATTTCAGGATTGATTGAATTCCTGATCAGCTGATTTCTTACTCATCATTTATATCACTGAGCTCTACGACAGTAAACTTCACTCCGCTCCCTTTGGTAGTTTCCAGAATATGCACATCTTTTTTGCGAATAGATTTTTCCTCCTACAAGAAAATATGTTTTATATTATATTTATTTCACCCTATTTACCTTCAAAGTAACTCTGAAGTAGTATCCGTATTGAGAATTTTTATCCAGCTTCATACTATCGCATTCGAACTTTGCCGAATATTTCTTGCGCAATTTCTCAGCAATCTTATCAACTTGTTCCAATTTCTCGCTGATTTCTTGAATCTCAGGTACGAAATCGACACGAACACGAATTTCTTTATGTTCTTTTTCATAGTCAAAATCGAAGAACTCGTCACAGAGAACTTGGAAGCGTTCCACCTTCTTCAGGATTGCGGTAACTTCAGATTTCAAAAGACGGTCGATAGAAGCGGAAAATCTTTTGTCTTCTGAAAGTTGGATCAGCTGCATTTCAACACTTTCCAAAAGAGTAGCTGCTTGATAAAAACGATTGAGATCCTGAAGTGTACATTTTCTCATAAGTCGACGAGCCAGTTGAGAACAATCTGGCATTCTTGCAAGAAATGAGTCACGGAGTTTCTGACGAACATTCTGATTTTCCAACAATGATTCGACGACATCAAGACGTTCGTTGATATGATCAATATTACAAAGGGGACGGGAAAGCCAATCTCTGAGAAGTTTCTCTCCCGGAAGCGTTTTACACTTGTTGAGAACATTGTAAAGTGTCAAATTGTTAGATTTCTCTGAAAATGGGATAAACTCGTAACCTCCCATCAATTTTCAGCTTACCCAAGTAATTATAATTGAGTTGGAATAGCTCCAAAGCGTCGACCGCGCATGAGTCGATTTGCATGTTACCATGTGTTCCGTAATTGAAAATGCTGTACTTTTCGGAGTTACTATACTCATCAGCTACGTTTGCATGCAACGTCTGGAGACACTCCTTAACAGAACTGCTTTGCTTTTCTGCTTCCTCTGCAAAAAAAGATTAAAATGTTGTTCAAAAATATTTCTGATGGTACCTCTGAAGTCTTGATGGATACAGTCGAGAATATTCTGCCATTCTGATTTCGGTTTCAATGATTGCTTACAGTGAACTTCCATTTTTGTGAACATATTAGTCAGTTTTTTGATTCTTGGACTAGCGAGATCCCCATTGATGAGATAATACTCAGTAGGACACAATCCGAAGATACATTGCTCGATTTGTGAAAAGCTGGGAGTGTCAATAAACTCGCTTGTAACC
Source organism: Caenorhabditis latens (assembly GCA_002259235.3). Lineage (NCBI taxonomy): Eukaryota > Metazoa > Nematoda > Chromadorea > Rhabditida > Rhabditidae > Caenorhabditis > Caenorhabditis latens. The sequence goes on along the minus strand of CM056092.1, from coordinate 10,319,986 downwards.
AACCGTACGTTGCCGGAATCCCAAGCACACAAGGTAACTCTATTCTGAAAAAAAAGCTAGATCGAACAGGAAACTTAACATTTTTCTTTACATACATCCTCCTCTCCAGGGTGAATATATACTGCAAGGACTGGTGCTTGATCTGCCACTCCAATTTCTTGTTCGAACTCAACGGTATTACCGGGAGATCCACGTTTGATCATTTTCCATTCTCCTTGTTCACTTGCATAAAGCTCTACGGAGCACCTAAGCAGTACGACTGTTTCGCGAACAACTTTCTCATATTGTCCGCGATTCACAGAAATATATTTCATTTGTTGAGATTCCGTAGCTGAAAAGTTGGACATGATTTGAGAACGGTAAAAATTGAAGCTTACAGCATAGTGTAAAAGTCTTGACACAAACATCGCTTTTAAAAATGTTAGTTGCCACGAAGTTAGCATCTTCTCCGTAAACTGTGAAGTATTCCCCTCGAGAGAAAATGGCGATGGTGTTTGACGATTTAGCTTTCAGCAGTTTTAATAGAGCTTTGTCACTAACTTCATCTTTTCCGCCACTCATTTTGGATTTCTGAAATAGAAATTTGTCAATAAATATTATTAAAATATAAGAAAAATAAATACAAAAGATTGACGAACAGTCAGTTCTGCAGAAAATTCTAATTTTAAAGGGACATACAGTAACTAATTTTAAAGGGACATTCAGTAACTTTGTTGTGATGTCTTGAAACGAATTATGTTTTTCGTGATTTTAAAAAATTCATTAGAGACCGTACAAATCGGGAAGAATGCTCAATCGGGAAGAAACGGATCGGGAAGAAACGAATCGGGAAGAAGCAAACCGGGAAGTGACGAATCGGGAAGAAAGCTTTTTCGCAAGTTTCAGTGTCGGAAATGAAAGAAACTGTCATTTGAAGGTGTATAATGTAATTATTTTCTCTTTTAATGATGTCCTTATCTGTTTTTGATGACAATTTTGAATCTCGCTCGATATACCGTAGTTTCGAAAATTTTTCGCAAAACGAATTTCCGTAAAATCAACACAGAAACATGAAAACACACCATTAATAAGCTAAATAACTACACTAAACAGAAAACTATTCACTTTTCTTTCATTTCCGACACTGAAACTTACGAAAAAGCTTTCTTCCCGATTCGTCACTTCCCGATTTGCTTCTTCCCGATTTGTTTCTTCCCGATTCGTTTCTTCCCGAATGAACGTTCTTCCGGATTTGTACGGTTTCATTCATTATTTTCTTTGGATGCCGAATTATTCCACTAATGAAAACCACCTAATAATGGAAACCAACAGAAACAAGTATTTTTCAAATTTCGATTCATGCGCGCGCGAAAATCTTTCGTACTCTCCGTCTCGTTTCTCATTCACTGAACAACTAATTTTTCTGCAGGTCTAAGTACAATGAAGTTCAGTTCACTGCTACAGGACACGGCCGCCATCGACGTTTTTATCAGTAAATTTGCAGACCTAAAAATTCTAAAACAACACCTTTTTTCCAGAAATTCTCACTGCTGCAAGTAGATTGAGTAAGAAGAGATGCTGTGTGAAAATAGAAAAAGAAGGTTAGATCATTGTTCTGCTCAAAAAGTTCAATCCTATCAATATTTAAGCCCTTAATTTCATCAGCAGCTCCGGGCTTCATGATGGTGGTGCATGGTTCAGTTTGTCTGTTCCTTTTTGTAGCCAGCTATTTAGAAAATTTGTAAGCATGGAATATGACTTTAAAAATTTAAGAAACATATTACAGGATATGGTTGGAATGAATCCACGTAACCCGGAACAGAATATAATTTTCTTCGAGTTTGATATTGACAGTTTGGTGCGAATCTTACCCGGCGGACATTGTTATTTGAAATTAAAGCTCTCAAAAAGTCAGAATGATGAGCCTATTCTAGCCGTTGAAGTGAGAAATCCAGAAGCAGATATAGTTTCTCATCAAATTCCAATCACAATCGTTTTATCAAAGTATTGGAATACGTTCGCAAGACCAACGATCGGACACCGGAAAGTATGTAAATCCATCAGCCATTCCATCACAATAATGCTTTTTCAGATGTCTATCAGCATGCCACCACCAAAATCAATTGCCCGATTCATTCATGCATTCAGAAATATGAACGCACGTGTTATTGTAAGTTCTCTTTATTTTTTATGTGTTCTGTTAATGAGCAAATATATTTTTACAGAAATTCACTGCAAGCAGCTCCGGTGACTTAAGAATCTCAACTAAAATTGACAACGGGGAAATTGATGCAAGCTTCTCTGATCTCCAAACAAATCCGTCTGAAAGTGATAGCCAAGAAGATACAGCTAAAGTCCAATTGATGATTCGAAATATTTCAACACTTTTTCAAAGTTTTGCAAACACCAAGTCTCGTGTGAAAATGAGTAAGTCTCCAAAAGTCTTTTTGCAGTTTTTCCGAATAAACGCTCCTTTAAGATATCATCTCAAATCGAATGGCCGAGTTCAACATGCATAACGAGGATTACCTTCTTTCTTTTATTGTTGGAAATGTTTCTGATTAGGACATCACAAATTCCTATTTATAAACCGTTCATTGATCTCAACTTGTTATTTATAAAACTTAAAATAAAGCATTTTACTATTCCTCCGTATCATTCGCTTTAAATTTTTGCGCATCTTCAGTCGGATGAGATCTGAAAACCAGCATTTCACAGTTTGAAACAAAATATGCTAAAAACTAACCTCATATGCGTTCTTACTCCTCTCATACTAAATGCTCTATACCCACAAACTAAGCATGTAAATGTTTTCGTTGTCTGATGCGATGATCGGATATGCATTGAAAGTTGTGAAGATGTAGCTGGCACGAAATCGCACTTTGCACATTTGTCCGGTACCTACAAATCTCTTTTTTTTTTCTATCTCTAGAAATCCTGGGAGCCTAGAGAGCACACACACACGCTCTCTCACTCTACGGCCATAATTCAAGATTGCAATCGGAAAAAGACTCGGATAGATCAAAAGGGCAGATAAAATGAGAAAAAGGGAGAATAGAAGTCACCTTTCTCGAAGAATCATTTCGATTCGGTCCACCAGAAGAAGTCTCTCGAACTGTATGGCTACAGTATAATTGACGATGAGCATCGTAAGTGGTTTGTGATGAAAATGATACTCCACAAGTACAAGAAAATGGACGATCAGGATAGAAAGGTTCACTACTGGAACTTTTGGAAGTAGGAGAACAACTGGGTGAAAGTGATGGAATACTTGCTGCTTGAGATGAAGATGAAAGGTCCAATACAGTGGATGTGCTCGGGATTCTGAAATTAGGACAATTAGTGCATTGAATATTCTGAAAGAGACATACTTTTCATCCAGATCAATTACTGGAATATTAATGGAAAGTTTCGAATTAGATATATTCAGATTCGTCGATATTTCCAGATTAGTTTTGTTGTGTACAAATATTGGATTTGTATTAACTAAAGTTGACTTCCTCCCAACAGCCACTGGAATCAACGTGTGCACTGGACCCATAACCTAAACAAGAAAATGTTGACAACCACCACAATAAAAAGATTACCTGAACTGCATTTTGTTGTAATAAATCGTGATATGCCATTGGTAACAATATCAAGTTTTGAGGATTGTCGAAACATGGCTTTTTGTTTTCAGGGACCTGCACTTCCTTTTTCGTGCAGTACATCTCTTCGTGAACTTTCAGATTTTGGAGAGAATTGAACTTCGCCATGTGGCATTTAGAGCATTCATATTCTCAAAAAAAAAAGAGGATGAAATTTTTTGTTGTTGTTTTTTTTTTGAAATACGAAATTACTTTTATATTGTTTTTGTTGTTCCTGACGATGATTCATATCAGCAACTAGAACAGCTCGCAGTGGTTCCGAGATCATTATATCTTTTGTGAATAGGATTTGAATCAGTTTTCCTGAAAAAATATTGATTATACTTTCCGAAAAAACATCCCAAAAGCAATCTCACCTGTTTGCAAAAGAACACAATTTGCCAAAAGTGGTGTAGAAACCGATTGAATTCTTCTTGTGATTTCAGTGTCTTCTATTTCTAAACTCATTTTTTCACCAGTGAAATTGGAAATCTGTAAAAGTTGTTGGGGTTTTCAGAAAATTTCGGAAAACCTACAGTAATCTTCAAAGATTTCTCGCCGTTGATCAATGTGAATGGACCAGCGAAATCGCCGCATTTGAAATCAGTTTGTTTCTGCATTGTCTGAAAACAAACATCAATTTTCATATCTGAATACCAACTCACCTCAATAATAGTTTTATGAAGAATGATTTGTGCAGAATCCATCAGTGTTCGTATAGGGAAGGAAATGCAAAATGAAGAAGAAGAAGAAGACGAAGAAGAAAACGGAGCTCTAAAAGAAAGATGTGCTCAAAAGATAAGATCTCAGGGAGAGCGAAAAGAAAGTTGTGTGCTCCGGGAGGACTCTTTCGAAGATTTTGATGATAAGGTGGAAAGGAAGAAGACAAAGAAGAATACAATTTTATGTACTGAAAGAAAAAGATTTCAATCTCGATATATCTTCAAAAGAGATATGTCGAATGTCACTGACTGGTTAGCTCTCTCATTGAATACTACACTCGAAGTATTATCATTTTCATTGAATTTATCACTAACTGGCTCATACTATATCAACTTTCTTATCACTTGTTTCTGTATGTTCGAATGTGATGATGAGTTTATTTGAAGAGAAACGGAAAAAGGAGTTTTGTAGCTGTAAAATGGAGGACTGGAAGAAAAGTTTCGAAATCTATAACACCTATATTCTGAATCTATTTTCTTTTTCAGAAAATTAGAGTTCTTGAATCTGAGATTCAGAGCATTAATGTCGATAAATTGGTCGTCAGCACGGTGATTTTTTCGCTACATTAAATTTGGGTTTTTCTTCCATATTTCTGCTTCTCGCTAGGCCACGTCCCCGTGAGGGAAATGCGCTCCGCCAGACAACGCAGTGTAATTTTCTCTGCCATAATTTTTAATCAGCTATATAAATAATTAGAAATCGAAATTTAGAAAAAACGCTTTCATAAGATTAATTTTTTTCGATCTAGTTTTTGTAGAAAAAAATTCCTGTCGTTTTATAGCCTCCTTCATATAGAAAACGGGAGTTTGTTGAAGTGATTTTCGTCAGTGTTAATTTCTCTTCCACAAACTTTGACGAGGTTTTAAAAAAACTGAATCCATAAATTTGAAAAAACGCTTTCATAAGATTAATTTTTTTCGATCTAGTTTTTGTAGAAAAAAATTCCTGTCGTTTTATAGCCTCCTTCATATAGAAAACGGGAGTTTGTTGAAATTAAAAATTCCTGATGGCCTAGTTTTTAAAATGGCGATGGCCTAGATTTGAGAAAGCTCACAAAGAAGCTCATCTTTCACGTGTAATTTAACTAGCGAAAGATCACGAGTCAAGATGCAGTTATGGGTCGAGACATATATCACTAGAACAGAAATTTAGTACTGATTTCGAATTTGTATTCAGATTTAGCAGAACGATTCTTTCTTGAAGTCATGTAAATCGTCCAAAGTGTATTCAGCATGCTTGAAATGAACAATAACATGTTTCAAACGACGGGGAACATTTTCTCTCGTTTTATGGAGAATTACGGAGATTTTTGATTGTTTTTTTCTCAAAAACTGTTCTTGTGTGAGAACGGATTTACAAATCGAGAAGAACCGCGGTCAATCGGGAAGAAACGGATCACGAAGAAACGGATAGAAGCGATTTGGAAAGTGACGAATCGAACGCTTTTTTGAAAATTTCAGTGTCGAAATGAAGAAAATTGTCATTGGAAAACGTATTGTGTAGTTATTGCAACCTTTAATGATGTTTTTACCTGTCTTTGATGGCAACTTTGAACTTCACTCATCGAGGGAACTTTTTCGTTAAGCGAATTTCCACTAAAAAACATGAAAATACACCGTTTATGAGCTAAATAACTGAACTAAACAGATAATGATTTGCTTTTCATTCCTTTCAAACACTGGAACTTGCAAAAAAGCGTTGTTCGCGATTCGTCACTTCCCAATTTGCTTCTTCGATCCGTTTCTTCCTGTTTTGTACAGTCTCTCTTGTGTGATTGTAAATGTTTCAAACAGGAGTTCACAACATTTCATTTATTTATCAGATTATCTCCTAGATGTCTTGAAAAAGTTAGAAACGAGGGAGATTGATCACTGGATTGCACTTTTTACGCTTCTCTTCGCCGAAAAACGGATGAATACAGTTGAAACGTCAAATTTTAGATGTTTTTCACTTGAAACTTTCTGGTTTGATAACATAAATACGTTTTTCGAGCGATTTTTGACTTATCTACCATGTTTTTGTTTCCAAACGAACACTTTTCATTAAACTTTCTCTGCACTTCACTGCAATTTATTAACCTCATTTTTCTGTGCCGCGGGGTTGCATCCTTAGCCCCGCCCATTTTTCTGCGCCCCTTGCGCCGAAAAATTGTCAACGGGAAATGTAGCGAAAAAATCACCGTGGTCAGTACCTTCTCAATTTTTCAAAATCTGAATTCGAAACCAAGTTCGACACGAAAAGTGAATGATTCAGAAGGCAATCCCTCTTAATGTTACTTTCTTTATAACAAACAGGTATTTGATGGCAACAGGAAACAATTTGAGAACTTCATAATTAAAAGAGATTCCGAACAAAGTCTCAAGAAGTAATAATTTCGATTAGATCAACAGAAATGTCTGAAAATATCCGTATCAAAAAATAAGAAAGAAACGTATAGATGAATGAGTGGTTGAGAATACCAATTTTCTATTATCTCTAATCTTCGATTTCCTAGAATAGATTCATATCTTTTATATTATATCTCATTTGATAAAATCTTTGTGTATAATCACGGTAACTACTCATCTCAATATTAGTAATATTAAAAAGAGAAAAGTGAGGAAGAGAGAATGTTAGCTATCAGTTGAATTGAATCACTCCTGATTATATTCTTATCACTGATTGATTTCAAGACAAATACACTCGTTTTGAATTGATTGCAAGTCTCTATCAGAGGTATTCGAACATGGAAAATATCAGCTGAAAAGAGAGAAAAAGTTATTGATGACGTGGAAGACAATGAAAAGAAAAAAGAAAAGAGAGGAAACGGTAATAAAACAATAAAACGAAAAGCTGCAAGAATAAGACCGGAAACGAAATCATAGGCGCTACCATTGATACATGAAAATGGAGATCGACATCAAAATTCTGATATTTTCTTCATTTTTCTTGCTAACAGTAAGTTCCCGATGAATTCCGATTTCCTGTTGGAAACCCTTCTGGTTAGATTAGAGCTTTCTATGGGACATTGTTGCTCGGATACTGTACACCCAGCATCAGTTTTTTATTTATTTAGAAAATCTGTTACACCTAGGAATCTCGGATACAATTGTTTTGGAGACTCTGTGTCACACTATCTTCTTTTTAACTGAAAACATATTTCTTGTAATCAAGTGGCACTGGTGAGGTTACTGTATTAACAGATTAGAAAATTAAACTTCATTGGTTTTATACGAATCAACCATCATTTTCAGGAGTCAATACTCGAAAGCAGTTTTCCGTTAACAGTACTCTCATTGAAGTTCGGGGAGAAAAACAATTCGAGAATCTATTATTCGGATAAGAGTGTTCTTGATAGTTTCAGTTCGTTTCATTAGTCCATTTCCTTTAATTCTGGAATAAAAGAAATTACAGAATATTATGGATACACTTCCTCAAATTTATCAATTCCATCACCGTTTGGTCTTGCAACTCCAGATATCGACTGTGAAGTTATTGATACTTTATGTCCACAAATGATTCAAGTATTTCATGTTAGTGTCAATGGATCACCTCGTTTAGTTAGTTGGAATGATTTGAAAGATAACGAAACAATGGAAATAATCGATGAAGCTGGATATGTTGGATCATGGCCTGGTTATTGTGGAACTTCTAATGGAGCACTGGTTGAAATGTACTCTCCACTTTTGAAACAGTTTCAATATGCGACAACGAATGAAGACATTTTGAAAGCGAGATGGAATGAGGATCGCCATTTTTGGCATCCGACAAAAGTTATCGGATATTTATTCAATGCAACTGATCCAATTCGAACAGTGTTTGTTTTTCTTTTACAATCAGAGAACACATAGGTTTGGTCAGATACTTTTTTATTGAACTACAGTTTTCAGACGCCTCAAAACTGAATAATGGTTTCTTATTCCAATTTTGTAATTTTCAGAAACTATCCATTCAATGCAATTCGACCATTAGATAACGTGGTCTTTGTGAGTGAATGTTTTAAACAATTTACTCAAGATGAAATTAAATTGACAGAACAAAATTCTTCTGAGGCTTCGACCGATTATTCGAGCAAAGGATTCAAATGGTTTGGTTGCTTTCACAACATCACTCAAGGAGAATTATTATTTGAAACAATACAAATTCGACAAAGTTTTCAATATTTCTCTGATTGATCAAATGACCAATGTACCCGTTATTTCGGATGCCTGTGGTAAAATGACGTTGATTTATGAGTTTTCCAATCCAATAACGAGAACGTATCGACTGAAATTAAGGGATAGTGACCCGAATGAAGAAGTCTGTTCAGATATAAAGATTCCATTTTCTTCGACTTCCCCTTTTTTCAGATGGTCAAAAGAGCTGGATACGTGTTTCGAGAGGAATCGTCTGCTCGTCGATGTCTCGGAGATATCCTACCGATTTACGAGTTCCAGAATCCAGACAAACAATCCGATATTCATTACGTTTCAACCCCTGAAGAAATCAACGAATACAATGTTACTAAGAAATGGACTAATCTTGGTTTGATGGGATTCAGTAGTTGGGGTAATTTTGCGTTTGCAAAGCGTTGAGCCAATTGTTAATAAACATATTCATTTTCTGTTCATGAAATAGAACAAAACATTAAACACTTCAAATAAAGTAGTTGATTAAAAATACATCATGATTGATGAAACAGCGAGATGAATTGAGGAGAGAGAAAAGCAATGTGTGGAGGTTTGAAGTCGGAATTTTTAGAATCAAGAGGCGGGCATCTGTAATTCGGGTGGGGTAACCGTAAATAGTGATCTACTTGAGGGATTCGAGGAAGTTTTAGGCAACTTCCTACATAGAAAGATTAATAAACATTTTGAAACAAAAGCACCGGATGAATAATGATTATAAAAATGATTAAAATGGGAATGATGAGAGAATAAGGGGGCAAACGGGAAACTGGGTTTGAGAAAATACAAGTCTATAGCATGACTAAAATTGAATTTAAACTATAGATGAAACTGATGGAATGGGGTATGTATTACAGTTGTAGTATCACCGGATAATTAGACCACAACTCGTGAACTAGTATCTAACTGATATATTCAGGACAAAAAGCAGGAAGAGAAAACTGCGTGATTAAAAAAACATCTAAGACGATTTTGAGCCTAATTTAACAAGACGTTTCAAAACTTTTTGAATATTTTTTCGTGAAAGTTTTCTCATGTCAACATCGGGTAGAGCATCAGATGATGTTTGTGCATCTGTGGAGCTAGTGATGGGGTTTGGGGTGACCACGGTTCTCGGTGGTTTGGGAGATGGATTCGAATGATCGTATGGCTGAAATAGAAACATATCAGTCTCGAAGATTGAAAAAGCGCAGAAGTTAACTTACTCTGAAATCCTTGATAATTTTCTTAGGTTGAGGAAATTTTGCGAAGACATAGGGTTGCGTGTTGATTGGATATCTATTTTTTGGTGGGACCTTCTCGAACATTCTCTGGTTCTTGCCAATTTGCATTTCACAGAGAAAGACATCTTCTTCTTTAAATTTGGGAACCTTGGGACGTCCTTTTGTCCAAGTAGGTACGTCCACAACCAAACAACGGCCAATGACTTCATCCAAGGGCAGAGTTTCATAATAAGGTGTGGCGAACACTTCCTTCTTACAGAATACTCGTCCCGTGTCAGAAATAGTTTCGTGGGGCCATGCATAGAACGAGCCAAATACGAATCGATTGTTTCCAGGACAAACAAATAATCGTTCGACACGGAAAATCCGTGCATCTTTACGATTCACGTTTTGTGGAAGAAGTGGAGTGGCATCAGCTTCGGGGAAAACATACTTGTTAAGCTCTTTATGTTTCAACCCTTTTTTCTCTTCGCGTAGATTTCTTAGCATTATTTTGTGGTCGTCGGGGAAGTTTCGATTCACATAGACAGTTTCATTGAGACGAACTTGAATTCCACGGCGATTCATTAGTGATCGATAGTAGTCACAATTTTCGAATCGAACATCAGGCTGATCAGGAAGCTTTACATCCGCACAAGGACGTTGTCCCGACTGAGAACCCATACAGAAGTCGCATATGTACTCGTTCTCTTCGCTATCACTTCCTTTATCAGCTTGAGTCTTGCTTTTCGCAACTTTACCATTTTCTTCTCTCACTGGGTATTGACAACAATCAATGTGAAGCCAGAAATAACATTTATCACACTGAACCATTCCCCCGTCTTCATCAAGTGCACCACAAATGCAGCGAACAGCGTTATCACTAGCATTTGCACGATATGATTCCCAAGCATCATCGGGATCATAAGAACCAATCTGAAAACAATAAAAACAATATATGAAGGCATTCTCATAAATGCAGTTACTGCTGGAACGTTGTGAGAGAGCTTACCGGGTACAGAGACTCCAGATAAGACAAGTCGGCGTCGCCACGTTTTGACGTAACAGGTGACAACCCTGAACTGGATACTGGGCGTGTTTGTGCGGGACTCTCGTTGGGCTTTTTAGTCTTCTGTGTTGACGCAAGAAGAGAAGATGCCAAGTAACGGGATTCAATGGCGCTGAAAGATGGTTTTATTGAGAATGAGGAAACCAACCTAAATCAAACTCACGAAAACGCTCTCTCCAAGTCATCGTCATCAATGGCGACTATCCATTTACGGAACAGTGAAACGAATTCGGCAAGATTTGGATTTCGAGTATCAACTTTCAAAAAAGTTTGTATTGATGAATAGTAAGGAAGCATTGAACGTGCCATAGACCCGTCTATCCTACGAACTCGAAAAGAGAACGCTGCTAAAGTCTTTCTCATTTTCAGAATAAGTTCCGAGTTATTTTCAGGACGAAGAAGAATATATGGGAGACCAGACTGACGAGATTTTCTGATCGTTCTTCTTCGGTTTCGCTGAAGGAAACGTCGCGTTTCAATGACTTCTTTCTCGTCTCCATTGGCAACAACACCACTTTTCACACCTTTTATGATCTTTCTACATTTCGTTGCACCACATGTGCATGAAATATCAAAAGGAAGTAGGCCATCTTTATCGACTGTAATTTCCACACTTGGGCTCAAATCGAAAAGAGCAAACACTCCTGCTCGATAGAATCCGCTCACCGACCAAACTTCCAGTCGAGAATTTGGGTTACACGAATGTTTCACGAAACGAGCAATATTACCCCGATTGGTTGCATCGATGAAAAGTTGTGATCCGATTGCAATGATTTTAGCATCTTGGTTTTCTGTGAACTTGGAATGCGCTTTTTCAAAAGTGATCACTTCTCCAGCATACTCGCATAGGAAATCACCTGCCCTTCTAGCAACTTTCGTTTTCAGCGTTCTCTTCGTTCTCGGACCATTAGAAACACATAGTTTATGACCACAATCTTCTTTCCAAAAACGTCGATTGGAACAATATGGTAGAGTGCATTCGTTATTACATTGAACTCGCAGAGCCCTATTGAGACACTCCATATCTGACGTACACGCACCTTTTGTACACCCACAACTTAAACTTGGAGCTCTCCATAGTGTGAGTATTTCATCCGAATAGGGAACACTTTTGGCAATCTCTGTATATTCTCCATTGAATTTTTCCTCAACAGGCGCAAGAGCATATTCGGGAGAGTTTTCTGTCCGTGATCTTCTGGATGATATCCTGCTTTTGATGTTGAGTGAAACATTTTCTTCTATTATTTCTTTCTTTGGTTCGACTGGCTTCATTTCCACTTCATCTTCTGGCTTTCTCATGAAAAACCTCTTTCGTTTTCCTGCTGATGGTACCACCGCTCCTTGTTTCTTCAACTTTTTGCTTTGTTCAGCTAACTGACGGAAAAATGACTCCTTTCTCTTTCCACCGGTGGATTTTGTAGTGGAATGACAAAGACGAAGTTCTGCCATATCTTCACTCATTTTTTGAGTTAACTGTTCCAGTTGCCTTTCTACCATTTCATGAACTTTTAACCGAAATAGAACAGGGTCTATCAAGGTATGTTCAGTTTTTGAACACGTTGCTTCTGCGGCTGATGATCCTTGATCTGGTAGATCAGTCTGAAAATATAACGTATTTTTTGAAAATCTAGAAATTTTACCTTGAGAAGATTGTCATCCGTTCCCAGTTCTTCTGGTTCTTCTTCCAGACAAGTCTTCTTCCTTTTAGATCTCCGTCCCCTACCCTTTCTAACTTCACTCCTTTCCACATCTTCTGTTTCTTCTACAATTTCTGTCAGAGAAGTACTTGTTTCATCAGGGAGATTACTAGTTGTCACATCTGGAGAATTTGTACTTCTAGTGGCGGACTTTTTTCTTTTCCTCGATCCACGTGCCCGTGGGGTTGTAGGTGTTGTAGATGAGACTTCCGCTTCCATATCTTTCTTTTTCTTCAATTCCTCTGCATTAAATTTTTTGATTAAGACAGCGATTGAATTTGCTTTCTCAGGATCAAAACCAATAAGTCTTCTGACGATCTCATTGGTATCCATGTTTGCTGCCATTGAAAAAGCGAGAATTTCTTCGACACTCATTCCGTTTGGAATACCTTCTCGTGATGAGAGTACAGTTGATGTTGTAGAATCGACAGAATTTATTGCTCTAATGGGCTTGTTGTCCTCCATTGAGAAGGAGGCCGAACTGAAAAGAAACTTTTCAATGAAAAATGAATCACTATCCTTACCTTGTGGAGGGCTCTTCGAAATATTCATCATCTTCATCTACAGGTTTTAATCTTGGCATATCTGTAAAGTCTGATGGATCACCATCATCGTCGTCGTCATTCTGTTCATTTCGGTCCTGATCAATTATCTCTGTTTCCTGTTCTTTCAATAATTCCATTTTTGGACTTGGCGGAGAAGTTGGAACACTTTGTATTCCAGAATCAGGTGTGGCTGAAGATTTTGTTCCTGACTGATTAGTTGTCATTGGAACAAGACTGATGACACTATTAGAGCTCGAAGCAGACTGCTGATTCATGTACCAATTTCCATTTGATCCTTGGATATGTGGCTGCATTGTCAATACAGGAGCTGATCCAATTTGAAAGAGATTTGCCACTACCTATAAAGCAGTTTTATAAGCTTTCTGACTTCTTTTTCAGTGTTTCAATTGACGTCGACTCAAATTTATCAAGAAACAGTCAAATCTCTCTCGCCGTAAATTTTTCAGAGTCAGAAGCTAGCAAAAAATTCTTGCATATATAGTATCATCGCCTCTCTATTTGAAGACTGTTTGACAGTTTCACAATAGTATCTAACTTACAGCATTTTTGTTATTGTGGATGGTGGTTCTTCTTCCATACCCACGAACAGTATTATCAGCTTGTTGAAACACCAATGTACCAGCTGGCTCCAAAATGCTGTCACCAAACTTTATTGGTTCTCCCAATCGCTTGACTGCTGGTTGATATCTTGAATTCACAGGAACAGCACCAGAAGATGTAGCAGAGGTTGAAGTGGTTGGGGTAGTTGGCGTGCACATCAAACTTGCCTGCACTGGTTGCATTTGTTGTATAGGTCGGTTACTTTGTTGGGAAGAAGTTGTTGGTTGCTGTGTCTAGAAATGGAAAAAAATAATTATCTGACCTTAGCAAGGAAGAAATAGTTTGAAAATCCTTGGCCACACTTTGTTTTTTTCACAGTAACTTATCAGCTAGTTGAAAGTTTTTGTTGCGAGCTCAAACAAGAAACGTTTGCTTTCCTAATACATTAATGGTAAAAATAAAAATGCGTGTGTCGATGGCGAAATGAAAGAGATACGATCGAGAATGAAAAAGATTAAAGTGCAGATAAGATTCTGAAGCAAGGGTACCAATAAACCGTTCGGAGGACTGTTGCATTAAGAAGTTCAACACTTCAACATGAAACAGAATATTTTAAAGCTTTAATGAATAACTATTAAACAATATTATCTTACGGAATTTTGATTTTATGAAACTGTTCAATTAATTTCGATCATAGCTTGTCGTTTTTCTTTGACGACAAAAATTCCAAATTGTTGTCAACAAATTCCCGAACTAGAAAGAAATTGAGGAATGGGATGACAATACCACGAGACTCAAATTGTTATTGTTAGTAGACAAGATCTATTGATGCCTGAAGAGAAATAGTGCGAATGTATACGAGATTTCGTAATAACTAAATCAGCTAACTATGAAAAGTTGCAAAGAATATTCTAAAAAATTAATGAAACTTTTACTTGTAAGAACCATAAACAAATTTAAATTTGCTCAATGCACATATAAGCTTTGAACAAATATATAATTTTGTAGTTTACTTACTTCGTCATTTCGACCTGGAAATCTGTATCGTTGTTGGGCATTTTGCTGCTGTTGTTCGCCTGCTCCGTGCATTATTGGCGGATCCAGCTTTGTCACTTGACCATCTCGCGCGACCTCTCGCAGGTCGAGATTATTTTCAGTAGTCGTTGAAAACGGACAACGAAACTGGAAATCAGCTAATTAATTAATAGATATGTTTATGCAATTATTAAAAAGTGTCCTATAGAGTATTTCAAAGTTTAACAAGTATTTCAAAATAGAAAGAGATGCAGGTGAAAATGATTAGATGTTTTTTATATGCTGGGAAGATGAGAAGGCACGCACAAGCTTCTTTTCAAGGAAACCCACAAAAAGACGGATGTCAAGGGCCGCGATGGCGATGCAAAATGCAGAGAGTAGTGGTGATGTGGGGAGACGCAGACATGCTCGACAGTCAGATGATAGGGAGCGGGAACCTAGGCGGAGAGTGCGAGACGAGTCGTAGGGGTGTCTTCCAATAGTAGTGAATATAATAACGATTAGAAGGCAAGGCGACGCGCTGCGGTCGTGCGATGCGGTCGCCTGCTGGCTGGCTTTTGAAGCGATGCGAAGAGGAGGTGAAAAGAGAAAAGAAGAAAGACACCACTCCAAACGGCCTGTGTTTCACTTTGGTGTTATTTGTGAGAAAAGAACGGGTGACAACCGACTAAGAAAGCCAGACGATGAGAGAAATGAGGAGACTGGCGGCCTCTTATGCTTCATCCTGCGAGACGTAGACAGCTACAGGTTGCACAAACCACTAACATTAGGCATTGAGCAAGTGTAGAAACAGAAACCAGCGCAATGACTGAAATTGTGCATTGCTAAAGAAAGTCGAGAATCTCCTCCTTTCTCCTAATACTTCCACGGACGGCGTCATTTAAGATAACATTGGGTCGAGGGGAAGAAGAAGACACGGAAGGGTTTATTATGCATTATTAGTGATGTCATTATTTGAATTTTCGAACGGTTAATAAATCAAACAGTGAACTTAATAGGAACCCTATTTTAGGATCTTTAAGAAAAAATAAATATCTAAAACACTATTTCAAATTTAATGTGTTCTGATAACATATGTCGTGTGATGCATGTTGAATCAGAAATCTAATTTCCAGAACTCATAATAGGTCTGAAAAAAATTTAATGTGGGCGCTTATTTCAACGCACGGTCCTACTAGTTTCAAATTGATCTTTCAATTAAAACTAAGTTTGAAAAACCACAATTTTTACATCTGACACCATTGTCATGGATCTTTAGTAATATCATTATAAAGATTCACCAAGAAGTTATGTCCTCTTGGGAAACAATTTCCGTCCACACCGCACGCATGTCGTCGCCGAAAAAGTGTACGAAAACGAGGCAGTTTGAAATAAATATTGACATGTATCTCCACTCTGTGTCTCTTCACTCGCGCCATCGCTCCTCCCTTTCGTCGGTTTTTCTCGTTTGGTCACAACACAATGAGAACATCAGATGACTTTCGAAAATCAAAGTTAAGAAACATATTTTTGCACAATTACGCTCTATATTACAATTTTGTTTTCTGGAAATTCGGTAATTTCAAAACTAAAACTAATCCTACTCTACGGCATCAACTTTGAGTGCACTTACCGTGAAAACCCTTTTAAAGGTCATCCTTATAATTGAGATGCCTCTCTACTATCCACATTAACAGAATCCAAACTGTCCTTTCACACTATTTCAGCATATTTGTTGTTAAAATCGTAGTTTGCCGTAAACATTCAGGATTTTTCCGTTTTAGCTTAAACGTTGTATGTCGAAAACTATCGAAATAAAATTCACAATTGAATAGGGTCTCGAAGTCGGGTGAAAAAAAGTGATGCAACGCCCTGACAGACTTTGAATTTGAACAATAAAGGTGAATGTACCCTATTTAGAGTTTTTAATGGTATTTCTGTTTATAAATGTACTGATATTGCAGGAGAAATCGAGGTACAACGTCTAGATTTTCAGATTAAGAACGGTTTCGAATAACAATCAAAAAAATATTTCCGAAAATTTGAAACATTGCTCAATATATACGATTTTGGATGCATAAAAGGTATACAATACAGACGAAGTACACCTTGAGTAGTATCTCCAACGCACTTTTTTCCTTGAAGTATGTATTCGCAGGTTTTAGAGGAATATTTTTTACAGAATATACGTTGTTACAAAATTTCAAAATGTTAGACGTAAAATATTTAAATTTAGTGTTAGTCGAAGGTGTTAAACTTGTTCTCCATAAACTCTGAGAACGTTTGTGCTCTTCCAACGCCACATTCACTGCACCAACGATCGGTAAAACCTGGAAAATCATTCTCCAACTTCAGAAGATGCTTTTCGCCGCATCGTTTAATTTCATTTCTGGAAAAATTATATTAAAATCTGAGTACCGTAAAAACTGTATTTGAGGTGCCCCTCTATTTGAAGTGCCCCTCTAATAGTGGTGCCCTCCGCCGGACTCTTTGAACAATAGAGGTGCACCCTCTAATTGAGGTGCCCCTCTAATACAGTTGCCCTCCAGCTATTTACACTTTTCTCTAATCTCATCATTAACTAACTCCAAACTGTTCTCTGACAATACTATTCGAACATTTTTGTCGTTAAAAACGTAGTTGGCTATGAAAATTCCGGATTTTCTTTGTTTTTTACGTAAAAGGTCGATAAATTCGGCATAAAAACTGATGAAATCAAACACATTCAAAAGATAGCTGGGTATCGAGGTCGGGAAAATTCGTCGACGAAAAATAGAGGTGCTCCCTCTATTTGAATTGCCCCTCTAATAGAGTTGCACTCCGATGGACCGTTTGAACAATAGAGTTGCATGCACCTCAAATACAGTTTTTACGGTATGCTATTGTACCCACCGAATCGGACGCAAGTCAAAAAGATGTTCCTGCGATGAAACGTCGAGGAACGTCCATACAAAGGGAACTGAAAAATAAAAATAAAACATGAAAGCTAAAATCACCACCTTTGGAAACATATGTGAGAACGGTTTCACGGATACCTTTCAGAAAGTCGTATAGCTTTAAGACACCCATCTGTAATTAATTGTGTGAAATTGAACGAAGTAAACAAACAGACGTCTGTCGTTCCTTCGAACAGGGATACTTTCAAAGTGGTCTCTATAGATTCCAAGTTTCCAGGCACGAGTTGAAGAATACTCTCGAAAAAAATAGATTGTGCATCTTCGATAAACTGTCCTGCTCTAAAAATATTAAGAGTTGAAAACGTTGGCAGTGTCTATGCTCACGTTGCAAATTTTCTCATGTTGGTAGGATCGGGGATCACTGAAACTACAGAACCGAATAGAACTCTCGGCGCTCCGCGTACCATCATTAATAGCTTGAAGTCACTGTGTGCCAGACGAACTGAAAATTGAGGAACATTTTATGAGTTGAAGTACGAACTGTTTTACAGTGGCAGTCCAGTCCACATCCGATTAGATGAGCTAATTTTCGCATTATCTTGAACTTTTTCTCAATGCGCTGAAAATCTTGTTGGCATTGGGAACATTTAGAAATTCTAGAAAACCTTAGCCATGACGTCATTTCCAATAGAATGAAGACTGTTGCCATCGAACTCGAAATCAATCGGAACCGAATCGTGGAAAAAATGTTCGAAAAAAGTTCCTCTATTATCTCTCAGCTCTTCTTCTTCTTCCTCTTCATTTACAACTGAAACATTCAGCTCCTCGCGTCGGTCGTTTTTGTTGCTAACTATTTCAGACGACTGGAACTCATCAGTGGCAAATACTGGGTCCTCCCTCTCCTCATCATTATCAAGTTTTTTCCCTTCATCATCCGTTGTTGAATTTGAATCACTATGGTGATAATTCATTTCGTCGACCACTTCGATCGACTCAGGGATGTTGTAATGACTGTCATCAGTTTCAGAAACCATCTTTGTGCACGAATTATTTGAAAATTTTCCATCTGCATTGTAAACTCGCTTTCGATTCTCATCAGATGGTTCAGATGATGTCCTTCGACGTTTTTTACTAATGTTATCACCATCTCTGAAAATTAGTTGAATCCAGTAGCCTGTGTTTACTAAAACAACTTACGGAAGAGGCGCGGATGTGATACGAGAAGGTCGACCAACAGATCGACATTCTGAAGGACACTGTACGATAGAGTTGGAACTCATCATCTGCAAAAAATAAAATTGAGCAAGTCAACGTAACATCAGATTAGCGGTCTGAGCTTCTATCGGAATAAATAATTTTAAAGTTTTCAATTTTTAGTGTATTCATTTTCTTGTAGAATTTTTTCACATACTTGAACGTTGCGAACTTAATCGGTTTCCGACCAAACTTGTCATTTGATGGGCCAGGTGGATTTTTTTTTGAGAATCCGAAAATAATTTACAAGTACTTTTTATCACTAAATTCACTGTTGAACTACTTCCGTCAGTTTACTCGAATTATGTCTCGAAATGCCTCAAAAACTCCCTTTCCAATGATTGATGATTAAAAAAACATGATTTTTAGAAAAAACTGTCACTTCACCTTTGAAAAAAAATTTTGAAAAAAAAACGAATAAAGCGAGAGTCGAAATTGTTTTCTCACTTTCTTGACTTGGATGTGCAGGTCAGAAGATCGTACCCTGCCATCATGAATGTTATGTCCCTTTAAAAGTTGTAAATGCCTACAATTTGATTTTGCACGTGTTTCAGACGTAGTTCAGAACATATTTTTTATTTGAAAAATTACAGAGATTTTCTCTTTTTTTAATCTCAAATCGTTGTGATATGTCATGACACTACTTTTGATATTCCGGTGCACTCTGATTTTTTTATTTGACCCATCCTCGCGCGGAAAAATAACATTTTTAACCGACCATTTCTGCAGACTAAAATCAAAATTTTAAAAATGCTTGAACAATTCTGTTTTACTAGAATAGGTCCTCCAGTTACCTAGGATAATTATATAAAGTTTTTCGAAGTTTTTCCATCTGTTGTTCCATTTACTACAATACGGTGGGCTTTTTCAGGAATATACAACCTGTTCAATAATAATTCGTCATGAGGTAGGGAATATTCATACCACCGATACAAACGAATTTTTTGCAGTTTCTCCGACGACGGCTGGGGAATTCAAGAGTCGGAGGTAAAAGTCGAAATCGTACCGACCAAAGTGATCGAGCAACCTCCTGGTAATCACAGCTTTGGTTGAAAAATTTTAATTTACAATTTTCAGTCGTTGAAAACCGTCGAGTGAATACAATCGTAAGACAAGTTCTGAAAGAAAATGTAGCTGAGAAAATTCATCCAAAAATGGAAACAATTTTGGAGCAGCTCCCGAAGACGGAGTCTTCAGAAATGTTCCGGGGTTCACCTCCTGCGGTCATTCTAAATGATGAAGTTCCAGCAAAACGAGAGACGGAGAAACCATCTAATAACGACATTGATGGTTGCAGCGACGACGGATGGGGATCGTAAGTACCGTGTAAATTGAAACAAAAACATTATTAACTTTCTTACAGCCCAACACACAAAGAAGAATTTCGTCTTTCAACAGTTTTGAAAAGCAATGCCAGTAAACTTCCTCCAGCTAGAGCTTTGCAACCAATTGTTCCAGCTCCTATTGACGACACTCTGGATATTGACTCTCCAAGGTATTGAAAAAATTTGGATCATCTATCGAATAGATGGGGAAATTTGACATTGTTGGCCCATAATCCAAGGGTACATCGAAAAAGGGTACATCGTGATCATAGGGTACATTGGATCGAAGGGTACAATGAATCTTAGGGTACATCTAAGACCTACGCTCATGGGGTACATCCATAGGGTTATCATAGGGTACATCGAGTCAGAATTTTCATGAAATTTTAGAAGTCTCAAATTTTCCATAAATTTTTGAAAAACGGTTTACAGACGGAGTACAAGGAACATGTTACTGTTTTTATCAGAGGGATGAGATAACATGAAATTTATTCTAACAACCATTTGCAAGATGGTCATATTTGAGTTTCTATAATGAATTTGAACATCTTAAATGCTCTTATTATCCTCTCTGATAAAAGTCAGGCAGTGTCTTTGAACTCCGCCTGTAAACCTTTTTTTTCAAAAATTGATAAAAATTTTGAGACTTCTGAAATTTTATGGAAATTCTGACTAGATGTACCCTATGATAACCTCGTATATGTACCCCATGATCACAGCTTCTCGATGTACCCTATGATTCACTGTACCCTTCGATTCAATGTACCCTATGATCAAATTTTTCATAGATGTACCCTTTTTCGATGTACCCTTGGATTATGGGCCGACATTGTTACAGAGAGCTTTCACCAGCTCCGCCGACTGAGAGAGGTGTGCTCCTAACTACCACTTCCTCGCGCAAGGACTCTGATTTCAATAAACCGAACTCCAATTTCGGAAAATCATTTGGGACGCAGGAATCAGTTGGTTCTGAAAAGAACAATATGATACCGAAAGGACTGTCAACGGTGTTTCAAGAGGACGGTCGCTCTCAGAAATCCTTTGGTTTTCCAAAGACAAACGAGGAAGGAGTTCAGAAAAGTTCTGTGTTAGTACAGGACAAGATTTCTGACAGAAAGGATAATAAGGATGCCCCTTCTCTCGGAACTGCTGGATCTTTCGGAAGTCAAACACATGCCGATAAGGTACCGCATCGGGAGGCTCTCAAACCAGATCAATTGAAACCTACTGGATTTGGTGGGAGTTTTGGTGCTCCTAAATCTGCTACTGCTTCTTTTGGTAGCATTAAGCCTTCTGGTTTTGGAAGTGGGAATCCTACATCGTTTGGAAGTATCAAACCTTCCGGTTTCGGTGGAAGCGAATCCACAAAAAAAGCAACAGAAAATATCGAAAAGGAGAGTCAAGACAAGTCTACTGGTTTCGGAAATAGTGACGACTCAAAACATCAAAGGACCGACACCACAGCGGAGAAAACGACAAAGTCATTTGGCTTCGGTGGAATGAGACAGAGTTTCGGTCAGGCAAAGGTACAGGAGCCTGAAATTTCTGAGGTAGAACCTAACACAGAGACTAAGCGATCATTTGGTTTTGGAAAGCCTTCTGACTTTGACGGTGGTTCGAATCAATCAAAAACTTCATTTGAAGGAACCTCACAAAAACCATCTAGTTTTGGCACCCAATCCTTCGGATTCGGAAAATCAGTCGACCAAGGTTTCAAAACGTCAGGTGCAGCAATTTCTGTCTCAAAACAGTCTGCATTTGATACAGGAAGAGAAAACACTGGAAACTTCGGCGAACTCAAAGCTGAGTCAAATAATAATGGATTCGGACTTCAAGCAAATAATGGTTTCGTAGAAACAACCCAATCGGGTTTTGGAACAAAACCAAGTAATAGCTTTAGTGGAAACAAGTCGGACCTTTCAAATACGGGATTCGGTGTATCTGGAAACACTGGTTTCGGTGGAAAATTGAGAAGCGGCTTCGGGGAAACATCCAGTAATGGTTTTGGAGAAAAATCCAATAATGGTTTCGGTGCTTCATCTGGATTCACGAAATCATCTTTCGGTAGTCTCGGTCAGCTAGGAAAAGATGGTGGTTTTGGTGGTGAGAACACTTAATTGATAATCTCTAGTATTAATTTTATTTTTAAGAAGATAACACAAACTCTAAAGGAGGCGGGTGGGGAAATGAGGGTCGACATGGAGATTCTGAAAGACCACGTGGATGCCATAACTGTGGTGAAGAAGGTCATTTTTCAAAAGACTGTGACAAACCAAAACAGCCTCGATTCCCCTGCCGCAATTGTAATGTTGTCGGTCATTTCTCAAAAGATTGCCCTGAGCCGAGAGTTCCGTCTGGCCCGTGCCGCAATTGTCAGGAGGAGGGACATTTCGCAAAAGACTGTACGAAAGAACGGGTGCGTACAGAACCTACAGAGCCGTGTCGTCGATGCAACGAGGAAGGTCATTGGAGCTCTGAATGCCCGAGTAGACCAAGAGATTGTAAGTTCATATTGTCATCTATCTTGAATTCACATGTTTCCGTTTTCAGTGCAAGGAAACATTTTAGTCTCTTACGATGTTGTGTTCACCCCGGAAGACGAAATGTTCGGAGATGCGGTTAACAATGATGACAAAATCAACTTCGATCAGAAAGTTTTTGCATCAATGGGCGAAATCGAAGTTCCCGATATGGCTTCCTTCGATGCATTCAAAGTTCTTCCACCTGAAGTTCATGACAATCTCAAGCGAATGAAAATGAGTAGACCGACGCCAATTCAAAGAGCTTCCTTTTTCCCAATCTTACATGGTCTTGATGTCGTCGCTTGTGCACATACGGGAAGCGGAAAAACTCGTAAGCCAAAGTTTCATAGTTCTTTGCAGTTCGTGAAAAATTTTAGAATATTCCCAAAATATCATTCTAATATAAAGAAAAGAAGTGTGGTTTGTCCGAATCTCTGCCACAATGTAGATAATTTTTAAGAAATGAGAATAGAAGTGGCCGAACCCAAAATCGAACTTGCGCTCGTTACGTAGAGACTTTCAGATTCGGAAAAACCTGGTCTATTGTTCCTGCATCATATCAAAATTCAATTTAGCTGAGTATCCTTTAAAAAAGTTAAACTTTAATAGAAAGTAGGTTGAAACATTCCTGTAACAGAAAGACATTCGTATGGTGGGAATAAAGAATACATCACTGTTAAAGCATGAAAAAAATGTTGGAAGAACCTCCTGCTATAGTTATGATGTATTTTCAGTCGCTTTCCTTATTCCACTCGTCATCAATTTGTTAGAGGACCGCACACACCATCACGATGTCACAGACGAAAAACCATCACCACGGTACGTATTCTCATACACTGCTCATTTCAATTAAACTATTATAGCCTACTTGTTGTTGCTCCAACACGCGAGTTGGCTAGTCAGACTTTCAACACAGCTCGTCAACTTACTTATCAAACTGGACTCAAGTGTGGAATTGCGTATGGTGGATACTCGCGCAGCGCCAATCTTCAACTTCTCCGTAGTTTTGATGTGAAATTAATCAATGTTCATGTATCCATAAATGCTCTGTAAATTTCAGCAACTCGGTATCCTGGTCGCAACGATGGGTAGACTCCATGATTTCTTGGAATCTGACGAAATCTCGTTGTCGAAGATGAAGTTCGTAGTTCTTGATGAAGCTGATCGCATGGTTGATAGTGCTGATTTTGGAGAGGAAGTCAATAAAATCCTTGGTTCTCCGGAAACTCGTACTCAACAAACAATCCTTTTCAGGTATCATTTACTTTGACTAGCAAGATAACATTATGTTTATTTCAGTGCGTCCTTCGCTGAAAATCTTCAAGCAGAAGATTTGCCAAAGTTTGTTAAAGAGGGGTATACTATGCTTCAAGTAGACAAATTCGGAACAGCCAATGTAAAAATCGATCAACGAATTCTGCCAGTTCCTCGTACCGAGAAAAGATCTGAGTTGTATAAACTTCTTGGATTCGATGAAAATACTATGTCCGTTCTTCCGGATGCTCCTATCGAAAAAGAGAAAACACTCATTTTTGTGAACTCAGTCAAGTTCTGTGACACTCTTGCCTCCAACATTGCTAATTGTGGCGTCCCTTGCACTTCGGTATGTTTTTTTTTTCCAATTTTTCTGGAATTTATGTTCGACTAGATACTACATAGACATTCTACTAGTAAGCTCCTGCATGTTTTTCACCTGAAAATACTTTACTTAACTACATACTTGTGTCACGGGCCGGGCCGATTTCCAAATTTTGACCGGCTAGGTCCCGTTTCGGGTAAGGTGACTTTTTCCCGACCAACATGTCTTTTCCAATAGTAATATTTGACAGAGGAGTTGTTGGAAACATATAGAGCTATAATTCGAGTAAATTGACAAATTTAGTTTAGTGATAAATAGTACTTGAAAAATATTTCTGGGGTGTTAAAATTCAACAGAAAAAACGCTGAATTCAGATGCACAGTCATCAAAACCAAGAGCAACGTGACCGTACTCTCGATGATTTTCGTCGTGGGAAATATAAGTGCATGGTGGCATCTAATGTTTGTGCTCGTGGATTAAACATTGCTGGCTTGGATCATGTTATCAATTATGACATGCCCGATAAGAAAGGTTTTGATGAATACGTCAATCGTATCGGTCGCACAGCTAGAGCTGGATTCACTGGTGCGTCAACTGCATTCATCGACGAAGAAAGCGACAGAGAGATTATCCCAAGTCTTATCAATGTAATGACGGAGGCCAAAAAAGAAGTCCCCGAATGGCTCGCTAACATTAATGAGGAAGCCGGAAATGCGGATGAGGAGCAAGATGAACAATGGTGAAGAGTTAGAATCCAATGTTGCTCGATTCACTTTCTACCCTACTATTATCTTACCATTACACATGCATGAGCTCATCCGTTTTATATATTAATCAAAGTACATATATTTGTAGTCCACGAAGTTTTATATATCAACAGAATAAAAGTTAATCCAGAAAACTAACTTGCACAAGAATAATGCAATACACTAGATGAAAAATACTTTTTACACCGTGAGATACTGAGTTTGGCATGTCAGCTTGGCGCATGTGCTGTTCTTGAAGGAAATCATGTCGCTTTGTTACAGATCTGCTTACGTACTCGACGACAAAAATCTAATTTCTTCATTGAAAATACAGAAAACAAGAAAACTATTTTTTAACCGATGTACATAAGTTCAAGGACATGAAAGATAGGATCAAATTTGAATGTGCACTATAGAATCACGAAAGTAAAAATTGAAATTGTCAGGATTCAATTGCATGATGTGAGCTTGTTTTTGCGAAAGTATACCAGCTGAAAAAAAAATTGATTGACGAAATCTACCACCTGTTTACCATCTTCTTCACATCGTCAGTCTTCTTGATATACGTTGTATTAAGCCCAATACATTCGGCTAGAATTCTCAATAGGGGCACGTGCTCTTTGAAACCGTTCATAATTCTATATGTACTTCCCGTGAGAAGAATTTTGGTAATGTAGTTCATTCCACGTTCCAATGAATAGATTCTGTTAATCAATTTTCATCTTCAATAGTAGTAAGCTGAAACTCACCTCTTCTTTTTCTGATGTTTATGATCACCATCATCAAATGGTATCAATTCTTCAATTTGTTGATTGAAATCTTCTATGAATACACTTTGAAACATTCCCTTCTCTTGTAGTTCTGGCAGTGATTCGACAAATAATTCCATCGCATTGAACATAGACTTTCTTCGATCATTTTCATCAACCTTTCGACTTTCAAGTTCTGGTTTCAGATCTGGACCATCAATCATGCGGATTCGTGGGTCGTTCAATGCTCTCAGGCGATCCATTTTTTCTTGAGCCAATTGAGAGTTGATATGCAACGTTTTCCACATTCCGTAATCTTTAACGGCGATTCCGCCAACTTCTCTTTTAGAATAGTCTCTTGTTGGAATATACTTTTCTCCTCGGCTGACGAGTTTTGGCAGATGAACAACACTCGAGAACTCAACAACCAATCTCCAAAAAACAAAGACGTCCATCTCGCTATCATGTTCCTCTTCTTCAACTAGAATTGATGCTTCCACTGGTCCCTAAAGAAATCTCTGATCAATTTTTGGTCATAAATAGAAAACATTAGGTTCACTTTTCAAAGGCTGTTGCACAATACAAATATCCTAGGATCTCAATTTTCTAAAAGTAACTTTCCATCCAGAAAACTGAAGAATATAAATAAAAAAACTTACGCCTGCTAATGGCTCAATTATCGCAGAGTAGGTATACCGATCGTAAACTTTGGCATCGATCGTTTCCAAGATATTTTTCTGAAAACAATAATCAGATAATACGTCTGGTTAGTACTCTGGGTCATACTTGTCACGGGCCGGGCCCGCAAAAAAAGTACTCCGGCCCGGCCCGGCCCGTCAAAATGTAGAAAAAAATTTTTTTCGTCGTTTTCCCATTGTTTTTTCGTTTACTTCTTTATGGCAAACATATAATTGATTAGAAATTATAAAAAGACTACAAGTGAAAACGGAAATTGTCAGAGTAAGTACCATCTTGTTTGCTAGGGTCGAATTACTAAAATGTCTGAAAATTAAATTTCGGCTCATCTTGACTGTAACTGATCAGCCGAAGATTTTTTTTATTTTCAGATATTCGACCCTTGCAAACAAGATGGTACCATTTTTAGATCCCATAGGGCCCATTTGGGTCTTCTTCAGCCCTCGCCTTATTTTGTCACTATAGACTTTGAGCCTCTCAAAGTCTCTGTGATGATCAGCCGATGATCAGAATCAGGATCAAGAACTTGCTGGAGGCTTCTGAAAATAGTCTCAGCGAATTCCCCGACCTCGATTTAGTATAAACCGAAGAAAAAATTTAATTTCCAAGACTTTCAATTCTATTTTTCAAAAATAATTTTTTGCTGCGGGCCCTGCGGGCCGGCCCGTGATTTGACAAGTATGCTCTGGGCAGTTATCCAGAGTTCTTTAAAACTGACCAGTTCAGGTTTCAGCTCTACTAAAACATATCCTGGACAATGTTCACAACTCCAAAGTTCGAATATTTCACTATGTACAACTGGTGTACTTGGACGCGAAACGACGGTTTCTAACTGAACGTATTCATGACCTCTTTTGTTCTCTATCGTTCGCGGATTCGTCAAAGTGTCCGAGGGGGTCTCCAGATAAAATAGGTAGTTGTTCAGACCCGCTGCAAAGCCACCAAATCTGCACATATTCTAAAATGATTAGAAAATCACCATTTTCGAAATTCAGTTGATAAACATACGTCTCCAAGAAAAGAGAAATGTTCCACTTTATAGCGATTTCCTAGTTCGAAATCCTTTGGTACACCTGGAAAATCTCCCCTGAAAAATAGTAGAATGATGTTAAAGAAATGAAATGGATACAACCAACCCGAATGGGACCACAACAGAAGAATCACACACATTCATAACTTTGTCAAGTACAACAAATCGAATAAGAGATGTGTATCGACAAATCCTCCTATCAAGCTCTTGGTGAGTTCTGATCCTCTCTATCGGAATAACAAAAGCTAAGGTTTTCTTGGTTTTTGTCACTCTCGCTGTCGGTTTTCGTGACCAACTTTCAATAGCCCTTCTATCATTCTCTGCGAACATCGATCGGTTGGCCCTGAAAATCATAACTAGTAAACAACATTGTGCTGTTTCGGAGTCCTAAAATAA
Source organism: Caenorhabditis latens (assembly GCA_002259235.3). Lineage (NCBI taxonomy): Eukaryota > Metazoa > Nematoda > Chromadorea > Rhabditida > Rhabditidae > Caenorhabditis > Caenorhabditis latens. Next base: position 10,292,231 of record CM056092.1, on the reverse strand, counting down.
AATATTTCACTCAAATCAAACAAAAAATTTTTTCAACATAATGCTCGAAAAAGTAAGATTTTTTTTTAAAAGTATTTCATTATGCATTAAGATGAGAGCCGCCAATCGGTGACAAATTCTGACTTTTGATTGGAACCAGAAGAAGCTAAAAAGATTAGGATTAAAAAATCAGACTTGCAAAATCCTGGAACGTCTCAGGCCCGATTGGAACTTTTTTCTGTAATTTTTTAAATTTCCGAAAAATGAATCCTTTTTCTTGAGTCCATCTTCTAAAACTGTTCGAAACTAAATTTCTAGAGGGATATATATATATATATATATATATATATATATATATATATATATATATATATATATATATATATATATATATATATATATATATATATATATATATATATATATATACATATATATATATATATATATATATAAAGAAGACTTACATGAAACGGTAAGCCATATATTCTAGAACATCTTCATGGTTTTTCCGACATCTTAATTGTCTCGATCCAAATTTGACGGCTCTTGGTCGTCTACTGTCCTTTCCAGGAGATGTGGGTCCCTGGCGATTGTAATTTGATGGACCGAACCCACGCATTCCAGGATTCATGTTGTAACTGAACATTGAATTTCGCGTTGGAGTTCGACGCTCTGGGTGGTATGCGCCGATTTTATCCACTTCAATTGCTGCCTTTTTCGGACTATTACAGGAAAATGACGAGTTTGATGATTCGAAGACGGATTCTGTGACAACTTCTCCGGCAATTCTATCGTTGTATGTGGAAATATGTGACTCTGGATATTGAACGAACGTTGTAGTGGATGGAGCAGTGGATGCAAAACAAGATTCCGTGATAATAACTTCATCCGAAAATTGTGAGCTTTCTCGTGTACTATCATTTGATTGTCGCCCGATTTCCCATTCATCTTGATTTCTAGGAAGTTCTTCCGTATAAGAGATAGTGGGGGTCGAACAATTCAAACCACTGTTATCCATTTTCGAATCGGAAAACTTAGTTCCGTCCATTTCAAAAGCATCAATCGTAGGTTCAGATTTCCTCGGAGATGTTTCAGTTTCATTATTAAGTTTCTTCAACGTGTCTTCCAGTGTTGCGAGTTTCAAATATATTTCTTGTGTGATTCTTGGAAGTTGAGTATGACTTTTCTGTGATCTGCTTGAACTCTCAACGTGGACAGCCACCGCAACTTTGTGATCACTGATTGGAAGTCTGAAAATCGAATTGTTTTCTTAAACAAGCCACAATCATGAGAAAGAATGAGGACTAACCGGATTCTCACAGTGAAACAGTCCAACATTAATTCGTCATCCTCCAGATATATACCTTTGGCACAATAAAGAACTCGGAAAGGAATAACAACAAAATCGACTTTGCTTTTAAACCGTTGGAATACTTCACCCGTGGGCTCCAAAACCGCAAAGTATGTTTTTAATTCTTGGGAAATAGAAATTACTCGGCATTTGATGAACTCATCTTCTTTCTGAAAATTATTTTAAAAAACCTGATTGATATAATGATTTAGTTCTTTTACCAAGCATAGATCTATGATGACTGGCACAAATGATTCACATTTACTTTTGTTCCGAAACTCAATTCGGAAATAATATTCCGCTTCGGCAGAAATCTTATCCGTGTGATCCTCCAATCCTCGATAAATCTTTCCAATATGTGGCACTGACATTGCGAATGGTGGTCCCCCCTTTTCAGTCATCCGAACGCACTTACAGTGGGCTTCGATCTGTAAACAAAGTATATATTTTATCATGATATTTGTTCAAATCCTTACATAAACAGAACCACACTTCTCGTCAGTTATGATCTTAAGCTTAAGTCCTTCCCAACTACAATTCCTGATATCTGGGAGCAACTCGTAGCTACATGGAAATCCGAACGATGATTCAGGAAGACATCGCCTGAAACGAGTTTTGAGCTATAGTCACAACGATGAGCAATCATTTTATAACGTACTTGACTAATACAAAATTTACAGATCCAAGAGGAGGCATTTCTGTGGATCTAGTGAAATTCGATAGAACTGCACAGCCCATACCAACTGTCCAATACAACGCTCCGTATTCATTTTGAGCAATAACAATTCCTTCGAGGACACCATAGGTCATTGACTCAGATAAATATGGCAGTGTCTGTAAAATATTTTTTTTGCTATCGGATTTTTAATTTTTGAATTTCGCTCAGACTTACTGTATCTCTGTAATAAAGTTCGAAGATCGGAACCAAAGGTAAGTCGGGACAATATCTCCAATGAGCTGTAGTTCCTCCTTCAAATAACAATGGATCCCAACGAACTCCCACACGATAAACTAGTGGTTCATCTCGTTTTTGTAACGAAGATCTTTCAGCTAGCGCTTTATCTAATACCACTCTTGGAATAGCTATTCTACGTAGATCGGTGTCATCATTTTGAATAATGTAGTACTCAATGTTCGTGTTCTTTTGGTGAAAGCATCTGCTGAGACTTTCCGCATCGAATCGGACAATGATGAAGATCTTAAAAACATGATTATTGATAATGTATAAAATTTTCGATTACCACAGCATTTGAATTGATAATTTCTACGTCACGGATCCACTCGTGGTTGCTGCATATCGTAACAACCTGAAATCAAACTTACAAAAAGTGAAGTATAAACAGTTCGAACCGAGGGATCATCAGCCTGTTCGTCATCGAATTTAGCTTTAACTGAGACTCCCGGTTTAACATCCTGTGGGAAAAGAAACCTATCAGAAAGAACGTCGATACATCCATGAGAAGAAACCGAGCCAGTGAGTATGGCGACTTTCCACTTAAAATCGCAAGAGTAAAAAAAATACTTCTTATCTTCCTACCTTATACGTGTTTTCTCTGAGTCGCTGATGAATTACGATTCCATACTTGTGCACATGCATTTTATCAAACTGCAGTTCCATGGAACGCATCAAAACTAACTGTAACTGTTTGAGGATTAAATTTGCGAAAAGCGGTGAGGGAATTCATGTTTTAAAACACGCGAGTACAATTTTTAAATTCGATAATTGTAGCATGAAAAAACTAAATTTTTGAGCAGTCACGAGGAAAGATGGGTCAGTATTACTTTTCCGTTTAAATATAAACGCTCAGTTTATTTTCTTCGTTGTAAGACCCACCGTAACTTTGCTGCGCGCCTTCTCTACAGTAACCTCCGTCATTGAGTTTCCTTGTTTCGTTTTTCTTCTTGATTCTTACGGTCTCTAACTTTCAATCTTTATTCTCAAGTGAAATTACAATTTCAGTGTGAAATTTCAAGAAATAGGAAAAACATGAATGAGACAACAGAAAGAACATTTAGCGGTTATTGGAACGGAACTTATTGTTTAGGAAGTTTTTGTTGCAGTAGTTGTAGTAAAACACCTAATGAAGAAAAGGAACAATAAAATGTTTATAGAAAAAAGGAGAAAAATTTAAAATTCGTTTGGATCTTCGAACAGTGGCTCTAATACCATCTCCATATCCAAATCGTCACATGAAGACGCGTAACCACCCTCGCCATCACTTCCCATGTCTTCGTTGTCATCAGTAACAATTGGCGACGGTGATCGACGTTGTTCATCTTTATGAATCAGTTTTTGCCTGAAATTTACATTGTTTTTTATTTCAACTGTTTTATCGTATTTCATACCAGCATTCCTTTCCAGAATAATAATAAACAGGAGGGACTGAATGCTCACTATCTGCCGGAATCGTGAAAGCTCCCATCTGCTCCCAAACAAGCCATTCACCAACTCGCAATTGACGGCATTTAGTAATTCTTTGGGCGACGTCAGTACAATCGAGAGTTGGGCCAAGGATAGTGCCGAAGTGCAACTGTTCATCAACAGACTCTTTTTCGACATCTAGTGGTTTGCACAATGGGTTGATGTCCATTTGTTTGCATCCGAATGATCCATAAACGCCATCGTTTGTTTGATAAACGAATCCTACTCCGTCATCAAAATCATCATTGGTAATGAATTTCGCGTCCAGGGCACGCTTTCCAATTACATTCGTGCATAGTGTGAATGCATTTGTCACAAGAAAGCGACCAATGTTGGCAGAAAACTCGATGCTGTCTTCAAACAATTCACAAATGGTTCGGTTCATAGCGTTGCAGAAAGAATTGAGCTCATTGTTCGATCCATCTTCTGAAGTTGGAATGGCTAGGTTTCCGAATGTAACATGACGGAGAGACAGGAATTTTCCTTTTGCAGTGTCGAGAATAGAGCGAGCAGCGTGCAAAGCACTGATGTAATCGTTCAACGAAGCGCGAACTCCAAGTTCCAAACTGAAAAAATTATCATGTTTGAATCGATGAAAAAAAGAAACTCACTAAATTCCAGAAATGTTTGCACCGAGAAGATGTCCCATATCAAGAATTTCTACCAGCTCATCTCCGGAACAACCAAAAGGAACTTCGCCGGATGAATAAGAGAGACAGACACCGATGACGATTTCAGCTTCAGGCGATGCATTCATGACATCAGTCATTTGTTTCTCGTTTTCCACAACAAATGTCCCACATCCAGACAGGACGGCGGTTTTAATGGCTTTACGAGTCATCAACTGTGAGCAGAAAATAGATCTGGTTGGTTCGGAATACAAGTTGATCAACTCAAGCTCTGCGGAGTTAGCAACTTCGAAATTAACATCGATATTGTTTGAAAGAACCCGAGCTAAAACAGGATCGGCATTGCAAGCAACAGCATAATTAGGTCGGATCCGAGGAAGCATAACTCGGAGCTTTTCGAGACGTCTTTCGATTGCGGCAACGTCCATAACAAAAAACGGTTGTTGGGAGCCACAACTAGCAGCGACATGTCGCGCCATTTCGATAGGATTTCTAGATGCTCCGGAGAGAACTGCGATCGATTGCTCCCCGAAAGTTTCTCGAGACCATTCTGGCTCACCAGCAGGGGTGTAGTAGGTAGAGGAAGGAAGGCGTCGTCTGACCATCAGTCCTGAAAGAAACATTGATATTGAGAAACAGTATTCAAGAAACTCACAATGGGGCTGTTAATTTAATGGAAAAATTGAAGACTTTGGGAAGTTAAGGCGGGATGTGACGGTTGTTGGAGATTCGTGACGCTAGCTCTTCACGAGAGATCCAAGAGACAACGTCAGGTGGACAGAGGCGGGTTGGAGACGAGGAGGAAAGCACCGTCGGAATTTTGAGGGTAACAAAAAACCAGACAAACGGCGTCGAGGCGGAGGATATCCCGACTCGAGGCACGTTACTGGAGTGTGAAGGAAGGTTAAATGAATACAGAAGAAGTGACAGATGGATCCGTCTTTATAATCGATAATAGGTCGGGTGTATATGTCAAGAGTCGGTCAGTCGGCAAAGAACAGGAAGACGAGATGTGACGTTGGGACAACTGTAAGAATATTAATTTGTGTTCTACTGTAGCGCACTCTCATGTTGATCACAGCACCAATGTGTTGTGCTTCAAAATTACACGAATAACACATTTCGGTCTTTTATTACCTTAAGCTTTCGGATCTGGATCCCAAGGAGGTTCGGCGTTTTTGTCGAGCTGGATTTGACTCGCGCGAAGCTGTGGTTCCGCGTAGATCTTTTCGATCTGATCGACTACCTGTAATGAGGAGGAAATCAGCTGAAAACTTATAGATTGAACTTACTGCGCCACTTAAGGGCGGTATGGAAGACTCGTTAGATTCCTCGGCGGTGGGAATCTTGGATGAATTGGGGACAGTTAATGCAAGTTTCCATGCACACTCTCTCCCTTGGAGTGCACGGAAGAGGAAGTCTTGGGTGAGTGTTTACACGCAAGGATAGGAGTTCAAATCCGGGCTGATAGGCACGGATTCAATCTGAAAAAAGTTCAACATATATGATTTTGAATGAGGGTCACAGTGCAAGAATAGTATCAGTAATTATAATGAATAAAAGAACTTATCAGAGAAAAGTAGGATTCAAACAATGAGAATTACCGAAATGATAAGAACAGACACGAGTATCACGAGATGCCGTCGTCACAAAGTTTGCGTTTTCTAGAAGGAAAAAAAACTTTTAAAAAAACAGAAAAGGGAGCAGTCTTCAGAAAATGTTGTGATGATGTCACAGCCTGTTGTTTTTTCACTCTCTTTTGATGTTGAGTCATAAATACCCCTAGTTCCAACACCGAAAATGGAAAAATGCAAAACTGCCTTAAACAGTAAAAGATTCATCAACTTTGTTCGAAAAAAGAAGCATGCTCATAAATAATCACGATATCCGTTTTTCCTGAATTAAAACTTCTCTTTTTTTGTTCACCATCGCGATCATGATCGGTTTAAAAATATTTGATCTACAGGTTTTTTTCTAACATAAAAATTGTAGACCACATGATCAGATAAAATTAAATGTCGAGAGAAGGCTACAACAGTTGAAGAAAGATAAGACGTCAGACAAATGATTGGGTTATCACTCGGGAGTACAACGAGTCAGAAATCTTAATCTGGTGCAATCGATTGATTATTTTAAACATTAGGAGGAATAAAATTTCTAACTATAAAAATCTGAGGAATTTCAGAAAGATCGACGGATTAAGTGTTTCGCGGAGGATGAAGTTAACGAATAATTGCTTTATTTGTAGAAATTGGAAACGCTACTGAAAAAAGCTGTCTGATTAGAAAACGAAAAGGTGAGCGGGCGGTGGTAGAGGGAAGAGAATGAATGAATCAAGAAAATATTCGGAAAGCAAGAGACGCAGAGAGTCGCGCCAGCGAGCTGGGAAGAAGGCGCCAGAGAGCAGAGAAACGGGGCTCTACGTGCTTATGGTTGAGCTCGCCACTTGCCTCTATTCTTGCTCGCTGTCGAGACACAATTCTAGAGAAGGAAATAATGGTCACATGTCTATTTTCTGTTTCGCAATAACTTGAGTCATGATTTGTCAGACAAGAAATGCTGCAACCAGTTCGGCAGATATACCTTTCGAGACTTCGTTAATATATCAATCTTTAGAAGTCTTCGATTTCAACGACACAACAACGATTCAATAAAATATAAAAATGTACAAGAAACCGATAAATGAAGTAATATGATTTTTTCAAAAAAAAAATTGACACAAAATTAACGAATGCAATCACGCTAGATTGAGAAAATTCTGATGCCTCCATTTTTCACACGCGTCACACTGTCTATTTTAGTGACGTCACTTCATAAAAATTGATCGGTAATGTCTGCCTGACATGCGAAAAAGTTGGAACCAAATCAAGTTTCTTTTATAAGTAAAATTGAAATACTCTCCGAACAACCACAAATAAGAAGGCATCTCTGATCAACTTGAATATTTTGATGAGCTCATTCATAGATAAGCATCCCGATAATTGAAGACACAGCCAAGATCATTCCAACTTTTTGTTTCATCGAGGATGATTGCATATGCTCTCCCATCATTCTTCCAACTACCACAGTTGCAATAAACTGAATTGCATTAACACAGGGAACAACGACTGTTACAGGGAAATGAACAATTAGGGCATTGAACATAATCTGAAAACAGAAAACAAGGTATAAGTAGCAACGAATAGTTATAAACCGATCCACACTGATTGAGAGCAAACGGAATAGAAAATCTCCAGTTTAGAAATGCCTTGAAGAAATTGTGAACTAATTTCAACAAGCTCTCATTATCGGTTGCAACTATATTTTCGTCTCGCTCTTTCGAAGCCAATCTAAGAAGTGGGTTAGTAGCTCCCCACAAGAATCCAACGGCTACAATTGAACAAACACACTTTATGCTACATTCCGACATTACCTAAATGGTACATATTGCAAAAAAAGTTGTCTAATAAAATAAAATATTTTCAAAAAGAAAAATCAACTATGATAATTAAGAGTAATGCAAAAAATATTCCAGCTAAGATTATTTTATTCACATGTTCATATTCAATTGAGTCATTCGGATTTAGTAATTACTCGTGGTTGTCCTAAAATTGACCGACTTAGTGCGTCTCCATGATCTCCTTTGTCTCCCAATCAGGGTTTTGATATCTGGAAAAACGTGAGTTACGATTGAATTATAATCATGGAGTAAGGTGGATATAGCAGTGCTGGTATATAATCACTTTCTTTCACCTGTAATGAGCCACTCTGCAGAGTTGAGCAAGACCGGTACACATAACAAAGAAATTCACACTACTTAAGTAGTAATTGACCGGTGTGATGACAAGACAGTAACGTGTCCAGATGGCTCCAGTGGCGAACAATGCAGAGTTCTGAAAAATCAAGTGTTGACAATTTTTGCTAACATTCAAGCAACTGGAATATGCTTGACTACAATAACAAGTCAGACCTGATAAACAGACAGCTTGTCAGCTGGTCTGGCCAAATCCGCGAGACCAGCTCCGACAAGAGCCCACTTGATTGTCGGAGCCCAGAAAAACACAGTTTTCGGACCGGCTGCATGATTCCAAGCAGGCTTGGCGAAGGCTGGAAGAACCGGATAGACCAATTTGTCTCCGGCTTTACAAAGAGCTTGGTAAAGAAGACGGTGTGGGCCCATAATGATAGAATCACCTGGAAAAATGTACAAATTTGACTGCTGCAGTGTTGTTTACAGGTTCAAAATCTTATGATAAATGAATTATATATCTTATAAAACTATTTCACATTGTTAGAAACAAAAAACCTCGCAACCAAATATCTGTGGTGTTTCACCACGAAGCCATTTGGTCTCAATGAATTCTCAGTCGTTCTAATGGGGTGATGTCTTTTTTTTCCGATCTCTTATCAGTCATTCTACCCATCGAATTTCTCTTCGCAAAACTATTGTTTTTATCAAAGTAATCAAAAGATGTGAGACTTTCGCGATCAATTTTTTCAACTTAAAATATTTATTTATTTATTTATTCGGCCGCAAAAGGATAGTTTTGATTAGACAGAAAAAAGGGAAAGGAAAATTGAAAAAGAAATAGGAAAAGCAGACGGGTTACAGACAAAAGTTCAAAAGAGATAGAAAAAAGACGAAAAGGATTTTCACAACATTCTGATCTGACGGAGGGGATGGAAAATCACAGTAATTTCAGATTATTCACGCTCTTTCTATTCAAAGAATTTGGAGAAAAGGGAAAGAGAAAATAGAAAAGCAAGCGGAAGAAGAGTGAAAATGTACAGTAAATTTAATGGGTTAGATAGCAATATACTTTGTTGGAACGGGATGTGAATGTTGTTCAAATATCTTGAGACTAGAGAAGCGCCTAACGACAACGGGAGAAGGACAAGAAATGAACATTATGAAATATTGAGGAAACACGCTGAAAATTGTTCGTATGGTTGACTGCGAGGGAATCGAGATTTTTTTTTAAATTGGAACGCATTTCACTCAAAGAGAAGGAAGAAAATGGTTTAAGATAGGAAATTTGTGGTGATAAGTAATTGAGAAAAGAAATTTAACAGCATCCGGATCCTCCACCCAATCCACCAGTAGCATTTCCTCCTGGAGAGTTCGGTGAGCTTGGAGAATGTTGTGGTCCCAACTTGATTCCATTGGCTTCGTTGTTGATGTCGAAAACGCCCTCTTGGATCTTACGATAGATTTCCTTAGCAGTATCAATGAATGCTTCTTCTACATTCGCGGCAGTCTTTGCAGACGTCTCCATGAAGACGAGACCGTGCTCACGAGCGAAAGCCTCACCTTCTTCACGTTTCACCTCTCGACGTGCTTCCAAGTCACTGAAAAGATTGATCACTTGTTGAAGTTAAGAACATTTACATTAAAGTAGCCGGAACAAGGTTACATTGATGATGGTTCTGTGATATGAAAATATCTTACCTCTTGTTTCCGATCAGCATAATAACCATGTTGGAATTACTGTGCTGCCTAGCATCTTCGAGCCACGACGTCAGATGATTGAATGTGTCGCGTCTAGTGATGTCGTAAACAAGAAGAGCTCCGGCTGCTCCACGATAATAAGATCGAGTGATCGAGCGGAATGACTCTTGTCCAGCAGTGTCCCAGATTTGAAGCTTAATTTGCTTTCCATCTATAGTTACCATACGCGCTCCGAATTCGACACCTGTAATGAAAAGTCTATAAAACCGACTTATACTTGCACATTTTATTCTGAAACTACTGCCCTGTATTGAGTAACCATTTCAATTCAAGCACATCTCTCCCTCTCTCTCTAACTTACCAATTGTCAAATCATGAACTGGCTGGAAGCGCTTGTCGGTGAATTGCAACAACAAACAAGACTTTCCAACACCGGTATCCCCGATGATAATGTACTTGAAAAGGTAAGCATATGACATTCTTCTGGAATAATAAACTAAAAATTGAATCTTATGAAAGGTGAATAGTAAATGAAAGGTGCGTGAAAATATGAAAAAGAAGAAGATCCGCAAACAATTTGATAGTCAGTGGAATAGCACAACGAAAATATAAACTTTGGAAAAATGGTCAAACCAGATGATGTGGCGAAGAAGCATTCCATTATTCCTCATGACAGCGGAAAATCATTACGAAACCGAATAATATCATATGACAAAAAAAAAAGAAAAGTTCGGCCAGCTACTGGAAGGCATTGAGAAAATCAAAAGAAGTATCCAGATTAGGGTACCAAAAGTCGGATATGTTGTTTGTAAAACACTTATTCTGTCAAGATGAAGTTTCTAATCATACTCAAAAGAGTACTCGCGGAGTTTCAGTGCCATTTTCCTTTTTCTCCTTCTCTCTTGCCGCAGACAACCAAAAAATCGAAGCGGGTGAGCGCATAGTGAGCGACTCGTGAGTGGGGCTGTGAGCGGTGGTGAGATGTGAGAGGTCTCTGCGTCTCTAATGCAAGGGAATGGAGAGTGAAGAGATGTGTGACTATTTCATTTTAGATGACGCGGTCTCCTCGAAATTGCACATACACAACACAGAAAGCATATCTAGAAAAGAAACAGAAATGGAAGAACGGAACAAAAAGAAGTGAAATAGAGGATTGATTTAGGTGATATAAAAAGAATGAGGATATTTTGAATAGTGTTGTCTGAACAGTCTATATATCTTATTCATTTAAACGTAGTTACCTATAGTTTAAAAATTTAGAGATAAACTGATTCATTACTAAGCAAACATAGAGATGTTTCCCAAACTGCGCTGAAAGTATAGCAACCAACTCAGTGGGAGCCGACTAGAAAGCTCGAATATTTTTCTTTCTGTCAAACGACAGCAGAGCCAGAATTGAGAATGAGAAAGCTGACCATGAGAGAGAAGTACTAGTCTCTTCGTGTGCTGTTTAATTGGGTCGAGCTTGACGTAACCAAGCACAGCCATCGAGAGAATAGAGAAAAAGTCGTGTGCATAGAAAGATTCAATATAAATTTATTTTTCCGTTTCCGGGAACAAGGATACGATTTTAATAACGTGCAGAATATGAATTCGATTTATTTAAGAGTGTATTGGTAACTTACCTTACCGAATAAACACAATACGCATCTTTTGTAAGCAGTCATTTTTCGGGGCACCACGAAAATCGGGGAGAGCCTTTCAATCGTGGAACGAAAATCGGGGAAAACAACTACGGTTTTGAAACTGCGCCGCAAATTTGCGTTCGTCTGTGCACACTGTCCCCGATTTTCGTTCCCCGATTGAAAGGCTCTCCCCGATTTTCGTGGTGCCCCCATTTTTCGCCTTTTGAACTAAGAAATTTCTATGAAATCACCGAAAAGTATCCAATCGCATTTCCAGATTACTGTATATGTTTCCAAGAAAGAAGTAAACGAGGAAGGAGAGAACGATATGCAATAGGGAACCTAAGTAGTTCTTGACGAAAACACCACATGACAGCGAAAATCATTTCATAAGATATCGAGACATTTGTTGAGTAGGAGTTCTAATTTAGTACCGTTTTATCTACTATGACGAGAACTCGTACATAATAGAAACAAACGAAACGTAATCGATCAACAAAAGGACTTTCATACCCGTAAAGTGGAGCAACAGGCATCGTGCTTTAGTCACGAGAATTTCTGTGACGGCGAGCAGAAGAGACGACGTGTCCACGTGAGCACAAGTGGGATCGTTGACGAGACGCAGACGAAGACGTTGAGAGCTATAACAAACAAGAAGAGAGCAAGAGCTGAAATGAGAGTGATGTGAAAATATGCGGGGAGAAAATCTCGAGATCGACAACGTTATGCTCATTCGCCAATTATGTAGAGCTGAAGAAGAAAAAGGAGGAGCACAAGAAATGAGGAGAAAATAGGATTCTCCTCCAACAAACCCCTCATATTTCTCTTTCCTTCATTACTTGTCGAAAACAAGCCGCGGGCAATATTTTCACATAATCAACATAGATATAAGAAAGAGAAAATATAAGCTTTGTAGTGAAATTTTTAGTTGAAAAATGAAAAGTACCTCACTTTTGACGAAAGTCCTAGAAGTGTAAGCTGGGAAATGAGAAATTATGTCTACGGCTCACGACGGAGACGTCAGAATGATACGAAACGCAGGAATGACAATTGCAAATGAGCACCATTGACGCCAGAGACATTTACGGAGGAACCGGAGAGAATTCAGAGTGTCTAGAAGACAAATTTGGAGTTGTAAGATCATCATGACGTCTGCCGATTTCCAGAACGAAACGATGATGAGTATTGAATGCAAATTTGAACATTGCTTGTAAAAAAAGCAACGTAATCGAAAACTTTTTCCAGAAACAATACCATTGCCAACACTGATAAGGATAAAAACGATAAAGATTGGGAATTCAAAAACATAGTTTTTACGCCCTTTCTAAAAAAGCAAAATGCACGGTGATTCAAAGTGAACCTATGCAAACGCGCTTTATTGAGAACAATCGCTTACCTAAATTTTTTGTGCAAACTGAAAAACTTTGACAAAAAATAGGTTTCAGGAGATATATAATCGAGAAAGGCCAATTTTTTGGAAAAACAAAAAATATTGAAAAATTGCAATTTAGGCGTCAAATAATATTACCAAAATGTAGTCTCAACAAAGCGCGTTTGCATAGGTTAAGATTGAATCATCGTGAAAATGTAAAAGAATGTTCTGCATTCCACAATACGGTTAGGATAAAAACCTATGCTAATTGAAAAAAAGTGTTTATATTGTTCAACACGATTGTTTATAATTTATCATTCACACAAGTGAAACGAAAAACAGCAAAATGAAATGATAAATTGATGATGATGGAGTTCAAAACAACGGGAACAGGTGAACATGTAGGTAAAATATAGAAATAATATAAATGAGAAATGAATAGTAAAAATAAATAGAAAGTTTTTATGTTATCAGAATTGGGCAGTTACGCCTTCGAGTTATTCAAACGCAGATTGTGATCGTCCTTCAACTTGTTCAACTTTTCACGAGTGATACAATGTTGTCCAGATAATTCCATCAGTTTCTGAAGTTGCTTCTTCATTATCGCTTCAGTCTTTTCCAGTGGAATGTCGGTCTTAGTCTTCAAAACGGATGTTTGCATATTATTCAGAGACTGATCGATTTGGTCAAGGTCGAAATCGGCAGACTTCATCTGAGCGTCCACGTTCAACATCATTTGAGCTCTGAAAATCAAGGTTTTGTCGTAAGTTGTAGGCAGATACCCAAACTTACATTTGAACTCTCTGAACATCATGTCTACTAGCAAATCGGCTGTCTAGTGGAAATTTGTACTCCAGATTAGTCCAATCAGGAAGATTCAATTTTTTCTCAAGCTCAACGACTGTTTCTTCGATGTCATTCAATACAGATGTCATGGAACCAATGTTGAAATTTAGTTTCTTACAACTGCCGCTCAAGTCATTCATCTGATTGTATAATCCCATAACCTTCGGCTCCAAAGAAATCAGCTCACGATCATATGCATTAAGCTCTAGCATTTTATTGTTGAACACTCGTTCCTGTTTGGCGATTTCCGAATGATAGCTATTGACAACTTCTTGCAGAGCTGTGAAAAATGCTTTCGAATCAGTTCCTCCCAGTCCAGCTTTGATTTCTTCTTCAGAAAGACTGTCACTCCCACTCGCTCCAACTTTAAGACTTGCAGTAGTAGTAGCTGCTCCTTTTAGCCCTCCAAGACCGGCGGCAGCCCAGCTGTAAGATAATTCATGAGCAACAGAATACCAAAGAAAAAGAGAAATGCAGTTTAAAAACGGCAGGGTTTATCAACCTAATATTTTCAACGTACCCTGATCCTTTTGCCAGTGGTGTTGAAGTGAGTCCCAGTCCAGTTGAAGTCGTTTCTGCTGGCTTTGGAGTACTGACAACGGGAGGATTTAAAGAGGCGGTAGGAGTAGATGAAGCGGTAGTAGCTGCTGTAGTTGGAGGAAGTCCTAAGTTCAAAGTGAGAGCAGGAGCAGGAGCAGCAGATGTCGCACCAAATAAACTTCCAGTTGGTGCAGCAGAAGAAGTAACAGTGGATGTCGTAGCTGGCGTTACTCCAAAGCTACCGGTTGTTCCGGTTGGAGCGATAGATGGGGCTGCTGCTGAAGTCGTTCCAAACAATCCTCCGGAAGATGGTGTAGAAGTTGTGGTTGTAATCGAAGGCTTTGTGCCGAAAAGTCCTCCTGTTGACGGTAGAGCAGCAGACGCGGTAGATACTGCGGGTGATCCGAACAAATTTCCAGCAGAAGATGGAACTGGCGCAGTTGTAGATGAACTTCCAAACAGTCCAGCAGTTGAAACTGCAGCTATATTTGACTGACCGGAAGATGTAACAGCCGTTGTTGCAGCCGGAACATTCGTTTGGGTTGTTGAACTGAATAGTCCACCTGTTGAACTGGTCAGAGCACTAGTGTTTCCACCAAAAAGCCCTCCTGTAGCCGGAACTGCCGCTGTTGTGGCAGCTGGGGAAGCAAACATTCCGGTTGATGGAGCTGTAGTGGTAGTAGCGGGAGATGCAGAAGCGAACAGACCACCAGCAGATTGAGTGTTAGATCCAAAAAGACCACCGGTAGCGCTTGCAGTTGCAGCTGGCTTGCCTGCATTACTGGTTCCAAACAGACCAACTCCAGGTGCTGCGGGTGCAGGAGCAGTACTTCCGAAGAGCCCGCTAGCTGTAGTCGCGGCTGGGGTGGTTGAGGTAGCTGTTCCGAAAATGTTTCCACCGCTTGTTTGTGCAGTTGAGGAAGATCCAAAAAGACCAGTGTTTGACGTTGCAGGCGCAGTATTGGTAGCGCCACCAAACATGCTACTGGCTGGTGCCGCAGACGTGGATGTATTGCCAAACAATCCAGATGTCGCGGTACCAGTTGAAGATCCGAACAATCCGGGGTTTGATGCCGTCGATGTCGTTGTGTTTCCAAAAAGATTACTAGCTGGAGCTACTGACGTGTTAGCAGACTGTCCGAAAAGTCCTCCGGTGGCTGGTGCAGAAGTTCCAGTATTTCCGGCACCGAACAGATTTGCTGCTGGTGCGGTAGCTCCGAAGAGGCCAGTGGTTGGAGTAGCGTTGTTCACAGAAGAACCGAAAACATTCGTATTTGCAGGAGCCGCGGAGGTGTTATTTCCGAAAAGGCCAGTCGTTGCAGGTGCTGCTGAAAATTCACCAAATTAAATCCGGTTGCGGGTGTTGAAGAAAAAACAGTTACATTCTAATTTAAGGGGTTACTCACGTCCTAAAAACTTTTTCCTTGTATAATGTACCGGAAAACCCGTTTTTTCAGTTTCTTGATCGAGGAAAAACTACTTTTCCGAACCCGAATAGCCGAATTACGTAACAGCACTTACCTGATCCAGTCCCAAAAAGACCAGTGTTTACAGGTGCCTGTGTTGATGCTCCACCAAACGGATTGACATTTCCAGAAGAAGTAGTTGTGCTAGCACCGAACATATTGTTTACTGAAAGATTGAAAATGGATGTGAAACTTGTGGTAAGCACTTTTACCTGCGTTAGTTGCTGTATTCGTGTTACCGAATGAAAATCCTGAAGAAGCGGTGGTTGTCGTTGCACCGCCAAAAATTGATGGTTTAGGTGCCGAGTTTCCGAACATTCTGAATAACGCAATTAAAGAATGAAAAGATATTATAAACTTTGTGTCGAGAAAAATAACGTTGTGCACAATATATATTCGAAAACCGATTCACTAGTCGCGCGAAAACGATGGCCTAGAAAACAGCTGTTCAGTTGGCGGCCATAGGGAGCACGAGACGCTCGAGAAAATAGAAAATCGAAGATAACTTCAAGTGAAGCAGATATTTCTGTAACATCAATTTTCAGAATTGAAAAAAATACTACTGGTGTTCTATTTACATCGTGCAAATAACTAATGAATTAACGTTTCGTGAAATAGAAGTCTGTGTGAACTGATGAAAGCGTAATTTTGCATGTAGCTTTTTCTATTAAATAGCACAAATAAAAAAAAACCAATCTGTTTGTTTAAAAATAACTGCTGAAAATGTATTATTCAATCACAGTAAATAGCACTGCGGTGAATCCCGACAGATTTTCAATATCGATTAATCGGAGACTAGATACCGTATCATTTTAAAGGATCATCCATGTTTATTCTCTAATGGGTCCCACACCGTACCGCGTATATTGAAATTTTTTACAATTGCAATTGCATTTTTCGTTTCCATATGTTCCTTCATTTATATCTTCCTGTAAAAATATTTTCCATATCAATTTAAACTGATATATTGTGAGAAAAGTACATGTTTTTTTGACTTTCCAGCAAATAAACAACTTTTTACCTGAGGGCGCGACAATTAAAACGATAGTTTTCGTTATGAAATAATTTGAATTTGCTTCTTCTCGAATCAGTTTCCTAGAGAGCACTTTATCCACTGAGAGGAAACACTTGCGAAAAAGAGAGAAGCAAAGATATAGGCCGTTCTCTCTGCCTCCATCTCCTCAGCGCCTCTTAGTGTCCACTGTCATCATTTTTGCCTCCCACAGCCATCAATGCTTTCTGTCCGCTTGCTTACTATTTTACGCTGATATGGTCAGCAACTATCGTTTGGTGTAGTTCGCTGAATCAATTTTCATTGACTTTCTCAATTCTTTAGTAACTTTCTCGATTTTTCACTTTTCATGCTTATTTCAGCTCGTCTAATGGAATGATTGTCGATTTGGTTCAATCGGTTAGACAAGGGGAATGGACCCAAGTTCGCCAGTTGCTGTTGAAACACTGGCTTGTACAAGTTCCACAAGTATTTGAAATAAATGGAGATATGCCATGGGACAACACGGGTGTTAATGAGAAGTTGCTTGGTATGTAGTACTGCTATCATAATGTTCGAATGTTAAATAAATGTATTGAAACATGTTTTTAGGCCCTCCAGGAGAATTATTGTTTTCCCCTATCGTCAGTGCATTCTTGTTAGATGTACGTAACACTAAAAGTTCCTTGGAAGGAATGAACGAAATTGCTGGAGTAGATCCAGCGAATAAAGGCAAAATTTGTGGTCATGTTTTCAAAAATGGAGAGCTGACGTATACATGTCTTGATTGTGCCACAGATGGAACATGTGTCATGTGTCTGCCATGTTTCGAAGTATCTATTCACAAATCGCACAAATATAAGGTAACACGCTTTACATTTTCACTCTTTATTCTAGCTATTTATACGTTTTTGAAACACATATCAAATTCAGTCAAACACCGTTTTGATTTTTGATTTCTATTTAATTTGGAGAGTCTGTCGTTGTTTTATTTCTATATATTTCAAGATGCACTCTTCATCCGGATCAGGTTACTGTGATTGCGGCGATGTGGATGCATGGCTGGAAGGATACGCTTGTGCGAACCACGAAAAGAAAGATGGTGAAGAAACATTTACCCTAGCTCCAGAATTGAAAAAGCGCAGTGAACAACTGATTGAAATTATTCTACATTTTGCTCTTTCAATGATCACACACAAAGACGATCTCGAACTTCCCGATTTTTTCGAAAAGTTGAAGACAGAAAGTTCAACTGACAATCAGCAATGCTTAACAGTTCTGTACAACGATGAAACGCATACATATGAATCTGTGAGTGAACTATAGTGAATATCTCCAATCTAAAGTGAAGTTTCAGGTTATCAAAGTGTTAGAGCTGTACATTCACTGCACTAAAGATCAGGCAATGCTTGTTGCAACAATCGTTGATCGAGAAGGCCGCAGTGCGGTGAAGCTAGGGAATAAAACGGATTGTACAAGAGCAAAAGAAGATGTGCAGAAAAAAACAGGTCGCGAACAGGCGGCGATCAGAAGATCATCTACCCATCATGCACCACTCAGTGTCAAAGTCATGGATACAACACTCTTTGCCCTTCAAAATTTTTCTATATCACTTTTAACTTGGCTCAATACCCAAATGGACGTTTTCCGTATGTTGAAAATTGAACACATTATGAAAATTAAACTTGAATTTACAGCGCCGCTGCGAGAAATTGTTGGGGAAGTCTTGCTCAATTCAAACTTTCCTTTAAAGAAGACGTACTTACAAAAAGTGGTCGTGAAAAAATCCAATATAGATAATAGAGATGTGAGAAACGAAATTGATGCAAATGAAGAAGCAGAGCTCTTCCGACTTGCTATAGAAGGAAGAATGGATGTGGAAGATATGATCGGAGGAGAAGATGAAGATGAACAAATGGAAGTTGATCCAGACGAAGAAGAAGAGACTTCGAATTTAGTAACAACGACTGTTAAAGAATCGATCATCGAATCTTCATCGTTCACAATCCTGGAAAATATTCTTCTGCAGGATACCCAAATGTGGAAAGCTGGGAGATGTATCTTGCACCAGTTACTCATGAGAACCGTATTTATGATTTACAATCAGAAAGTTCGCTTTGCTAAAGCTTTCATGAAACACTACAATGAGATTTATGAGGATTTTATCAAAGACGATCATGAAATGGATGTATCTGTAGTAGGATTGTCAGTACAGTTTATGACTGTCCCAAGTTTGGCCAGAAAGTTAGTAGCAGAAGACGAGGCATTCAGTATAATCTCAAAAGCTATTCGTGTGCAGACTGATAAATACACTAAATGTAAAATTTTCTTTGACAATCACTGGGAGCTAAAATTGATATTTTCAGTAAATGCTGATGAAAAAATTGCGAGATTCGACTTTGCGAGCCGATCATTCCCAGCCGATTTGAGAAGATCACTTCAAATCACACGTGATATGGCTTACATTCTGAATGCAGTTCCTTCCGAAACTGATTGGACCCGAGAGTTAATTGATGGATTTGTAAATGGGTTTGGTGATTTCTTAGTTTTTGTTCAACGCTTGCAAGGAATGGATGAGGTGAAGCGGCAAGCAGTGGAACATCAAGTTTGGGAATCCGAGTGGGAAACGGCGTTCAATATTCTTTTGAGATTGAAAGATGCAATTACTCTAGCAATTTCATGGGCGGAAACGAATGTAAGCAAGTCCTGTACTAGATTTCATAATAGAACTTTTTATAGGAAGAGGTTCACAATCGTGTCTTATTGATGTGTTTGGAATTAATGAATAATATGCCACCTGTTTACACCAAGGCTGACGATGACTCAAAAGAAGTTACAATAACAATCAATGGAGAATCGTGCAAAATCACACATTTTGATGTGCTGAAATCTGCAACATCAATTCACCAACCGGTGGTTCGAATTATCGCAGGTCTATTCACTGCTCAAAATCATTCAATGTTTTTGATGAGAAATGATCGTGGTAACGAGCTTCAGGAACAGATCAAGACCATTCTAATAACGAACGAAGACACCAATCTCTACGAGTTGAGTCTTAGAGTCCTCGTTCTATGTGCTCAGTCAAATGCGTCACTATGGAGAAGAAATGGTTTTTCTTTAGTAAATCAAATTCACAATTATTTTTCTCCATTATGTCGTAATGAGATGTTTGATCGAGATGTATTAATGATGCAAGTTGGAGCTGCTATGACCCCACCATTGAAGTTCATCATTCACTTGCTTCAACGCTTCCGGCTTGACAAATGGGCAACAATCGAATTCGAACAAGATAAAGCAACTGCTGCACAAATCAAACCTGAATCAGAGGATCTTAGCAAGACCATGGTCACTATAGCTGAAGAATTTTTCCAATGTCTTATTCTGATTTTATGTGAACGGTACGCCCACGGTGTTGGTAAAACGAATCCTATCGATGGACTGAAACGGGAAGTCATTCATATTCTGTGCACGGGCTCTCATACTTTCAGCCATGTAAGTTGATCATTTTAACAATTATTCAGCAGGCATATATGCTAACCAATTCAATTCAAATCGGTTTCAATAAGTGTTAGGGCTCTCATGGGTTTTCTTAGTTGGTTATCGGTTTAGTATTTAGAATTTAAGTTTGTGTGGCAGTCGAAAAAATAGTCGGGGAGAAACTTCGATACATATATTTCCAAAGACAAGTGGTTTTGCTTTAGATTCAACAGAAGGTATCTCATGATAGCAACGCGAAACGCATTTCACTTCATGATGCCGTTAATCAAGTCGCTGATTTCCGAAAACCATTGTCAACTTCAGCTGGACAGTTTCACTGCAAAGAATCTAGTCTTCCTGTTTACTCCCCTTTTTTCATGCACTATTCGAAAAGTGATCAATCGGCAGCAGAACAAAGTCAAGCTCGTGTACGTGCAAAACTAGACAAGTGAGTTCGATTACTTTTTTCCGTATAATTACTGTCTTTGCATTCAGAAATATTCGTGCGTGCGCTCCTCCCGTTCTTCCTGATTTCCTCCCATTTTTCGAACAAATACCAATGCTTTTGAAATCTAGTATCCTGATTCACGTCTTCCGTATTGTTATAGACAGAGCTGCTCGTAGAAGTCGTTTCTCAAGCGATCGTCTTTTCCATAAGGTTCTTTATCTGATTGGAATTGCATTAAATGAGGAAGAAAAATGTTCATCATTCGGATTTACCCAGAAAGCTGAAGAAAGCGTTGGTCTTTTAGCGTTACTGGAAGGTCTTATCGGAAAACCTGAATCATCTATTTGTCCGATTCTACTCGAAGTAACTGTTGAAAAGTATAGGAAGCTGTTGAAATCTAAAACAGGACCATCCGAACCGGCTCCAGTTGCTGACCAAAGACAACCGCTTCAATCAGCAGAGGAATTGAAAGCAAAACGAGCTGCACGAGCGGCTGAGATGAGACAGAAAGCGATGGCGAAAATGTCTAATATGCAGTCAAAGTTCATGAAAAAAATCGAAGTGGAAGATACGAAGGATGAATCACAGCCTTCCGCGGAGAAATCAGATGGTGTTGTCAAAAATGAAGACTACGAAAATAAACTCTTTTTCGATGAAGATATTGTGAAGCAAATCGGTCATGATTTCCCAGTTTGTATTGGAACAAACAAATGGCAAACGGAAGTAATGAAGCCAAGAACGTTAACTTGTATTTTATGTCAAGAAGACGAAGTTATTGCACCTCAACAAGGAAAAGCGATGGTGTGTGCAGCTTTTATTCAACAGTGAGTTAGGACTATAATGATATAGTACGAAATCGTATAACTTCAGATCTCAACTATTTACACACAAGAATAAAAACGGAGAACTCATGACATCATCAAGTGGAACTATTTCAACTCGCGATCTTCTCACAGCTCCTGCTACACTTCAGTATGGCGTAGATGTTTCTACCTGTTCACACAGTATGCACTATGAATGTTATCGAAGGTATGTTTGCCAGCACCTCACCTATTCCGTATTTTCACATCAAAAGCTACCCTTTAGTTGATTTAGTTGGATAACTTTAATCCGTAAATAACTTTGTCCTTTGACCTCCTAACACTCGTTTTTTATCACAGCTTGTCGGAATCCAATCGATCCCGTGATAGTTTGAGAGCTCGCCAAGTCGGTCAACATGCACACAAAATGGTGGATACCGAAAGTGGTGAATACCAATGTCCGTTGTGCAAAAGATTATCCAATGCAGCGATTCCAATTCTACCAGCATATCAACTGACTAATCAAATCGGGTTTGTGAAAAAATAAATAATTTCACACTGTAATTTTGAGTTACAGATTCTCTACCATCTCTGGTGCAGCCAAAGAAAATTTCGAATCTTATATTACAAGAGTTAAAAGAAACTTGGATATGCCTCTCAGCTCTGAATCTGTTACCAAGAAAGGACATAGCAGGAAGAGATCTCACTCAGAAAGATCTTTACTTGATCTCGAGAAACTTTCTCAGACGAGCAAGGAACCTGATGCCACCAATATGTACTCTGGCGTTTATTCATTCAGTGCTGCACACAGCGACGCAAGCAGCACTACTCAACTCTCACCCAGTACTGCTAGTGAATCTCAAATGGTTTTGAACATTACGCCATCGCCAGATGATGTAGATTTCTATAATGAACTTGCTGCTTTATTTGTGGATCCTGAGCCAAACACAGTCACATCACCGACTACAGTTTCGACCCCAGTTGGTGGTTCAACTCCTCGGAGCAGCGACACAGGGCCGAGTGAAGTTGTCAAGAAACCATTGAGTAGTCAGATTCAGCATGCTCTCTATACTCTCATCCGACCTTTTCCATCACTAATGAAGAGTCGTATATGCTCAACATCGTTCGAAGGATTTGAAGATCCAATTAAAGATCTCGGAAAAAACATGATCAAAGTGAGTGGTATTCACACTTTTTTCTTTAATAAATGTTTAGTACGAATGGATAGTTAGGAAGTATACTTTTTCCTATTGTTATCAATGCACAAGTCTGGCTTTGTCAAAAAAATCAACCCAGGAGTTCCGCTCAAAATTCAAAATTTTGGGGGTCTTTTGCCTAAAAGTTTACAATGAATTTAGAAATTTGTGGAAATCTGAAAAATCATTGTAAATGCCATCATTTTGATAAGATAAAACAATTAATAATTTTTGAAGCTGGGCATTGAGAATTTTGCCTCGGCCTGGACTTCCGGACCGGAACGAAATTTAACGTCTTTGAAAGATCAAAATTAATTTCAGTATCGGAGACGTGGAAACGAATTGAAGATAAACTTCATTGAGAAACATCTCAAAGGATATGTCATTTCAACTGTAACATGGCAAAGCACTGCACATGTTGCTAGAGCTATTTCAGCCTACTTACATTATGACAATAAGCCACTGTTCGGAGCACTAAACACCAGGCAAAGAGATTGTCTGTCAGCTATGGGGCGTTTATGTGCATCGCTCTCCCATAATATGCAGTATCTTCTCCACGCTGTTTCGGACATGCTTCGAGTGCTTCTTTGTGATCCACCAAAAGCGAAGTTAGCGCAAACACCTGGGTCTCCGCAATTTGGAACGACCGCAACATCTTCGCCTGGATCTTCAACACTCCCCCTTCCACATTCTGGGACAAATTTCACCTTTTTGGTTCAATTATTCAATCCAGCTGGTCCAAGAAAAAATGTCAATCTAAACATTTTGCAAGTAGATATTCTCAGCTTAGCAGTAAGGGTTTGTGATAAATTTCCGAATCTTATTTTTGATTTAAGATTTCTTTGATGATGACTATCGGCTGGACCTGGCACAATGGTACACAATCAATGAACTCTTCAACACATCAGAAATCGCGTTTGCTCACTCCAGATGGGTCTGTTGATGAAGCGTATGTTCTTCGTCTTGCTCTTCTGGCACATTACTTCCAGGTATTCAATGAGATGTTTTCCTCCTTTCTAATCAATTCATTAAAGATTATTGCAACTCATCAGGAGTCTGATGGAGATGACTTCCCGATGGAGGATGATGAAGTGCGCCCTGACATTGACCCTGCCGTTGTTGAGATAATAGTCAAACTTCACTCAATTTGCCATCCTGAAGAACCAACATTAAGACGAGTGGATGTTTTGTGGCGAAAAATTGAAGAAGGAGCTCAATCTCTTCTTAGACCAATAGCTCTTCTTTATCACTTCATTACACTTGTTGATCCACCAGAAGCTTTGAAAGATCCATCGATTAATAGCTCCGAAGCATTGTTCCGTTACCTTGGTCTTCCACAAAAGATTGAAGAACAAGTTCATGGTTCTCTTGTGGAGTCATTGTTCGTCATGTGGTCTGCGGCTATTCCTAGAGAGTCTTCTCTCCGCCAAGATCTTGTGGTTCAACCTGTCCGGCCAAATCTTCTTGTTGAGTTACCAGAAAGATATAGTCAACTGATAAATCAAGTTGCCACCTTTAAATGTCCAACGATCCCCATCGAGGAATCTACGTCTAATGTTCCCACATTGTGTCTAGTCTGTGGTACAATATTATGCTCACAGGCTTACTGTTGTCAGAAAATTGTAAGTTTCGAATATCACTATTCTCGTTTTGCTTCATAAATGTTATTGTTCAGATAAATAAACAATCGTATGGCGCATGCCGATATCATATGTCACAGTGCTCAGGATCTGTTGGGATGTTTTTAAGGTAAGGAATTTATAAACAACGCAATCATTATGATTACATTTTCAGAGTTCGAGACTGCAGCCTAGTGTTGATGACAACCCGCAAACGTGGTTGCTTCCGTCCCGCACCATACGTTGACGAATTCGGAGAGGTTGATCAGGGTTTCCGTCGTGGAAATCCTCTTCATTTGAACTCCGAGCTTTATCAGAAGTTAAAGTCATTGTGGCTCCAGCAAGGAATCACTGAAGAAGTTGTAAACTACAATGAAATCGACTATCGTAATGTGCAATACGATTGGGCTCATTTCTAAACTTACTTGTTTTTTTCTAAGTCACACGAATACATAGTGGATTCGATTTTTCACTTCTGTTTTCTCAAGCTCATAATTCTACTTTAATGGGTTGAAAAAATAATAATCGCTGTCTCGAGTAAGCTGTTTTCTTTAGTTCTCTGTTAATTTTCTTTCTCTCATAACCAACTTTAAGTTTTTTTGTTCTTCAGTCTTTTTTGCGTGTTTTCATTGTTAAAGTGTTATTTCTGATTGTAGTCGAAATCAAGTATACAAGCATTTGTGTTACTGTGACCATGTAAATGTGTTATAATCAAACATCCCGAGTTACTAAATATGTTTAGCACAGTTGTATATTTCTGTATTCCATTTCTTTTGAGTTTCTCAATTGAACCAATAAAGATTAAATTTGAATCAATATGAAATGATTTGACGAGTCCCATTGAAAAAAAGATTTGGGTGACGTCATCTAGGCGAGAAAGATGTCTCGCTTTGGACATTTCTTTGGATGAGCATCACTGCTATGAGAGTTCGGCATTCTATTTCGCATTGGACGCACAACAATTTTACGGAGTTAAATATCTGTGATTACCAGCTTAAGAGTTTATTATGCGCCTGATGAAAACAATTTACATCTCGAACATCTGTGTGCTCATAATAATCAGCAATTAGAAGGTGAACTGACATTGTTAGATGTGTTTTTCTAGATATAGTCTCTCTCCGTCTCATTCCGGGTATCGAATTCCACCATTGCACTTCTAAACATGTGCCAACCACCTACTTTTCTCTCGTTTCTTTTTCATCAGAATCGAATCCCCGATGGCGTCGTATTCACCATTCGCACTCTGTGTCTCTATTCCTCATCTAATCTCTTACTCGGTTCCCGTTTTTCCCCGAGAAAAAGAGAGAAAGAGAGGAGACTACTGCGCGGCGGCACTGGCTGTGGACACCCTCTCGCTACTTCTCTCCATCGATTTTAGTTGGTTCGTCAAGCCTCGTCGCCAGCACAACTTCTTTCATTTTTCCACTCGCGCAAAGCTTCTTCCCCTCTTTTTCTTCTTTCCTCTATTTTTTGAGGCTCAGTCTTTGCCATGATGCACACTTTTTTTCCTTTTTTTTGAGTAGGCCTAGTAGGTGTTTTCTCATTTGTTTAATCAATCCTCGTTTAATCAAAGTTAGGAAATTTTGAAACTTGGTATTGAAATTATTACAGCTTTTCGTTATATATTTTTTGGAATATACCAGTATTCACATAATATTGAAAGAAAATATATTTTGCCCGAATTCGCATATACCAAAATTTATGTGGTGCTTTGGGATAAGAGTTTCTATAGAATCAGTGAGTCATTGTTTCTGAATTATTTCGAAATGCTTGGCAATGATTACATCTAGATAATCATTAGGAAAAAGTACAATGTGAAGGTGCATGCTATGATACCTTAGTTAGTCTCGAAGCGATTACAGTATCTTGTACTACTGATCAATTAGAGAAAAGTTTTATAAGATTATTGTTTTCAACACTTCAGTTTTTTTCTACTTTGTTGTTGTTGTCTGTGAATATGAAAAGAATATTTTAAATATTTTTTCTTCTTTAATTTATATAAACCTGAATGCAATTGAAGAAAACACCTTTTAAAAGTTAAAATTTCATTCAGAAAACTGAACACCATTTCTGATAACTAACACAAAAATTCTGTAACAATCAATAAACTTTCTCACAATCGTTCTCCCTCTGACGCATCGAATGCACCTGATTTTGTTTGCTTACTGCAGGTAGACCGGCGCCAACCCCTCTCGCTCGACATGCAGACTATCGAGAAAGCGCTGCATCAACCGATGCCTTTCACGACTGGCGGCCAAACCATCTCAGACCGGTACGTTTCAAAATTGTTTTCATGCATATTTAAGTTTTGAAAACTGTTTCAAAAAAATTCTAATGAATTAGTCTGTTTTTAACATAATTCGTTACCTTTCAGGTTGACTGCTGCGAAGCATTCTCTGGCGGGAAGTCAACTTGGGAAGACAATATGCAAGGCTACGACAGAAGAGGTTATGGCTCCCAAGAAAAAGCATTTAGACTGTTCGTTCACAACTCTCATAAACACTTTGTAGCTAGGCAACTTCAGATCTTCTTCATTGCACCAACGAGCCAAATGTATCCATACCTTCGATGGCTAATCTTTTGATTGAGCGGACACAAAATCCCAATTGGACCGTTGTTTACAAGGCTCTTATCACGATTCACAACATCATGTGTTATGGAAATGAACGCTTTTCGCAGTACTTAGCTTCTTGTAATACGACTTTCAACTTGACTGCGTTCGTCGACAAAAGCGGAGGCGCTGGTGGTTACGACATGTCGAGTCATGTCAGACGATATGCCAAATACATTGGAGAGAAGATAAACACTTACCGCATGTGCGCCTTCGATTTCTGCAAGGTGAGTTGGTTATATTTTTCTGGAAAGCATGAGAAATTGAAAATTTTATTTGATGACGATCACCGTTTGAAATGTTTTTTTTCTAAAAATTGCTTCAAAATCAACAAAAAAAATTAGTTGTACGTCTAAATTTGACAGGTCAAACGGGGCCGTGAGGATGGTCTTCTTCGTACGATGCATACGGACAAGTTGTTGAAGACTATTCCTATCCTGCAGAACCAGATTGACGCACTTTTGGAATTCTCTGTGAGCAGTTCGGAGCTCAACAATGGAGTCATAAACTGTTCATTTATCCTCCTTTTCCGTGATCTAATCCGTCTGTTTGCTTGTTATAACGATGGAATTATCAATGTGCTCGAAAAGTATTTTGATATGAACAAGAAACAATGCCGCGATGCTCTGGATACTTACAAGGTATGTTCAATTATTTAGAGTATTGCTAAAAAAAACATTGATAAATTTCAGTCGTTCCTCACCCGTCTCGATAAAGTAGCAGAGTTCCTACGTGTAGCCGAATCAGTCGGAATAGACCGTGGCGAGATTCCAGATTTGACGCGCGCTCCGGCCAGTCTTTTGGAAGCTCTCGAGGCTCATCTCATTCATCTCGAAGGCGGAAAAGCACCTCCTCCATCCCAGCAACAGGCGGCTCAGCAACAATTCGCTGGTGGATTCACATTTTCTCATCCTCAACCGGCTCTTGGAGACGCGGAGCGACAGAGATATATCGAACTTGAGCAAGAGCGCTTGAGACAATTTGAAGATCAGAAAAAGACTATCAATTCGGCGAATCCATTTGCAAACGATGTTGCAGCTGCTCCTACCTCAACTACGACCTCTGCTCAACCTGATCTGCTGGATATGTTCCAACCGTCTGCTGCGCAGCCAACGTCTGTCCAATCAGACATAACAAACCCCTTCGGAAACTTCTCTGCGCCGAATGCGTTCCCTCCAAACAATGGTGAGAAAGTAGACATTCAACCTCGTCTAAAAATAGAAAACATCATGTTAAAGAATTTGTTTCAGTATATAATTTATCTTACTCAAATATGAAAATTAATGTAGAAGTAAGGTAGCAGCTATCCCAGTTCTTTCTCCGGTATTCCGACCTATCGGTCCTGTCGTTATAGCGCCTCATGGAGCTCCATTTGGAGTACCACCTGGTCATTCGTCTGCTCCTTTCTACAGTAATATTCAACAGCAACTACCAATGTCTCAACCGACAAATGGTGAGTTTATAAGTAGTATCTTCGTTGTCGTGTGGTTCGTGTATTTCTTCTTCTTCTTCTTCTTCTTCTTTGATAGTTCGATAGCTCAACGTATTCGGACTCGCATCTCACCAGTTTTGTCGTTGTGTAGTTGTCGTCAATTTTCTGCACAATTTCAATGCTATATCCGTTGTAACATGGGCATGTGCAAAGTCAACAAAGTTCTGAGAAGAATTTTTAAGAACCGGAGAATCCTTTCGTTACTTCTCACGCTGTTCCTCCACATATGCACAATGCTCCGCCTGTTCCTCCCCCACCATCTACAGCCTCTGTTGCGGCGTCTCACGTTCCACAACCTGCTCCTCCTGGAGCCGCAATCAATCCATTTGCCGATCCAGGAGTGCAATTGCAACCGTTTGGGGATGCAGGTGAACTAATCTAACTCCATCATTCTCACTTCCAGCCTTATCCATAAAAATAACTGAAAATAGTTTTTTAAGGGATATTAACCAAACAAACTTACATTGATGTTTTTTACAAGATTCAATTTTGAAACTGGAATTTTTCTCACGAAAAGCTAAATTCCAGGTCACGGAGCTACTCCATTTGGGTATCCAGCATCTCACCCTGATGATCTCGCTCGAATGACAGCTCAAATGTCATTGAACCAACAAAGGTGAGTAAAGTAGAAGAATAGGTGGGATTTCGTTAAATATGTACGAGTGGATCACTTGTATCACAATACTTTCCATTTTTTAGTTTTTGAATTTTTAAATTTTACAGTGCACCCGCTGGCTGGAACACTACCACTGCCGCAGTTTCGAGTAATCCATTCGGAGCCGCTCCTGCACAGCCAATGTACACTGCCCCAATGGGAATGTACCAGCAACCGTATGGAGGCCAACAGATGTGGAATATGGGTTAGTAGAACATATTGTTGGACTTATAGTTTGATTTTTAAATGTAATCCATATTTTCAGCGCCTTACAATCAACAGTACCCTTATGTGCAGCAAGGCCATGTTCCACCTCAACAACAACAAACTATTCAAATGGTTCATCAAGCCATGGCAGCCAAAAATGCTGCTCAAGCTCAACAGGCACAGGCTGCATCTTCAGATCCATTTGGATTATAGTGCATTAGAAACCGTCTCTCACCACATTCCAAAAAAAACCAAATATGTAAAAATGATAATTTTAGTTGCTCTGTTATTAGAACCCTGGTGTCTATTCGCAATCACTTAATACTTTGTTCCAATAGTCTTTTTTATTGCTTCCCAAACCAGCTTGTCATAATTATTTCTCCGTTTCTTCAACTTCGGCCAAAAATTGTCAGATCAGTGATGTTTTGTCACTCTCTATCTCTCCGTCATTTGCGTCTCTAGTGGCATTTCTTTTACCCCGTCATTGTAACAGCAAGTTCTTTGATTCACCTTCAGTGTTTATTTAATAGATAATTTATTTCTCGAATTTTTATATTATATTTATTTCCAAACAAAGTGCTCTCCCCGTCCCCAGTCACCAACGTTTCGTAGCAATAAATTATTTCCTTGTGCTAAAGTTAGAATGTTTCTTCCAAATTGCTGATAGATCGATTGTTCTGCTGCTGCAATAAATCTACGTAGAATCTCAATTTTTGCAATACCAAGAAGTTGAAAAGTCTATAAAGTTTAGTATTATTCCAGATATACTCATTTGATCAGATTATCAATGACTGGAAGACTGGTAAGTTACTAATACGTTTATTATACTGCAAAAGTAGTGTCAGTGAGAGAATTTCAAGATCATCAGTTTTATTAGTGAACAAAAATAAATGTTTCTTTCAATTAGAGACACAGATATACAAACAAAACACATCTGTTGTAGATATTCTAAATGTATGCCAGGATTATAGTTTATCAGTAACTCATTAGATGACTTACACAAATCTCAAGATGTCAGTAATCCTTTTAGGTGAAACCATCCTCAACACTCCTAAAAACCTTCCAATCCTGGAAAGGAGGTTCAATTCGCGTGGAAAGAAATGATAAATTGAAAGGTAGACTTGATGTTGTCCTAGACCGTCCAGAAAAAAACAACTGTCTATCCGGAGAAATGATGAGAGAGTTTGGAGAACATATCGAGGTGGGAATGGTTTCGTTTCCATCTGGGAGCACATTAAAGATAATTTCAGAAGATTTCAAGCGACGAGAATTCAGTTATTGTTGTTTCTGGTGTTGGAAAGTCCTTCTGCTCTGGTGCTGACTTGGGGCTGATAAAGGATGTGAGTTCTGAATCATCAATTTCAGCAAATGGGATTAAGAATTTCTAGATTTCTGACCAAAATTTGGGAGTTCAAATGTTTGAATACATGTCAACAATTCTCCGCATTCTCAATTCATCTCCAGCCATTTCGATTGCCAAAATTCATGGTCACGCGCTCGGAGGAGCCACAGAAATATGCTCGGCAACAGACATTCGCATAGCCCATTCTGGCGCCAAAATTGCATTTTTCCAATCAAAAATGGGAATTGTTCCTTCCTGGGGCGGCGCGGAATATTTGGAAAAGATAATGGGAAGAGGCCGAGCTCTTGCTGCAATGGGACGAGCCAATGTGATGTCTGCAGATGAAGCGAAACAACAGGGTTATGTTGATTTTGTATACGAAACAAATGAGGAAGCAGAGGTAAAATAAATTATAATATTAGGTTGGCAAGAAAGTTTTTGACCATAACTCGAGTTATTCGTACTCAGATAGAAAACGTGCCCAATGGCATATGTAGTAACTATCTTAATACACAACAGTCTGCTGTTTACTGGGTACGTTCCCAATACCCTCCGGTCAAAACTCCGGCTGTTTCAAGCCAAAATAAACTTTGACTGATTTCTCGACTTGACCTCAAGTTTAGAAGTCCTGTTCAAAAGTAGCGCGCTCAATTACCCCGAACATAAGAAAATCTGTTAAAGGATGGTTAGAGCTGTACTTTGTGTGAACAAGAACGGTTTTGCAAAATTAGGCGAGAATATACGTCGTCGGATATGCAACATGTGGATGAGTAATATCATGGAGGTGGTGGAGTTTTTGACCGCGTGGAGTTGAGGACTTGCGTATAGATTCCATTTTTTGCATATTGAAAGACTAGTAGTTTAAGAAGAAGTTTTTGGACTTCACAAGAAGATTCCAAATGTATGCGTTGTGTAGGGAAGGCATGAATTTCATCTGGCATCGTTCTTGTTCTACGATGTCTGCTGTCGTTTGATCAACGCTGAGTCACTGGACTTTTCTGTGGTGGTTACTGTACAAGACCCTCTCCCTATTGAAATTAACCAAATGGTTGAGTCAATTAAAATTTGGTGGAGAACAGAGAAATTCAAGCAGCAGAACTACCCTTCACTAAAGGTCAAACTCGATCAAAAGATGGCGAACCGGTGTCTCATTTCTTCTTCTTGCCGACACGTTTGGAAAAATTTTCAATTGTGGATTAAATAGTGTGGATCGTTATTGACAATTTACAAGAAGACTGGGGTGGACATTCTCCCTCTACAGCTAACAGCGTGTACAAACTCTGTTCATATGGTATTTTAGTACATGACTCTTCGACTATAGAAAAATTATGTTTTCCAAAATTATGAAGCCAATCGCTTATAGTGAAACGAAAGTGGAGTTCATTCTTGTAAACTTTCACTATTTGTTAATTGACGCTGTCAAACTTGGTTGTAGTTTGAGCGAAGAATGAAAAACCTTGTTGAAAATGGGAATGGTTAAGAATGAAAACGGACATGGTGCTTGGACAGGAGAAGCCGCAAGAGAAAATTCCAACTACTAATAAACTTACAGAGAGTTTGTATAACTGAGAGTGTGTGTATGTTTTTCTGATTCTCGTTCCTCGTCCGTTAGCATTCAAAACAAATCATGGTCAAAAACTTTCTTGCCAACCTAATATATGGTTTCAGCTATCATCCAAATTTATTTCAGAGTTTCATCAGCCAAGTAGCAAGTAGTGGAAATGTGGTGACCAGAGCTCAAAAAGCAATGCTGAATGCAGTGAAGAAAGGATCACAGGAAGAACAAAAGAAGCTATTAAAAGACGTTTGGAATGGAGAAACTCATCGTAATGCACTGAAGAAACAACTAGAAGCAGTCGTCAAGAAATAAAATTGTTTAGTGTTGACTTTCATTCAAATCCCACAGAGGTTAATTTAATAAATATTTCGTTTGTGGATACCACATATTTATTTTAAACCAATAAATACCATGCCATATTTTCTTTTTATCTACTTCTCAACCGTATTGTGGGTTGATTTTTTAGCAGCTTTTTGTCCCGTATTAGCCGTGGTTCTGAAATTAAAAACACAATAAAAAGAGATTCGGTTGAATTTCTTACTTTGCTGGGGTCGGTTTCTTACGATTTACTTTGTTTTTCATTTTTCGAGATGAATTGGATGCATTACTAGGAGTGGATCCTCCAGTCACTGAAGCCATCACAGAACGATTACAGTCCACAGTTTTCGTGTAACGTTCAGATCTCTGTTAATTATAAAAAATGAGAAAATATGATGAGAAGAGTCTCTCACTTCAACAATAATTGCGTTTACAGCTGCAGCATTGTGAATATCATTGATAATTGGTTCGATGAATCTGACGACATCATCCATAACAACACGTCTCTTCGGATCGGTGACAAAGATCTTTTCGTGAATAAACGATCTAAACTTCTCTGGACAAGCTTCCGGCATTTCCAAATGTTTTCCATAAACTACGTTTCTTTTCGTTTCTGTATTGGTAACACCTTCCCAAGGCTCATCTCCTTCTGAGAATATCTCAAAACACATTACTCCGTAACTGTAAACATCAGTTTTCGGTGTAAAGAAGAGCGTTGTGATGGTTTCTGGAGCAAGCCATTTGATTGGAAGTTTCTGAGAAGCGTGAAGCTTGAACTGATTCCCAATAACCGAGAGTCCGAAATCTGACAATTTCACAACTTTGTCGACCGAATACAAGCAATTTCTGGCAGCAATATCTCGATGAATACAGTGATTTGCATGAAGATATTGAAGTCCTTGAGCTGCTCCAAGACACATTCCAACAAGTTCAATCACACTAATGTTCTTATTCTTCTGAAACTAATCAATTATTATCCACAGTAATCTTCCAGAGTAATTACCTGTAGATATGAGTTTAAACCTCCTCCATTGACCAATTCCAATAGAATATACAATGGCTGTTCAACTACAGCAACGCCGAAGAATCGAACGACGTTCTTGTGTTTGAAATTTCTCATTAATCTCGCTTCATTCATCATTTCTCTTATTTTCAGCTTATTCAGTTCTCCTCCTTTCATCAACTTCACTGCCACATCTGCCTTTTTTCCTTTTCTTTGTAGTACCCCTTTACGCACTTCTCCATAAGCTCCTTCTCCTAATTTATCCCCAAGTTTCACTGCTGAATGTCTGTATTCCCATCCTTGAAGATCAATTGGTGTCTTCAAAAAACGATTTTCTTTCGTTTCCATCGTGTTCGAGACATGATGATTAGCAAGAAGAGCTTCGATTGTTGGAAATAAGTTCGATCCTTTTATTCCGAATTTCCCATCATATCGGCGGATTACAAGGTTTCTCATTTTCCTTTCGGATTGATGATTTTCAGATTTTGCATCTTTCGTATTGTTTTGATCAGCTTCTTTTCCAACACCATCCGAAGAGCAAACCGAAAGAACAATGTCTCGCTTTATACCAGTTGTTCCTTCTTTTTTCTAAAGATAAGTTAATTTTCTAGAAGGAATCAAAGAGACAAGTTGCACTTACAGTAGTGATTTCACTAACACGAATCAAATAATCTCCTTCATTTCGAATGATGACTCCGAGATCGTCACGAGGAACAAATCCATGATAAAATGGCATTGCCTGAAGACTTTTATACAATTCTTCGTCTTCAACCACATCTTTTTCAATGTAAGTTGACTTATTTATCAGAGATTCATCCTTTCTGTCACTTCCTTTTTCCTCTTTTCGATCACTTCCTTTATCCTCATTCACTGCTGTCACTTCTTGTCGTTTATCCGGAATATCCTGAATATTCTAACTGTAAAATGTATCATTCGTCAGAAAACTCACTTCAGTCGTGGTTTCTCCACTCGATCGTTTGTTGATATTTCCATCAATATTCGAATCGCCCATTCTTTTTTGTCGTAAACCGATGAAAATAGATTTGAGAACTGAATCTTCCGACGTTTCAACAAAGCTTTTATATATTCGTTTCTAGGAATTCAGAGTATGTCACGTAATCAATCACGAAGTATAGAAATAATTTGACGTTTTCGGCTCGGAGATACTGTAGCTGTACTATAGTTTTTCACTTTGGAATGTCAGTAAGATAAATAAGCTCACATTTTTCTCAATATGTTCATCTTTCTGATCAAAATGACGAATCTTGACCCCATTTTCATGATTCTCCTTCTTTTTTCAATGAAAGAAAAACCATTAACATGGGGAAAAATGAAGTTTGCGGGAGAATTATCTAGATACCTTATTGGGATTTTCTTCATTTGTGAGACTTTGAAGAATTTTAAGTATGTTACTTGAAGTGAGAATGAAATTGAGTGTCTGGATAACAATTCAATTTCAAACTTTCTCGAAACTTTCTAATAATTGTTGGCTTAACCAGACACTTTCTCTTTTTTTAAAACGGACCGGTCTATTACATTTTCTGTTGAAGCGAACTTCTGCCATGTATTTTATCCCTTATTTCTTTTTCACTCTTCTTCTTTATTCATCTGCTTTCGCCATCGTCTGATGACACAACCGCAGAACATTTGAAGAAATACCGGTCTATTCAGATGACGCGGATGACGCGCGCGCGGACGACGGAGACAGTCTTCACCGTGGAAACCAATCGACTTTGATTTCTTTTACACTTTTTCTGTATTTGATCTATCATTTTGATCTACCAATGTTTCTAAGATTTGATTTGAATATGAAGATTAATGAACCGCAACCTCTAATTAAAATATTCCAATCTGCTTTTTTTCTTTTCAAAATTTGTGTTCAATTTTTTATTGAGCATCCGATACATTTTGCTGATAAGCCGACATTCATTTTCAGCTTAAACTTTCTGATGTTCATCATGATGAGCTAATTATTTTTTATTCTATGTTTTTTTCTAATCAGTCGGCGGTTTCCGTAAATGTTTTCAAGCTTTCGAAAGTTCACAAATGCGTACTGCACAACTTTCCCATCTTCGCTACGGTAGTCATCCCTGCGAATATCTGATTTTTTTGATTACCTCATTATCTTTAGAACTTCGTTAAAATTACATTTCGCTATCCGTTTAACCAGAAAATTTCTCCAATTTTCTTATCTCAGAATGGCATGGGACTGTGTGGAGCGGCGTGTGGCGTCGCTGTTCCGTCAGCTCGGATTCATCGTATGCGACCATCCATTACCATTTCTAGTGTTTCCTCTTCTGTTCACCGCCGCAATGGGTGTCGGCTTACTCCATCTAAATCCACTGTCCGATGCTGTTTATCTTTTCACACCCGTTGGGGCACAGAGTAAAATGGAACGGATGTCGATTCATGAGAAATGGCCACTCACTGACAACAATTACATACCGGGACGAGCTGTAACGCAAAGCAGAGAAATTCAAGTAACGGCTCTTGCTCGAAATGATTCTAATATTTTGGAAAGCAAATTTGCGAACGCTGTTTATCAGCTTGACAAATATATTCAAACAAGGTAATTGTAGCAGATGAATAAGCTGATCGAATAATAATTTTTTAGAGTTCGTGTTCTTCACGACGGGCATTACTACAGCTACAAGAACCTGTGCCTACAGTATAAAAGTAATATTATATTACCAGTTTCTGATCAGAATTTTTTGTTTCAGATGGCGGATGCCCTTCTAACAAACATGTGCATATTCTCTCCGACTTATATAATCATGGTTTTAACATTACTTACCCATATTTTCGATTTGGATCTGAGTAAGTTCAAGAAAGGAAAATCTGAAATGCGTTTAATTCTTGCAGAGGTGGTTACATTGGCAGCAGTTTGGGCGGTGTGACCGTCATGAAAGGGGAAAATGAGACGGATATTCTAGCATCTGCGAAAGCATGGTTCATGATCTATCATTTAAAGTTTCATCCTGAAGAAATGAGTTACATATCTGGAGAATGGGAGCTCGAATTAGGACGGATGTTGACGGAGTATCCAGAAGATCCTTATATTTCTATCACCTACTTCCACTCACAAACACTAGCAGATGAACTAAAAAGGAATGCAGATACATTGGTTCCTC
The DNA here is from genome assembly GCA_002259235.3 of Caenorhabditis latens. NCBI lineage: Eukaryota > Metazoa > Nematoda > Chromadorea > Rhabditida > Rhabditidae > Caenorhabditis > Caenorhabditis latens. The sequence continues at coordinate 10,255,722 of CM056092.1, read as the reverse complement.
GTTTTGTTATCTCCTTCACACTTCTTATCGTATTTTCAACAATATGTTCACTGTGCTTCATTGATGGATCATTCTACATTGACTGGGTTCTTTCTAAACCTATTCTATCCATTCTTGGAGTATTCAATGCTGGAATCGCCATTTTGACAGGAATTGGATGTCTCTCACTGATGGGAATGCCCTATAATGACATTGTCGGAGTTATGCCATTCCTCGTGGTTGCTGTTGGAACTGATAATATGTTCCTAATGGTGGCAGCTGTTCGAAGAACATCAAGAACGCATACAGTACACGAAAGAATGGGTGAATGTATGGCTGATGCTGCAGTTTCTATCTTGATTACTTCTAGCACTGGTGAGCTATTTATAATAATTGAAAATCAAATCTTACAGTTTAATGTTACTTCAGATGTTCTATCATTCGGGGTAGGAACGATCACTACAATTCCAGCAGTTCAAATTTTTTGCGTTTACACTGGAGTCGCATTATTCTTTGCATTTGTTTATCAGGTACGTTTACACCCCAGACAGCAGTTCATTTGTTAGTGAATTTTCCATTTACTTATTGTAAAGCTGGTTCAAAAAATCTTTCTATTTCAGATCACTTTCTTTGCTGCTTGTTTGGCTCTAGCCATGAAACATGAAGCCGCTGGACGCAACTCATTCTTTTTCGTAGAATCGGTTCCTATTGAAAAGAAGAAATCTCAGAGTACATTGCAACGCATATTCAATCTCGGAAGCGTAACTGATCACTCCGCTTCAAATGACGTCAAGCAACCATTAACAGCTCGTTTCTTCGGCGAGTGGTATGCTCCAGTGCTTATGCATCCTGTTGTTCGCTTAATTGCAATGGTTTGGTTCGTAATCTATCTACTTGGTGCAAGTTATGGATGTTCTCGAATCAAAGAAGGATTAGAACCAGTCAATTTACTTGTTGAAGATTCTTATGCTATCCCGCATTATCGGCTTTTGGAAAAATACTTCTGGAAATATGGTCAACAAGTTCAGATCGTCATCAACAATGCTCCGGATTTGAGAAATCACACTTCTCGTGATAGAGTTCACGCAATGGTTCTCGATTTTGCTACAAGTAAACATGCCATTGGAATGGAATCAGTACAATTCTGGCTTTTCGAAATGGAGAGATATTATCAGAAGGAGTTACAAGTTCAAATTATAGACTCCTCATTTTATGGTCTACTCCAACATTTCCTTGCTTCGAAAACAAACAATCCACTGGCAGAAGATATATACTGGGGTTCCATGCCAGATGACGAAAACGGAACGATGGTACAAAGCTTCCGATTCATTGTAGGAATGAAAGATTTGGTGACAACGATGGATCAAACTGATGCTACTATGTCATTCAGAGAAGTTGCTACACGATGGCCCGAGTTCAATGTAACAACATTTATGCCTATTTGGATGTTCACTGATCAGTACGTCATCATTATTCCAAACACTGTTCAAAATATTATCATTGCTCTTCTCGTTATGATTGTCATTGCTGTTCTCTTCATTCCGCAACCGATGTGTTCACTGTGGGTCGCACTTGCTTGTGCATCTATCGACTTCGGAGTTATTGGATACATGACACTGTGGGGAGTAAATTTGGATGCTATTTCGATGATCACAATTATAATGTCTATTGGATTTTCCGTCGATTATTCCGCTCATATCGCCTACGGGTATGTGGTTTCCACTAGAGATACCGCAGCAGGAAGAGTGCAAGAAGCATTATCGGCTCTTGGGTGGCCACTTTTCCAAGGAGGAATGTCAACAATTATTGCAGTTTCCGTACTTGCTGATATTCCTGCCTATATGATTGTAACATTCTTTAAAACCGTAAGATCCCGAAAACAGCAAACTTTCCTATATTAATATCACGTTTAGGTTGTTCTCTCCATTTCACTGGGACTTCTACATGGATTGGTTTTCTTGCCAGTGCTTCTCTCGATATTCGTTCGTGGCTGCTGTATTATTCCTAGTACGCCTCATGGACACCATAGTGCACAGAAAATCGAGAAGGTTTGAGAAATGAAAGATTTTCATATTTAAAAATATGTTTTCATCATTTTAGCAAATGAAAGTTGCGACCATCACAGGAACCCCAGTCCACTTGAATACCGTCGCACCTCTTCGAGCATCATCTCCCATCAGCTTCCCTCACCGATTCGAATATACTGATGAATCTCCAACGGTGCATAACAGATCCAAAACTTCCATGAAATCTGAACACCTAGACTAGTCTTTCACTCCGACTCTCACTAACTTATTTAATACGTGTATTGTAGGATATTATGAATGTTCTACTTTGTTTTTGAATATATGTGAATGAAATTTTTGTACAAACACGCGATTCACCTTAGGAACCTATTCTCGGGAAGCAAAAAACTGTTTTTTTTTAAACATTGAAACGTCTTTCAATCATTCGAAATAAACGTTCTGGTTAATGTCCATACTACGGCCCAAACAAACTAAGTTCCTATAAATACAACTGTTTTTAACTTGTCAAATGACAAACTAATGCATGATGGTTGGATTTAGTCTTTAGCATACTTGTCACGGGCCGGGCCGGGCCGATTTCCAAATTTTCACCGGCCCGGTCGGCCCGGGTGAAGCGACTTTTTTGAAAAACATGTTTTTTTCTGCAGTAATTTTTGAAAAAGTGATTTTTGGAGCATTTTCTGCAAAAACTCGACTGAATTGATGATTTTGATTAGTTCTACAGTGAATTTAGTGATAAAAAAGCACTTGAAAATTATTTTTGGGATGCAAAAATTATAAAAATTTTCCACCCGGGCCGGCAAAATTTTTCCTCGGCCCGGCCTGTCAAATGACAAGTATGGTCTTTAGAAGAGCAAAGTTTTTTTCATGGGAAGAACAAATAGGTATCTAGTAACAGTATAATCCATTCACGTCGTCATAATAATAACATCGTCTATCAAACCACCCAGATCCCTCTTTCTCCCAATGTTATCAACTGCTAACTTTCATAACAAATTTATGAACAGCGGAAAACAACAACAATTTACTTATTCTCCTCAGCGGCATCTCTGGCTCTCTTCTCACGCTTTCCACGGTACTTCTTATCAGCACGCTCCTTGCGGAGAAGTCTGAAGATTTCGACCTTGCGTTCAGCTTCGGTGATTTGACGTGGCTCTTCGAAGGTGATGGTGTGGGAAAGTGGAAGAATATCTCCACGGAGTTGAGCAGCAACCTTGAGCTCTTCAGCCTGAATTGATAAATAGAAATAACCATTTTCTGAATACTCAATATATTGAACTTACGGAGCTGTCTCCCTTCTTTGGTGCGCTGAGCTTCTTCGGGAAGAGGATGAGCTTAGCCTTGTACTCCTTAAGACGGTCAGCGTTGGCCTGAAAATTTTGAGAATGAATACTAATATTCATTAATCGGAAAATAAAAGGGTCGGCAACACTTACCTTGAGTCCTTCGGCGGTCTTGTTGGTTCTTCTCACATCAACAGCGATTCCGATGGTGCGAGCCTCAACCTGGGAAATACCGGCAGCCTTCAACTCTTGGAGAGAGAAACCACGTCCAAGACGGGTCTTGGTGTTGTATCTCTTATTTGGGCAACGAACCACAGATCTACAAAAAACGTCAATTTCTAAGAATTATTAAAAGAAAAACAAACCTGAGAAGTCCAGCGACTGGGCGTGGAGCGATCTCGACAGCTTTAGCTTGACGGTTCTGTCTTCTGCGGAGCTTGCGAGCTGGCTGGTTGAACCAGGTCTTTATACGCTTATGCCAGTGCTTGCGGAAATGGGCATTGCCCAACATTTGGTTTCCACGTGGAGCCATTGTACCCTGAAACACAGTTTTTGCTTTGGAAACGAAAACGACGATATATACAAGTTTACAGAAAAATAGAAATTAACATTACGATTGTGAGTAAATTCCTATTCAAAGTTCCAATAATCAAGTTTTTATCAAAATTTTATCTAAAATTTCACAGAACGAGCGAATTTAGAGAAAAAGAAAAGAAAAAACTCGCAAAAATTGAAATTCTTTACTATCGGGCATGTATTAACGTTGAATACTCAGCCAACTATTTCGCTGCGACTGCTAGCCGTGGCGAGACCCGCGCCCATCGTTTCTGTCGATTTACGCAGAAATATTGCGATTTACACACCATACTAATATTTCTAACAATTCTGCTAAAATGTGTCTAAATTGGGAAACTGATTGATTCTTTCAAAGTAAATTACTAAAGATACAAAAATAACGTAAGATTTTAAATTGAAATACACTAACCTAACGAAAAATGCATCACAGTGGTGAATAGCTAACAAAATTTTTGAATGGAAACATTTGCTAAGTTTCTCGTTACTATGGTCAATCCATGAGAGTTCGTAGAATTGCCAATGTGTAGACTGATAGGTATATATTTTTAATCGTTAAATTAGACGCTTCAAAGATTATTTATTAGCAGATGAGAAGGAATAATTACAGTTATTACAATATTCTTACTAGAAATAAACAATTTTATTATCCACAACATTAGACAGTTTTGAAAATTTTATCATTATTTGGTCCACAGAGATCAGATTATTACTTTCCGTGTGCTTTATCATAGGTGTCCTTGTTTTTGTAGGCTCCGACATATCCCGTGTTTTCGCCGGTGTCGTCACGTCCAGATTTACCTTTTCCTGAATTCAATATATATTTTTATTATAAACTTCGATCTTAATTTTTTAACCTTTTCCGTCAGCGTCAAAGCGCTCCTTGTGAGCTCCAGTGTACTTAGTATGGTCAGTGAGACGACTATACACGCCACCTGCATTGGCCTTAGCCGCACCACCGACGCTAGGAGCTTCCAACTTGGCCAATTTCTCCGTGATCGCGTCCAATTCCTCTTGAATTGGTTTCTTGCTTTGTCTTGAGCGATCCTCAGCAACGAAAGTCAACACCTTCTTGGTTTCATCGAAAGTAGCCTTCTTCTTTGGTCTGAAATTAATGACGTTCCTTTTAATATATATATATATATATTTAATGAATCTTAGAACCTTACCCAGTAACTTTGCTGAAGGCGATTCCAGTCATTGTTCCGGTGATTGCTTTATTGTCAAGGACACCGGCATCTTTCAACCACTTGTCGAAGTTTTTTCCGGTCATTTCCGTTGCAGTTGCAGCTCCGAATTTGGTGAAAGCGTCCCATCTGTAACATGACCATGAAGTCATTGTTCTAAAACGAACAAATTTTTTACTCACTTTTTTTTCACATCAGCGTTATCCCAATTGAATTCAGCAGCGGCAGACATGACTATCTAAAAAAAAAAAGGTGTGTATAGGAAAAAGGGAATAACGAGCGGAAAGAGAATGAGCTCCGGATGGCAACCATGGAAACATGGAAATATTCAAGAAGAGTATAGACACACAGGAGAAACGAGCATAGATGAAAAAGGGGCGGTTCAAATGAGACCACGTGATGATTGTTTGCTGTGGTAGATTATACCTACGGAGTCTCTTGATACTTTTCGAGGCCATGGTAGCATTGCATTAAGTAGCAGATTCGAAATTTAAATCAAAAACTCAAAAGCTCCGAGCAGGAAGAAATGGGGAGAAAGTAGTGTGAAATGGAAGGAGCACAATAGAAATAGTGAAAGAAGGAAGAGATTATTATCTATTCATTCTTCGCGCAGCCAGTGGAGTTGGTCCCTAATTGCGCCGTCCACGAGGCAAAACGGCATGTAACGAGCCAAAAGATTTAGACGGTGATTAGTGGAGGCGGGTAAGACAGAGTTGTGAAAGCGGAGAGAGAGGGCAAACGGCGTTCAACGGAGAAATGAAAAACTTCTCTATGTGAGCTGTTTCGTATCTTTCTCTCTTCAATTCCACTTCGACCTCTCAAACTTATAAATCATCCGTTGGACATGCTCTCTGAGCTCGTCGTAGAGATACATAAAAGTAGTGGACGAGTGGTGGAAAAAGTATTGCGAAACAAAAATTTAGAAGGCTTGCGCAAATTGCGAAATTGAGTGGCGAGAAGGGAATTCATGAATCGGTTATGACTTCTTCCAAAAAAAAATTCTAAAACGAATGAAAGGGTGGAGTGTAACGACCATGACCGTACAAAACGTTAGGACTAATTGGAATCTGAATACGGAATGAGAAGGTGCGCAAATTAATTGTTTGACAATTCAAGCAATTTGCGGTTCGTTCAAAAAGAAATACGAATATGCGATATATATATATATATATATATTGAATCTGTTGGAAACAAAGCGTATCATACCGTAATCCAAGCAAGGCGCAACAATGATTGTGTTCATTAAATTCATTCGTCTCGAGACCATTACTTCTTTTTATTACGGTAACTTGTTAATGGAAATTGAAATCTTACTGAATTCAATATAATCAGAACAGTTGAAACAAATTGGAAAAGATCTCGAAATCACCGAGCATTGTGGTATTTATTGTGAAAAACACAACGGATCGATTTTGACATGAAAAAGGAGGAGAAGAAAATTCAAATCTCAAAAGAGGCATCTTTCTCTCTCTCTTTTTGTCTTTTACCACCTGCCGCTCGCCTTTCTAAACAACGTGTGCATGCGTGAAAGAGTGCGTAGAAGAATTGTAAAACAGGACAACAAACATCGGTTCGAAATTTGAAAATAAAATAACCTACGGAGTGTGAGAAAAAATAGTTAGAGGAAGAGAGAGGGAGTGAATTCGTCCAAAAACAACGACTACTGGCTGGTTAGGAGAAAGAGAGAAGAGAACTAGATTAGGGACGCTTCGTATATGTCTCTACGATCTCTAGCCATAATTCACACCCTCCCCGCTTTCTACATCTTCTTCTCCTTTCTCGGGAAGAAGAAGCAGCAGTCAACTCGAAACTTGATATCTTCATTGTGTGCTTTGAGGAATAGAAAATTTGTACTAGAGTTTTACGCAACTGGCATCTCTCCTGGATATGCAATAAACACTGGTTCGCTAAATGAAAAACAAGTAAGACACTCATTAGAATATATTCCAAAGGAGATCCGAAGATCCTGCACAAAAAGTGGTTTTTGTTCCGACAAAACATAACTATTTCTACTAAAGAATTTTCTACGCCGGGTGTGTCCATTGGGGAAACTTGATAACGAGAATTAAGGGCGAGGTAGAGAACAGGAAGAAAACAGAAAAAATCCAAAGTGAAAATAATGAGGACATAACCCGAGGAAATATGTGCGACAAACGTCGTAGGGATGGAAAAATGAGCTCCCTGAATTACTTTTAAAGACAGCCTTTGCCGATTTAGAGCTCCCTTAAATCATTAGAATGAATAACAAAAATACACAAAATCCAAAAAAAACTTTATTGAACGTCTTCTTCCAGATTTCTGCGCTACTCGGCCTTCTTCTCTGCATCCTGAAAACAAGGAAAACGGAATACCGTATAAAACCTGTGGAAATAAGCTTACTGGAGTTGGTTCAGCTTGAGCAGATCCAGGAGCAGCACCTCTAGCAGACTTGCTCGCTTCACTTTTCGCTTCCTTCTTTTTCCCTCCACAAACAGCAAGAAGAGTACTTCCCGAGAAGAAGACGAATATGAGCATCAGAAGAGAAAACATTTGGCGTTCGTCGAGACTGATCGTTTGGTTGATGTAAACCGAAAACTGAATTGTGAATACTGTAAACTCTGTAAAAATGGGACCATGAACTTTTTTTCAGAAAGAAAAATAATGCATCGGTTCCACGTATAAATGAAGTGGAGAAATATGTAATATTATTTTATAGTTTCAGAGTATTTGTATGATAATCAGAAAATGGAATATAACAGTATTAATCAGAATCCTCATGTTTCACAGCTCCTTCTGCAAGCTCTTCATCAGTGATTTCCCTCTCCTTCATAACAACGTATTCTCGGGTCGAAAAACCAAACTTTAGCATGTCCTTCTCTTTCAGTTCAATGTATCTCTGTGCTTCGATCTTTTTTTCATTCAAGTAAGTACCATTGCCACTTCCCAAGTCAATGATGTATGGCATAATTCTTCGAGCTTTTGTGCCGTCGTCTCGAGTGAAAGGCATCGATCTGAAAATAATGAATCAGTATTTGTTAAATTATATATAAACGAAGCAAAACCTGAATTGTAACACAGCATGTTGCTTGCTGCAACTCGGATGATCCACTGGGATATCAGCAATTTTGTGATCTCTCCCAATGAGATATGCGGATTGTCGATGTATATAAAGGACTTGAAGGGCCTCATCTCCTTTGAAAGGATATAATCTCCATCTAGCATTCGGTTTCTTGGCTTCTGGAGGTTCATTGTATTTAATTACTACTCCACGGAAAGTGTTTGTGTCCTCAGTCAATGCTCCAGATGTTCCTAGATTGACCTTCTCCTTTTCTTTAGGTGGACCAGCAGGTTCTTCACTTTTACCCCAATTTTCTTCTTTCTTCTCCAGGCCATACCGTTTACCGTCCTCCCGCATCTGTTCTTCACGTTCAGGTCTTCTGAAGTTGTCGCGGGGATCACGCTGCCAATCATGATGCCGGCCACCACGATCATCTCGGTTACTACGATCCCTATGATCATCGAAATCTCTTCGACTATCTCTCCGGTCATTAAAATCTCGTCGGTTGTCTTTTCGATCATCATTGCGGTCCCTTTGTTTTATCTCGTTTCTGTCCTCCCGTCGACGCCTCGGAGAATCACTGGAATTTTCATTTGGAGGAAAATGTGGAAAGATTTTAACAGGCTCAGTTAAAAAAACAAGATTCAGACCGGGCTCTCAGGGTTGGATAGCAATTTTTAATTTACTTTTTTCAGGAACGTAAAATTTCTTACCTATCACTGGGTACTTCTTCTTTGATTTCCTTTTTCACCCGCTGGCTATCATCTTTTCTATAATCTCTCCGATTGTATCGATCAGTCGATCGAGAACGCGAACGACGTCTTCTCTCTGTTAAAAAAACCTTTTATCGGTTAATTCGATGTTTCTTACCTGGAGATCTATCTCTATTCCGTCTTTCGCGTGGACTCTCTTTTCCCATGACGTCTGACTGGAAAAATAAATAAAGGAATGAGGAGGCCTCTTCGAAAAATACTTGAATGCTGGAGTACAAGACTCCGATGTTCCGTGTGCGCGCGTTCTTTATCGTAAATCTACCCAGCTTTAGCGCGGAAATTCAAATACTGAAGCTGCTGTCTACATGTACATCTACAGTAGCTACAGTAAACATGGCATAATGTGGTTTGAATTACTATCCTGTTAATTTTTGGGCAATGAAAAAAATGGAACCCAAAATTAAAAGTGAAAATTACGTCGACTTGAACTGCAACGTAATGGTCTCAACCCACATTATTCTTCCAGTCATTTCACACCACCAAATGAAATAGCATAGAAGCAGAAGAGTGTTAGAAGAAAACTCGGCGAGCTGGGAGGAGACGCAGAAGGGTATGAGAAGAAGTCGATAAGAGAGGAGTGGCGTGCTCCTTCGAATACGACGTCGTCTGCTTCATTCCCAAATTTCGCTCTTTCGCAAAGAGCTCTTCAATTCAAACATGGCCTCGCAATTCTACGAAAGGAACACCAGGTGAGTCATCCGAGACATTCGATATTATTCCGTAAAATGTGTTTCATAAACTTTTGTTCGTACTTTTTGTGTTGATGCAAATTGTTCCAGCGGAATGAACGCAGACAGATTCATGGCACGGTTAACGGATGAATCCACTGTGAATACGATGCAGAGACACTATTGGACAGCTCGACAATTTATTAGAACAAAACTGGGAAAGAAAGTAAACTATTCTCTATTAATTTAAAAAGAAAATATCAGAATTTCAGGAAGATGAACATCTGGAAGCCAGTGATAACGAGTTGGATACATGCTTGAATCTCTATAGATCTGTTCATGGAACATCTTTTCAACTTCTCAATAATGTAGACAACTATGCTAACTTTCTTCTCGGTATATTCCACTTATTTTGGATAGCAAAAATATTAATTTCCAGATGAAACTCTTGTTCAAAACGTACTTGGAAAATATCTGAAAGAAAAAGGAAAAATCGACAAAACAGAAGCAGTCGGTAAAATTCTAATAGCTGTGGGAAGGTCACTTCTCTTCTCAAGTCATCGTTTGAATGCCGCTAGAATCGGAGTATCAACGTTCGTTTTCTTTTTTATTCTTGTTATTCAAAACCTGTTATTCTTTTCAGTTTCTACAACAAGTTGAGTGTTTTCGTTGAGAGAGCAATCGGAGATTGTTCTCAAACAATCGAAGCAGTTCAGATGTGTCGAACAGAATATAGAGGAAGTCTTTTATGGATGAAGAAGACAAGCGAAGAGTTAGATCCAGAAGTTGATGGGTCAATGGATAAATTCAGAGAAGCTCAGGCAACAGTCAAAACAAATAAGGAGAGATTAGATCGATTGAAGACTGATACACTTCAGAAGGTAGTCATAAACGGATTTGTGTGATTTCAGAGACTTTTGACATATATGTCAGTTCATATACATCTCAAATGTCTGTATTGCTTTCTTTGAAAAACGAACCCGAAAAGTCGTTACGAGTATCCCATTCCCTATAAATCTGAAGAGCGGACATCTAAAGAAATGTCAAATGGGATGTGTTCTCTGAGAACATAAATGAAATCTTCACGTTTTCTTTGGTTTCTTTCCAAAGAGAAATTATCTTATTCATTTTCAGGTCGATCTCTTGTCTGCTTCCCGTTCAAATCTGCTATCATATGTATTGACTCACTATCAAAATGAACTCTTTGAATATTACTCAAAGACATCACGAGCATTTGAAACTTTGGCTGAAAATATCAACTGCTACAACAATTATGACTTCGAAATTTTAAGTGTAAGTTCTGACTATGAGAAAATCATACTTGTGACCCCCTTCTTATTAATGTTTTTTTAGCATTTGGCAACTGGAACAAAACCGGAAAAAGAGAGAAAAGAAGAAAAAGAAGAATCGACAAGAACAACTCAGCCGAAAAGTAATGAAGAAGAACTCAAAAACCTTCTTTTTGGAAGAGAGAGTCCACAATTTGGAATGGATGATCAAGAAGAATCGAGATCACAATGCGACAGTCCACTTATCGAAGACGTCGATGGATCACCAAGAGAATCAAGAAATCAAGATCTTCTAGATATGGAATCAGCTGCATCAATTGCATTTCCAATTGGACCACTTGCTACATTATTTGACACTTCTTCGTTCGTTCCACCAATTCTTCCTCCTCCCGGACCTTCAAATAAAAAAGATGACATTTTATCCCTTTTTGATGAGAATAAGACAACCAAAGCGTCCAATTCTTCATCCACTCTGGTTGGTTTTGGAAAAGACAAATAATTGAAATATATCTTTCTTTTTCCAGAACTGGCAGTCATTAATCGACAATTTCGACAGAGAAAACGAAGATAATTTATTATGATTTATACCGTTTTGGAGAATATTATGTGTAACAATGAAGTTTCTCAAAATAACTTTTTATGTTCATACTAAACACTGTATGCTTGCGAACTATGTGCTGGCATACTGTAGTTTTGATCTTTTACACAATGTCTCACTGGCAAACATCTCAATCTTTCTTTCACTTGTTTCTCATGATTCGTTGAGTTTCCCCAACAGTTTCTGAGAAAGAGACAAAACTCTTCCTCTCCTTTTCCATTTCGTTCGTTCTGCTATCACTCTTTCACTCTGTCGAGATGAAACTCTTCCATTTCCCTCTTCTTCTTCTTTTTTCAATTCTTTTCGTAAATGTCTCTGCAATTCATCATAAGAGACAAGGTATTCGTCGAAAGGGAATGGCGGTAATCACCATTTCCTCTTCAAAACATTCATTAAATTTTATTCAGCGAGACAATTTCGGTAACGATCAGACTCTAATGGGCGGACGCATTGGAATGGTTATCAGAAAGCCAAGTATCGATCCTAAAGGACCAATTATCAAAGGAAAAGGATAATTAATTGAGTTTGAAATGAAGTTAATTGAGCATTCAAATGTCTTGTTGAAGTAGATGTCGCATCAATTTTCCAGAAGAGTTTTTAGGCAGTTCGGATACAAAAATGACGTCATCCAACTGCTTGTATGACGCTAAGTTTTCTTAAAATAGTTGAGGATTTTATTAATCCAAATGGGGAAAAAGTTCACCTTTAACAATAGAAATAATCTCGTTTTTAGTATCAGGATTACCAATTACATTGGCGATTAATTTATCGGGAATTGTACTCTGAAATCAGAATTTTCTTTCAAGAAATAACTGAAATGAGACGTCAAAAAGATCTTCTTCTGGTGGAAGTGTATATTTTCCAAAACGGACTGAATACCTGATAAACAGCACAATCGATGACATTCTTCACTTTTCTGATGACATTTTCAATTTCATTTGGATTCACTTGCCATCCACGTACTTTCATCATTTCTTTTATCCTTCCGATCAGCATTAGTTCTTTCAATTTATAACTCAAGCAACCGAGATCTCCTGAAAATTAAATTGGAAAAAATAAAAGTGAACCAATTCTCACCTGTTTCCATGAAGTCTTCCTCCACAGCTGTTTTTGATTTCACCAGAATTTCATTATTCTTTGAATTTATTTTCAGTTCGACCAAGGGATACGGTAATCCAACACTTTTTCCATTCGTTATTCCCTTGCCAGTACTGCATAAAAGAACACCACATTCGGTTGTTCCGTATACTGAAAATACAAATGAATAATCAAAAAATAAGAAAAGAGAAACCTACACTGGATCAAGTTCTCTAGTTTTGGCAATCGTTCCGATACCTTTTGGAAGTTTTCAGGAGGGCTCGCGGCTGCTCCGACATATATTGTTTTTAGAGATGACAGGTCAAAATTTGAAATTAATGGATGGTTTGCAAAGAAATTGAGAACTGGAGGAACAAGAAATAAAACTGAAACTCGATATTTCTGACAGTTTGATAGAAACTCTTGCTCATTCCATCTCTCATTTATGAGAATTGTGCATCCGGAGAATATCATTGAGAGTACTGTAATCAGGCCACCAGCATGGAAAAATGGAAGAACTCCGTAACAAATATCTGTTCTCGAAGGAGAAAAGAATCTTGAATCCGATTGAATTTCTCTGATTTGATCGATTTGAGAACAAAGAATCTTTTGAGAATATTCGAAAAGTTTCGGAGGTCCCGTAGTTCCAGAACTGAAGAAAACAATGGCTCCGGAGTGAGATGAAGTCAGAGATTCTTCAATATCAACGCAGTTGTCTTCAGCTGACAACAATTCAGAGATTGTATGAAATTCGATTTCTTCAAACTTCTCAGAATCAACATCATCACTGACAATTAAGAAGTTAGCATTACTTTCTGCAATATACTTATCAATTTCGTCTGAAAAGATTTAAAAATCCCAGTTAACTCCTTGGTTTTTTCTTACACTTCCTGTATGAAGGGTTGAGTGGGATTACTGTAATTCCAGACAGTTGTGATGCTATAATTATAGACAAAATATCAGGAGAGTTTGGACAAAAAAGAGCAATTCGGAGAGTGTTAGGACAGCTGAAATGTGAAGAAAATATGGGATTGTAACATTAAATAAGGAAAAAATTACTTTTTCTTCTGTTTCTCAATTATATTTTTCCATTTTCTTACTAGTTTCTGAAACTTGTCGAATGAAATTTCTTCATCTCGCCAAATCTGAAATTCGGAGAATTATTATACAATACAAAAGGGAGGATCACCAGAGCAGTTTTTGTTCCAAAACTAGATATTTCGGTTAAAAATTCATGTCCGAAATTTCTTGACATTGTATACGAAACTGAACATTCTCTGTCAATTCATGTCTTTCTTCATTCCAAATTGCCTCTTATTTTGCAGATAATTCTAATTATCGCGTGCTCTCTTTTTGAATTCTTCTACAGTAACCCTTCAATAAAAGAGAAGAATAAACATTGCATCCCTACGAAAATGACTCATAAACTCCTCCACCTACACAGATTTTCATTGTTTAATAAAACTCATAAAGTCGATAAAATCACTTGAAAAGCTATAAATATTTGACTCATTCATCTTTTTTATGACTTTTCTCTTTACCGAAAATGAAGAAGTTATTGGTATTTTCCATCGTTATTTTCATGATGTTTGTTTTGACTTCATCGAAGGTAAGCTTCTTATCAGATGCCATTACTCCTACCAATTCAATTTCAGGTCATTATGGGAGGAATGCGTGGATTTATGGTTATCACCGGGACAACTAAATCTGCTCATCATTCTTGAAAATGGTTTAAAATAAAAATGTTATTTCACAGAAAAAAGTGTTTTATTGGAAAGAATGCTCAATTAATTGTCAAGATTGAACCCGTCTTTGTTCAAATTATAATCAGTTGAACATCGAAGAGAAGAACTGAATGATTTCCTATCGGGGCGCCGTTTCGTTCGATTCGAACTTATGATTGAGATGAATACTTCGAAGAAGAAACATGCCACCTGAGAGTAGAATTAGATCAGTTCTCTGCGTTTTCAAACTCACTTCTCCAATAGTAATCACACTAACACCCATCCACAAACCGAGTTGACCTCCGAAATCTGATAAAAGATTCGACCAACCGTAAGCTTCAGATTCCAGAAGAGATTCATAGTTGAGTTGTTCGAAATACACTTCAATCATTGATCCTTGTTCTCTTTTGTACATTAAACAGTGTTGCGCAGCCATTCCATGCGGACATCCGGACAAATCCCCTGCGATTGCTGGCCAACGTGATGCAGAATACGACACAGAATAGACGTCTTGGCTGAAAATTATCGTTTCAAAAGGGAATAGGGACGCTGAATTCATTTGCTTACTTGCAAGGTTGTTTGCAAGAACATCCGAGTTTCTTCGAGTCTCTTGTTGCCACGTGCATTTCATTTTTTATGCACTCTCCTATAAATTTCTTAGAACTTCATAAATAAGAACTGGGCAAATATTACTTTTATATGGATCATCAACCGGACAATTCTTAGATTCTCTATACGGAGGAAATCTCGGATCCCCGCATCCGCATGTCTGTGAAAGATGTTTTTGAATACAACTTCTCTGACATCCTTCTGTATTATATGCTTTCTGAGTGTAAATGAAATCTTCTGTCTTTCCTTCTTTCACACAATCACCGTAGGGAGCAGGAAGTCTGACCATTGACTTCTGAAACAAATTTCCGAAATAAAAGTTCAATAATCGATTGGAATCATACCAGTTTGATACCGAAACTGCTGACAAAACCCGTTGGAGCTGAGAATCCAAGTGTATCAGGAAATGGTTGTTCATCTGTTGCATGAACTGTCAGTCGAACTCCAGCTGCTTCCGTTGTCGGTAAATATTCAGTCACATTTACGAACACTTCCAATCGTAATCCTAAAATTTACAATGACAAAGTGCTCATTATCAAGAACAAACCGTAAGCGGGTCCAGATCGTTCGTTCGTAATATTTCCCAACTTTTGGCCATAAGTGAAACATGCTCCGTACGTTGGATCCAGATATTCCACGAAATCACTTCAAATAATATGTGTATAGATGTTGTTTTAAAGTTTTAACTCAAATAAACTCACTGTTTGACATTACATTCTTTTCCATTGAATGAGCATTTCATTATAAAATCAGATTTATCATAAGATATCTGCCATTTCTGAGATTCAGTCAACGCATCGACAGCGAATATAATATTTTCCATCGCTTTCGCTCTCAGAGCAATCCTATCTTTTACTCCCTAGAAATAATTTATATTCGAGTTTTCCAAAACTCAAGCTCACAGAATATCCATACGCTTTATCTCGCTCTTCCTTCTTTTTCACAATTGGAGACATTGTAGTCGATGGTTGAATATCCCAAAACTTCACAATACGATCATCTGAAATTCATTTCATTTCTCAAGTTTCCTTTTTTCTTATCACCTAAAGTGGTTTCGTTGGTTTGTGGAGGATCAATACGAACACACATTTTGATTGGAGTTGCACACAGACATGAGATATTTTGTTTCTTCGGTTTATCTGTATACACACAGTCTCCGAGAGTGTTACATCTGAAAATTCATCAAATCAAAGAGCTCAAAGTTTGTTTTTCAACCTGCTACACTTCCTTTCTTCCCATTCTGGTTCTTTGTAGCATGGCCACACTTGTTCATTTTTTTGATTGTAAAAGCAAAGACACGTTTTATTTGAATTTTCGAGATCCATATCAGGCACCTGAAATTTCTTAAAATAGTAAGGTATTTCAAAAGTCAAACAAACAGAAGTAGAGACACATCCATGTTGTGTTGTGCAATTACAATGAGAATAGACAGCAAGAAGGCCTTCGTATCGACTCAGAAGACGTTCATGCACTTTTCTTTCCGGAGCTCTTCTCTTCTTTTTCTGAAAAATTCTCATTCTACTGTTGGACTCTGTTGATACTTTCATGACTACCTTCGTGTTATTTTTAATCTGAAAACAGTTTCCATGATGACATATACATGACTTTTTCTTTTCTTCAACTCCACTTTCTTCTTCATTTTCTTCTTCACATTTCCCTAACCAATCACAACTTTTACACGTGGAAACTTCAAATTTCTGAGAATTCGCACAATAACTTGGGCCTCCGGATTCTACTGAAATACACAGTTTTGTTCCGTTTCTTTTCATCTGCAAAGGCCACATCATCTGCTTCTGAAAATGAAAAAAGGGTTTAACTTTCAGTTAACAATGTTTTTTTCTTACAGTGACACCATCTTCAATGCAGTTTTCTTCATAACATTTGCAGGTTTTCAGTTGGTTGTGTTCTTCTGCCACGTGACAAATTCTATGATTCCAGTCTTTTTTTCGGTGGCAATTCCAATACATTTCATCTTCGTCTTCGTTTGTTTCCGAGTCATCAAATGTGATGCATGTCTGGAACATAATGGATAGTCAAATGTCATTTTCATTTCCTTCGCCTTTGCCAATATTTCAAGAACCCTCGGTAAATGTTACCCATTAAATTTCGATTCCGTATAAACTCACACATTCCAAATGTCCGAATTCATTAGCCATCAACATTCCATGTTCCTCTTTACACATCAAATCAACTGGTATCATTTTAGAATTTGACGACCGTTTCATTCTTTTTGAATGAGCATTTCCATCACTTTTATCTATTGCCATTTCGAATGCTTCTAGCTAAAAACGAACAAAGTCTCATAATTCTTTACGTTTTTCGATCCGACTCACTGCATTTCTGATTGCTCCGAGTTCGCGAGCCGCCGAGTTTTTATATGGATTCATGTTACAAACTGTCACAGCTGGAAACTTGATTTCTTCGAACTTGATCTCCACACCAACTATGATATCATTTCTGAAAATAAGAACTTCATTCGTGAAACTAATTGAGGGAATACCTGTTAAATCTTTCAATAATCAGATACGCTTGATGTCCAAAACAAGAAAGACAGAAAAGGAAACAAAGTAACCACATATATCTCCTCCATCCAGTTGATACATATGCTCTTGGAATTCCATGAGCACTGGTATGCTCAGCGAAATCAACGACATCCAGTTCAATGGCCCGTTTCAAACTGTTCTTGCCCATTATTGGTCCTAGAAATAGAAGATTTTAGTTGAAGAATGGAAAAGAAAAAGAAAAAGAAATCTAAGAAAATGTATCAAAGAATGGTGTAATTGTCATGGAATGGTGTATGTATGCATGGACCAATGTGCACTTGTCCTACGGAAACAAGCAATCAGTTTACCTTGTCTCCTTTAAAAGGGGCTCAATGAGCAGTATTTGATGGGAAAATGAGTAGATCTGGGGTATGAAAGTTGAGAGATAAAACAAGAGAATGGAGAGGAATTGAAGGTTTTCAAAGAACAAAATGAGTGAATTCTCACCGTCTCGAAATATCAATTATAGTACAGTACTGTAATAATAGAAAACAAAAACTCCAAAAACTCCAAAAACATTGAAAACAACTCTCAAATAATAGAGACCGTTGACTTCAAAAGCTCAAACTTCAAGTCTTCAAAATCGAATTCTCAGAAGTTTAACAGCAAAAAGAAATGGAACTCTCGTTTTTTTTGTTGTGACAAAACAAGGAGGGACTGCCAAAAAGTAATCCAACTAACGGCTATTTCCTCCTTCTTTTTTTGGTAACTCCAGACGAATAGTAAGTGACAATCAGGTTCTCTTTCTCTCTCTTCTCAACTTTTTTCAGTGGTCCAGTCTCTTCATTTCTCATGCATTTTTCATTGTTTTCTACGAATCAATCTGGCGTCTTCTTCCACCTTTTGAGCTCATTTTATATTGCACTTTTGGTTTAAAAGACAAAGAAATTGTGAGATATCTGAAGGAAATCAAAATAGAAAAAAAAGACGAAAATAACAACAAAAAAGTGAATTGTCAAAGCATAAATTTTGGTAAGAATAGTTGAAACCAAAAAGTATTAGAATACGAAGAAGATAAATAGGTTCTGAGAAGAAAGGAATATTATTTCCTTGGGGAACCATTCTTTTCCTTTTTAACACTTAATTAACACGGACCTCACAAAACTTTTTGAAAGTTCAGAAGTACGTAAAAGTGTAAAATTATTCGAAGCAGGTTGAGTTGTTTCCAAAAACTGAATTATAAATCAACAGGGATCCAATATACAAATGACGTGAAAGAATCCTTGAACTGAAACACAAAAATTGATTAAAATGGGGAAGAAAAATCTGAAGAGGATGTGTTGAAAGATGAGATGAATGATGCTCCCTTTGGGATATTCACATGTCATATTTATTCTGAACTCTATTCGTTTTTTCTTCTTTTCCTTTCTCAGAAGGAACTACGATCTTTTAAACGAATGATGTACTCTTTCAGGACTCTGGTCGGATGTGCAAAACTGCAAGAATCTCAGAGATATTTAGCAACTTCAAGGGTTTTGGTTCTGATTCTGAAACTCAGATAACACAGCGATTGATGAGACTCTTCTGAAAAATTGACGGAGCGAAATACACCTGAAAATTGCTAAAAGTCGACGATTGGAATGATTTCGAGTATTCTAATTTTAAGATAAAGTTGTTCTTCCTGACCAGAATTGTCTTCAACATTGTGAACTGAAAAGCTCATCAACAAACCCAAAATCTTAAACCTTGTTGTTCGTTGAGAAAAAGAAAACTACCCACATCCCAAAAGCGTTCAAGGTAAAATGTAAAGTACGGTACTCCTCTCAATTACCATTTTTTCTAATTCAGTCCTTGAAACGTATTCTTTCATCTCTTAAGTTTTAAATATTCCCATTCAAAAAACGTCACGAATTCTCACCTTTGTCGGTAACTTCAAAAGAAATCACAAATTCCGAATCGTCATTCTCAGGATATCGTCCGTTTATTCCATTCTTTTCTCTCTTTCCAAAAGTCCCCGATCGTTGCTTTTCTTCCACAAACCATCGCTTCTCTTTTTGTGTTTTTTCTATTATATTTTCATGGTATGAGTCAAAAAAAGAAAACAGTATTGTGTTGATCGTCTCCAAAAAGAAGGCGGTCGGCTTGCTGGAAAGAGAAAAAAGAGAACAGTAACAAGCAAAAACATCGGATTTTACGATCATTGACGACGACAACTGTACGAGTCACACATCAAATAAATTGGCACAGAAGTTAGAAAAATAACATTGGAACCTTTTTCAGATCAGATATTTACAGGAAATATTATCTGAGAAAGAACTGAAGAAAAACGTGGCCACCGTTTTTTTGGTTCGAAATGTCTGTCAGATATAAATTGTAAATGAAATGGGTCATTGGGGCTCCCGAGATGGAAACATCTGGTACCAGTTACGAGTGCAAATTCGACCAGCTGCATCTCCTTCTTCGTCTTTTCACGTATTGCTTCATTCAGAAAGAAATTTTGGTAAAAAGTTTCAATAGAACGACCACAGTTATCCAATGGAGTAGTTTTTAAATATATGAAATGCCCTGAAATCTCTATCCTCCTATGAGTCATAATACCATCCAGAACATTCTCCTACTTGTTTCTCTTTTTCCGCAAAATAATTCTCCCTCAATATTTTCGTTTTTGCAGAACGGAACACTCCCTCGTTTCCCTCTCTCTGGCTATAAAACACATCGCTTTTTATCAAAAAATCACCAAAAGTACACATCTATTTTTTGCCACGAAAGCACTTCATATTCAATTCCAAAAACTGCAGTTTTCTCGATTGCACCTCATTAATATTCCTACCGTAATATCATTTTTCCGCCTGTATCGGCATCTTCTTCTCTCTTTTCATCTTTCTTTTTTCCTGTCGCCGTTGTCATCTCCGTCAGTTTTTGTAATACATTCTGCGTCTATATGTTGTTCTGTAGAGACACAGACAGTACCATTTCATCGGAAGAATACCAGAGACTCCACCCCCATCTACTCTCTCTTTCTCTCTTCTTCAGTCATGTCGCTGGCGCGATGAGACGCAGAGAGCGACCTCGAATGCCTCTGACTGCGTGTACTGTCCTTCTGTTTCTCTTACTATTCATTTCCTCCCGTTTTCCTCATTTCAACCTCATTTCAGTTTGTTGACATCTGAAGTCGTCCTGTGGTTCCAGATTCTGGTGATTCCTCAATCATGAACGTCATCCAGAATCTGCTTTCTGCAGTTTCTCCGCAGCCTGATGGCGATTTTGTTGATAAACTCAACTACTGTGCCACGACGATCGGTTTGGTACTTTCCTCTGCTTTCATCACTGGATGGAGGTTCGTTCTACCTTTTTTCTCGTCAGAAATTTCAGTGAATTCAATTTTCAGTTTCGTGGGAAGTCCAATCGACTGTTGGTTTCCAGCATATTATAAAGGATGGTGGGCAGAATATGCATTAGATTACTGTTATGTACAGAACACGTTTTTTGTCCCATTCTCAGAGGACAAAGCAGAACGTAGCTATAACTGGGAGCACTTGATTGCTGATAAACAGAATACAACATCTCTAAAACAGACGAATCAAATCGGTTACTATCAGTGGGTACCATTCATTTTGGCTCTTCAAGCCATTCTCTTCTACTTCCCAGTTGTCATTTGGAGACTTTTCTACGGAATGGCTGGTGAGTTGGATTTATTTGACAATGATTCAAATCTATTCATAATTCAGGTCAGAATGTGACATCTTTGTGTAATACATGCACTGCTACCGAAGGAAACGAAGAATCCAGAAAATCCACAATATCTACGATTGCTGGATTCATCAGTCAGAAGAGAAACCGAAATTTGGTTGTGAAGCAACTATCAGGATTCCAGAATCGTGCCAACGGATCTGCAGTTCTCACTTCATATTTGGTGAGTGTTCCAACTTTCAAAATAAATTTCAATCGGATAACTTCAGTTCATGAAAGTGCTCTTTCTAATCAACGTTCTTCTCCAATTCTTCCTTCTGAAACGTATGCTCGGAGTCGACTCATACTTCTGGGGAGCCGAAGTGACCGCTGATTTGTGGGCTGGAAATGAGTGGCCAGAGACTGGAAACTTCCCAAGAGTCACCATGTGTGAATATGAAGTCAGAAATCTGGATAACATTCACAAGCATTCAGTTCAATGCGTTTTGATGATCAATATGTTCAATGAAAAGATCTTCGTCGCGTTGTGGTGGTGGTTGTGCTTCCTCGCTGTCGTCACACTTTCTAACACCTTCTATTGGTTCTGGAGAGCTTCTGGAACTTCTGTTTCCAAGAACTTCATTCGCCCATACGTTGAAGACGTAAGTGTTCCTTGATTGAGAAAATCTTGTAACTTAAAAGATTTCAGATTGATCCAAAAGTGAAGAACAATCGTGGAAAACTTCAGCAATTCGTTTCGGAATTCCTCTCTCCAGATACCGTTTTCTTGCTCCGACTCATCGAATTAAATAATGGAAAAACTCCAGTTGTCGAGTTGATTCGTGATATGTGGAGAAGATTCAACACAGCAGTTCCACCACCGTATTCAGCTCCTCCACTTCTCGTTAAAGATGCTGCCCCACTTCTGAAAAACTTCCAGGACGAGACAGAAATGTAATGTTTTCGAAAGTATTATATTTTCACTCGTTCTTATCTTGTTTAGACCTTATTTTTCCCTTAATAACTCTTTTTTCACACTTGTTTGATTTGAAATAATAAAATGTTTTAATGGTTTTGCTAAAGTCAAAACACTCGTTTTGGCTTTTTTCTTCTTTTTTTTCGAATATTGGGTTGACTCTCCCCAAGTTTTTATCTATTATATTTATACCTTCGTGTGTTTTATCGTTCTATTATCCTCTTGCTTCTCTATTTTTCTCCTTTTCTCTCCTATTTTTTTCTTTTATTTTCTTTTATTCTAATCTCTTTTTCTTTTCCAAATTTCTCTAATTAGAACACACTTGACCTTTTATATTTCTGCATTTTCTCTTCTGATTGTGATTCGAAAACGATTAGAGTCGAAATGTGTAGCATAGAAACTACTCGTTTCGCCTCAAAAACTTTTGTCAAGCGATCATCGTCATTCAGTAGTCAAAAGGGGCGGAGCTTGCACTGCGCCCTCCGAAAATCGAGAAAGTGATTGGTGACGTGGAGACGCAGACACTCGAATGGCGTCGATCTCTCGGCGACTGTCGGCGTTTCTGTCCGTTTCTTTGTGACTATATCGCCGGTTTTGTACATGAGGGACTACTATTACTATTACTACTAGAATTGTCTCTGCGTCTCTTTATCTCTAACTTCTCATGAACTGGAGCATCTCTTTATTCAAACTCCTCTTGGATACTGTATCTGATTTCCCTTTTTCTTCCTCTTTTATTGATAACAACTGATTAATAACAATGGCGGCATCTCCTTTTGTATCATGAGAAAGAGCCATCATTCAGATTTTATGTTGTGAGCCAAAGAGGTCATTGTCGAAAAAAGGACAAGGGACTGACAAACAATCAACTTTCACTTTCTTTTCGCTTTTTGTAGGTTCATGGTCATTTCTTACTTTTACTCTTCTTTTTTCTCTCGTCTGCAACAAGAAATGATCTTTGAAAGTTATGATTGATGGAGTTCTCTGAAAAATTAAATATTCATGATTCGTCATTGTCGGCTACGGAAATTAGATATTCAGTAGTTGGACACAAAATACGTGTACAAAAAATAAGAGCCGACCAATACAGTAGTCAGAATAGAGTAACACTGTCTAGAAGCTTTTTGGAAAGTACTTGTTTCGTCAAGATGTATTTTGTTCAGATTACTGTAGACATTCAAACGAACCAATTTTCTCATTAAAATCCAATTCCCACTACTTAATGAGCAGCTTAATAACCACTTGAAACAATAATGTATTCAAAAGTTCAGAGTACTGTATTCAAACACCACGACCGTTTCGATGGTTTCTGTGTCCTCTCTGTTCGTTGAATGCAAACTGATATGCTAATTTTATGTCCCCGTTTCCACCGTAATCTTTTCTCTTTTCCCATCATATTCTCATCCTTTTTCTCTCTTTTTTTTCTTCCGATAGGGCTCTGTACTTTCTTTTTCGTATCTTTGCATCTCTTTCTTTCATTTCATTGTGTTAATTTTCCAGTCTCCTTCCGATCGTTGAGACCACCGACCCATCACTTCTTGAGGAAAGAAGATGTTCTTCTTGGATGCGTTCCTCAAAGGTCTACACAAACAGGGTGATGATGATGCAATCGATCGGCTCAATTACTACTGGACTCCAATGCTTCTTGTCATTTTTGCATTGACACTTTCAGCTAAACAGTATGTCGGCCAGCCAATTCAATGCTGGATTCCAGCGCAATTCACAGGTATTTTGCTCAATTCAAACGGTTTCATTCAAAATAATTAACTTCAGGCGCTTGGGAGCAATACAGTGAAAACTACTGTTTCGTCCAGAATACTTATTTCATTAGCCCAGACAAGTACATCCCAGATTCTGAAATTGATCGTGAAGGTGCTGAAATCGGATACTACCAATGGGTTCCATTCATTCTTGGACTTCAAGCCATTCTATTTTATCTTCCTTCTCTTTTCTGGCGTCTGATGAACTTCAACTCTGGAGTTGCCCTCAAGAAAATGCTTTTTGGAGCCAAAAAAGCCGATCGTGTGGATGAAAAAGCACGTCATGAAGCAGCAAAAGCCACCGGAGCTCATCTTTTTGAATCTCTCACTCTTCAATCTCGTTTCGCAAAATATAGTGAGTTTTTGAAGGTTTCCGAAAAGATTCTTCATCAAAAATAAAAATGCTGCCTCTCTCTTTTTCTTCAATTAGCCGCCATTTCCGTTTTGGACATTTAGGAGAAAGGGTGCGGCTGATGATCCGGAAAATGAGGAAAAGAGACAAAACGGCAAGAAGAAGAACTAGTTTTAATTTATGTTTGATTTAAGAGATTTAGAGAGAACTACAAATGGTCTTTGAATTCATTCATTGAACAAATAGAAATAGTAACTTCCATTTTCGGGAGGACTGTCTGGAAGTTACTAAACAAACTTTTGAATCGAATAGAATCATGACGGAAGAGGGCATGGAGAATCGGAACTTTAAAGATTGAAGTTTAAAAAATCAATTCTGGAAAGAAATTAATCAACCTGTCTTTCGGAGACGTTACCCATAAATCATCAGAAAACATCTGTAAAAACGGCAAATGACCTTCCCAACTGGTGATTCGCCTCATTAAGATTCTACAGTTCAATTCATTTTGCCAAAATACTTTTGCCTCCGAAGAAATCACTTTTATTTCTGATTTCCATTT
This sequence comes from Caenorhabditis latens, assembly GCA_002259235.3. Taxonomy (NCBI): domain Eukaryota; kingdom Metazoa; phylum Nematoda; class Chromadorea; order Rhabditida; family Rhabditidae; genus Caenorhabditis; species Caenorhabditis latens. The sequence goes on along the minus strand of CM056092.1, from coordinate 10,231,099 downwards.
GCCTCTTCATTCGTCACTCGACTCGTAATTGACCTTGCCGGGAATTGAAATAAGCAGATAATGGGGTTAAAAAAGAAAATAGGATTGAAGGGAAGAGGACGTGGCACGACTGGTTTTTACTCACTGAGTGAATCTAAAAGAGGATCAAAAACTTGATTGGAACGATTTAGAATATTGAGAAAGTTGCTACAGTATCCCAATACATTTTTCAGGCTCTTCATTCACTTACGGAGGAAACTACTTGTCTTTGTTGTATCTTTTCGTCAAATTTCTCTACTTAGTTCAAATCGTTTTCCAATTTATTATTCTCAACAAGTGAGTTTTCTACTCAATTCCTTCTGTTCTCTCAATATCAATAATTTCAGTTTCCTCGGAACTTCTTACACCTTCTGGGGTCTTGGAATCCTCACCGATATTCTGAATGGACGTGAATGGGAGGAGAGTGGACACTTCCCAAGGTAATGAGAAATCTTCTTCCAAAAGACTCATCTGATATCTTTCTATCTCGATTCGTATCTTCTCTCTTCACTTTTTTTCTTTAATAGAAGAGTAAAAGAGGCGCTGGAGGTCAAATGCATACAAGCGTAATGGGTGGGCGAGGACTCCCGAATCACACGGAAAGTGTCCCTGTTTTTTGAGGGACTGGTAGAGAAAAAGAAGAGGAATGTAGGTGACAGTAACATTCGATTACAACAACCAACACATCTAATTGATGACGAAAATACCCTTTTTGGTGCCAAAGCAAACAAAAAGATGTCGCCTACTGACATTCAAAAAATGACCAATGTTTGAGACACACCACATACTTGGCATCATGCCAATAAGGGATGGGAGCAGGGAATTAATAATTCGGGGGGTCGAAAAGTAGGTTACGTCCCTGGAAAAACTGTCGACAGCAATATAAACTATCAAACTTTTCTAGAATTAATGGATCTCTCTTTTATCGTATAAAATCGCAAAGAATGGCTCATAAATCATGTCAAATGTGCCACTTTTCTCACCCTAAATATCCATTGTTTCGATTCAACGAATTCATTCATCGGAATTCTCTTTCTGTCCCCTGTTTACACGACTTCCAATAAACGTTTACGGCATAGTATTTGCAACGCAAATACGCCTCTCGAATGAATGTATTTACCGCGATACGTAAGGAATTGAATGGTATCGAATACAAAATTGAGGGGAATTTTTAAGGAAAACTATGAGAGAAAAGGGAGCATTTCTTCACACTTTACTGCTTTTTCAGAGTCACCATGTGCGATTTCGAGGTGCGTGTACTTGGAAATAAGCATCGTCATACGGTACAATGTGTGCTGATGATCAACATGTTCAATGAGAAGGTAAGGGTAGATAAGCATCAAGGTGTGGAGGCAAAAGAAGACCTTGACACCTCTTCTTCTCGTTTTTCATCCGTGAATATATGTAAAATGTTTTATGGAGGGGAGGAAGAAGAGTATCGGAATTTCATGACACTCAGAACTCGAGGGGTCTCAAAATATCTGTGAAAATACAAATCCAAAAAAAACTTTCGAATGTTTACAAGTTACTGTAGATACCGTAATCTCATTTTTTGGTTAGAAGATAAATGTGGATCAGATCTTAACTTTCTCCAATTCTGAACGCACTTTCAAAGTCCACTGGATATCTGAAAATCAAGAATTTCCTTCCAGGTCTACGTGTTCCTCTGGTTCTGGCTTGTCATCGTTGGAATCGCCACATTCTTGAACTTCGTCAACTGGTGCCGCAAGTTGTTGCTCCAATCCGCCCGCAAGGCTCACATCAAAGCCTATTTGCAAGTTGAGAACAACGTCAGTGATGATGATTCTCGATGTAAGTCAATGTTCATACCAAAACTACTAATTGCGGTCGGGTTGGTGGTTCTGGTCATATAATTTGAGTTGACAAGGCCATCCGATTGTCCGTTGAATTGCATCATGCGCACTTTTCGGAAAGAGAAAAGAGGTGTCATAATAACGTGATGTGGAAGGATGAATGTGTGGGAAAATGGGATAAAAGGAATGGAACCATTGAATGGAAATGGGGATCAATCTCCAAACTCGTCAAAGAATCTTCTCGTTTTCAGCATCTCAAGTTCTCAACAAATTCGTGAATTCCAAGTTGAAGTCTGACGGAGTTTTCATTACTCATCTCATTGATAACAACGGTGGATCTGTGTTCTCTCATGACGTCATTGTCGATATGTGGGATCGGTTTTTGCAAGAAGAGAACAATCGGTCGAAGAAGGATGAATTCAACGAGTTCCAATGAGCTTGAAGATATGATTATGATTTTGAATTTTCCAATCCACGTGTCTAGTTTCTCGCCCATTGTTTCCCTCTCACTCCCAAAAACGAATTAGACAAACGTTCCCTTTGCACTTTCTCTTTTCTTCAAGGATTTATTCTTTCTTGTTCTTTTATAGCCGAGAATTGTTTTCTTATGTTATCTTATTTCCTACCCCAAATTTCTTCTAATAACTATCGAAAAGTAATAAACGGTGTGTTTTTTCTATTTGAACCTGGATACATTTTAAAACATTTTGGCTTCTTGCCAAGTCAAATAGAGCATTTTTATCGGTGTGAAAAACGACGCGAGAAGACATTCCGCCTGAGAATATTTTATGTTACGCATTTATAAGTTCGCTCTTATTTATAGAATCATCACATAGTATAACGATTGAAACAATGAATACATATTTTTGACCGAAATATTAGATTGATCATTTCTTTCTGAACATTTGCTTCCTTTTCATTTTTCGTTTTTGTTCGGCCGTTACTTTCCCACGAACAAATTGTTTCTTTCGAAGATTAATCTTCTGGAAATTCTGATCACTTTTCTTCGAACCACCGAGCCTCCGGGCCACTGGTTTGTAAGCTCGTGCCTTCGTAACATCCTCATTTCTGAAATGAAATAAACTTATTAAGCTTTATCAATATTAAGAATCCTACGTTTCGTCATCGAACGCTTCAGCTAACTCCTCGTCTTCTTCACCTTTCTGCGGGGTCGGAAGAAGTAGCATTTCGAGATCCTGAAGTATTAAATTGATGAAACTTCAAATCGGCAAAAAGCTATCACTTGTTTATACACTGTTCAATCGGATATATTTATCTTTTCTTGGGAATTCCTATTAGGTTTTCTTAAACTCAATCAACGTTTTTTTAAAACTGATTTTATAATTATTCAAACATAAAGAAATACGCACATGATAAAGATCAGTAAATATATTTTGTCTGGATTATAGTTTTTGTCGGTTCTAGCCAGTTTCTGTGTCTGTTCCAGCATCACAAAACGGTGGTGTCCAAACCCCATATTAAAACGTGAGTTAATCGCATCAATAACACTACTGCTACTAGTGCCATCGGCGCAGTGTGAACTGGAATTCGTCAGAATCATTGTTGAGGGTGTCGGGAATCAAAAACTACAAGGGATGAGTGTTTTGTGTTTGAAACACCCTCTACTTTTCAATGGACTGGAAACACACAAACACCTTCTAAATGATTTGATGGGGACTGAAATAAATGAGGAAGTTTTCAGTTTTCTGCGAATACATTTATGAACGAAAAGAAGACAGCGCCTTTTTAATTAGTCGTAAAACACTCTCCGATCGGGGTTTCTGCTTCTGATGCTAGGGTGGCTATCAAATCGACAACAGTCAGTAGCCATCTAATACGAATCTAATTGAATCGAATCTCTAACTAACCGATCTTATCACGCGAGGGAACAAAAAATGCTTCAGAAAGTATAGGAAGATGGAAAACTATGAAATCGAAAATCAAAACACTGAGTTTGGATTTTTATCTCACGAATGAATCTTAAAATATATAAATTATCGCTCGAATGGGTAGTAATTACTGAATTAGGGGGACTATTAGACACTATAATTCAGGAATTGTTGTTAGTTAATGAGTTCTCTTTTCATATAAAAGGGCACAGGAACAACTCCTTTCATTCCATTTCAACTTTATATTTTCAAGGAAAAAATGTTTCTGGTCACCTGGAGACTCCACATGATGTCATATTGGTATCCAGAAAACGTAAGCATTTTTTCCTCGCTATAATTGAATGTTAAACTTGAAATTAGTTTTTTCATTAGTATATCTCTATTCCCACCCATTTCAAGAATTAGATAATAGATCTTTGAGACAGTTTTTTGTGAAGCCATTGGTTGTCAGATCATTGTTTCTGATCTCGTTCCAGAGAACTCGTAGTTCCGACAATTTGATAAAGAAACCGACAACTAGTAAAAACTGTTTCGTGAATGACTGGTCAACTTCCAACTATGTGTTTTACACAAAAATAAAAACAAATTCTAATTGTCTGTATTCCTTTCGAAGACCAGATAGTCCAGAACAAACACTTCTTACTATTCCAAAAAATATTCGGAAAACATCTTTAATTCTTCAAATTTACTTGTTATATCAGCATGACTCAAAATTTCAACTTTCCCACAAGACTACGTCAATGTTTCCAGATATACACACTTTGCCTGTGTCACATGTTTCTGATTTATGGGAATTATTACGGCTCTCTCACTTCCGATAGAAATACTATAGTAGTACTAAGGAGCGTTTCCAATAAATCCTTTACTGCATATGCTCATACAGTAATTAATTTGAAGATGTTTCTTTGCTCACCGTATTCAAAAATTGTCTCTGATACGGTTGCTTAGTTGGTGACTTGATAGGTGTGAGTGTACACTTTACTGCAGATTTTGTGGCGCTTCCGGAATATGACTTCAACGGTGACAAGTCATGGAAATCGAATGAAGTCGTGCCGACTGGCTTCTGTAAATTCATTAATTTAGCCTTGATAATTGAAAATCTGACAATGGGATACGCAAAAGCAGAACACTCTGAAATTGCAATTTTGTTTTCTGAAAGAAGTACTTTTGCAGTATTGTTTGAATTGAGTAGGCTGTTAAAAGATTTATAATCAATAGTTTTCAATCAAAATAAGTTGGTGGAACTATAATGAGAACTGCTATTAGTAAGAATTTCAACGGAATTCAAGTGGTATGGGATAGTATTACAAGCTAGTAAAGAAAAAAGTTTTTGATTGTTTTCAAAAGTTGAAATATACTGCGTTTCTTTTTACTAGGTTGTAAACTGGCTCATGAGTAACATCTCTAATTTGTTAAAGTTCTCACTAGTCAGTTCTCCAACATATACTTTGTTTATTCTCAGTTGTAGTACGGTCAATCCGTTTCTATTTCTAGTGAACATCTTTATATGTTCCCAGCTATTTTTTCTTTCGATATAGAAACGTCTCTATACATTTTTTACAGTTTTGTTCGTGTCGATTTTATTATCGCGCCACGAAACGCTCCCGCGTCTCTCAAAAAGCACATAGATAGTTTCTAAGAATCAATACTTCGAACACATTTCCAGATATGTTGCGCTCACTGTTAACAAAAAGACGTGTTGAAGAAGTTTTTCGAAGGAATTTAGTATTGCGGAATGATTTATGAATCGGCTGTCTAAATTTGAAAAATCTTACCTTTCTTGGTGACATAACTGTTTTTTCGGAAAAGATCTTCGTTGGGGACTTTTCGAATAGGAAGATTTTCTGCAAAAACCAATTATTGGTCAGAAATGTTTTTTATACGATTTCAATTACCTTTCTAGGTGAGGTTCTGAGAACCAGCGAGTTTTCCTCTTGTTCCAAGTCTAATTTAGGAAATTTGACTCTCTTTTTGACAGGACTGAATTGCTCATCTTCCATCATTTTTGATTCAAAATTACTCCGTTTCACGCCTCTCTTCACTTGCTTATCTTCTGTGTTTTCCAAGACTTTTTCTTTCGATTTCAGCAGAGCTAAAATTGAGTCATTTCATTATTTTAAATTGTGTATATTTTTCAACCTTTGATATCGTTTGGAGCCACAGAAAAATCTCCACGAGTTGGCGATCTTTTGTAAATTTCCCGGAATGAAGCTTTCCATATTTCTATTTTTTCGGATTCCATCTTATCAGCGAAGTTTAACCTGTGATTTTAATATAGCGATTTTAATAGAGCGAAGAGGGATACAGGGGAATATCAATCATGAATTTTTAATATATTAAAATATATTTTAATTTTTAAATTAAAAATAAACTTTCGATTGAGAAATGTTTAGTCATCAAATGAAATTAACATACAAGAAATACTGATTTTAAAACAAACAAAATAGAAATTAGACATCGACAGATAGACAAGATTTAGATTTAGATGCCGATTCTCAGAAACTGAAGCGATCCTGATTCAAAAAACGCGCCAATTGAGGGAGAACAATCATGCTCCACTGCACTCAATAACGGCGCTCCTTTCGAATTCGATTAAGATTTTCTGAATCAATTAAATTTACTCAATATTTAATACAGTTCTTTTGTTAATTTGTTTAGACTCCTCTTATAAAATACTTTTAAAAACATATGAAGTTGTACTTTTTTCGTAATAACCTTCTCGTATCAGATAATTTAACTGAGCTAAATAAGATGAGCTACTATTTTCCATTTCTATCATTCAACTACATTTAATATTTAATCCTCTCAGTTTTAGTTTCCAGAAACATTCTTCATTCACATGTCTCTTTCCAATCAACTGAAATATCCTAGAAAATTGAAGAATCGCTGAAAAGGGATATGCATGTGTCTCTTTCTCCTTTTCATTTCTCTTGCTCATGCGGGTCCCTAATGATGGCAGGAGAGCCCCATCGCCGACGGCTGCCTTCAATATATTCCAGGCTTTTCTCTCTAGAAAAAAACAATCGAGGCGCGTCTTGTTCCTCTTCCCAGTCCTCTAACCATTGCCTGCCATTCGTCTCTACTTTTTTCATATCGTTGTCTGCGTTCAATGTCATGCACTTCCCTTTTCTCTTCGCCGCCTCTGTCTCTTATGGTCTATCTACGTTTCTGCCCTCGCAAAACCGGCTGACACGACACGGTCAGAGACGAAGAGTGTGGTCTGGCCGCTGCGCCCATCGCCCCTCCGCTCCTTCTCCACCACCCACTTCTCCATTCGCTTCCATAAGTCGGATGACGTGATACTGACTTTTTCCTCTACGTTCTCCTTTCTCCACGTCGTCGCATTCCGAGATGGAGTTCGAGTTCGACTCTGACTCCTTCTACATTTGCACTGAAATATCGCCGAGTAATTTTTTGGTTCACAAGGTGCGTTTTTCATAAAATTCACTATTGAACATCCTGGCGTAACAATGTTCTTTCAAAAGTTGTCTTGGATGATAATGGGTACTGAGAGTCACGAACCGCATCAGGATCGTTCTTCGTCATGAGAAGTGTCAGATACTTCGTCTACTTTCACTTAGTTTTTCGCACCTCAGCAAAACCGGATTCATTTTTCTACTCCTCTTACTGGGAAGATCGTCTTTTTTCGTTTCTATTAAATTTTAGCTGATATATTTTGCCATAGGGGTGATTTTTCAAAATCTAATCAAGGTTTCGGGTTTTCTTCGACACTTTTAACGCCTCGGTTTTCAAGTAGTTTTAGGTAACTTGTTTTTTCAAGCAACACTGGGCTAGACGAATTCCAAATAGTTCCTGTACCCGTACAACTTGGTTAGTTTTCTTGTTACTTTAGACTTATATGTCTCTTCATAGTCCACTCAATGAGATAAAAGTAGTGAACTCCTTATGACGTCAGACTGAATTCTGTTTTCACCCTAAAACGACTTGCTCTTGTCGGTTCCTATATGAAATCACATCCCTCGAAGTTAACTTCTGGTGTCATTTCGGATCTTTTCGACTAACCAAAAAGCAAGAACAAATGTTTTTCTTTAATGTATGCCCGGAAGAAAAAATAGACGTCAATTTGAAGGAAGTAAACTTTTCAACTTTTAAAGTGGTTTTTCTTAAATATTCGTTTTTTCTTTCATTTTCTTCGCCTCGTCATTTCCGTGAATTCTGCAGACGCGGTTTTTTCTGTACCCGCACATGATAAGAGAGAATGCCACCACCATTGCAACTCTCACCGAAAATCAATGGTCTACCCTTATCATAGTCTATCATAGTCTATAACGAAGCTGAACAAACTTGAGGCTATGAGACTGGAAAATATGTTTTTACACATATTCGTGAACTAGCAAAAATCAACAACGTAAAAAATTTCAAATACTATAGTTTTATTTCTTTCTAGCTATTTATTTAAATCTACGAGGCATTACCGTTTGGGGAAAAAGCAAAACTTTGTGCCATTCTTGTAAAATAGTTCAAAGTTGAATTTTGTTTACTTGATTACCTCATAACTACCCAGTTTAAGAGAACGGGCAGTGAAAAAGGGTAATATAGTAACTAGCATTATTCTTCATTAAAAACAATCGAAGAGTTGTAAATTTCCAAAGAGTATCCTAAAAGTGATTTTTAAGGCGATACAAATCGATAAATCCCAAATTGAACGGATGGTTGGGAAGCTGGATGGGAAGACGGCTGTGGAGAATACTACCTCACCCGATTCTGCTGTAGGGACGTCGTCTGCCCACTCTCCTGGCATGTCACCATCGACTTCAGCGTCGGGTGTTAGTGGTGTTCCCCACGCGCCACCAATTCCCTATTGGTAAGCGTATGATTTTTTAAAACGTCGATTTTCAACGCTTCGTATCGATTATTCTATTTTTACCGTTTCGCCTTTCCTTTGGTATTTTTGTTCTAAAAACCCCACGACAGTCTGCTGTTCCTGATGATGCGTCTGTATGCGTCACTTTTCTCTTACTTCTATCGGATCCCAACACACTCTCGTTTTGTCCATATCGACTGATGAATCATCGCGGTGGCTCTCTCAGTGCGATCGAACGCATCTCCTTTCTCGGCCCCCATCACCCAGTTGTTTCCTCTGTTCAAAAGTGGTTTTCGTCGCCTCTCGCTTATTCGTCGCGCCTTTCATCCGCCTTACTTTCTCTCTCCTCCAAAATGACGAGATCGCTTTCATACATCATGATCAGTCAATTGATACTTACCACTGCTAGCTTTCATACTTACTCAAATAGATTTGTAGTCAGTACAATAAATGTTTTTTTTTCTAAAAAAATACAGAATTGAGAAAATAACTTATGAACAGATAGCCAGTATTTTTGAAACCTTCCAATACTTACTTCTTCCTACTTTAAATGCGAAATCTTCGAAAAATGATGTCATTCATTTGTTACATTTTTCTTCTTTCTCAGATTCCTAATCCCAGAATGGAGAATCAACATCAAAAACAACATGTTGTATTCTCTTTTCTAGTCATCTCATTCTTGCACCCTCATCTCATCCGATTGCACTAATTAGGACTCGGCGCACAGAACAACATCGTATGACGAGCTCTTGATCGATTCTAAACTTGTGAAATTTTACCATGACTACATCCCGTTGTTTCGTTCCCAGTTGTATCCGTTTGCCTGAGTCTTTCGTCATTTTCGTCTCTTCTCCGTTTGATTTTCATTCATTTAAACACTTTCAGGTTCAACCGGGAGGTGAAGGACAAACTGAAGATGTACGGCACTCAGCCGCAGGGTCCAACCTCGTCTTCAGCTTTCGTACCTTCCAATCATTTCTTTCCCGTTATGTCAGTACCGCCACCGATGACTCAAGACGAACTGAAACAGCAGCTGAGGAGTCAACTGGAATATTATTTTTCAAGGTACGGTTTTTAAGAATGTTTTCTAAATTAAGTATATAGCAAAAGCAAAACACATAATCAACTTGAAGAATCTCGTGATTTCGTTCTGTCACTTTGAGCAAACATATGTTTATGATGGACTGGATATTTATGACGCTTAGTCGGAAAAAGTAGTTGTAAAATGCAGAGAAAATCCATTTTACATACCCTTAATAAGTTTCAACAAGTTCTTCAGAGAAAATCTAATCTCGGACCGCTTTTTGAAAATTCAAATGGACGCGGACCAGTTTGTGCCTATTCACGTTGTTGCTGGCTTCCCCAAAGTTCGGCGGCTGACTAACGATGTTGATCTGATTGTGGAAGCTCTGAAAGGTGAGATTATCTAAAAATGCAAAAAGTGCTTCATTCTTTTCTTGCAGATTCCACCGTAGTTGAAATGGACGAAAATTGTGAGAAAGTTCGCCCAATCACAAAAAGGACAACTATAATCATCAGGGAAATTCCAGAAGAATATCGAGAGGTAACAGGAAGTTTGTGTAGATAGTTTTTTAAAGCGTTGTTTGTAGGAAGTAGTGAAGTTGCTTGAAGATGGTCCACCATTCACTGAGTTGAAATATGGCTTGAATGATAGCTGGTACGTGACATATGATAACGAATTGGATACTCAAGTAGCATATGTATCCGTACAGCATCGCAAAAACGAAGTCACACAGCGACCAGTTTGTGTAAGTTGTTATAAAAATAAACATCTGATCCAGTATCATCTTTACATTTCAGGCTCGAATAAAGGCCGGTGGGCCACCAACAGTGGCACCATCAATTGAGGTATCAAATGAGAAGAATCGGTTGGCAGCGTTGAGTAATGGTGAGAATGGGATATTTCAACTGCGAGAGCTGGGACACACACTTGCTCATTATGGGTTTGTACCTATAGCTTCTTACCGACCAGGAGAATCGATTTTGAGCCCCTTCGAATACAAAACGCCGACGTTCAGCATCTCAAGCAACAGTTTGAGCTATCATCCTCCTGGACCGACTGCGCCGCCGCCTCTACTCCAGTCTCCACCTCAACAACAGTTTTTCTATCCATCGAGTTTGTCAACTCAAAGAAATTTCGATGAGGTGTCCACAGCTTCTTCCACCTCTACCCGTACCACAGCTTCGAATTATAACAATCGAACTGGTAGCAGAAACGGTGTGGGTGGTGGCAGTCAAACTAACCAATTCTACGAGTCGCGTAGCAGCTTCTCGAATTCAAATGAATTTCGTGGTCGTGGTGGTAGTGGTGGTCGATTCCAGGGCAATCAGAACGAAATCAATGGGCGACAAACTAATGGTCGTGGAAACTGGAGAGGTGGTCAACGGAATGCCGTAGTCACCAATGGTTACAATCATCAGAGCAATCGTCAGAATGGGCAACAAAACAGTTGGAGAAATGAACAGAATCCGCAAAAGAGCACTTGGAAGCCGGAACAGAACGGACAACAACAAAACTGGAGAAAAGGTCAGAACGGCCAACAAAGTAACTGGAGAAGTGAGCAGAATGGCCATTCATCGAACCAATGGTGGTTGAACAACGACAGGGAAAACCAAAACCATCGTTTTGATAGTAACAGCAAATATAATAACCGCCCGAAACCACATGTGTCGTCTTCTTCTTCTTCTAGTGTTAGTTCTAAACATTTCTCACTGGATGCTGTTGAAACTCCAAACAATTCGGAACCCAGTACGCCACCGCCTACAAAACAAAGCCAGCAATACAGTGTACCGACACCATCTGATTTGCCGGCTCCTCCAGTGTGGCCAGCCCCTAACTTTGATAGGAGGAGAAAGAGCTCGGAGGCATCATCAACAACCATCACTACGAATACAACGACGAACACGTTGACGCCATCCACTCCGGTCACTTCAATTGATCAGTTTCCCGCGTTCTCAGATGCTCAAGACACAACTAGTAGCGAACAATTGAAGACAGTGAATGATGAAAATGGAACAAATCATTCAAATCCAAAGGTCGAGACAAAATCATTTGTGACTGAAAAAGAAAAAGTGGTTAGTTACCAATATCCAGGATAGAAAAATAATATTTACATTTTAGCGTTCTCCGCCAGTTGTTCCTGTCCCCGTACCACCAACGCCAATTCCTGCTCCATCCTTCGCATTTGAAGAAACAGCGTTTCCTTCTTTGCCGAAGAAAGTTGAACCAGTCAAACCACCACAGAAGCCAACATTCAGGTAGACGGTAGCAATTGTCCCCATCGGCAATCGTTGTCACGTGATTTGTATATTGGTGTTGTTTTACGAGGTGTGTATATCTGGAAATTTCCGACTCGCCGATTTCAATGATTCTAAAATAATCGAACACTTTGGTGCATGACCGTTTTTTAGTAGAATAATAAAGTTTTGATTGAAATCGGCAGTCTGTTAGAGAAGTTCTTAGTATCTCATCAAAGCATTTTCAGTTCTGTTGCTGCTGGTCGGCGAAACGTAGTCAAACAAATGGTCCCGGAGAAGAAGACCACCTACGCTGAAAAATTGAAGCAACGGGAGGCTCTTCTTCGTAAATAATCAAAAATTGTAATTTATTTTCTTTCTCAAAATCGTACCCGCCTCGTTCCTTTCTAGTCGCTCCCCTGTTTTAGTATCTATGAACCTATTGAAACACTGCCTAACATACAGCAAAATAGACATCTCCTAATTTCTATCAATTCACCAATCCTAACGTGTGATCAATCATCCCTGTTTCATTCTCATGTAGTTTTTCCTTCATATCGAACTTTCGAACTCTGTCCTATCCATTTCCGTGTAGTTTTTCCTTTTCGCTCGGTCTTTTTTTTCAAATCCTCCTGAACTGCTTTACCCTTAAAATTTTCTCATTCCTATTGTTTTTTTTTCATTTTTCTACCCGATTCTGTTGCCAAGTGCACTCGCTTTACTGCATTTTATGTGTATTTTCACCTTTTGTTTCAATTTCGAATCATTCCCCGCATCGTGCACATTTCTCGGGAACGGGACTCCTTGCATTTGAAAACTGACTGTATCGGTACTTTGGAATAATTGAAGAGTATTATAAATATTAATTATGGTTGAACAATTGTCTACATGCTTTATTCGTAAAAGATCATTGTAAGAAAATTCGAGTTATTGAAATTGGAATGAACATGTAAAGTGAGGAATTGATGTAAATAGACATAATTTAGAACCAGAAATTGTAGACAGCGAGTGCGAGAACGGCTACGACTGTCCCTGCGATCATCAGAGGAATATCTTTGTGAATATTTATCTGAACGCTCTCTGAAAAAATTTGCAGTTCAGAAGATCAGTTCGGAAAAAAAAACCTTGGTTATAATTGTTTCTCTGCAAAGCTGTCGTTGTTCCGTGAGACATCTTTTGCCAAAGACGACCCACGTTGAACCAGATAACCTCTGAAGTCGAACAGAGAATGTTCCAGAAAGTATCTTCATTTATATCCGATTGGATAACTTCGATCGTTGGAATTTGTTCATTAAGTAACAGGGACCGTTGAGAAGCGACTCGTCTTGGCAAGTTTGCCTCCTCACTTGGCGATTCTGTCTCAGTTTGAAATGTGTCGACAACATGCGGCAAATCAGTTGGAATTTTCGATGGAATCACATCAGAAAAATTGAGAACTTCTTTCAGATTTGAAGTTTCGGCGAAACAGTGCATACTGCTGATTTCCTCATTTCCTTTTTCGAGAATTTTGGTTTTTTCTATTACCAATTCTTTCAGCTTTCCACCATCTTTTGTCAAAACGTCCAAAATTTTAATGTTCTGAAGTAATGAAATTGAAATTTAACAGTTGTTATTTCTTCTTACAGAGCTCATCTCGTCGGTGTACTTTTTGAAAATCAAATCAAGGCGTTCGCTGCTTTTTGCCTTTTCCATCAGAGCAACCATTTTATCGACTTCTGTGTCGTTTTTCCCAACACGTTCGAGCATTGTTGTGAGAATTAAACGTGCATCTGCTGATTTCTCGGCCATTTTTGCCTTCAGAACGTCGACGCTTCTCATATTTCTTTTGAACTGATAATGGATCTGAAAATTCATATAATACACGTTTACTAAATTTAATAAACTTACTCGAATCGGAACATACTCAACCACATTATGGCATGAGTTGTTGTGGTTCTTGAGGACACAAGTCGAGCAGATTGTAAAATCGTCCGGATGTACCGGCGGCTGAAAATCAACTTCTTGAAATTTAAACAGATTTCCCTTCTTCAAACCTCTTCATCGCCTATAATTGCCTTAATGTCGAAGTTGTGATTCGTGATAGTGCATTCGCGACAAATATGAAATGTCGTTTCAGATCCGTTCAATCTGCACGATGTACAAGTCATCACACGAGAGTCTTGGGGAGCGATAGCATCTGAGATTGGTTAATGTATATTTTGAAAAACAAGTAGCTGTACCAATCAACTGATGATTTGTAGGAAAACCAGCAGCTCCGGTTGATGGAATACTCATCGATCGCTGGAAAAAATTTATTACTGAGGCGTCTATTAGTATTGATTGAGAACTAACACGACAAAGGGAGCAGCAGTATGCCATATCGACATCTCCATTACCAGTGTGAGAAACTTGACTGAAATTGATTTTATTTCTAAATATCAATACTCGTGTTTTCCCCACTCACATTGATGCCAAATTTCTCGTGATACAGGACATACAGAATGAGTGACCACATTCCAGAACTTTAGGGATATGAGATGTTGTATCTGAATGAGTTGATGTAGAAAAGAAAAGAATTAATCAGATTTATACCGAAAACCTCCATGCAAATCGGGCAGCATGCTTCTAAACTAAATTTTGTGCTTCGAATAGAAACATCAGTCATGAAGTCTTTCGGGACTATAGCCATTGTGGTTAACAGCGAGAAAAATGAGTATTTTTTGATTGAAAAGAAACAAGTAAAGTGCTAGCTGATTAATAAAAATGAGCAATCGCTGGGAGGTCACAAAGTCATTTTTTGATATGCGCCTTGAAGGTTACTGTATTCGAATTTCAAATCAACCTAGGCCTATTTAGGTGAACAATATAAATGAAGATGCATTGAAACCGGGTTGTGTGAGAAAAAATTTAAACAAAAAATCGTTCGCTCGAAGGCTAGCCATTTGTATCGAAGAATAATCGAGAACGATGATTTGCAAGAAATTACAGACAAGTTTGTAAAAATCCTTATATTAATTAAAGTTTTTCGAGCACGTTCTGTTTGAATTATCCAATCAGTATAACATATTATTTTCAACATTGTACAGAAACATTCCATGACACCGTAGTAATTGAGTAACCTTCACAATCATACTTTTTATGCTATTCTCCCATCATAAGCATTCATCTCAAGTACATCAAATCACCTTATTCATTCCTTTATCACAGTGACCCAATATGGGCGGTGCGGTTTCAGTGTCTTGTGAAAACAAACATGAGGTTCGACGACCCCCGCTCTCTCCCAGATCACATCGTTTCTTCTTCTTATTCCTAACATACATGTACATAACCCCGCAGAAAGCCTCTCTTTTCTCTCTTTTTCTCTTTTCCCGCCCCTCTTCGTCTCACCTTCTCTCATCGCCATACCTGCTGCTCTCGCTGAAGCTCTCTGGCTTTTCGCGTATCCTCGCGTAGCCATGCAACAGCTTCATTTTCTATTTTTCCATTTTTTGCTATTAATCAGAGCCTCCCGTGCAGTTGATGTGTTCTGCGGTCAACTCGAAATTTTCAATGAACAAAGATTCGGACAGGGAGCGATTACAGTATCTTCACAGACGACAACTGACATGAAACAGTGTTTAGATGTCTGTTGCTCCATTCCAAGTGAGTTTCATTACGTTTCAATGTAAAATTAGACCTGAAATTAGACTTGAATTTTATAATATTCTATATAAATTGAAAAGTATGAATGAGAAGAACTTAGAACTAATCCATCATCAACTGTCATAAATATAATTCATCAATTTCTCACTATTCTTTACGAAATGAGTTATAAGAATAGATTATTAACAGTGGACCTAACTCCCGTTTTATTGCAATTTCGTGCTTAAGCTTGTGGAAAAGTATAGGATCGATGTATCTGAAATCATGACTTGTTTCAATTTTGCAACTCCACTAGAGTCTTTGGTTTGGAACAACGAACAACTGAACACTTGAATACAGCTCAACGATTATATCTTCCAGAAACCTTTTTTCTCATTGTTCTCAGTTTTTGAAGAAGTGTCCACTGGTTGATCACTTGAACATTTGTAAAGTGTTCTCACTATCTATCCGTGTTCAAAAAAGAGATTTTTCCGGTTTTGTCAGTTATCCGTGTTTCTCGTTTCGCATACTCCAAAATGACAAATGTATCAGAAGCATCTTGTTGCTCTTCGATTGGAGAGAGAGCTCGAGTTGTTTGCCGACTCGAACTACCAGTCGAATCGTTCCGCGCGGGAAATGCTCAGAGCTGTGCTCTTTTCTCTTCGAGCGGAGACAGTGTCGCGTTTAATCCGCGTGTCATACAATCGTTTGTTTTATCGACGGCTAAACCGATTCTCTCGCCCCCTGTGAGACCCCCTGATCCTGAGAAAAACAACAGCCGGAAACAGAAACCTTCTTCTTTTCTTTTTCGGGAAGAATAATAGAAGGTGGACACGTTGTTGGTGTCCTTTTATTTCCGTTCCTATGGAGATTTGATGAAAATAATAGAGAAGAAGAAAAATAAGAAGGAGAAGAAGAGCATTGAGCCGAGAAAAGAAGACGGGTAAATAGAAAGTAAAAGAGTGAAAGTGATGGACTTTGTTGACTGAAATAATACACATTCACAATCAACAAGGAGAGAAAAACTATAAATATTTTTTCGATCATCAGATCCCACGTATTTTTTTTCACAGATGTAGGTGTACTATTCAATTGCTCTAATACATTTCTGACATTTTCAAATAGCTTTTTCAGAAGTTTTTTGACTTTTCAAAAAACAATGGTTTTGAAAGAAGTTCTGTTCAGAATGATCATGGTATCTTATTGAAAACTATTGTCTTCTTCGTTTATATCTCATTTGTTTTTCAATAGTTTCCAAAACACCAACCAAAAAACAAATGTTTTTTAAATTTTCATGAATCTAATATATGTTCCATTTCGATTCTTTACTGTATTCCAGATTGCGATGGCGTAACTTTCGAAGGAATCACATCAGATTTCGATGACGCCAACTGTCTTCTCGTTTCCTGTGAGCCCACATGTCAATTCAATGGACCCTCAACTCTAAATTCTTCTGGAGTTTTATCCGTTCTCATCCATCGTATCAGAGTAAGGCTCATACTAAATCCATTTCCGTTTCCCCTTCTTCAAATATCTCGAGAATTGCCATTTCGCGTACATGCTTTATTTACATGGGCGGTTCTTATACATACGAGTAAAAGAGATGCCATTTTTGTGTATGCAAAACAGGCGCCTCTCGGCAAAATGTAATGAGAAGTGTATGGAAAAGGAGGTTATGAGAGAAATTGGAAGGAGAAAAAGGTGTATTAGTTACTCGTACTCTTTCTCTCTCCCAGGAGAGAAAAAGAGAAAATGAAAAGGTTGTATTACTATTAGCAAAGAGGAATGAGTATAGGTAGTAATCATTTAGGGAATATATATTCCAATAAGATTTGTATGTAGAAGGAAAGAGAGATACAACAACATAAGAGGCATTCAATGAGGTATCCCGGTACGGGGAGATTAATTGGATATGTCTAATCCAAGAAACATAATTAAATGAATAAAAGGGAGTGGTTACGAGTCAGTTGTTGATATCTTGGATTTGTTCCGAGATCAAACGAATCTTTCTGATTTCTTAAAATTTTCGAACCAACAGAATGTACAGTACGTCAGCTACAAGGTGCCATTGAGATGATTTTGACCGAAATCAAAAACTCACTGATTAGAATTCACACTGATTCGAGTCCATTGAAAGATGAGCAAATTTCATAAAAGTAATTTTTAATTTAATTCAAATTATAGTTATTATAATTTGACTCTGAACCTTCAAACAACTCAATTAAATCAATTACCCTCAATTAAACCTATTTTTGTTTTCAGAACGAAACAACAACAATTCCAACAGCAACCAACAAATCATACATCCCTGAGTTCCGAGCAGTTCTCTCTCCATTTTGGTTTCTTGCCATCGCAATTGGAGTCGCTGCAATTTGTTTCGGACTCAATGTGACATTATGTGTCGTTTATTGTTTCTATTGTCGACGAAAAAAACGAAGTCAAAAGGCACACATATCCACTGTTAAAGGTGGACCTACACTACATGCCTATAATCCACAAATCTGAAAATGATCTCGAAATTTCAGTCAGGCCTGAGAGATTTTGAACGTTAAAAAATTATCCTTCTAGTTTTAGTCGTGTCGTGTTAAAATCTCTGAAAACCTGTCCGAACTTTGAACTCTCTCCCCCCTCCCTCCCCCTTCTAGTCTCTTTTTCCGGTGTCTTTGCTCATAGTTTTCTGTAAATACTCTCATAATTCAAACGGGTCAATCTTATTTTTTATGAATCTTCCTGTTCGTTTTCTCCGTTTTTCCTCTTCCCAATCTACCTCATCTTGCCTTATTTGTCAACATACGCAACCTAATTTCTAAATAAACAATTTTCTTTTTTTTCTCATCGACTGAATTGAAAAATGAAAATACCAAACGAGTTGATTCCATTTCGGAAATGGCAAAAAAGGGACCGAAACAGACGAAAAAAGAAAGAAAAAGGAGGAGAGAGTGATTGAATTTCTGGCATTTTGCGCATCCCACTTTCCGGGAGAAAATCTTCCATTTCTCTCCCTTTTCGACCCCCTTTTCCCAAAATTCTTCTTTCCATTTATTTTATTTTTACTCCTCAATTCTCATGGGTCGACTATTAATTTCCTCTCAATTTCCTCTTCTTTTTTCTGACTTTTTCATTCAGAATCAACTCCCAAAATGGCGGCTGTATCCTTCTTCTCATCAACAATTTATGAAGCTCTCTCTGACTTTTTTTTTCATTTCCCGAAGGAAAGCAAACCGGTTTTTCAGTTTGTTTCTCTTTGTTTTGTATAGTTTTGAAGTGGTTGTGAAACTATGAAATTTATGTATCTCAAAAAGGGCTTCAGTTGTCAAAAAATTTGTATGTTTAGTCAAGTGTTTCGAATGCAAAACGACGAGTTTAGGAGACGTGGCTTTTATGAATTTGTAGTCAGCAACGTCGAGAATTCATTCTGAAACCGGACGATTTTTTTTGAGCAACACTGGTAAGCTCGTCGCAAGTACTTACTAGACGTTAGAGTTTCGTGTGCGTTGTCGGTGATTTCTAAACAAAGAAAACTTCAATATCATAATTTTTGGTTTAGAAGTTACAAGAGCCTCCAGGATCTGAAATCAACTGTTTAAGTTTGCGCACTTGAGCTCTCACCGCTTCACTGGGTTACGGTACTTTATATTCCGCTGAGTTCTCCAACTTATTGCTTATTATAACTTTTTCAATCATCTCATTTCGATATTCTAAATTCGACACACTATCAAGGAAGTTCTATTCATTCTCATCTGCAAATTGATCCCTATTATTTTTTTCGTCAGTACATGCCCTCAAATCGGTGTCATATTCCTCCCATTAGCTCCGCATGATCTTCTTCTTTCTCTTTTCCAAAAAAGAAGAATCTTCTCATTTTTCAAATCTCTTCTCGCTTTTTCACCCAGAATAATTGTAAGTGTGCGCGTGTGTGTCTTGAAAAGAAGGAGAAAAGAAGGAGAAGAAAATCTAGAAGAATTATCGAAAGCAGCCTACACTGCTACAACGAAGAATGTGCGCGCCAGTGGTCTTCTTCTTCTCTTTTCTACTCGAGAAGGCACGCGACACTATCGACTTTTCTGGGGCTCCATTTGTATGTCTGTTGCTTCGAAAAGCTCTCTGATGCTTTCAACTTTTGGGGGCAGGTTCTGGAGACGCATTATTTATGGTGTTGCGTTCGTCGACTCGAATAACATTCCATCTTCCGTTTGAGTCGACAGGAAACGAAGAAATTTGAAGCTTACTGAGACTGGAAATTGCTCTTTTCAGAAATTCAAAAAAGTATTTTCTTTTGGAAATAGTTGTGAAAAGAGAAACAAATGTGGAAAAATTTGATAGCGTGTATGTGTTTTTATGACGTCTAAATGTTGAATGAATTTATGAGAATTCAGGAAAAAAAGCACGAGAAACGGAGTTTTTACTTGAGGAAATTCAAGTTTGCATTCATTCTTCTAAGTAAACCATATTTCATTGACATCGTTCTTTTTCAAATTCACAAAATTGAATTCACGTCTTCTTCTTCATTTTTTCTTCCTTGAATTCGTCTCCTTTTTCCAGTATTTCAGCTTTATTTCATTGTTTTCTCCAAAACATCCACGTCACTTTATCGTTCCCTTCTTCTGTTTTCTGCCATCTGATTCTTCCATTTCATTCGTTTTTTGCCCAATTCCGTCGTTTTGGTTGACTTCAAAAACGTCTTCTTCTTTCCGTCTTCTGCTCCAAACTCTTATTTTTCTCTTTTTGAATTCGAATAATAGTCGGTTGTATGTGTCTAGAAGTGACACTGAATAACAAATCTAGTTTTAATTGTTGAGAAGAAAGAAGAAGAGTTACGATAATACTCTTATTTCCCAATGCTCTTCTGATATTCTACTCTTCTTCTTCTTCTAATTAACTATGGCTCGACTAGGTTCTTATTTTTCAAAAGGTGTTTCCAGATGACGTCAACGTCTTCTATTTGACCTTTTCTTTTGAATGTCGACAATAAATGTGAGAATTCAGCCAAACATTTTCATTTCTTCTCAACTTCTCATAAATATCCAATCCAATTCGTATAATATATTCTCCATTCATTGCTCCTTATTTCTCGTTTATAATAGCTCTATTTTCTTGTCTCCAATTCTTTGTTCTCAGCCGTCAACATTTTTTTCTCTCCTTTTTCACCTACGTTTTCTTCATTTTTAATACTTCAGAAAACCAACTTCTCCAACTTCAAACATGGCTTTTTTGAGTCAAATCCAGGGAGGTTTTGCCCAATTAAAACAGAAAGCAGAGGCTGCTGCTCCGTCGATTGCTGGGTCATTGAACCAGTTGAAAGAGGCTCCGAAATTCATGGAAAGTGCATTCAAGACAGGACTCAACAAGGTCAAATTGGACTCATTGGGAAAAGTTTTGAATGTTCCATCGCTGGGAAGAAGCCAGTCGCCGATTGATATTGTTCCAGTCATCACTGCTTTCGGAGAACATCTTCAGAATGCACACTTTGAGTAAGTGAATTGTTGAAGGTTTAGAGCAAATGGAAAGGAACTTCTGACATTTTCAAGTTATATTTCTTATAGAGTGACTTACGAATCGACTGGAGAATTCAAAGCAGTAAACGACGGGAATTCAGTCTGGTTAATGAGAGAAGGAAACAGCAGTGAACTGGCTATTTCCTTCCTCCCAGAAGAACAATACCATTTGGATGCTGTCAATTTCCACTGGGCGACTGAACCAATGAATGGATCAGAGCACACTATCGGAGGTGTCGGATATGCCGGAGAGATGCATCTCATTCATCGAAACACTCGTTTCGCCACCATGGCAGATGCTCTCAAACAGCCAAATGGTGTCATTGCCATCGCTGTTTTCTTGAATGTAATAATTATTTACTCATTTACTGATTATCATTGTCTTTACTTTTTCCAGGAATCTCATGATGACAATGCAACATTCTCTCCATTCATCAATCTGCTTCCACATATTATTTACAAAGGAAGTGAGTGCAAACTGTGCTCATTCGACTTCCAGTCGTTCTTCCCTATCGCCGAAAAAACCAAAGAATTCTGGATGTATGAGGGATCGGAGACAACTGATCCATTCCGTGAGACTGTTAACTGGATTGTTATCCGAGCTGCTCTTCCTATCAGTTCTCATCAAGTTAGTATCTCAAAATAGTTTTTCTTTCCAACTCCAGTAATTTTCAGCTCGATAAACTCCGTGAGGTTCGTGCTGGTCGTTACGACGAGGAGTTCTCTGACAAGGTTCCAATGAAACCACTTCGTCAAATTCAGGTGAATTCATTCATTCCTAATAGATCTTTTATTAAAATATGTCTATAATTCAGGCGGCCTCATCTCGCACAATCCAAAGCAGCTTTCGTTCAGTTGCCGGCGCTCCAGACCTCGGATTCAGACAATGAAATGACTCGACCTCCAATTGAATGTGATACACGTCTTCTCGTTCAATCATGCTTTCCATATACTAAAATATTACAATAATAACCCTTTTGGTTTCTCATAATTTAAGATTTGCAGTAATAATTCACTCCACTTTCCCCCGGAAGCAATAATTATTTTCTCTTCACATATTATTTTATTTCACTTTCATTTACAGGAAATTAATTTCTGATTTTCACATATGCCAAAACCTTTAAACCTAAAAAAAACAGTCTATAATTATTCCGTTTTATTTTTTTTTTAAAGAAATTTTTGAATAAATATTTGGTAAAAATAGTTTATTCATAGCATTAAAAAAAACAAAGGAAAATATGAAAAACGACAACAAGATACAACAAATAACATTTAAATTGAACAGGAAATTCTATTGAACAGGAAAAAATTAGTGAAGAAGTAGAAGAAACGACATAGTTAGTTTTTAACCAAAAGGACTCCGATCTGGAACAAAATCTGAATTGCAGCTAGCTTCTCTTTTCTCGATTGATGTCTAGTTTCTCTTGATGAGAAGATGTCATCAAGAGTTCTCCACTCGGGATAAGCATTCGAAAGAACACGATAAACATCTATTCCAGTTATCGGATAGTCGACATTTGACTCTGGACGTCCTTCGAAAAGACGAGAATTATTCATTCGATGACTGATGAAACAGGAGTCTTCACTCTCCATCAGAAGGCGTTGAGTATGTTTTCGAATCAATTTAACTTTAGTTTTCGCAGTGAAGTCAACAAGGTCATCTCCGAGTAAATCAATTGATGAACCAATTACACTCAGCTTCTTTTCATCTGAAAACAATATTAAATAATAGGAAATTCAATTCGAAGGTCAACATACTTTCAGTGAGAAGCGGAGGAAGTGCTTGTTTCATGAACTCCTTTGCCATACTATCCACAGAACTTTCGAAAGAGTGATCAGCGACGAAATTGCGAAGTTTACTCATTTGTCTATCCACGACAATTTTAAATTTCTCAGCGAAATGATCCTCTTGAGCATAATCCAAATCGATAACTCCTCCCATGTCAAACAATCCAATGGGCAGTCCACGACGGAGTTTGTGTTGATCTTGAATGAGAGCCTCGATTGCATCCGGAACCAATTTCTCCAATAAGTTAGCAAAACTCCATTGTCTTCCAGTTGAAATTGTAACATGAAGTGAGTGAACTTTGGAATCAGTTCTCGCTTGATGGATGTATCCTCTTGGAATATAAATTACATCTCCTTTTTCGATCCATCCTTCGAATACTGGAACACGCCCTTTCATCTCTTCTTCTGTGAAATTATCACTTGATTCAAGTGGCAATTCTTCATCAGCTGATTCTGGAGCCCATACTCTCCAGTATTTACGTCCTTCAACTTGCAACAAAAAAGCGTCGATTTCATCCCAATGAGGGGCAAATCCAGAAGATCCAGCAGGTGTCAAATAGGTGTTTGCACCAACAAAACAACCGAACTGTTCTTGAAGAACTTCACAAATATACCAGATACGATCATCGAATGTTTGGGGATTTACCAATTGAACAGAGCATAAATTCTGAAAAACGAGAATATCGTTATGACAATTCTTCTAAGATTTAGACACTTACATTGAGATGTTGCTTGACAATTTGGGGATAAACGCGTCCTTTTCCATTCAATGTTGTTCTAACCCCATTCTTATACTGAGCAATATTAATATTTGTTCCATACTCCAAATGATTTTTTTCCAAAAGTTCACAAAGACGAGCAGTGGAGAAGAGATTACCAAAATAGGTTGGTTGCTTTCGATGAACAACGAGAACATTCGATTGATAGAATTTGCTGAAAGTATCAAATGATAAAAACCATTCAGAAGTCTTTAAAAGTCTTACTCAAAGAAAGTTTGGACATCACATGGAGAGATCATGAATCCGAAAGCACGAGATGCAGTGACAACAGAGTCTTCATTTGTGAATGGAAACTTGTCGAAATCAACCAATTGAGAGTTCGATGGGTGGGCTGCTTTGTCTTTCGAAATGATATGAGCCTCTCTATCTTTTCCAGCAATGAATCCTTCGTCATCAGAATCCGCATCCATTTCAGAGACAACTGACTCCTCATCACTGATTTCTTCCTCTTCGTCTTCCATTTCCTCATCTTCTAATTCTTCTTCATCCTCTACTTCTTTCTCATCTTCAACATCTTCTTCATCCTCCACAGATTCAAAATTAATGTATCTTTCGACATCATTTGGATCAAGAATCATCTCACTCTCATCAATATCAGTTTCATCTTCATCCTCAATTTCTTCATCTTCAAACTCTTCTTCGTCCTCTAATTCCTCATCTTCATACTCTTCGCCTTCAACTTCATCGTCACTTTCCAACTCCTCTTCATCCGTTTTCACAACAACGGTCTTCTTGAATTTTGTCTCTCTTCCATTCGAGATAAGAGTAACTTCATTATCATTATCTGGCTCTTCGACAAAGTACGTGGATTTTGTGATCTCACTCAGTGTAGCAGTTGAATCTGAGAAATCAATAATTTGAAGAATCAATAGAAAAGAGAATATCTCTTGGATACACGAGTATACTTTTTTCTATTTTGGTAATTTCGAAAATTTTGAAATCTTACGTTTGTTCTGCTTCTTGACCACAGCAAGTTCCTTCGGTTTCGTATCAACTTTCTGTTTTTTATTTTCAGTTTTTGGAGAAGATTCTCTATTTTTTCTCTTCTTTCCTCCACTATTTTCTTCAATTTTTCCGTGGGAAAGTACTCTTTCTGGAATATCCAATCCATCGAAGATCTTCTTTGGTTTTGCTAATTTAGCTGGATGAACGAATTTTGGTTCATTTTTTGGTTCTTTATAATGAGAAACAGATGCACTTTTTGCCTCTCCACTCTCTATTGTTGACCAAATATCATTGTGTTTCACAGGTGATTTGGCTGGGGATGGATTCGAATTCAATCCATTTGAACTCTTTTTCTTTCCCATTTTTCTCTGAAAATTCAGAATAAAAATCAAGGAAAAAACTATGAAATTAAATCAGAAAAAAACTAGTTTTAGGCCATATTCAAAGATAGATTATTCGCGGTGAGTGGACGTCATAAAGTGTGGAGAAGATGGAATCAGAGGGAGAAACCTAGTCCACGTCCACCGAAAAGAAGAAGGAATACAATGGGAAAAGAAGAGAAAAAAGAGAAGAGGGGCATGTTGCATTCTCAAATAAGAATGAAGGTTCTTTTTCTTTCCTTTTTTATCTTCTTTTTGTGGAACAGGAGATACAGAGCAATGATTGATGCAATTAAACATAGAAAACATAACATAGCATGACAGAAAACATATGAGATATGGCTCATAGTGAGAATGAAAAAGAGGTCTAAACCAGGACGTTATGTGAGATTACTTGAAATCTGAAATTTTGCTGAATTGCTATCTGAAATCCACTTTTCAGTCAGTTTTCGGAAACCTAGATAAATCATGTTCTGTTGGTTTCCAAGTCATTTCGATTTTCTTTATTACTGTTTGTGGTATTTTGCGGGTAAGAACAAAACTGCAAAAAGTAAAAAAGAAGTTAATTTCCACCATTCAGTCCACCATTCAGTACCAGTTCCAATTTAGGTACGAGTCACTACCTAAATTGGTACTAAAGATCCCAGATATCTTTGGTTTGAGAAAGAATAACTGAATAAAATTGACCAAAAAGTATTGAAAGAAAGCTCCTTCACTTAGAAGGTTTGGATTTCATACTTCACATGAATATAGGCAATTAAAGAAAAGTTGCTGACAGACAACTGTCAACGCGGATCAAGCCCTCCTTCTTTTTCGAATTATCCTGAGTCACCCTTGTATATCAAATACCGTCTGATAATTGTTGCAGGTGGTCCACTATGATTGATATAATCTACTCTTCTTCAAATCTTCAAAAATTAAGAGATCTCACAACCACATTTCTCATATTTTTCAATTTCAGACGTGTTTATCTGACCTCATCCATCCACTTTTTGGCGGCAAAAAACATTATTCGTCTCAAATCTGCGTCTCACCGCCTCTCTTTTCTTTTGACACATCTATTCGATTCCTCTCGTATTTCTTTTAATTCAACACAAATAGAAAAATGGTGAGTTTCAATTTGTTACTCTCAATTCCACATTGAATTTTATTCCAGAAGTATCATTTTCTCGGTGATATGGAGTGTCCGTCGTGGCTTCTCGAGGAAATCTGCACCAATTTTTCCAACCTTGTAAGTGCATTCAGCCTTCTTTTTTCTTTTATCTTCTAATTCCAGACGGTGCTGAAATTCAAGCAATTATGTAACCGAGCATCTCATCTTATTCTCTACGGACATGACGATGAAACCGTGCTTTCGGATACTTCAGAAGGAATCAGTCAGTTTCTTTTTCTGAATTTTAAAATTCTTTAATTAATTGAATACATTTCAGACGCTGTAAATAATCACTCAAACCTGGTATTGATTGGAAATTGGTTACTTTTGAAGCCAGCCGGATATGATTGTCCATCTGAAGATCTTGAAAAAGAAGTTGTTCAACTCGGATTACCTCCAGAACACGGAAATCAACTTCGGAAAGTTTATGAAGTGAATAAGGCTGAATTGATGGAAAAAGTTAAGAACTCTGTTCATAAAGGTAGATTATAAAGTAAAAACTCACTTTGATCTCAATAAAAATTGTTTCAGAACCACATGCAACAGTTCTCGATTCGTCTCCAACTTCATTAACTTTTCAAACTGATTCACAAGTTTATGATGTTTCGATGAGTGGAAGTATGATGAATCAATTAAAAAATGGTATCAACAAACAATATTTTATCTAAGAAAAAAGTTGATTTCAGATATCGAAAATTCATTGACAAAAGTGAAAGATTTCGCCGGAACATTGCCGTCGGTCTCCAATTGATTTTACCGTTTTCTTTAAAAAAATACACTTGTAAATAAACCGATTCAATTTGAAAACTTTTCTCGTACAAGCACAAAAGCCTTGGAAGTCAGGAGTAGAAAATTTGCGTCTCGTACTCAAAACTTTTGGTTGACTAGAGAAGAAATCACTCGATTTGTAACTGACTTCCAATTATCGAACCGAAGTCCTATAATAGAAAATATAATCAGTTGTGAAATAGAGATCATTCGAAACCCAAAGAAATCTGACTTCCAGACTCGTGTATGTATTTCATTCTTCTCGCATTAACTAGTGAAATGGCTTGGAAAAAAGCATTGAAATCCACAGTGACAACTTACCGAAAGAAGAGAACCATTACAGTACTTAGAAGGTAATCATAAAGCGAAAGAAGTCATTCTCATTCTGTTTTGATATCCCATAGCCTTCTTCATATAAAAACAAGGCATAATCTCTAGTGAATACGAACGAGAGGTAACAACAAGGCCCACCTGATTACTCCTCAAACTGATAACAACTACTTCATTAATATATGTGAGCAGACGAGAGTGTTTCCATGCAAAAGAGTGAAACCAAGGAGACTCGAAACAAAGAATTGTCTCTTTATTCTTCCCGTTCGTAGAATATTCAGAAGTCTCAACGTATTTCTTTCTTTTTTTGCAATACATAATTCGTAATGCTCTTTTTTCGACATCAAGTAAGAAACATACGTTCATGGCCTGTGAAGAAGAAAATATATGTATTGATAATAGGTAAAACCCGTAACATTTTCAATCAATAGATAACAAGTATTTTCAGTTTTTCTCGTTCTAACTATAATTTATAATTGGTTTTCGCCTCATTACTATGATTATTCCTCAATTAAAACATCAGTTTATTGTGATAAGGTATTCTCTAATAATTCGATTTATATGATTGTTCAGTATTTTCAGAATGAAGTGCCCGACCAAAAATATATATTATTCCCAATGGTTTCGATAGTTTTCAATGGAGGAATTGGTATGTTTTGTCAGATGTACGTAATTCATTTATACTTATTTTCAGGTAACCAGTTATTCGAAGTGTTTTCATTACTAGGACTTGCTCAGAAACTGAATCGAACTGCCATATTCAATGCGGATGATTATGTTCTTCATTCCAATTTAGTTCTTCTGAATGACCAAGTTCCACTTGTGGCCAGTAGAGTCATCTCTATTCCTCTCGAGGTAAATTATTTCCTGGTAAATTACCAAAAACTTTTATTAAAGATATCTGAAACTACAAAGCACATCTATTCACCTTCATGTTGTAATTATCAATTTTCGTCGATTCTCGCTTGTGACCAGACAAAATTTATTGTAATTTATGGCGGATATTTCCAGGTTTTCAAAGATAAATTTCTCTGTGCACTCAAAAAATTTAGAGTTTTAAATACTTTTCTTCAATTGATTCATCAATCAGAAAATGGTTGAAACCTACAGAAAGAGAAATGATTTCACTGAAGAAACTGATCAGAAGGAAGGATGAACTCCGTTTCAAGTGAGACTCATTTCAGATTTAGAATTAGAATAAATTCCCATTTCCAGAACATGTGTTCATGTCAGACGAGGAGATTTTCTATCAGATGGTCAACATGCTGGAACTGATAAAACATTCACCATCAGAGCAATTGATCATCTCTATACTCTCAGTAAGATTCTTCTTTTTATTCTCTAATTAAATTTCTTATTATTCAGATTCGGGACTTGTGTTCATATTCAGTAATGATCCAAAATGGGTTCGTAGTGAAATTGTAGAGCATTTGGATTATCAAAATGATGTGAAAATAATGAAAACGTCTAAAGACGATGCAATCAAAGATCTCTATTTTTCTCAAGTTCATTGTGATTCCGTGTTGATTACAGGTAAGAATGACATCAGAAGTCTCTATCGCAACCGTATGTTAGAAGGTTTCTGTCTACTAAAATTTGATAAGTCAGTCAGAGAAAAATTATAATTATGAAATGTATAATAAGTTAAGTTTAAAATTAAGCTAAAATTTGATAATTCGTTTTTTGTTTGAATAACAAACCAGAGTTATCAAAAGAAGCGTGTGTGAACTGCTTAATTACGATCACATATTTACGTATGGCAGAAGATCAAAAGAAATGTTGCACTCACGAAAGCAAACTCTCCAATTAAAGCTTTTCCGTATGATTCCTTCGAAAAAGGCAAAAATTTGGTAGTGGAAAGTAATGTCTTCAAGTGGTTTTTACCTGAAATTTGAATGACTCCACTCCAAAATCTTTAGAGTGCAAAAACGTTTCCAACTAGAAAAATGATTGATTTTTGACGTTTTTCACTCTCTCTAAACCCTTTTTCCAGCGCCATCTTCGACATTTGGCTGGTGGATTGGATATCTTTCGAAGAATCAATCAAGTGTTTACTACCGAGATATTCATGAAACAGAGGATACGGTAACCTCTTTTCCGAATTTCTTTCCCCCATCGTCTCGTTTTTGCAGGTAAAATATCAATTAGTCGAAGAAGATTTCTTTCCCCCAACTTGGAAAAAGATCGGAATCTCAAGAAACGGGTTGATCATTTCAAAATAAACTATTTCATTATTATATTCTCAACAAAAATACAATTTACTGAGAAATCAATTCTGAAATTTATGTATGAAAGATATGGTAACACACGGAACTGAAATACATGGGGACTGAGCGTTTTGTTGTTTTTTGGGGAAGGAATAAATTCAGAAATAGAAAGATCTCGGTAGATCTTTATGAGAATTAAAAATATAAGGATTAGAGAAAATAGAAATATATATTGAGTACAAAAATGTTTGGAGAGAAAAGTGAGAAAAAATAAAATCTCTATAAAATCAACTCGTATTCGGGTGATGTTCAAAACTCGGAGCAATTCGAAAAGATGCCATTTGTTGCAAGAAAGAAAGAAATTAGAGATATTGAAAATGATCGAATCATTGATTTTTTCACAAGAAAACATACAAATTTGAAGGCGGAAAGAAGTGATTAATATCTGTAAGTACCTCTTTCATACTGTCTTGTTGACATATCCATGTCATCATATTCATCAAATCCATGACGATCGTATGACGTTTGTCGTTGTGGTGCTGGGGGTGGAGCTTGTTGAATCGGTTGTTGTTGTGATTGTTGTTGCATTCCCCCGTATGATCCAGTTGCTTGTTGGACACTTATACTTGGCATTCCTGGTCTTCCACCTTGCATTGGAGGGGCTAAATACGGTGGATTCATCGATCCCATTTGACCTGGTCCACCCATTTGAGACATTGATGCGATTGATTGTTGAGGTTGAAGTTGAGGAGGCATCTGACCGCTACCTCCTTGGAATCCCTGGAAATCAGATCAGGTTAGAAAAGCAGAAACTTTTAGACTTTTATTATAATTTTGTTATAATCAACTGCGCTGTTTGAAAAGATTTCTTCGTCATCAGTAATTCAAAATGTTCAAATCGAAGCTTGACAAACCTGCATCATTTGAGCTGGAGTAAACAGAGTACTTGGTCCTCTATTTTCCATTGGATTTCTCTTTATTCTTGGTGGAGATCTGACTGGTGGATGAGTTGCTCTCCAATAAGCTTCCATAAAATCAGCCAAATGTTCACATGCGTCTTCCAATTGATTCTCGTCAAGTAGAACGTCGAACAGCTCTGCTTGGCACTGTGCCAACTTTTCTGCTGCCACCATTTGCACATTCATATTCCTTGATTGAGACTTTCCACGAGATTTTATTAATCGTTGGAGAACCTGAAAAAGCCAATGAAAGACTGATTTTCAGAAAGAATAACTCACTTTTGGACTGGATATTTTGATATATACATGAATCGGAGCAAGACTTGTTTTCGCTAATTGAGATGGATGATTGATTGTGTCACAATCAAGAACAACTAATTGCATTGACCGAGCCAATTCAAAAATCCTCTCGATTTCTGTTTGAATTTCAGCCAAACTGTTACTCGTCCTTGAATTAGCTCTTTCCATCATTGCTCGTTTATTGGGATTGTTCAGAAGACTTCGTTTTGCAAGTGATATATCAGCTGTTACCCTTGTTATGATTATTCTGAAAGTAAACGAAAAATATATGAGAAAACTGTGAAATATACACTTACCTTCCTTCAAACCGATGTTTCAAATAATCGAAAACCGCTTTCTGCATCATATCAGTCACTTCATATCCTTTGAGAGATGGTCCAACTAGTACAACTGGTCTCATTGAAGGAACAACATCATACGGTGGAACATTCTCCTGTTGCACTTTCTTGAATATTAACTTTTTCTTTTCTTTTGTTGGAGGAGTTGTCACTATATTCGTCATCCGTTTCGCATTGTACTCATCGTCATCTGCAAATTTTATATCATTTTTGAGTTATTCAGTTTAATATTTTCAATTTTTTCCCTGAGTAATCAAAAAACTGCCAACTGACTAAACATAGTTCAATATTAAGAAAATATTACCATACTCTTGCGATTAGGTGCACTTCTATAGCAGGTTTTACAGTATGAATAACTTTCAAGAATCAAAAAGCTGATTTTTGCCCTTTTTAGCACCGTCCTTACTGCACACTTCCTTCTTAATTCCAACCCAAAGTCGAGCAATATATTTCAATCCTTTACACTTTTTTTTTGATTGTTCCTTCTTTCAAACTCAAATAAACTAACCAGGAGTTGGGGGAGTGGAGCCTCTTGATCCACTTCTTGGCATCATATTGTCCAGTGCACCCAGATTAGTTGCAGATGTCGATTGCTTACTACAATATGAATCAATCTTCATCAATTCTCTTTTTTCTTCATTAATCACTTACAATTTTCCTGATTTTGCTGTTTGTTGTCTCAAAGATTCCAGTTTAACAGGAGATGGAATGAATCCAAGATCGTGTCCTTCCTTGACTAATCGTCCAATCCACCAATCATTGTTGTACTTCTGAAATCACTTTCAGTTATTCTCAATTCATCAGAATCTCCATTCAAACCTCTTTGACGTGCAAGAAATCTTTGATTTTGAATGAAACTGCACATCCGTGAACCGGTGAATCATCGTCAACACTTCCATCGTATTCTACATTTGTACATACAGCGAAAGCAACGGGTTTGTACTGAAAATTACAAATTTAGATCAGAAAATGAATACAAAAACAATTCTCTAGACAGGAAATTGGAAAATCTATACGATTGTATGTTATCGGAAATCTAGTATACTGTTAACCAGAATACAATTTCCGTCTAGAATCAGAGACCGCCTACTCATTTCTCGGAAACCCCCTCAATCGGAGACTTTTGTCACCAAGAAAAACAAATAAGTGAATTACCTTAGCTCTCTCAAGTTGCAAAGCGGCCTGTCTCTCTGCGTCTCTTCGAAGAGTTTCTCTGTTTCCGGCTTCAAGTTCCAACTCATCGTGATGACTGAAATTTGAGTCGCCGCTTCCCTGAAAAACCATGGATTACCTAACAACAAAAACTGTTTAAAACAAAAACAAACCCTTCTGCGGAAAGCCATCTAGCGGCCCGTCAACTCTTCGACGCAGCGTGACCTTGTCACTTTTCTCTCTTTTTTGTCCCGTCGTCTTCTTCTTCAGCTTCTTCTTCTTCTTCTCTTCCTTCTTCCCACCGACACTTCGCCTCCGCTTCTTCTGACGACTTCAATTGTTGTCGTCGTCGTCGTCGTCCGCTTCTTCTTCTTCTTCGTCTTTTTCAACTGCTCCTTCTGCCGACTCTCCCCCCGTCGTCGTCGTACCGTTCTGCTGCAATTTCATAAATCAACCAAAAGTGCAATTGGTTATTCATTGGGTGACCCCGTGCGAGAAAACGGAGAGCCTCGTCCAAGCGTCAAATGTCAGTTTTTGGAAATTGAAGACGTTTGGAGCGGCGCGGCGAGCAAAATAAATGACAAATCAAGAGGCGAATGACAGATGGAAAATGGAATGAATACGGTAGGAAACGGGAGAGAATTAATTCAGAAGACGTGTTCCACATCACAATAATGTGTCAGTTTGATATTAAAAATACAGGAAATCCCATAAATTCTTACGAGATGAATGTGAAGGGGAAGGAAGAAGGTGGAAAATTGGAATTTGGAATTTGGAAAATATGGAATACGAAAATGGACATTTTTGAGTGACACGAGAATGTGATCCAGGGAGAAATAGGTTTTTTGGGAATGAAATGAGGAATTTTTGATGAAGAACAGGAAAATAGCAGCATTTCAGATGTATTTGGATATGAAATACAGTACACGAATTTGTTCTTCTCGAACAAACTGGGAGCAGTTGATTCTATAATTCATTTTCCGTACACGTTCATGGGAAGAAGAGTTGTATTCGTTGCTTTCAAAGGCAAGCAACTAAATTTGTAGATCTCAAATTGGTAATTCTATTCAAAAACATTTACAAACGAACAATTAGTTTTTGTTTTTGTGGGAATTCAGGAATTTGTTCTAAAACTATCTCACTCGTGACCTTCTCATGTTCTATTCTCTGGAATGTATTTAAATGGACAACTTCTCGAAAATGAGAAGAACCAAGGAACGAATAGAAAAGAAATCGATCAGCTCGCTGCTCGTCGCCGTCATTGTGTGCAAAAGTTGGAAGAGAAAAGGAGGAAAACACTCGAAAAACAAAAAAAGTGCCAAAAATTTATGAGCACCCACCACCCCTACCACCCTACCACCACTAGGCAGAAGAAGAAGCAGAAGCTCACAAAAAGAGATGGAGAATTTGAAGAGAATGTGGAGAGAGAGAGAGGAAAAATGAAGAGAGACGAAGATATGTTAGAGAAAATAAGGAAAAGGAGCAGGGACAAGAGGAGCGCGGCTCCTTCTTCTTCTTTCTCTAGACACTACTTGAATCTAGTTGGTTGGGGAAAAAGACAGAAAGAGAGAGCTCAACGGTTGATATGTGGAAAAAGAAATGAGAGAAATGCTCACACGGATAACGGAGTGAGCGAGAATGCACAAGTGAGCACGAGAGCACAACGTAGCAGTCGACGAGATGCATTTTCATCAATGCAAAGTCAATAGAGACGGATGAGTGAAGAAGAAGAATATAAATATATCTATTGAGAAACAACAAGGTCACTGAGATTTCAATGTTCGAGTTCAATGTGCTTAGTGTAATACATTACATTCGGGAGACATTTAGGTGAAGGTTTAGAAATTAGAGTGTATGTACCTACTTTGTACTCAAATATATCCCTGTAATTTCATGAATGCTTTTTAGAATTAATACTGTTACATTGTGATGTTATTGTTTTTCCTACAAGCATGTTTTTGAAAACTATTTGAGCAATCTTCTTGAGAGATTCTTTTATTTTTGCTGACTTTCGATTCACTTTTTGATAAATTTTACTCTAATTAGTGCTTGACAAAACGGAAAACAAACCTATAATTATTTATGTCAACCCGTTATTAAAAATTATACTTCACGTAACCTTCAATCCCTTCTGAAACCCTAAATCTGACCATAGTCAACCTACATAAATTCTTAATGAAAAGTAGCTCGGATACAGAGGAAAAAAGTGAAAAATACGAAATTCTGTGTTTAAATATTGATATCATTTTCCGAGAACGAATCGAATACTGAATTCAAAAAAGTAAAATTCACGAGTCCACCTCCTCTAAAGTGTACCATAAAACCCAATTCGATATACTCAAAAATTCAAAAAATGCAGGTGTCAGAGAATATATATTGAGAGCTGTTTCGAGTGACAGCTTTTGCGTGTCTCACGCCACTTTCTTCTTCTTCTTCTTCCTCTTCTTTTTTCGCCTTTTTTGTCCATTTTTTGGCGGTGAAGGTGCCAATTTGATCGACATAATTGCATTTTCGAAAGACGGTGATGCCTACACAAAAGAAAATAAAAAAGAAGAAGAAGAAAGGAAAAGAATAAGATCATTTAGGGGGAAAGGATGAATGGAAATGAAGACGAAGAAGATCAATTTGAAATGGAAATTGAGGTTAATTGGTTTCGGATTGGCATCTCAAAAACATCTGCCAAATTGGATATAAGGCGGATCGTTTCACAACCTGATTCCTCTTTTTGTTCTTTTTCATTTGAAATATGTATTTAAACAGATGAACAGAGGAACAAATGAAAATCTCATTCCAATCTATCAATCGAAAAACCTTATCGAAAAACAACCCGATTTCTTAGATGCCGTACTCCAACCAAGTCATCAGACACTCTTTGAATATTTCCCATATTTCAAACGATGCAAACTTGTCAACGTCTTCTTCTACTTCTCATCTCTCAAAACCACTTGACGCAGCTCTATCTGTATAACTAATTGTGAATTCTGTCATTCTTTCCATTCTTTATCTCTTCTTCCAACACGACGACGTCTTTCATTTTTTCTTTCCGCGTACACGGAATGACTCCAAACGCCGCGCGTAGTGTATCCGTACCAAAAAACAATGCAAGCCAAAAAAGGGAGAAGTGTTGGAAGTGAGTAGACGCAGAGCTCGCCACCCGCTTCTTCATTGTGAATGCGGCTCACACGACGACGTCGACTAGAGGGACTCGCCACGAAACACACACACATGCAGACCCACAATACTAATGGAGTTAGGCAGAAGAAGAAGAAGAAGAAACGGGAAAAGAAGAAGAAAAAAGGAGAAACGGGATGTGTTTCTCACGACGGCGAAGGCGTACTTGCTGTTTTGAAATGAAAAGAAACTAAAGTAATAGTGAGAAGAAAAGTGAAGATCATAAATATGAAAAAGATTTATATACGGAAAGATATACAAAGAAGTATTCAAACTTTTGCGAGAAAGCACTTGATGAATCTGGGAAAAGAAGGAAGATCTCTTTCTTTCCGGTAAATGGAATAGAAGATATTTGGGTCTATTTAAGTTTAGGATTTTTGGTACTTTTAATTTTACAAATAAGATGAAGAAGATCAAAAAACCCAGATAACTTTCATTATGGTGCTTTAGAGATTTCTGGTACATAAAATGGTTTACTTATTCTGTTACTTGTATACAGTGTCCGCCCCAAATTGTTCCTACATTCCTTAAAACACTTGATGATAATCCAAGATATTCTCACTTAGCAACCCCCAAACAATAATAGTTTTGGACAAAACAGTCAATTTTCTCGAATCAAACAGATTTTACATAGTTTGGTACCTCACGTACTCACTACTAAAGGAATCCAACTATATAAAAGTTTCTGCAAAAAGAGTAAAAATTGTTTCCCCTCCGAGACATTCTGCTTCTACCTTCACATCCATTATTGGGACTAATTGTTAGTTGTGTCGAGGAAGCAACATGAGTGTGCACTCTAATGAATTGCCAAACCAAATAAAGTGAATGAATGCCCTTGAGGCAAAAAATTCTTTTTATTTTCTAATTAGAGGGACAATCAAAGAAAAGAAAATCTCATTTGAATTGGTGAGTCGACCTCATTTAGGCACGAATAATGCGAACACGGCGAACTTTCTTGCGACGGTATTGTGGTGCAGCTGCAGCGGCTGCTCCTCCTCCGGCTGCACCTCCGTATCCTCCTGCTGGTGCAGCAGCTGCGGGTGCTGGAGCTTCGGCTGGAGCTGCAGCTGGTGCTGGTGGTGGAGCTGCAGCTGGTTCTGGTGCTGGAGCTGGTGCAGGTTCAGCTGGTGGTGGTGGGGCAGCAGCAGCAGCGGCTCCACCGTATCCTCCAGCTGGAGCGGCGGCTGGAGCTGGAGCTGGAGCTGGAGCTGGAGCTGGAGCTGGAGCTGGAGCTGGAGCTGGAGCTGGTGCTGGTGCTGGGGCTGGTGCTGGAGCCGGAGCTGGTGCGGCTTCTGGTGCTGCGGCTGCTGCTGGGGCTGCTTCTGCACCTCCGGCATCAGCGCCTCCTTGGTATCCTCCAGCATCTCCACCACCTCCTCCTTCAGAATATGTGCTAGTTCTTGGTGGACATGGACAATAAGCAGCATCTGGTCCTGGGGCTCCATCGGTTCCTGGTGCTCCAGCTGGTCCGTCTGGTCCTGTTTCTCCGTCCTTTCCTGGTGGTCCGGCTGGTCCTGGTGGTCCAGCAGGGGATGGTTGAGCGTATGCGTCTTCTCCGTTTGGTCCAGCTGGTCCTGGAGGTCCTGGGGGTCCTGGTGGTCCTGGTTGGTTTGTACTGGTGGTTCCGTCGGCTCCTGGTTTTCCGTCTGGTCCTGGAGCTCCTGGTTGACCATCTGGTCCTGGTGGTCCTGGTGGTCCTGGTGGTCCTGCTTCAGCGTATCCAGCTCCTTCTCCATCTGGTCCTGCCTCTCCATCTGGTCCTGCTGGTCCAGCGTTTCCGTCTGGTCCTGGTGGTCCAGGGGGTCCAGCTGGACAAGTGATACAGTTTCCTGCAGCTCCTGCATAAGTGTCAGATGCTCCAGCTTCTCCGGCTGCTCCATCTTGTCCAGCCTCTCCTGGTTCTCCATCAGCTCCAGCCTCTCCTGGTGGTCCTGGAGGTCCAGCTGGGCATCCAGAAGCTTGAGCAGCACATTGACACTGTCCACCTCCAGCTCCAGCAGCATAAGCCTCTCCACCAGCTGGGGCAGCTGCAGCAGCAGATCCTCCAGCATATTGTCTCTTGACACGTCCAAAAAGTCCTTCGAAGGCAAGTCGTTCAGTTGGTGATTCGACACGGCGAGCAACCATCATTTGAGACCAAGCATCGTTTGCTTTGTGCTGAAAGTTATGTTAATGGAGGAGGCATGTATCCCTTCGAACCTTGAAAGCACTCATATCGTCAACGAATTCAGTCTCAAATGATTGTAAATCACCAATGATTGACACCATCGATACAATTGAAGCCGTCACAAGGACTGCCGCCACAGCGGTTCCAGCCGACAACGCATAGAACGTGCCGCTCGACATTATCTGAAAACAAGGGAATGAATAAAAAGAACTGGTTCTCTTCCAGATGGGAAATTAATCACAATGAAATTAAAATTACCTCTTTTCAAAGTATACAGAGAGTAGAGACGGTCGAGTATGAATCAAGTACCAATTCATCGTCACTTCCGCTTTTTATACTAATTCAATTTATCTTTCCATATAACTTTTACCGCTGGAAAAACACCGATAACGGTTCGTAAATACAATAACAAACATGGAAATAGTGTATGAAATGGAGAGACGCAGAGGATGAATAGTTTCGGAGATGGTAAACGAAACCAGTTGTTAGGGGTAGATTGAATCGCAGAACGAACATAAACTGCAGTTGTTTTTTCGTGTGAACATGAAAGAACTGCCACTTTCACTTATCAGGAACTGTTGACTCATGACTAATTTGGATGTTTATATGATTAGAAATGATAGAGAAACATAACGAGAACGGGTGGTATAAAAGGAAAAAATAATTGTGGAAAAGGCACTACATTCAGCCACCACAGCTGATAACGACGTCTATCAAAGGTAAATTTGCGAACTATTTTTTGAGGTTTAAACTATTCTCATAATGGTTTGACTGCTTTTCATTCTAAGTTAAGAATCTTCCCGAAGCTTCAAGTTAGCTGGAAATATAGTAAAATGCCAATGCTGTTCATGTTGTTCAAGATTAAAAGGATTACTTTTTCAGATGTCGTCGAGCGCTTCATTTTACGCGCTGACCGGTCTCACCGGAATCTCCGCAATCATCGTCGCCGGAGTTGTCTTTTCCTACCTCTCCATTCTTGGAGACATCAATCAATTTGAATCTGATTTCTCGAATGACATGTCTGTATTCAAAGTGAAAGCAAACGATGCTTGGTCTCAAATGATGGCTTCCAGAAGAATCGAATCTCCAACTGAGAAAATTGCTTTCGAAGGACTATTCCGTGTGAAGAGACAATATGCCTCCGGAGGTGGAGGTGGATATTCTGGAGGAGGTGGTGGAGGAGGATCTGGTGGAGGTGGAGGAGGAGGATATGCTACTTCCGGAGGAGGCGGAGGCGGCGGTGGAGGCGGATGCCAATGTGCTGCTCAAGCTTCTGGATGCCCAGCAGGACCACCAGGACCTCCAGGAGAGGCTGGAGCTGATGGAGAACCAGGTCAAGCAGGACAAGATGGACAACCTGGATCTGCTGGACAAGCTGATTCCGGAAGTGCTGGAAAACAATGCATCACTTGCCCAGCTGGACCACCGGGACCACCTGGCCCAGATGGAAATGCTGGACCAGCTGGTGCACCTGGAATGCCAGGGCCAGACGGAGAAGCAGGAGGAGCATCACCACCGGGACCACCAGGACCACCAGGAGCCCCAGGAAACGACGGACAACCGGGAGCTCCAGGACAAGATGGACAACCAGGAGCACCAGGAACATCGATTGTCAACTCTCCAGGAGGCCCAGGACCAGCCGGACCACCAGGACCACCTGGACCACCTGGACAAGATGGAGGAGGAAGTGCCCCACAACCAGGACCTCCAGGACCACCAGGACCACCAGGAAACGACGGTCAACCAGGAGGTCCAGGACAACCAGGAGGGCCAGGACCAGATGGTGGACCAGGAACTGATGCTGCTTATTGCCCATGTCCACCAAGAACTCAAGGAGGTGGAGGAGGAGAGTTCCCATCTGGAGGAGGAGGCGGAGGGTACTCTTCTGGAGGCGGAGCTGGTGGAGCATCTGCCGCTGGAGGAGCTGGAGGATATTCTGGAGGTGGCGGAGGTGCTGGAGGCGGAGGAGCTGGAGGCGGTGGAGGATACGCCGGAGGGGCCGGTGGTGGCAGCTACAATCGTCGATTCCATCAATAAACTTACTTGTTTGGAAATCAAAATTAAAGATTCAGTAAAAATAAACGATTCATTTGTAAAAAACGAGTTACCGGTATCTAAATACACATAAAATTGAAACAAATTTGTGAGATTTTGTTATGCTTCATGAAATACGGGCGGTGCAGTTTCTGATCGACTTCGCCTACTTCGAAACATAGAGGCAGCTCTTCCACGTGATATTTGATCTTTTATTTCTTTGAGATCAAATGGAAGAATTGTTGATTCTTTATGATCTTTATGTTGTTTTAATGCTGAGTTTTGTCGTGTTACAGATGCTAATCTTCTTTCGATATCTGGCTCATTCTCCCATGCTAATTTACAAACATTCAATTGTTCTGATGTCACCCGATGCATTGATAATCCTTTGATTTTCTCTCTGAAATTATCGGATTCATTCGTAGACAACTTTCAGACCACTCACCTCAAATGACTCATATCATTCCCAGATTTTCTTGTTCTAAATAATTTGAATCCAGTCACAACGTCTTCTAATTCTTTCTCATGCATTTCCTCATTCTTCTTCTTTGAGTACATATAATCTCTTCGTTTCCTTGAGAATGCAATCCATCCAATTTTCGAAAGAAATAGAGACAATTCGATGATTGTAAATACAGACATTCCCATGAACATTCCCATATTTCCTCCGATATCCGAAAGAAGTTCAGTCAGTGACATTCCACGTTTTTGAATGTATTCAGTATATGACATGTCTCGAAAGAATACATTCACCACTTGGAAGTTTGCTCTGCAAAAGAAAATCGGTTGCGTTAGAACAGTCTTTACCATGCGGTAGAATTTTTGTTGAAGTTTTGAATCAAACTTTCCAGAAGAACTTTTGGGTTCTTCTAGAACTTTTACTAAATTTGGGAACACAGAAAACTTGACAACCAGATATTTTTCTACCAAAAGCCGTTATGTCCAGCACTATCAATCCGTTTTAAAAATTCGTTCAACTTTCAGAAAGAAAAGACAAAAAACCAACTTCATATGTTGAATTCTCCAATCTCCTTGCTTGCTCAACCACATCAAAGCTCCCCTTGATAAACCTTTTCCATAAGAGTTGAATGAGTGATACACTTGACTTTTACATTCAACTCGACACTCTTCACAAGTTGGCATTTCAATATTAAACGTTGTTTGATTCACGACTTTCTTCATTTTTGTATCCATACATCGGTATGTTTCGTATGGAGTGCAATCATTGAAACCTGAAAAATGGGATTCAATCGAAAAGAAAAAAAGAAAATCTTACTATTTAAATGATTATAGATCGATGGAGAACATCCACATAACTTCTGGAAATATTGTGCTTTGCAAAGAGTTGAACACATTGCAGCAGTATATGGAAAGTTGTAATCATATCCTGGAGGCCAGTTATCAGAACAGTTTCCCCATGCACTCGATGATAATAATATATATTTCGAACTCGAAAGTGCAGAATAAACGACACTATCTGGAGAAACAGCAATTCCTTCCGATGCCAGGAATGGAATTTCTTCAGATGGATGAACGTAAAATCTGAATCCGTTTTCGAATGCACTTGAAAATACTGGAGTGACTCCATCTGTTTCCGAATCGAACTGTTCTTCCAAATGAGAATCCAGAATTATTTGTAATCCAGCAGCAATTCCTGGTTCGGTTTGCATCTTCATCCACGGTTTATCACTGCTTTGAACGTTTAATGTGAAGCATTTTCCCAAATCAGAGAAGATTGGGGTCGCATATTTACAACAATCGAAACGACGTCCTCCGAATGAACACATTTTAAACATGTCCCCACAAGAGAATCTGAAAATAAAATGTCTGTTTAATAATTATTATGTAGCTTGTTATTGCATTGTTAGAAATTTTTGAGTTTGAAGTTTCCCAATTAAATTGAAAACCTGACCAATTTCTATTTCACAATTAGTTTCATTGTTTTCCAGTTTTCCAAAGTAATAAGTTCAAAAACTCACCCCGCATCCATGAAGAATCCATCAGCTGTGAAATTCGGATGGCTGGCAACATACTGTTTGTATATGTTATCTCCAGAATGAAGTGACGGTCCACCAGCTCTTCCGTAAAGTGTCATTGCATCACTATTGAACATCATCAGGTAATCAAGTAAATCATCCGAGAGATCTTTGGTACTGTTGAGTGCTAAAATAGATCGTTGATCACTTCGAAGCATTTCTAGTTTTCTATTTGAAGAGTAAACTGAGGTGAAACAAAAAACTAACTTTCCACATAACTCCTTTTTATTGGGTTGAAACTACACACTGTTACACGTGGAAATTGCATTCCTCCCTCACTTAAAAGAAATGAAACCTGAAATGGAAATGGGTCTTATGTAATTGAAAAAGGAATAAACAAACTTGAGATACTGTAGGTTTTGAGAGAAACATATTGATGAGTGAAGTGACTTGAGTGAGTAACATTATCATCGAAGCTATCATTATAAATACCCAAAATACAAATGACCATTTCTTCCCGTTGTATATCCTTTTTGGTCCGTGGAGTGTTGTGGTATCTTAGAAATTTAAAATTGTTTTAACTAAGAAATAAGAGAAATCTCACTCGAAAAATGTTCAGACTCTCTCGTAATGGAGGAAACTCCTTCTGTATTTTTGATTTTCCTCAAATGTGCAACTGGAACATCAACTATCAACTGCGAGGCTCGTTTGGAGAATGGTTTTAATTCGGATAGAAATGATCCTTTGCTTGCAGATGGTCTGGAGAAGAATACTTTCTTTAGAGAAACTCATTCTCTGAATTAAAAAAAACTCACTTGATATTTGGCAAATCTCCAACAGTTGAGCACGAGGAAGAAGGGGAATTCGAGATTTCATCATCAAAACTATCAGACTGGAAATGGACCTGAAAACAAAGAGAAGTGAGTTCTAGCGAACTTTAAACAGTATTTGTGATGTCAGCAGGACATTTCTTATCTTTTCTGATAATTCAATTGTCTTTTTTCCTTTTTTGTCGACTGTACAATTTGAGTCAATATTAGTTTAAACTGGGAATGGAAATATATTGTTAGGAGTGAATGTACTAAAAAGAAAACATCAATTAGTTCTGGCAGTAAACAGGATACATTTTTGAAAGTCAATATAAACCTACTAGAAATTTCTCAGTAGTTATTTACAATTTACTGTAGGAATCAGAGTAGACAACAAAAATATTTCAGAAAAATTAGAAAACGTTTGATTTGAAAAAACTTACAGATTCCCTTTTATTCCTAGTTGATCTATCATCTGATGCCGGACTTTCTTGTTGGACGAATCGTCCCATTGGTCCGTCGTTATATAGAAGTGAGTGGTTTCTGAACGGATGGAATACAAATCAAAACTTTTGATTCTTTTCTTCTTAAGAAGAAAGTGCGGAATTTGTTTGAACTCTTTCTCTATTCTCTCGAGTCCCAAACGAATTATCGCCGCTTCTTCACTCCTTTTTCCCACCTGTGAAATACTTCTCGTTTGCTCACCGGATTTGGAGAAAAGGAGCCAGAGCACGATACTTTCATGACGGAACGGGAACTATTTGGAACTCACCTGACGCGTCGCATCCTGGAAACGAATCAGCTGGTTATTGAAATGAATCTGAAATTATGAAGTACTTTGTTTCATTTATATATTACTGTATTGTTTCATTCTAAAAACGGAACAGAGAAAGGTGAGAATTGAAGTGATGTGGCCGGAAAGAAGAAAGTATTGATAACAATTGAGAGATGGAAAATGGACTCACAGACAATTCATTTTATCAATTTATACTACTGTGCTCCTGTCTTCTTCTTCTTCTTCTCCTTCTTCTAAACATCGATTCAAATCAATATACTATTTATTACTTCTTCATTGAAATTATCTCTTTTTCATACTTTTTTTTTGTTTTTTCCAGTTCCAAATCTATGTACATTTCATATTGTTTTTGATGAATCGTTATCAATTGTTTCAATACAAAAAGGTGTCAATTCAAAACATTTTTAAAGTTGGTATGAACTATATTCTACAAGTTTCCTATTGAATTTTTAAGTAACTCATTCAATTATTCTTTTTGAAGTTAAAATGAAATCATTTTTCAATTAGAACGTCAATCAGAAAAATCT
Source organism: Caenorhabditis latens (assembly GCA_002259235.3). Taxonomy (NCBI): domain Eukaryota; kingdom Metazoa; phylum Nematoda; class Chromadorea; order Rhabditida; family Rhabditidae; genus Caenorhabditis; species Caenorhabditis latens. Next base: position 10,187,621 of record CM056092.1, on the reverse strand, counting down.
GAATATTTTGGATTTTTAAGGCTTTTTAAGCATCAAAAAGGCGATTAAAAAAGATGGAAAACCGTCAAAAGTCAAATGATTTATTATCATTTCTTCACTGATAATATGGTGACCTTCGCTGTTTCAGCTTCTTTATCTTTCCCCTTCCCCTTCCCCTTCTTCCAGAAAAGAAGTGTATACAGAGTGAAAGAGCATTCGAAAACATAAAGACACAGACACTGTTCCTTTGTTTTTTGTTCGTACTCGATTGTGTGACGAACTTGTGCTTTTTCCACATGTTTTTAATCATATAGGTCATTTGTAGAGGTATAAAAATAGTTTAGGAGTTGACAACAAAGAATGTAAAATATTCACAAATAAAATATGAACAGAATATGAAATCAATTGCCATAAAACCTATGATCGATGTGCCCCCAGCAAAGTATATTTGACACGGTATATATTTTTTCACACTAGAGATATCAAAAAGTTGCCAACAGACAAAATATAGCGGAAATATTTATAAAATAATTCTTCAGTTGGAAAACAATTATAGCTCTCAAGACAGTCGAGATATTGTGCCACAAACTCTGAAAATTTTTCCTAAAATTTCTTTATCTGGAATTCGAAAACTTTGAAAGTAGTAAATGCGAATTTCGGAAGCATGAACAGAATTCGACTGACAAAGAGTATTAATGTAGGCGTTACTTCTGAAAACTGGTTCGAAGCTTGAATTCGGCGTTTTCTGCTGAAAAAATTCAACTGAAAGACTAAAAAATTCAAAGATTAAAAATGATGAGATAATCAGAATATCTACAACTTGCCTGATTAACGGGACTCTCACTTTCTCTGAGACGTTGATTGTTTCGGAATGACAATCCGAAGAACAGTCAGCGATGGAAACACGAAGATATTGCATAGGACTTTATGTTCAAGTCTTCATTGTTTTTTTAGTTGTTTCCATAACGATTAAAAAAAGAACAATCATTTCTGAAGAGAATTTGATACCTCTTGGCACCGTAAGACGTTGTTAATCTGAGCAAACGTTTTTCAAGAATATCTTCATTTATGTAGGTCAGCTAAGCGCCGTAGCTGTTGAAAATATGTTTTTGAAGAGAAGTTATCCATACAAACTGATTCAATATTGATGAATTAGCATTCTAGAATATTCTGTATACAACAAAGGAATATTACTTAAATCTCCAAAATGTTCAGAACTTCGACGATTCACTCATTTTCACCGAAACAATTTTGTGTGCTCATTCAGAAAAGCTACAGTAATCCGGGTCTGAGAAAGGTTTTTTTTCGTTCAGACAACAATCTGCCAAGTCGTATTCAATTCAAGCACATAAATAAGATGCATTAAGTCACATCCCTCGTTCGTATTATTATATGGTAACCTATGATACCTTTTCCTTTTTTATTTCGAAGCGACACCTGGTTCTCATTGAAATTTTTTTCCGATTGACCTGTCATAAATTGGGGGTTCAATGGATTAAGAGTGTCCTGTGAGTCCAGATGTGCACATCTTTTTGCACCTTTAACCTATTTAATCTTCTTCAGTCATTCTGGATTCATTTCGCCACCTTCACTGTTTTTATGTCTTCGACATGTGTTTTTAGTCTCTCTTATTTACATTATCTCTCTGTTGATCCCAACTGACTCTTAACTGAATGGGGTGGGATGGAGGCGGAGTCACCTGCCTCCTTCTGTCCTCCAGAAGAATAAGAAAAAGAAGATAACAAGAGGAGACACAGCGAGTTGTGCTCTCACCCGTTGTGCTCTTTATCATCCCGCGTGCGGACCCACTCCTATTCTCAACAATCATCATGCGTCTCATCAACTGCTCCTCCTTATTTTCTTTTTTTTCCGCCGTCATTTTCGTTTTTGGATCAGATGAAACTGATGTTGAGGTGAGTGTTCAAACAGAAGAAGTTTCAAAATTTCTTCAGATTTGGTCAAGATTGTCTTTCTTCAAAAAGTCTTTCTTCAAAATTAAACTCATGTTTATTCGAAGAAACCGAAGAATTTTTTGAATTTCAAATTTTCTCTTTTTATTATAGATGCAACTATTAGAGGTTTTTGTCATGAAAAACTGAACACTATTTAAAATCTTGAATGTGAGTTGGTTAATCGCTATCTTGTTTCCAAGACTCGAATCATATCAGATCAGAATCTAACCGAAAACTCGAAAAGCCTTTCCACATTTTTTACAGCCTGATGCTCCGCGAAACCAAAAAAAAAAGGTTCATTCAAAACCTAGAAGAACAACTGACACATTCTGAAAAAAAAACAAGAAATCATGAAAAGATCAACATCAGAGATCTTGCAAACAAACATTTTTTCAGTTGAAACCAGCTCTCAGTCCATGCAAACGAATCAATCCATGTGGTGCCACGATTTCCACGTATCCACTTTTGGAGCCAGATGCTGAAGAATCTTCTGGATTCGGAAGTGGAGCAGCTCCACCTGTTTACGATGAAATTCTTACAGTGAGTGGACATGATGCTTATGTTTCTTGAATTTGAAATCTGAATTTCAGCATGAAATTTACGACTTGAATGCCACACCAGAACTACACAACTCAACACTTTGCTCTTGTCCAGAAGATACTACTTGTGATTTTGAATCAGATTCGAACGTTGTCAAGGTTGATTACGTAAGTTATTTGACCCGACAATCTTATCAATTTGGTGCATTTAATTGTAGCACGTCACATTGCGATTCTGTAACTTGGAGACGATATCAACTGTATGCAAACGGAATGATGTGAATGTTAGAGTAATTGGTGCCGCTCAAGCATCTGGTATGTTTTTTGTTTTTCGCTGCTAAGTTTTTGTGACTAGAACGGTTTCGAAAAAACTTTTGGTTTCGAAAGTAAATGATTTAGAAAAATGGTCTTCTTATCTCCGTTTTTTTCAAAACAAAAATCTTCCAATTTTCTAAATCTTTTCGAACGAAATTTCTCATTTTCCCAACCATTTCCCATCGACCGAACCACCGAATCGCCCGGAAGCCAATCTCTCTTTTCTCTCAACTTTTATGATGGATCGTCATTCGTTTGTCCCCCTTCCGAATGACTCATCAAATCATAGATATCCGATTATTTGCCGTTTTGCTGAGCCATCTTGCATCATTTGGATGTCACAACAATTGTCATTTAACCGAGAATCTCCACAATCTGAGTGATATTTTCTCTGCTCATTACATCCATGTACTTTGTGTACAAAACGGCAACCAACACCCGAATTCCATTTCATTTTTTTAGGTGATAGTGTGCAAGAGGTTTCGAATGCTGTGATGTTCTGCAACTGCCCCAATGGTTTTTCTCGTCAACCAGCCGAATCTTGGTCGGGTCAGGACATCTCACTCAACTACAAGTGTCTTTGAAGTGTCACATCATTAGATAATTCTTTCGTACGGGCCACGCATCCCCCACTCAATTGTTTACCGTATCTTTTGCCACTTTTCTATATATCCTAACTCGTACGGTGACTAATAAGTGTGTGTCTTTTTATCGAACTGTCTAGTAACAAATATTTTTGCTCTGAAGGTTTCAAAAGATGATTCGGTAAAAAGAACATATTAATTGAAATTTTGTAATACATATTAAGATGAGTAACATGAAAAATCAAGAGAAAAGAAAGAAAACATGTTTTGATTCTTTTCTTGCGATGAATGGATGGCTCATTAGTGAGTGTTTACTGGGAATTTTAAATGAGATCCAATAAAGTACAAATAATTTGAATTAATTCAAAAATACAGACAATAATCAAATACAGTTATGTGTTTCTTCTTTTCAATAGAGATCCATATTTGTCTGATCTGCTATCATGTTTATAGTTACGATGTCGATTTTCTTTTGAGCTTCTTCGTCGACTAGACGATCTACGAGATCTTCTTTTATCTTCATCACAGTGTCTGCTTCTTCTCCTGTCATCATGACCTGCTTCTCTGATCTGAAGAATAATGTGATGAAAGAAAAGCAAGTTAGTGTCAATTTTCAGAAAAAAACTTGTCTTGATCAAATAATTCTACAGTACACCATACCTGCCTATCTTCATCAATGTATTGAATCCTTTCTCTGATCGGTTTCTTTTTTTCTTCTATGAAATTCTCTGCATCTTCGTTTTCAGATATTTCTCCTTCTTCCAAATGTCCTTTCTCCACGACAACTTCCGAATGATTTTTCGTTTCTGCTGGTTCTGCAAAAACGATCAATGTATGAACAGTATTGATATTTTTGAAAATAGATTTAATCCGATGACACATTCTATTCTGTCTGACCTCATCATCAGGTGTTCGTTCGAATACAGACCGAAATTCATGCAACATTGAGTCATTTTTTTTCCAAAAATGAACGAGTTCTGAAGCTTTTGAAAAAACGATATCGGAAAGAAAAATTCTTTATAGTTTTGGGTCAACTTATAGCGGAACGCATAAAAGTGAAAAGCGTTTCCGGTCGAGTTGGGAGAATATTGCAGAACGATTGTTGCAATGGTTTCTTTCTGCCGAATCATATTTCTCTTCTCTTTTCTTGCTGCTACGGTAACAGCTGAAAAATCAGCAACATGTTCCAGAATGGATGTTCCCGTACTTCAAAAGATTTCTCAAGGATTGTGTACAACTAGCTGCACTTCTCAGGTTCAGTTATATTTTAGAAACCGCTTTTCAAAATAGGTAATTATCAGAAATGCACGACTGGAACATGCAAGAAGATTAATTCTCGTCCGAGCTGTTTCTGTGCGGGATGTTCTCCAGGAAGTGCAGAAGAAGTTCCACTTGATTCTTTGATTTCAAAGCTCACACATTAACTTCAGCATAATTTCCTTTTTCGTATTTGCGGAATGAAATGTGACCTTTTCATCTCAGCTGTATTAGTTTTTTTGGTATATTTTGTCAAACACCTGTTAAATAAGTCAACAAACACCCCAGCAAAAACCCATCATGCTATTCTGTTGTTATCAAAAACCACACTTGTTCCGCCCACAACAGTAATACAAGTGCCACTATAAAAATCGGGATTCAGTGAATGTATCAACAGAAAAGAATTGTGATGAACTTCCGCACTCTCTTTTTCGCCCTTTTATTGGTGTCCTACACTGTGGCTGGAATTGACTTCAGTACTTGTGCTAGAATGGATGTTCCAGTTCTTGATAAAGCTGCTCGTGGACTTTGTATCACAAGTTGCAGTATGCAGGTGACAGAACCAAGTGTAATGTTTAGTAAAATACATTTTCCAGAACTGTGGAACCGGATACTGTGAGAAACGCAGAGGAAGACCAACTTGTGTATGCAGTAGATGTGCGAATGGAGGAGGAAACATTCCACTCGATTCTCTGATCAAAAGAGGAAAACGCTAAACTTCGATTGCAGATATTTGTGCTTGTACATTTTCGTATACATGCTGAATCCTTTTTTCTCAAAATGAACGACTTCTAGTAATTTTTTTGATGACATACCTGCTGTTTCGACTTTAGTTTCTTCTGTTTCATCCACTTCATTTTGCTCCTCTTCTTCCACGTCCGTTCCGTAATTCCAATCCAGTTCATCAACGAAACTGTTATCTTTCGCAGGTTGATTGAAGTCGTCCTTATCATCGTCCGGCGGTTCGCTAACATCTAAATAGACTATATGAAATTAGCAATGTCTGACTGATTTCAGTTACCCTCTGGACATTCTTCTTCTCGTCGCGGAGTAGACGTCATTGGCGATATCAAGTCTTCCTCATCTGATAAACGAAAATCGCTTTTCATTTCCAGAACTTTTGATTCTGAGCGTTGGTGCGTGGGTTGTTCCTCCTTCTCTGTAGTTTCAACAGTAACCAGGTCTGATACAGCGTGTTCCGGTGAATCAGAAACTGATTCTGAATCATCTTGTTCATCCTCGTGTTCTACAGTCTCAAGCCATTCCATTTCTTCATCCGACTCCCTTTCATCGTCATCTGAATGCTCCATCTCAGATATTTTCCGATCTCGTTCTGTATCATCCAAGTCTTCATCCAAATCTTCCAAACAGAAATCCTTCCAATCACTGTTTTCAATAGAATCCTCTTTTTGGCGCTGATTATCTTCTTCTTCAACTTCTTCGGTTCCGTCTGTGATTGCTTCTTCGTAGTCCACATCGTCCAAATTCATCAAACAGTCTCCACTAGGGGGAACAACTGAATCTTCTCTGACGAGACGAGTCAATTCATCTTCCTCCCGATCAACCATTGAACCGAAGCTTGTTGTTGATATCGGACGACCAGAAGACTCCGCATTTCTAGTTTCATGAGTTTGATGAGTCTGCACTTTTGCTAAATTTGGAAAGAATTCACTAATCACATCTCCGTCATCCTCATAATTTTCAGTATTGTGCTCTATTGGAACATTGAAATCTATTGTTTTTGCAATGGGGGAAGAACTGGCTTTAGGTTTTTCAGAAACTAAAGCTATGTTTTTATCGTTCATCGCGAGAAGATCACTTGCTGCCGATTGAGAAGGTATTGAGCTGATGTGTGATGCGCTGTCTGAAAGTTAACAAATTATTCATTTATTCCCACGCAATATTATGTAACTGGGAAGGAAAATTATAGACAGTACCTGATTGATCTTGAATTGAACCATCTTGCAAGTTCTTTAGCGCCGATTTCTTCTGGTTTTCTGCTTGTCGTTTCAATATAACCGCTATTCCTTCTGAAAATATTAGATTTAGAACAGTCCGATGAACCTGGTCAACCATTAGAAAATCCAAAACGTTTCATAGAGTCTGCGATCCTCTGCTGATCGCTCTTTTCATCATATGTAGAGTCACTATTTTTTCTTTCCGTTGACTCCATCCGAAGAATGACGGACTCTGTAACGAAGTAATGAAATCATAGGAGCGCATTTTCCTATTACCTGATATTGGAGCGGTGTTTTCGTTGATGTTTTGTACTTCAACATTTACAATAATCGTTTTTCCAGACCATGATACGGGATTATTTTTCCGTTCAAAATTGTGCTTGGAAGCATGTTCAAGTACAGCTTGCGTTTTCTTCACCGAATATAATTTCCAATCAATTACTCTCGAAGTTTCAAGCGGGCTATTGTTATTAAGAGTGGGTGTGTTGATTTTATCGGTTTTGCAAGACATTGTGGAAACTGAACTGCCGACTTGTTCATCCGCGTTCTTGTTCGGCACAACAGATATATCCTTCTTGGAAGTAGGCACAAATTTGTATTTAGAAGTTGATTCAGAGATTGTGCTAGTAGTTGTCTTCTGAGTGGCATTGTTGACAGTTGGAGGCATTTTCTTCTTCTTTTCAATGACCTTTACTTTGAACTCAAACGCTTTTTTCGGTTCTATAACAGGTTCAGTGAAATCATTTTCAGGCACTTTTGAGTTATTCCAGACGATTGGTTTTCTAAATGTCTGTGTTTTTTGAGATAGTGATTTTTCCGTGGATAATGTGGTAGTTTCGTTCACTAAGTGATTTTCGTTAAGAGATTTAAGCGTATTTGGAGATTTTGGAGGAATTTCCTTATTTTTATCGAAGAATTGGATCCTATCGGCAATGGTTTGTTTGGGAACTTTCCTTTCTCGAACATCTTCCTTCTCAGGCGACAGTTTCCTTTTTGATAACTCCGACTTTTGATGAATGTCTGTATTCTTCGTGTACTCGATGTTCTTATCTCTGCGTTGATTTTCGCTTTTCTTCGTTGTTATATCTTCCAGACGTTCCTTTTTCATTGTTACGGTAATGGAAGAACGAGATTTTCGGGAGTCGTCATGCTGATGCGCGTGCTTCCCATCCATTCGTCGGAGATTATCTCTTTTTCTTTCTTGACTATTAGACTTGTTATTACAGTTTGGAGAGGAGCCTTTTCTTTCATCAATTTTTTCAAAAGCTGCTTTTCTGTCTCTTCGTTGATCAGAAGATTTCTCTTTCTCGATTCTTTCCAAAGAACGAGATTTCCTTGTTTCCAGATGTTTCTTTCGTTTTGCTTTTTCCGAATCCAGGAATTTTTTCTCTTCTTTCTTCTTTTCAAGTAAATCAGGTAGTAGACTTCCAACTGATTTCAGCGAGAACTCAGCTCCTTGGGCTGTTTTCTTTACATTCATTACAGTCGGCATTCCATCATTGTTAGTTTCTAACTGGTTCAAGAACAGCCAAGTTTGAAGATCATCCTGATTATTGAATTCTAACTCCACCATGTTTCGGGCTCTCATTTTCTGAACAATTATTATTTTCAGAGAGAAGTTCTATTTTTATTAAACCTTCATTGCACGTGGCCGCATTGAGCATTGACGGTCCTTGAAGTGATGAGTACAATTCGGACAAATAACAACTCCCCCCGAATCGATTGCATTCTTCAGGCTGAAATAGTTGTTTTTCTGAAACTTTTTCGTACTCAGTTCGAATATACCACCTCGTAGGGAATTAGATGTAATCATCTGCTTTTTGTTCTTATTAATGCTCGTTCAAATATGGTTTCATACTTACTTTGACTTCAATTCTTCATTCTCTGTTTTTAACTTTTCGATTTGACTTCTCGATCCAATTAAAAGTTGTCTAAAAAGAGCAGAATGATCAACTTTATTTGAAAAAATGTTTGGCTCTGATGTTTTGATTGTCGAATTTGCTAAAGTAGAAGCGAAAGAAGAGACCGTTGATGTGGCAGAAGATGGATTACAGTGCTCGCCTAGGGCAATTGCATACATGTCTTCGTCGTCTCCACTCATATTTCTGAAAGATAACCGAATAGGAAAGACATGCAGATTCAACTAAGGTATCATTAAAGGTGTTAGAAGAACACAGGGTACATTCAAAGGCACGCAAAAAGTATTTTTAGTCAACGAATTGAGGAGAGATTTTGATAAGAATGAATAATTTATCGGAACAGTCAATCAATTTTTAGGACGAACAAGAACAATTTAAAAAAAGGGAAATAGTTTAAGAGTCGCTTTCATCAGCGAGTTTCAAAGATCCGAAAATTTGAGCCGGAACCGTTTTGGTAGAAATGTCCATATCTCCACCTTCTTCGTCTTCGTCTTCCTCCTCATCATCATCCAAGTCAATTTCATCGGGATTTTCGGTAGTGTCTTGTTGCACCGTTTTGCTGGCTCCACGAACAAAGGAAATATTCCCTTTATTCATTGATACTTGAGTGACAGTTCCACCATCAACTGGCTGTTGAGCTTGTTGATCGAGGGAGTCCATTGGATTGACAACTCCACTTGTTGTTTCCTGTGCTTTTCGTTCAGCATCAACACGCATTTGGACGGATGTGAGTGTTACATTAACATTATAAGATGCTTCAACAGAACGCCGCACACGAAGCATATCTCTGACAGTCGCTTCATTTCCATGAGCAACTTCGAAGGTTTTCCATGTATCCCAAAATTTGACATGAACTTTTGGATCGGAAATTTCTGCAGCATGAGCATATATAGCTCTAGCTCTGTCAATTTCTCCAACGGTAGTTTCTAATTGTGCGTATCTCAAACTCATTGCTCGTGATTTGTCTTCTGGAAGTTCTGAGATGGCTCGCTCGAATATAGGACGACATTGGGCGATACCGTACATTTCCTGGACTTTTTTGATGTAGATGTTGTACATCTGAAAATAAAAATTGTTCTCTGTCTGCGTCGTCTTGTAGCTTTACCAAATGCATGTCAGAACGATCGACTCCAGAAGTTGCTCTATTGTAAATGGAAAGTGCATGACGAGCCAGTCCGTGTTCTTCTTCGAGTTTAGCGTATAGCAAGAAAATGTCTGGAATTAAAAAATATTTATTCATTCTGCAACGGGTATTGACTGAAAACTTACATTTAGCATGAGTTGGAGGACAGTTTTCGAGACATTGTTCGAATAGGTCTCTTGCGCGTTCCAATTTCTTTCCGCCATATCTTTTTATGAACTTTACAAGATAAGTGTTCCAAATGTCGAACACACTTGGCCATTTAAACAAAGCTATTCCCTTTTCATAAGCTTGGAAAGCCAATTCAAAGTATTCGTTTTCTTCAAGGAACATGGCGTAATTCATGATCATTTGTGGCGAAGCAACACGCAATTCAATCATCTTATCGTATACTTTTCGACAGGATTCCACAGTGCCACAACATTCTTCATAATCAGCATACATGGCCCAGAGAATAGGACTTCTATGAACTCTTGCTTGTACTGATTGCATGTTTTCATAATCTCCTGGTCTGGGAACAGCACATGCTCTTCGCATGAGATCCAAAGCAGCGTTTGGTCGTCTGTACTTCATTTCCATTTCAGCATAGGCACACCACACATTTGCCAGCTCACTTACTCCTCCGAACTGTGAAACGACAGCAGTTTCGAAAGTTCTTCGAGCGGCATCCAAATCGCCATTATCTTCGTACAACTTGGCGAATCCGATCCAGAGATCACGAATCTTTCCAACTTGAATTTTCGGGTTCACTGACTTGACAGCTTCCTTGTATGTTTCGACTTGTTTGTTGTAATTTCCTTCATAGATATTAACCCGATTCAACCACTCGCCAACATTGTGTGGATTTTGCCGCAAAAGAACACTGTTCATCAATTCATTTTTTCGTTCCATAAGACTTTGATATCTGAAAATGAAGATTTCATGAGAAAATAAAGAAAACACTACTTACCTCTGGAACATCCACTCTAAATCGACTTCTTCCTCCGGATCGCCACTTTGTTCAACCTCTTCCATCATGATAGATACTTCTCTTTCTTCAAAAGCTGCATATGCGTCATATACTTGAGCGAAATCACGAACAGTAGACACTTTTGCGATGGCTTCCTCGTAAACATCGCGAGCCTAAATACATTCAGTTTTCATTCTAACTAAGTTAGCTTTCTAAAACTCACTCTTTCAAATTCGGCACTTCGAATGTAATAATCAGCAAGTGAACACCATAGAAATCCTACTTGATCAGTATACCGATATATTCCTTGACGAATGATGGCATCAACGTTTAATGAGAAAATCTTCACCGGATTTTTTGAGATCAGATCACAAAGCTGAGTCCAGAGTTGATGCGAAGTTCTTCCTTTTTCAGAAACGTTTTGATCCTGATTTACGAGAACTGTTAATTCTTTCGCTGCTTCGTCGATTTGATCTCGTTCGATAAGATACTCAATGTAGTCTTCACGAACTTTGGGATTCATTTTGAGATATCTTCTATAAACACGAATTGTGGTATCTGGAAGATCGTGGCTGGTGAGGAAATCGATGTACATAGGCCAAATTCGCATGTGTTGAGTCACCGGAAGTGAACGAAGTGCTCTGTCAAAAACACGGCGAGTTTCGGTGATAAGACCGCGTTTAATCATTACTTCACAGTAGCAAATCCAAATTCTAGGCATCTGAAAATTGAATATATAAAGATATGCTTTATTAGCAGTATGCCATCGATATTTTTTTAATGAATACCATCGATTTTTTTTAACCTGTGGAAGAAACTACCTTGTGCAATCTCATGAGGCAACGTTCGTATGTATCGCAAAGAGATCTCCACGAGTTTTCAGTTGGACACTTATTTACTATTGTGCTCTCCCTGTATTTGAGATAATGGTACCAAAGTTTGTAGCTCCTTTCAAAAATAGCGAGTGCACGCTCATAAATCTGAAAATTTTGATTTTATAAGTTTACAAATCATTCTACAATTACCAAGAACACTTGCTTAGCTGGTGATTTGTTTTGCCGCTTGTGATCGATATATCTCTGCCAACAGTTAACGGAAGTGGGATTACGAATAATATCCTCTTCGAATGGCACATCTTCTGATAACTGGAAAGATTGCTTCGAAATTGTATATTTTAGGTTTAGAAGTACTTACAATTCCTTTCATCGAATCGGCGTTAAATGACTTTTCCGATTTCGTTGGAGCTTCATTTAACATACTGGTAGATACATTACTGTTTTCTTTGCCAGTCATTATCTGAAAATGAAAAATGAAGATATCTTCCGCAAGTCAAAAAAAAATTATTTTCGAATGCTGTCTTTGCTCGTAAAGTGGCGCGCATGCGGACCAGATATGTACGCAATTGCGAACCGTAGGTTTGCCTCGTTAAATGCGTTGGCTTTTCACTTTTAAGATGAGATAAAAACTATCATCTCGAAGAAAAGTCTTTGGATTTCAAAATTGAAACATCAGAATAATTTTTATCCTTAAAATGTCGTCGTTCCGGCAGTTTGTGTGGGATCCAGTGCTTCTCATCAGTCAAATGACATGCCTTCAGACATTTTTCTATGCATCACAGATGTCACTGATGTTGTTCTTTAGTTTCTTTGGACACGAGCCACTCATATCTTCTGTGTTTTCAATTCAGGTTGTTTATTAATCATTTATAAACATATTTGAAAACCTTCAGATGCAACGTTCCATGGCTCTCATACAACTGATCGCCGCAGTTGGTGTTTCCTTCGCTTTATCGATCTTGGTTCAAAGAGCAAAACAGTGCCTAGATTTTGCTTGTACTGTACATTTTTTTCATTTGATCTGCACAACGATCTACAATCGGACACTTCCCACTCAATTCACATGGTTCGTTCCTTGTTAAATCTGTTAGTTTATAGTAGCATAAACTAGTATGATTGAAAGTTATGAAATATATTTAAAAACTACAATAAAAAAGTGTCGTCCTTCTAGTAATTTTTTTCTCAAATCCTAATTTTCAGGTGGATACTTCAAGTAATTTCAACAACAGTGTGCACAGTTCTCGGAGAGTATCTTTGTATGCGAATCGAATCACAGGAAATCAGACTAGAGGGAGGTCCATCACGATACGATTTATAAAGAATATATCATTGGTAACCATCTACCAAATATGCATATTTATTTCGGCTCCACAGTTTGCGGGTAAAGTTTTCCGTTTGTTATTATCGTTCTACCATACTCAGTGATAATAAACATTCTTTTTGCATTTTTTAACCAGCTCAATCATTGAAAAGTTTTTCTGAATCAAATTTTACATCGAATGCAAATTAACTATAGTCTGTTGGAACTGATTCATTGTTGACCCATTGTCTGTTCCCATTCTTTGTTTAATCTGTGTCGTATAAAAAGGAGAAGAACTGATTGGCAAGGTTTGACACCAGTTACTTATAATTTCATTGACAGGAAACGGAGTTCGATCACAGATAAAGGCTCTAATATGCAAATAATGAAGAAGATACGGAGACATCGACAATAAAATAGGCTCCTAAAACATTATAAATTAAAGAATGTTATGGGTGGCGAGACTAGGTACATTACAAGCAAGTTTTGGATGACGGAGTGTATGAACAGGTAGCTGCTATCAAAATTCTCATTTTTTCTGTGCTTCTTGAACCAGCTTATCCTTGATCGATTGCATAAGATCATGAGTTGCCGCTTGAGCAGGCGACAAGTCTCCGCTCAAATTATCCTTTTTGGCGGGCTCATAAGCGAACTTCAGTCCTTCAGCCATACCAGAGTTATTGGGCGACTCAGATGAAAGAACTGGTTCCGACTCATCAACCAATTCAATCCCCCATTCATTTTCTTCGTGGACAACAGCTTCTTCTTCTGGCTCTTGGATTTCCAAATCAATAATTTCGGATGCTTTTCTCGCTTCATATTCCTTCTGTCTGATTAGGCAGTGGTTATCGTCACAAAATGGATTGGGTTTAATACTTTCTCTTGGGAAAAAATCGGCCAATGCATTGTACCCGACGTAGTGGGAAACCTCTCCAAAGTTTAGAAGGTACTTCAAAGTATTCATAACGAGAAATCCGGCTACAACAGCCATTGTTGTTGGTAAGGAGGCTGCACAAACGCCATCTCGCTTGAGGGTACGCTCATCGATATTCGAAGCGACGACGAGTGGTGGAACGCACTGAAAGTCATAATTTTGTTGCACTAACAAAGCATGACCAACTTACAGCGAAGCATGCTGTTTTCCCAGGTTCAATGTATTGAATGTGACCAGAAACGGCATTTTCGCTAACACCAGATTCCATCCAAATTTGATTCTCTTCGTTACAAGCCATGTTAACAGCCATACGAGCTTCGAAGTTATCTACACAGCTGAGGACCAAATCAACTCTTGAATTTGTCAGCGATCCTTGTCTGAATAGAAAATGCTTGCAGCTTAATTGTGATGCATGTACATACCTGATTCTCTGCACAAACGTATCAAAGTTGTCAACAGTTGTAATATTGAAATTGTGAACTTCAATTTCAACATCCGGATTGACATGGCTGAAAGTTAAACAGTATTTTGAGAAAGAAAAAGTTTAGCTCACATTAGTGTGTCTCTTGCTGCTTCGACTTTACTAAGACCCGCCTGATTCGGTTGATAGAAAAGACGGTTCATATTGGCGATTTCGACTTTGTCATAATCGAATAGAATCAGCTTCCCTATTCCACATCGAGTGAGCATTTCTGCCACAACGCTCCCTACACCTCCAACTCCAACGACGGCGACAGTCTTCTCTCGAATTTTTTCGTAATCCTGAACGATTCCCATCCGTTGAAGAGCCATGAGACGACTATAAGGATTCGAGTCCACGACTTCACCACTCAGTTTTCCGATTTTTTCTCGGTATGGAGTAGGTTGTTTTTCCAGTTGAGAATTCCCAAGTTGATTTCCCGGCGCTTCTGGGGAATCCGCTTTTCGTTCCTCAAGCTTGTTTAGTGCATTTTTTAGTCGGTTTGCAAGGTCATCAATATTTTCAGCGAAACCAGTTAACTCGTCTTGTTGCTTTTTCATTCTCGCCTGTAATAAAACTAGAGTAATCGCGTTTAAACTATTACCATGATGAAATATTAGAAGCAGTTTCAAAAATAAAATCAAGAATAACCAAAAAATGCGTCAGTTTGAAAGTTGAACGAAATGCACTACAACGTGTCGATTTACGAAGTCCCGCCCATTTTGCAGTTTTGCAATGTGCGGCAATCTTTTTTCGCAAAATTGGCGCGTTTGTTCTCCGCAGAATTATTTCAGCCAGCCGGTTCGCGTATCGGATTTCTCTTGCAAGATTGGAAAAGATCGCCCAATTCGGAACAAAGATGAATAATAATGAAACAAATATGTAAAACCCCAGAAAAACACATTTATTTATTGATATATGCAGATTGTTCAATTATTATTGACCTTTAAAGGTACGACGTTGAGCTCTTTTTGCACCTCCGATAACTGTTTTTCAAAGTGATTCTCCCAGTCAAAAGCCATGAAGAAGCGTGCATTATTTGCCTGTTCTACAACCCATGGAAGATATTTATCTATCAACTCTTGGCGATGTCTGAAATTTCAAAATATTCTTCTAATTTTCTTGTTCGCGAAATAGTTTACTTTTTGAGTAGTCTCGCTCCGCCGAAAATTCCTCCGGAAACACACATGGGCAGACCGTATTGAATGCCTTCGAAGTATTTCACAGTTACTTCCCCCAACATATTTGTTTTTTGTTCAAGGGCGATATGAGTGAAATCATGAGTTTCACGATATCTGAAATACTTTGAATTACTTGATCAGTGATATACTAATTTTACTGTTACCTTTGCATAACATACAAATGATCTAAATCATTAATGTACTTCACAGCTGGTCGAGCATCAGGTGAAGTGTTCAAACGTTCGAGAAAACTGAAAAACTTTTTTTGCAAATACTTATTTGAGCGGATTTATAATGAACTGAAGGTGAATATACTTTGAGTAATGTTTTCCCAACGTGCCCTCTGGAAGACCGGCCAGCCATTTTCTATCGATGGTCTCGTTCGAAATTCGAGGTTTCTCTTTGAGAAGCCGTTTTCCCACAACATCAGAATCCATTCTTTTTCTTATATTTTCTAACACAGGTCCGATCGCAGTCGTTTCTCCCATTGCCGCCACCATATCACCTCTTCGAGGATCTGTTATTGCTGTGACGGCAGAGCCTATTCCAAGAAACAGTCGAGACAGTGGTGCAAGCGGAACATGCGACGCATACAGTTTTGGTGCAGACATCTGACAATAACCGTAAAAATAAATCTATTGATTAAGAAGGAAGCAATTCGTTTCAGAACGGTTTGTTATAGGAATAGGAAAGAGTGTTGTTTATAAACTTCATTTTCTTTATAATACATGAAAAATTAGTCAAGCGGAACCGAGTCTAGGTAAGAATGCCGGGTAAATAGTGACTAATAGTAAGATTCTAATGGCAAGTATGAGAAAAGAAGAATCAATTATTGTGCAGGGGAGAGAGCATCAACTCCAGGAAGAACTTTTCCTTCCAGAAGCTCCAGGCTGGCGCCTCCTCCAGTAGAAACATGAGAAACCTTGTCCTCTGTGTTGTACTTCTTTGCAGCAGTGGCAGTGTCACCTCCTCCAATGATAGTGATGGCTCCGGATCCTGTAGCTTTTACTACTTCATCCATCAGCGACTTTGTTCCATTCGCAAACTTGTCAAATTCAAAGACACCAGCCGGTCCATTCCAGACAATAGTCTTTGCACGTTGGATGGCGGATGCAAAAATTTTAGAAGATTCTGGTCCAACGTCGAGACCCAGGTGACCATCTGGAACTCCTTCTTGAGAAGAAACTACTTTGGAAGAAGCATCCTCGGCAAACTTGTCAGCAATGACGAAATCGACTGGAAGGTGGATTTGGACACCTTTAGCCTTGGCTGCCTCGAGAAGTTCGTTAACGATCTTGGCTCCTTCCTCGTCATACAAAGAATTTCCTATCTTGACCCCTTGAGCAACTTTAAGGAAGGTATATGCCATTCCTCCTCCGATGATCATTTCATCGACCTTATCCAACAAGTTCTTGATCAACTGGATCTTATCTGCAACTTTGGCTCCTCCAAGAATAGCCAAGAATGGGCGAGCTGGATTGTCGAGTGCCTTAAATGACGATTCATTACAAAGAATGAACAAATATCAGACATACCTTGCTGAAATAAGAAAGTTCGTTCTTGAGAAGGAAACCACTGGCACGCTGGGAGTGTTCGACTCCAACCATAGAGCTGTGGGCTCTATGTGCTGTTCCGAAAGCATCATTAACATAGATGTCTCCCAACTTCGTGAGTGATTCACGGAATGTCTTCACAGCAGAGGCATCAGCCTTAACCTTAGCTCCGGCGGCGTCGACTCCTTTTCCTTCCTCTTCCAGATGGTAGCGGAGATTTTCGAGAAGAATGACAGTTCCCGGAGCTGGGTCAGCACAAGCTGCTTCCACTTCAGATCCAACACAGTCGTCAAGGAAAAGGACATCCCTTGAAACAATAGAATGTATAGCTTTAAGTTAAAGAGCACAAACTTTTTCAAAAGAGTCTTGAGTTCTTCAGCAACCGGCTTCAAAGTGTACTTGTCCTGCCGTCTTCCATCTGGACGTCCCAAATGAGACATCAATACAACGGACTTCGCTCCGTTTTTAAGAGCGTGCTAAAATCGCATAATTTGACAGAATATCTAAAAGAAATCTCACAAACCTCAATGGTTGGTACTGCAGCCGCGATGCGTTGATTATTGGTGATTTTCCCCTCCTTGAGAGGGACATTGAAGTCAACACGAATCAGAACTCGCTTACCAGCAAGATTCAATTGATCGATAGCCAATTTGTTCAAAGAACTCATTTCCGCTCTGAAAATAAATGTGTGGGTTCACAAAAACGCCGAGCCTTGATTAAAAAAAAAAGCATAACAAAATTCGATTGCATAAGAAACGCGTTTGAACGTGAGAAATGATAGAAGTTTGTGCTGCCCTCTGTTTCTCTATCCTCCCCCCCACGGTGAAACGCAGAGATACAAAAAGTGACGACCGCGCGAGAGAGAAAATGGAAAATGAAGTTGTTGGTGGTTCTCGAAAAATATCACAAGTCGTTTCGTAGGCGATCAAACTGCTTGTAAACAGAATCGACAGAAACAATGTTTAAATGGTAAATCAATAATTAACTCTGCATCTAAAAATACGAAGGGACACATATGTGATTAATTGAAAAAGTTAGCAGGTAAAATGAGATATCGCGCCAAGTTTCTCGGAGCTTATAAGAAAGGGTTTTAATCGATTGGTCGATGCGGTAGTCGAAATAGAATAGTTTTTATTGAAACGTATTGCAAGGTTCGGGAATGAATAATGAAATATTCCGCGGGTGTGGGCAACAGTTTGGAAAGATCTATAGAAGCGGGATCACTGTTTCCAAATTTTTGGGGAAATCTTTGGTATAACCACCTCTAGAGAAACGTGTTAATTTTGATTTCGACTGTGGTTTACGCCGAGAATCAATAAAAACATCAGATTAAACGATAAACAACTAGTCGGAATAACGTTTGCGCTGATTCGTTGTCCGATTTCGCTGTACGAGTTTCCCAAATGAACGGCCACGGCCGTCGTACTATTGCGCTCTCTCGCACGAAAAAAGCACCGCTATTTTTAAATTGATTCGGGCACATATTTGTAATTTTTCTATCCGGGCCCGGCCCGGATTCAAAAATCGTGCATAATTTTTTCACATATTTTTTTCGAAATTTTCATTAAAAAATGATCAAAATGCTCTAAAATTCTCATACACTTCAGTTTTTATCGATATTCCAAAACATAGTCGAAAATTCGACTTTTCTGCAAAAAAATTCAAAATTTTTTAAAGAAAAATTTCAAATTTTTACAGTAGCCGGGCCGACCGGGCCGACCGGGCCGGGCCGGGCTGACGGGCTGACCGGGCCGGGCCGAGGAAAATTTTTCGGTCGGCCCGGCCCGGCCCGGAATTTCCCAACCCTGGCTTCGCCCTAGATTGTGTATCGGCCGATATATCTCAGGCAACTCGATACTAATCTAACTAGATACGGCGTCAATTAGATTAGCTGCAATGTTGGCATAATAAGATTAGCGCCGCATCTAGTTAGATTAGCGTGCCGCCTAGTTAGATTGACGCCCAATCTCATTAGATTGGTGTGAAATCTCGTGTAATTATTCGTAGCAATCGAAAATTCTTTAGGTAAAAAAGAAATAGTAAATTTATTGAAACAAAAAACAAAAGTTCTGACAATAAAAATGTACAAAAAATATGAAGAAAAAAAATTAAAAATTAGTCGAAAATCCATAGCAAGTGGAAAAAATCCAAGTTGTCCTCTGTCCGGTTGCTGCCCATTGTCGTCCAATCAGCGAATTTTACTGTAAATTTGACGAAATTACCAAAAACTGTTTGATTTCTAAACTCACAAAAGAATCTTCTTTCGAAGCTTATGTTGAGAGCGCTGATGTAGAAGAAGTAGACGAGTATTCCTGAGTAATGAACTTTTATTCACTGTTGATTGTAAGAGAAACAATTTGCTTACCAAAGAATTTATTCATGATTTCATCGCTATGTTTCCTTTTCTTCCAAACCAGACGGAAGTTGTGGAAGACTGAAGCTGGAGTTCACGATGATTCAAAATGAACCTATGCAAACGCGCTCTTTTGAGAAAAATCGCTTACCTAAATTTTTTTGTTTAAAATGAAAAACTTTGACAAGAAATAGTTTTAAGGAGAAATATAATCGAGAAAGGCCAATTTTTTGAAAAAACAAAAAATATTAAAAAATTGCAATTTAGGCGTCAAATAATATTACCAAAATGTAGTCTCAACAAAGCGCGTTTGCATAGGTTAAGATTGAATCAACGTGGGAGCACGGTGATTTTCTCGAAACCCGATGGTTAGATTTCTAGGCCACGGAAAAGCAAACCCGCTCTACTGAACCCTGTTGAAATTCTCGGCCTCGAAGCCTTAAAATGCGTCCTGTATGAAACTGAGCCCAAGGAATTTTTTCAAGCGCCCAAACAGCCTTAGATTTAAAGACGGAGAATTTAATGAAATTTAAAAAAATTTGGAAAAAATTGTCCCTCATACCAAAAAAATTCAAGCGGTGTTGGCCTAACATTCTCAACGTAAAAATGTTTTGCTGTTTCGAATGCGCTCTATCTGCACGTGCGAGAGAAGAGAGACGCAGAGCCGCCCATTTTTTTTCCACTGCGGCCGAACTTTTCGAGCGTTACTACTAGCTGGTTCCGAAAAAATCACCGTGGGGAGTTGAAGACTTGAAGCGCCATAGAAACCGAAAAATACAAATTTTAATAACTGAAAATGGTGAAAAAGTCGGTAAACCGCAAACAAAATAGGTCGCAAACATTTTTATGCTTCCGAACCATAAAAAGAGAAATAAAACTTAGAAAAAAACTGTAAAACAAATATTCGCAGAAAATTTGAGCGTTTTGTACTGACTTATTCTTGGATCCATGGCGCGAACGAAGATCGCGCAAGCAAAATCCGCTAATCTAATGAGATTGTGATTAGATTAGTGTGGCGTCTCGCTAGATTAATATCGAGTTGCCTGAGATATCGGTTCACGAACACTTGGCTTTTGGTTTACAAACACTTGTCAGGGGTATTGAAGGCGCACCTAATTTTTTAAAAATAGTCTCGAAGCTGAAAACGAGGTTTGCAGTTCTTTTCAGACCTGCGAAGCTCAAAAACACGGTACTTGCAAGTATACTTGATCTCTTTTTCAACTACGAGACCATTCCGACAAACTCCGGATAAATTAATTGCGCCTTTAATATCACCCCACCCCGGCAAGTGTTTGTGAACAGATAATACAATTTTCATTTCTATCCAGATACATTTGCTCTCAATCTCGAAATGAAACAAAAACTTGGATGGCGCAGTACAATCGTTCCTGGCAGAGTGAGTTTCATTCCGAGTTATTTCCGAAATAATTTTTTCAGAGACCGATCACACAAATAGCTGCTTTACACGATGCGGGAGTTACCGAAGACATGTCATACTTGAACGAGAAATCCGTTTTGGATGAGTCATCAAATTTGAATGATACTCATGATGACGATGATGAAAGATCGTTGATAAAAAAAGGGATCCCTGAACGTGATATTAACAAAGAACTGCAACGTCGAAAACTTGAAAAACTCATGAAGGTTAGAATTTTATCCAAAAGACGGCATTTAATTTTTGGGGTACAACAATTTTAGGGTACAACAGGGTACAACTGATTTTAGGGTACAACTTTCATAATTTTAGGGTACAAAACTGAAAGGGTACAAAAATTTTAGGGCACAACTATTTTGGGGTACAAACTTCTGATAATTTTAGGGTACAACTGAATACAATTTTAGGGTACAATCAATATAATTTAAGGGTACAACTAATTTTTGTTGCTAGTTTTCGAAATTTTGAGATTTCCTGAAAATTTTGATCCCATGGTACATAGAATCAGAGACTACAGCGAATCATAAGTTAGATGAAGGAGCTGTGATCATGGGGTACAGCCAAAGAGTTATCATAGCGTGCATCAAGTCAGAATTTTCATGAAATTTCAGAAGTCACAGAGTTTTCATCAATTTTTGAGAAAAGATTTACAGACGGAGTTCAAGAATCATATTATTGTTTTGGGAAGGATGATATAACATAAAAACTATTCAAACAACCATTTGCTAAGTACTCATATTGGAGTTTCTATAATTGATTCTAACATCATCTTTGAAAACCGTATTACTTCATCCCTCTGAAAAAGCAGTTACATGCTCCTCGAACTCTGTAAAACTTTTCTCAAATATTAATGAAAACTCTGAGACTTCTAAAATGTTATGAAAATTCTGAGTCGATGTACCCAATGATAACCCCATGGATGTACCCCATGATCATAGCTCTTCGATTTACTGTTCCGTATGATCAATTATTTCATAGATGTTCCCTGTTTCGATGTACTCTTGGATTATGGGCAGATTTTTATTTCTCATGTAGATGTATGGGAGTTTTTGACAAATATTATCTATCTACGAACGAAAGGTTTTCAAATACTGATGTCATACGAAAGAACAGCCGGAAGCACTAAAACGCGAAGTGGAGTCTTTGAAGGAAATTTCCAAATGTTGATAACTAGCAACAAAAATTAGTTGTACCCTAAAATTATATTGGTTGTACCCTAAAATTGTATTCAGTTGTACCCTAAAATTATCAGAAGTTTGTACCCCAAAATATTTGTGCCCTAAAATTTTTGTACCCTTTCAGTTTTGTACCCTAAAATTATGAAAGTTGTACCCTAAAATCAGTTGTACCCTGTTGTACCCTAAAATTGTTGTACCCCAAAAATTAAATGCCCAAAAAGACATAACATCAACAAAAAAAATCAGATGAAAGGCTTGTTTTGGCTTGCTTTTTGATATAATCGATTTTAGAGAATTTACTAACAATATGTTATTCGAAACAATAAGTTAAAGTGATCTGTGCTCAGCTTTTACTAACTAAGGTTTATTTCAGGCTCAAGTTCGCCTCGAAGGACAATTGTTAGGAGCGAAGACTTTCAAAGAATTGATGGACAAACACGAGTACTCAGAACGAGAAAGCGACGATGAAAATTATACTGCTGAAAACATATCTATCACGAGTAAACCAGTTTTCGCTATTCCTGCACTTCCCAAACATTTGAGTGAAAAATCAATGAGATCACCGATTGCTGGAACGAAAGGAGTATGTTTAGAATCCGAATCAAATATTGAAACAAAGTTTTTTAAATTCAGAGCGGAAAAGCCGGGCTCAGTTGCTCAACTCCAAAAAGCGGAAAAGATGTTTCAATGCGTTCTCTAAGGGTTCTTGATATATCCCACGTCGTTAACACAGACCAATCAGATTATGACAAAGCGGTAATTGATGCGCCTGTCAAAGTTTGAAACTGTAATATTATTAATTACAGACAGTCCAGAACAAAAATGTACGTATTCCAACTGTGGAAAACTCCGAACATTCCTCGGTGGCACGTACCAAAATTGGAAAAACTTTCACTGTTAGAGATGACCGAGATAACAATCAAAAACATGGACAAGTATCTGCAAATGAAGCATCAGATTCTTCAATTGGTTCCATCAAACTTGCTGGAAACTGTATTTCGAGCGAACTAATCGACACAACAATCTCAGGAAACACAGTCGAAGGAGGAAAACAAAGAAGACGATCAAATAAAATTGGAGTGCAAGAGCGGGAAAGGCGCCATGCAGATTTGAACTCTTCTTTGATGAAAAGTATGATTGAGGAAGTTCCGTCTCCTGGTGCTAATTACTTTAAAAATCCCCGTAAGAAGCTAAGACCTATTGCTGAAATCCCAACAAAGGTCATCAACAGACTGAGTGTTGAATCAGACAAAGAGAAAACTATTGAAATGTTGTCGATGGTCGAAGAAGTTTCAATGGAAGCCGAGTCCAACGGTCCATCATTTGTTGATCCACTATCTGTAAACAGATCTCGCATCTCACCAATTCCAGAAGTAAACAAACTTATGAATACGGCAAATGTCACACCAAAGTAGGTGTTTTGCTCGTAAATTTTACGTTTTTCAAAATACGGAATCGTACTCAAACTGACTATTTTACAGATCAAGGCCTCCTAATCTTTCTATCCGAGCCAATCTTATGGAATCCGTGCGAGTAACTCAGACAAATGATGTTTCTTCTATCATTACCCCCAAGCTTAATTATCTGAAACCAACAATATCATCATTGAGAAAAAATGTAAATGCACCCGAATGCGACGATTCCCTTTTCGGTACTCGTAGAGAACGATTCACACCTGGAAAAATTGCCACGACGGTAAAAACAGTTGTTCAAGATGTACCGAGCATTGAGAAGACGCCGGTAACTGTAAAAGGAATAACAGTCAAAAATGATCAGCGAAATATAGCGAGGAACAAAAATCTTTCCATCGGAGTCCCCGTAGAGACCAATCGACAGTCGTTCAATCTAGAGTTAGAAATGGGTGAGATGTCAACCCAGTCGTCTCCAAAAAAATTAAATGCTAATTTGGATTCGGTGAAACCTGCAGATTTTGTCTGGGACCTTCCAGCTGAGGATAGAGAAAGAATCGAGAATCAGCCCAGTTCTTCTAATCAAAGATCATCCAGAAATAGAGCTGCTCTGCTTAGTTAGTTTTCAGAACGAATCTTTTTCGCTAAAATTCTATTATTACTACAGGTGACTCGATTGCCACTGTGAACACTCCGGAGTATGACCGTATTTCTGATAGATGTTATTCCATTAATAACAAGAATGTGGTCATTCCGAGAAGGAGAAATCTGGAGAAAAATCGGAAAAATGTTGGGCTCCAGCTCAAAAAGCGCGTGATAAGTTTGTATAGTTTTAAGGTGCAAGAATATCAATTTGTGTTTCAGTTGAACCAGACGACAGAAATAACGGAAACAGACGATCGACACGCACTAGAGTTAAACCAGTCCGATCCTGGCTTGGAGAGAAAGCCGTGTACGTAAACTCACCAAGAGGAGGAAAACGCTTAACCGGTGTGTCTGACGTCTTTGTTAAAGACAAAAGACTGTGTAAGTATCGGACCGCTGATCTTAAACTAGCTACTGAACGAGAACAGCGAGCAAAGGCACACAAAAAGGAACTGGCTGCAAGGAAACGAGAACAGCGGCTCAGAGATCTACAAGCAGGGCGTCAAATGGAAGAATCACATTATGATATTCATACCGATGACGATGAATGAAGTCATCACTTACCTAACTTAACAACTTATTATGAAAGCTGTGAGCATTACCTGTAGATATTGCTATTTGTATTTTCCAAAGTTTAATAATGAACTATTGAACTTGTGAACCGAATAAACGTTCCTTTTTAATTTTTTATGGTTCAGAATTCGGCGTTCTTTGTTGTTCCTACAGTATATTTAGTTATTTCTCATGTTTTCATGAATCACTATTTATTGATCAAAACATCACGTTTTGTTTTGTTAACTCTAATGGGTTGTGTAATTAACTCTAATGTGTTGTGTATCCGGATATCAATAAGTCTTGTGGTGAGCCATGTTTATCACTGAGGCGATATAATCGTGCCGGATATATAGGATTTAGATTGAAGAGAGATACGGACACGGAAAAGTATAAATAAGGGGCGAGACTTTGATATATTTATGCACGCCACCTCTCGTGCTGGCTGGTTTTGGCCGTCAGTAGCCTTCCAATCATTCAGTAAGTTATTTTCTCCGACAAAATGGTAGTTTTTTTTTCCAAAATAATTCCCTTTTTCTTAATGCTAGTCATCAATCTTTATTATGTTTTCAAAAATTTCTCGTTTTTCTACTCTTTCTGGTACACGTGATATTTAACTTGAAATAGCGAGAAACATGCTGATAAGGTCATTGAATTTCAACATTTGTGTGCTCTCGCTCGTTTCTGCTAGGAGTACGAATTACTCCTATTCTAGAAATCGTGTGCTAAAGATTTGGACATGACGCTTATTCAGGATTATTGTGAGTCTTTTAATCTCCCTTGTGACTGGTTGCGTAAATAACGGATTAGGGGGTTTTTGGCAAGAGATTTATCATTTATATCAGATATTCGTAGTTATGTATACCTTTTTCTTACTTCATCAAGCTAAAAGACAAAGACGTAATCGAAGTCGAGAAGGTAATGCAACATCGTGTATTCTGATCGACGTCAATGAAAAAAGAGATCGGCTTGTCAAAAAACTTGAATTAATTTATAAAGTTAAACTTGCGAAAAAGTTGTTACAGCAATATATCACATTTCATAAACTAATTTCAAGCAAGTTTTTTCAAGTGATGACGATATCGATACAGTAGTTATTACCCCCTCAGATCCATCGATTTCTTGAAAAGCTCTGCGTCTCTTCCTCTAGTCTTTCTACCGAGGACCATCATCTTGAGGAAGCGCATTGTAAAAGGAGAGTGTGGACAACGAGACGCGGACGGCGTGGCGAGAATTTATATGCGACTTGCAATGTGTGCGCAACGTGGGCTTTATCTCAATCTCGCCCTCGTCGTTAAATGTAGCTTGGATATATGTGATGTTCTCGCCGAATTCCCTAATCCTTGTTTCTCTTTTCATGAAAACAATTTTATTTTTTTCCTGAGAAAAACCCATGGAAACTTTTATAAAAGCTTTTATCTTTTGTATCTAAAAACATCTGCCCACTTCATTCTGCATGGAAGGACTATTAAAAGAATGAAATATCCATCTTTTCTGATGTTGGAAACTTTTTCTCGAATCTCGTCTCGGACTTTTTTTATGAAGATTTTTCATTTTCCCGCAATTGGTTATATTATTACTGATAAGCTAGGAACTCATATTTTAGGCCGGTCGAAGTTGAATTCAACCTTCCTACCACCTAGAGTCATTTCAAATGCGCTCCGCTGCCACTTGTCAAAAGCACCACTGTTAAAATGAAAACCTTGGTCACGTTATTTCTCGCGTGTCTTCATAGTTTTATAATTCACTAACCAACTCTTTGAATTTATTATTTCATGTACTACGTGCTGAAATGAAGCTAACATCAGTCATATTCAATAATATTGGTACGTCATGAGGCGCAGAACTTTAATTCAAAAACTAAATTGGTCTAATATTATGAATTTCAGTTCGTAAAATGCCGTGCCGGCCGATTGTTCTTTCTGGACCATCAGGTGGAGGAAAAAGTACAATTCTGACAAGAGCAATGAAAGAATACCCGAAGAGCTTTGCGTTTAGTGTCTCTCGTGAGTGATTTTTGTGATGATCAAAAATAATCCAATGATATCAGACACAACAAGACAACCAAGAGCAGGCGAAGAGCACGGAAAGCACTATTATTTCACTGAGAGAGAAAAGATGCAAGAAATGGTGAAAAATGGCGAGTTCCTCGAGCATGCCACATTCAGTGGAAATATCTATGGGACCAGGTGAGTTCAAGAAGTTTATCAATTTTCCAAAAATTATTGAACATATTTTCGAAGTTTTTAAACGAAACGAGGTTAGCATCTTCCAGACAAATGTTTAGTGGTGAATTTCCTTTTTGTACACCTTTATTTTACAGCAAAAGAACCGTACAAGAAATCGAGAACAGTGGAAAAATTTGTGTTTTGGATATCGAACTTCAAGGTGTCCGTAATATCAAAAACAGCCATCTTGATGCCAGATACATTTTGATTCGTGCGCCATCAATTAAACTCCTCGAAGAACGACTCAGAGCTAGAGGAACTGAGACAGAAGAAACTCTGAAAAACCGTCTCAAGCATGCCGAGGAAGATCTCGTCGAAAGTAAGGTGTTTTCCATATGAATGCAAAAATCTAAACTAATTAGAATTTTGCCACACATCTAGTTTTCAGTTGAACGAGATCCGACACTTTTCGATAAAGTCATTGTGAACGACGATCTTGAGCGTGCATACAAGGAGTTCGTTGATTTGCTTCGAGAGGATCTCGAAAAAACGTCCAAATAACAGATGATTGATTATGGAGTACGGAAATGAAATGTCGTAAAAGCCATTAAATTTTTTTACTTCCATACCTACAAATAGCTTACAGTTGGAACCCCTTTTGAGTCTTTTCTATCTTATTTATTTAATCATTCCGATCCCTTATTTGATGAACTTTTTCTGAGTGTCTCTGATTACTCTTAGTTGTGGTACCCTCCCTCTGAATCTTCCTCTTTCATACCTGCTTTACTTCAGTTTTTGTGTAGTTTCAGAACTTTTTGTTTTTCCTGTATATTGCTCCCAAGATCAGTTTTTCTTTCAACTAGACTTCAAGATGTCTCAGATATCTCATAATAACTCGAATATTTTCAATTTTTCGTAAAGCTTTTCTTTTAATAAATTTGGATGATAAATAATTTATTCAATTTTTTATACTGTTTATGGCCAGACAGCTTACTTTTACATGGCGTACGATGTCGTTTCATAATTAGTTCTTACAATTAGATGAACTCTCGTCTTCCACCCCTTCCGGCGCTTCGAGACTTCATCCACATGTACAGACTGAGAGCAAAGAAAATTCTCTCGCAAAACTATTTGATGGATATGAACATCACCAGAAAAGTAAATATCTGATCTTTCTTCAAATATGTTATGATATTCAGATTGCAAAGCACGCAAAAGTTCATGAAAATGATTGGGTAATCGAAATCGGCCCAGGTCCGGGAGGTATCACAAGAGCAATTCTAGAAGCTGGTGCTTCGAGGCTTGATGTGGTAGAAATCGACAATCGGTTCATTCCACCTCTTCAGGTGCGTCATTTTGAAAAAAATTATCATCACTAGCACGGTCTCCTACGCGTGAAAAATTTTATTAATTTGCACGTCGTCTGCGTCTCTCACTACGATTTTTATCTCTCGTTTTCTCTTTATAGACGTAACTTTGAACTATCTGGTGACTTGAAAGAAGCAGGGTTTTGATTGATTTTTATGAAAAATGAGATGGAGGAAGACATTTCCAATATTTTCATATATGAAACCTATATTTCTGCCGTCTATGAAGCTCATTATCTCTTGTGCAATTGAATGGAGTGTTCTGACCCGTTTTCGAGGAAGTGGTCGACGCTTCGTTCAAAATTGGATGAAAGACTGTTAATGGAGGCTTCCATAAGCATTTTGTAAACCGAAACCGTTCAGAAAATTATCGTATGGAAGAAAAAATTCGGAATTCAGTAGAAAATATGATGATTTTATACTGTGAGTGACCTAATTACAATGTATTTCAAAAATCGGTTGCCATGAGTTTTTAGAGAATCTGAATTTAATCAGTTTAGAGCTTGAAATTTTAATTTTAGACGAAAACTGAAAAAGTTGATTCAAAAATTCAATTTCAGTACAAAAAGACGATTTTTTTGCACATTTTGGCAAATATCTCAAAAACTGAATCAAAAATCAAAAAACTGGCCTCATGCGAAGTTTCTAAATTTCATTCGGATTCGAATGAGCCTTCAATCGAAAAATTTGGTTGGAAAATAAAAAAGTAGATGCATATATAAGATTCACTAATCAGTCGAAGGAACATCTTAAAACTAGATCCACTTTTGTATTTCCCAACGAAATTTCTTGATTGAAAGCTCATTCGAATCAGACTATAATTTAGAAACTTTGCAAGGCGCCACATTTCTGAAGTTTGACCTAGATCTTGAGAAAAATCGGAAAATGTGCTGAAAACTAGCCATTTTGAACTGACATGGAAAATTGGGATCTACCTTTTTGGTTCTGCTCCAGAAAGGTTCATTTCACTTGAATAATGATCAAATCAAGAATCTCTACAACCCATGGAAACAGTTTTTCATCAAATGTCGTATTTAGGTTAACGGTATCTCAGCTGACTGTATGTTGGTTGAAAACGGAGTTTATAGAAACATAAAAAGATTTCCGGGACGCTTTTCAAAGCTAAACGACCACCAATAACTTGTTTGACAAAATTATAGCGTATGAACAACAATTAGTTGACTACATTTCTCAAATTCGGTCAAGTTTCCCAGTTTTTCTGTTTCTCGTACACTGGCTTCCGAAGTCTAAGTTCATATTACTGTTGCATATCAAAATGTAGGGAATTTTTTCCTCTATCCGTTTTAAAAACTTCCAGGCAAGTTGTTACTTTTCCGTGAAGCTAGAGCGTTCTAAGCAATTGCCCTACTTTTTTCTCAAAAATGGCCAAGGACAATACACAGGGGGAAAGGTCAGATGATGTGGAAAATTATTTAGAATTTTTCACGCGTAGGAGACCGTGCACTAGCTGATAAATCAACGTATGAAGTCATTTTTTTCAATATTGATAAGTAATTGAAATGATGATAAAATTACTCGAAAAAAAGAAAAAAAAGAAAATAGAATATTGAAGTAAAGCTGAATGCCGACTAAAATGAGACCAAAATGAATCACGACACACATCCCAAGTGTCTGACTGTATTCACAACTTTTCAGCATCTTGCCGAGGCAGCAGATGCAAGAATGTTCATACATCATCAAGATGCTCTCAGAACAGAAATTGGAGATATTTGGAAGGTTCCCACTATTATCGTAAATCGGTTATATTGAGAAAATGTTGTTTTCAGTCTGAAACACAACGACCGAAGTCTGTTGCTTGGAACGATTCAAATCTTCCTCAAATGCATGTCATTGGTAATTTACCGTTCAACATTGCTTCTCCTTTAATTATCAAGTACGTTAGTCTAAAAACGCAGTCGTTTCTTCAAGGTAACAGTTTGTAGATACCTCCGTGACATGTCATATCAGCGTGGCGTGTGGCAATATGGTCGAGTTCCTCTCACGTTGACATTTCAGTTGGAAGTCGCAAAACGATTGTGTTCTCCAATTGCTTGTGATACACGTTCACGTATTTCAATTATGGCACAATACGTAACAGAGCCAAAAATGGTATTTCAAATTTCAGGTAGGCTATTTTTTTAACGGATAATCCGACGTCTATAATATATTATAACAGGTTCATGCTTCGTTCCCAGACCACAAGTAGACGTTGGAGTTGTTCGATTCGTGCCTAGAAAAACGCCTCTCGTCAAGACTTCATTCGAAGTTCTCGAAAAGTTGTGTCGGCAAGTATTTCACTATCGACAAAAGTATGTCGAAAAAGGGCTGAAAACACTGTATCCGTCGGAAATGGAAGATGAAATGGCAGATGAGTTGTTGAAAAAGTGCCGTGTTGATCCAACAACAACATCTATCCGATTAGGAATGGAACAATTCGCAGATCTTGCAGAAGGATATAACGAACAGTGCATACGGTGAGATTATGTTTTCAACTGACGAAGTCTCGGTAATCTTTCGTATCTGGATTTTTGTTGATTGATTACACATATAGTGAGCGCATGATAGCGTTTTGAGCAAATAAACTAAAGCTCTCATGATATTAGTATTAAAAACTGCAGCAGTAATGAGATGTGATAAAAAATTTGGAAAGAACTAATTTTTCAAATTTTTAGACATCCTGGACTGTTCCTGTATGACTATACAAACAAGCAGCATAATCTGGAAAGTTTATCGAAAGAACCAAATGCTCTTCCTCCTCCAGTTCCTGTTTCCTATACTCCGTCAGAATCAGAAGACAGTGAATGGTCACTTAGAAATTTTAAAATCACATAGTTGTTCTTTTTTTCATTGTTATTGTTATATCTTTATCTTGAATTAAATTGTTACAGAGATAAAAATTGATTGAATTCTTTTTTTTTACAAATCTGAAAGAACTGAGAAAGTAAAAACGAGTGGAAATATAACATTTAGGAAGTGACCTTGTTGATGTACTCCTTGAACTCATCGAACGTAATCTTGGAGTCTCCATCCTTATCAGCCTCCTTGATAACCTGGATCAAGAACTTGAGATTGGTCTTGAACACTGGATCCTTCTTGTCATCTTTCTCAGCCCCGAGAAGCATGCAGATAACATCATCCTTGCTGATGAATCCACTCATATCCTTATCGTGGAGAGAGAACATTTCACGGAGTTCATGTTCTGGAAACGAGAGATTTTCAGGTTTAATTTCAAGAAAGAAAGATGCTTACCCCAAGTAGCCATGGCGAAAAAATTAATTTAGACTGAGAGAAGTCTCGAAAAACGGCGAAGGCGGGAGGTGCCGAGTGGGTAAATAGAACAAAAAGCATCGGAGAAGAGCAATGAAGACGGAATGTTTTGTCGATTGTTGTTTGTTTTACTAATTTGAATTTTCAAAAATTGTTGTTTGTAATAGCCGAGCACCACTTTTCTAGAGAAGTTTCCAGTCTTGAAAATAAGAAATGCCTTCCCTCTGATTCTTGGAAACACGTTTTAAAATAGGGACCGAATTAGTAGATGTAGATATTTTCAGGATACTTTGCTTGGATTTCATTTTCGAATTCCAATAACATCTCAGAAAGTTGGAACGTCCGGATTCACCCAAGTCTCTTGAACTTTCGATGCAAAACTCTTTCACAAATATTTCTAAATTCTCGTGATAACAGTTTTCTCAAAACATCTCGGTCTCTTGGCCATATCCACTCGACCCGAAACTTGAGGACGATTCTACGAAACGTCTTTTCTCTATCTTTGTTTGTTTCGAAACACTAGCCGAGAGCATTTGAGAAAAAATCCGAGCACAATGGATATAACAAGACAGATGTAGATGGAGAGAGGGAACAGAAATCAATTGCTCCTTTTTCTGAATTGAATGTGTGAATGGGCAGAAAAGTAGATAAGATTGGAATGCTATTATTAGAATGCATTGATTACTTCTTTTCTGAGGAAGAAAGAGATTAGACAAACTCTAGACAACGCGTTTTGATTCTCATCTTATCGAAAAAAAGTATATTGTCGAAATAAAAAAAGTGATACCCCGGTGTTTGCGGACTTAGTGCTAATTTTTAAAATTTTGCACTAAGTCCGCAAACACCGGGTATCACTTTTTTTATTTCGACAATACTAGAACAAGAATGAACAGTCTTCTGTTATTTATTTGAATTAGAATATCAGAGAGTCATTCCGTGCAAAGTTGACATGTAAACGTTTAGATAGGATAATTCATACAAAAGTTGTACTGTAGCTACAGTAACCCGATATAAAAAAGGAGTTCAATAAAGAATATTTGAAAATCAACACAACACACCTAATTGGAATTCTTTCAACTATACGAGAAAAAACTTGACTAATACCAAGAACATGCGAAAAGGTGAATTCTTAAATGTGTAATGAAGAAGAGCCAGTTATTCCGTAAGTCGTGTTTGAAATAACCAACAATCTACTTCATTAAACTCATAGGATTCACGAAGAATTAACAGGAAGAATAGACCGAACGAAAGCATTTTCAGATCGATACGGCACTCGTATAAGTGAAAAGAAATGTAGTTTCTGTTTCGTATATATCACATATTATACCATGCTTCCACACTTCCAACCACAATATTTTCCATCTTCAACACATTTTTGTATTTCGTACATAACATTCAGGAGAGAAGAGGCACCTATTGTAGTTATTCAACTCTATTTCTGAGTTCTCTGCGTGAATCTAGGAAACGAAACCTGTAAGTGGGGAATGTCGGTTCACTTCAGCAGTTATCACAAACCCCTATTTAGAAATATCATATTTTTGTAATTTGAATTATCTGGAACGTTGCCAACTCTTTAATCCTTTTCCAGTCGTCTACCTTCTGCTGCCCACTCCGATTTCCTTTTCGGCTCGCCGAAACTTCTTTTTATTCCTTCCGACTCTTTGAACTAGCCGACTTCGTTGATCCTTCTGCCTTCTGAATCTCTGTCCTGGACAAATCTGAGTATTCACGTCATTCTGGGTCCGATGTGGGTACACACCCCGACACAAAGAAACAATAGAGATAACATAAAGAGAGAGTGTATTCGGGAAGACCCGCTCATTTTCTTGGTCAACGCATAGGTGTGTCCGGGACAGAACGTCTAGTCGACGGGATAGAAGGGTCCGTTGACAATTAGAATGAAGAGACAGCTGGTGGATTGTAAAAGGGGATTTGAGAGCAGACACTACCTATGAGTAAATGGCGACGTACTTTTACGATTGCATAAGAGAAAGAATTATGATCCTAATGGGAAGATTACATACTAAAGAATGAATACAAAGGGACAGTAACCCATAAGAAACAGGAGTTGCTTTTCTCTGAATTGTTTCGATGAGTTGGAGAAGTTAAAATAAAAACTTCTGAATACAGTACCAAGATATATGGTTCTGCTGTTTTCATGTAACTTTTGAGCATTTCAGATAAAAATAGAAATCCAGATAGACACAGTATTGTTAAAGTTACTTCGATCATAGCCCACAAATACCTCAGCTGTAAAGGTTTTTGTACATGAAGGCGAATAAAAATTCAGAAGTGAAGTCAACTAACATTCTCTCCAATTCAATATTCCCAATCTTCGAATGGTTAGCTTCACTAAAATATCATGTTTGAAAACGATTTTCTAGGATCGAAAAACAAACTAAAAAATGTTGATCCGACGCTTTTCTTTGATTTTCAGGTCTAAATGTTCGTGTTGAAAACAATAAGATCAAAAAATTCCATTTCACTATGTACATAAACATTGTGTTTTTCAATGCCATAAGTATGATTTTAACTCGAAATAAGCTACAAGACAAATACTGTATTTTTGATTTTCAAAACAAAAGTTTATCTGGTGACACACATTATGTAGTACATGTACACATTTACAGACTAGAAGTCACATAATTTCCGATGTTTTTGTGGTCAAGGTGTATTTAGATTTTCTCCGATTGTAGTGATTTTCAAGATTGATTTCAATACGTGACAATTGATGTGTGCTGGGGAACAAAACAAATTTTGGAGTCACTTTCTTCGTTATCAGTTCAATTTCTACGAAACCATCACAGTGCTCCTTGGAGAAGAGAGCAAGTCGAATTCGAATTGATGTAAACAACTTTTCCGCTCAAAAAACTGTACGATGGACGTCACCATGTGGTCATTTCGACTTGAAAAAAGAAAACTGATAACTCATGTTCCAGTCAGTACTAGTTGATAAGAAGGTCTTTACTGAAAGTTGTTGTAATGAATATATTCAAATGAGAGATATTCCACTTCCTCTTCTTCTTTTTCTTCTTCTTTTCAATACACCGATCATATGTTTTATGAGACGACGAGAGAGCATACAACCTATGGAGGAGACGTCATCATGCGAGTGGTGGTCGACGTGAATCGGACGCGCCTGTCAAAGAAATTTACATTTGCACCGGTGTCATTCTCTTCCTCTAGCTTTCTTTTTTTGTATTATGTCGTTGTTGCATGAGACCGCCCACCGCAACGGATCCGCCCATCCAAAAAGATAGTTTAGATAAGACCCGCCCATTTGGAAAGATGCAATGAGTCTTCGTTCATATTTATTCATCTCATATTTGTAAATGGATCTTCTGGTTGACCAGAGCACAAACCCCTCTTGACCCATAAACAGTAGGCATCTTCTCTCCTTCTTTTTTCTATTTGCACGTGCAGCTTGAACGGTCCATACGCTATAGAAGCAAACAACGTCTTCTTTCTTTTCATTTGTATTCAACCTTCATAGTTTTCTGAAAATTTCCGTTTTGACCTTCTAAAGTGATTGATTGAGATTACTTCAACCACTTTGAAAACTCGCTTTCATGTCAGTTTTTCGCTGTGAACAAGATCAGATTACGGTAGTTCTGCAACCGACTGTCAATTACGTCTCCTAGGTTTCTTATTCGGTACTGTTTGTCTTTCTGACCCCAGGTCAATTTCCTTCTTTTTCTAAATTCCAGAATTTGATGAAAGAATTCCTTTTGGAAATCAAAAGTTCAAAAAGAATTTTTGCATAGTGGAAACAACTGTTGAATTGCTGTGATCGTATTACTAACTCAGTAACCCGAGACAATCTATTCCAATTATCAAGTCGTTACCTAGATTACGGTAGTTCCCTAACATTCTCTTATTTCAAGAAAAAATCATCTCATATTCTAATTACCGCATTGTTCTCACACTCTCTCCGTTTTTGTCTATGCTCTATTTGTCTGCTCTTCTGTTCTCGCACGTGTTTCCTTTTTCAAATTTCAATGACAAGTCTTCTCTTATCACTTTTCTCCTTTCACCTCCACTTTCTCTTTTACCCTTCTTTTTTGTCTCTTATCAAGTCAAGTGGTTCTGCATCAGAAATGAATTTTCCAAAGTTTCAGAAATTCCTCAAATGTCGAGCCCACTTGGAGTCTTCGGAGCCCTTCCAACTGACTTGCTCACCTCTCTCTGTCGTCATCTTCCGATGAGTGACGTCGTCACTCTTTCTCAATTGGACAATGAAATGGAGAAGCATGTGAAGAGATTCATCTACAGAGAGATTAAAGCTATTCGAGTCGAAATCAATGAGAATGGTAAAACCTATTTTATTTCTTCTCAAATAACTGATTTAATTTCCTTCCAGAATCTACAATCCACTTCACATTCAAAGACAAACGTATCACTCAACTGAGCATGAAAGGATTCATTTGGGGAGAAGTGATTGAATCAGCAAAATGTGTTGAGTCCCTTGAGATGATAATTAGCAAAGGGGTGTCAACATCTGATCTTTTCAATGCACTCAAGAGAGCCAGTGAGTTTCTGAAAATAAAAATAATAATCATTTTTCAAAATTCCCTTTCCAGAATTCTCTCTCCGATCAATCAAAATCAGAATTCCAAAAGGAGGAGACAAACTTCCAGAAAAAACTCGTGATCTGTACTCGGTATTCGAAAAGCTTCTGACCATTAGCTGAACCTCGTACATTTTCAGAGAAGCCTTGCCTTGGTGCAGAAACATAGTGCAAGTCTTCGTTACTTGGAAATCACTGGATCAGATGGTCAACATGTGTTTTTGACAATGAATAAGGCAGGATCATCTTCTCAGATGACATACAATCAGGCAGATAGACCACTGCCAAGTGAGGCAATTGAGCACGATAAGAATCACACATTCGCCTACTCTGTATTCCACGCTTTTCTAAATGGTTAGTTGATTAAAGATAATTCTCAAAGATTAATTTTCTTAAAGATCCATTTCCTTAAATATTAATTTTTCAGCACATTCAATCAAAGACATGACGCTTGAAATAGGAAGCAAATTCGATGCTCATCTTGCTCTCCAAAAGGCTTTCCAACTCGCTCTTCCATACTCCAGAAGAGCTATTCTGGAGAGATTGACGATTGATTTTGGAAGCTCGCTGAAAGATATCAAAGAGCAGGAAATGAAGGAAATCCTTCTTCGCCACGTGAATGCTGATCATGTAACAATCCCAAATCTCCAACACTTCCACTGCTATCTTCCACATGCCGAGGTATATTGATTCGTTCTAGTTCCAGATTTTAACAAAATCTATTTTCAGATCGAACTCTCGCAAGAATTCCTCACATCATTGGATGAACCAATTAAGAAAAATAGGAAGTGCCCAACCAGTCAGCCATACAAATCCACCATCTCTCCTCGTGCTGTCAGATGTCAATAATTGTAAATTCTGCATTTTTTCTCAGTGATTTCTTCTTTTTTGTTCAATAAATTGTACATACCAATTCACAGCTTTCTATCTTCGGAAAATTAATAAAAATTGCATATTTTTATGTAATATATTTTATATCAGAAAATAATTGAAAAAAAGGAAAGAAGAGAAAAAGAAGAGAAAGAAAAACTGAGAATCATGAGAAAATTCCGTTTTTTTTCCTATGATCGTTGAGTGATAAATCACCGGATGTTCTCAAATTTTCAGTCAAAAAAACATGACCACCGGAAGGCTTTCAGAACTTAATGACGTATTGTTGAAGGTGCTCTCAAAATTGAAGAAACTCGAAACGACTGCTCTATTACACTGACAACAGCTGACACATATTGAAGACAACCGGTCAGTACTTCTCTTCCACACTTTACGTCTTTTGAACGAAATGGCCGATTCTGTAGCTTCTATTGGGAACCGATATATCGATAACAATGGTATGTTTTGAGTTGTTTATAAATTTATAAAGATTTGATTCAGATACTGATATGCATTTCCTCCGAACATGGGCGGTCCGAAGATGTCAACACACAGATTGGGATGTTTGTGAGAGAATCCGATTATGTGAATTGAAAGAGGTAAAAACTATTAACTCAAGTTAAGACGAAGTAATGTTTGTAGGCGAGAGATAGAGCTGCTCAAATGGAAAAAACAATGAGATGGTGGTCCAGTTGTACAGCTGATTGGAGAAATCGGTGGAGGTTAGTCAGTGTATGACAGATCCCAGAAAAATGTTTTTAACCTCGATTTATATTTCGAGAACATTTTATGTTTTATTTTTTCCCGCTACATGAATCAAGAGAAATTGTATTCTTATCGGACGTGAATAACCCTATTAGAATCACGAAACAATTAGTCTGGTCAAAAGATAGGAGAATACCAACTTTCAAAATACTTGGAATGGACCTACCCACGAAGAAAACTTGTACCATTTAATGCAATTTAATAATTCTATTCACGAATACAATTTAATGCATTTTTGTGCCATAAAAGTGCATTATTTTGCGTTCGTGAATAGGCAAGTTTTCTTCGTGGGTAGGTCCATAATAAACGGAGGAGAACTTTTATCAGCTACTGTAACTACAGTAGCCTCAATGCTATCAAACGGATTCACCTTGATTTCACAGTAATTGTCGGATATTTCGGACAGTAATTGTCGGATATTTTTGACATCTCCTTGTCGTCAGTTT
This sequence comes from Caenorhabditis latens, assembly GCA_002259235.3. Taxonomy (NCBI): domain Eukaryota; kingdom Metazoa; phylum Nematoda; class Chromadorea; order Rhabditida; family Rhabditidae; genus Caenorhabditis; species Caenorhabditis latens. Next base: position 10,149,742 of record CM056092.1, on the reverse strand, counting down.
TTTTTGGGTCATTAGAGCTATACATGTTTCTCTAGCATCATGCTGTCAATTGTTCTCCTTTTCATACGAAAACTTTACTTTTTGGTTTTCAGTGCTGTACGAGATGAAAGAAATCGAGCTCGAGAAGAAGCGGAAACACTCAGACATAATTATGATCTACTTTTGGTAAATTTAGTATTCTAGTTTCATTCAGAAACAGTTTAATTTCAGGAAGAGAAACGATCACTTGCTGAGCAACTCTATCATGTTGACTCAGAATCCGATGAGCCGAAACCTGAAATTTTGAAATCAGAAATCGATGGAACGAAAAGAAATGCGGTTGTCCAGACTATTCATTCAATACCATGTGATCCGCCTTCAATTCTCATCACCAGTTTTTCACCAGCTCAAGTCGAAGCAGTCCTACGCGAGCCAAGTGTTGATGAGTCTGTTGAAACTGTGAAATCGGACATAAATGAACAACTGAAAGCGGAGAATGAATTTCTGAAAGATCAAGCAACTGAGCTGCAGAAATGTCGGGATAAGATTGAAACAGACGGCAAGACGATTGAGAATCTTCGTTTGCGTATTCAAAGTATGGAAAGAGAATTGTTGTCAGCTAAGAATTCGAAAAGGGCAAGCAGTTCTTGAGAAGATATGCACCGATCTAATTCAATCTATCCTATAATGAACAAATGTTATTGGGTAATGTTCGACATCGAGATGTCTCCATTCGTTCACCAAATCTTTCTCATTTTGAGAATATTGAAAACAATGAAGTTACCCTTCCATGTTAGAAAAAAACTACTTTTGGAAATTGAAAAACAACAAGTGTAACGAGAAATAAGAAATAATTTAAAAAACAATAAAATTCTTGGAATAATAGGACAGTGGCAGGTTGATAAATATTATATCATTTCAAATTCGTGATGAGTACCTTATTAGAGAAACTAAAGCTAGAAGCTGATGGTAGAAATTATAAATATTGAACGATGAATTACTTGTCGAGATGCGAAAATTACACGTATAGCTCGGTATTACTAGTCTATTCGTTGCATGAACAGGTCCTCGAACAATGCACCTTATGAGGACAAGACATTGAATAGAGATGGATCTATTAACGGCTCTTCATCGGAATCAGCGACCAATACAGAAGGTTGCTGTAATTAATTTTATCATGAACACTGAAAATAAAACAGATAACTTACTGATTCTCTACTTAAAGAAACCTTTGTGCATGAACTAGTATCTCTCGGCTCCAAAACATCTGATTTTGATGTAGAATTCTTCTTTTTTGGATGATCTCTGTAAATTTCGAATTTGATGAAACGTTAGAAATTAGAAACACACTTTCCACCACGATAGCGGTCTCCAGAACCGTCCATATCTGTATCAGAAACAGAAGGATGAAGCTCTTTTTCTGGTTTTTCACGTTGTTTGACTGGAATGTCCTTGCTATTATTTACAATCACATACTGCCATATGTGTTCTGTGAAACGATGACAAGAATAACGATTTCTGTCATAGATTATTTGAACGACCAGATATCCGTCATTGCTGAATTTCTGACTTCATTACGTTTTCAATAATTTTTAAAATACCCCAAATCGTTCATTATGTACTCGAGAGGAGCTGTTTTTCCAAGATTTAACTCGGGGTGTGGGGCGCCGCATACTTCGATGAAATACTCTTCACTCTGTAGAATGTTGATTTACGAATAGGAGGCTTATCACAGAAACAACTCACTCGGATCATTGACTTGAGTAGATACTTACGATACCAGGGAACGAAGAGAATGATTGTGTAAAAAATAGCCGAACAGATTGAGATTATTGACACAAAGAAAAACCACCAATATAGGAAAAGAAAAGCCTTTGCGTTTATAAAGTTTGAAGATAGGACGCACCACGCGTTAACTGAATTAACATTATCGGGAGACTGTTTTCCGTTAGCACCCATATGCTGAAATAAAGCATATGGTGATGTTTTTCTAATAGAACATAAATCTCTGAAAAACCACTCTTAGCTGCCTGAAAGTGATCAACTTTGTTCTAGACCACTCACCATTCTGAAGACTTTACACCCAGATATTAGGGTGAAAACTCCTTGAAGTGGGTTCATCGATATGCCGCGGTAGATGTTGGAGACGCTCTGATTAGATATTATGTTCGGTTATGCTTTTGAACCTTACATGATAACCCCAAAACAGGTCTCCTTCACCGAAAAGATATGCCGTCATCCAGAACTGAAAGACGAAAATGAAGACTCTTAACCACTTCGACATGACATAAAGGCTCATCGTTTCTGACGGTCCATACCAGGAATCCCTAAAAAGCATTTGAATCATATTTTAGAATGTGGTAGAGAATGTCTGAATTACTTTTTTATTTTTATCCATTCATGTACTTGTGACGCTTGTTTCGTGTTACGCCAGTCTTCCATTATCACAAGTGGGCCTTCCTCTTCCGCTTGATACAATTCCAGACATGAGAATACATCAACACCACTAAAACTTCCCAATCCAATGAATTTCCAGAAGAAAATAGGAATTAGACAAAGCATTAGATGAAGTATTGGTAGGAAGGGTACCCACTGTAACACAAGGATGTTATGTTATTCGAAACTTGAGGTACCATATAAAAATCCGAAGTTCCAGATATCGCATTCACGGTCATGGTTCCTCTGTTATTTCCTCTATCGATCACTTGAGTAATATGAATCCTCTCTCTACTTCCATAGTAGCACATGTCAGTAAAATAATCAACAGAGGAACTGGGCCAATCCTTAGGCACTTGACAAACTATGGGACTGCCAAACAACGGCTTTGACGCTAGCAGCATGCACAAAAACGCAAGGATGGAAATTGTTGTGGTGTGCAATAATTGCTCGGTTCCACTTTCTAATCCGGGAATATGTTTTAATGGATTTGTGAAAGATTCGACATACTTTTTTGTCATCTGAAAGAACTAATTACATAACCGTATTGTATTATCGGAAAGTATGAGAGTGAGGAAACTCTAGATGTTCCAAAATCAAACCACAAAGCGATATTGTATACTTATATTCCGGAAAATTAGACCATGTGAACCAAACGTTCAAGAAATTACAGCCGAATTGATTCAAAATAGCAAAACAATGATAAAGGTTAGGAATGGTACCAATTGATGAGAAACTATTGAACACGAAGGTGAGTAAAGTAAAATTAGGATGCAATAAAAAACATTATTCGTAACTCTTGTGATTCTTTCCAGGAGCCGGAGTGTAACGATCATGATGCGAGGACGATGGACTACATGATGGCTGTAAATATCTGTATTTCAAAATTTTGGGGCGAAGAACCTACTGAAGAGTTGGACAGCAAGGGCTTCGAGAATTCACCATCGGCCATTATCATATGTTTGTTGTTCTTCAAGTTGTCTCTAATAAATTAGCAATAAGTTTAATGCAAGTCTCTCAAACAGAAAATCTTACTTTTTTCTGTAAGGGTCGATCTGGCCATCAAATTGTCCCCGGTTGCTCTCACAAATTGCTTTGATCTCCTTTTCAAGTTTCTTTGGTAAAACTATCTTATAGAGTGAATTCAAGAAAAAACGTATTTTCACAACACTCAAGGGGACACTGGCACATTGAAGAAGGAGGTATCCATCGTTGCCCATGTAGTCAACAAAATGGTCTAGAGAATCACTATGTCCATGATTAATTGTAGGTTGTGCTCTTTGAGCGTCCTCCATGAAAAACTCCAATGTGGGTAAAAGAGACTTTGTAGCGTAGCGCTGATACTTCGGAAGCAGTAGCATGAGCGTGAACTGGACAGCTGAGATTATGCTCACCAGCATAGCGAGAACGTACCACCAATAGAGAAATAAGAATACCTTCGCATTCACGAAATTTTGCGGGAGAATGCATCGCATTGTGAATTCATTGACCACTGCTCCTGTTTGCTGGAATAGAAAAATGAAATTTTAATGCATTTAAAAGTGTGTCTTACAGTTCGATGCGTCTTACACCCAACGATTTGGGGAAATACTCCAGTGTAAAGATTTTTGTACGCTCCATTCAGCAACTCGTAAGATATCTGAAATTGTTTTAAATTTGTGGGATGTTTTTTGCATATATTACTCACGTGAACTCCCCATAAGAGCTCCCCGGATGCATAAATATTCGCCATCATATAAAACTGAAGAAGCAAGGAAGCAAACGTCATCCATTTCATAGCTACGTATATCAACATAGTGGTATGCATTCCCCAACGCTCGCGTTTTTTGAGTTCTAGCCACCGAAGAGTGTCACGAGCATCTACTTTATAGTCCGAGTCGTTCGAGTCCATTTTATCATCTTTTTTCTTAGAAGCTAATGAGCGGATGATAGACGCGAAATCGTCGCCGTAAAAGAAGTGAAGCCCAAAGAATTTCCAGATTAAGGCTGGAGTCAGACACATGGCCACTTGCAAAAATATAATGAATGGAGTCCACTGAAACAATGAAGAACATTGATACTTTGAGCTTTCTTCAAGAACAAACCTGATAGTATGTGACAGCAACTTCTTCTCTGGTGATATAATTCACATTCATTGTGCCCTTGTTCGATGATCGCCTTATCGACCTAAAAACAACTGTAAGTATATAAAAAGTGGGAAATGACTATTTACGGCTGCATTGGAGAAATTCGAAGCTTGTCTTGATAAAAACAGAAGTCATGGAAATAATTTGTTGAGGAATCGGGTGTTTCAGGGAGCACCAGGCATGTGATTGGCTGTCCGAACATCATATTTGAAGTTACCAAAAATCCGAAGAATATGAGTATCTGGATTGTAGTTGTGTGAACAATTTTCTCGGCGCCATTATCCCACTCATGAAGCTGTAGAAACGGTCTAATTAATTTGTCCACCGCCGAAAAACCCATCTGAAAAAAGCGAAATGAGTAATTCAATACTACAAATTTGTTTATAATTATACGACTTTTTTAAACGTCCTTTTTATGACAAAGAATTAAACAGCAGAATAGTCAATGAAATTTTCAGGCACAGGCCACTTGATGTGCAGGTTTGGGATACCGTAACCAACCCGGAGATTCAAAATTTTTGGTGGTGCTCGCTTTTGGAACTCGACAAAATAGAACTGTTACAAATTGGAACCGTTACAAAATGGAACTGTAAAATATAGAACTGCTACAATTCGGAACTCGGTAAAATGGAACTGAACAAAATGGAACTGCTACAAAATGGAACTGCTACAAAATGGAACTCTTGTTCGATTGGAGCGCGTTTGCATTATTTTCTCTTTTGAGAGTATTTCAAGCCATTTTTCTAGGCAAACTTAGAAAAAATTATTATTTACTGGAAAACGTACTTTATTCGTGAACAATTTAATGGAAAATTATACTTCGGCTCAAAAAATTGCTGGTAAAACGATAAAAGTGAAATCCTCTCAAAAGAGAAAATAATGCAAACGCGCTCCAATCGAACAAGAGTTCCATTTTGTAGCAGTTCCATTTTGTTCAGTTCCATTTTACCGAGTTCCGTATTGTAGCAGTTCTATATTTTACAGTTCCATTTTGTAACGGTTCCATTTTGTAACAGTTCTATTTTGTCGAGTTCCAAAAGCGAGCACCACCAAATTTTTCTTTTGTTTTAATTTAGTGAAACCGTATTTCGAATGGAACTTGTTTTAGATTATTTTTTACAACAACATGTTAAGTGCTTAAATAAGTATTGAAAGTATATTTCATTAGGTTGTAAGTAATGCTGCTTAATTCATTCTTGAAAACTCGGACGGACCCCTTCGGATCTGACTAAATTTCGGTACAATATTTTAAAAATTTCTGAATTTCCGTAAGTATTTATTCCTGAAAAAAAGTCGGGATGCGTTTTCGAATTTCAATAAAAAGTAGGACATAGTTCGCCAGATTTGACTACTTTTCATAGAATTCCAACAAAAAACAATTCAAATGTTTTTGTAAAGAAAACGTGGACATTTTTCGAATCCGGGTTGCGATTCCGCAAATTTTATTCAGTTATATATTAAGTTGCTTATAATATTTTTGGCTGAATACATCTCTGTATAGATTTTTTTCTTGTTTGTCTTTTTTCGTCATGTTCTTAGATTTTCTAATTAACAGATCCCACGTTCCTGTATTTATATCTTTCTCTGGCATACTAACGTCTCTGAATGTCCTGCCAATTTTGAGGTCTTCAAAGACCTTTATTTCAGGCTAAACGCCTTTAAAGGCGCCTTTGAAATTCTGTCCGCAGTTTTCCGTAGAGTGTTCGCGTACCTTTCCCGCGCGAAATAAAAGTTTTCAAAGTGTAAATATTTTTCCTCTTTATCCTTTCTCGAATGGTTCCCTCAAATTTAATTTTTAATTTCAGAATCGTACAATGGAAAGCGATCTATCTGGAATTTCCAATGAAAATCAAATATCGTGGTTTGGATTCTCAGCGATTTCGTTCAGCGATTGCGGTATGTTTTTTTTTATAATTGTTTCTGAATTGTTTCGTATCCTTATCTTCAGTGTTCAACGCCTACGTCGACACATGGAAAGAAGTGTGCAACGAAGAATTCAAGCATTCATTGAAAAATGTGAGCGATAGTTTAAAACATAGTTCATGATGTTCATATTCAGATGACCGATAAAGATCGTCTTGCACTCCTCTCGTTCCCATTTACCGACAAAACTGTCGAAAAATCGTTTAAAATGATGAAGGTTAGTTCCATATACTCAAAACAAGAATTCAATGTTCGTTTCAGAGATACTGCGTCACCGAGATCTTCAAAATTCCAACCACGGTCACACTACCAGAATGTGTGAGAAAGTGGAGAGTTCTTATTTACGTAATTCAGTTACTTTACAGAAAAAAATGCTACTCGCTTCTACAAAAGATACTAAAAATCAATCAAAAGCAGAGAAGGAATTCGCTGCAAAACTGGAAAGAATTCGATTGGTAGGTTGTTGGTTGAAGACTAAACTCTTCTGTGTTCTAGTAAAAGAAAGAACAATTGAAAAGGAAAAAAATCAACTTTCAGCTTCGTATCAAAATATTACAAAAACAAAACGAGATCGACTCGATTAACGAAGCGACTGAAGTGTTGCATATTATGGAGAAAGGTCAGGAACAGCTCATAAAACAGAGTAAAGTAGTTCCAAAGAGCCCGAATCGCTTGATGTCTCCTGTATAATTCACTCAATCTTTTCTCTTGTAAATATCATTATTTCGTTCAATCTCGATAATTGGCTTCGATTTATAACTGTCCTTTTTATCAATGAATTTCAATTTATAAGATTAACCGGGGAGTTTATTTAAATAAAGTGAAGTGTAAGGAATTTTTAACTTCTTGGATCACAAACAGCAGCAACAGAATATAGCCATACAGCATGCACCAGCACAGCAGTCGCTAAAAGATGATTTTTCAGAACAACTAGAAAACATTGAAAAAATAAACTGACTCGGCTCTGGAACCTCCTTGATGTACTATAACTGGACCAGGTTGTTGGACACAAGGTTGAACGTAAGCAGGTTGACCGTAGGCTGGAGCACCATATGGTGAAGCATGAACAACTGTTGGAGTATATCCTGGTGCGTACATTATAAATTTTGAAAATACTAGTAATGACGAAAATTGAATTTTCTCACGTTTTATTAGACGAACTGTATGAACATTCAAATTAAACAGAAAATGTTGGAAGTATTACAGAACCAAACATCATAAACTGTTGATAGGAGATGTACAACTACCGGGTAACTGACCAGTCAGAATTGATACAGAAAGTTTTAGAAAGGAATTATTTTGAAGAGTAGACACAATGAGACAGTGAGTGCAATTGAGAGAATTCCAACTGCAGCTACTGCAACTCCAATTGTATATTTTCTGCATTTGTCACTGGATCGTTTTGTTTTTTCTTCCTCGACTCCTTCTTTTCTGTCGCATTCTCCTGATTCAACTTCAATCAAATCATCGTGATCCGTTTCCAAATTCCTCACTTTGTGTTCCATTTCATGGAAGTGATTGCGTGCACACCCGAAACAGAATGTGTGCTCTCCACTTTCACGTCGCTCATCCCAGTCGACATAGTTTTGAACCAAACAAGTTGGACAGTAGTACATTCTGCAATTTTTTTTTTAAAATTTGTTTTCTTCATACACAGGTGGTTCGCGATGGATGCTATATGGGGCATATTCAAAATGGAAGCATATAACCTTCTATGTGCTCGCATAAAACTGTGTGGTTCGCTCGGGGAAGTGATATACTTTGAGGCATGGTGCTTATGTCACGGATCTCGCCGTGCGTCCATATAGCTCGCATATAGGATCCATGTTTTCACCTTAAACTTAAAACCCGCAACGACACTCCGCCGTTACACCTGGGCGTGTTGTTTACCGTAAATCGACGAGACATTTTTTTCAATGACTTTTTCATCGTTTTCTCCGTTTTCGAAGAGTTTCATGCTCTTTTCTATCAAATTTTGCTGAAAACAAATTACGACTAAATAAAAATTAATTTTTAATTGAATTTCGAAAAGTATAATTTCCATTTTCAAGCGAAATCGCGATTTTTTAGGAGAAGCACAAAGAAATAAAATGGCAAAGTTCTTTTGTTACGTACATGAAAGTAATGAGCTTCTTTATTTTTCTTACTTCGAATTGTCTATAATAATTAATTTTAGATGGAAAAAGGTAAGACGGTGAGTTTTTGTCAAGACGAAGTAAGAAAAGTAAGAAGCTCATCATTGTGCCAGACGGCTTTCGGAATACATATTGTCAAAACAAACTTTCTTGACATTCGGTGTTTGCGGACCTAAGTTCCCGAGCTTAAAATAAGCCACGCCCACTTTCCGTTGTCTCGGATATATATTCAGAAAAGATCGGGGAGTTCGACTAATATCATAGCCGAGACAACGGAAAGTGGGCGTGGCATATTTTAAGCTCGGGAACTCAGGTCCGCAAACACCGAATGTCAAGAAAATTTGTTTCGACAATATTCATTTTATTGATAAACTAATTTAAATTTTTTGTGATTGATTGATTGATTGATTTCTTTTCTTTAGTAAAAAATGAAATGAAAGAAAAAAGGAACGAAAAAATAAGTAATAGCTTTCTGTGCTTCTCGAAAACTATTCGTGGTTTTGTTTCTGAAAAGATAGTCGTAATTTGTTTTCAATCAAAACTGAAAACGGAGAAAATGAAAATGTCCTAAAGAATAGAGGTGAACAAACTCGGAATGGAATGGCAAACTAGCAACACAGTATAATGCGTGGAATTAGTGGGCGAGGGCACGTACGAGGTGTGGGTAGACATGATAAACAGCAAGAGAAACACGGATCGCGCGTGGATCATATATGCTTGCCGCTGCGGTATGCTTCCATATACCAGGCATATAACTCGTCCCTACAATTCCTATTAGTCGCATATTTCACACCGCGCGAACGCACATAACTTCCATCGCGAACCACCTGTGTAAAAAAACTGATGTAATGTCGTTTTTGAAGTTATAAAAGTACAACCTATCGTACTTTTTTCTTGAACTGAAATCTTCAGATATGCTGTACTATAATGTGTTATGTCACTGGAGAGATTCGAATACATAGTTGAGTAAAAAAAGAATGTTGGTAATAAACTCACCGAGATTCATGACAACTGCATTTCGGATTTCTCTTCTTCTTCTCGAAAACCAACAAAAGTTCCAAATTAGTTGGAATCTCTGCCGTCAAATTGATTGGGGTTCTGCACATTGGACAAGTATCCTCATTATTAAGCCAGTCCTCCAAACATGCATAACAGAATGTGTGTCCACATTCGTCGATTACCTTCGGCAGACGTTCGAAATCATCTACACAAAAAAAACTAAATAATTTAATGAATAGATGTGGTAAACTTACCGAAATAATGGAAGCAAATAGCACACTCGAGACGGGATACCATTCGTCTTGACTATTGAAGACAAATGAGAAAGTGGATACAGGGTGGGCCGAGCAATGCACTGAACACAGCTGCGAAGGGTACATCTGCGAGAGAGAAAGAGAGAAAGAAGACCTCCTTATCGATCGTTCATTCGGGGTCACGATATCGGGCGGTGGTCCAATTAACAGCTGCTACTCGTTTTGGGGAAATGAACGGGGAAGAGGTTTCATGTACTTTTAAAATGTGAATGGGGCGATAGAATAGGAAACGACTCAATTTATAGATGGGAGAAAGTACAGTAACCTGGATTATATTTTCTGAATGAACAAGTTCGAAAACATTCTCATAACCGGACACGTTCGCATTCTTCTGAAGAAATGGACACCTTCATGTTACGAGAGTATGGAATAAAGCAATTGTCACGCACAATCTTTTAACAAAAATTCAACTGCGTAGTTTGATGTTGGAAGGAAATATGTTAACTTTGAAAATAAATTCATTGTCGCAGTCTATCAGGAAAACTATAAAGAGGAAATAGTAAGAAGCAGATTCTCCTGTTGAATTCATCCTAATCTTTATGACAGTTCTCATACTCGTGGTTGTCATCAGCCGTCAGTTGGTCATTGATTCCCATTCATCTAGTCGGAATACCTTGTTTTGATTGCATTCAACTTCAGTTCGTCTCGTAATCCAGAAGGTCGTTTCTCAGAGACGAGGACTGTATATTTGACTTGAACAAAAGAAACAAAACAGTTTTGGCACTCATTCTTGGTTGTCAATCACAAACAAGTCAGTTGAGATTACCGTAACAACAGAAGAATGAAACTCAATTTAAATTAATTTTGATTGACAAAAAAGCAAAGTTCATTTCTACAAACATTTTATTTTGTTCAAATTCATTTTTCCTTCTTCGTATTTGTAGGAGCAGATCTCGGATCGCTGATTGCACTTGATGGCTGTTGAGATTTTGGTGCAGGCGATTTTGCAGTGTTTTCTTCTTTTTCTTTCTGTATATGAATAGAATCAGTTAAACATTTTACACAATTCTGAAATTACTTTGACATTCATTTTCCGAAGACGAGTCTCCTTCTGATCAGACAATAAACCATTTGCATTGTCGAAAAGTTTACTTGGCTCTTTGAAAAGTTTCATAATTTCACCTAACATTGGATTATTCGGTGGAATTGAACGAGACAAACACACTAAAATAGATGAAACGTATTAGAATGAAGAGAATTCTACTCACTTTTAACTTTGGGATGAAGATCTCTACTTGTCATTTCATCTACAGCTATTTTCAGTTTCGCTGCCACTTGACGGAGTCGTGAATCGTACTGAAACATAGTCTAAATTTACAGTAAGTAGAAGAACCCTCAAACCCTTCCAAATAGAAAATAAAAGTTGACAAGTCCAAGAATTAGGTTGATCAAGGAGAGTAGCATATTCAAGACTCCTCCCACTATGAGTGTACTGTAATTGCTAGTATTTACATGTCTGATTGAAACAAAAGTTTACTTGAATCGATAGGTTATTGCAAAATTGACTACTTTCTCTCTATCAAAAGCAAATTTCTGCTTTCCAGTTACTTTGGTCGGATGTACAGTTGGAGATGCATTAGTTTGAGCTGTAATTATTGAATTCTTAAACTTTCCATGATCTTGGACTCGCCCTCGACAATGATCAGAAATAGTTGAACGATGAGTAGGATTTTAGTGCATTTGCTTATGTTGCATTCGACCATTGTTCCCTTTTTGAATTTGTTCAATAGGAAGTAACACTAAACTTCGAAAATGTACTTTATTTTTATCTGTTTGGAACACGTTACGTGTAATTCTTGAGATAAAAAGCTGGAACTCACTTTTAATCTTTTTGACTTGAAACGTGGAAAAACTTTTTGTTACACGTTATAGGAAAATTTTCGTGAGTTTAACAAACGTTTGTTTTCAGAAATTGAGTTTTTAGCAGATCTTCTACCAGAGTTTTCAGAAAAGAGAAAGTTATATGTAAGTTCATACTGAAAGTATCGGTCATCATCTTAGAGAGGCCGTCTGTCTAGATTTTGAGGATAACTCTCAGAAAAGTATTCAAATAAGAATTTTCAATCTGTTCAGCTTTATGATAATATATACGCTCATATGTGTTGGCCAATAAAATGAGCTCACTACTATTTAGTCAGTCAGTGAGCTCACTAGTACTAGTGAGCCATGTCAAATATTTTGGTTACCGCGTTTTTATGTTTCGCAGTAGAGCATGCTTGCGTTGTCAGTAAAATGTTGAGAGTCCCCACCGATTCCGCGGAAGAAATTTTCGATGGAAACATTTTCGATGGAAAGTGGGCGGAGTTTCAAGTTGCAACATCGCCGCACAGTCTTTTCTGAAACTTAGAAGTCCCGAATCCGTTTATTTTTTGAAGTTTTTCCTTTGGTATGATTTTTTAAGGAGTCACAGAAGCCGGCTCTCTCTACCGAAAAAAGAATTATCACAAAATTAGGCAGCCTGTGAAAAACTTAAATTGGGAAAAAAAGTGTGCGGTGATGTTGCAACTTGAAACTCCGCCCACTTTCCATCGAAAATTTTTCCATCGAAAATTTCTTCCGCGGAATCGGTGGGGACTCAATGTTGATTTTTTGAGACAAGTTTTTGTTGCCGTTTATCACTGAAAATAAAAATAAAATATTTAAAACAATATATATAAACAACTCTTAAATTTGTATTTTCCTCAATTTTTTTCAGATGAGCTCTCTAATTGTTTTATTTTCAGTCAATGCCTTGAGCCGAATACGGGTTTTGAGCCAAGAAAATGTCGGAACCGTTTGATTTTCGGATTGATATTGATGAATCTCAAATAAATCCGAAGGAAGTTCCTTTCTGGTTAACGGTAGCTTCCGTTATACTTTTCTTGGCATGGGGAACGTTTGTAGTTCTGTTTTTCTCGAGGATCAGTGCTATATTCTTCACGTTTGTGATTGACAAGTAAGTAATTTTCTTATATATAAAAAGAACTAATTATAAAAATGTATAAAAAGAACTAATAATTTCAGATATCTTCGACTAACCAAAAATGGAATCCACTTCAGGATAGGAGGAATATCCATCTCAGGCTTACACGCTGGAAAAATTATGTTCCGAAATGTAATATATGATAATGGGGATATGACAATGAAAGTGAGCGATGGACATTTATTGTTTAAATATTGGAGATCCGTCGAACATAGACATCTTAATCTTTCAACGTGAGTTTGCAAACTGTTATGTTTCAAATTGTCTTGTGATATTTCAGAAAAAGAGCATCTAGGCTACATCTAGTTCTGCACGGGTTACATGTAAATATCTACAATAACTTAACGAAATATACAGAAATTGCTCGGATTCGTAGATTTGATTGGTTTTTCGAAAATACTAATATGAACGATGCAAAACGACCGCAGAACAAGCCACCAGATACGTAAGTGTTAACTCATTCTTCAATGTTTTAATCCCTTTTCAGTTTCAGTTCACCACCATCTTCTGTCTGGGAAAACATGTGGAATCTTCTAGGAGTTGTACACGTTGAAGTGTCTGCTGGTTGTGTTCTTGTTGGAAACAAATATCTACCGTATGCACTTTGGACGCGTTTTGAAAATCTAAACAGTGAGTTATTTTGTTAAAAGAATATTGTTCAGAAACTAATGTTATTAAGGTAAAACAAGTGTGTCAGAATCAGCAAACGATCGTGCGTTATTAACATTTGATGGCGAAACCGAGAACGTGGCCATATCTTTAGTGAAAAACGAACAATTTCAGTTTACTGCAAAAGATAAAGAGCCCCCAAGAACGACTGGCAATGACGGATGTCCTATTTTACGTTCAGCATCACTTGAGTTCACTTACAAACAAGATTTATTGGGTAAATATTTTAGATTATTGTAATATACTGTCAATTTGTTTTCAGGTTACGTGACAGATGATGAACCACAAAGTATCACATCAAAGTTACCTCTATGGTCTTCCGAATGGCGATTCGGAAACAACACCGTCTTGTCGTACGGTCCATGGACAGAACAACAACGATTCCTAATTTATTCATTTTTCTACCCTCCTGATTATCAAAATGTGTCACCAACAGTCATGCCAACGAGAGGACAGAAAAGGATACACATAAAACATGATGTGAAAGTTATTCTGACAAAAGAAACATGCATGGATATTTGGTTCATGAGAGGAGAACAACTGGAAAGTATTAGAACTCGATGTGGACCTCAGAGCAGTCTCGATGTAAGTGTTTACTATCGAATTTCAAAAGTGGAACCATATTTTCAGATGTCTATTCTGTGGATTACAACTGATAAAGGTTTCTATTGGAATATGAATGCCGAATTTCTGAAGTGAGTGTTTTGAATTCCCCAGCCACAGTACCCTGCACGAGGAACAAGCTCGCAAAAAACGCGAAACGCGCACAGCTTTCAAAATTTCTCCCACTGGCTGCGTATCTCACGTTCACATACTCTCTCGCTTAGTGATTTGAGAAATCAGGATAGTTTTGCGATTTTCTGACATTTTCAGCATTATTCCACATCAGAAAGTCATAAAAATCGAAAAACAATTCTCCTTGAGAATCGGCTATTAGCAAAAATCAGATTTTTAGAATTTTCGAAAAATTAAAAAATTTGCAAAATCAGAGGTTTACACTATTTTTCTTCATTTCATGGGTTGTTTCTGTTCAGAAACCAATTTACGACTTTGAAAATTGAAAATCCAGCAGAAATAATACTGAAAAACTCGGTTTCTCCGGCGCCGCTGGAATTCTGGTTTTGCATAAAACTCGAGTCGGCACCACGAATACGCAATATTAGAGTATGAAAATTCACAAATTTACGCTAAAAGTCTTTCTCTACACGAAATGGATATGCTTTCTGAGAACAAATTTTGGGAAATCGAGATATTAAGGCATTTAATTTTGAGGGTACAACAATTCTAGGGTACAACAGGGTACAACATTTTTAGGGTACAACTTTTTCAATTCTAGGGCACAACTTTCTCAATTCTAGGGTACAACAATTCGAGGGTACAATAATTCTAGGGCGCAACTTTTCTAGGGTACAACTTCTCTATAATTCTAGGGTACAACTCGAATTAATTTAAGGGTACAACAAGTATGATTCGAGGGTACAACTTTTCCTGCTAGAAATTTAACAGTGCGCATCCAGAAATATGATAAAACGCATAGCATAAGTAAGCGAGAGAAATGCGGATATGAAAGTAAACTGAATAGAAAGGTTTTGACAAATGAAAAACGAAAAACCTCACTAAACTGGCAGTGAATTGCGGAAGTTTTCTTAGCTTGGCATGATTCTGAAACCTGCGCTCCACCGAATTGCCTTTAAAAAATGTATTTTTTTCTCTCTCAATTTCACACACAATTTTCTTCGGTTTCGGTAGAGCGCGGTTGTAAGAATCGTGCCGTGCTGATACATTACAAAAATTCAACATACAACATCTGAGCGAAACCGTACTTCTTGTCTTTAACAGTTAGTTTCCCCTGCAAACACTCTTTGACTTCCTTTTTCTCTTTGACTGCAGTTCTCTCTAAGACTTTAAAATGCTCTTTGACGAACATTCAATACTAGAGCCTCTGCTTTGCTCTAGATCTATGCGAAAAGTGTTCTAATTAGAAAATGAAAGATTCTACAGTTTTTTCCAATATTTCAAACAACTTAGATTTTTTGAATTTAGTAGATCCGCAATTCACTGCCAGTTTAGTGAGGTTTTTCGTTTTTCATTTGTCAAAACCTTTCTATTCAGTTTACTTTCATATCCGAATTTCTCTCGCTTACTTATGCTATGCGTTTTATCATATTTCTGGATGCGCACTGTTAAATTTCTAGCAGGAAAAGTTGTACCCTCGAATCATACTTGTTGTACCCTTAAATTAATTCGAGTTGTACCCTAGAATTATAGAGAAGTTGTACCCTAGAAAAGTTGCGCCCTAGAATTATTGTACCCTCGAATTGTTGTACCCTAGAATTGAGAAAGTTGTGCCCTAGAATTGAAAAAGTTGTACCCTAAAAATGTTGTACCCTGTTGTACCCTAGAATTGTTGTACCCTCAAAATTAATTGCCAGATATTAACGCTTTTATGTGCCCGACTCAGTAAAATTTTGCCTTTTCTGTTGAGTATTACTGTAGACAATGCGAACGTGCCCTACGGCTAATTTTCGTTTTTTTGTTTGCGCGTTCCCCGTGCAGGGTGCTGTGGCCCAGGTTCATAAATTCACTAATAGTTTTCAGCTTCGAAGCCACAACATCACTTGTATTTACCAAGCTTCTTACATGTCAAAAGTTCAATTTAAATGGTAGTTTTGTCTATCCTTTGACATGGAATGGAGAACAGTCATGGACGCTCGATTATACATTCACGAAAGCTGTTGCCTGGTTCGTCTGGGATCACAAACGGCTTTTCACTGATCTTATCAACGACTGGATTGGTGACGAACCTTCAGATATATCAAAATTCGTTCCGTTTCGTGTTCATAATCATATGCGAGTTGTGGATAGTTTCGAGGTCAGTACTCATTTTTATACTTCTTTGTTCTCCTTCTAATGATTGCGCACGCGTTCAGGTAATTCTGCTGCTGAATGAGTCAAACTGGGTGGATACATCTGATATGAATGCAGAAAACGTTGAAGTGGCTATAGTTGGAGAGAAACTTTCATTCGATTGTGAGCTGCCATTCGTCGATTTCTTGCCACAGATACAATCAATGAAGTATGATTTAAAAGGAGAAAAAGGTGTTGCAATGAGAGCAAAGTGAGTGTTTCCGGGTCTTTTTCTTTCGTTTCAATCCCATTTTTCCAGGTTCCCTCCTGATTCTGCCACTGAGCCAATGCGAGCTGCATTGTTACGACTTGCAAGATGCAATTCATACGCTCCACCTTCCAATCATGGAACTCATTCTCTCGATAAAGATACATGGTTTGAACTATGGAGAACAGAACTAGTGAAAATGGATTTTGATCATCGTTATCGTCCTCTAGTTGTCAAATCGAATATTCCTTCAGATATTCCATTCTCAGTTCTTTCCGATTACCTACCCCCGCCAGCCAATCACCCATGGGATGTGAGTTACAGCTAGCAATTGAGCACTATTGAAAAACTGTCTTAATAATCCATATTACAGCTCGAACCTGATTTCCTCGGTGTGAATATTTTGATTGAAGGAAGTGATGTTAAATTCACCGGACTTTTGGTAAAACTCTTATTCGAACTCAAAAACAATTACTTCGGTTGGTATGATTCTGTAAGTATAAAATATGTAATTTATCCGAAAAAGTTGAGTTTTAGATAACATCATTGGATGATGAAACAAATAAAATCAGTGACCCAGTCAAGTTGAAAGCATCGTTTGATAAAACCAATGCGAATGATATGAAACCAATTGAATATTTCCGAACGATGGATGTTGATGTTACAGTGCGTGTGTGCAACATTCGTGCAGAAATGCTTGTTTATTCACCAGCAGTCGATGAAGGAGCTGAACCAGAAAAAGTTCCAGTTGTTTTTGTTGAAGAAGTTGCAGTTGAAGTAAAGAAAACTAAAACTGAAGCCCTCATTCAAGTTGGAGTTAGTCCGGCATGCGCTTATTTAGATTCATCTAGTACTGGAGCAGGTCCCGGATGTATTACACTTTCTGGTTTCCAGTTCAGGTGGGTATAATTTGTTTTAATCAATTTTAAATATGATCGTTAATGGAGTTTGAAAAATACAGGGGACACGCAATGTATTCTTCAAAGGACGTGGCTTGGAATATGGGACTTGTTGAATACGGCTGGATCATGGAGATTCTAGTCGGGGACATTGCAGGAACGCTCGATTTCCCAGCACACGTATGCCAAATATCATGTGACTCCGTCTAGAAAAGTTGTTTTCAGGCACTCGTGCTTCATCAAATTATCGAATCTCTTCTCATTTTCGTGATATCTCCCGATGATGCAACCAGAGTTCCTGATCGTATGCAATTTTGTCAACATGGACAGTTGATCACGGCTTGCTCGATAGCCGGGAAGAAAACGAATGAGTTGTTAGGACCATGTCAAACGGAAGAAGAAATGAAGTACCGACAAATCAGAGTATCTGTGGATTCGGTTAATTTGACATTTGCGGAGGAGAAAACTATTCTTCAAGTGAGCCACAAAGCTCGTGTGAAACTGAAATCATTGAAGTTTGTTTTCAGGTAGTTGCAGATCCTGTCCGGGTCACTGTTTGTAATGCTCACGAAGGTCGTTTCACCGAGCACGTTTGCGTGAGAGTACCTGGAATTTCGATTCGTCAAGCTGTTCGAATAAGAGAAAAGCCAGAAATAGTATGGATTGAAGGAGCAAATGCCGCTATTGAGGGTATATCTCTCGATATTGAAGTGAGATTTTCAAGTGTGAAAATGTTTTCAATAAACTGTGTTTTAGCTGCCTGTCTCAAAAAAGGCTTCTCCTACAATAGGGAAGGATCGTCTTAATTTCGCGAAGCTACATGATGCCGATACCAAACGATTACATTTTCTCTGGGAAGATCATTCAGTCTGGGGTTGTGCTTGTTTTGGAAACACTTGTTTTTTCGGGGATATTGATGAAATCGGATTATCGTTCATGGAGACAATGAAGAAAAAGAAATTCTTCGTTCCTGGCATTGAGAGGAATTCTGAGAAACAGCAACAAGTTTTACAAAGTGTAATTTTGAAAAACCAGTCGATGTTGAGCGAGCAAGCACATATGTTCTATAAAAGACCAAACAGAAGAGATACATCCATTAATATCCGAAAAGAATCAACTGATGACACTGAATCATTCCATTCGGCTAAATCTCAGCAAGCTCCTGGTCTTCGTATACTCCAATCTATTGATATGACAAGCAGCTACGCGAAGTTTGTGGACAATGTTAAAGTTGAAATGCCATCATCCGTGACTGTTCCAAAGTTTGGAGAGCCTGGAGCCATTCTAGAATGGTGTCAAGCTCATCCGGCCACCAAGATTACTCACGTAAGATAATTTATGAGACTTGAAATAATTTTTCATAACTAGGATTCCAGGATGTTGCAACAAAAGGCGTAAACGAATTGAGATTTCCGACAAAGACTCAAAAATCCAACAATGCATTCAGTGTCGTTGATAAAAAAGAACCAGTTGAACAAGAAGTGGAATACGGTACTACTCGAGAGGTTGTTGGCAAGCGCCGTCTTGCTATAAGTGGAGTTGCAGCAACATCTTTTGATGTGTTTGTAACTCCCATAGGAATCGAAGGAATCGAACGGTTTATCACAGCTGCAAGCCACACCATCCCAGCTATCAACCCATGCATTCTGGTACATATTTGTTACCGGGAATGTGTTCTGAGGAAACACCGGCAACCACTCACCGAAAGTTTATTCATTGATGATGAAAATGGTGAGTTCAGAAAATTAACGGTCTCCTTCTGGAATGCTTCATTTTATAGATTCTGACCATCTATCCGAAGTTGATATAACTGTAGATCTTCCTCGAGTTACAATCGGATTGTTCCAATGTGGTGTCAAGAAGAATGTTTTCAAAACAAATAGTACTGATCACATCACTGCGAATATGGGACTATTTCTTATTGATCGTGCTTTCATACAATCGAAGCTTCCTAGAGATACTATTGGAAATGCATTCTCTGCAGACAATTCGAATCTAGCCAGTACATTGTATCAACTGAAAGGTAGCGCTATTACTGTTCAACTGTTACAACTAACGAACCGAGATGCGCCGGACTTCGGAAGTAGTGGAACCTCTTCTACGCCTAATAACTGGGATCAATGCGCGATCTCTCGACGAATGAGCAATTTGGAACCGAGAGTAATGCTTGACTTCAATATTTCCGACACTTCGATCATTCTCGAACGACGACCTGTTATCGTTCTGGTCCCAGGAAAATCGACAACCACAAACACTCCAATAAACTCTCCTGCTTCTGCTCCTACACCTACCCCTACACCAGTCAACAAAACATCGATGCTTATGTTGACACTGGCAGTCGGAGCGGAGACAGTTCCAGTAAAGCGGAAACAAAAGATTCATTGTGAACACTATCTGAAAGCGGAAATTGGATCAGTCACAACTTCTCTTGTTATGGCTCGTCCACAAGAGCTGACGGCAGGCGATGAGTTCCCGATTTATGAAGCATTAGCTCCAGTTATGGTGTCTTGGTTGAGTGTTCTGGATAATTTTCAAAGAACTGTCGACAAGACAATACACATATACGAATGTTGGAAAAATGTTGCCATGGTAAAAATTGTAAGACTCGCCTACGATGCGCCGGAGAAAAAAGTGGATGTAAAAATTGGAAAAAATAGAATGGAGACGACAAGAGTTCTCGCTGCACATCAGTCGTCTTGCCCTTCCTGTTTACTATTGAAAACTCTTTTCCGATGGTTTGCATATTCTGAGAAAGCACCGGATGCAATAAAACATCGTCTTGAAATTCGACCCGAGTTCGAAGTAGAAGAAACAAGAAAAATAGCTCTAATGTCGGTTCTCAGTCATTGGCAGCTATGTGTCTCAAAACAGCTGAAACTTGCTTCTCTCGAAGATGCACACAAGTTCAAAGTGGCTCGATCCGAAACAGCATTATCTGCTCTCGTGCGGAGTGAAAGAAGAAGAGGGAAGAAACTTTCAGTGAAGAAGATTCCAAATAAGAGAGAGACTCGAGTTGTTATGGAAACGAAAACTGAACAGTAAGTTGTTTTTAATCCATTTTTTTTCAACTATTCATTTAGTTTTTTTATGCAATTTGTATTTTTCAGGCCAAAAGCAATACTAGGAAAAATGTCTCCAGCTCCGTTCATAAATAAATTCCGAAAGCATGCTGGCGATGAAGAGAACTCAATTAAATATCTTGATGATTTAGTAAGAATTTCAAAACTATTCAATTTTTTCAAATTTTTTTTTAGGAAATGCAAGAGCTCGGAACCGGTGTGAAATCGTATGAAGAAGAAGATGACGACGACAATCTGCAGTTTGATGATGATTTGGACGTGGAGCCTAAAATAGATCATAAAGTTGATTTGTACACATGGATGCGTAATGCTCAAAGAGAGTCTACATTGCGTCGAAGGAAACTTGCTGGAGGGAATGAGGCGATTCCAGTTGATCTAAATGCTAGTGGAGATGTGAACAACATGGACATTCAACAAAAGGCTTATTACTATAATATATACAGATGGGCACAGCTTCAGTGGACTTCACTCGATAGTATTGACAGAGATTATTGGCATTTGGAGTATTCAATTGATCTGAAAGAAGTTGATATTCGAATGATGGGTAAAAGCATAAAGAGTTCAACAGATCATTCGAAGCAGTTTATAACACCTGCACAGCAAAAAGTGATGCAGCTTCGAGGAGCAAGAGTAGATGGTGGAGTCATATGGAAAATGGAAAGGGACGAGAGAAAAAAGATACCACTACACGGACAGTACAACATTAATTATAACGCTACCGTTGAGAATATTCGTTTTTTGATCGGCATGGCTACAGTTTCCCTTGCAAAAGAACTGTCTTTAGTATTTCGAGTCGCAATGGAAGCCAAGAACGAACTGAAATTGAATGCAACAGCAGAATCGGTAATTTTAGTCATATAAAAAAGTATCAAAAATTAAACTTCAATTTACAGACTCCAAGGAATGAAGTCAAAGTCTTTCCACCAGCGAACACGGGATACGATTTGTCAGCTGAATGGGACGAAAAAGTGTTGGATATGATACGAACATATGAAAAGAATAAGCAAAGGAGTGCCACCACAGGAATGGAGAAGGTGAAAGTTATGGTGAACGGAAAAACGGTTGTTTCGTCCGTTGTCCTGGAATCGGTGCTCAACGATCTATACGTATCTGTCACAATATCTCAGATTGATTTGACCCATTCTAAAAATCCAATACCCGATGTCCCTGTTGCTCTCCAAACGTCAGTTACGTTTTCCACTGCTAACGAAGAAAAACGAAATGCTACTTTGACAAAGAAGTCGGTTTCTTCCACTTTCAAACTTGATGATTTGACAGTTTCTATAACGTAAGAATAAAAAACAAATTAAATCAATCAGTTTGAAATAATTTCAGAAAAATGAAGCTGACTCTATCAGAAGCCGACAGCACGAATAAAAAGTCTGATATACTCCGTTGTACTCTTAATTCTAGCTTTTTCAATATCCATACGTAAGTTACTGTAATTTCTTCTCGAAGTTTCGATTGTCATTCATTACAGTAACATCAAAACTCTCGGATCGACAAAAGAAGCAAATCGTTCAAGCAACACTCTCGTGGGCAACAGCATTGCCACTACAGCAACATTACGATTAGGAGCTCTCGATGGAAACATGCCGATGGCTGCTTATTCTTTACATGATGTCGTCATGAGACATGGAAAAGAATTGGAGCAACAATTGAATCGCCTGGCTGCTCAACCTGCATCCACTCCTTTGAGCAATTCAACACCATTCCCAATTGTCGATCAACCACTACTCACAAAAGTGGCTGATCCAAAGCACATCGCTAGTGCTGAGCCGTTAGTTGGCAATGTTAAAGAGTTGAAGCCAGTTGCAACTACCCCTCTATCTCCAGCGGTAGCCTATTCTACTGGTATGAAGATCAATGGACACATGGCTAGGAAAGTCCCTGTAGCTGAAATTACTTTTAGCATTGAGCTAACAAGTATAGAAATGAATATTCAACTGCTTCCAAGTCTTCAAGCAAAGTATAGGATAAACAGGGCAACAAGCAACGGCATAACTGGAGTGCAAGCCAATTGGTCCATTCTTCTGGACGAACACTTTTTCGAGTTCTGTGTTACTGGTCAAGGTGGGAAGACTGAAACGTTCAGGCTACTGTTGCCTTCTGTGAGATCCGACGGAATCTACCAGGCTGAACAAGGGAACTCATCACACAAGCCAAGTACTGATAAAAAACTCATTTATCGAGAAGGAGGCAGTCTTCAAATGTCTGTAGTTCTAGGAAGTGTCAATCATACATTCACAACAGAGTTGTTGAATCAGTTGATGTTTGCAGAGCATTCTTTCAGAACAGAGCTCACTGCACTTATCAACAGGTAAGATTTTTAGCTTAAATTAAAGTAATGGTAATGGCTATTATTACAGAATTCGATCATCTTCTTATGTGTCAAGTACTACTAGATCTCCGATGAGCAGCCAATCTTCGAACGATCGTGCTAACTCGACGGCTAACCTGAAGCTCTTGCTGCCAGCTCAAAATTTGCCTCCCGTTCATGTGGAAAAATCTCCACTTTTATTTTCAATCAAAATTCGAACAAAGAATGCATCGAATAGAGAAAAGGAGAAGAATGATAAAAAGGAGAAAGAGCGAAAAGAGAAAGACCCGAAGACGCCGAAAAGCGGAAATCTTGGTGGGGGCTCTGAGCAGTCCTCTTCTTCAGTTCTAGAGAAATCAACACCGTGGTTGCAATTAACTGCAGCCACTCCAACACAAACTGCAGTGCGCCTTACCATTGACAGCCTGGAAGGAGAACTGACGAACAAATGGGTTGTGAAAGAAGAAGGATCAAAAGAACGGATATATGGAAACGCAGTAATTCATTTCAATGCTAAACTGGGACAGAAAATTGATGGATCATCAACGTCCGATCTTCAAGAGTTTGCAACGTTCATGACTCAAGTGCGTGTTGAAAACAAAGAACGAAACATGTTTAACAGCTCATATTCCTATCACGTGTCATTAAACCGTCCAATATTTTTGGTGAAGGCTGCTGCTATTGACAAAGCTATCCTACTATGGCTGAACTATAAAAACACCTACGACTACTGGAGAAACGAACGTGAGAAAGTAGTTCAGGAAAAGACAACGAAAAAATTGTCGAATGCTACTATGTTTTCACCAACTCAGATAGCAGAGGACGCCGATATGAATCTCTCTTTGGCTATCAATAACGGTATGTATCTGTGTATGCCGTTGTATAGCCACGATGTCACCGAAGGAATGCCTGCTCTAGTTTTATCCTTGCAAAAATCGAATTTGTCTGTTCTTGTGAAAAAAGAACTGACTTGCAAGGCTTCATTCAATGGATTCAAATGCTCGTTTATTGACGATTTTGATGAACAAGCACTAACTCAGAGTTTCCTTGATGCTGCTCACAGTGATCAATCGAATTGTATATTTTTCCCTGAAGGAACATATCAACTTTGCTCGAAGGCCGAAGCTTCGAATGGACCAGCAAAATGGGTGTTGAGTGTGTTTGCTGAAATGCAAGGAGTTGAAATTGATTTGGATACTCGGATTGGAAAATTGGCAAAACTTCTAGTTAACACATTCTCCATGATAGGAAAAGATGATGACGATGATATGTCTTTATGGGGAGATCAGCGAGAGTTGGATTCAGATGAGGAAAAAGTAGAAGGCGCTTCCGAGTTGAAGAAATTGAAAGCAGGAGAAAAAGTTCCATGGATGGAAAACAAAATGCACGAGCATTCGAGAGCAGTGTTCGAATTAGCATCTCGAGGAGTTTCTACAAAATTGATTGAAGCTGAAAAGCATAAACTCCGGCAATATGAGTTGATTAGATTTAAGGCTTTCCGACGAAATATGGTTGAGAAATTCAGAAGAGGAACAAATGCCAGCAGGCAACATACGGTTTGTTTTAGTAGATGCTTCTCAAGTTATCGTATCTGAATTTCAACATATCATCTTCCAGGAAACGCCTCCACCGCCTAATCGAGCTGGATCCAATTCTAGACGGAATTCATCAGCTAAACCAACAGTTTTGACAACCTTAAAAGAGGATGCAACGCAAGAAATCACACCTTCAGACAGTGAAACTGTGAATTTCAACTTAGACGTTAAAGTGAATATTGAATCTGGAACATGCACAGTACGGACAGGGAAAAAGGAAGGTTCAATGCAGTTAGGTTTGCGTGAGTTCAGCTCATTACCGGAACGAACACAAAATGATAAGTGTTTCAGCTGGAATAAGAGAACCATTGAAGCGATTGAACTTGGGAGCGAAGGATATCAAATCAATGTTTGAACCACAAATCATCACTACAACAACTTTCAGTATTCCGAGTGTGGAAATCAAAGCGTATCACGTTTCTGATCCATCCAGTCGAACTGCAAACCAGTTCAATCATGGTGGCAACGAAAAAATATCGAAACCGTCTGCTCGAGATGCAGATAAACGGCACCGAGATTTAAACAACAAATCAAGGTTCGGTAACACTCACATTAGTGGAGAAAAACCACCTGCTCTGCCCTCGAAACGTGGTTGTTTCTATATTTTTGTTGGATTGGCTTCTATGCCTAATGAGACTGTTGTAACTCCTCATCTGGCCACTTATCTCGAACAAGTTCTGGAACCACTACCACCTTCTGCAGTGTTCCAATCTCAGAATAACACAAGAGAAGCGTTTGTAGTTGATGATGGAAAGGGGGAAGGTAGTAATAAATGTTGATTTAAATCAAAGTTCAAAGCAAATTTCCAGCTAGCAATGAAGTTCACAATATTGTCGCGATGGACACTGCAGCATTTCCAATTGACTTCGTTTTCTATTTAGATGTGCAAAGTTCATCTATTCGTTTTGATGGAAAACAACCAACTTCACGAAGTCAGACACAAGCAGATTGTGTTCTGACATTACCACGACTCACATTGGAATTGACATCAAAACGCACTAAAGACAATATTGACAATTACGTCGGCGGAATCCACATTTCCGGACAGTTCAAAGGTTTCATGTTGAAGATTTTCAATCCTCTCGAACCGGAGCTTGATACATCAAGAGCTCTCCAACTCTCGTTGGATCTTCTTTCATTTGTAATCTCGAGAAACAAAAATTCTTCAACTGAACCAGACAATCGTGTTCGAGTAAGTCCGAGAATTGTTTAGATGTGATAATCTTTTGCTCTTTTCAGTTTGTGTTTTCATCACAAATCAGCAAAGCTTCATTTGAGTACAATTTCCGACGTCTTGGAGAGCTCATTCAGTTCCCAAAACCATGGTATCGGGCTGCGATTGCAAGACGTGTTTTCTTCGGAGATCAGGCTGCACCCCGACCAAGAGATGATGCAAGTGACATAACAGGAACAACTAGAAGCCGCTTCGCAACAGACCCGAGGAGTTTGCATCCACCTGCGAGTACGGCTAGCACCGGTTCTGGAAGTAACATTCCACATCCGAAGAAACCATGGACAGCATTGGTACTAGCAGCAATCCAATGGAATGAATTTGAAGTAACTGCGCACATGTCAAACACTATGGGGAAAACAACATGGAAAGCCACAAAAGGACTGTTATGGGGCGATGCGAAGCTAAATTCGTTGAACGAACGAGATGTCAGCATTTCGTTTGTACTCGGTTCTAGTGAGTTGTGTGCAAGAGATGGAGCTATCAGTGGGATTGTCAAATTGAATAACTTGAAAATATCTGCTGATCATTCATTATCAGCCGATGTGAAACGGAAACCCAGAAACAAAGCAAAAATTCGACTTGATTGGATCACAGCGAACGTCGAGTGGATGAGTCGACGAGTACTGATTGCTAAATGGAGTGGACCTTGTGTTCGCGTGGAAGACTATTATAAAGGAGTTCAAGAGAACGATCAGGTACAATAACTTCTCCAATTCTCAACCTTTAGTAAATAATTTCAGATGGTACTATGTAACCTGGGAATGGAAGTGAAGTCCGCATGGGATGATTTACAAGTAGTTATTACCAAGACTACGGTAGACGACATTGCTGCTATTGTGAATCGTTTGATTTCCTTTTTTGATGTAAGTGATAATCAAACAACTGAACTGAACTTGTCGTTAAAACAGTGGGAACTAAAAAACATGGCTCTAAATTTCGGAGAATGGTTGTACCACCTTCATTACAGTTTTCTCACCACCGTTATTCATTTTTATAACTTCAGGAACAACTCAAAAACTCGCGTATTCTTCTCGGAAACTTCAACGCTACTACGAATTCGAAGAAGCAACCTCTGATTCCAGCTGAAACCAGGAAACCAACAACTCATTTCTGGGAGAAAGTTTTAGATTATATGTCTGAAATGCAAATAAATGAGCAGCTGATGGGATTGATGGAACGGGAAGGTGCAAAAGTAGGAGGACACATGGAGCTGAAAGCGAAAGGGATCTCACTAGTGCTTATGAAAGGAGACATGAACTCAGACACGTGGGCAGTATTCCATCTCCGGGACGCTTGTATTGAATTCGATCCAGAGGCACGTATGGACTTTTTGGATAATACTGCCCAACAAAAAATTGGAATTCTTCTCAAGCAGACGTTTTGTCTAAAGCTTGGATCTCGTGATGGAAGTCAGTCCGAAAATCGAGCGAATGTGTGTAGAGTTCAAACACGATTTAACAACTCAAGCCACTTGCAAAAAACCGATGAAATTTTGGAGTTTTTCATAGGAGACGTGATGAAAATAATTGGATCAGGACAGACTGAGAAGAAGAAGAAGAATCAAGTTGGACCAGTTCAGTCTCCGAATTCGGAAAATGAGAACACTGCAAAATCGCCGACATCAATGAGCTCGTTTGGTAGATTCAGGTCTCCCGCTTCCTCGAAGGTAGGGTTTTTAAAGATGTTCAGTTTGTGCACATGTTACAAAAATTTCAGACTAAACAATCGGGAACTGCAACAAATCATAATGTTATGGAGTTGTTCCAATTCCCCGGCTTGGAAGCGAAAATGACATCTCACCAATTGAATGGGGTTGATGATGGAGATAAGTACGAGACAGTGTTCCAGGAACCAATGGAAGTTTCAACAACATTTGTTTGCGACTTCTTCAGTGAGGTAGCCATCGAAACAAACTTCAATGCTCAAGTCTCATTTCTACCCGAACTTCTCAAAAGCTATATAAAAGAGTCGCATAATTCCTCTTCATCATCTCATTCTACTCACTCGTCTCCTGCTGTATCTTCCAGTAAAGAATCTATCACATCTGAAACTAGCAAAGACCTTCGAACGTTTATTTGTAAAGAATGGAAGGTGGAACCAAAAGTTCGATTTATCGATCGGATCAAGTGGACGCCTCCTGTTGTAGATGAAATTTTGAAGAAACTTCAAGTAAATAATATACATGGATGATTCACGAAGTCTAATATTTTCTTTACAGATATTCGACCATCGTAACACTATTCCAAAAGTCATTCAGCGAGCTGTGCTCGATCCGCTCGATGCAACTCTTGCCTCTTCAGTTATTGCAACTTTACAAATAGTTGATAATAAAAAGACTATTCAAAAGTTCAAAAAGGTGCAAACCATCGAGATAATACAGATAATCATTTAATTATTTCAGAGTCGCACTGATTCGATTGCACCGACTCCAAAGAGACGAGACAGTCGTCGTTCCAGCAGCGAAGAAGTCTCTGTTCAAATAGACATTCCAGACATTATGGCCAAAATTTACAATGCTTCTACTTCTTCTTCTTCGAATTCTAAATCAAGTTGATCGTCGTATTTTTGTATGTCATATGTATTATTTATTAGTCAATTGCTGCTGTTTATAATATTTTATTGCCTGAATTACGGTTTTTCTTAGAATAGTTCTCCTCCCACAATCTCAGTTACCTGCTTCTGTGATTATTCGTATTGCCTAGTTGTGCCTATTTTTTTTCAATTTACTTATTTTTCTGTGGAAATAAAACTATTGAATGCTTTATTATGATCTGAGAATGAAGTGGCTCGTTCAATTCAGGACGTTTGATATCTTATGAAGATCCACAAGCAAATGCAGAAAGAGTTTGACTCTGACCTGGAACACTGATCCTCCATTTAGATCCTTCACACTTGATTGTTCCTTTTGTTCCAACTTTACTCATTGGGGTCACAAATTCATTGCCCTGTTCGTTGTAATACCAGACATCAGACTTCGGTGGGCACTTGATAGAATATTGATTTCCTGAACCAGAGACAGCTTGGGTAGATGAAACGAAATCACAGAGTGGGCAATTGACCCTACGTGGTAGATAAATAGTTGAGATACTAGGGCATCCTCCTGTAACATTTAAACTTTTAATTTCAAGAATTTCTATTAAAAATCTTACCTGAAACAGTTGTAACGAAGAGAGAAACGAGAAAAATGATCTTGAACATTCTGTGTTTGATTTCAAACCAAGACCATCCTCTTTTGACCGTCTCCTTTAATATGGTTGGTTTTTTTGTGAACATACACTCCGCCCATTGCGAAGAGACTTACTTCCTTCTAATGATTGATCGATGTTCGAATCAAGATGAAAAGATAATAGGAGAACTTATGTAGGAAACCATGAACTTCACAAGTCCCTATATTTCAGTATCGAAGCTGCATGGAAGTTTTCTCTGGGATGGGACACCATCACAAAAAAACTGATGTTTGATGTTGTTATCAGCACTTCATATTGTCACGATATCAGTCATTCACTTGGGTTCAGTGAATTGCATTTTGTTCACAACTGCATATTAATTTTCGATACTTTTGATCCCGTCGGATCCATTCCTAGTTGAGACTGACTAACTTATTTTCAGAAACTTCCATTCCCCGTCCTGAGTTCCTTTGCTCCAATAATCATGCCGGTCGCAATTGTCACTGGTTAGTTTAACCAACGGCGAAGGCTTAGTTCTAAATAACATTTTCTCAGGAGCCAGCTCTGGAATAGGACGTGCAGCAGCTATTCTGCTTGCAAAAAACAATTATAAAGTTTCTTTGACTGGAAGAAATGTTGCCGCTTTGAATGAACTCGCTGGACAAATTGTCAGTGCTGGAAGTGATAAGAACGATGTATTAGTAACTGCTGTCGAGTTGGCTTCCGATGAAGCACCAAAAAAGATTGTAGATGCAACTGTACAACACTTCGGTAGAATTGATACATTGGTGAGTTAGTTCTTTTTTCAAACTATAGATTAACATAGTTTCAGATCAACTCTGCTGGAATTCTGCGTGCTGGTCCAGTTCTCGAATCTGGAATTGAAGTTTACGATGAGTTAATGAATGTGAACGTTCGCAGTCTAGTAAGATTAACGCGTGCAGCTCTTCCGCATATTATTTCGACAAAGGGAACCGTGGTTAATGTAAGCAGCATCAATGGTCCATGTCCGGTATAAACTTTATTTTTGGGAACTTACGATTATGTTTGATTCTAGTTCCCGAATGTAACATATTACTGTATGTCCAAGTCAGCTGTCGACCAATTTACAAAGTGTTTGGCTCTTGAAATGGCACCGAATGGAGTTCGTGTCAATGCTGTCTGGTATCTGATTCTCTACTAGTCAACCCATAATAAATACATTTTCTAGCCCCGGGGTCACTGTCACCAATCTTCATCGTACATCAGGCCAAGATGAGACGACCTATTCTGCGGTAAACTGTTGTTTATGACCTTGACAACATCTCTCTCATTTCTCTTTTAGTTCTTAGAACGCAGCAAAACGACACACGCTCTCGGCCGTCCAGGTGATGCCAATGAAGTCGCCGAAGCAATCTACTTTCTTGCCTCCGAGAAGAGTTCCTTCACAACTGGAGAACTTCTTCGTGTAGATGGTGGTAGAGGAATCATGCACCCACGCTAATTTTTTTAGTGTTTCTTTTCTTTCAGTGTACACATTTTGCGATTATAGCGAGAATGAACATAATTAATGAATATGTATTCTTATAATTGTTCCGATGGTTTCTTTCCGACAGTAGGTTGAACGGTTCCATCCTTTTCCTCGTTGTCAATTCTAATTGTTTTTTACAAATAGTTAAATTCAGAGTAATCAACAATGCCAGTTGCTGTTATTACTGGCGCAAGTTCTGGAATTGGAAAAGGTACTGCACTTCTTTTTGCCAAAAATAAGTACCAACTTTCACTGACGGGAAGAAATTCGGATGCATTGAGAGAAGTTGCAGCACTTTGCGTTTCAGAAGGTGGTGTAGATCCAAATGATGTGAGAAAGAGATAATTAAAATTTCATTTTAAAATATTATAAAATTCAGGTTCTGATAACTGCCATTGAGTTGAGTTCAGACGAAGCGCCAAAGACAATTGTCGATGCAACGGTAAATAAATTTGGGAGAATCGACACATTGGTGAGACATTTCATAAGATAGTTTCACAGTCCCAAAGTTCATGAAAGGCCCAGATCCATTTCGTTGGAACATTGTGTAATTTTTCATTTCAGGTTAACTCTGCAGGAATTCTACGATCCGGGCCAGTACTTGAATCTGGAATTGAAGTTTTCGATGAGTTGATGAACGTGAACGTTCGTAGTTTAGTTCGATTGACTCGTGCTGTTCTGCCATATATAATTTCCAATAAAGGAACGGTCGTAAATGTGAGCAGCATTAACGGGCCTTGTCCGGTATGTGATTCAAAAGTAACATTTTGAATGTTCAAATCATTAATTCCAGTTTGCTGGAGTGACTTACTATTGTATGACCAAATCTGCTGTTGATCAATTCACCAAATGTCTTGCTTTGGAAATGGCTCCTAACGGTGTACGTGTGAATGCAGTATGGTGAGTATACATTGATCGGATTTAAAAACATCCTTTAAAAATTTGTTTCAGTCCTGGTGTTATTGTTACAAACATTCATCGAACTTCCGGGCAAGATGAGGCGACATATGCTGCTGTAGGTGACAATTGTATTTATAAAATAACTGAAAAAGTTTAGTTTCTCGAAAAAAGCAAGACAACACATGCCCTTGGCCGTCCTGGAACTACAACAGAAGTGGCTGAGGCAATTTTGTTCTTGGCTTCGGATAAGAGCTCTTTCACTACTGGCCAACTTCTTAAGGTCGATGGCGGTCGTGGAATTATGCATCCACGATAAATTTTCATTTATATGAACTTATGTATTATTACCTAGAAATCAGATTGTTGAATATTCTGCTCGAAAATTCCTCACAGTGAACAAGTTTCATGACGTTTTTTAATTACAATTTCACATGACTCGAGGCATTCGCTTATGTTATATACCTTTTTTTATTTTCTACCTACTTTTAAAGATGGTCTAACCTCCAAATCGGAGTTTTTAGTTTTTTTAACACTAATATTCAGTAATATTTTTCTGAAACTGATGAGATTTCAAGAAAATTATTTTTCTGCAACCTTCTCTGAAATTTGAATCCATACTTAAATAGTTTATTTACAAAAAGCTGAATATGCGCTTCGAAAAATTCGTTCCAACGTTTTTAGACAAAATTCCATAGTACAAGAGAAAAATGTTACAGAGAAATAGACAATCTCAAGAATCAAAATGTTTTTTCTAATTAGCATTGTGGGGATAGTGAAGAGAACTGCATTATTCGAATGGTAAATAAATTCTGAAACGAGAAATGAATCGATGATGACAAACGCTTGCGAAACTCACTCGGTATAGAATTTTTTCCCGACTTTTTTGGCGATTCTGAGACACTTATCTTGTTCTTGTTCGTCTGTGTACTGCAAAACAGGAATCTCATATTCATCTGGATCAGGAATTCCGAAGAAACTGTAAAATAACGTTTTTTTAAAGAACTCGTGTGCGAACTGACAATTTCATAATCGGTTGATCTTGTTCAGCTTGACGAGGGTTCTCTCTAGTGAGGTGAGGTCCCTCATAGTTTTGGTAAGGTGCCTCAGGTTGTCTTGGTTGTGGGTTATCGTAGTTTGGTCCTCGTGGGTTATCGTAGTTTGGTCCTCGTGGGTTATCGTAGTTTGGTCCTCGTGGGTTATCGTAGTTTGGTGCTCGTGAGTTATCGTAGATTGTTCGTCGTGGGTTATCGTAGATTGGTGCTCGTGAATTATCGTAGATTGGTCCTCGTGGGCTATCGTAGATTGGTGCTCGTGAGTTATCGTAGATTGGTCCTCGTGGGCTATCGTAGATTGGTGGGTTAGGATTCCGTTCTTCTCGTGGGTTAGGATTCCGTTCTTCGTTTCGATGAAGCGAAGAATTGAAAACGCCGGAAACGAGTTGACCATTGCCATAATAAGGATCATGGGGATCTTCATCGTCATCATCATCGCCACTATCGTCGTCTCCGTTCGGGTCATAGTTTTGAACAAGATAGTGATTTGGTTCAGAATTTCCGCCTGTTTGATTAAAGAAGTTTCGAAAGTCGCTACGTTTAATAATAGGCTGTGACAATCTGAAATATTCACAGAATTACAACTATTGAAGTTAAGTTTTTGCTGATCTTACACTCTCGGTATGTTAGGGTCTCTTAGATCGACGATACACGGCTCGTGAACGGGTGGTCTGAAGTCAAATGTGTGTAGTTTGTTGGCCTTCATGATGTGGAAAAAGTGATGACTGAAAATTATTTTAAAATTATGTTTCCTACTTTTCAAACCCACATTAAACGAGCGTTGTGTGCTTTCGCACAATAATATTTTTGAGGCACTGGTGCTCTGTCGTGAAATTCACAAAACAGATTCTTGTCGCTGTTTGGGATTAAGCAGTTCAACAAGAACTGATGTTTAATATCATCATCACTCCATCTTTGGTGTGACGTCCTCATAGGTGTGTCCAGAATTATACTGGCATAATCTTGAATACTTATAAGAGCTTCAGCGATCTTGTTAAAAGTATGTCCAGCATTTATTCCTGTGTATGCAGCCAAATTTTTGATCCCATAGTAAACATAATTGAATTGGTTTCTATCGCATAGTATTTTGGCACAGGCATTTTTAGTAAGAATTTGTTCAAGCCAGATGAATACATCATGTGGATACTCTCCTTGTTGGTGACCATATTTATCCACTCCAATCATGGAACCTGAAAGTTTGAAACATAAGACGAACTCGAGAAGAGAAAATTCAAACGTACTGTGAAATTCCAAGGTGTATTCGTCTTCTGCAGTTGGATTCTCTCCAAAACACCATTGTTCATCAAATTGAACAAGTTTTGAAGAGTTCTCTACGATCCCGTCTACCAGATCGAAAACTGTTACTGATATCTCGGCGGGATAGCAGCAAACTTGATTAAGACTGGTCTTGTACGTGAATGTAATTGGGAACACTGAGATGACCAGGAATTGGAAGCTTTTCGTAACAATTGGATTTCCTTTTCTGCCTTGATACAGACAAAGATTGCTTTCCAATGTCGACTTCGCGGATTTCCTTTGAACGTCACAGAAAACATTGAGATCCTCCTCGAAAAAAATTTCTACGAGTTTCCGTGGATTCATGATAGTTGTTTGGGACCTTTCTTGTTCAAGGATCTCGCGATGTTGTTTTTGAATGTGATGGAAATTTTGAGGATCGTTATGTCGTTGTTCTCTTACTCTCTTTGATAGCTCTTCTTTACATTTCTGAACAATAATTTCGTGGAAAAAATACGGTTTTTTTCTGACTAACCTTCACAAGTTGAGTATTGCTGTTGTGTGCATGAACCAGAGCTTCAAACTCCGCAGTTTTCTGCGGGTCCAATGCCTTGAAAGCCTGAAACGCAAAGGTACGTCGGAGAAGAGAAAAGAAAAAAATATTGGTTAGGCGTTACTTTAAATTTTAAAGTAAAGTATGATATGCGGGAACGAGGTTTTGTTGTTTTGAACTAGTTTTCCAGATAGAAGCTTACTTCAAACAATTCAGTCATTTTCGCCTTGTGGTCACTGAGTTTGTCATTAAATTCTTCATTGTGTTTGCGACGAAATCTGGAAAAACGAAGCATTTTGTATTCATTTATTCAATGTCTGTTCTTACAATCTTCTTCCACGATCATTTAAAAACAGCATGTAAACACTTTTCTTCCCACTCTGATGTTTTGCTACAGATATTCTGTTACCATTGCTTGCTCTTCCTTGATTAATCGGCTGACCATTCTGTACTCGACCGGATTCTCTGCAAAATAAAAAGAGTGTGAAAGACCGAAAGCGATTTGATGACTTAAGTGAAAAATTTCCAATTTTTCGAAGTTCGCGAGAATAATGGCCGTGTAACTGGAGTCAGAGTGAATTACCTTTGGTAAGCCGACCAACCGTTTTGGGCCGGCATGATGACGTTTAGTACAGCCCGTGTTATACTTCGGAGTTTTTTCGGAGTTTCACCTGAAAAATTCTTTTCAGTATAACTGAAGAAGTGCAGCAAAAGTAAAACGAAGCGATCGCGATTCAAAGACACTTTTGAATGTTCAGAGAAAAAGGCACGTGTTCATCGATTTTCTCTTTGTTACAACGATCACTAGAGTTCTCCGGAAAAAAACGTTTCAGCGAATCGGTGCGCAACAGCTCCGAAGCTCCGTTATTTTTTTAACCAACCAATCCTAGAAATCGTTATATTGACGTAGAAATATTTGCAACGGACTAGGAAAATCTAGGCCACCTTGAAATATATTTTCTTCAAGTATTTCTTTTTTCGCTGTGTTTTTTTTTGCAATTTAATATTATGTAGTATGAGTATCATATATAAATGACAGTTTTAGTGAGAAAACTGAAATAATTAACTAGAACGTCTTATTCAAGCACTTATAAATATTTACAAATTTGGAAGAGAAATCTCTCCTGATGCTGGCCGTGGACGAGAAGAATACATTCGGTTTTGCTTTATCGATTTTTCATCTTTTCGTCCCCAACATATTTTCGAATTAAATGTTTCTAATCCTGTTTGTTCTTTTTTAACGTCTTTTCATCTTTCAGGTCCTACATAATGGAGGAGAGTGCCGGAGATATCGAAAACAGACCCATGACAACATTCAAGCCAGTCATATCTGTCCCCATGCCTGTTTTACCACAAGACGGAGAGGTTGAAATATATTCGTACAGGAACGCCTTTACCTTAACTTTCTTTCAGGTTTTCGTAGGACCAGGGGGTAAGAAAGACGCGCAAAAAATTGGATTAGGCCTTTCAAAGTTAAGCTCTAAAAGGAAAGACGATATTCAGATGGCTAGGAAGTATGCGATGGACATTTCTATTAAACAGATTCTACTCCGTCAACAGAAACAGCAACAAGAAAATGTGAGCAGAAATGTATTTTCCCATATTCTTAGAACCGTCATTTCAGCAACAAAAGCAGCAAATGTATGCTCAAGCCCTCTCCATCATGTCGAGAATTTATGTTGGCTCCATTTCGTTCGAGATAAGAGAAGACATGCTTCGCAAAGCTTTCGACCCGTTCGGTCCTATTAAATCTATCAACATGAGTTGGGATCCTGCAACCGGGGTGAGTTGTGACCGTTGTTTGAACATCTCTATTTCAAGTTTTCAGCATCACAAAACATTCGCTTTCGTAGAGTATGAGATTCCAGAAGCCGCGCTACTCGCTCAAGAGTCAATGAACGGTCAAATGCTTGGGGGAAGGAATCTTAAAGTCAATTCAATGATGTTCCAGGAAATGAGACTTCCACAAAACATGCCTCAAGCTCAGCCTATTATTGATATGGTTCAAAAAGATGCAAAGAAGTATTTCAGGTTCTTTTCAATTTATAAGGTTGTAGTTCATGAAGATATGTTTCAGAGTCTACGTAGCATCGGTTCACCCGGATTTGTCGGAGTCTGAACTTGGTGGAGTCTTTGAAGCGTTTGGTCAAATCATAAAATGTCAGCTGGCTCGTACTCCAACCGGGCGAGGTCACCGCGGTTTTGGGTATATTGAATTCAACAATGTAAATTCTCAAAATGAAGCGATTGCTGGTATGAATATGTTCGATCTTGGAGGACAGTATTTAAGAGTAAGTCTTACAAGTTGTTACATTAATTGTTGAATGTTCTGAATGAAACGGTACTTTTCAGGTTGGAAAATGCGTAACACCCCCGGATGCACTCTCATATCTTCAACCAGCAGCAGTTAGCGCCATACCAGCCAGCGTTTCTGTAGCATGTGCTGCCATCACAGCAAAAGTTATGGCTGCTGAAGCCGCCGCAGCCGGTTCTTCACCGGTAGGTGCTATCCTCTTCCCCAACTCGCCGAAATAAGACAACATATTTGCCTTTATTACGAAGCTATGATCTTTATCCTTGATTCGATGTATAATTTATCCAAATAAACTATTTTTTGGAGAAGCTTGTACGTGCAAAAGGAGATGAAGTGAGAAGCAAACTAAACAATAAACAGTTATACAATCTACCCATGCTTATGTCAGGTTCTGAAACACTTTTAATCCAATTCCACGTCAAACTTCGACAAATTATAGTTTCGAACTTTAGATTAATTTCAAACTCCCGAATTTTAGACAATAGAAACCAGTGTATTCTCCAACTCGATAATAATGATGTT
Source organism: Caenorhabditis latens (assembly GCA_002259235.3). NCBI lineage: Eukaryota > Metazoa > Nematoda > Chromadorea > Rhabditida > Rhabditidae > Caenorhabditis > Caenorhabditis latens. Next base: position 10,112,702 of record CM056092.1, on the reverse strand, counting down.
TAGAAACCTTCATCTGAAACTGGTTCGCGAGCCGCCAGTCCTGCTCCTCCTTTGATACAATCACCAGCCACTCCAACATCATCTCTTCCGTCAGATATTGAGTCAAAAGCTGTCCTGCATTCACCAAACAAAGTAGAGGTTACACATTTTGTCCATTAAATTTCGAATCCGTATAATATTCAGATAGAAAACTTCTCTGATGATGTCCCTCTGCTACCTACATCTTCTGTGGATGCAGTGAAAGAGGAGCCAATGGAGATTGATGAAGACGACGAAAAACCGGATGTAAAACCCAAGCCCTTCTATTCTCTAGCTGTACCGGCTCCTGGTCTTGCTCTCCCGAATATTGTTCCTACACCTGGACTTGTTGCCCCTCTTGGAATAGGAGTAGTCGTTCCAACACCGTCTTTCATCGCACCAAAGGAAGAATCAAATGCTCCTGTTGAAAATGAAGATGCTTTAGTTGGTAACAACGCAGCGGCCGGTCGAGTGAAACTATCAACGTCTCAAAGAAAAAAGATGAAAAGAGACAAGCTGAATCAAATGACGTTTGAAGAAAAGATGTCTCAAGTTTTGAGCCAACAGAAAGCCGTTCAGAATCAAAGAATGGAAGATCCTGTAACTTTTGGAGCGTTAGATGACAACGTCGCTTGGAAAGATCCGTCAAACGAAGAGCAAACAACAGAAGACGGGAAAATGTTAGCTATCATGGGCCCTGGTAGAGGTGGAGATAACGTGGCAAGCATGGCACTTGCTTTGATGGATGGTGGATCATCATTGATGTTGGTGAATAGCGCGAAAGCAAAAGAAGCAGCAGCGGCTTTATCTCTTGAACCAAAGAAGAAAAAGAAGGTTAAGGAGGGAAAGAAGATTCAGCCAAAGGTGAGTTCGTGATCTCCATCTCGACCCTAGTAAAAATGACACGTTGATTTTTCAGCTTAACAGTGCCCAAGCATTAGCAGCAGCAGCAAAAGCTGGTGAAATGTCAGATGCTCTCAAAAACGAAGTTATGAATAGCGAAGATGCTTCCCTCGCATCTCAAGAGGGTCTTGAAATTCGTGGAAACGACGCTCGACACTTGTTAATGACAAAATTGATGCGTACCAATCGTTCTAGTGTTATTGTTCTCCGAAATATGGTTACACCCGATGATATTGATGAGTATCTAGAGGAGGAAATTCGTGAGGAGTGTGGAAAATATGGATCAGTTCAAGATGTTGTTATCGCAAACTTTGCCTCCAGTGGTCTCGTAAAGATCTTTGTTAAATATGCTGACTCACTGCAAGTGGATCGAGCCAAGGCTGCTCTGGATGGCCGCTTCTTCGGAGGAAACACTGTCAAAGCAGAAGCATACGATCAGATTCTGTTTGATCATGCTGACTACACAGGATAAATTCTCAATAGTATCTCACTTCAAAAATGAACTCCGTTTTTCTACATTATCCACTTTCTTTCTGTTAAACAAATTCGTACCCAGTTTTTACATAAACATTTTTCAAAAATATGTCTGGTTAAAAAAAAACAAGTGTTAAAGTGGTTTGCCGAAACAATAGAAAAATCAGTGTCGAGATATGCTTCTCATCATGGAGAGACTCTCGAAATTGATATCATCGAAGTATTTGAACAGACGATCGAATGTAGGGCGTTTGTGGGGGTTGAGATGTACACAAACTTTGAATGCATCCTCGTAGACATAATCGGGTACAAGTTCAGGTTTCGGAAGAACATATCCATGTGCCAGATGTTCCAATGTTCCTTCTGAATCCCAGCCTCGATACGGTGTTTTTCCAAGAGTTCCAATCTCCCAAAGAAGGATTCCGTATGACCAGACATCAGTTTTTGTGCTGTAAAAAACATTTATGAATAGATGAAATACTCAGATCTTCTCGTGGGACCATAAAGACTAAAGTTTCAAATTCACGATTCTAACTGTTGTTTATTTTGAATTCTAAAAGTCTCATCGAAAACAGTCCAATTTCGAAAGAAATTCAAAAAATTTAGTGCAAAAAGCCGAAAAATGTTGAATTCTGAAAAGTCTGTCTTACTTGAATATTTGCTCATCAAAGCATTCCGGAGCCATCCATTTCCAAGGCAACAGATTATCAGTTTTCATAACATAATTCTGATCTCCAGTATCTATTTTTCTTGCTAATCCGAAATCCGCAACTTTAACACTAGGAACACCATTTGAGGAAACATCTCCAACAAGAACATTTCGTGCAGCCAAATCACGATGAACTATTTGATTGGCAGACAGATAATCCATACCAGAAGCGACCTACAGAAATCAATATTTAATTTGTTTTGACTCAAAAGAAAACTCACTTGTGCTGAAATACTTGCTCCAACTAAAACATTCTTCATTCCAGTCTCTTCACTCATCAATGGAATTGGTGGAAGTTTTTTAGCAAGTGATTGAAGCCATGAAAGTAATGATCCATTTTTCATATATTCTGTGATAATTAGAAATGGTTTATCAGTTGCACACACTGCCAAAAGACAAATGACATTCTGGTGAGATAGTTTAGTCAATGTCTTCGCTTCTCTGAAATTTGAAAAGAGTTGAATGTGATCAACCATGTTCTTCGACTCACTCCAAGAACTGAGTATTCGCCAACTGTTCTGTATGATTCGGTTTCAGTGATTTCACAGCAACATCCACGCCTCTCCATTTGGCCAGATAAACCTGAAAGCATTGTTTCACTTTGATAGTTCTGCATGTATTCCTTCAAGTTGAGAATCTTTTTACTAATAATATTCAACAGATTCCGTTTGTCTGTTTATTTGTCGCCGATCATAACTCCCTCCGTAGTGGGCCGATTTTTATGAGACCTAGATAGACAGATAGGAAATTGCGCTTAGATGATCCCCAAACTTTTCTTTTTTCAAAAATATCAAATTTCACGTCTTCTGGAAACAATGTCGATTTCAACAGTAAAAAGCGTTGAGAAAGGTGTGTCCCGACAGGGTGGTAGAACGCTCAAAATATCAACCAACTCGGTGTTTCGCGTGTGTGGTGTAGCGGTCTGCACAGACGACTCTCACGCATGGGGTGCTGATTTCGTTCCCTCCCCATCGGATATGCTTTTTTGCTTTTTTGTTATGGGAAAGTAATTTGTTGAAGAACTATTTGATGGAGGGAATAGCAGTGATGGAAGGAAGAAGGAAGTGAAAAAAGCCCGGAAGAGGGAAGTCGAAGCAAGCTCGGAAGAAGGAATTAATTTTTGAAAACGTTAAAATTGAGGACATTTTTTTAGTCATCACTGAAAATGAATTTTAGCGTTGTTTTCACACAATATTTCACCGAAAGCCACCAGAACACCGCCGAAATTCCGTCGAAAATTCCAAAACTTTTGTAAAAAATTTTCACGGAAGACGGAAGGAAGTAAATTTTCTAAAAAGGAAGTCGGAAGAAGGAAGAAGGAAGCCGAGGGAAGGAATTCCGCACAGCTCTGATGTGCACCCGATCTCTCATTTGTGAGAAAATTGTATGTAACATTTGGTCAAGGGCTCGCGAAATTCCTGTTTGGAACGGCCGAAAAGACTACCATAATCCTAAGATTCACATTTAATCATGAACATTGAATTGAATTTTAAACCCACATGCAACATGGGAAGGAGGGATACCGGGGAAGCATGTTTTTATCCTGATAGCAAGGCCTACAAAAAAGTTAATAAATGGAAGAATGCAACTCAAGTAGTGATGTTGGTTTGTTAATAAACTAATTTATCGATGCTCGGCTACTTTAAAAAAATGAATTCCAGGATGATGAGGGTTTGTTAAAACACCGTCTAACAATTAGTCTGCAATATTTCGAGAAGGGAGGCGGCATCGCCGCCGACCAGTCCAAAACTTTCGGAAGAATACTTTGAATCCATTTTTAGAGATGTGAATAGAAAAGTCTTCAAGTTCTTGAACTTCAGTAAAAACATGTGGTCTCAGTCTGCCAAATTCCGAGGAGGGAGGCGGCATCGCCGCCGATAAGTCAAAAAAGAAAAACTCATATTGATATGATCACTCGCCTTTTGTTGAGGGAAGAAAGAAGAGTTCAAGTTCACGTTCTTATGTGAGATTGTTTTGAAATAAGGTAAATATAGGAAGACATTTCAAATTGGTAAATTCAAAACCAGCTCATTCTAAATTCCATATTCTACCAGGATAGAAAAAGTCATTAGAAACTTTGTAGAATTTGAGTCTGAAAAGGAGAGATTTTACAATTGTGCTTTATCGAAACGGACTGCTCAGCTAAGAAGCGCCGCAGGCGCTGTAAAACTGAGAAGGGTGGTGTAGGGAAGGAGGTTAAGTCGCCGTTAGGCGACGTAAACCGACTGGTACAAAAGAAAGAAATCACTGGACTTCTAGTTTAAGATGTAATTTTTCAGATAATGCCACGATTCAATTTAGTTACCCATATTCTCAATTTTGGTTAGAATTGTAGAATACATCGACAATTGCATCTTGAGTTAGACTGGGTTTTCAACAGTCCCTCTATAACTTTCTGGAGAAAAAATGGAATGAAACTAGGTTTTTCTATAATTTCTACAGAAGCAATATCAATTAAATACTGCTCAAGTTAATATTATTTTTGCTTTTACTATATGGATTCGTGGTTCTCCATCCTCATTATACTTTTCAAATTAATAATCCTCACTTCTCCGAATTGTCCTCTTCCAATTTCTTGAACTCTTTTCACTTCGTTCCTATTCACTTGCCATTTTCTCATCGTAACATACTCAGTAGGTTCAGCAAGTGGAGGAGCTGCTCGAGTCAGTTTTGTGCAAATCTGAACTTCTCCTGGCACCTTATCACCTGAATTTTCAGTTGATTATTGCTCCAAAACAACGAAAACTTACAACTAAAATGATTAACCAATTGTAAAAGAGATCCAAAAGTGATTACAACTTGATCATGTCTATCTCTAATATCAAATCCATCATTATTTGGTCGTCGATGAATAACATATGCTCGTGGTGAATCACTATCTGAAAATATGAAAAATGAATGAAGTACCACGAGAATGATAACTAACTAGAACTTCTGACTGTCAACACAAATGTTCCTGTTTTAATATTTTCTCGAATAAGAAAAGTTCCAATTGGAAGTCCCGGTTGCATTACTCTCTGTTCTGCCAATATCGAAGAAATATTTCCAGCAAACCATGGTTCTCGAACTTCCGCATAAACGACATGGGATTTCGGAACAAATCCTTTGAATTGTCGAGACTTACTCTTGACATACCACCATTCACTTCAATAATAGTTTTAAAACTAGAATAATTTCAATCAGGAAATACCTGCTGCTCTGCTTCAAAAGATACAATAAATCTCCCTCTTCAACACTCATTTCCCCTGGAGTTTGAGCAATGAAACGACTCTCCACAACAAGAAGTTTATCGTCAGGATCTGAATGTCTACTGTATAAAAGTACATTTTTTTGATATTTACCTCCGTGCATACACTGAACAGAACCACTATGAGAGTTAGATTTTGAAACTGGACGAGGTGTACATGGACCATTCGGAACACTTTTTGTAGACGTAGCGGAGGAATGACGATGGAACCCACTTCCTATTAGAATCGAGTATATTTATAAAATCAAATAAATCAGCACTTACCAGAATGAGATGGAACAGGTGGAGGTGCTAGATTAGAATCTCTTCTCGGTGGAATAGGTGGACGATTGTCAGATATAGGTTGAGATGGAGTTGATCGAGCAGGTGGAGGTTTAGTTGGAACAGCAACTGGTGGAACTGATGGAGGCATTATGGGTCTTTCTGGAAGCATTTTAGTAGAACCAATAAAATTATTCAATGTGTCTCAACTCATTCCGGAAGATTTTCTCGGTGCTAACATACTGCAAAGAATATTCAGAGAACGTAGAAATGAATTCAGTTCAGTATGAATCAATATCACAGAAATTGTCACTTTTTGAGCAAACAAAAACTATTAAATATCGAAGAATGATCTATATCAGAAGAGTTAGAAAACACAGAATGACGTAAGTTTAAAACGAATAAAGTAGGTCAATTTCTTGATTTGGGTTTCGGTTAAGGTTAAAACGGGTGTTTTCTGGTTTCCTATTCTTGTCCTTCTGAAGAATCACACATTTTGATAAACTCAGAGAAAACAAAAACGAAATAAAAGAGCTCAGAAAGTTCGAAGTTCCATAACAAATCACTAGATACCTCGTAATTGAGAAATGAGAGTTCGGGATACTACAAATATTCACTTTTGAGCAATTGTGAGATAATATTCATTCAGTTATTCAATACAAAAACAAGTCAAATAACTTGTTTTGAGAAACCACAGAATCGAGGAATCATCTACGAAAAGGTTATTGAAATTGCATTAATCATATATGCAAATGATATCCAATAATTAAAGGATAGTTACAAAAAGAGAAACTTACGATCAAGACCAAAATTTGGTTTGAATATTGCCTCCTCATTATCCAAGTAAACAGCAGATTTCTCTCTGTTATTGTTTCCTTCTTTCTTATTTTTCTTCTCTGGATGTGAATGTTTGTTACCCATTTTGATCGATACAAAGTTGTTGCGAATCGTGAAGAAATAGTTTGCAGAGCACCCAGAATGACACTGAAACTCTTCTGACGTATCACTGTATATTCCGTTTTGCTTTCTCTTTCTCTCTTTCTTCTTTCAGTTTCTTTTTTCTTCTTTTTCTCTCATTCTTTTTCTGATAAGCCGACACCATGTGTGGTTGTTGACCGTCGTTAAAATTACTCATCGCTTCGGATGTATGACAAAATGGCTCGGAATGACGTAAAAGATTGTGTGCTTTTATTTAGGAGCTCCCTCTACAGAGAACAATTCAAAAGAAGAAGAAGAAGACTGTGTCTCGGTTTCTTATTTAAAGAACTTGGAACGAACTGGTTTTCGTGTTGTACACCTAATCGCTTCATCATTTTCACTTACACTTTCAACGAATAAACATTCAAAAAGATATTAGAAAAGTACAGAACGATGATCTGCAATTGCTCTGAAACAAGAACTATTATACAAGTAAAACACGGTAGATTAGTGTCAGTACAAAACAAATTTGGTTGCATTCCACACATAACAACTTAAACTAACACACGTTTTCGGTACACTGATAATAATAATTGTTTGTTTGAATTGTAATGAATATGATATTTTTGAAGTGGAAGCCAGACAGCAAACAAGAATTTCGAATTGGCATTCTAAAATAAACGTACATATAGCAAGAAGTGGAAGGGAAGCTGGACTTCTGGAAAAAAAATGTTCCTGGGAAAGATATATTTGACTCCATTTCTCAATCATAACTTCATGGTCTGAAACGTTGGTTTTTATGTGACTGTTTTATTAGAAGTGTGCAATATTTGAATGGATGTCGTAGAGTCAAAAATGTCCGATGAAATCAGTTTTTGTAGGAATCGGTCTCATGGTCCAAACTTCAAAATATCTATGTCAGGTCAGATCTCGGGGTAGAAAGTTTTTAACTATAAAATGTCAAAATGTTTTTCTACTTGAATTCCTGAAAATTTTAGTTCATAGTCACGATCCTTCCAGGAAGAGAAAGGTTCTTTTGTTAAAATATGCGCTTCGTCTTTGTTAAGTCTCCAACTTCCCTCGCTCAAGATGTTTCTCGATCTCAATAAGAACTTTTCCTTGGTTCGATCCCGATTAGTGTAACCTGAATTCATTTCAGTTCTCTGTATTATTTTATTCCCAAATTTTCCAAATGAATCAGGTCATTCGATGTGATTGCCATCTTCGTAATCTTTTCTTCTTTTCAACAAAAATTTGCCAACATGAAACTTGACGATCCGCTCTCACGATGTCTCTCGTAACAAGTCCCCGTGTCTTGTGCGCCCTAACGGCCCGTTTTTTGCATTCGTCAAGGTTAAAACATTCTTTTTTTCTGATTTCGATAACAAGACTTTTCTTCCTCCTTCTACACTTCGTCTCTTCCCCAGTAATCGTTGAAATAAAATGAATTGTTCAAGATTTCAATGGTAGTTTTAGATGTGTAGTAGTAGTAGGAAGAAAGTCCTTTTTTGTCTCGAGACCGGTTCTTTTCTCTTCTTTTCTTCTCCTAAAAGAAAGGACACATTCAGGGCGATTCATTAACAAAATGGACTTTACTTTTCCATTTCTGCAAGGGGAAAACTAGATTATCATTCAAGTTCTCGTAGTATTACCTTCAAGTTTTCTTTTAAATTGAGTTCAATTCTTTGAATCTGATCTATGAGACATCCAAACAGGATATAATTTATGTTTCTACAATTAATAGGTTTTCGGATACTGTATTTCAAATTCATAGAAGTTCCAAACCCACAGTATACTGTAAGGTTTGCAAGAGGAAATCCGAGAAGAAGAAACTAAAAAATTGTTAAACTGTAATGTGATACATTTCTATCTTCAAAAGTGGTAAGGTGTCTAATCTAAATCGAACACCTCCTTACAATGTCACTTTTTCTTTCTCCACCTCTTTTTTCTACCTCTATCTTTTTCGTTTTCAACCTTCAGACACACACTCACGGTGGTTGTAATGCGACGTCTCCGTCGTACCTTTAAACAGCCGAATGGCAAACCATTTAGCTAATCGTATCACTGTTTTACTTCCCTAAACGTTTCTCTTCCGCAAATCAATTGTTCTTTTTTCTGTGTCAGACATCAATGACCACTTCAATGCTTCTTTTCTTTCAGATGATTTTACGGGTGATTCTGACCGTAATATTATTGTGCATTGCCACGTGTCATTCATTAGAAAAAGGAGATGGTTTCAAAGTATTTCGAGTTCTTCCAACTACCAATCAGCAACTTCTTCAAATGATTCGTCTCTTTGAGACTGCTGACACAGATCGTGCTGACTTCTGGCATGCTCCAAGTGTTGTGAATGGAACAGTTGATATTATGGTTGCACCAGAACACACTGGACAATTCCAGACGTATTTAGAGAAACATGGGTATACTTATCAAATTGCAATTCAAGATTTACGAAAACTTTTGATTGAAAAGGAAGGAAATATTTCAACTCATTCTACAGATGACGCATTTTTCATGAAGAGATTACACGATGATGTTGGATTTCATTCGAGACTCAGGTTTGGTATTCTGATATTTATTAATTAAGAGAATGTAGGAATTTCAGAATGGGTGAATACTATTCGTATTCAGTATTATCCACGTGGCTACAGAGAATTGCCGAGAATATGCCAGATATTGCTAAGCTGATCAAAGTTGGAACAACCATCGAAGGTCGTGATATTCTTGGATTGAAATTCGGAAAAGATACGCCAGATAAAAAGGTTGTTGTCATTGATGCTGGAATTCATGCAAGAGAATGGGCTGCTATTCATACTGCTTCTTATTTTATCAATTTGGTAATTATTGATCAATCTAATTTTCTTTAAAATACAATCAACTTTCAGATTGTGAACAGCCGAGAGGGAGATCCACAAATCCAAAATTATCTTGATAACATTGTTTTATATATCATTCCAGTGTTGAACCCAGATGGATATGAATACACGAGAACAGATAAAACCAACCCACGAGTTAGTATTATTACCTGAAAATATATGAGATCAGAAATTGTTTAAGGCTAGAATGTGGAGGAAATCTCGTTCTCCAAAAGCGTGTGCATTCGACGGAGTTCGTAACTCATGTTGTATGGGAGTCGACCTCAATAGAAACTTTGATTTCCGTTTTTCCGAGATAGGAGCTTCGAGATATCCTTGTTCCGAAATCTACCACGGACCATCTGCATTCAGTGAACCAGAATCAAAGTGAGCTACTTTTTGTTTTGAGTGAAATAACTTGAGGAGTTCAGAGCGTATTCTCAATTTTTGGCATCTCTCAAAGGAAGACTGGAAGCGTACATCACATTGCATTCATATTCTCAACTTTGGATCTATTCATATTCTCATAGAAAGTTTACTTATGCTCCAGATATCGATGAAACCGTTAGTTAACATAACTGACTTCATAAAATATTTCTTTTTGATTTTCAGAGAAGAGTTGCTGCAAAGGCTGTCCAGGAACTAGGCCGAATGTACGGAACAAAGTATAGACATGGAACTGGACCAGAAATTATTTGTAAGACTCCAAATCAACAAACTATTTTGCAATCAATATATTTCCAGATGCATTCTCTGGAGGATCAACAGATTGGGCAAAGGAGACGTTGAAGATCAAATACTCCTACACAATCGAATTGAGACCTGGCTACGAAGGTATCATAGGTCCATTTCATCAAATTTACGAATATTTCAAATTTTGTTTCAGAGTGGAATGGATTTGTTCTTGATAAAAATCAACTGATTCCAACTGCGAAGGAGACGTGGGCAGGAGTTACGGTAGTACTGGATGAGGTCACAAACCAATGGAAATCATCGAAAAGTGAGTTGTATAAGGAGAATCAGAGTTTGAGTTCTCTCAGAGAGATTCATTTAAGAGTTTCCATGTTTGTATTCTCTGATTACTGTAGAGGTACAGTAACCCACTGTATGGACTGGCTCAACCTTTCCAAACAAAAAATTCAGAACATTCGCGTCGGAATCGCAAAATTGTGAGCGGAAATACCGCAAGTTTGAGAAGAAAAGTTGGTTTTAAAACAATCAGAATCCAGTGCATGTTTTGGAGATTCCTGTAGTCTAGAGCAATTGAACTTATGCTTTTGCACGTGTAGAAAATTAATATACTGAAGAAAAGGTAATTGAACATGAATTTTTCAGACCGGGAGACTGAATTAAGCCGTATTCGTCAAGAAAAATGTTCCGATCGGCTCTCTGGTTGTGCTTATTGGCTTCAATCCTCACCTAACATTTGCAGGTTTGTCACTTGCCTATCCCTCATCAAAATTCAATTTTTCCAGAATTTCCCAATCAACAATGGTCCGGGACTGCGCAAAAACATGTGATTTGTGTCATATGATCGCAGTTTAGATATATTGTAATTTGTTTAATTATCTTTTATTTTGAATAGACCATATTGGTTTTATGTATATACCGGTACAATTCCCTCCACTTCTTTTCTGTTGTTCACGGTCTCTGCTCACCATTGTCTTCGTAAAATGTTTTATTTCTCAAGCGTTGTGTACAAAAAAAATAATACGAACAAGGGAGATCATATATGTATTAAGGGAATATTTATGTATTAAGGGAAATATTTATGTAACTGGAAATTATTTACAGAAAAATAGGGTGCTTTCAAGTTGGTCTGCGATCTGGGAGCTCTGGATAAAAAGTGCTTTCTGGGAATGATGATTTCGATAATTTCAGGGCCAATTCATTCAATTTGTAGGCCAGTTTGTAGTATATTGTGTCGACACCATTGAAGGAGTAACAGTTTTGGAACATCCGTGTCAAATCCGCAATGAAAAGATGTTGCTGGAGAGAGAGGTATTTATGAATCAAAGAAAAACCATAAACTCACATGAACATAATACTTTCTTTTGAATTTCTCTTGCATTGTCTTCAAATCAATCGGATGTTTGATATAATCATAATATTCGGGAACTTCACTAGCGTTTACTGGGACGGCGAAAGGCCAAGCATTCTTGTCCGCACTGAGTTTTTTCAGGATAGAAGATATTTTGGTATCAAGATAGTCATCTCGTTCATCGAGTTGATAACAAGTTTTTTTGTTCATTTTCAGTGAATCGGTACCAGGAACTTTTCGGAGTTCGAGTAATGGTGGGGAACCTGATAAACGAAAAATTATTATGCAGTTTCAGAATCTATAATTTGGCTTACTTTCTCGGAAAATATGCTCAAGTCCTCCAAAAACTCTTCCCCTACATTCCGCACCATTTTCTAATTTATACCCACAGTGCAACGCCTGGATACCTTTCGAAAACTCAGGAAACTTTGTATATGAAATTCTGGAAAAAGAAGATACCAAACTTGATGACCTGACTGAAATCTTACTGTGGATGTAGATGGCAGCCCATTAACGTGGCTCCTTCGTATTCCTTTATCCAACCTTTATGAACAGTTTGGTTTATTTCCAATTTGTCCGAGAATCCTTGTTTTCTTAAAAAAGTGTTTACGAAATAGAAAAAAACTATTGATAACTAACGTGAAGTAACCTATTGCAAATTCGTCTGCGAATGTCAACATATGATAGATTTTATTTTTGATCATATAGTCTTTGCAATGATTCATCAGATGTGTTCCGTATCCTTTCACTTGTTCCATTGCGGTGATTGCACAGAAAACAATTTCAACAAAGCCACGAGAGGGAAATGGCCGGAAACAAATTCCTCCTATCACTCCGATATCTCTCTTTAGAATAACCATGTTTTGATGACGACTATCAAATATCAAGCGCGTAACGTAATCTTTCGGCATTTTTGGTAGCTGTGCACCGAATAAGTTTTGAAGTTCAACAAGTTGAGCGAGTTGCTCGTGACACTGAAAGGGATCCAGATCGTTTCCAATCACTCTGAATTCAATGAGTCCCCGTTCTTCTTCCTGGAGCGCATACAATCCCCGAGATACTTCTGTATTTAATGCTTCAAACTCGGTCTTCGTTTTAGGCTCCATCGCGTCCAAGTCGCCATCCAGTTTTATCGCACGTACTAGTGAGCGCAGAACAGCCATGGATTCTTCTGTTTCAGGCGATTTCTTGGATGCGTTTGATGTTCCTGGCTGGGAAGACGTTTGATCTTTCTTTCTTCTACGAGGTGCTTCCCTGTCGTCCATTGAAGATACAGAAGATTCTCGAGGTGAAGAACTTTCAGAGTGATCTGTTGGCTTCTTTCTCTTAACGTATTTTAATTCGAATTCATCAGAAGAAAAGCTTGACGAATCTTTGCGGCGATGTGATGAAGACGCATGGGATGTTACTTCTTCGTTTTCAATCCAATTTCTCAGCTGTGTTGCAAAGCTCATCAAATCGGTAATGTTTTCTTCCAAGTCGCTCTCTGATATACCGGATGGCGAATAATCTTCCGAGTTCAAAGCATTGATCCAATAGTTGCAGAATGTAGTAGTAAACTTTTCGCCGAATATATCCACAGTCTGAAATGTGAAAATTTTGATGTCATTCGAAAAAACTATCCTTTTGTATCGAACGGAAGCAGCATCTCAAAAAAAATTCTGCAGTGACTACTGTAGTTCTGTGCGATTTTGCGTAGCGGTGTTTGAATGAAATTGCATTTTCAGTTTTCGTGAAATTTTTTACATTTTAATAATATTTTTCGTTTTTTTAAAGCCGAAAGCTGATTTTTACTTGTCTTTTGTTTGTTTAGTAAGTTTATCTTCACTTTAGTAAAGCTTTAGAACACTAAACTAATTTTTGTGACTATATTTAATAGTCACCGTAAAACCAATAAAAGGACGCGAACTGTCTTTCTAACCTCTTCCGAGAGAAAAACCCAAGTAAACTTTTGTAACTTGAACGGTAATAATAGATTTCCGGCAAAAATTTGTACAACGTATTGTGCTGCGACTGATGTGTATTCTCATGGGTGTCTCTATTATAAGGTGCCCTTCTAGTTTAGAATACCATATATATGTATCCCACTCTACGAGTATCCTTCTATTTCGCGCTTCAACTTCAGAGGATCTTCTATTATTAGTAACTTGAAATCTCCGTATACGTTGCTTCATAATTCTCACTCCAACCATTATTTAAGAGATGTGTTATAATTACCTGATATTGTTTAAAGGAAAGATACTTCGAGGGCATATTGACGTAATAATCCATACGAGCGTACATCATCCTGTATCTTCCTTGTTCTAGTGTTTCAGTTACTGTAAAATTTTTTATTAATTTTTCACTAAAAAAATAATTGAACGATTGTAAAACTCCTCAAAGCCCTCAAAATCTGACTATCTTTTTTTTTTGAGAGCTTACAGTTTTCCGCTAAGTTTTCGAAGCTTTCGAGTCGCCAGTGATTCATTTCAGTGAGAAAAAGGGTCCCAATCTCAGCCAATCTTTGTTTTTCGCTGAAAACGTGTTCATAGCTTATGAGAATATTGGTAAATACTTACGAATTGTCTACTGGACGAGAAGCAATGAACCGTTTTGTAAGAATGTATGGACTCAAGGAGTCCGGTTCAAAATTAGGTTTTCCTATAAAAGGAACTTCAATTGGTTTCAGTGTGCGTAGAGATTTTAGGAGCATTTGCATCGTTATGTATAAAGTCTGAAATTATTTTTCTAAACTAAACTTTGAGTGATATTCGATTCACCTGAAGAGATTCATGAGATGCATCGATTTCACTGAGCTCAGAGCAGCATGTTTGAAGATCTGAGATTCTATCTGTATATTTATCCACTTCTTCTTCGGTTAGCTCTTTTATTGGTTCCGCGTGAAACGCTGAAAAATTGATTTGTGTTTGTCTTCAGACATAAAACAGTCAGCTTACTTATAGAATGCCCACATGTTCGGCATTCTATGATTTCGTCGGATCCCAGTGTTTCCAAATCTCTGGTCATTGGGGCATATTCATTCTCACGTTCAGCACGCGTTGCTCGTCTTTCTACTGTCTAGAAATCAAGTAACAGTTAATCAAGTAACAGAAAAATCAATAATGAAAATCACATCATAAAGGGAAGTAACAAACTGACCTCCTCTTCATTGTTAAAAACTGGTCGGAATCCACGACATTGGCATGTTCCTGCACTACAAGATGTGAAATAAGTTAACTGTCTCCGTCGTTCATCCAGCACTTCACGTTGTTTCATTTTTGTTCACTTATTATGACCTAAGATGAACGAATCGCTAAGACAGTATGCTATTGGAACGAGATACAAGGTTTGCGTTTGTATACGTCTGCAAACACCGTACGACATGGTGCACAAATTTTCAATAAGTCCTAGCAAAAACGCGCTCTCTGTCCGTCTTTTTTTTCATCAGCTGTTTGTTGAATATATGATCTTAAATAGGTTACTTTCTTGGAAATATGACTTGGTTTGTCTTTCAACTCATTAGTTCGGTTGGCAATGTGATCCAGGTTAGAAGTGGATCCTGTCACACATTTTCTAGAGATTCAGAAGTTTTTTTAAACGATGTATTCTACATAGTCAACATTCACAAAAAATTTTATGTTTAAATTTGATATTTGAACTAATTTTTTCATCTGGCCATTTCACTGCCCCTAATTCTTATCAACAGAGTGCTTGAAACTAATAAGTAATTGTTCTAGTCATAATAAGGTTAACCTAAAACTCACACATAAAATTCTGACAATTAGAATTGTACAATTTTGATGTTTATCAAACAGAATTAAAAGAACAGATGAGAGGAATTTAGTCAGTTCCTAAAAAACTACGGTATTTCACTGATAGTGAGCAATTAAAAATTAAGATTGTGAACCACAGTAGGCGTTAGAAAGAACTTAAGAAAATAGTATAAACAATCCTAAATCCTTGTTTCCAAGTAATGTTGATATTTTATTAGTTTTGTCTGATGAACATTTTCGAGCTCTCCTTCAAATCTTGATATATTAGGCCGTATCTTTCACTTTTTTTTAACCGTATAAAAAACTTAAGTTTGCTGTCCATATTTTTATTGAAGCACATAAGTTCTTTTTTACATCTTCCTTCACGTGAATTCGGCCGCCTAGTATGTCTTCCGCTTCGTCACCGTCTCTCTCCATTCTTCTCCGGTCTCTATCATCCGGCTCGTCCCTAGTTTCTCTGCCTCACTCAGTTCTCTTTCTCCTCTCATATTGGTGTCTGTTCTCTTCTTCGCCACGTTTATTCTCTCGTGTCTCATACTTCTCGCCTCTCTTTCGCCCGTATTTTCAATCGAAACGCTCTCCTCCCGATACTGGCTTTCGCCTCGTCCCTGTCCAACGATTCATTACATTTATTCATATATAACATAAGTCTTGTCTTTTCAGTAATTCAAAATTTCCAATCAATCCCGTGTTTTTTACTCTTCTTTTCCTTCCCTCTCTCGGTTTCTAGATAACATCTTCCAACAACGCCCTCTGATAAGGTACCTTCCAAAAAGAGTCGTACGTTTTGAGTGACGCTATTTCCAGTCTCATTCTTTCGTTTCAAGTTATTCTGAACTAATGAAAAGGATAACTTTTTTTATTCTAAAAACTGAAAATTTACGAGTTGTGAGTGTCTGAAAAGCTGATCAAACAAAGAAGAAGAAGAAGAGCGCCTTTTCTATTTTTCCGCTCACATGGAAACGTTTGCCCATATTGACATTCATGTTCTTCGCATTCAGCCTCTTGGTTTTACAATGGTTATCGTCTTTTTGTATTTTTCTGAACTGTCTCTAGTTTGATCAATATCGATTTCACACGTACATTTATCATTCATTCGCCTCTCATACACTTATGCAACATTCATATTCCATAAAAATCATGAACTTTCATTGCACCGGACGCTATTCATTCTTATCCTTTTCGCGCATCATCGCTGTCTCTAAAGTCTATCATCATTTGAAATCTTCTGGAGGCTCCACTTCCAGAGACTGGTTTTCAACGATATGATCTTTTCGCAGGCTTATTCACTTCCTTCGCTACCGATTTTGAATGCTTTCGCGAAAGCTTCATGAAAAAATTCGAATCTTGATTACGTTACGGTTAAATTTCCTTGCATCGGCCCACGTAAAATCGAAATTCAATAAATTCATAAATTATTTCAGAAGTTTCGGATCAATAAATTTGTTCGCATTTGCTGAAAATTTTCGATAGATAATACTATAATAATCGGATATGTCAGAAGGTCAATTGGTTCAGCGACGCAAGAAGGCTGAAGAGGTTTTTCAAATGCGTGGGATGAGTGCATAAAATATAATTATTTCAGCCAGTTAACGAAAAACAAGATGAAGCCAGCGGAGATTCGGCACAGTCTTCAGATCAAGAAGATAACGACAAAGGAACAAGATTGACCTTAATGGAGCAAATTCTTCTTCTCGGATTGAAAGATCGTGAAGGATACACTTCATTCTGGAACGATTGCATTTCTTCTGGACTTCGTGGATGTGTTTTGGTTGAATTGGTTTTGCGTGGACGCATTCAACTCGAAGGTGGCGGCATGAGACGCAAAAATTTGCTCAATAGAAAGGTATGAATCTCATATGTGTCATTCAAAAGCATTTTTCCCCCATACTTTTGACTTCCGTACCCAGAATGATTCTTGCAGAAAATGAAAATGTTCTGCTTTCAGTTTTGTCTTTTCCACCGCACGAACAAACAGTATTGCAGGTGACTGTGAAGAGCAGCGAGCCAACTGGTGACGTCATCCTTGATGAAGCCCTTCGCCATATGAAAGAAACGAATCCACCTGAGACTGTGACTAGCTGGATTGAGTATTTGTCTGGGGAGACATGGAACCCATTGAAACTTCGTTACCAATTGCGAAACGTGCGTGAACGTCTTGCCAAGAATCTTGTGGAGAAAGGTGTTCTGACCACCGATAAGCAAAATTTCCTGCTTTTCGAAATTACGACACACCCACTTTCTGATGGAAACCAAAAAACAAAACTGATCAAAGAAGTCCAAGAATCAGTGCTCGGAAAATGGACAAATGATGTGCATCGTATGGATAAGAAAATGCTATCGTTGATTGTTCTTGCCCATGCCAGTGATGTTCTTGAAAATGCTTTCGCCCCACTTTCTGATCAAGATTACGAGGTAAAAGAAACGCCGATTTGTAATTTTACGGAGAACTGTTTACAGGTTGCTATGAAACGAGTGCGTAGTCTGCTCGATCTTGATTATGATCAACAAGCGGAGAAGAAAGGAAACGATGTGATGTGGGCTGTTTTCGAAGCTTTTAGCAAATAAGCCTCTGAGTAAGTGGAATGAAATTACCTTTTTTCTGTATTTCAGCTGTAACTTTCCATTACCTCATTTAACACTATTTCAGGTCACAATGCGTGTACGTGCAATCTGTAATCATCTCGAAACCGGTACCATCCTTCTCTTCCCGCGTCTTCATCGTATTTATTATTCCATTTCTCTTTCTTCCAATATTTGATTGGTTTCTAATTTTCTCATTCTTTTCACACGCACCTTCCACTTGTTTTCTTCATTCTTCGTTCCGAGCAACATACATTGTGATACAGATTTATTGTTTTTGTTCTGAATTGAGTTTTGTGAAGTAGTATGTCTCCTGTACAGTATGATCGCTCAGAAACATATTCCTTCTCAAAACTCTTGGATTAATCGTCACCATCTTTTCTTGTTTCATTCTTCGTCACACTTTTTGGGATGTTCTAGCGAGGCACTAGCTTTTTTGTACATATGCGGGAGTTTTCTCTTAAATTTTTTCTGTTTTGTCGGCAACTGGGAAACGCTTCTGCATGATAACGGTTGCTTTTATCGCCCTTTACTGAAATGAGAATCCATCAGACGTTCCGAAACTTTTCTTCTTGTTGTATCGTTCTAATCAAAAATGTTATTTGACTGTAGAAGGGATTCCTATTTTCTCCCCACATGAATTTTATCAACAATATTTTATGTACTAGCCTTCTGTGATAAACGCTCTTCTCTTCGTTATAAATCACCTCTTAGCATAGTTTCTTGTTTCTGAATGTAGGTTTCCATGATGGGGACACGGGTAGCCTACGTTTTTGCGTATTATATAATTCAAGTTTTATAAGGCAGTAAAATAAATAAACATTTATTATGGGACCCGGTTTCAAGAAAAAAACAAATTAGGAAACTCATGCTTCTAGCTCTTCAGATGACAGTAACTTCCGTGAGTCTTCACCTCTGGAAGATTGTGGAGCAGATGGCAGAGGGCGATGTGTTCTGCAATGAATCTTTTTCAATAAAATTGGAGAGAGAACGGACAATAGGACCGCGGTCATCTGTTCTTTTATTGTTGAAACAATATTAGTTTTCAGATTTTGAATCCGCAACAAAAGGGAAATTTCTGCGAGAAGGTGATGAAATTAGATTACTTTGACTAGTGAGTGCACGTGCCAAATTAAGAATTTTCTGTTGCAAAACTTAGTTTCTGAACTATGACATTTAGAAAACTAAAATCAAAACAACTATTCATTTATCGACTATTCCTATGCAGATTAACTGAGTTTAAGAGGGGAAAAGCGACAAAGGACAACAGAAACAACGACGAGCATTCGGTCTCTTACGGTCAATAAAATAAAATAGATCAGACTGATTTTGAAAGAAGCGAGTACTGATGATCGGTGTCAACGAGACTGCGACTTAGCCTGCACGAATTGATAGATAAAAATGCAAGTATGAGAAGAGGAAACAACGGGAAATCATACCTTTGACGACGTTTGTTCATTCCGTGAAGTAGCATTCCGGAGAGACATAGAACCAATCCACAGATATTCAATTCTGTTAGTTTATCTTTATTTATGAGATGAGCGAGGAGAAGAGTTGCAACTTCTTTCACGATTCCAAAGATATTTAAAGTGATTCCAGAAGTGTTCACGAGTAGAAGATATTCTGAAAAAGGAGAGAATAGTTTCAGCAAACAATGCAATGATCAAAACATACCACTCATTTCCATACAGAAAGCAAGAAGTCCACCGCTAGAAATCAGACCAAGAACCAACCACGGATCATAATGTCCTTGAAATGAGAAAACAGAATTCCAGTTGATTTCAGACCCTTCGAAAAGCCAAATCATCGGAATAATTGGAATCATCATCCATGGTTGAACATGAGCAACCATGTCGAGTGGATTCCTGACTGCTGAATCATCTCTTTGCATTACTAATTGAGAAACTGTCCATCTGATTCCAGTGCAAGCAGCTGCCAGTTCAACAAGTAACAGACCAGTTAAATCGAGTTGAGATGATTTCCACGTGAAAAGAAATAGACCAGCAGCAATCAATCCCGTTTCAAAACCCAATGAGTTACGCCATCTTTCTAATCGAAGAAGTAAAGAAAAAGCAACAATAAATAGAATTGAAGATGATTTGGCCATTGTATATAGACTGACAGTCACATATTCTAGTGCCCAATTCGATAGTCCAATATCCATTGAAGCACATATTCCGATTGGAGCAAGCCATCTCATCTGATCTCGCAATGATACTCTCATTCGAGGTCCTCTCATACATTCATATATAAATCTGATTATTATTGCAAACAGATATTTCAGTATGTAATGTCCACTGACAACGAGTAATGGCAGTTTGTAGTTCTGAAAATTAGACAGTATTTTCATGTGTACTCGTGGATTTCAGGAATTTCAAGTGGAGGAGAAAGAAAGCTAGAGTTCTACAGTTTCTGATGATTTTTACTTTCTAATCTCAAAATTTCTGAGATTTCTTTTCTGAACATTACAAACTATTCGTACCTTTATAAACCATTTTTGATAAAACGTCAATCCAATCGACAATGGATAATATAGCATTGCAATTAAAGCAATTCGAAGAACCATTTCTCGATATGCTTGATTTGAATTTGTTTCCGTTGAACTTCTAAAATGAAGCTCTTCTTCTTCGTCACTGTCGTCACTTATCTCGGCAACAAGCTTCTCAGCAGTCGGTTGTGATACCCGTGTTTGAAGTGCAATCGATTCAGATGGACCCGGATCGTCGTCTATTGGCGATGATTCAAGCAAATGATGTGTTGAAGAAGAGAAGGCAGAAGGGAATCTCATTAACAAAAAACTGAAAGAAGAAAAAGAATTGTTGGAATAGGTTGAACACGTGTCAATCACTTTTATCTTTTTCTCTCTGTCTCTCAATGTTTCCCCTCCATTCGTTTTGATGCTTGTTTCAAAGTGGAAAAAGGGAGATGATTCCAATATTCTGCAAAAAGAAGAGAAACTTTGAAAATTGAGCAGTTGGTGGATGAAATTGGCAACGATTAGAGAAAAGATAAATGAGGAAGAGAGGAAGAAAAAGAGAAAACAAATTATATTAGATCGAAGAGAAAATTTAGAATTAGGAAATTTTGGAAAGGGATACAAAACAACGAAGAAAGTTTTAAAATTCACACCGAGAAAGTATTCAAACTTCTGAATCGAAACGAGTTTCATAGCCGTTTTGAAGAAAAAGAGGAAGTAGATAGTATCTGAACATGAATAGACAACAACTTTGTACGAAATCTATTATTTTTTTGTTTTTTGTTTTTTTTTTTTTGACTGTTTTGTTTGAAATATGTCAGCAGGTGTTGTGAATGAACTTGTGTATCCGATTATTATTTTTCTTTTTTCTTCTCAGTGGTTCTTGTTTTCTTTTTCATAAATTAACTCGGTATTCCAATTCACATCTCAATCTCATTCTTCAGGTATTCTTCCAGAGATTCTTGTTTTTTCATTGGAACAGCAAGTGTTGTCGAAAAGACAAAAAACACCAATAAATACAATAAATATCTATATGAATAGATCTATAAACTTCAATCAAATGGGGGAAAAGGAGACGCAGAGAGACTGTGAATCGATGCGCTTCCACGATAAATGGGAAAGAAAATGACAGGAAAGAGACCAAGAAGTGAAGGCAATATTTTTTTTACTTTTCAGACACTTTAGATGGTTTTTTGAATGATGCACACATCGATTGGAGCGTAGTTTCCAAGAAGGAGTCGAGTGAAATATTGGGTAAAAAGAAGAGACGCAGAGACGAGAGAAAGAAAAAGGCACAAATAAAAAGAAGAAGAAAAGAAGGGAAAATAGAGATGGAATGAGTGCGCGAAACAGAAAATGAAAGTAAACAGAGAATTGAAGTTGAGAAAAAGAGTAATTATCAGTAAATGATAAAGAAGAGCAAGAATCAGAAGAAATAAACAGGTGAAAAATAGAGAGAAGTGAGAGAAAAATAGTAGTCGAATGGGAGTTTGATCTCGGAATATGTAGAGAAACAGAGATATAAACGAGACATGTTTAGGTGGAGGAATAGAGAGGAACGAGATGGAGACAAACGGATCAAGCGATGTGGATATTTGGTCATGAAAAATAGAAATTGTGGAAACAGGGATCGGGGAAAAGGAAAAATGATGTTGGAAGTTGTGTAGTCAGTTGAAAAATAGACAAGAATTGAGAATTCTTTTGTGAAAACCTAGTCTGAGAATGTTTTGATCATCATATATCTCTCGGGAAAACAGCTACTTTTGAAAATAGACTATCTATGGGGTGGTGATCCGAGAGCAGTTTCGATCTCTATTACTTTCCACAATTTTCTGATTTTGAAGTTGAGTTTTTGAGTTATTCTACTACTTGGCGAACTTCAGAAAACTTCAGAGTTCAATCACAAAGCCTCCTGCTTAATCTACGTTTCATATTAAGAATTTCTCTTTCCACTTCCTCCCTTCTTCCAAGCTGATTTATGCGGAACTCCATGCAATTAGAAAGTACTTCGTAGTCTCTCTCTCTCTCTCCGTCCTCTCCTCTTTTTGAATTTTCTCTTCATCCCCTTGGCAACCGACTCTGGATACTTTTCACGTCTTCTTTTTCCCCTTCTCGTTCCCCTCCCTTGGGAAAAGTATATACTCTTCACATGTCTCAAGTGGCTGTTATTAACTATCCACAATTAGAAGAATTTCTGCAGAAAGATGGGTCAACAGAAGAAGAAGTTAAGGCTTGGTATGACAAGTTGGCCGATGTGAGTTGATTTGTTTTCCCGTTTATAATAATTCTGAATTTTTCAGTATGAAATAGAAGGATCCGAGTCTCTGCCAGAGATAGAACTTCTTTATAATGGAGCAAAATATTTGATGAGTTTTGGATTCACAGCAGCAGAAGAATTACGTGATGTGGCAGAACAAGAAGCAGTTACAATGGCAGAAAAAGAAGATCAATGGGAAGAACAAAAGACTGCATTGAATTTAGAAATAGAAACATTGAGAGATCGAATAACATCAAAAGCTGAAATCGGAGATTCAACAGAAGCATTTCGAGCACAAATTGATAGTTTGAAGGAAGAAAATCGACAATTGCAACAGTCGAATCGAGATAGAGATCGAGAAATGGCAGATCAGAGAGATCGATTCGAGAATTTGGCTTCACGTGTTGATACGTTGACAAGGGAAAGAGATGCGCTTTCGGATCATGTAAATACTCTCTGAAAATTATTAATTAACTTATGATTGATGCATTTTCAGAAAGCTCAATTAGAAGATACAATTCGAGAGCTGAATCGTCGGCTATCCGCAAAAACAGAGGATACCGGAGGAGATTGGGAAAGTAAAAAACTGAAGTTGAGAAATGAACAAGTATTGACAATTAGTAGGCAAATGCAGGTTGGTTCGTTTATAAATGTTTAGAGAAATCATAGAAGATTTCAGGCAGTTGTGACTCAAAATGAGGAATTGAGAGAAGAGATTGATAGAGTTAGTGATGCTCTTGAAGAAGCCACGAGGATTATTGAACAAAGTGCTGTGAGGTGAGATTTTGAATAATTTAAGGGTGGGGTAACTGGAACTCTTTGTGGATGAGACTAATTTAGAACTGTTTCTGATAAATAATTTCACATAATAATTTTTGACAAATTTTCTCTCAATTGATAGAGAACAGATAACTGTATCTTCAGGTACACTGAAATGACAAACAAGTTGGAAGTGAGTCAGTTGAGAATCGAAGAACTCTACAATCAAAATCGAAGACTGACCCAAATTCTTCCTGAAGAACTAGTAGAACACGTGACTCAATGCATTTCTGCTGCAGAGAACATGCTTTCTGCCAAACCAATTGACAAGATAAATTTTCTGATGGAAGTAGCAGACCTGTTGGCTCCGAAATTTTTGAATGAAAATGATCTGAAAGCAATGGAAGATGCGACTGGATTGACTGAATCTGAAGAACAAAAAGAGAAATTAGAGAGATCAGAAGAAAGAATTAGGTCTTTACAAGAAGAATTGAGTGCAGTTATAGAGGAATCAAGTAAAATGAGAACAATGATAAGAGAGGATAGAACTGGAGAGAAGGAGCAAGAACTGGAGCAATTGAAGAGGGAATTGGTGGATGCAACAACTCTTGCGAGGAATTTATTCGGAGAAGCAATGTCAGAAGTACCTGGACAAGACCCAACGATGACGTTGCAAATGAGAATTTTACAATTGGAACATTCGATCGAACAGCTGAATGAAAATAATGAGAAACAGAAGAAAGTAATTGATGAAATGCAGTTTATAATTGAGCAGAAAGATGAGAATAATGGAGATGTTCTTGGGGAATTGAATCGATTAAAAGATGTGAGTAGAGTTACAGAACTATTGATATGGGTAATTATTATGACAGGCAAAGTTTGGAAGTGCAAGAGAAGAGATCTCAAGGCTAGAGACACAAATGAAATTCAGAGATGAACAAATTGGAAAACTGCAACAACATTGTACTTTACTGCAAATTGAACTTGGAAGGTAACCTGAGATTAGTACATGAGGTATTTGAATTTCATTTGTATTTTTCAGATACGCTGAAGGATCTTATAAACCAATTGTCCAACCGACGACACCAAGAAAAATAAAAAGACCAGAACTGCTACTAATTTCTAATAAAAAAGAAGAAAAACCGAAAGAAATCATTGAGTCTCCAAAGAAATCATCTCCGAGAGTTGTTGAAGATACTGATGAAAAACAAAAACAAACTGTTCCGATTCCATTGACTCCTTCGAAACCTCAGCCACCTCCGACATCTACGAATTCCAGTGGAGATTATTCAGATGTTGCTCAGCAAGCAGTTTTGATTTCAAATCTTTATTATGAGTTGATGCAACTTCTAGAGGTATTTTAAGAGTATTTCAGATAAAAATAACTACGAATTAATTCTAGGAATCGTCGTATAAGGATGAGAAGTTGGTTGAGATGCATAGGTCTTGGAAATCAACTCAAAAGTCATATCAAGAAATGAAAGCTCAATTGGAGATGGCATACGAGGAAATCAAGAAATTGAAGAGAGAAAATTTAATGATTGAAGAGAAAACATTGGAGGAATTGAAGAGTACGGAATCGGTTGAACTGCAACGACTTGTGGAATCAATAAATATTGGAGGAACTGAAATGGAAAGAAGATTGGGAGAGTCAACAAGAATGTTGGTTACGGAAAGAATAGAGAGAATGAGGTCAGTGAGAATATAGAAGAACAATAAAATCTCAAAAACGATAGTTTCAGATATACGAGACAATGCACAATTCTGAAAACAAAAGTAGAGAGGTTGGAAGAAGCAACGAGGAGATCAAGAGAGATGTTAAGAGAGAAAGAATTGATATCTCAACGGATAAAAGCTCGTTTAAAATACGAGAATGACACGATGACCATCGAAATAGGAAAACTTCAAACGAGGTTATTGCAGAGTGTTCCAACGGATGAATATGATAAATTAATGAGAAAATATAAGAGATTAGTGAAAGAAACAACTGGAGTGGAAACGAATAATGAGGATATTCCGAGACAAGAAATGGTTCTTTTTGGGAATATTCCAGCTGAAGCTGAGGTTGAAGCAAGAGAAAATATGCTCAAGGTATTGAAGTTTTAGTTTTTAAATTTCTAATTTTATCTGTTTCAGAAAATGATTGATGTTGTGTCGGATCAAAGTGATTTTTGGAATCAAGAGGCTGCAATGTTACAAGCTGAAAACGAGGAACTCAAAAAGTTTATAGAAGATGTGGAGAACGAAAGTGATTTGAAGAGTGTGCTTGGAGCAGTTGAACGACGTCTTCTGAATACAATTCGAGAATTGAGAGAGAACGAAAGAGAATATTTGAGAGAGAAAAAGAAGCAAAGAGGAAATGAAATTGAGTTGGGAAGAGACTCGGAAAGGATTCGAAAAGAAAGAATTGCTCTTTTTAATGTTATAAATATTCTTCAAAGAGAAAATAAGTTGCTTCGAGATCAGTCAATGGGAACTGTCAGTCTTCAACAATTGGAAATTCTTCGTTCGAATATCTATGAAGCAAGACTGAAAGAGGCTGAGATTTCTTTGAAAGCGGAAAACATCGACAAATTGAAAGAAGAGTCAGAGACTGAAATCTTGAGAATTCGGGCACTACGAACCGCAAAGTAAGTATTTCAATTCAATTCAATCCACAGTAACAAATGGAATTTCAGTGAAGTGTTATCTACATTCGACGGGAATGAAATGCAACCTCGAAACAATAATGAAGTAGCTGAGAGACAAATGCAAATGGCATATTTCAATGCGTCTCAACAAAGTGCGAAAGCGAAACAATTAGAGAGAATGGTGCATTTGAAGGAGCAGAAAATGGCTGAATTGAACGATGAAATGAGAGAATTGAGAAAATGGAATCTGGAATTGATAACTACTTTGGAGAATATGAAAGATTTTAGAGGAGTGAGTGATCGGAAGTGTTCTGATTTAGAAAGTTGTGCTTCAGGGAAGGAGAGAATCACATCAAAAACCGGAAACTGTGTTCAAGCCTCGAGAATCAATATTAATCGATCAACTAAATGTAGACGAGAGTTTGGATAAAGAAAGTGATTATGAGATGGATATAAAAAGTGAAACTTCTTTTTCTGGCAAGTAACGAGAACAAAAATTATTCTGATAGCTTTTGAATTTTCAGATACATCTTCTGATCGGATAGTAGTTCGAACAATAGTTCAAGACAACGTGGATGCATTTGAAAATAGAATAAAAGAGATCAAATCATCAGCTCAATTGGCAGTTCAAGGATATAAAGAACAGTTGGAATTGAAAGAAATCGCAATCGAAAGATACAAGAAATTACTCCGAGAGAAAATTGATGAGGGTGTTCAGGTAGGATCACTTGTTGATTGTATGAAATTATATATTGTTATAGGTGATCGAAAAAGTTGAAATTGTGCATCAAGAAGTAGAAGTCCCGGATAAAGAAACAGAAGAAAAACTCAGAAAGTCCGAAATCAAAGTTAGAGAGCTGGAAACAGAAATTAGAAAAATCAGATCAACAATCAAGAAATTAGAAAGAAAAAATGATGAAAATGTGGAAGAAGATGAAAGAATTGAAGAAATGAAAGAATTTTTGGACGAAGGAGTGCAGACTGAATGGGAAATATCACTACCACCACCATCAGTATCTTCTCATTTGAATAATGCAAACGATGAAGAAATCGAAGAAATTCCGAAATCAGCGAAGAGTGAAAAAGTTCGAAGATTGGTGAGTGTTGACTTGCTCTATTTGAGTTGGAAATATGTGTTTTGTAGGAAGAAGAAATGCAATTATTACAAGAATTAGTTGCCAAATCAGATTCAAAAGACGGAGAAAATATGCGTCAGAAGAGTGAAATAAGGGATTTGAAAGCAAGAGTTCAACGATTGACGAAAACAAATAAGGAGTTATTAACGACTTGCGAGCAGATAAAAGAAGATGCGTTGGCTGAATTGTCAACGTTCCGAAGGAATAATGAAACTAGTGATGAGAAGAGAATGACTGATTTGAGGTGAGGAATGACGAGAAATTTTCAGATTTTATGGTTCGGTGCATAGTAGCTTTTTAGTCTGAAAGTCCCACGGATTCCAATAATTTCAGAGTGGAACTCGAGAGATTAAGAAATACAACACGGATATTGCGTAATGCAAATGAAGAATTGAAGAATGAATTGAATAAATTGAAACAAAATGCTGAAAGGAAGGATAACAAGGTTTGACAAGGCGGTGATTTCAAATCTGATACATCAGGATTTTCAGAATGAACCAGATGAATGGGAACGAAGAAAACGGCAGGAGGAGACGATAAATTCATTGAGAGAGAAACTGAAACGTATTTTATTGAATTCATTTACAAATAGTTAGTATGCTATTTCAGGAAAGGAAACGGCCGAGAAAGAATATTTGGAAAAACTGAAAAAAAGAGAAATGGTTATTGAAACAATGAGAAACGATCAAGGACTCAGAAGTTTAGAAATTGAGAAATTACAGAAAAGGATGAAATTGGTTAGTTTAGAAATAAAATAAGAGAGTTTTCAACTGAATTTCAGAATGATCCAGCTGCAATAAAACAGCAAACGAATCAGGAATGGAAAGAGAAATTAGAAATATTGGAAACAAGCATTGCGAAAAAGAATGAGGTTGGCCGAGTGTTAACTTAAATTAAATTTGCCTTTTTTCCTTATTTTTAGGAGCTGTCGGTTTTGAATAGAAACATTATACGAATGAAGTCAGAATTGGAGACAATCAAATCAAAACATATCAAAGAAATTGAGAAGATTCAATTGGACAATGTTGAGAGAATAAGAAAAGAAGTAGCAAGAACAAGAGAAGAAGTGAAGAAGTCGATGACAATCATCCGTCCATCAATGAATTCAATCGAAATTCAAACAGATTCAATACAAATGGATAGCAAAAGCACTGGGGGAAGTAGTGGGAGGAGCCATCGATCTGAGTTGAATCAAGGCAATCTCACTTCATCATCTTCATCTTCGACGTCTTCTTCGTCTTCAAAATCTCATTCAAAAACTCCAAAATCTACGTCTCGTACTCCAATTGAGATCGTCTCCGAGAGAAGATCCAGTCGAAAATCAATTGATAAAGCTACATCTTATGAACAAAGCGTAGATCACTTCGATTCCACAACAGTTCTGAAATCGGATAGAAGTGATTACTATCAGCTGAGAGAAAGTTTACAGATGGTAAAATTGTATATTCATAATACATTTCTATTACTTTTCATTTCAGACTCGAGAAAGATTAATGGAAAGTCAAGAGAAACTGATTCGAATGGAGAAAGACTATTCTTCTCTTTTTGAAAGGTTCGATAGATTGAAGTTACGTTCCGAACGAGAAGATAAACCAACTGGAGCTGTATTACTTTTATCAGATAAACTAGCAGCAAAAGATAGAGAAATTGCTCAATTGGTGAGTTCGATTTCAAATTAATCAAGAGTTTATAATATTAATTTTTCAGAAAAATCTGATCGCTCACTTGCAGAGAACTGTTCATTTGCCAAGTTAACATGTTTGTGTTTCAATTACAAATAAAGATTTTTCAACTTATTATCAAAACAAAAAGTTCCAACATTTTTATTTCGACAATAGATAGGTCTCATCTGATATGAATTGTTTTTTTGTTGATATACTACGTGAACCAGTTCTATAAACTAATTTTCTCTCGCACATTTTTTGAAGAACACTGAAACATTCCGCAACGTTTCTTGATTTCTGTGAGTGAAAAAGTTGTATACTTTTCGAACTGAAAATTCTAGACCAAAATGATAGAACCCATTGACACTCTTCTTCAAGTACTCCACACCAGCTTCCATGTGGTGGTTCCAGTTCTAATTTCTGGATTTGCTATTTCTCAATGCGGAAAGGTAGACTAACTGCATACTTTTGGAAATAGTTTTCCCATTTTTATATTTGTAGAAGCCAGCCGCTGCACCAGCAGGCGGAGCTGCAGTTCCAAAAGCAGGCGGAGAATCGAAAAGTTCTAAAGAAGGAGATAAACCGGCTGGAGGAGAAGGACCGAAAGCACCAGCTGATAAGGATGCCGTCGCTGGAACTCATGATCCGAACTATCAAACATTAGCTGGAGTCGACGGAAATGTATTCCAAGAGAAGGGGAAACCAGCTGCTGGGGGAACAACTCCAACACCTAAACCTGGAGGACCAGGAATGGCGGCAACTCATGACCCAAATTATCAGACTTTGGCTGGAATCGGAAACGATTGTTTTGATAAAAAGAAATAAAAGTGCAGACTCCGAACTTGAATAGTGTATAATTGTTTGTGAATAAAGTAATTTGTAAATAAAGATTGTCTCTAAATAATTTCATGACTGATGGAATATTTATGTGGGTTCATGTGTCATCGAGACTGAACTCTCAATCAGTTTCTAGAAACAATTATTCGAACACCCTTGGGGAGAAAAAGGAGGTAGGACAAATCATCAAAAAGAATACTACAAAAATGTCAATTATTACGTCGAAAATAATTTAAACGTGAACCTGACTTTCTACGTGAAATCTTACTGTAATTCAAGAGGGACGTATTTTGACACGTCATCAAACGAAACATTGTGAAACAAAAATCTAAATTTGTTATTTTAACTTAAAATGGCTATCAAGGATAAACTGAAAAAAGTGAAGCAGAAGCTGACTCCACGATCATCTTCGAGTGAAGGAGTAGGAACAGAGCGAATCGATAAACGGGACGATCACAAAAATATTTAATTTCCAGGAGCGTAGTTCGAAGCATAAAGATGATGAAGAGAATTCGGACAACGATTCCAAAAGTTCCAATAACACTAGTAAGACAAGTAAATCAAGTAAAAGAAGCAGTGAGAGCAGCAATGAAAAATCTGGAGTAACGGTGGGTGCTCTCTCTCTCTTAGAAAAGTTACTGAGACAAGAGATTTTTTTCAGGACGTTTCGGAAGACGAGGGATCAGATATCGAATTGTTGCCTGATGATGGGAAGAATTTCGGGAAGAGAAAGCTTCAGGATACTGATAAACCGAGTACATGGAACATTTTGATTCGAGTTATTGAAGCCAAAGATGTCAGCACAGGTATTCGAATTGAGTTCAGAAGGGATTTTACATACATTTTCATAGGATCCGCTCGAGTTCGTACAGTTTTCGATGGTCAATCGAAGATGACACGAACTGTGACTCATGCAATTCCAAAATGGCGTCAGAATATTCTATATACTCAGAAAAATGTTTCATTGGACAAACTAGCATCGAAAATTCTTACTCTTAAGGTATCATTCGCTCTAAGCTCTCTGTTGGATCATTGAAAGATTCATTTTCAGCTGCAACGTCCAACAACTCTCGGAGAGACCAGCATCGGAGAATTCTCTTGTTATTTATCCGAAGTGATTCACTCACCTGACCGGTCAGTTGTGGCGAAATGGGTTGCACTAGGATTCCCCGGAATGGAAAACGAAGAGTCGGATGATTTTGCATGTGAGAATTGTGGATTTCTGAAAGTAACTCTGTCGGTTTATCGTCTCGATGAATCCCCACCACAGTTAATTGATGACGATGGTAAAGAGCAAATCTGGAGTGGAGCACATCTCAGTGATTACACTTTGAAGGTTCGCCACTTCTGTTGGGAATCAACAGTGATAGATTTTCAGATTCGACTTTTTTCTGTTGAGCAATTGATTCGTAAAATGATAAATGAGAAGAAGTTGAAGAAGAAACAAAAGTTTTACGTGGCAGTGGAATGTGGAGGACATAAAACAGAAACAACTCATGAAACTGCTTGTCTCGATGATGAAAGCAAAGAAGATAAAGACAATAATACTGTCTATTCTGTTAAATTCCAACAGGAGATTTATGTTCCTATTCAGTGGCCAACTGTTATTTCAGAAGTAAGTTTGGAGTCCAATTAAATCTTCAATCTCTTTTTTCTCAGTTAATCTTTTCATTGTATTCAAAACGAGGACGTTCTAAAACCTGCATAGGAAAAGCCACAATTCCAATGAAACTGATTTACGAACCAGGAGAAACTGGATTTCTTCCAACATTCGGACCATCCTATGTCAACGTTTTCGATTGTGAACGAGTCACTCGTTTCAGTTTATTCTCGAAAAAGAATAGAGGAGCACAACAGGATGGAAGCAGGTAGTACTTCAGCTTTCGGTGGGTGGAGAAATCAGAGTTTCAGATTCATTGCTCGTCTATTTCTTTCCATTGACTGTGTTGAATTCATGGGAGAATCTGCTGCGCACCGAATGCATCTTGATCATTCTCCAATCATGGAAGCTGAATCCATCTCTGTTAGTCATCAAAGTTAAGGGACCGAAAAAACATAATATTTTTAGAACGAAACAGGATCGTACAATGCTTTCTGCTCGATGAGTGCTCTCAATATGATAAATCCACAATTTGCATCAGATCCAATTTACGTAATGATGTCAATTGGTTCACATGGAAGCATCAGTTCTGAAGAGAAATCATGCAGTAGTTCAACACTTCCTGTAGGGTTTGGATATTTAGCACAAACGGGATTTAATGGTTTTTCAGGCCGAACCTAATTGGGATGGCTGCAAATACTTTTCTATGCCATGGGGAAATTTGCGTCCAGTCACTGAAGTACATGGCTCCTTTGAATCAATTGATTACCGAATTGAAGTGAGCAATGTATTGATGAAAGCTACGAATATGTTGGATAAAATGATTTGGGAAATTCAAAGAATCGGAAACGGAGCAATCGATCATGTTGCATCAACTGGAATTGATACGTTGGATAACCTGAAAGAGATGATAAAATCGACTACAGTTTACCTCAAGTGAGATCTGAAAACGATTGTTAAAATGTATTTAGGTTTTTTTCAGTCGTGTGAGCAATTTGGCAAGAAATGATCTTGATAGGAGTTGGCTGTCTTCTCGTAAAGAGAAAATAGTTAAATTGAAAGAACATTTTGAGAAAGAAGGTCTAGAAGTTGATTATTCGGATGGAGAAGTTGATGCAAAACTGCTGAGAACTCTACTTCAAATCAGATCTCTCACAGTTGAACTGGCCGAAGATGTACAAATAAGTATCCCACCAGTCGTTATAAAGATGATGTCATATGGAAAACTGATTGGATTTGCTAAAATTCCGATTTCGGAAATATTCCAATCAAACGAATATGCTGAATCTGGTGAATGGTGTGGAAGAACGAGACCAATTAACATCCAGTGGCCGACTCTTCTTGATCAGAGAAATCGGAAAAAAGAGGTAGAAATCAAGTTGTAGAAATCAGATATTCAACCTATAAATTATAGTTTGTCGCCGTTCTTCACGCGAAAATGTGGTTTGGGCCGAAGAACAGATTGAACGAGTGGAAGAATCATGTGGAGCCAGCTGAAGTGAGAAGATTCGTGGAAGTGTATGAGATGCAATCGAAAGGACTCACTCAGAAATGGAAGGATAATGATACTGATTTGTATGATGGAAATGGAGAGAAGATTGATGGTGCACCTTCATTGGACGAAGATCGACATCCCATTGGTCCCTGGATTGTGATGAATACAAGAGAGATGTTTGTTCCAGAACTGGGATATAAAACAATTTACGACAAACTGTTCGAAGTACAAAAGAAAACAGACGGGAAATGGAAACTCTTCCAATATACCGATATTCATGGAAAAGAACTAAATCCAGAAGCACTCGAGAAAGCGTCCATTGGACTCAGAAAATCCAAATGGATTGCGGACAAACTGAGGAATAATGGAGATGAAAAAGGATATGTTTATTCAACCAGTGGAGCATTGTTTGGAGATCAAGTGAACAACGATCGAAAGGAAATGGAATTCCACAAATTCAGAATGAGATGCGTGAAAAGACCTAGAAAAGTAGAGGATTATGACAAGAAACTTGATGACTTGGAGTTCTGTCGATCCCAAATGGAAGATACAAACTGGGAAGTAAGTGACTGAGAAAGTTAATTCCGTTGTTGATATTGTCTTTTTTCAGTACACCTCTGTTAAGAAGGAAGGACCGTATCATGATGGGGAGTATGGGGCTGATAAGTACAGAAGAAGGCGATACATTCGAGAAGTAGAGCAAAACGAGTGAGTAGAGTCTTCTTTAACTTTTGACAAACATTTTATTTTGCAGTTCTCCTGATGAAGATCCAAGATTTCGTTTGTATGAATATCAAGCACAAACAGCAAAATGGCAACTACGATGCTACATTATGTGGGCGAATGACTTGCTTCCTGTCGTCAAAAATTCCTCCCGTGCTTTCGTTCGTGTTTCTTTTGTTCATCAAACAAAACAAACGTTGCTCGTGGACAATTCACAGAATCCGCTTTGGAGTGAGACAATCATGTTCAAGTCGATTTTGATAGCTGGTGGAACTCATGATATTATGAGAAACCCTCCAGTTATCTCTGTCGAAGTAGTTGGAGAGTGCACGAATAATGAAGAAGCGAATCTTGGAAAATTTGAGACGACACCAACTGTTATTTGTTCGAATAGAGATCATCGTGGTACTCCTAGATGGTTTCCATTGAGATTCTCTAAAGGAAGAACTCGTGGAGCAGTTTTGGCTTGTTTTGAGTTATACCAAGAGGAGGAGAAAGATCTGATTCCTTTGGAACCTGGGAAGAAACATAATGCTAAAGAAAGAAACGAAATTCCACTGGAGTTTCGTCCACAATTCGACAAATATCATATTCAATTTTTGTGCTGGGGTGTCAGAAATTTGAAGAAGCATAAGGTATTCAAAACTTAAAGATTTTTTCCTCACTTCTCATTTTCAGCTTCTTTCTGTCCGTCGTCCATTCGTTGAACTGGCAATTGGAGATCAAGAATTCACTTTGGACCCTCTGAAAGATGTTCGTAGAAATCCTAACTTCCCAGAGCCAATGATTGTTTTTGCTGAAGTGAATCTACCGTCTGCTCTCGAACTCTCTCCTCCATTCATCATCAATCTTTTCGATTCAAGATCATTCAACCGGAAACCACTTGTTGGATGTTGTTTGATATCTGATCTTCACAAATATGTATCCTATATAATTCCAAAGGTACAATAATCTTTAGACAAATATATTAGATAGATTTTTCAGACCAAAAGTGATCAAGCCGAGAAATGGGAAGAACTGGAGGATTTGATAGCAGGAGAACATGAGAAGATTGCAAAAATGGTGAAGATTCCATCACTTACGAAAGACCTTATGGTCCCATTGGACTGGTGGAGCCGTTATTATGCTTCAATGTCACAATTTCATCGATCACCTGGATATCCAGAGTAAGACAGAACTCCTATTTGAATAGACGAATAAATTTACAGAAGTGGTATGGAGTACTTGAGAGTTTTCCGTCTTCCACTCGAAGAAATGAACGGATACAATTATTTCACGGATTTCTTGGATACCTTTCCATTCGTTAAATCGATGAAAGGAGACTTCGACGATCCAGAAGAAAAAGAGAAAGCTGGAGAACTGAAATGTCGACTATTGATTTCTAAAATCAAGAAAGACAAACCACCAGCAGCAATCAATCCAGTTGTTGACTTCGTTGGGCCAACTGAATGTGTTGTTCGAGTTTACATAATTGAGGCGAATGGATTGATTTCAAATGCTCGTAAAGGACGCATCGATTCATATGTTAAACTTCGTTGTGGTAAACAAAAGGTGAACCTGAAGAAGAATTATCGTGCTGAATGTTGTGATCCCATATTTGGTGAGAGGATTGATATGATGGTCACAATTCCATTAGAGAAAGATCTCACGATCACTGTGATGGATAAAAGAAGAATTCTATCGGATCAAGAAATTGGTTCGACTACGATTGATCTGGAGAACCGTCTTCTCACTAAATGGAGAGCAACATGTGGTCTCAGTGGGCAGTATACTGTACACGGAGAGCATCAATGGAGAGATCAAATGACTCCTTTGGAGATACTAAAATCGTTAGTTAAAAAATAATTTAGATAATATTTTATTTTTAAGATATTGTTACAAAATGATGTTATCCACTCCAAAAGTTGAAACGAGAAAGTCGGAGGAAGGTGAAGAATGTGGAATTACCATTGAGCAGATAACATTCTGGTTTTCTGATGTGATGCATGTAACTGAGAAGTACGTGTTTAAAGAAAACAATCTCTTAATTCGATCAATTTTTTTCAGCGAAGAAGTGGCAATGTTGAATGCTCAACGAGAAAAAGCTGGAAAAGAGGAAGGAGATGCGAAGAATGAGGCAGATGGTACTTCAGAGAGTTGGGATGATGTTGATATGGAAATGGAGAAAGAAAAAGAAAGTTGGGAGAAAAGGAGAAGTAAAGAGCGGAAAATGAAGAAAGATAGTCTTCAAAAAGCAGAAACTGCAGACGGTGACTTGAGGAAAAAGGCTAAAAAGGCAATAAGAGGAACTCAATTGGAAACGATTGCACTTTTCATTCTGAGACAGATTAACTTGGTTCCTGAACATGTTGAATCTCGCCCACTGTTTTTGGACAAAGGCGGAAAAACTAAGAATGGAGAGCTCCGAATGTTTGTCGATATCTTTCCGGTACGAAGCTTATAAAATACTTTTGAATTTCCCTTTTTCAGAAAGAATATGGGTCAATTCCTGCTCCTTTCAATGTCGCACCTCGAAAGCCCGTCAGCTATCAGCTTCGAGTGGCTGTTATGGATGTTCGTGGAGCGATTCCAGTTAAAAGAAGTTTTGCTGAGCCAGTTTCTGATCTTTATGTGAAAGCATTTATCAATGGAATGCCGAAAGGACATAAAACGGATACGCATTTCAGGTGGGCATACTGTATTTGTATACGTTCGTGACGCGTTTTTTTAAGAGTGCTTGATGGAACTGGCGAATTCAATTGGCGATTCTTGCTCAACTTCGACTATAATCCATGGGAAAAGAAAGTTGTCGCATACACAAAAACTCGATATTTTCGAAAACCAGTTGAAGAGCTTGTTGATCCGATTCTAGTTGTGGAACTGTGGGATAAAAATAAATTCCGTAAAGATCGACTTCTCGGAGATATTGAGCTTGATCTGCTAGCTTTCATAGGTATGCAATACTTCTATTTTGAATGTGTTGAAATAGAATTTCAGAGGGAATTGGTTCTCCGTCGGATGTTGGAGTGTATTCAAAAAAGAGTAGGAAGCGCGATGTGAATTGCCCAAAGTGTTGTACTAGTCGTGGCTGTCTCTGTCGGTGCTGCATTTTCTGTTACGAGACAAAGTGTCTTTGTGGAAGAAGAAAAATCAAGAAGAAGCCGTTCCCAAAGCCTGTGGTAATCAGATAATTTCATTAAGCATCAAGAGAAAAAAGGAAACAAATTGCAGTTGTTTGTGGAACCGGAAGGCTATGACGAAACAGTCAACATTTTCGAAGCTCGTAATTTATACGGATGGTGGCCAATGCTGACTGATGAGTACCCACATGTTTGTTATCGAAATCTGAATTTGAATACACATCATACACTATTTCAGGATGAACCACAAAACGCAAAAAAGAAAAATGACGACGTTGGTAAAGATCCAAAGTGGATCATGGGTCTCATTGAGATGGACATGATGTTACTGACCAAACAAGAATCCGACCAAGAGCCCGCTGGAAAGAAACGGTCTGAACCAAACCATGTGAGAAGAATGTTTCTTGAAATATATGATAATCCGTTCATTTCTAGAGTCCAT
Source organism: Caenorhabditis latens (assembly GCA_002259235.3). Classification (NCBI taxonomy): domain Eukaryota; kingdom Metazoa; phylum Nematoda; class Chromadorea; order Rhabditida; family Rhabditidae; genus Caenorhabditis; species Caenorhabditis latens. The sequence goes on along the minus strand of CM056092.1, from coordinate 10,075,803 downwards.
TCCTAGAGAAGCCGAACCGGAAAACTTGGGCAAACTCGTGGTTGGTCTCACGAATCAAACCATGCATTAAATACTTTTGGCACTATTATGGCCTTCAAATTCTTCTATGGATACTCATCATCGCTCTTTTGGCACTAACAATCTTTGCACTGATTCAGACTTGGCCAATAATTCTAATAGAGATATTCAAAGGAATATTCTAAGTGTTTCACTATTTGTTTCTTTTCACCGGAGAAAATATCTTCGGTGTTTTTATTCAATCAAATGTTTCTCCTTTTTGTAATTCGTTCGTTTGTTTATTCGCTTTTTTGTTAATGATAACATGCTCATGCTAAAGAATAAAACACAGAAATATGATAATGTTCAATTCAAGTTTATGAAAAACGAGTGAGAATAAAAACGAGATCATGCTTAAAGTAATTGGACTTGCTCATTTACTTAGCTCTCTTCTTTGGTGGTCCACCTTTCTTTCCTCCTTTCTTCATCTTCTCTGCTTCCTCTTGAGCCTTTCTCTTAGCAGCCGTGACACACTTAACTTGGGACGAAACTGTGAAAAAGGAATCAATGCGCCCTTGCGTTCCAGCATTTCTACTTTTCTGCATTCTCGCCAGTGCTGATCGGATTCGTTCCTCGCTTAAATCACGAGAATAAATTATTTCTACGTTTTTTTGCAACTTACTTGAAGTTTTTGTCTCCGCACATGAAGCTTACTATCCCCTCGACGTCAGGCTCTTTCCATGTCAGCTCAACTTCTTCTCCTTTCGTTACTTCTGGTTGAAGGAACAGCTCACGAGCACGTTTGTATGGCCAATCTTCTGGTGGAGGATATTTCTGAAAAGTAAGATATAGGTTGGTATGAAATGGTAAATACACATACTTTCAAGTCAATGTTTTCCAAAATCGTTTCGATGTTTTTGTACTCCTTGATCAACTCGACTGCCCTTTTCGGTCCAACCCCTCTGATAGTTCCACAATAGTCACAACCAAGGAGAATACAAAGATCGATGAATTCTTCTTCTGTTAACTTCATCTCCTCCAAAATACGAGCCAAATGGAATTCTTTGATAGGAATTTTCTTAGACTCTGGTGCAAGCAAATGTCTCAAGAGAACACAAGATCCGAATGTGAGAGCATCCATATCCTCTGTTGCAGTTCCGAAAACTTTTCCAGCTTTCACAAGATGCGCACATTGCGCCTCTGCCTCACATGGCGCTTCGACAACTGGAACACCCATCAATCCCAGTAACTGCTTGACATCTTCATTTTGTTGTTTTGTGACTTTTACAAGACGTCTTTCGAATTTTTCAGCTTCTTTCGCATCTCCTTTTTCTTTGGCCTCAGTCAGAGCCTTTTCAGCTTCAGCACGTCGTTCCGACCGTTTTTCGAGCTCACCGCTCTTCATATCTGGCGGTTTTCCATCGAAAACATAAACCGGTTTAATTCCATTGTCAATCATTCGAATAGTACGGTAGAACATTCCCATTAAGTGACTGGTTGTCTCTCCATCCTCACTTTGAAGTTGTGCACCATCTTGACGCACAGCGATCAGAAATTGGTACAAACACATGGAAGCATCAATTGCGACCTTGGAAACCATATATTAATATTGACTTCATACGAAATAGATTGAGCGTGTACAATTTTTCAAACTCACTTTTCTTCCGAAGAAAGCTTTGATCTCGCTTATTTTGATAGCTGACGGTGCATTGTCAGCAATCACTTGGGAGAGTCCTTTAATTCCCATGGCAATTAGAGTCCGAGGTTAGTAGTTGTAAATTGTTCACTGGAAATCAGAATTTTGAGAAACTCAAACATTACCAATCGAGACATTGAACAAAGCTAGATAGATTTCGAATCAAATCTCTATAAAATTGTACAGTAAACATAGAACTTAATTGAATAACAACTGTGTATTTAAAGCGAGAAGCCTATTAAACTGAAATGATGGGCATCGTACTTTGGCGCGAAAATGGTGTGTTCGAAACCACCTCAACAGAGCATACTTGCGTAGAGTGGCGTAATGGTCGAGTCCCCACCGATTCCGCGGAAGAAATTTTCGATGGAAAAATTTTCGATGGAAAGTGGGCGGAGTTTCAAGTTGCAACATCACCGCACACTTTTTTTCCCAATTTAAGTTTTTCACAGGCTGCCTAATTTTGTGATAATTCTTTTTTCGGTAGAGAGAGCCGGCTTCTGTGACTCCTTAAAAAATCATACCAAAGGAAAAACTTCAAAAAATAAACGGATTCGGGACTTCTAAGTTTCAGAAAAGACTGTGCGGCGATGTTGCAACTTGAAACTCCGCCCACTTTCCATCGAAAATGTTTCCATCGAAAATTTCTTCCGCGGAATCGGTGGGGACTCTAATGGTCTCCGTGGCCGAAGTCACTGATTTTTCTAGCCCACAAGTAGAAAAATTCCGGCCGTGAAGAAAATGGCGTATGCATACGCGTATGTTGGCGACATACAAGACTACATTAAGACCTCTATTGGTGAAAACAAAACTTCAAAGAGTCAATTTATTGAGAAAAAACAGTAAAAATTAACAAAAATCATCGAAAGCCCGTATTTGAGATAAGATTGATGTCAGAATTCATCGCCGTCCATATTATCGTCACTGCCACCGTCTCCATAACCTTCTCCATTGTCGAAGTAGTTGGAAATATAATCGTTGTCTTCTTCTTGGTTATCGTCGTCAGATAAAGGGTTTTCTTCTTCTTCTGCTGCAGACTTCTCACTTCCCGATTCATTCTGAAAATAGCAATTAGTACCTTTCAAAAGAAGATGTGATGCTTACATCATCTTCTCCCTTATCTTCGTCGTCTTCTTCTTTGTTTTTTCCTTCTTTCTCTTCTAACTTGTTGAGCTTCTCTGCAATTATCGAGTCATCAGTCGCAAGCTTTCTTTTCTTTGCTCGCGACTCTTTCGATGACTTGCTGCTAGAGCGCCGCCAGACAAGTTCAGACGGCATCTGGGATATATCTGAAATGAGAAATATTCTTGAAACAGAGATATGTGACACTGACCAATGTCGAGCTTCTCTCTTTTGATAATCGAATACTTGTCCAGGTAACGCTTGATTTCGTCTTCTTTCTCTGCTTCGATGAAAAACTGTGAATCACGCATACGTTGATCAAGCTCAACTTTCAGTCGAGATACATAAAGCATGTCAGTCGTCATTTCTAGAGGCACAGGATTACGTTGAACTTTCTAAAACATCCTATTTTGTTTTTGATAAAATTTTCCTCTTTTCCCCTTTTTTGATAAAATAATATTTTTGAAGTTTCTACTAAATGAATAAACGTATTGGGTGCTCAGATGTTCAAAAAATCTAACTTACTGGGTATAAAGCTGGCGGTTCAATCTTTTGCTGTGACATCATCTTGGCCATATCATATCGAGCAATTCCCAACGCATTAGCCACACTCCGCATCGTATTAGATGATCCACCACCACCACGTCCTCTACCGCTCATCTAAAATTGGGATTCCTAGAAATTAAGTTGAATTAAACGGTTCCTAGTATCAAAGCAATCGCATATGCATGTAATGAAGATCCATGCACTATTTAAACACAATTTTTATGCAATAAAAACAAGAATAAGAGAAAAGTGAGAAACTGATGGATTTAGAAGGTCTCAACAAGAAAAGTTACCCTAGTCCGACAGTTAAAATAAAAAAGAAACAAGGAAAATTTTATGGAGAAGTGATACCAGTCGAGGCTGAATATTAAAGACTTAAAAAAAACAAGAAAACGAAAAATCTAAATATTCTACGCTCCTATTCCGGGAGAACCTAAAACAAATCGAAAATGAAAGTTGAGATCCGTCGTATTAAGAGAACAACTCAAATGAAACATTTGATTATTCATCTTTCTTTTTCTCATTGTTTTCTTTCTTATCACCATCTTTGTTCCAGTTTTCAAGTCCCTTCGGCAGCTCAACGTTCTCATCAAGTCCTCCGGTTCCAGAAACCATTTCTTCGTATGTGTTTTTCTCGTGGAATGGCCGTTTTCCAACTAATTCGATCATATCCTCTCGGTTAAGAATTTCCTTCTCAAGGAGTCTCAAAGCCACACGCTCAATGTCTTTACTCTTCTCTAACAATAGGTTACGCGTCCTGTTGAGTGCACTTATCACAAGGTCTCGAACCTGAAAAAACAAATTGAAATCGGAAATAATTGTTCAGTAATACTTCTTGGTCAATCAGTTGAGCTGTTGCTTCCGAGTACGGCTTGTCGAATGCCATTTCGCCAGGTGCTGGTGTTTCGAAAGAAAGTGGTCCAACCTTTTCGCTCATTCCAAATTTCACAACCTAAAAACATGAATTAGAAAAATGTATATTGTATGAAGATTATTTGTTGTCGTTTAGGTGTATAGTACAGTAGATGACTAACAACGCATCCTTGTATCATATCAATAGTTTCCACAAAGGTATAATACCAAAACGAGTATATTGCCTCTGACTCATCGAGAAGTTCCGTTCTCCTGCTGGTACCACTCTAATAGTGAGCCACGCCCACTCTCATATAAAAATGGACGAACGAATCCAGTTATCATCAGCATAACACTGTTCTAACCATGAACTTTATTATTCTAGTAACTGCCGTTTCTCTCATTCATTTGGTTATTTGCGAAACTTCATCTGAATCCACAGCTTCGAAGGTCAATCAGATCAGCACCTCGAAAACTAACTCTGCTTTGAACAACGCCGACGATGTGAATTCCATCCTATTGAAATCAATTGAACAACTTCTCAAACGGGATATGATTCATCAAACTTCCAACTTTAAGTAAGTTGAAGGAAATCTTTCCAATATAATAATATTAATATTCTATATATTTAAGAACAATTAAAACTGCGAAGGCCCAAACTCATCCAGATGATCCAAACATTAGTGCAAGAATCGTGAGACTTCTATCATGATTAGTCAAAAAATTAAACTATGTTACTTTCAGAACCAAAATATCATAGACAGACTATACCAGCAGGTCGAAAAGCAGACGCGTGATATAGAGGAATATAAAACAAAGGTGGAAAAGCTAGAGAAGGACATTCTTGATTTGGAAAAACAGAAGCTGTCACCAACCGTTGCACCAAAGCTACTAGACCAATATGTAGTTCCGGGGGCAGGTCAGAAGGAAATTGTGATCGAGTTTCTTCCATGGGTAATATTTAATTTTCCATCAAAAAACTATACTCAATCGTCTATCCAGTTTCAGAAATCCGGGGACGCTTATAACCTTCCGCCATCTACTAGATAATCTGTCCCTATCAGCAGTGCTGCACCTCAACACTCTTCCCGTTCGCACCATTTTCCCCATCGTAATTAACAGATAATCCGATCAAAACCTCTTAACTTATTTATTTAACTTATTTGACTATACCAACAGCTCTTTTTCTGCTTTCGTATTTGTTTCATTTCAAATAAACTATTTCTTCAGAATACCACATGTTTTCTCATATGTTGCTTTCTTCAATGTCTAATACCTCCTACAACTCTCAAGCTATCTCGTCCTAGAGCCAACAAAAACATAATCAGTTGCATATGCCCAGAAAGCTCACGTAGTTTGAAAATTTTTCTTTCCACTCACTCGTCAACATGAACCAAATAACTATCTTCCTGTTTTTCTATCTTCTTTTCGTGGCTTATGTTACCATGACCCCGGTAAAGTGCACCTGCACCGTTGACCCCAATACTGGAATCGCATCAACAATTTGCGAAGGGCTCACCGAAGCTCTTGACAAGAACTCCCCTGTGATGGATTAGGTAAGTGTGTGTCCACTCGTATTAAGTTAGGATTATTTTTCAGATTACCTACAAGCAACCAACGGCTAATTTATGTTTCTATGTTCTGACTTGTTATAATCGTCATAATAAAGTCTTATCATTCACCTGAGAATAAGCCATTTGAGTGACTTTCTGCAAATCGTCTTGAGCTCCTGTAGTGATTCTTCCAAAGAAGATTTCTTCGGCCACACGTCCTCCAAGTGTCATGCACATTCTGTATTGAAATAAGGAATTTAGGCCATCAGATATTAATACAAACCTATCGAGAAGTTGTTCCTTTGAATATAAATACTGCTCTTTAGGAAGATACTGTGCATAACCAAGTCCTTTTCCACGTGGAATGATGGAAACTTTGAGAAGGGGATCTGCGAATTCCAAAAACCATCCAGCAATGGCATGGCCTGCCTCGTGATAAGCAACAGTCTTCTTTTCTTCCTTTTGTAAAACTTGAGTTTTCTTCTCCATTCCAGCGACAACACGTTCAATAGCTTGCTCAAAATGTTTGTTTGAGATCTCGTCGTTAGCATCTCTCGCAGCAATGAGTGCAGCTTCGTTACACACGTTCGAAATATCGGCTCCAGAAAATCCAGGAGTGTGAGCCGCTAATTTTCTAGACAAAACTGTCTTGTCAAGAGAGGTTCTCAATGGACCAAGATGAACCCTGAAAATGGAGGCTCTTCCCTTGATGTCTGGAACAGGAACGTAGATTTGTCTATCAAAACGACCGGGACGTAGAAGAGCAGAATCGAGAATATCAACTCTATTAGTAGCAGCAATAACAATAACGGATGACTCGTCGGTAGTGAATCCGTCCATTTCGACCAGAAGTTGATTAAGTGTATTTTCTTGTTCAGAATGTCCACCCATTCCACCTTTCCCTCCTCTTTTTCTTCCAACAGCGTCAATTTCATCAATGAATAAAATACATGGAGAATTCTTTCTAGCCATTGAAAACATGTCACGAACTCTTGCTGGTCCTACACCAACAAACATTTCAAGAAACTCGGATCCGGAGACGGTAATAAACGGCACATTAGCTTCTCCTGCCGTTGCTTTTGCGAGGAGAGTTTTGCCTGTTCCAGGGGGTCCGGTCAAAATGGCTCCTTTGGGAATTTTAGCTCCAAGATCTTTATATTGCTGAGGATTTTTCAAAAAGTTGACAAATTCCATGATCTCAATTTTTGCTTCTTCGCAGCCGGCTACATCAGAAAACTTTACTTTGATGTCCTCCTTGTTGATAAGACGAGCAGTACTTTGTCCAAATCCTCCAAACATTCCCCCAAGACCGCCTCCGCCAGCTCTTCCAGCTCCACCAGCAGCTCCTCCTCCTTTAAGCATTCGATAGATGTAATAACCGAAGAGAAGCGGAAAAGCTACACTGATGAGATTCGGAATCTCACGTTTGCTGAAAATTCTGCGATACTGGAAATAATCAAGAACAAACTTACAAATTGAACTCAGATTTATAGAGAACTGGAATTTGACGGTCGGCGTCATACTGAAGGTGATGCTGTGCAGCTCCAAGACTTCGTTCAAAACTATCTACACTTCCAATATTGAAGTAACATGTTTGCTGAAAAAAAAGTTTTACCCAAAACAATACTGAAAATACTTACTCCTGCATATTTCCCAGATGAGCTGACAATTCGAACCCATCTTTTATCAACTACTTCGAGTCTCTCAACAAGTCCAGGCTCTAAAAAGTCACTGTAAAACTCCTTCCATGAGATTTCACGATATGATTGATAGTCCATGAACAAGTAAAGAGCAATCAGGATTCCTGCTGATACGGCGATTTGTTGCCATCCTCCAGGGCTGAAGTAGATTTAATGAAAAATTATTCACAAATAAAGAAACACTTACAATTGATTAAAAGGATTATTGTCTTCTACTTTCTTTCCACTACTGCTATCTTTATTCGAAGAGGTTTCTGAAAAAAAATAGAAACAACTTATACGATTTCGTCAATTACCCTTTTTGTCTGTGGAATTATTGTTCGCATCTTTTTTGAAAAACTTTTTTAGATCATTCGGTTTTTGAGCGAAATAACGAACTGTCTGCTGAACTTGGTTGAAAAACCTCTCTTCGAATCTCTGATCTTTAGCCAGAAGATGGAGTACTTCTTGTTGTTTGAGCACGGACTTCTGAAACAAATTAAATTAATGTTCATTTTTCGAATGGAGTTACATCATCTTTTGCCGATTGAAATGAACTGATGGAAAACTGTCTAGCATTGAGCTTGTTGAAGCAGGAATCAACCGAGTTTCTTAACTGCCTCGGTGATTTTCGGCATAATCGCCACATGTCTTCTGTAAGCTTTAAAATATTGAAGAAATTGCAAATATGAGCAGAAAATGTAATGAAATAAGTGGTGACATGATGAAATTTTTACTTGCGTAATGGTCAAAAATACAAAACTAGAAATATAGTAGTGATAACTCATAATCCTAATATTTTTGGGGTTTTAAGTTCTAGAAACATATATAAAAGAATGCAAGAAAGCTTATTTTAAAAACAGACGGCTGGAAGAAGGGGTAACTACGGTTGAAAATTTTTGGATTGGTGTGCAAACACCGTCACGTCAGGATGCACTCATATCGCCAAAATATTTTTTTAAAGCACACAAATGATCTAGTGAGCTCACCAGGTTGGAAAGACACTTAAAACGAAATTTTTATCAGACAGTTTAAATTGGAAAAATAAATCTTCTCCAGCGACATTACTCAAAAAATTTGAAAAGTTGAAATCAAGAATGAAGTAGTAAAAAATAATGATTTCTGAAACGGGGCGTAAAGAAAAACACATTTTAAAACTTTGGTTCATTTTCTGAATTAGATTCGAACATGTTCAACTATGGTTTTGCGATGTTAGTGGTTTTAGCCTTCATAACTTTGACGTCAGAAAAGAAGTTATCGCCTTTGGAAAATGAACAGATTCAGCAAATTTGTGGACATTATGAAAAAAGTGAGAAAAAAAACTAAAATTCTGGAAAATTTCGATGCAGCTATGAAGAACAAGATCATGTTTGGAACGAAAGAAGAGTCATCCGAAGCTCCGTGGGCTGTCCCGATTGAGGTTTACAGAGATGAAGGTGTCATGCATTGCAGTGGTACTCTAATATCTTCTCGTCACGTCATCACTGCTCGACATTGTTTTGTAAGAGATGCAAATGACAAGTCGTTTACTTATGTCTACAACGAGAAAAACATTGATCTTTCAAACTGCCGAGGAGAGTAAGAACAAAACGAAAATTCTGCTTCTATTTTTTTTCTTAATCCAGTGATTACATTGTTCCACCCAATAGAAGAGAAGCTGACATTCATTTTGCTACGAGATGTAGAGATAGTGAAGCTTGTGAAAAAATCAAATTGAGTACAGATCTAGTCACCAGGAAACCATCTTTGGTAACGTCCTAAATTTTCCGTTTTGTAAATATTCATGTCTAGGTTGTTTTACCTGGAATATGTGGACTCGATTTAAAAATAAGTGAATATCAGGATGACATAGCAATAATAGAACTGGATGAAGATGTTCTGTTCTCTGAAAAAATTCATCCAATCTGCATCGATCGTTAGTTCTCCCTCCCCACTTACAAACACAATATATATATATATATCCCCTTCAGATGAAAATTATGGTCGTCATAGTTCGAATGTTACGATTTATGGTTTCGGTCACGATCGTATGCTTTTGATTCTTTTTATTTATCTTAATTCAACATTTCAGCGTCAGACAAACGAGTTTCTACTGGAATTCTCAGATCTGAAAGCAGTCACGTGAGTATGGACTGTCTCCTTTAACATCTCTCTTTTTATAACAGATGACACGATGTTACCTTTCCGAGAAGTACCTCTGCTCGTTCAGTTACGATACTATTCAATTGGCATGTAGAGTAGGTTTTGACCTCAATACGTGTCCATAAATGAATTAATTCCAGGGAGATAGTGGAGGAGGGGTCGTGTTGGAGAAAGATGACAAACTGATCCTGATAGCAGTTTTGAGCAGAGGAGAGCCATGTAATGTAGAAAAAAAGAATCAAGCAGATATACACGCATCTGTTCACGAGTACTTGAAACCTATTTGCGAGTATACCGGAATCTGTAAAATGTCGGGAACCTAACTAGTTTTTAGAAAATACTTTTGCTGTTTCAGAAGAGGAAGTGTTGCGAAAGTGGATGTGAACAAACTCTACGGCCATGAAGTCCCTAAAAAGAGATTGAAAAAAGGATTTGAGAGAAAGAATGTCTCGTTTGTAGTTTTGGTCCTTATTTTTATTATTTTTCCATAATAAAACTGTTTACTCATAAAATGAACCTGATCACTGATAATATTTACTTTGAGCAAGAGAAAATGGACTACTGTATTCTTAAAGGCGCAAGAGAACGACGCATTGGGTCTCGTATCGGTTATAACATTTCTTTATAAATATTTTTTTGAAGTCAAATTTTTTAAGGGATATTAAATAGATTGATTGCGAAAAAATAGAACTGCTACAAAATAGAACTTTTTACAAAATAGAAAGATAAAAAGAACTGAACAAAATCGAGTTGTAATAAAATAGAAGTGCTTCAAAATTTACCAGTCCTTCTTTTAAAGTTTGGGAATTTTCGGCAAAGAGTGCATTTTTATTTTGTCACAGTTTCTTTTTTTTCTTACGCGTTCTAAAATCTAGGTCCCCCATTTTTGATTTTGTACATATGATTCTCATTTACAGTTCTTACTGACAAAAGTTCTTCGAAATGGAATCGTCGACTGCAAAAGATGTTGATATTGAAATGCCGTCATGCCAGATTTGTCAGGAAGAGTATGGTAAGTCCTTCAAACAAATTCATCGTTCATCAAAATCTAAAAACTTTATTTTCTGTTAATGAAAGAGATAACTAATATAGGGTAAACATTATACGACAATTTAATTTTATCCGTTTCTTCAGGAGATAAGAATCATCCAGTGGTCACGGCGTGCGGACATACAATGTGTGATAAATGTATTCAGAACTTGAAGAATCAACAAGGATCTACCACGATCAACTGTCCAACTTGCCGTGTACGTTGTTCATACTATATACATAAAAATTCAAAAATATTATGTACTTGTTTACAGAGAGAATGTAATGCCGATGCTCCTAAGAACTTTAAGCTAGAAGGTAAATTATCATTTTTGCAAAATATTCTTATTTTTACATTACAGAAACTATTTCGTTATTGAAGAAGCTCCGGGAAAAACCAGAAAATTCAGTTGACTGCACCAAATGCTCAAAGAATGACAACGAATCGGAGTGAGATGGTAAATCACTAACCTGAAAACATCTGTTCTTTTGCAGAATGTTTGTGTGCCGTGACTGTGTCAACGATGCATTTCAATATGATGTTATAGGATCTATCAATTTTCAGGTAGTTATTCCATTACCATGTTGTAACTTTAAAAGTTGTTCAGGTTGAATTGAACATCAAATCTTTGGCTATCTGCGGAACTTGTGCTATTCGAGACCACGTTAGTCTGCGCCACGAAGTAATTTCATATTTTCCATTAGTAGTGAGTTGAGAAATTTTAAAGGTAAAATCAGTTTTAATTATGGATTTTCAGTCAGCACAACACTTCCAGAGCCAACTCACAAGTGTAGGCTATTTAAAAGAAGAACTCGAACGACAATTCTATCAAGCTAATGATTCGTTTGGAAATTTTGGAGCCACGTTTCATAGTTTCAGTCGAGTTAGTTTCAGAACGAATTAATAAATTGTTAACTCATTAATCAATTTAGGAGCTCGAGAAAATGACTGAAATGATGAGAAAAAGTAAATCAAGCAAAGTGCAACAAGAATTTACGAATCGAATAAATGACGAAGTCCGAATTTTTTCGGAGCATATGAAGAGTGTCTCAAAAGCAATAGCTGAAAATGAAGAAAAATACAGAGTAAGATTTCATAATTTCTGGAAATAACATGAAAATTTTCAGATAAAATTCGAAAAGTTGGTGAAAAAGAATAGAGAAGATGAGGAAGTGAAGTGTAGTGAGCTTCCTGAAAGAAAATTCGAAACGGCATGCAGTGAATGTGCAACAAAACATTCTCTTGATAGGTATTTAATATCACTTTCATATCAAATATTTTCAATGGATAACTGCTACAGACTATTATGTTGCAAAACATGTTCTGAAATCGTGAATCAAGTCATTCAAGACGTCCTTGATTCGTCCGATCTAGATGTTGTTAATACGGATACGTTGCCCATTTGCTCGAATTGCATTATCAATGGTCACATCGGAGAAGACCATAAAACGGTCAAATTTTTAGTGTTTCAGGTAGAATTTGAAAACATTTTGTGAAAGCTTCTTTCTAAATTTGCAGAATAAACTTGATACTCTCAAGCGCTTGAGAATGGTGGAAACTCAGAAGGATAGTTTGCATGAGAAGTTTTCGGCACTTCAAGCTATTTATGAACACTCAATTAAAGAAATTGTGAATTACGATGACGTGAGTGGCTCTTTCAAGAATAAAAGTTTGAGAATACTTTTCAGAAAATAAAGAAAATGTGGGATATTACCAGCGAGAGCCGCGGAGATCCAAACCATGCCCACTTTGTTGATGGTTTTCAGATTAGTTTGAATCAGGTTAACCATTCAAAAAAAAATTTAACTGATAGACAATTTGAAAATTCCAGGCGGAAAGTGCTGTGACCAAGTTTCAATCAAACACTGGAACCACAAAGAAACGAATCGAAGTGCAGAAAGGAATGGGCGATGGAGGAAGCAAAACAGAAATATAATAATGAGAACACGATGATTCAAAATGAACCTATGCAAACGCGCTCTTTTGAGAAAAATCGCTTACCTAAATTTTTTTGTTTAAAATGAAAAACTTTGACAAGAAATAGTTTTAAGGAGAAATATAATCGAGAAAGGCCAATTTTTTGAAAAAACAAAAAATATTAAAAAATTGCAATTTAGGCGTCAAATAATATTACCAAAATGTAGTCTCAACAAAGCGCGTTTGCATAGGTTAAGATTGAATCAACGTGTGAGAAGTTTCTGTCGAAAAATGTTTGAATGTCATATCAATTTTAATGAACCATTATTATTATTCGTTGCCTTTTGAAATAAATCAGATCATGCAAACCAGAGAAAGACAGCTAAAACATCGATTGTCTCAAACTTCTCGATCACAGACACGGCGAAGAAGAAGTAAAATAAGAAGAAGTGAAAAGAAAGTAAGTAAGAAAACGGTTCCGATGAGTTCTCTTTCCAAATTTGTGCAAAATATGATGATGAAAAGAGAGAAAAGATAACTATGAAATGAGCTGTGATGGAAAGGCTGCAATGACCGTTTCAATCCTTTTTTTCTGTTTTTCGTTGCAAGACTCCTTCTCAGGAGGAGTAGCTAATACAGTGATCCTCCCTCTCGAATCTTTTTTTTAATGTTTAATCGATTTATTATAAATATGTGTATTGGAAATGATACTGTAATTTTTTGAAAGATTTATGATAAATACGAAGCTTATGCTTAACAACTGAAATATTATGAATAGCGGATGAGGGTTAAATGAGAGACAAAAGTGAGGAAATATCTTCAAAAATGGCTCATTTGAAGAATGATTTTCTCATTATTTTTCTCAATTTACAAAAAGATAAAAAGAGAAAAATGAAGAAAGAAAGAACGATAAACCGCATTTCAACTGAACAATTGATTTGAGCAAAAAGATACATATATGATCAAGTAAAGGGAAAAGAAAAAGGTAATTAACCGTCCAATCGTTTTCGAGAGCCAAACAGTGAGTTTTTGAGTCTAGCTCCGAGACCGGCTTTGTGATTATTGTTTGCTGAAATTGAATATGATAGTTTTATGGTCAAACAGAGTGAAAATCTACCTTCTCTTGGCATACTCGCACCACCGAGAACCACTTTCTTCCATGGTTCATTGCTCAAACTGTTGCTCTTCATTAATCCACCCGGTTTGATAATTGTTTCATTTGAAATCTTATTCAAAGACATCAAGCTGGCAGCACTTCCCGGTGGACGACTTGATACTCCACCAATTTTACGTAAGAATGACCCGATTCTATTGTGTTTATGACCGGATGATGAGTTAGAGGCTGGAGGAAGTTGACGGAATGAAGCAGAGTTTTCTAGCTCACTGCCACGTGAATAACGTCGATCATCATTATACTGAAACTAATGAGAACTGTGAGGACTCCACATGAGGAAGATGACTTACAATTCCAATGTTATCATAGAATCCATCATCATCGTCATTCTCAACAGAAGGCATTCTGGAGGAAATCGATTGTTGGTCGATGATGAGGCTTCGTCGTGGATTCTGAAAACGAATTATATTCATGCTACAGTAATCCAAAATATTTCATATTCTAGGTTCTCAACTCTATGGAATTCACTATAACTAAATAGTTTGTTCTCCGTCTTTTGTTCCGTTCGTTTAGTGGATTGCGGCTAGGCCGCCTTCTTAAATCAAAATATGCATCTAGATTTTATAATCTCAAGCAATCCTCTCGTTTACTCATTTAATTTTCTTGTCTCCCAAATGTAATATGGAGTTTTCGATTTGACTTCAAAAAACTTACTTGGTTCTGTTGATTCTGTGGATAGTTCGAACCAATTCCAGAACTATTCGACGAATAATATCCACCCTGAGATGAATTTGCAGATCCAGGAGGTCTTTGTGGTGGTTGAGTTGTTGGCAGTTGTGGAGTGTAGTCATGATAGGAAATATGATTTTGTGACGTGTTTCGAGCCATTCCATTCCCGTTTGTTGGGTTTTGAGGAGTTGGAGAATAGCTGTTTAGTGTGGCATAAGTGACCTCTTGTAGTGGAGACATCTTCTGAAATTTATTTGAAATTGAAGAAGAGATGGGAGATTTATATTATGACATCAATTGATAATATGACATCAATTGAGTATTAACTGATGTCATTCTTTGGATTCATATTATAATAGACACTCACTTCTCTCAAAATGAGGTCATTGCTGTGTTTCGATCATTGTGAGGGTCCGGTATGGAGCTGTATTTTCCACAATTGGTATCGTTTGCAGAGGTTTTTTCACTGCACTTATTAACTAACTACAAAAAGAAAAAAGAAGAAAAGTGAGAGAGCTCTGATCTACCAAAAGACACCGCATAGAAAAGGGAGAGAAGATTTAAATTCATTCATTAAATATACCTGATTTCTATCATCATACGATTCCTTCGGTTGCTGCATTTTCCATGAAGTTGGAGCTGTTCCTCTTTCAAACATATTGTGCATTGCTTCCACTCGACTTGGATTTATTTTCTCCTGATTGATAGTTTCAAATGCATTATTACTGTGGACTGAACCAAATGATTGTTGACTCAATTGTTTGTATACAGATGGATGTTGATGTGCTTGTCTTTGATCACTTCCGAATTGAGATACTGCTCGATTCAGCATACTCGTTACTTCATCCAATGACTTCGGTTGTTGCTGTTGTTGTTGTCGGATTGGTTGAGAATAAACTGGGGCTTTTGAAACTGCAACTGATGCTTTCGGAGCTGGTTCTGACGTGGCGAAGTTCTGAGCTCTTCCTCTCGTTGGAACATGTCTCATCTCCGCTCTGTATCTGTTTGGTTTCTCATAATCTGCTGGAACATGATGTTGTTGTGCTTGATGTGCTTGCGGTCTTCCGAAGGATGTTGGGAATGAACGACGTTTGTCAGATGAGGAGAACGTCTGGAACTCAAAAGTTATATATAAACCAAATCAATCAAATGAATTTACGTTTTCCGTATTCAATTCCAACTCTGCAACCAGCTGATCAATTGATAATACTGGGTCTTTGGCAACTTCATAACTATTTTTCAGCGGAACTCGTTGTCTAACGGGGGAATGATCAGGAAGTGATCGAAGTGAAGATCTCATTGAACTTCCCCGATTGAATGGAGATACTTGTTGGAATGCAGACGGAGACGGACGAGATGATTCAATTCCGTCACCCTCCGAACGCATTGAACGAAGTGTGTTATATGGATCTTGTGATCCAGACCGTTTCATTTCACTTGGAATTTGATCATTCGAAGCGACACGTGGCAATGTATGAGACGAGAATGGTTCGAAAGCAGAAGGACCATTGAATCCATCGACCATTGGATAGACCGGTTGAGGACGGAAAGGACGAGGACGAATCATATCAGAAGAATCAGATACTTTTCGAGATGCACTCTTTCCGTTTTTCTTTTCTTTCACTGTATTGAATGCAGCCACTTCTGCACTACAACTTCCAAGGGAATGTTCATCGAAATCTTGATAGTAAGACTGAAATACAATTTCGTTGTAGAATATTGAAATTTTCAGAAGATATTAATCCAGAAAAAAAGAAGGAAAACTCACAGCATTCGGAGCAATATTTGCTGGTGGAAGATGCGCCAAGGATTGTAAATCGTCTTGAAGCCATCTTCTTGTGAAATCCATTTTATCTGTTTTCTTGGCAAGAACAATAGTTTCAGCGACCGTTGGCTGAAACAAAACAACATTGAAAAAAAGAAGAAAAAAGGAAAAAACCTCTGGCTGATTGTTCGAAGATGCTCCTTGTGAGATTTTCCGCACTGGAATCACAACTTCGACTGGCGATGGAGCCTGAAGTTTGAAGCACTTATCGAAAAAGTTGAGTCGCATTTTTATGTCGACGACACTCTTTTTCTATTTCTCTTTTCTTCTTTATGATGTAAGTACAACGATAAACTTTATGTGTTGAGAACACTGGAACGCACTTCTCAGAATTGAAGAAAAAAGGGATGTGTTTTGATCTAGATTTCTAACTTTTGTTATAAACTCTAAAGGATGCATAAGGAAGTTTTTTTTCGAATTACTTCAAAAAATTTTTCAGATTAGACAAAAAGTATACTGTGGCTGAAGAAACTATGTATTTTTTGTTCTGATGAACAGGTTTTTCATATGGAATGTTTACTCAACAAACAATGTTTGAAACGTTAATCATACCTGAGGTAACGACTTATTCGTTGTAGCTTTGACTGTTGAAAACGATGAATTACTTCCAGTTTCAGATGATTTCTGTCTTGCAACGGTTGGTTTGACTGCCGTCACTGCTGAATGCTGTTTCGTCGAACCACTTCTTCTGGAAATGTATACATTTTTTATTCTCTTCTTTTGCGAGTCCTCAAGTGTTGGTAATAATAGTAAAAAAGTTGAAAAAGTGATGGAAACGGAGGGGACGGAGCATCTCACGTCGGCTCGCCCCGATCGACCAGTGTCCTGCTCGGGTCTTGTGTCGTGTGTAATGTATCACGAGACAAAATATCATTTAAATCAGAGAGACACAGAAAGAACAAGTCTCTCTTTTCCTTGAGAAGATATTTCTTCAGGGAGCCCCGCCCGGAACGAACGACTTACTTTGAATCGGACGCAGATGCCGTCTTTCCGGCAGAAGTTGCGGATGATGACGTGGCAACTGTAGTCGTCGTTGGCTTCTTCTTGACAGCTACAAAAGCGGCGGAAGGCTTTTGAAGGATCACTGGTTGATTTTCAATTGATGGTTTGTTGTTCTCATCGTTGTTATTTTTGTCGTCAGGCTGAAAATAAATCCAGATTTCAATGACTAGAAATGAGTCAGTGGGCTGGCAGAAGAGTGGCTGACTTCTTTTAATGTTTTTATTTCAATAGAGTAGATAATCTTGGGTTTCTATTTAAACTCTCTGATAGAGAAACAGATAATTAGATATATTTGAATATTTGCAAAAACGAGGCATCTCAAAGTTTTAAACTCGGAAACTCTGAAAAATTGTAGTTCTAATCACAACCTTAACTCTTTTCCGAAAGTAAACTAGTCCATTTAGTGTCCTTTAGGTCACAAAACTCTTGTCATTTGTCCTTTCCTAACACCCATGACACCTTCTGTTCTTCACGAGTCCACTAACTCATCACATCTGTTTTTATCTTTTATCTCTCTCAACTCACATCACACTCTTTCTTCAAATCCTCAAATATCTGATCCAGGTAGTCAATGGCTTCTTTGAACTTGCTTCTGTGTTGATGGTGACGGTGTCGAGCCTGATCTATCACATGGTCAATGTTCTTCGACGCCACGTCAAGGGTGCCACTACTGGAAAATACAGAATTACAGATTGGGAAGGGAATATTTTCAAGTTTATTTTGAGATCACTTTTTTTCTGAAAAAAGAGACTCGCCTTTGCTGACTGTCGACACTCCCAGAGCTCATTCTTCCACTGACTTCTCCACTTCTAACTGGAATATGAGCTGCATATCGAACAGATCCATGACCATTTCCAGCTGCTGCAGCCGCTGCGAACTGTTGTGATATGGCTGACATTCCTGGAATTTCATTCTTTTTGTATTCAAATCCTCGGTGATCATCAACAAACCTTCCTCCTGGGATCCACGACGGGGCGATGGATCGCGTGTCTGCAAATTAGAATGAATAGTTTAATTCTTGATTCATGGACAAGTTTCTTCGTCTGCTCGATAAGTTGTTCTGTGTCTCTCAATCTATCATTCGTCTTCTACTGTTTGTTCGCCGCCTTCTCAAGAAAATAAAGAAGCAGAAAATACTTTAGAAAAACAATAATCACATGGAAAGCAAAACGAAAAGGACAATGATAATGGTTGAAAAATGCTCGACCGTCGTCATTCTAATCACATGCACCATTAATCTGAGAAAAAGGAAACCGCCGATGGAATCCGAAAGAGAAAAGAAAGAAGAGAGAGAGAAATGATTTGCATTCGAATTGAAATGAATGGATGAATGACCATTCAATGCCAATTTATTATTTCTTCTTGTAGCTTCATAGCTTCATTTCTAGATAATTCAGAGTTTGCTTTATTAGGATGTGACACTAATTAGGAAACAGTTGGTGTCTTTTTGTACTTTGAAGAGACAAATGATTCACGTGAAAATCATTGAAAAGAAGATATCCGAAAGACTGAGAATCTTGCACCAAAAGTCAAATAATTTTGCAAAATGTTGATTCCTATCACTTGATTCCATTGAATTGGAGTTTGAATCGAATAAAACTGGGGATTCGAAATAAAAGTTGTATTGGAGATGCAGTTCTTTCTTCTATAGAAGAAATAACTGCTTCATTGTGGCTTCAGCTTTCAAATTTTCAAAAAAGAAAAAATTGAGGGATAAAAAGAAGAAATGAAGAGTCACCGTAAGTAATGTATATATGCATGTATCATTTTCTCCGTGTTGAAAAAAGAGAAAAAGAAGGAAGCGAAACCGAAGCGCGAGACTCTTGAAACGTACACTACTCACTCACTTTTCTTGTTTACACGCAGAAATGAAAAAGAGGATCAGCTGGCTGATCGCAAGTCAATATAACTCTTTCGCGGACATTTGAATATTTTGCATGCTTCTTCTTCTTGTTCTGTTTCACTTGATTTCAGAAGACATCTGGTCATTAATGTCGTAAATTTGTTAGCTAGGTACGAACGTTTTTCGAATTTCTAACAATTTGTCATAAGTGTCTTCACTCTTTTTTCTCTCCTTCCGGGAATCAAAGGACGGATGTTGCCCGTCTGACTCCCACTCACAATATCTGTTCCTCTCTTCTCTTATTCTTTTTTTTACAAAAACTTACTCGGAGGATAATATTATAATCTCTAGCCATTCATGAATACAATTAAAATGAATTTCAGAATATGAAGAAACAATTGAAAACGTGTCAATGCTCGTGAGAGCACACGTACTTGTCGGCTATTCGTTAGTGTATGAGCCCGGTCGGAGGACCGCTTGTTGCCTGCTGGCTGTGCTCTAAGAAGAGCCCCCCTTCGAAGTGCGGTGATTGATACATTACACTCAAATGTCCTGGAATCTCTCCCGCAGGCACTGATACGCGCCACTCTAACCCATATCATCATCATCTTCTTCTTTCTGCTTCTTCATCAGCAGAATAGCAGCTCATCGCGTCTTCACTTCACAGTATATTTCTCATATGTTCCTCTTATTCTTTCAATTCATTACATCTTTTTCACTATCTTTCTTTCTCTTTTTCTCTAATTTTTCACTGTTTGTACTTTTATCAACTTACCTCTGAAACCGCTGCCGTTCGGTTTCTATTTGCTTGATCTTGAATCATCTTTTCAAATAATGTCTTGGGTGCTTCAAATGGAACTGGTTTAATTACAGGTGCTGGCTCTTTCTTTGTCGTAAATCCACGTGGAGTTGAGTTCAGTGGAACTGGAGTTGTACAATGTTCCAATGGCTCCGCACTGTACTGAGCTCTTCGTCGTGGTTCGTGAACCATTACTGAAAAATAAAAGTATACAAAAGATTAATTGCATTTGGAATATTTGTTTGGAATAAAAAGGAAAATAAGACTATGGATAGCAATTATCACTAGTTGATCACCGCTTTGATTGCAGCTCAGCCGGTTCAATTTAAAACAAAAAAGCTTTGCGTCATCGAAAAAACCGGGACTGCCAAAACAGGGGGATAGTAAATTTTCAGAATACCGATGTTTAAAACATATTCCTCTTTGAAAAAGTTACCTGATGAAGGTAGGCAAAGTTCAGATACTGTAGATGGACATGGTGAAGCACAGCTATCGGAAGCATATGAACACATTGAAGAGGGTCTCAATCCACGATAACGATCGATTTTTCCTCGTTTTCTCGAAATGTATTGTTCCAGAATTGACTTATCCGGAAGTACCAGAATACCATTATAATGATCTAATTCATCGTCGATATCCAAATCACGAGTCCATTCAACTGCTGCTTCAGTTCCTCTCATTTCATCAAGAATAATCGAAGCTCTAGTATCAGAAGCACGTGAAGCAACAGAAACCGAACGAGACATGTTTTCAGATTCAATTGGAATGACTGGTGGAGGAGGAGGCGCAGTGACAACTTCAACAGGTTTCTCACTGAAAAGAATACGGAATAAAAAGAGAAAAAAGAAGGTAGTCGTGTAAAAGATTCGACTGGTTCACTGGGGGGCTGCTAGGTCATGAAAGAAATAGTTTCAGAGAGAAAAATCAAAAAGATGAGGGAGAGGTGAGGGAGGGGAACACACGCACATTTGAGCTATAAAATCTGAAGAAATGACTTTACAAAAAATGAGAAAAAAAAGAGTTATGATTCAGAAAGTGTGAAAAATATTTAGAGTAATTTATCTCTTTTCTAGTAACTTTCAGTAGTCTACTCCAGAATGGCACAAATGAATGAACTCACACTTTCTTCCTTTTTTCTCGTAATGAGATTTTGACAGTACTGTAGTTCACATCCAGAACAGGTGTGTCCACGAGAACCTGAAAAAGGGACACAGGAAAATTATGAAATTTGTGATACTCAATATTACTGTTGCTCTTTCAGCCTGTGGTTTCCTACGGTAGTTCTCTATCAAATCAGTAGTCACATTTCCAGCAGATTTGCACCGAATCGAGATTCCTTTCACGTTATTTTTCATCTTCATAACCTTGTCTGTCTTCTGTGAACCCCATGATTTCTTTGAAAAAACTTTTGAGATTTCAGTGTTTTGTTCACTGAGAACTTTTGGTTTCGGATGAGCTTCTTCTGGTTTCTCATCTTCAATCGGAATAATCTTCTTTTTCTTGAGCAACTGAAAACAATGATTGAGCGATAACTGAGTGAGAGATTAGATGATAACTTACAATTTTCTTTTTCTCAATTCCAGGTTTCGGCATTTCTTTGGCTGCCTCTTTCGGAATTTCCTTAGGAATTTCTTTCGGTTTCTCAACAACTGAAACAGGCTTCACGGCTGGTTTTTCCACTGCCACCTTTGAGTTCTTTTCAGCAACAGTTGGAGATTTCACTTTCTCTGGTTCAACCTTCGCAATTGGTTTCGAAACTTTCTCTGCTACTGGCTTAACGGGGGTTGCTTTTGGAGTTTCAGCAGCTTTCGTGTCTGGTTTAACTGCTACCGGTGCCACATTTTCTTTCGGTTTAACAGCAGCTTGTGGTGATTCTTTTGCTTTTTCTGGAACTTTCGTAGCAGCGGTTTTCGGAATTGCAGGAGTTGGAGTCTGCGGAACAGTAACAGGTTTTTCAGGAATTGGAGCAATTTCTTTTGGTTTTACTGGCGTTGTCTTGGTTGGAGTTGCTGGAGTGGCAGGTTTAACAGCTTCTTTTGGTTTTTCAGCAACTTTTGAGGCAGTAACTGCCTTTTTTTCGGGAGTTTTCACTGGTTCTGGCTTCGGATCTACTTTTGTTTTCAGCACAACTGGTTTCTTCTTTTCAGGAACCTTGATTGACTTGGATGCCTTCTCCAATCGCTTCAAAGCAATTATTTTCTCGCATTCACCATGTTGGTTCTCTCTGAAAACATCAATAGTGAAGAATAGCGGAATCAAAATATTTGATACAGGGGCGATGGGTTGCAAAATGTTATAATCAGAAGAGGAAATGAGGAAAATAAAAAAAGAAGTAGGTCACAAGATTCTAAAAACGAAGGCTAACTGAAGACTCTAATTTCTATATCTAACTAACTGAGAACTACCACAGCCCGTTCCAAAATTATCAGATCAATAGTTTTGATACGTTCTGATATTCATTCGGGTACTCACAAACGCATGCAACTTTCTACACTAGGTGATACCGACTTTGCGAATCGTTTGTTGCGCGAAATGAACTCTTCGTTTTCAGCTCCTGACTTCCATAATCCCGGCACCGGAGCCAATCGTTTCACCTGCAAATCATTGTTTCTTCTATTCCAAATTATTGTTCTTTTGAAACTTTTTAGGACGGTGGACATACCTTATTAGGTTTAAAATGAGCAATGGCACTGTACTGAGACTCATCATCAATTCGGGAAGATTCGGACACCTGGGATAAATTAAGAAATTTATTAAAACTGGATCCGAGAGGGTAACGTAAGGAAAGGAACACAAGGGTGAGAGATGAGAAAAGAAGAAAAAGAGAAACTACCTCGAAGTCATCTATGTCGTTTGTTAATTGTTCATCGTGCGTTTCTTCATCCATATCTATTTGATCGTTTAACTGAACAAAAAACACAGTTCTAGCTATGTGAGTCGAGTAGAAGTTGTGAGGAACACAAATGAGTTCGAAATCAAACTTACCTTGTTCAGACTTGTCTTCGAATCACTACGTGGCAATCCGAGAACTTCGATCAGTGATGGAGATTCTGAAAAAGCAGATGACTAATGGGTGATTTCGATAAATGACTCACTTATAATCTGATTCTTGACCACTCCATTCTTGGAACTACTTCTTGAAATCGACGGAGCAAGTGGAGAAGCGGCACATGACTGGAATCCTTCACTTTCAGCAGCAACTGCCAACGCAGTCAATGATTCATTTATTTGAGAAGTGAGCGATTGAATTAGAGCTGAATCTTCTGCCCCTGTCTCGTATAATGATGATTGCATTGATCGATTCTGAAACAGAAATTTAAAGTTTTAAATTTTCATATTTCATTTCTTTTACCATTAAAGTATCTTTTTGTTCAACAACAATCAGTTTTTCAGTCTCCATTTGACTCTTCTTTTTTGGTTTTCTTCTCACTTGTGAACCTGATCGACTCCTCATTAATCGGTTTATTTCCTCATCTGATGAACTGTCTTGTTGACTGTTTTGTCGAGAATTACGACGAGCCGCTGAATGAAATAATAAGATTTGAATGTTTTCAGATGAACTTACTTCTCTCTTTTGCACTCTTCTTCTTCTGTTTTTCTGCGTCTCTTTCCTTACTTGACTCTCGAATTGACGGATTTTTGGGGGCTTGAGATGGAGTACGAGATGGTAAACTATCCCGTGTTGGAGATTTCGATCTAAAAGTCAATTGATTTTGTTCAATAATTCATTGAAGAATCCTACCTGGACGTGCTTCTATCTAGAATACTGCTTCGTGTCGTTGGTGGATCATCACTTCTGTTTCGATATGAATACGGTACATAAGTTGATGCATTCGTGAATCTCGCTGCTGGAGAGAACACTGAACTTTCCACTGAACTTTGTCGTGATCGATACTGTAATAGAGAAATATTCAAAACTTAGATGAACACTTTAATCATGTTTTCAGTTTCATTAGTTAGTCAGACCAGGATAGGAGACGGGAGATGAGAGAAATTGAAAAAGTGTGAATTATCAGGTAGAGCGTTGAGTTATTCAGAAGAAAATACTCCAATTTAAACAATTGTCCCAATTTCAGAAAAAAGATCACACAAGAAAGATGGTAGATGAAATAGACATGTTATTCTGAAATTAATCTAGAAACGGCACACTAACCGAAGTGGGTTGTTGAACTAATGCACTATAACTAGGCACACGAGTTGTCTCGTAAGAAGACAATTCGTCTTGTGACAACGAGCTTCGTCGTGATGAAGCATGCCGAGCTCGTCGAGCTGTGTACGCTTCACTCACGTCGTCACCGAGAGTCGAACGGATTCGTGACGACTCGGCCATTCGTTGCCGCCACGGACGTTCCGCTTTTGGCGTCGTACTGAAATAGAATGATGTGATATTGGAAGTAGAGAGAGGAATGGGTTACTGTAGAATAGGTGTCGGTGATGGAGACAGTAAACTTGTTCTTTCTGTTGAATATCTGGAAGCTGTGGCTGATGGAGTTATAGTTGGACGAGTTGGTGTCAGCGATGTGGATGTTCGATACGCTGGAATAGAAAAACTGTTTATTCAAATAAATTACTTATTTTTCTTCTCAAGACAAACCTGTATTAGAATAAGTAGGTGTGCTTGCAGTTGTTGTTGTTAACGAATCAGTTGATCGAAATGTGCTTCTTGGAGCCGGAGATCGATATGTATTGGATACTGAAAAGGAGAGAGTGTTGCAACAGAAAAAGATTATTGAAAGGTTCTTGGAGAGGGTTCCTGAGAGAGAGAGAGAGACATCTATCACCAATCCTATCACAAACAACAAAAAGTCATGAAGGATTGAGGAGCAAGTTTCGGTGTAAATTGTCTCTTCACACCTGATTTTACGTTCGGATAAACATTTTTAAACAAAAGTTCCCCTGACGGTTTTTGGAAAACTTTTGGGGGAAAAGTACGTTGGCAAAGGCTAATCTCACCTGGAAAAACCAGCTGACTAACAAGAACTTAGCGAAATTTAAACTTGCCACATGTCAATAACTACTTTAATCCAAGTAACAAAACGGAAAACAGAACATGGTAAAGGCTCAATACGTTCCGGATCTTTCTCAATAAATAACACTTACTGTTACTATTTCTCTCTCGACTAGACCACTTGTTGATGAGTTCTCTTGCCTGAAACAATTAATCTTCTTTCTCTTTTTCTCTACTTTTTTCACTCACTTCGCTTCTATACTTCTCCTTATTTGCCATACTCGTCGTATCGAACCGTGATGCTCTTGCACTTACAGATGGTCCGATGCTGAAACCCAAACTCATGCATTACTATTTCACGATGTCGTGAATTACCTGGCAACATCGGCCGCATTTTTGGCAGCGGAGCTGAGAAATCTGAAATTTATAAAAGTGAATGTGATAAAACTGACCACTTTTCAGAAAATCAGTTTTTTGGAAAAAAGAAAATGAACATCGTTCGAAACAGACAGAAAATGATGATTTTTTGTGTCAAAAAACGGACATTTTGACTCTTATCCCATCTATAATCTGGAATCTCTTCTGAATCCACATACTCTCAAAACATCGCCACGTTTTGAAACCATGTGGTTCTTGGCCCGATCCAGAGAAATGTTACACCAAGAATCGGAGAGAAGCGGTGGTGGCACCGCGCTCAGTTTCTTGTTGTTTCACAGCCGATTTTTATTTCAAATGGATGCCATTTCAACTATCAAAACATTATGAATAGTGAGGGTGGGATACAAAAAGAAGAAAGAAAAAGGGGGACTTACCTCGACGACCTCTGTGGTGTGTAACTTGAATTGCTCGTTGGATTATTCTCGAAACGAGATGCCAGACTGGCTCTGTAGGATGTTGATGGTTTATTCCATCTCACTGAGTTCCAGCTGGAATTCAGATTACTAGGAATGTTAGTTTCAAAACTACTCTACTTTTTTGAAACTCACAAAGAAATCGAATAAGAAAACTCAAATTCTTAAAGTTTCCAACTGTTTGTTATCACACTAGAAACTGACCTGGTTCCAACTGTTGAAGGTTCAACTCCACTCGATAGAACATTTGTAGCTGTTGGTGTATTTCTAGTGATAGAAGAAGACGGTGAAGCACCACTTCCTACTGATGACCATCTGAAATTTTTTTCGTTCAGAACGCTTCTTTCTTTCTTTTTCAGACAAACCTTTTCTGATATATTGACATATTCTATGTTTAAAAAATACAAGTTCGAATGGTTCTATTCTCTTTGACTGCTGATCAAAATCTGAAAATAAGAGTGAATTTTCATTGTTCTCCATCTTCTTTTCTTTCTTCATTTTTCATTGTTTCTGCCCCGGAAAAGTCATAAAAACTGAAGGTGCAATCGGGAGGAAGATGAAGGAAAACGATAGTTAAGACATCTGGGAGTGTGAAAAGTTTTGGAGAGACTAGAGGAATAGAAGGGGATAAAAAACGTTTTGAACTGTCAACATTTCCTTCGGGAAAAAGAAGAAAAAGAACGGCAGTTGGAGAGAGAATTTTGAGCAAATATCTATCGGAAAGAGATCAAGATTACAATTAAAAAACGAGTGGATGAAAGGTTGGAGATCGAAAAAAAAAGGAAAAAGAACCAGGAAAAGAAAAGAAAAAGGGCATGAGAGATGTAGTGAAGTGAAAAAGGACACGAGTAAAAGGAAGGAGATTCGAAAATTGACTTGTTTTCTAGAAATTTAAAAGTAAGAAAAAGCCTCCCGGATATTCTGAAACTGAACCCTTTTTGAACACCTTTTATATTCCCTAGGAAATTTTTTTTAATATTTGGTCCTTCATATTTCTTACGTGCTTGCTCACCGGTGTCGAAAAGTCAAGATTGAGCTGAAGGAATACTATTTTGTAGTTTGTGAAATTTTGAATTCTCTTTTTCAAATGAAATTGAATCAAATTATTCTCAAAATAGCAGCGAAATTATTGTACTTAACGTTTTGAACATGTAACTTTTCACTACGAAAGAGTTAAACTCTGAAAACGATTGGTATTCGGAGTGGTCTCTAGAGAAGACAATGGATAGAGCAGATGTTTGTTTTGATAGAAGTAAATCACTTTGTGAGTAGTAGACCAAGAACCCAATAGACAAGAGAACTCGAGAAAAAGAAAGAGATTTTGTGTGGGGGTGGAAAGAAAAGGGGGACGTTTGAATGGGAGTAAAACTGTAATTAGATGGAAAAGTACTATGAAATTGGTTGTTTGAAATGGTAATTTAACGGAATAAGAGAAAATGTCATATCGTTTTTTTCCCACTTCTGTAATTCAGTTTTACAGTTTCATCAGATTAAAATGAAACTGAAACAAGAAATGACATTGAATAAGAGAAGAAATACACTTTCTAGATCTTTCTATCAGATTTCGACTTTATGTGAGAAAAACGAAAACATGTTATCCTTTTTCACAAAATCAGTACTTTAGAAATTTCAGATTTCTTTTTTATATAGATAAAATCATTTTGAAACTAAAATCATTTCAAATAGTTTTTATCAGAGGGATATAATTATCAAAAGAGAAATGATCTCATCAGGGTGTCACATTACAAAAAAGAGTGTATAATGTACGACGACAGGCGGAGAGAGTGGCCGTGGCTATCAGTCGAATGAATGTGAACACACTAAATATATCAGTAGGTGTTTCTGAAATCAGTCGAACCGTCTGAATCTCTTCGACTCACTCACTCTCTGTCGGCTCTCTTTCTGCTCTTCTTTCTCAATTCCCGTGAATCCTAGCGATGAGTTAAATAGTTTGTCGGGTGAAGAGAGTCATCCGAGAAATCCCTCCTCCACTCAGGACTATTGTGCAACAAGGAAAAGAAATGAGGAGTCAGGTGTTTAGGTTTGGCAAAAGGAAAATGAGTGTCAAGTCATTGAGAGACGAAGTGAGTGTTTGGAAGAGAGAAAAACATTGAAGAGATCGGAGAAAAAAGGGTCCACTGTCTCGAGACATTGGTAGATTACTTATTAGTGATCAAAGGATGGATGGTCAATCGAAGAGCTGTGCAAGGAATTTACATTGTTAGGATATGAGTGGAAAAGGGGAGTGAGGCGACAATTTGAAAAAAGTACACATTGTAAAAATGGATGATGACATTAGGTAAGGAGGAAGTTGAGTATTTGTCTGGTATGTCAGTAAGAGCCGAGGGCAGATCTCACTTTTCAGACATTGTTTCAGATAGAAATTTATAAAAAAAAACCTAAAAGAAGAGTCATGGTTCTCAGCTGCTGGTTTCTGTTATATACACTTCGAATTTTAAATTTTCGTACTAAATTCTCCAGTTATAATATCAGAATCCGAATTTACAATAATGAGCTCCAAGCTTGTGAGCTTGTGACTTCCTCTTCTCCTACCTCACACCTTTTCAAAATTGAAATATTTTTTCAAATCGAAAATATTCAAATTCCAAGAAGCGAAAGAAAAAATTAAAAAAACGGAAAAATGCATAAAAGTTCCAGTGATGTTCGACCGATTCATCCATCTTCCAGGTTCTCCTTTTCACTTTTTCCTCTCTTCTCTGCTTCAACCATAAATTTCTCTCTTACACTCTTTTCTCATTTCTCTTCACAACTTTCTGCACTTGTCTCCTCTCAAAATGATTCTCCAGAATCTGGATCAAGGTTCGAAATGGAAGAGCAAAAGCACACTTCATCAAAACACAAAAGAGAAAAGAAACGGAATAAGTTACCTTCGAAAAAGAGAATACGTAGAAGATTTGGTTGTCAGCAGCTGTCCGATCGTAATCTTTCGTTCGCTGAAAAGAACAAGAAATTGATCAGAACGTATGTAATCGGGGTGGCATCAATCAAATAAAGTGACGAAAAGCGTCATTTGAGATAAATGGCAAAAGCGGTTACAAAGCAATGACCGCCGCCGCGCCCTCTACCTTTTTCAATCTTCTTTTGGAAGTGATAGCTCGTGGAAGTTAAAAAGGGAAAGTTGAGTGAGAGTTTATATTTTTAGAAATTTCAAGAATTCTACGAGAAGTAATACAATTTTGTTTTTGAAAAATAGCAGGGCTCCCTACTGTAACCCTATATTACTGTACGCTATTGGGATAAAATCACTTGTTAAACTCAATATCGAAAGGTCTGAAAGGATCAGTACTGATATCCATCGTCACATGGCAATACTTTTTCAACGTCTCATGTTGGGACTCTTCTGAAAATACTCTTTTGACAAGGAATCTGATATCTATGTGGTTGTGTGAGGCGGGAAGCGGAGACATTTTCTAACTGAAAAATGGTTTAAATCTTGATAATAGCAGGAAGATTTCACTATATCACCAATCTATAATGATTTTTTTTACAGGAGCAACCCATATTTTAAAAGAACTTCTAAAATTTTAATAATTCAAGAAAAAGAGAAATCTTGAGAAGAAGCATTCGGTCACTCGAATCCATCATCTCGGACGACACTGAAAAAGAGAAAAGAAAAAGAGAAAGAATTAGAAAAAGTTCTCTCATCAGGTGTTACAAGTTGATGCAAAGACTCTCGATTTCTCTCCGAAAAACCCGCCTTTTCTTCTCTAAAAAGTGTAAAGTAACGGACAAAAATCCATAAAAAACCAGAGAAATTACGAGAAAACGCATGACGAAAGAAACGAGAGGACATCTGGTTTCATTCGATTCTGAAAATTAACAAATCTCCGAAGAGAAATAGAAAAAGTGCATGATTGAAGAAGGAAAAGAAGAAGTCTCAAGTCTTTTGAAGCATAGTCTAGAAGACATAGAAGACGTCTAATTGAGAGTTTCCGAATGCGGCCAGATGCAAAATAATTGAATCCACGAGATTTATGGGCTTCCTTTTTGCTTTTTTATGTCTTTCCATTCCATTTAGAGAAGTCAATAAACGTTTTCATTCGTTTTAGAACCTATTAAATCTGTTCATTTTTCGATAAAACGTTTTTTTAAATTTAAAGTAAACCTTCATTAGCAATCCAATCAGACTCCAACTTTTCCTAATGTTTCAGCACCGAGTTATTCTTCCACTTATGAGATCTGTGCGAGTTTGAACCGTTTCAATAGGATTTTTCATTTCTTTTTTCTCGTTTGCCACTAGCACACTAGGTTTATTCTGAAAACCAAGTCAACATTCAATGATTATTGAGTAGGAAAGATTTGGAGCTTCCGAAATCGCTTCAAATATCTTTGAAACAATTCGCGATTAACGTAAGCAATTCCGTGACCAGAACACACCAAATCAAATCAGATAATCTACTGATATAATCAATGATTGCATAAAAGGACCCGCCAAGCAATCATCAGTCTGTTATTATTCATAAATCCTTTATTGTTCAAAATCGACAATTTCCGTCATTCTTATACGAGCGAACAATGGATTTTCTTCGGTCAATGGTAAGGTCAAATATGGAAATAAGCCATACCTACTTGTGTTTTTCCATTAGAACAACTTGGTTTTCAGAAACCAAGAAAGAAAAGCAATTCGAAAGATCCTACGAAAAACAAGAAGAAACAGGATAATTCTAGCAATTTGGTTAGAGACTTGAGAATCATGAAATCCAAAAAAAACCATTTTTCAGAAAAAGAAGGGAACTCCTGATAAGAACAAAAGTATGAGATCAACGAAGAATAGAAAAGCGAAAATTATGAAAATACAAAAGAGTAGAAGAGAAAGAAAAAGTATGCGTGAGAATTGAAATTATTAGGAATTAAATAATTTCAGACTCTGGAAATCTGGAAAATGCAAATCTCGCCATCAACATTTTTGATCAAGACACATTTACATTTCGAATCGAAACTTGTGTTCATCCAGATCCATCCATTCATACATCTCTTCAGATTCAAGCATTTGAAAGTTTCGCAGCCGTTAGCCTCTCCCAGTTAACACTTCAAAGTCAGTACTTTCTTCTTTCAGAGTATACTCTCATCTGGAGTAGAAGGACTGATCAAAGAGTATACGGAAACACTTCTTCCATTCGTTCCAGTTGGATATTTCGAGAGGAAAATATTCGATCAGAATACAGAATTAAAGAAGAATCGATACAAAGGTAACAATCAACAAACATCAATTCGATGATCAGTTGATTTTTCTAGATGTGGTTTGCAATGACAAGACACGTGTCATTTTGAATGATGGACGTCCTGGAGACTATATTCATGCAAACTATCTGAAAGGATCAAAACCATTGTATATTCTGACACAAGGACCGCTCAAAGACAGTCAAATGGACATGTGGAGAATGATTATTCAAGAAGGAGTTGCTGCGATTTGTATGCTTTGTGAACTTGTTGAACACGGGAGGCCGAAATGTGAACCGTACTTTCCGGATGCTGAAGGACAATCGATTACTTTCGGAGAGATTACTGTAACATGTACAGAGTATACACTTCCAGATGTACATACACAATTGAAAGCGTTGACAGTTGTTGATAAGAAGACTGGAAAGACTCATAAATTGAATCATTACAAGATTGTCACGTGGTAATTGTTGATTCGTGGATAGACAGACACACAGAAAGACATTTTCAGGCCAGATAAAACAATTCCATTGTCCAATTTGAGTGTTCTTCGTACCCATCGAATTCTTCGAAAAATGAATGGTCCAGTTGTTGTTCATTGCTCTGCAGGAGTTGGCCGAACTGGAACATTTGCAGCAATCGAAGTGGGAGTACAGTGTCTTTTGAATGGAAAAACATTCAGGCCAGTGGATCTGGTGAAGGCTGTGAGACGTTAGTTGTCAAGTTGTCACGTCTATAAATAAATGCACTCGTTTCAGATTGTCGTCTCCATAGTGTTCAGATGGATACTCAATATCTGATGCTTGTTGAGGCTATTCTGGATACTGGAGTTGCCTTTAAATACATTGAAGATTCAAAACTGTTGGAAGCTATCGAAACTTATAAAAAACAAACAGCTGATTACGTCGAAGCACATCCACCTCCTATTGATATGGTCAAAACACCTGTCAAAAAGGAAAAAGAAACAGAAGAAAAAGAGGCTCCAGCACCTCCACAGATTCAACCACAGAGCCCAGCACCAACTAACACCGTCTATCCTATTTTGTCTAATCCAATTGGTCCACCACCAGTCAATCCTCCTTCACCTTCACCAGCCCCAGCCCCGACTCCTCCAGTGGCTCCCAATCAAGCAGTTCCTACTCCAGATCCAGCAGTACTTCCCCCACCTGCACAACCAGTAATCTCACCACAGAAAGCCCTCCCGCCTTCTCTCACTTCACCGGCACCGGCTGGAACTGCTGGAGCTCAGCCAACAGGTCAATCTGTGCATATGTGCTATCTTGGGGTATTTTTTGATTACAAGTATTTTGAACTAGATAAAACACATTTCTCTTACAGCAACAGCAGCCAACAAACTCCAACCCGGGAAACAACAGCCAATACCTCTGAAAAAAGATAAACAGAAGTAGAAAAAAGAGATTTTATTGAATGAATTGTATTTTCCAAACCAGATTACTGTAGTGTTCCAGGCTAATTTCAATTAATTAATGAATTCAGTACCGTAACATTAAAGGCACATAGCGTTAAAATTTATTTTATTCTTGAAAAGAACAGTCAAAACTGTTTCGACATTCATCAACGACTTATCTTCTTGCCGTTTTTCTCGTCAGTTTTATTTTTTGGCCCTCCGTTTTGCGACAAATTTCTATACCTAAGAAAAGTTTAAAATATTATCGATAGTTTGAATGAAATTTTTTTCGTAGTTTATGGACCTATTCCTGAGCTATTCAATACATTTTGATGGCAATTTAATTGTTTGTGAATGGGGCCATTAGAGAAACCAGTAAAGTTGCACAGTGACGGCCTGGGAACTGCATCAGGCCGTTTTACATGTTTTACTTGCTGCGTCTCTCGGACATGTTGCATGTCTATCGAGTAGCGCGGGAAAGCGCTATTCAAATTAACCGACGTTCATCCGCTCCTCAAATCTCCTATTTTACAGATTAAACCTGGATATGCCAACCGATCTCGCCCCTGGTATGTTTTAACTTGATTTCAAATGTTTCTTACAAATTTAACCATTTTCAGAGCAAGATCTAAACGGTCGATTTCGATCACTGCGAAGAATCGGAGAAGGAACGTACGGCGTAGTATTCAAAGCAATCCACGTGCGGGACAACGTAAAATGTGCCCTCAAAATGATTCGGACCGATAGAGACGAGGAAGGTATTCCGAGCACATGCCTGCGTGAAATTTCATGTATCAAAGATCTGCAACATGATAATATTGTCTCTCTGTTCGATATAATCTACGCAAGTAAGTTTTACACCTTTTCAATGCATACACTTTATAGAAACTTTCCAGACAGCAAACTGTACATGGTGTTCGAATTCATTGATCGCGATCTGAAAAATCTGATGGAGATGCTGGAACCGACAGGTAGAATGCTTCCGAAGGAATACGTAAAAGTACGCGAAGCATAACTGTCGGAAGCTCACTGTTTTTGTTTCAGTCATTCATGTGGCAACTTCTCTCAGCTCTTTCATATTGCCACTTACGAAGGATCGTTCATCGAGATTTGAAACCACAGAATATCCTTGTTTCAGATTCAGGAGTTGTGAAAATTGCAGATTTTGGATTGGCAAGGTAAGTGGCTTGTGAAACTTTTGAAATTTGAGTTTACCCAGCTTAGAGCTCACAAATTCAACGGAAACGTGATTTTCAGAAACTTCTCGTTTCCCAGTCGAAACTACACTCATGAAGTCGTCACCCTTTGGTACCGTCCACCTGAGGTTATTTTCTGAATTCGAGAAATTTTGTGATTTTAATCTTTGATTTTGTTCAGATTCTTCTTGGCTCTCAACGATATTCCACATCCCTCGATATGTGGTCTCTGGGTTGCATATTCGCTGAGATTGCTTCTACCAAACCCTTGTTCCCAGGAGAATGCGAAATCTCTCAGCTCTTCAAGATATTCGAGATCGTTGGAACCCCAAATAATAAGGTAATTGAAAAAATTCAGCAAATAACGAAACACGATCATTCAGAACTGGCCAGGAGTAGCCGATCTCCCACACTACAAAGCAGTTTTTCCTCAATGGTCATTTGATTTGAATAAACTCGAAGAGATGTCTTGCCTCACTGGTCATGGTCTAGATGTTCTGCAAGAAATATTACGCTATCCACCAGAGCGTCGATTAACTGCCAAAGGAGCTCTTTCTCATCGATACTTTCTTCAAAATGAATTCACTCAAAACCGGCCCACAGTCACAGAGTTGATAAAACAAATTCGCATGCATAGTCGGGTTAGTTTTACATGTGCTTCAAATTTTCAAATGCAAATGTTCAATATTTCGTTTAATCAAATAATTCAGGCGTCGTCATCAAGCAGTCGTCAGGAAAAATCTGCCTTCTAGTGTTTCCAGTTCCGATTTGAATAACGTGTACCATGTACTTCCTATCCCATATCATCGAGTCTTTCCTGGTCCCATTCTCTGCAACTTTCCCATTTTGTACAATAGTTCATCCCCCTATCACCAGACGTTTTATCGCATTATTTCCCTTTCAATCAGGTTCCAGTTGGATACTTTTTCATCTCGTTGAGCATTTTTAATTATTGAGTGCTCAATTCCATTATCACTCTTTATACGAATACTTTGGAGCGGGTTATTTTATAATAGATAGTTTCTTTTGTCATTGTAATCATAGATAATCATCCGGAATTATTATTTCTCGGATTAATAGTACAGGAACAAAGCGTTTCGTTATCTCTTTCTATCTTCTTTTGATACTTTGTGAAAAAGATTTGGATTCGCGTGGATATGGGATCTTTTCACGAGCAGCCTTTTTCTTATTATTTGCTCAAGAGCCGGCTCAACACAAGCGACAGACAAACCCGCGCACCCGTTTAATTGGTTTTTGTGGAGCTCGGAGGAGCGGTGCAACGACGCCGATGAGAGAAAACTTGAAGCATCGATATTTGATATCAAAAAATTGCGTGAAGAGATGGTGAGAGAGCCGCGCAACAAGGTGAGCTCACACTAATTATTGAAGGTTATGTGAGAATGAGCGGGTTTTGGTTGGAGTGGATAATGAAGAACAAACAAAAAACATGTAGAGAAAGGGGAGTATTTCTTGTGGACCAAACAAAGTGTACAATGTGTTCTGATTTTGTAAGCAGGCTATTTTTTAGAAACTTTAGCCATCTTGATATAAAATAAATGAAGGAAAAATAGAGATGACAATTTTCAAACAACAAATACACATCACTTCAAGTCAATATGACAACCTACAGTATACCTCAACTATGAAACATAGTTTACTGGCTTTAATTACAAAATATCAAGAAATAAATAACTGATCGAAGTATAATTAATTCGAATTTCGAGAGGTTATCCGAGCTATTCAAACATAAAACTTTCGCAACATCAATTTCCTGTCTCATCTCTTACATCCCTTTTGTTACTTCCGACCAAAGGATTTCTTCACACTTTCAACACCCGATCAAATCGGTGGGTGGTAACGTTGACGTGTCAGTTGGTCCGTTTTTTTGTTATTCGCATGCTTCCGATTTCCGAAATGATGGCAAAACAGATGGGTCCAATTGGTGATGACGGGGAGAAAAAGGGGACAAAACACATTGAGCTTCCCGACCAGGAGCTCTTGATCTACGATTCTCTATTCTAAGTTTTTGACATGAGAAATACACAAACCAGAGAAAAAGTCAAAGGAACAAGGAGGAAGAGGAAATGAAACAAAATGGGGAAATCCCAGGATGATGTCATGCGTTCGATCTTCTGAAAATATTCTGAGAAGTATAAATTGTCAATTCTTGTCCGGGATTAAACTGCCACTCGAGTAAATTCCAGAACTGTCGAACGTTCTGACTTCAATTTTAAAATACAGAGAACTAACCATCTGACCGGTTTGTAATAACATGTTTGTGGACAAACTGAAATCCAATTTGTCGAGACATGTTTATATTTGTAATGTTATAGATTCCTCCAATCTGGTTCATATATTCGAACACATATGTTTCGAATTCGATGTGACTCAATGTATATGTTCTCTCGAAACATCTTCCAAAAAAGCATGAGTCTTCTTCTTCTTTTTGCAAAGAATGAATCAGCTCTTTCTCTTTTCTTCTTGTACTGTCCGTTTCTCTACCTTCTCTATTAGTTTCTTATTGTCTTTTCATGTCTTCTCTACCATCTTTTTTGTGTCTACCTCTACGAAACAAGTGCTTGTGGGTGTATTATCGAACCGATCGGGGGCGCCCCACGCTCTCCTCCTCTTTTCTGAGTTTCTAGATGATCCCAGGAGACGCAGACCATCTGAGTTACCCGAACGACTCCGCCCACAATCGTTTTCGTATCGGAGCGAGGAGCAAAGCAGTTAGTAACCCGTCTCGGGAGCACACTAACACACTCAATCCGACTAAAGAAATGGCTTCCCCAGTGCCACCAACACAGCAAGGTGAGTCATCCTTTTGATTTCAAGCAAAGCCCAATTGAAATTAATATTCAGAAGCTGGACTTAAGATTGCTGCAGTTGAAGTTCCAAGCAATGAATCTCTTGAAAGAAGAACTCGCGATGGTAAGCTTATTCAGTTTAGAACTCTTTTTGCTGGTTTTAAATCGTTCAACACCTTCAACATAGTGTTTTTTTCCTAGTCCCTAAAATTGCTTATCCTGTGGTTTTTCATAATCGGATAACTCTTACCAACTTTTGGAAGTGTTATCTCCATTACATACTGTAATTCTGTATCAGAGAGTCTCAAAAATCCTATTTTCTCATTTTTAGAATGAGAATTAAGTTTCAGAAGTCTGTAAACAGCCAAAGGCTTCTTTTTCGTTTTTATGTTTTCTGTCTTTTGAATATCTATTACAAAACCTATATCGTGTGAATCATAGAATCCGAAAACGGAAGAAATCGGAGATCTTTCATTAACAATTCACAGGTACACTTTTTGTATATCATGTGGATTCTGAGTACCAGAAAACAAACAAAAACCTAAGTATTCTTCTTGTTTTATTTTATATTTTGTTATAATTTTTTCTACTACTATTAGTTTTCTATTTGAAAAGCAAATTCATCTGAAATCATTCAGAATTTCAGTTCACTATCACTTATCTAAATATCTCATTTTTAGGTAAATGGACTCTTCGTCAACTTCGTCAAACCGATGCAATGGTCCCTCTTCAATCGGGAACCAACCAGTTTGACAGTCAAAGAGTAAGTCTCTCTCACAATCGGATATTTCATGTGTGCTAAAAGAGAGAAAGTGAGCTACCCTTCAAAAGAAAAAAACAGTAAACTCGGATATTTACAGTGTAGAAAAAAAGAGCGTGTAGGATGGAGAGACTCAGAGAAAAAAGATTCAACTCTCGAATCCAAACAAACTTCGCCACTTGGCCCCCGCGATTTTCAATCATCACTTTTTACCGATATCACAAAAGAATATGAAAAAATTAGATGTGCTGAGGAAGTTTGATTTTTTGATTCTCTGATAAGAAAGAGAGACACGTTGTGGGAATGGGTTACTGTAGTTTCAGATTTGAGTTCGAAAGAAACAGGGAAATTGAGAAAATTTCTTTTATTTTTTGAGAAAAAAAGGAGATCAAGAATCAAATTGTCCTCGAATGTCTAGATGTACTACATGTCAATTACTGTTTTGTGTGCACAGTAGAAATCTAAAACTTCTTGTAATCGTATTATTAACCTTAAACACTTTTGACTATGTCAATTTGTCACTGTTTTGTAATTCATAATGTTCAAATGTCCTCTGTCCATGTTTTCTGTTGTTTTCAGGGAAAAACTGGCTTCGGAATGCCACGTAACACACAGACAAAAGTTGATTTTGCTGATCATGACAAGCAATGGCTAATTGAAGAACAAAAACAATATTCTGATGCAATTGTTCGACTTCAATCAGGAACAAATCAGTTTGAATCTCAAAAGGTTTTTCTTATTTGTTCAGAAACAAATTTGTGTGTCTCTCCCGTCTGTAGCATGCTTCTTCATCTCCTCTGTTCTCTGATTTTCTCCAATTTTTCCCTAATTAACCACTATGGAATGTGTGCATTAGTCTGACCTGTTGTTCGTTTACAGGGAAAAACTGGTTTCGGAATGCCACGTAATACACAGACTAAAGTGGAATTCGCTGAACACGGAGCACGATGGGCGGTGGCTGACAACTCAGCCCACGACTCAATTGTTCGTCTTCAATCTGGAACTAATCAATATGAAAGTCAAAAGGTTGTGTTTGTTGAAGAGAATGTGTCATGTGGTCCCCCGTCCCTCGTTGTCCCAATTTGATTCTTGATTTTGAAAAATGTGGTAGAAGAGCATAGAACTCGGTTCAATTTTTCAGAATATCTTAGTTATTTGATCCCTTGGGAGGTTCTCAGTGCGGTGGTCGTCAATTAGGTTAGCCGTTTTTATTGGAGTGGAAAAAGAAGTTTTTAGCATTTTCGAGTTCAAACTTTTAATTTTAAAAAATATCTCAGTTAAAACACATATTTTCAGTTGCCGTAAAAACTGTAATAGAGGCGCCCCCGCTAGCAAGAGTTTGGTGCATCGTATCTCGGCTGTCTTTAAAGATATAAAAATATTTTCAACTAAAGAAATATTCTATGAATATTAAGCTATATTTTGTTAGTTGGCAACTTTTCGAAATTTCCTTTCCGAACCGAGATAGACCGCTGCGAACAGGCGCCGCTAGGGGCGCCTCTATTACAGTTCTTACGGTAATCATTTGAACTCGACGAGTCACTGATTATTAGTTAAACTATTGAGCATGAGAATCCAGTTTTGATGCGTCAATGAGTTGACAGTTCAGTTGTAATCACTGGTTGCTGGCCTTTTTTTCCTTTCACTCATTATGTTTACCATCGGATTAGTAGTAGTGCCATTGTCGTTTTTGTCTCTCTCTCCCCCAATCCCAACCCGTTTGCACTTTTTTTTTAAACTTTACAAAACTTTTGAACTAAACTTTTTGTCTTGCAGGGAATGACTGGATTCGGTACTCCACGTGACGTCAAAGGAAAGCATTTGAAGAGAATTTGGGAACTCGAATTCCCAGAAGAAGCAGCTGATTTCCAGCAGCAACCAGTCAATGCTCAACCACAAAACTAAAAATTTTTTAATTTCTTCTTCTTCCCAATTATTGTTTTTCATTCTCCCCTCGTTTTTGTAGATTTTGACATGATTCTTTTAGTGTTCCGAGTTTCACTTTTCTTGCGATTCCATCTCAAAAAGGCAAGACAATCAATTCTTTTCCATCCCTCCATTGTACTCACATCACTCGATATACAACTTCTTGTTTCTTACGAGTAAATATTTTTGAAAATGAGTTCAACATCTGAAAATCTGATGAAAAGAATAAAAGAAAAGCAAGAAAAAACCGGAAGAAAAATGAATAAAAAGGAAGAAAAAGAAGAAGAAAGAAGAAGAAGAAGACTTCGTTTATGATTTGATTTTCGAAAAACTAAATAACGAGAAAAAGTGCGAAGGTTATTCACTTTGCATATTGAACTTTTTTGAAAGAAAATGTGCATGTGCTTCATGCAAAGATCTCACTTTTTCACTTATTTTTATCATAGAATTTTTAGAATTCTCAAGGAGACAAGTTGTTGAGAAAAAAAAGTTCCTAAATTTCCTTTATGATAAACTTTCCTCTATCAGAAGCAATATTTCACTTCGTTTTTTGAATCGCAACTGTTTTCAGTAAGAAATTGGGTTCTCGATGTTTTAGAATCCGCCGCGTTTTATTAACTGAAACTACCGTAATCTTACACGAATTCGACTAATTTTTGGGATTGGGAGAGTGTATAGGCAGAGTTTTTATTTTCAACATTTATTTCCTTCTACTGGAACCTTTTCCTATCTTTTACTTTTGGGTTACTGTATATGTAGATGCCATTGCCTGACCGAGATACTAGCATACAATAAACTTTTGAACTCAATAATAGAAACTAATGTAGATAAAAATAAAATTCAGACCAGAATTTCCCGTTTTCCATGTTAACCTCTGCTATTTTTTTTTCGTTTTCTTCGTTGTCTTCCAGACTTCACTCATTCGACTAATGGACACTTCTTCCTCTTCATTTTTCTCTATTCGTCGTCCGACCTAACCGCTGCCAAAAACGACGTCTTTGTCGTGAGCTTCCCTCGATTTGGAGCCCATTCTACTCGAAGCAAACTCAATTTTCCGTGCACATCTCTGCGTCTGAAGCTCTCTTAGTTCGAATCTCTATACTCAACTCATCTTACATCTTCTTCTACTTCTTTTTCTTGTCCTTCGTCTTCTTCAACGTCTTCTCATTCGTTTTTTCATTGTGTGCATTCTGAAGAAAAAAAGGAAGAAGAAAAGAAAAGGAAGAAGGTGGAGAAGGAGGAGAACACCTACATAAACATCTCTTTCTTTGTGCTTCCACTTGAATGAATCGCTTTCTGAAAGACTACCTGTCCCCTCCTTTTTTCTTCATTTGTCGTCACAACTCCTTCACACTTTGATCTTTCTTCCCTTTTCAAGAATCGCCTTTCTTTTTTTCTTTCCGGGTCAAGATTTCCTTCTCCTAATATCAAAAGTACAGGGGTGTATGAAATAGAGTTTACCATATTCAGATGAGATTTCGCTTTGTTATTCAGAAAGACCCTAAATTTCGTTTTTCAAGAAGAGGGCGAGACAACTCTTGCAAATGTGATCGGGACAGGGATTATCAGGATGACAAGTTGGAAATAATTGTTTTCATGTACCTCCTCTAAACATAAAAGTCTAGCTGAAGAAAACATTAAAACGGAGCCTAAAATTCCAAAATCTGCTTCGAAAAAGTGGATTTTTTAAAAAGCTCCTTAGCTTCTGAACCCTTTCCATCCCGAAAATCCAAAATTCCCATTTCGTTTTTCAACCAATCCAACCCGAGTAATCCTCTTCCATTTTCTGTTTTTTCTCTCACTCATTATCTTGTTGTTCTGTGTTTTTCGCTCTTCTTTTTACGTCCAATCGGTTCTCTTCTTCATCGTTTTTCCCTCTTTCAGAAATCCTTCATTCAACTAAAAAGTAGGTTGTTTATTGTCGAATTGCAAAAAAAGCATTCGCGCATGTTATCACTTCATGCGATTCATTTTGCCGATATTGGCTTTCTGTAAGTTTAAATGAAGTTTGCCTTGATGTAGTAATTATTGAATTTCAGTATCCTATTCAAACGGCAACTCACCTCCACAGTTTGATCAGTGTCTCTCAATTAAAGGAATAGGATTACAAAATTTCAATATATTCACTTCACCTAATTTTCCTGATAGGTGATTCAGTTTTCAATTATATAACTAAATCGATTCTCTGTTCAGGTATCCACCGAATGTCGACTGTGTTCGAGTAATTCATTCTCGCCCACAGCACGATGTTATTGTTAAATTTCATCATGTATTCCAAGTGAGTCGTCTCTAGAAATCATTCCAATTTTCAAATTTATTACAGATCGAATCAACTTACGACAAAATAGAGGCAGGAGAAGAGTGCCCAAATGATTTCATTGTGCGTTTTCATTTTGAAGCATTTCAATGATTCTTTAGTCTTCTTTGCTAGAAAACATAGGAGAAAATTCATAGAGAAACAAAATAAGTATCGCCGGCTCGGAACTTGATTCAGAGAACTTTTCATTTCAGTTTATCTAAGTTACTCTCGAAAAAACGGTAGACACGTCAGCAGAAGTGAACTTTCTTCACTTAATTGTTTGGGAATTATGGAAAAATTGGAAGCCAAGTTGCTAATAGAAGTTTCATTAATCCAACTGTTATAAATTCTTATAAATGCTTTCTATAAATAATCAAATCAGCTCTTATAAATAATCAAATAAATGAGTATCGCCGACTCGGAACTAAGATTAGAGAACTTTTCAAATCAACCTATCTAGGTTACTGTAAGAAAAACGGTAGGCACGTCATCAAAAGTGAACTTTCTTCTGAGCGAATTATGGGAGAATTGGAAGCCAAATTGCTAATAGAAACTTCATTAATCCAGCTCTTATCAATTATTGTTTTTCCAGGAATTTCGTGATGGCCGCTACGGGTTTTCTCCGCTTATCGCTCGGTTCTGTGGTGATCGAATGCCCAAAAGAGAAATTAGAGCAGTTTCGGGTATTCATTCAAAATGATAGCCAATTAAAAATTACCATTTCAGGTTTTCTTTGGATTCGTTTTCGATCAGATGCAATGTTAGAATATCAAGGATTTTCAGCAGAATATGCTATAGTTCCGAGTAAAACCGGACGCTTTAATAACCATGGTGAGATTCTATACTTCTGGATTTGTTTCATATTCCTTATTTATAGAATGTCTTCTGGAATATCTCAATGGATTAGATGGATTCATTCGAACCAAAGATTTGATGAAAAATCTTCCACAAAATGCATCTGGAACACTCGATTGTGTGTGGCGTCTTGCAGTTCCCAGTAACTTTCGAATCGCATTTTATGTGAAAGAATTTGCTCTGAAAGCACCAAATCAATGCGCTCAAAACTTTGTTGAAGTTTATTCGGGAGACACATCAGATAAGCCGTTAAGAAGGTAACTCTTGACAAGCAGTCACTTATAGACAAATATCAATTTTCAGATTTTGTGGTCTGTCAGCGAATGATGTCTTCTCTCCATCCAATGAAATGTTTGTTCGTTTCTATCTGTCTGATGTTCGAAGTCTCAATAATACTTCCATATCTGCTCTTTTTTCGTCATATACTAGAAGTGAGAAATCCATTCCAAAAACGCAAATTCAATCGGTATTTTTAGTGAAAAATTGCACACAAGAAGGACTTTTTGCGTGTGGAGATGAAAACTGCGTCCCAAAGTCTTTGGCATGTAATGGTCGTCCAAACTGTCCATATGGACGAGATGAGCGTGTGTGTTCAGTTGGTCAAGACACCATATTCAACTTTTTAGCCAGTGGATTCGCTCCTCTCGTCTCAATTATTCTTATAGTGCTTATTGTTGTATCGCTGATATGTTTCTACACTATTCGAAAGAATCACTGTGGTAAGTCATACAATTTGTCCTTTCATGAAAATCAGTTTCAGCTCTTCCTCCTCTATGAAACGGGCAAACAGGACAATTCTCATTGTCATAATTAAGTCGGAATTCAATCATGTTTTGATATTGAAAATAAATATTTCATTTATCTTTATTTGACAGGAAAATACTTTTACTCGTAAATAAAATTGACTAGTATGAATGATACAAACACTTCACAGAATCACCCGTTTTTTGTTTCACACTCAACAAAACTATTAATGAAGCTATTGTCATTTATGATATTAAAATCTTCGCGATCTCGATGGAGTTCTGGCGCTAGATCGAGTTGTTCTCGCCTCTACCGTACTGCTTAGAACTTCAGAAACAGTTTGAGTTGTTGGTTTCGTTTGCCTCGTTGATCTTTTTGGAAGTTCATCACTCTCGTCGAAGTCGGCCGGAAAAGTTTTTGTTTGCTTGGGAGTTTTCAGATTACGATTAATTGAAGCTTTAACATCCACCTTAGAAGTTTTTCCCGGAGTTTTCAATACATGACCTGCACGTGATGGGGTTGCAGCCTGTTCCGCGTTTAATGAATTTCCTGCTAAATTTGGCTGTCCATCTCTTCGGGATGCTCTGTGATTGCTTGTTATACGTTCCGGAGTTGAAATATCTTTCGAAATGAGTAATCCATTACGAACACTCAAAGAATTATTTTGAGCAGGAGTTTTGGATGCGTTTCCAGAGTTCCCTAGCGGTGATTTTTGTCTTGAAGGCGTTATCCTTCCGCTAAGACTTCGGTTTCTGCTCGGGGTATGAAGATTGTTTTCCTTCGCGAAGTCTGGTTTGGAGACTACTGGAAGTCCGTACATAACAACAGCTGCCCCAGTCAGATATCTCAGTTTTGCTTTTGATCGAGCTTCATGCATTGCCTCTGATAGTTGTCTCAGACTGTCGATACCAGTAGCCGATTTTGTTTTCTCAAAGCAATCGTCAACCATTCGAATCAGAAATCGATCAATCTCTCCGTCTGTAACTGTCCACAAACAACCAACAATCAGTGGACATTTCGCCATTGCATAGTCGTGAAGTGCTGATTTCCCATCAAATCCCAGTGCCTGTGGAATCGTTCGTACGCTTAAAAACAAATGATGTCATATTTACTTTATGTATCCTAACCTTCCACAGCCCATTAACATACTGATCGCATTACATGTTGACTGTTTTATGACTGATCGTGGCATAACTGAGGATCCGGATCCATGACCAAAGTAGCTAAAAAATATAATTAAACGTCGTTCCCTTTATTAAAGCTCTTGCAAAAATGCGTCAAATTGTGAGAGTGCAGTAGTAATATCTGCTGAACTGGGAGCTTCTCCTACTATTCCCTTCCACTTGAAATTATTGATATAATCAAGCATCCGCCGCTTCGTTTCACCCAAATTGTTCTCAGGATCCAAAACGTAATACGCATTCTGAACGTCAATTTGAAGTGGTATCTGAAAACAAGGATTTATTATCCTTATTATCTTATTATTATTTTTTCTTTGAATTTTTTATTACTTGAGGACACTGTGCCAAGCCTCCGCATACATACTACTGTGACATGAAATATTTGCTCTAGTTGACGCCGCCCATTCATCGATTCTCTCTGAAATCTTAATTGTATGCGTCCCATTTCTTTTCCTCACCATAATAATATGTTCTGAAATAAGCTGAAAACTCATCAGCTCCTTTCTGATTTGCTTGATCTAAATGAGTTAGCATCGAGAGCAATCTATGCATCACTTTTTCTTGTCGTGGCTCTCTTAAGATTTCATTTAAC
This sequence comes from Caenorhabditis latens, assembly GCA_002259235.3. NCBI lineage: Eukaryota > Metazoa > Nematoda > Chromadorea > Rhabditida > Rhabditidae > Caenorhabditis > Caenorhabditis latens. The sequence continues at coordinate 10,031,209 of CM056092.1, read as the reverse complement.
GACTGCATAGTTTCACTGAGTAGATCTCCCTGAATTATAGCGTAGTGACAAAATTAGATTTCTAATAGTCACCTTCAATAGCTGGTTCGCTTTCTTTTTCCATGAACGATATACGTGCCATCAGCAGATCACTTTTCTAGTACCAGAATTATCAAAAACTGCACTATATCCATTCCAAAAGCATGAAGCCTCGTCCGTCATAAAAAAAGACGGTCGGAATTGAGGATATAAGTTTTTCACGCAATTGAATAGAATGGATACCTCTTTAGAAGTAGTGGAACTTGACAATAAGAATCCTGACAAAATTGATGAAATATAAGGTCTGAATGTTGATTATTCGATACCTGCAGGCTCGCTCCGATCTGAATTATCAATAACTGTGAGTGTAGTCAATTTTAAGTTATACATAGTGACATTAAAAGTGTCACCTTGTGTGAGAATTGACTAATACTCTCTAGATGTTTCGGAGTAATAATCACTGAAATTTCGATCTAAATTATCTCCAATATATTGATTTTACCAAGAACGAAATTGTTTCCTTCATGTTCAGGAGATGAATAATATCTGATGCCATCATCCGGATTCTTAAGTGCAATTCTTTTTTCCACACTTTTGAGATCATCTTTGTCCTGTTGCTCTTCATTCAAATTAAACTGATTTTTAAGATTTCTAAAAAAGTATTGGAATGAAATTTCAGTTCATGCTCCACCTCACCGAACGTCATCTGAACTTAAAAAATGTAATCGGGAGAACTCGTATGTTTCCTTCTTCACTAATTTCACAATTGCTTTACTTTCAAGTCCTTGTTTCACATAGTTCACAACTTTCGCTTTTTGATTTGAAGTAAGGGAAAGATTTGCAACACTGATATCATGTCCGAAATGGTAGAAACAGCCCTGACAAGAAACTTTTTCACCAATTTTCACAACCTAAAATTCAAGATTTTTTCCAGATTGTTTTGCCAAATCTTACTCTCAAATACGCAGTGCAAACAGCATCACCAGTCTGTTTTTTTGTATCATGACCATACTTTTTTGTTCCACTACGGACGTATGATCCTTCATGTTTACAAATCATATAGCTCGTATTTCTGGAACCTTCGTCACGAGCGGTCTGAGTAACCAGTGAAGTTCCCGTCTCTTCTTGTTACTTTGATATCCATTCCTAAAAATAACTTTGATGGGGCAAACACTCACTTGCTAGTAGATCATTTGCTATTTTCCCGTTTGCTATTGAGTCTCACTTGCTATATAGGATCACTTGCTATATTGGACTCACTTGCTATGAAATTTCAAAATTTCAGGGTCTCATTTGCTATTAAAAGTCTCACTTGCTTTTTTTTTGGCTCATTTGCTATTTGCAGGGTGATTTTTCCAGTTTTTGCTTTTTGTCGGCGCCCCTAAAGTACCGATTTTTTTTTGCTTATTCGATGAGTTTTGCCAAGAAAAAATGAGTCACAATGGGTTTTACTGTGACGTAACCTCGCTTTTGAAAAATTACATTTTTTTCAAAAAAAATTTTTTCTTGAATTTTTTGGTTATTTTCCCGGTTTGTTCAGAAAATGAGTTAGTAACACACATTGTAGCAGATTTCATGTAGGGTTTGACCAAAATACTAAACTTGTGAAAAATTTTTTTTTGGTCCTGAAAAAGGTGAAAATGTGATTTATCATAGAACTCGGTAATTTCGCTCACAAGCTCAATTATTTAATTGAATTTCGGTTTCGATCTATGAAGTGAGAAACGACTATTTCTCTATACATTTTTGTTGATCGACAACTAGTCCTGAGCTCAAAAATGGACCGGTAAACATGAAATTTTGTGAGTAAAATGCTCAAACCTAGCATATCATTTTCTTAGTTGATCACTATTTTGTAGGACCCCTCCCTGGGTTACTGTAGCTCATAGAGACTCAGTCACGTTCAATATAGTACAACAGTCCAGGGACGACCCGCATCAAAAAACGACCAACTACAAAATTAAAGTACAAGGATTGATTCTGTTCATGCACAAAGCTTTAAAACTTTTTCTCGATTTCTGAGCCTGTACCATCGTCTCAAACTTTTTCTTTGCTTGCTCTCGACACCTTTTTTTCACAAGTTTCATATTTTGGTCAAACCCTACATGAAATCTGCTACAATGTGTGTTACTAACTCATTTTCTGAACAAACCGGGAAAATAACCAAAAAATTTAATTTTTCAAAAACGAGGTTACGTCACAGTAAAACCCATTGTGACTCATTTTTTCTTGGCAAAACTCATCGAATAAGCAAAAAAAAAATCGGTACTTTAGGGGTGGGGCAGTCTAAATACTTTCTATGTGAACTCGAAACATGCAGAAGTCACAATAATAACAAGCTTCCAAGTGTGGAACAAGCGCCGACAAAAAGCAAAAACTGGAAAAATCACCCTGCAAATAGCAAATGAGCCAAAAAAAAAAAAGCAAATGAGACCCTGAAATTTTGAAATTTCATAGCAAGTGAGTCCAATATAGCAAATGATCCTATATAGCAAGTGAGACTCAATAGCAAACGGGAAAATAGCAAATGATCTACTAGCAAGTGAGTGTTTGCCCTTTGATGGGCCTCCTAACAAGATTATACCTCAAAATCGGCCACACTGTTGAACTCTTTGTTTTCGACTTCATGTGGAGCTCTATGTTCATCATGAAAATGTTTCACCAGGTTTAATCTTGACGATACATAGACTTCATACATCTCCGATAAACAATCGGAATGAGGACACATGATTTTTTGATTAGAGACTGATTTTGTTTCCGGTAACTCATCAAGTATCGTAATCGGCTTAATCTCAGTGGTGCATACTTTATACTTCTGAAAATCTCAAAAATAGATTGTTTTTTAAATGTGATAGTTTTCCATGAACTCTGTGGTAACTACTAATTCTACCTTCTTTTCAGGCTGTTGTGGTTCAAGAATCGAGATCAACGCCGGATCGAGTGCTTCAGTTCTTGTCGTCGGATGCTCTCGACGGACATGGTTTTGGACCGACCCAAGAGATGTAAGAACCTTGTGACATTGTTCACACTTGTAGAAGTCTGATCCTTTCTTCATCGCTTTCGTTGCTTGAGCTGATGCATTGAATTCATCGATTTCTTTTTGGCCACTTTAGTGAAAACTCTTCATATGCTTTCGCACCGCTGTCGGGATCCCACTGTATTTGCAGCTTTCGTAGAAACACGGAAATGATACTGTCGAAACACTCATTTTGAGTTCAAAAAACTAGTACTGACTGAATTCGAAGCTTTTATACCCCTTTTTTCTACATCCCGTGGGAGGCCCATAATCCAAGGGTACATCGATGAAAAATTTGATTATAGGGTACCTTGAATCAGAGGGCATACTGGATCATAGGGTACATCTCGGAGGTGTTATCATAGGGCACATCTTACATGCAATCAAAGGGTACATCGGTGTAATGATCAAAGGGCATCAATTATGTTCATAGGGTACACTCACTGTACATTCAGAAAACATTGTCTTGTCAAATTAAAGATTCCTTTTTTCTGGGATACTGTACTCAATATATTGCATATTCTTCTACCTTCTTCCCAACTATCCTTTTCTAGATATTTCTTTCGGTTTTTTCTCCCAGTCATTCCTTTCTTCCTATCTTATTCCTTCTCTCAATCTGTTTCTCTTCCTCCTTTCTCTTCTCCTTATTCTTACTCACGCGCTTCTGCCAGTAAGCTGCATCAGAAGCGGGAACCGTTCCCTTCTTCGGCGTGAGGATCAGGTTACCTCTTTTGAGATCTGGAAGGGATCGTTTGGTTCCCTTCATTTTTCTTTACTTTGTCATTTTTGGTGTTTTTGTAGATAAAGTTGTTAATTAGCACACAACTCTTTCTTCCCAAACATAAAAAGAAAATGAGGGAGAACCCTCCCTCCATTTTTCATCAGATTCCCCGTTTTTTTTCATTCCCCGTTTTTTTTCATTCATGGGAGGTCGGACGAACATTTGTTAGGAAGACGTAAGGAATCGAACGGGCAATCGACATGGTATTTGATGACGCGAGCTGGGACACGTGGATCAACGACTCTGTCGATAAATTTGTGCAAAGGTTGGAGAAGGAATTTCGGGAGGACGCTGAGTTTCGTAAGGAAGTCCTGCGACATGAAAGGTGGAGAGTAGCGAAGAAAAGAGAACAAATCAAAAGGAATGTAAGTGAGCAGAAGCAAGAATGGGCCGAGAAGCAGGCTTACGCCACACTTCAAAGAAAGCGGGAGCTGAAAAAACTCAAGAAACGCCGGAAAGATCAGAGGAAGAAGGTGATGAAAATCAGACGCCGAACATGGATAGCTTTTCGAATCTTCGTTATGATCTTTCGTAGTGAAATCGTGACTCTGGACACACTGGATATCGAGTTTAAGAACTATAAGCATGCTAATTCATCTCCAATCTCCCTCGAAAAAACGTTCGTTCCAAGAAATAAGAAAAAGAAAAAGTTGCATTTGTGCTACGAATACAGGAAATTGGAACACGGCTAAATTGAACTGATACATATTTTTGTCTATCACGTACCCTTGCGGACGTAAATAAATAAATAAATAAATAAATAAATAAATAAATAACCCTCCCTGTGGCGGATATAGGTTTAGCCAGTGGATAACTAAATATCCGTCATTATTTGAAGCTGCAGAGAGGAAGGTTAGATTGACTCTTGGAATATTTGTGGAAGATAAGAATGAAGTAGTTCAATCATTATTTATTGATTCTTGCTTTGGTCACATCAATATATTGGGGATTTCCTAGGTGAATCTTCCTTGCCAAGGGAAGTAGCTTTGTGAGTTGCTTTGGTGGTTCAAGATGGTGATTCCTCGGTTGACAGGAAGATGTTGGTCCCTCTCCTCCAAGGATGTTGATGAATATCAGCAATAGTTGGTTAGTGGAAGCACTGCATTGGCGACATGAGTTGATGACGACGGTGTAACACCGTTGGGTGAAAACGTGAAGACTGAAGTTAATGTGGTCGAGCGGCCAACGAACGATAGTGAAGTTGGCGCTTGAACTCGAATCTTGGCGGTGTGTCGATAGGGCGCGTTTGCATTGTCCTTTGCATTGTAGGTTTGAAGCTTCTTTGGATTGCTTGGCAAGGTTGATTAGGGGAAAGATGAAGATAATAAAGGGCCACGAAAGGAATGAATAACGGGTATAATTGTGGCAATAGTAGAGCAAAGAATGGGTCAAGTTAAAGGGGAAAATGTGATAGAAAGAGGGAATTGTGACCAAAGGGAACAATGAGTGATGAATGAACATATTTTAGTAAAACATTTGTAGGTGAGTGAACAGAATAACAATTGGTTAATACGAATCTGGATTACATGAAAGTCGGGGATATATCTTGGGTGTATATCCACGACACTCGGGGGGCGGGAAAATCAACTGAAAGGAATGAAGTTGATTGCTGTGGTCCCACTTGATCGTGATTTCCTTGCCAGTTGTCGTTTCTTCTTTGCGATGTTGACTGTCCGTCCGACTTGTTGCAAGTACTTCTGATCTGCTGTGGTCCTCGGCTTCGTGGTCCTTTTGCTCCAGCTGACTTTGAATTCTTCTCCTGTTCCTTTGCTGTCTTTTTGCCGTTAGCCTCGATCCATCTTTGTGAGATCTTCTTTGCGAAGTTGAGTTTGCATCCTTCTCGGTTTCTGTGGTCTGGTACGCGTGACCATTTCCACATCCATATCTGGATTCCTTGCACTTCTGTGCGGATCAAGTCTCTGTTCTCTGGCGCGTTTGTCTTTCCGCGCGGAGTTTGGCGAACGATTACGACGTCTGTTGGGCTTCCTCCGATTTCTTCAATCATTTCTTTCAGATTCTGGGTGATTTGGCTCATGCAGGTGTCGAAATCTTTGGAGATGGTGTCGTTCCTCTTCAGCTTTGTAATCGAGAACAGTTTCCGCATTGTGTTGAGGTCCTGCTGTTGATGATGGATGTATGCTTCCAAGTTCTGTAGTCCATGTTCGTGTGTAAACCACGTTACGACCATGTATGGGTGTCTGTCTGCGGTCGGGTCGTTGAGAGTCAGCTCGGCAAGTTTGACTACTGGTCTCTCGTTCCTTTTGTTTCCTTGACGCTCGCTTTGGACTATTCCTCCTGTCATTTCTGTCTTGATCGTTTGTTGCTTCGTTGCTGTCTGATCTCCAGATTTCATCTCTGGGTCTCGGACTTTGCCTCCTGTTCGGCTTTCTGACGACTGTTCGTTTTGCTCTGGATTTGTTGGGGCCTGATCGCAATGTCGGTAGTAGTGCGCTTGTTTGCAATATTTGCATCCGATTGTTTGATTGCAGTATTTGGATGCGTGTTTGTCACTGAGACATTGGTTGCACATTTTCTTTACGATCACTGCCATCTGTTTTGCGTCTACAGGTATCCCACAACTTTCAGCGCTGTGAGTACTGTCTTCGCAATATCGGCATGGGATTATGTTCCATGGTTTGAAGCGCTCCAAGTACATCTCGACATTATGGATTGCTTTGCTGTGGTCCGTCTGTAGGCATCTCTGGCGCATCCACGATAACATTGTCCTTTTGATATTTTCGATGGTTGTCCCCGAGCAGCTGTCTTTTGTGTGTCCTTCTTTGTAGCAGATGACGCATCGATCTGGTCCTGCCAGAGGGATACTCTTTGTGCCTGTGATCTTTGCCGTTTCCTTGATTGCTTGGGCGACGACTGTCTTAGTATCCGTTGTTCTGGAGCTTCCGATCCACGTCATGGTTTCACTGAAGATATTCTTTCCTGGTTTGATCGTTGTTTGGTATACGTCCAGTTTCTCGCTGATCCATCTTCCTTCTTCTGATGAGATTGATTGGATCATGTTGTTCATCTCCTCGTAGGTTTTCCCGGCACTTTCCATCAGTGTTGAGAACCCTATTTCGGAGACAAATTTGCGAATTTCTTCTTTGAGCTGTTTGGCCTGCTGCTGTTGAGTTTCCTCCTTTCCTGAGACTAGTTGAATGATTGTGTCCATTGCGTTGTCCATGGATTTGTAGTTTTCGAGCAGTAGATCCGTTGTCTGCATGTCTCTCAATGCTTTCCAGTCGTGTTGTCCGATTCCTTGCAGTTTGGTATCTTTCATCGACATAACCGCTTCAGCCAGTTGTGCTTGATGAAGACATATCAACTTCTTCATCGTTTCCAGGTGGCTGCTTTGGGCTTCTGTCATGGTGAACGATCTGGTGTTTCTGAATGACTTTAAAGGATTGGAAAGGATGTTGAGATAATGAGAGAGAAAGGATGATGAAACAAGATTTTAGCATTGTATGCTATAATGAGGTTAGAGAGAATAAATGATTTGATAGGTGCCTGAAATCTCTGAAACCCAAGACCCTTATACCTTTTTAGGAATTTAAGTGTTCTTAGGACACGTTAGAGAGTGTACAGTACAGTAAGCATTATTTTCCATAACTTTTTTATCTAGATTGATAAAGAAATATCAATATGAGTTTGCTTTGGTCCGGACTCTCCTTCGTTGTTCTTCTATAGGAGACGGTTCGCCACGTTGACCGTGAAGATTGCGAAAAATGCGTCTCGTTCCTCGGTTGGCAATGCCTTGTATAGAGTCGTGTCCGGGATCCATATGACTTCCTTTCCGGTGGGTTGGTAGGTCGAAAATCCGACATTTCCTGTTGACAATCTGGTCCATACTTCTGCATTGGATAGAGCTATGATTGTCGCCAGTCTGACGATCAGCTCCGTGTACCCGAGTGTCCATTCCGTTGTTGGGTCTTCGGCAGTTCCGTCGTTGAACCTTTTGGTTGCTTCACGCATTCCTGTTAGTTGTGACTGTAGAATGGTACACCATGCCAACGAGTTTCCGTACTTGGATGCAGCAGCTCTTCCAAGGTGTTCCTTCAGTTCCTCCTTATTCACCTTGTGCTTTTCGGGGGTTGCTCTTGTTGTTTCCGTCTTCTCCACGGATACCTTGTTTTGTGCCACTCTTGTCCAAGTCTCTTTGATGTGCTTTGGGCATTCCTTGAGATATCCTGCAACTTGTTTCGCTTTGATCCAGAATTGTTCGGTGGTTTCCTCGTTTGTCAGATAGTATTGACTGTTATTTGTATTCAGCTTCAACGATCTTTGTCCGGTTTGCCACAGTGCGATTTCAGTGAGGTAGCTTCGGGAACGCTCTTTGTCGACTTGTGGGTCGTGGTGTTCGACGCTTTCATCGCGTCTCACACCTTCCTGCACTTGGTTGTCTTGAGCATCGTTGCTTGTGTCTTCCTCCGAGTCGTTTTCCTCCACAATTTCTACTTGGTATGTGGCCACCCCTTCTGTCTCCAGAAGGCCGCCGGTAATATGCCGAGTAGGGTGGGAACATGCGCCCAATTTATACTTCCTTTTTAGGTGGTTCAGGGTATAGGAAGCGCCCGATGTGCTGAGAATTCAAGTGTTTACAAGAACCGTTTATTATAGGGAAAAAGCTTATCCCGCGAGGGATAGCGTTAAAAACCTATTCGGTTCTGCCTTTTACAATACAGAGAGAAAATAGGGGAAAAGAGTCATAAGGGGAACGAAGCGGAGACTCTGCGATGCCCCGATACAAGTAAGGGGGGATCTCGAGTGGTCCAGAACGCCGTCTGACAACTTCTCTAACAAAACACAATATAGCGGTTAAAAGAACACACTAAAGGAAATTAGGAACACTGATTAATTAATGGCTTTATTACCCATTCGCCGGTGGCTGACCACTCGTTCAAAGTTCGGCCCGGGGTCGCGAAGTGGGTCTCGTTGCGGAATTTCGATTTACGGCGGCTCTTGACCGTATTTTAGCCATAAAAAAGTTTTATACTACGATTTTCGCGTCGAGACCCACTTCGCGACCCCGGGCCGAACTTTGAGAGAGTGGTCAGCCACCGGCGAATGGGTAATAGGCCAAGCGAGGGGAGTCGGTCGATTACGGTCACAGTCGTTGATGGATGTGCGGCGTGGCGAGACCCAAGGAGGAAATAGCGTGCGCCTTTGACTGGAGAGACGCAGACACGACTTTTGGCGGCGATTTGAATTGAATGGATTTACTTCCGCCTGAAATGGGGTTGAAGGGACAGGGGAGAAGGGAGTGAATTAACAGAAAGTAAAGTACGTAATAAGTAGTAACTAAATTAGAATAATTTAGTGGTACGAATTACACTTTAGTTTGGAGTGGGACAGGAACCTGATTCGGGGACCAGGAGACTGTCAACACTCCGGGGGGTCTGAGGCCCGGCTGCTGTGCGTTATGCAAGCATAACATGCAAGCTTGGCTTTCGGTATGCGAGGTTTGGTATGGTCGGACACGGTGGATTGGTAAGCGATTTTTCGCATGATTAACGCTATCAGGGCGAGAAGACGTCATAGGATAACTGACCCCTTGGGGTACAATATCACCATGAGAGATCGCGGAACCTGATGACTGCGTCAAGTCATCCATTAACTTGGTATTACGCTGTCGAGGGGCATTAGAATCAGAATCCAACTCTGCAGAATCGTTAACAGATGCGTGGCGATTAGCATACAGTTTAGGGACTACCCGCATGAATCCTTTTCCAGATGAGCCTGAACGACTAGAATCTGAATCCGGAGCACGAGGAGATTTCCCAGCTTTGGATGCGCCTGAACGACTAGCTTCCAAATTCGGGCCTTCCCGCCAGAATCCTTCTCCAGATGTGCCTGAACGACAAACATCTGAATCCGGAACTGGAGGTACACTCCGTCCTTTGGATGTGCCAGATCGACCAACATCCATAATTGACCCTGTGTCTGGGGAAACGGCCGACCCATAGCGAGCTATGCCCTCGAAGGCTAAAGAATTAGCATTGCGAGGGGACTCACCAAAGGGCATGGACACGTAACCAGGAGACTGCAGTCTTCTTCTGGGTGCGCCTGAGCGACAAGCAACCAAGTCGGTAACTGGCCGAGGGGTATCCGGTCGAGGTGTACCGTCGAAGGCCAAAGCATTTCGAGGGGGACCCCTAACGGATACTATTCCGGGACCAGATGACTTTAAACCATACTTTTTATTGGATGCGCCTGATCGACTAGCATCCAAATTCGGGACTTCCCGCTTTGCGCCATCTCCAGATGTGCCTGAACGACAAACATCTGAATCCGGGGCGAACGGGATCTTCATCCCTCCGATGGGTGTGCCAGAACGACCAACATCCAAGTCCGAGGCAGAATCCACTGGCCGAGGGGTATCCGGTCGAGGTGTACCGTCGAAGGCCAAAGCATTTCGAGGGGGACCCCTATCGGATACTTTTCCGGGACCAGTTGACTTCAGTCCATTCCTTATATTGGGTGCGCCTGATCGACTAGCATCCAAATTCGGGACTTCCCGCTTTGCTCCATCTCCAGATGTGCCTGAACGACAAACATCTGAATCCGGGGCGAACGGGATCTTCATCCCTCCGATGGGTGTGCCAGAACGACCAACATCCAAGTCCGGAACTTCCGAATCTGCTGAAACCAAACTGTCGCCGAAGCCTTGTACTTTAACTTTTGCTAATCTCTTTCCTTCGACGCTGTTCTTCAACGATTGGTTAACCCATTGAAGTGCCGTAGAGACATGAGAAGATTTCACCATCCGTCCTTTCGGTTCCCGGGTGAGATCGGTATCATTGAAACAATGAATTCCGAGGCACCGGGGGACCATTAGCTTACCATTCTCCTGAGTTTTCCGTGGTTCCAGTCGAGGGATCGTGGTACCTTCGCAAGCCTCCGTCAGAAACCGGGGAGTTTTCCTATCGTACTGTCCACTCGATGTTCCGCGATGAGAGATTCCAAGACCATTTTGCACGAGGTTGCACGTTCCTTGTGGATTGACATGAGCGGAATTTCTGCCACTAATTCCGAGTTGACGATTAATATCCGGGCCAAAATGAGGGTGAATCCATGAGTTGAAGGCGACTTGAAGTGAGCTTCGGGCATCATTGGGATTACTTGAGACGACATGAAGGGGGCCGGATTTCACATTGAGACGAGATTGTGCGAGGTCGGTGATGAAGATATCGGTTGGAACATTCGAGGAGGCAGTACGAGAAGGATTGTCCGAGGCGAGATGGGGAGAGCTTGCTTGGGTAACGATCCGAGATGGGAACTGGAGCACTCGAGGAGCTGGAAAAATGATCGGACCGAATGGAGAAATTTCCACGTACCTTCCCGAAGGAAGGGGGACTCTATTCGAATTTCCCAAAACGTGGGCTAGCATATCGTTCCCGATGATCATATCGAGGGGGCGGCCATTGAAAGACCGGTCTCTGGACATTGTTCGGGGGTCGATGTGCCGCTCACGTAGAAAGTTATTATCTATCGCTCCAAGTCGAGGACAGAAAAACTTAAACTCGGGAAAACGAGAGATTCCAGACACGGAAACTTCAACAGGTATACCAGTTGTTGCAAAAGATATTAGATAGATGCTCAGTCTCTCGGTAGTCGTCTTACTAACACTCTTGATTGCAGTTGTTCTGTGTGCCGTAGGGGAGAGACCGAGGCGTTTTGCACAGTTTTGCGATAAAACTGAGATTGAAGCGCCGGTGTCCGCTAGGGCAAGAACGAACTTCCCTCCGATGTACGGAGGGCAAAAAATGGCAAGGAAGAGATATCGCCCGAGCTCTTGACTCCGGATACGTTAGAGTATACGTCGACAAGAGTGAGGGGGACAGGAAACGACGAGGTACGGAGCGATGTGAGGTTATCCAACACCTTGAGCGGTCCCGAAGGACCAATGTTGCCGAATTTATTCCGAGCCCCCGAGGGGGCCACGAAAAAACTTGGCTGGATTAGGATTTACGTCAGACTTTTTCAACGATGCCTTTCAGCGATGATGAGCAGGTCGACGACCCAATCCTTTCGACGGAATAGTCGGTGAGGCGATAGCTCGGCCATCATTTGAAATTTCCGGGCGAGCTGATGCCGGTCCAACAACCGAAGAAACTAGAGGCTTCTGGTTCTTTCTACCAGATTTACTTGTGGGAAAGACGAGGCACATCCACTTCCGTTTGTTTGAGGGATCGAGCGTTGAATCCGACTAGGGGTCGAATGACTCTCTTCACCTAAAGCGGACGGACCCGCTTTGATACCAACCAATTCTGTGACGCCGAGTCTCAGACCGGACACCATATCTTCACGAGGACAGCGAGATGTATAATCAAGCAATTCTTTGCGAAGAGCAGACCGTTCCTTCTCGGATAGCAGCAATTGAACATTATCCGAGGAAATATTCATCGCCGTCCAACGTCATCAGAAGGGCTAACATCGAGGGATTGAGCAATTGCACCACGAAGAGCATCCTTGATCAACTTAAAAGTGATCGAAGGGAGGCGAGGTGAAGACTTCTTGATGTCTTGGTTCTCACGGAGGCTCAACTCCGAGGAAACCGATGAGTTCCGGGATCGATTGATACCGGTAGACATTAGCGCAAGATCGAGATCTGAAAAAAATGTCTTAATTATGGCGAACTTAGCCTGTTGACCCGGGCGAAGCTATGAAACTTCTCCCGGAACGAGTTTTGTCTTGAATCCATTCCACGATTTGATATCACAATCGAGGGCAAAATGCAAGCGCAATGACTGATTGATCTTGATTCCTCTCCTTCTCAACGGAATGATCGCTCCAGCTTCGATGACGTCGTCGTTTATCGAGAAAACGCTTCCGAAATCCTTACACGAAGTACCAAACACTTCCTTCTCGATTCTTGATCAGAGAATCGATGGGAGTCGAGACGAGGGATAACGAACCAGAAATTGTCTGAAAATGTCCTAATTCTCCGAAATTTCGGACACCAGAGCCTCGCAACTCTGAGCAATTCAGTTGTGAGTACCGAATTGTTTTCGAAACTTTCAGCTACCAACCGAAAATCCCGAAGGTTTTTTCTTATTATTGACTTTAAGTCCACTACATGCAATCTACGGAAAACCCCGCGATACGGTTTCCGTGACCATGCAACTTCACTAAACTCCAACTTCCACGGTGACCGTTGGATTGGTTACCATTTGGCTCCGACTTTTCTCAGAAAGTTGTATAACAAGAGTTCGCACTCAACGAATACCCGTTGGACTGGTTACCATTTGGGCTCGTAGGAGTAGAGCGCTACGGATTACTGTACTTTTCCTTCAGACATGCTGACTGTCTGTTCATCGGAATTTCTAGCACCCACCGGTCGGGTACTGTCACTTGAATGGACTATGAACACTACACGATCATTGAGGATCGCGCTCACTAATGCTCATAATCGATCGAGGGCGCAACAGGCTTCGAATGATTGTTACCATCTCCTTTACCAGGAATCTACTGACGTGATGTTCTACGAGTTTTACAATCAAATGCAAATGAGATCCACTGATGTATTAAAAATACGTCAAGACAGGGATTCTCAAGCACGGACTCACTCGTTTATCAGTCTCCACCAGTAGTATTATGCTGGTTCCGGTTACTTTATTTTTCGCCGGAAGAGACTGCTGACTGTTCTACGGGTTCTCCGATCGACACAACGGGGATTCACTGATGTATTAAAAATACGCGGAAACAGGATCCCTCGAGCGTCGACTCACCCATTTATCGGTCACAGCTGGTAAGTCATTCGCCTCAACCAGACGATCTCTTCAACACAAGAAACCGCCCTTTTCAGCAATACAAACACTCATTCGTAACGAAATCGAAGTCGCTACTCAGAATGTACTAGAGACGTGGCATGAATCATAAATCGTATACGATATTGCAGTATACGAGGAAGCAGTACAATCTATCTCTTTCGAGGTCAGCAATTGTATCGAGCCCGCTTCACTTTGAACTCATAATGTATGATTCAACACCAGATTTCATCCGAGATGCTCGAGCTCATCGGAAAGATTCATCCCGTTTCGTCGGGAGAAACATCACAAATGTGATGTTACGAAAGACTCAGAATACCAAGAGATATCTGACAAGAGACTTCGGAATCATAACGGATCCCGTGATGCATTTTAATCTGAGGGCCTAGTGTAATCGTAAGCTAATTTTCGGGCTTTCTATCAAATGACAGAGAGGATCCGCAATCATGAACGACTGCTTACGGTTACTGAGAGATTCGAGGGAGAAGTCGGAGTTATAGAACTGCGGCTCATCGCTCTCATCTGCCTACACCGAAGACTAAAGCACCACCTAGTTTATTCTCTTTCTCTTATCCAGATGTGGTTCTCGAGTGGATTTCCAGCTCGGTAATACTGTCGACAACGATTGTTAGACAACCTTCAGATTTCGAGGGAGCATTCTCAGTCACTATTGTACCAAAAAGTACAAAAGCCACGCGACGTGACTCAAACACTGCTGCTCGAAATTCCGGTCTAGAATACACCAAATCCCTTGCGGGCCAGCGAGGTTCCCAAAGGAACCGGAGCTTCAAGAATTCCGTTGTAGCTCGAGGGAAACATGCCCACATCCGCCCACTGGGGGAAATGTAGATCTATTTCCGTCAAACTACACTCGATAAGGAACATCCTTCACAAGATACTCAGAGTTCCGTGCTATGTACGATCGAATGTCTAGGAATTAGAATCGAGACTCAATATCCATGCTTCATAAACATCTCCCAATAAGCGAATCTGATAGCACCAAATCTAGCCGAGGGGGTCTCATAATCAATGGCGCCCTGGAGCAGTGGGTTCAAGAACCCACGCTCCGGGGGGCCAGAGGATGCGAGTACATCTCCGCACTGAAGGATCCGCTCGAAATCGAGGGGCATGCTTCGGCGAATGACGCACCGAATCCCGGACTCCGATCCTTCCTTGGTTTGATCCAATACTAGAAACTCTCCCCAGAGCGTAATCAACGCTCCGGGGGGCCAGAGGATGCTCCATAGGGAGTATCCTCCTCAGATCCTGTAACCAGAAGGGCATACGAAAGACACTCTTTCACACTAACACGGCCGACCATCCTATAGCTCATTGGGGATTCTCACCGAGTGGCCGCCTTGCGGCTAGCCACGAAGGGGGAGAGACCCAGCAAGCCAGAATGACCGGGTTGACTATTTCAGCTCACGTTCACACGCTACTGAATATGTCGGTCGCCGAAGAGCAGACTCTTCAACTAAATCTTCTGGTAGTTAGGTCAGTTTTCGCTTCGATGTGACGGAGTCGGGCCGAATTTCAAAACGCATGTATCTGGGATGACGGGCTCTTACGAGAAACCGGTCCCGATACGAAATTCAGCGTACTCGGTGAATCCGAAACGAACTGGAACCCATTCGATGCATAGCTCTCCGAATCAAAGTGAACGGATGACTAGCTAGCACCTAATGCTCCGCAGGAGGGAGTGGTCGTCTGAGGATCGGCGAGTTCATATGCTTGAAAAAACAGCTGTCGAACCCTGCGAGCTCTGGCGAGGCTCATCTCCATTAGAGATTCTAACACAGAAGACAAGTGCGAAATTACTCAGTTTTCAGCGATAGTAGCGTCTTCTTGTGATAAAGAGTAGAGACTAGTGAATCGATATTCTAATAGTTCGCTATTCCCGTGGACAGAAAACAGAGGGTACCGACTGCTCGATCGCTTCGGATTTACTAACAATGCAACGCTTGCGTTGATGTTTTCAAAATTAGGCATCAGCCTTAACCCTTCAGAATCCTGATACAAAGCCAGGGGAACAATCGATGAGACCGACTCGACTCTCTATCTAGAAGTCTGAAAGCGAGGGAGCGGATCGGAGAAAAGACTGGAAAAATTGACGAGGTGTATTAGCGAGGTGAGGGGGATTCGAAAGACTCGAAATACATCGAGGGAGATCAAATCGCCGAGGCTCGCATTAACACCATCGGTCGTACTTCCAGAATCGCGTGAGTCTAGGGGTCTACGAGGAAATATAACTACTTCCTCACCGAGCCGTCGACTCTAGCAATAGAAAATTATCCGAGGAACGCTCACGCTATCTACTACGACTTATGAAAATTCTGAGCCCTGAGTTGGACCAAATACAGCACGTTCTCCGCTACCTTTCTCAAACGACTGCCGAATCAGAATGATAAGGCGAGAGAAGGTCCGAGGACGTTTAATGAAAACATGATGGGTCGTGTTGACTCGAGGGGCCGGTGTACGGAAATGGCATACGCACTGATCCGTGTCGTACCTTACTCGAGGTTTCTGCATTCATATGCCGACCGGAATCCCTTGCCGGCCGGACGACCACGTGAGTGGATGGGAGCCGCTAGGGGAAACGGGTGGGCACAGAGCTTACAGTCCCTAACTAACGCAGAAAATGGAGCACTTGAGGCGGGACAGGGACTGCCCTCCAGAGGGAGGAGTCTGATCGTCTCTTGCCTGGCATCTCTTTCGCTAGTCAACAAGACGGGCCGATAAGTTTCAATACCGTAATTGGTTAGCCAGTCAGGCTTCACACGAGGGGGCCAGCCTTCTCGGAAGCCAGGTCAACACATTCCGATACAACGGAGTGAGCTGACGTGGGCCGAGCCGACCCAAGATCTCATATACGACATCATCATTCCGAGGTATCCTTCGTCCCACGAGAGGGGCCGTATGCAGTAAAAACTGCTGGCCGCTCGGCAGGGAATGGGTTACCGGGCCTGGCCGAGCTCCGAAGAGCTGGGGACGACTGGCGGTGACCCTCAAAAGGAGCATCCGAAACATCAATCATACACAAGGTCAAGGACCCCCAGTTTTTCATATCATCTTTCAGTCCAAGAGCGAGGCTTCCCAACCGCTTCGCTGCCTTACGGCTGCTTAGCAGGGGTACCGGACTCTCAAACTTCAGACGACGTCTTAGACCCGAGGAATCAATTGAAGGGTATCGATCCGAACGCGTTTATTGACCACCGATCCCCTTCGGAAGTACAGAATTCAAAAAGAATTCCAAGAATATCCGGCGAGGGGAGAGGGCGATAACAATAGGCTTTTCGGGATGAGTCTTCAACTGACACTCGAATCCGCAAAGAGACTCCCTCCGATCCAGCAGGCTGGCATGAAGGAACCCCGACTTGCTACTCGTGCGAATCTAAAGTGATCGATCAGCTAGAAGTACAACACGCCTCTGCAAACGGACGAATCCGTGTTAAAACACAGCAAGAAGCGAGAGTACCTTTCGCCAACGTAGTGTAAGGTATTCTGTCGAAACCTTAAGCCTATCCCGGCTCTTAAGATTTATCTGAGTTTCTAACACACACAAAGTGCTTATTTTCAGGTCGAAACTGCTCGCTTTCGCTCACAGTCTCTTCACACAATTCCTAGGCCTGCAATTGTCAACGTCGCTGTCGTCGCGCCTGCCGTCTCTTCAGTCGCCGACGCTCTCTCGTCATCGCCGCCACAACGACAGTCCGCATCCCGCTCTACAGGCTCGGCGCCACTAATTTGCATACATTAACCACGCCCCTTTTCATGCCTATATAAGCCGACGTTTCTCTCACTCTAGGCAGTTCTTACGGGGTTTATGCCCGAGACTGATTTCTCTTTGTTTTCCCCTTTCACCCCTTTTCTGTATTCATTAAGTTAGCCCAATAAATTAGTAGTTTAATACAAATCGTCTTCGTTTGCTTACTGGTAGCAGCGATTTAGGTTTTTCTTCTTTTTAGATTAACTTTTAAGACCCACCCACGCTTCCCACCCGTATTTTACTACTTTTCGTTTGTTGGCTCGGGACCATAACCCGCTTTTCTTTCTGTTTACCCCTCCCGCCCGCCCCTTCTTGTAAAGTGGCCAATTTACATTAAGTGTTTCCGCAGGCGCGTAGGATAGTGATAGGTGTTTAGAAATCCCGATAAGGGAAATCAGCGTAAGTTGCGCGTCCGTTTGGTTAGTTTCGTTTAGATCTTGTCACGCATCTCTTCGTTTCTTAATCCTTTCGGTCAGCGTTTTCGAAGGTAGAAATACCAACGTGCTGCCTATGGATAAGAATTATTATTTTTATCCGGATACCAGGCTTCGGCCAAACCGCTCCTTTTCCGGCAGCACATGGGCTGCTGGAGTTAATTCGATTCCTATTTTTCAGGTAATTCTTAGTTCGATACACCAGTCGAAGCGTTCAACATGTCCCATCGTGGACACAACGATACCCGCCCTCCGTGGGCAGTTATGACGTCGGCCAATCGAGTCACGGACCAATCAACGGTCACTCCGCAGCACTTCTCCGCAATCAAGAGAGCAGTGGCATCTGATCTCACATGGATCAAGGAACACCTGGAGGACTCTATGGACGAGAAAATAAGGAATCTCGAAGGAGCAAACAATATGACACAACAACAAGTCAAGGAGGCAGTGGGCAAAGCAGTTGCCATGGAGGAGAAGCTGGTGGAGATAGCCACTCAGCTTGGGATTCTTGCTGAGAGTATCAAGAAGCTTCAGGAGGCTGTAGTATGCGAAGGCGTTAAACCCGACGCGGCAGTACCTCTTGAGAAATCCGTTCCTCATCCAATGTCCTTTTCTAACGTGCTTTCAGCAAATGGTTCTGCATTGAACCCGGATCACTGTACTAGTGAGGAGCAACCGAGAGCGTCAACACCAATGTCAACCAATGGGATCAGCGGCAACCACGAGATTCAAGTGGAGATGCCAAATGTTTACTATGACGGAGACAAGGAAATTGACATTTCCGCAATCGCGGAGGAAGTCGTGACAATGGCTGGGAATCCAGCACAACCTGAATCTGGTCTGCAATCAGTACAATGTGAGATGGGATCAGAGGTGAACACAATGCAAGCAGCATTGGTTGGACAGGCGCAAGAAGCGTCAGTGGTCAGCGAAAGCGACGGGACTCCGAGAGTCGGTGAGGAGGGGTGTTCCCTTGATAATCACAATAAGATGCAGTCGTCAACTGGTGGTTCGGCGGCGGTTCTGATGGAACCTGAGCTTACTTCGAAGCTGAGCAAAAGTGCCAAGAAGAAGCTGAAGAAACTAAAGAAGAAGAGAGATGTGAAGGCGTTCACACTGGACGATTCTATACCGAGCGGATCGGAGGAGAGTCGTGAGAGCACTCTGACAGACGAGTCCTCGTTGAACATCGCTCCTACAACAATCGGAGCTGGTCAGGAACATGGTCCTGTTGGGTCTTCTGGAGTTGGAGACGTAAAGGTAAGCCCTGTTATCACTGTCACAGGATTCGAAGGTCGCAAGACTAACGTGGTGACTAGTGATAACGAGAAGGGAGATTCTGAAAACATTTTAACCGAGCTTGGCTCAAATACTGAAACACTTCCATGTGTTATGGCAATCACATTGGCGGATGCTGCACAGATCACGCCGTACAGTGGATCCAGCAAAGAGGATCTGAATACATTCATTCGGTCTTTCGAGGACAGATTCAATCTGACAGAAGACGTAACGAAATCTGGAAACAAGGTAAGATTTCTGTTAGCGTATCTTCGCGAAGAGGCGAGAGATACGGTTCAGGAAATCCTGGATAGAAAGAAAGATGCTACGTTCGACGAACTGGTCGATGAACTCAAGAAGAGATTCGCACATTCAGCGATGGGTGATCGTTATCGTGAGCAACTTCGTTCAAGAAAGATGCGTTCTGATGAGACAGTTGAAGAATTCTACAGAGCTATCACACGCTTGGTGAAACAGATTCACAACAGTACAACGACGGAAACTGCCAAGGACAGCATTTTCGAGCATTTCTTGTTTGGTCTACGGGACAATATGAAGATGGGTGTCAAGCTACACAAACCGAAGACACCTCGTGAGGCTCTGGAAGCAGCACTCGATGTGGAAGCTATGTTGCCACCAACTAGTTCTGAAAGCGAATTGTTGGCTGAGCTGAGAGCAATAGCAGCTAGTGTTCAAGGGAAACCTTGGAATAAAAGTTCCTCAAGTACACAGGAAGGCGGAAGCAATCAGAGTCGCTCAAACAATAGCCAAGGAAACGGTAACTACAGAAAGAAAGGAATGTGTCACTATTGTAAAAAGGAAGGACACTTTGCAAAAGAATGTTTCAAGAAGACTAGAGATCGACAATCTGGTAACAAGATGAACCCAGTGGACAACCATCGTCAATCACAGCCACAGGTGAAACAAGCAATGGCAAGTGCAACCGAGCTGGAGTATCTGGAAAAGATCAAAGCTCTGACTGAGCAGGTAGAGATGCTGAAAGGTCGTAACGATCAGCTGACAGCCGATCAGTACGGAACTGACCGCGGAAGATGCTACATCCTGCAACATCCAAGTGAAGGGCTAGTCAATCATATGACGTCGGGATCTGCTAGATCGAGATCTAAGTATATTACAGCTCAGGTAGCTATCAAGGCTAACTCGTTGTCGTGTACTGCACTGATCGACACTGGAGCAAGTATTACAGTGGCAAACAGATCGATCGCCAAGCTTCTTGGGATCTACAAACTCTTGCCGAGCAGCACTAATGCCGTAGTTGGTGTCGGAAGTAACACAATTCCGATGATCGGATCTGCAGAGATCACATTCAAGATTGGATCAACCATAATTTGTCATCGCGTTCATTTCGCTGAGGATCCAAGTACAAAACCAGCACCGGGAGAATATGACTTCATTCTGGGAAATGACATCCTGTCACGTTTACCAATGCTGAGAATGGATTATGGTAATCACAGAGTGATCATTGGTAGAGACATCCTGCCAATGGGAGCTGGATTCACAGGTCGAGCAAGAACTGAACAGCGCGGTGTGTTCGTTGCTGAGAAAACGGTGATCAATCCAAGATCTGAATGCTTCATTCAATGCAAGATTGAACGAGGAGAGAATCTGACACCCGATACTCCTCTGGTCGTTGAGTCTGCAATCGATTTCAACGACGAATTGTTCGTGGCACCAGCGGTCGTGACCACAAAAGTTTGCAAACTTCTGGTCAGCAACGTTTCTGACGAACCAATCGAGATTGAGAACAATCTGAAAATAGCTACAAGCAGTCCAGCTTGGAATGCAGCTGGAGGGTTGCAGTGTTTTTGACACCACCACCACCTCTCTTCCCATCTTTCATGTGGCAGTCAGGGAAGAAGAAGAGGTAGATCCAACGTTCAAGATCGATCTCAGCAAAGTCGAAGGGATCACTCACACTCAGAGAGCATCACTGCAAGCTATGTTGGATGAGTTCCATGACGTGTTTTCCAAAAACGCTTACGACTTGGGAAGTTCAAAGACAGATCCAGTGCATATTTACACCAGCACAGAGGTTCCAGTCAGAGGAAGACCGTACAGAACTCCAGCAAAGTATCAAGCCGAGCTGGAAGGTCACATCAATGGACTGTTGAGATCGGGACGGATCACGGAAAGTAACACTCCCTGGACCAGCAACATTGTGTTGGTGAGAAAGAAGAATGGTTCGTTGCGAGTCTGTTTGGACTTCAGAAAGCTGAACGAAATCACAATTCCGGATAACTATCCTCTTCCAAGGATTGATTCGATCATTGAGAAGGTGGGGAAAGCTCGTTTCTTCACGTCGCTAGACATGGCTAACGGTTATCTTCAACTCCGTTTGGACCAAGAGTCGTCATACAAGTGTGGTTTCATCACTGAGAGACGTGTCTACGCCTACACGCATCTTCCATTCGGTTTGAAGTCAGCCGCTTCGTACTTTCAAAGAGCCTTGAAAACCGTGCTCGCTGGAATGGATGATGATGTCATGTTGTACATTGATGATGTACTGGTGTTCAGTAAAACGTTCGAGGAGCACATGACAACTCTGAGGAAAGTTCTGACGAGATTCAGAATGTACAATCTGAAGGCTTCTCCTAAGAAGTGTGAATTCGTACGGACGACCATTGTTTTTCTGGGACATGAGATCAATGGTGACAACTACAGTCCGAATCAAGCCAACGTCAAGGTGATTCTGGAAGCTCCGATGCCGTTAAACATCATACAGCTGCGTCGATTCATAGGAATGACTGGATTCTTCAGGAAGTTCATAAGGAACTATGCAGAAATAACTGAACCGTTAACAAGACTGACGAGGAAAGATGTCAAGTTCGTCATGGGTGAAGAACAGCAAAAAGCAGTCTCTACACTGAAGAAAGCTTTAGCTAGCAAACCTGTGTTAGCGTTCCCGGACTACAACAGGGAATTTCACGTCTTCACGGACGCAAGTGCCGTCGCACAGGGAGCAGTTCTGACTCAGACGTCTCCTGATGACCCGAAGAGCTATCAAGCGTTAGCTTATGTCTCTAGGACTCTATCGGCAAGTGAAGCTCAACGAGCAGCAGTTCAGAACGAACTTGGAGCTATAGTTTTTGCTCTGCGCCAGTTTAAGCCGTATCTCTACGCATCAAGAGTGATTCTGCACACGGATCATCGTCCACTTCGTTTTCTGATGGCCAAGAGCAAGGTCAACGATATGCTGGCTAGATGGTTGGTTGAACTTCAACAATACGATGTGGAGATCGTTCATATTGACGGAAAGAAGAACACTGTAGCTGACTTCTTGTCGAGAGCAAAGGATGAATCGAAGCCTTTGGAAGGAAAGGAACTCGAAGACATTGTCGAGTTTCCATACTGCATGGTAGTCAAAAGCCCGGCTAGTTCATTCAACGCACACGGAGATAGCAATCCAATTAGTCTGCTGGACGAACAGGACAAGGATAAGGAGATCTCTATGATCAAGAATTTCTTGAAACATCCAGCTACTCCGATCGACTCATTGTCAAGTCAGTGGAACGACGTGCTGGACAGAATCGAAATCTCCGACAAAGGGATACTAACCGTATCGTTTCAAGGACAGCACAGGACAGTAATACCTGAAAGTCTGCGACGACTGGTATTTGAGTCTTTCCACGCAAACCCGATATCTGGAGGTCATCTCAACGGAAGAAAAGCACATCAGAAGGCTCGAGTTAGGTACTTCTGGCCGAACATGAAGATGCACTTCTCGAAATGGGCAAGAGAGTGCGTACAGTGTCAGCTGAAGAGGAATCCACATCCATCAACCCGTGAACCTCAATCGATCGTGTTAACTTCAACCATCTTCGAGAAGATTGGAGTCGATCTGTGTGGACCGCTGAAAGAGTCAATCAACGGCAACAAATACTACTTGAACATTATCTGTTGGTTTTCAAAGTATGTGATCGCTATCCCGCTGAAAGATGCGACTGCTGACACGGTATCTCGTGCGATTCTGGAGGAATGCGTACTCAAGTTCGGTACACCTACGGAAATTGTGTCTGACAATGGCCCCGCTTTCAAAGCGGAGGCGTTCAAGATGTTCTGTGAGCTTCTTAGCGTCAAACATCACCTGGCCATACCACACCACTCAAAAGGAAACGGAGCTACTGAAAGATCGTTCAGGACGTTCCACCAAATGACATGCAAATTGGTCAACAAGGATCACACGAACTGGGATGAGATTCTGAAGCAAGTGGCGTTCGCTTACAACACCGCTGTTCACTCAACTACAGGAGAAACTCCATTCTATCTGATGTTCGGTAGAGATCCAGTGTTTGTGATCGATAAGATCTTAGATCCGGCACCGCCATCACAGCGAGAACCTGATTACCAAGGATGGGCTCGTCATCTGACAACAACTCTTCAAGACGCCTGGAAACTGGTAGCTGAAAACTCCATTCGAGCACAATCTGTAAGACAAGCTCAAGCAAACAAAGGAGCACTTGGTTCTGGAATTCAACCAGGAGACCGGGTCATGATGAAGAATTACGAGTCAAAGAAAGGTCTCTCAAGGAAATTAGTCCTTCCATGGACTGGTGAATATCGAGTTATCAAAGTCGATGGGTCTGAAGCTATCATCCAAGATATTGGTAGACCCGAGAAGAAAGAGAAAAGAGTTCATCTCGATCAAATAAAGAAGTATGTTCTTCAAGATAAACTCCCCGTTACGGATAACTTATGCGGAGGTGGAAACACCGACGCGTTGTCAACGGACAGGGGGGAGGAAAATACTCAAACCGTTAACAACCCTTCTGGGGTAAATAATTCAGCTGAAAAGGCTGATTGTCCAATTGATTCGTCAAAAGGATCTTCTACATTCAAGAAACCACCGGCTAAAGTTCAGAAGCCGACAGGAAAGTCTAAGAAGTCAAGACACTCCGAAGAAGCTGTTCCAGCGTCTCAATCATCTACGGGAGCACGACGGAACCCTGCTCGTAACCGAAGGAAACCTGGAAGGTTCAACGACTAAGTCAACCGTCGACACCTTCACGACTTTTACCATCTCAACTTCACGAAGAGATTGGTCATCTGAAGTCAAATGCGAAGTTCACGCAAGTTTACCTGAGTGTATCCTCATTCTGAAGGTCGTTTAAAACGCTTAATTGCCGACCGAGGGCGGTCGTTTTGTTTTAAAGGGGGGAGGTGTAAGGTATTCTGTCGAAACCTTAAGCCTATCCCGGCTCTTAAGATTTATCTGAGTTTCTAACACACACAAAGTGCTTATTTTCAGGTCGAAACTGCTCGCTTTCGCTCACAGTCTCTTCACACAATTCCTAGGCCTGCAATTGTCAACGTCGCTGTCGTCGCGCCTGCCGTCTCTTCAGTCGCCGACGCTCTCTCGTCATCGCCGCCACAACGACAGTCCGCATCCCGCTCTACAGGCTCGGCGCCACTAATTTGCATACATTAACCACGCCCCTTTTCATGCCTATATAAGCCGACGTTTCTCTCACTCTAGGCAGTTCTTACGGGGTTTATGCCCGAGACTGATTTCTCTTTGTTTTCCCCTTTCACCCCTTTTCTGTATTCATTAAGTTAGCCCAATAAATTAGTAGTTTAATACAAATCGTCTTCGTTTGCTTACTGTAGCACTAAAGCAACACGAGAAACTAGCCAAGTGGCTCCTGACCAGCGAGCTGGCATGAAGGGACCTTGACTTATTAATCGATCGTCTCTAATATGATCGGTCAGCTAGCAGTACCACGCCCTTCCGCAAACAGACGAATCTGTGTTAAAACACAGCAAGACGGGGCGGTACCTTTCACCAACTTAGCACAAAAGATAAGAACGAGAAACTATAGCCAAGTGGCTTCATCCCGAGGGAGAAGCACCCAAAGCGAGAAAATTCCGCTCAAAAAACTGCACAACGACGACATCAGGGACCACCACGAAGCTTCTGATCGATTCGTTCCAGTTTCCAATTGATTCGAGACAAGCGAGACGCCTGGGATTGCTCCGAGGGGTGTCGGTATCAAGAAACAACACGGAATCCGTACTAGAAACGAGGGAAGTGGAACTGAAGACGACATCCGAGAGCCACGAAGCACGAACCAGCCACCAGCGAGGCTTCTGATCGATTTTTCTCAGTTTCCGAAAGGTTCGGGGCATGCGAAACGCCTGGGATTGCTCCGAGGGGTGACGGAACCGCGAAAACCTTACGTAATCCCGAGAAAACCGAGAGAAGCTGACACAAACGACGAAATTCGAGCCATCGAGGCAAGAAAGAGTCATCCAATGACCCAGCGCGAAACTTCTTATCGATTTTTCCCAGTTTCCGAATGATTCTTGGCCTGCGAACACCTGGGATTTCTCCGAGGGGTATCGGATCCGAGAAAAACATACGTAATCCCGAGAAAAAGCGAGGGAAGTGGACCAAAACGGCAGCAGCGAAGCGAACGAAGCACGAGACAGTCAGAGTACTCGATCCGTAGAACTTCTGATCGATTTCTAGCCCGCTTCCGATTTAATCGGGATTTTCGAAAAATTTCGAAATCCGAAAAAAACGGGGAATTGGGGAGAAAATCGAGGGAAGCGGGACCGAGCGATAATAACTGACGCCACTGAAGCACGAGGCAGTCAGAGTACCCGATCCGTAGAACTTCTGATCGATTTCTTGCCCGCTTCCGGCTTAATCGGGATTTTCGAAATATTTCGAAATATTTCGAAATCCGAAAAAACGAGGGAATTGGGGAGAAAATCGAGGGAAGCGGGACCGGGCGATGACAACTGACGCCAATGAAGCACGATCCATCCGTTGAAGTCGAAGCGAGGGCGTTCCGATCGATTTCCAGCCAAATTTCAGAGAAATCCGTTGCGAAATCCTCGAAAATGAACGAATCCGAGGTCGATATGCGAAGAATTTGAGTAGAATAGGGAGATTTCGCCGGGAAGTGGTGCGGAATGCCGAAAAATAGCGAATTTTCCGAGGAAAATTCGGTTTTCCGAACAATCGGCGACTTTCGCGGGGAAAAAACCGAATTCCTCGAGTGTCCGAGTGTATTCTGGCCTTTTTCGGGTTTTTCTAGCGGGTTCTTGCGAAAAATCGCGAAAACGCTGCCGAAAAACGCGAAAATGATGCAAAAATCACACTGAAATTCGCGCAAAAGTGCGAGTGCCCAAAACCGCATCGCGGCGTGGCGCTTCGCGCTAGAGCGCACTTGCCTTCGAATTTAAAGGTGGGGCCTATAATGGCGCCAAATTCAAAAAAGGGAAGTGGAATTTCGGCGAGAAAAATGCAAAAAGGGCCGAAATTGCGAATTGCGAAGAAGTTTCCGCCGTTCTAACTGTATTTTCAAGGAAAAACACGAGAAAAATAAGCACATAGAAATCGAAAAATCGATTTTCTCGGACAAAAATGGGCAAACCGACTGATTCGTCCGTGTCGAGGGGAAAAATCGATAACTCGAAATTTTCCGCTCTAGTGGAAAAAACCTGGTCAAGATGCACCAAATGTGGCCACCCCTTCTGTCTCCAGAAGGCCGCCGGTAATATGCCGAGTAGGGTGGGAACATGCGCCCAATTTATACTTCCTTTTTAGGTGGTTCAGGGTATAGGAAGCGCCCGATGTGCTGAGAATTCAAGTGTTTACAAGAACCGTTTATTATAGGGAAAAAGCTTATCCCGCGAGGGATAGCGTTAAAAACCTATTCGGTTCTGCCTTTTACAATACAGAGAGAAAATAGGGGAAAAGAGTCATAAGGGGAACGAAGCGGAGACTCTGCGATGCCCCGATACAAGTAAGGGGGGATCTCGAGTGGTCCAGAACGCCGTCTGACAACTTCTCTAACAAAACACAATATAGCGGTTAAAAGAACACACTAAAGGAAATTAGGAACACTGATTAATTAATGGCTTTAGGCCAAGCGAGGGGAGTCGGTCGATTACGGTCACAGTCGTTGATGGATGTGCGGCGTGGCGAGACCCAAGGAGGAAATAGCGTGCGCCTTTGACTGGAGAGACGCAGACACGACTTTTGGCGGCGATTTGAATTGAATGGATTTACTTCCGCCTGAAATGGGGTTGAAGGGACAGGGGAGAAGGGAGTGAATTAACAGAAAGTAAAGTACGTAATAAGTAGTAACTAAATTAGAATAATTTAGTGGTACGAATTACACTTTAGTTTGGAGTGGGACAGGAACCTGATTCGGGGACCAGGAGACTGTCAACATGGTATCCTTCGTTCTTGAGCCTTGTCACTTGTTCCATTGCTTCGCGGTGTTGTTGGATGCGATGTTGGATTTCCGTGGAAGGCTTTGGTCTATTTGGCTGGTCGATCTCGTAGTAGTTTCTTCGGACTTGTTGGATTCGTTTCTCGATTTCTTTCCTCTTTTCTTTTTCCATTTGTGGGATGACTCCTGGGTAGGTTGCATACTCTGTGTATTGTATAACCCCAAACATTTTTCTTTCATCGAAAAATGCTTGGTGCCCAATGACAGGGTATTTGCATTTTCTTGGTGGATTCAGCAGTGGGGAATCGTTGTGGAGCTTGATCTCAAGAGCCTCTTTTTGGGATTCCAGCTCGACTTGTCGGTAATGCTGTTTCCTCCAGATGGTGACTTGTTCGTGTTCGCAGCCGTAAGGGATTGAGCACGCTCCGGTCGCGGGGGTGTGGTGTCGTCTTCCTTGGCCAGTTTCCTCGCAATATCCACATACGTCGTTCTTTTTGACACAGATATCGTGCGAGTCACTCTTGCCGTTGCAAGCGTAGCAAATGCTTCGGGTATTTACTGCCATGAATTGTGCTCTCACTGCTAGTGGCACTCCGCATTCGCTCATTGAGTGTTTCTTCATCGGATTTCCAAATATGTTACTTCCGCAACATCCGCAGATCCCTTTTCCTTTTTCGTTGGTCTCTGCTTTCGGCATCTGGTGGCTTCTCATTTTCCCAAACCATTCGGTGAACTGTTGATCTTGCAGCCAGGGGCATCTTCGCAAGATTTCCTTCAGTAGTTGTTCGGTTGGAGGAAGAATATTATACTCCACCGCAGCGATCAGTCCATCCGGTTTCGGTAGTTTCGGAATTGTGATTCTTCTGGTTGCTCCGATTGTGCTGGCTTGAGCTCGTTGCTGTGGTCCCGGTTCTCCTCTCGGGATCATTTTTCTCGATCGGTGTTATGGGTGCTTTTGTACTGAAACACATTCTAATATGTACCAAGAACACAATTGTTTGGAGAGTAACGGGTTTTAGGTTTTTGAGAGAGTATTCAGAGCTTACCTTGAGGGGGTTACGGATTTTATTTGTACTAAATATTAAGCTATTAGATAGGCGGTTTGGCCTTAGAGGTCTGACCTCTACGTGACATGTTATACTAACCTATGATTATATACGTGAATGGGACTAACTATTGGTAGAAGATTAAATTTGATTGACTAGGAAGTGACTAATTATAACTAAGGCGTCCCAAAGATATGATTAATACTTAAGCTAGTTGTGAATTGTATACTTAATCTAATACTTAATGATAGACCCCGTATAGTCTAGGTAGATTTTAGACATGGTGCCCTGATTGGTTAAGAGATGAGAATTGTCGTTACCAATTTCCTTTGGCTTTACATCAGCTTTCGGGATTCTGGCACAACAATTTGAGACTACACCTTCTTACGAAGGCTGCAATAAAGAGTTATGATTCTGCTGTACTGCAGACAAATTTAGAGATAGGATTGATGAGTTTCTACTTTAGAAGTAGACAAGTGTTTGGAAGATAGGAAAGCAAATGGATGAGGGTGAATTGGCAAAATGTGAATAAATGAAATATTCAGGGCGTTCAAACTCCGTAATGATCAGCAAAAACAGTTCAAACATTGGTTATTAACTATTGTTTATGAAATACAAATAACAATTTTCTCATCCAGTCTCCTTTATCCTCCTTCTTCTTCTTAGCGTTCTCCTCCATTTCTTCCTCGCTTCTCCGGCGTCATCTCCACAATTACTTTCATCTCTTCCGGATCCTTCTTCTGTCGTTTTACGAAGATTGGTGGTGTCCCGTGGACTCTTGACAATGTCATCGGGTTTTCCCTCTTACGAGGTGATCTTTGACGACTTGCGGCTTGTGACGGGAATTGGATTCTCTCTGCTATGGTGGGACTGGCTGTGGTCCATCCTGTGTGAGCTACAGTCCTCCACGTCGTCGACATGGGATTTGTGTTCGGTTGCATGTACACGAATGGCATGTTCTGAGGTTGTTGTTGAATTCGGTTCATGAATGGAGGTGCTTGCTCGACGCTTGGTGGGAAGTTCGGTTGGAAGAACAGTTGTTGCATCGTCTGCAGTGGTTGGCTCGACGGAAGCGGACGTCGTGCTGGACCAAGCGATTTTTCTTGTCTGAATGTTCTCGTTTCGAATCGTTTTGGTCCGACTTCTTTCATCATCGTTTTCTTCCGGTTCTGATCCTCCTCCTTCGCTATCATCAACTTTTTGGCTTCTTCTTCCTCTTGTTTCTTCTTCTCTTCTTTTCTTGCTCTGGCTTCTCCTTGACGTTGTCTTTCAGCCTCCTCATTCATCGCCTTCTTCTCTTCTTTTAATTTTCTTGCTAGGACCGCCTGTTGTCGATCTTCGTCTCTCTTCTTCTTTCGAGCATTCTCTCTTTCGGCTAGTTCCGATGCTTTGGACATTTCGCTGGCGCAGGTTTCCAACTCTCGCTCCGCTCGCTCTTTTCGCTCTTTCATCGAGTTCAAAAGTGAACGAAGACGGTCGTTGTTTTCAGTGAAGCTGCTTCTGATGCGTTCTTCCGTTTTGTTGAAGTTTTTGTTGTTCGTTGTGACGTGTCTTCTGCAGTTTCAATCGCTTCACGAATTGTTTCGCTTTCCGCTGCTTTTTTTGTCTCGTCCTCCAATTTCTCCGCATACTTTTTCAGCTCCTCCACTTCTCCTTCCATTCTCATCTCTGCCTGTACAATTCTATCGCTAAACACCATTGAAAGTTCGTCGAGTTCATCTTCCCATGATACTGGCTTTGGTCTTCCACCTTCCATCGGGGACTCTGTGCTTGTCACCTGAATTACTTAACTTTTTCGACTTTACATCAGTCTCAAACGAGTAATAGCGGGTTTATAATCAGGTACAATGTAACGTCCGTATGTTCGTGGAATTCGAAAGACTAGCCAATCGGAACATAATTGTCGGTTGGTTTACATAACCGTCCAACCGTTACGTCCGATCAACTTTCTGGGTTGAATATGAGCTTGATTGTTTCTTTGCTCCTTTGATCATCTTTTGAGGTCAATCGGATGTCATGAAGTGATGATCGGGTTTACTCCAATTTGGTTTGTATGATCACGTCCTGTGTACATACTTCGAGTCGTTTCTTCTGCGGGTATCCGATTGAAGAATCGATAATGCTTGGGTTGCGTATCCAATACGCTTCCTAGCATTGTTTTCGGTCGTCTCTCGACTTCCTCCTGCTGGTCGCTGCCACGATCGATCCGAGCCCTATGCGAACCACGATTCAGCAGGTGATGCTCATCCTCCAGATGCCTGGCGCACTCCTGGGTACTTGGCTGTACTCTGGATTCAGCATCTCGGGGGCTGAATGATGTATTGTGTGCTCCTGCATCACATTGCCTTTGCTTTGAAGTCCTCCGACGCATCGTTCTTCTTCTCCGCGTTTCGGGCGTCTCCGATAGCTACTCTTCGACGTCCTCCTGTTGGTTGTTGCCACGATCAATTCGAGCCCAATGCGAATTACAAGTCAACAGGTGTATACCCTCATCGCAGGTGCCTGGCGCACTCTCGGGTACTTGGCTGCCCTGGAATCGGTACCGTGGGGGCTAGTTGATAGTTTGTACCCTTTTGGGTGTACATTGCCTTCGCTTTGGAATCCTCCGGCTGGCCATCGTTTTCCTCTGCTTCGGTCGTCTGCGGTCGTGATCCGTATGACGCCGCCTGTTGGTCGCTGCCACGATCGATCCGAGCCCAATGCGAATCGCGAGTCAACAGGTAGTGCTCATCCTCCAGATGCCTGGCGCACTCATGGGTACTTGGCTGTACTCTGGATTTAGCACCTCGGGGGCTGATGATGTTTTGTGTGCTCCTGCACACGTCGTTTTTGCATTAGAGTCCTTCGACGCATCGATCTTCTCCTCTGCTTGGGGTTTTGATTTCAAGTTGCCCGCGTACGAATACGGGGTGATAGGGTCCTGATAAAATAAGACGACAAAGAACACAGTTTCTTACAATAAATTTACTTTATTGCAAGAAAATAAAATAAGAGAGCGTAACTTACAAAACAAAAGTCAAAAGCACAAACGCTAAAATTAGAACTAACTCTGAAAGCCAACCGACTTCAGAAACTACCTTTGCCACGTGGAGTACACGTGTCCACGTGAACTGACGCGCTGAGGTTACGGTAGGCGCGTGAGCTTTTGGCGGAGTGTCGTTGCGTATTTATTGTGAGGACTCGGAGACTACAGGGTTATGAGGGTACCTTGCCACCGGCAACTTCCCCCCCCTTTACAGAAACCGGGCCCCGACCGGTTCGAGTACTCTCACAGATACGACTTACATTCTTCTCCCCTTATCTCACACCACCTAGCCTAAACTCAGTCACACCACCCTAACATCAAAATAATCAAAAATTTGTCTTTAGGAGACCTCAATGCAAAATGCTACCCTAATTTTACACTACTACTAAAACAACAAAACAATTAACAATTTGGATTGTCCATCAAGATGACATCAATGATGACTCCATTTGTTCTCCTTTGTCCGTGGCTCCGAAGTCACCGACTCCTTTCTCAGCTTGGCCACCACCAAATTCTCCGTCGTACTCTCCTCCAGGAACTCCAGCAGTTGTTCCACCGTTTTGAACTTATCGCCTGTTTTGCCACTCGCAGACGAATCGTTCCACTTCACATTCCCGGCAGTTATCCAACTCCGTCTCCAACTTTCCACCGATCCCGAGCTTGCACCATCCATTTTGTATGGAATGACCGTGATCTCCTTCACCTCCTCAGCTAACTTTCGCACCAAGTCACCTAACTTTTGGTTCGTCTCCTCGTCCTCCGTGAGCTCTAACAAGAATACGATCGATTCTACATTCGCAAAATCGAATTTATCCTTCCACGTTTCCAGCGCACTTTTCCGATACTCAAAGATGGATTTTCCCTTCACGCCGATTCTCGGAGTTATGAGAATCTTCGATTCTCTAATCACCGTCTTCTTTGGCTTCATCCCTTCTTTTTTCTCCTCCGTCACTGTATCCACAGCGATCTCCTTGCTCTTCTCCGCCGTTTCCCTGTACGGATTCCTGTTTTCCACACTGATTCCCAGATTTCCTACCATGAAAACCTTCTTCTCCTCACTACTCGTTTTTTCGTCACCCGTCACTGTTTCCACAGCGATTTCCTGGGCTTCCTCCCGCAAGCCATTCGGCTTACGCTCCTCCTGATCCAGCTTCTTCCTCAGTTTCGTCAGCGCCTTCTCCAGCTTCCTGACCTGAGCCTCAGCCACCTCCTTTTCTCTCTGAATTTTCCGGATTTGCTCCCCGAGCATCTCCTTTTCTCTCTGGCTTTCTCGGATTTGCTCCCCGAGCATCTCCTTTTCCTCATTCCAGCACTCCGTCAACAAGTTCTCCTCGACTTGCACTTGCGCTGCCTTCGCACACGCCTCTCTCAACTCTTCCACCGATTCGAGCTTGAACTCTCTCATAACTCGAATCACCGATCGCGGCCATTCATCTCCTCCGATTTCTTCGAACTTTTCCAACAACTCTCTGTGGAAAATTCTCATCGGCTCCAGAATCGCATCCGCTTCCTGTTCGCTGCATTTTGCTGTCAACTCCCCGAGTTGCAACCTTGTCTCGTCCTCCACTTTGACGCTGCTAGCGATAAGTTTAGTGAACTTCTTCACTTTCTTTCTTCTCTCCTTCACGCTCATTTGAGTTTCCACAACAATCATCCGATCGTCGTCTACTTTCAACGTTGACTGCTTCGACGATGTTTTGTCGCTCATCTTCCGCGTTGTCGTCCGTAAACAAAGTTTTTATTCAAAAACTGTCTACTTTTCGTTGATTTTCAATCGACGAAGATTACTTCGATTCTTCGGAGAATTCCTCCAAGTTTCCACGTTATCCAACGAAAGAAACTGTCAAAAACCAGTAAATAATTCCTCCGTTTATTCAAACCGAAGAAAAATAAACCAGAAAATTACAGAAAAACAAGGAAGAATAACGAAAAACGATTGACACGGTTCGGCCCCCAAGTTGCCCGCGTACGAATACGGGGTGATAGGGTCCTGATAAAATAAGACGACAAAGAACACAGTTTCTTACAATAAATTTACTTTATTGCAAGAAAATAAAATAAGAGAGCGTAACTTACAAAACAAAAGTCAAAAGCACAAACGCTAAAATTAGAACTAACTCTGAAAGCCAACCGACTTCAGAAACTACCTTTGCCACGTGGAGTACACGTGTCCACGTGAACTGACGCGCTGAGGTTACGGTAGGCGCGTGAGCTTTTGGCGGAGTGTCGTTGCGTATTTATTGTGAGGACTCGGAGACTACAGGGTTATGAGGGTACCTTGCCACCGGCAACTTTCAAGTTGGCTCAGGGACTATCAAAACCTTCGTTTGATCCTTCGTAGTCGAGTCTGCTTACCATCAGCTGCTTGGTCTGCACTCGGCTTCTTTTCTTTTCGGATCGGGAGTCTTCTCGTCGACTTGATTTTATTCTTGTCGTTGCAAGCTTCGTTTGTGAACCAATGACGATGACTGTCGGCTTCTTTCCTTACTGTCTCCGTGTCTCTTCCTTTTCTCCCTTTGGTCATTTTTGCTGGTACTTCGACACTTTCGATTCTTCGTTACGGTGAGCACGGTGCGATACGCGTGACGCTATCATTTCCATCATGACAACGCCACCTCTCACCGGCTCAACTGACGGCCTCCTCGTTTTCCATCCATACTTTGACTTCTTTGTGGCTAGGGGCAGGTGAGACTTTTCGGAGATGTCAGTTACAGCCCGACAGAGCTCTTACATGTCATACCTTTCCATTGATACTCCTTGTTGTGGTCCGTGTTTCCTCCTCTGCTCCACTGATGTTGTCGGCTTGACGGCTTCTTTCTTGGAAAAAAATTGTTTTCCATTTCCGGTCGCATGCACCATGTGGCGGATATAGGTTTAGCCAGTGGATAACTAAATATCCGTCATTATTTGAAGCTGCAGAGAGGAAGGTTAGATTGACTCTTGGAATATTTGTGGAAGATAAGAATGAAGTAGTTCAATCATTATTTATTGATTCTTGCTTTGGTCACATCAATATATTGGGGATTTCCTAGGTGAATCTTCCTTGCCAAGGGAAGTAGCTTTGTGAGTTGCTTTGGTGGTTCAAGATGGTGATTCCTCGGTTGACAGGAAGATGTTGGTCCCTCTCCTCCAAGGATGTTGATGAATATCAGCAATAGTTGGTTAGTGGAAGCACTGCATTGGCGACATGAGTTGATGACGACGGTGTAACACCGTTGGGTGAAAACGTGAAGACTGAAGTTAATGTGGTCGAGTCTAACGTAAATATCCGACACTATTTGGCAAGTTGCAAACGCGCCCTGTTGCACCACTTGTACGCCCACACCACACATATAGGGACCTGCCGCACCCTCCTGTTTCAGTCACAGGTAAACCGCTAAGTCCCAAAAACGGGTCTTCGGCGGCGGAAAAAGCGCTGGCGGCTTAATAACGGGCCAATAACCGGTGAGCGACCGCTAAAGTCCCAATGGCGGCTTAATAACCGATGAGTGACAATGTTGGGGAACATTACAGAAATTGTGTTAGAGATGGAATTTTGTGAAAATATTTTGGGAGGTGGGTCCTATTAGATAGAAGATTCATTCTTTATTTCGTTTTTTCATGAATATGGATTTTATTTTTGGCGGCTTAAAAACGGCTTAATGACGGCTGAACAGCCGCTGGCGGCTGAATCACTGGTCAGGGACGGGTTAATAACCGGTGAGTGAAGCGCTGGCGGCTAAACGGCGGCTTAATAACCGGTGAACGACACTGTTCCAAGACAGAGTTTGAGTTGGAATTTCAAGAAACTATCACACTGATGGATACATTCCGTATCTAAATTCTTTACTCTATCTTCCTAGATTGTTCCCCAGTGACTAATTCATCATACAAATAAGCGGTTATAATTGTGAGACCTGTAATACAGGAGCACATACTAGTATGCATACTGACCATAAAACAATGAATTACCGTATTGCCAGTGATAGAGACATCATCCAGAAGTATAAGTTCAACGCAGTATAACTCGAATCCAAGAAGAGATATCAAAAAGTTTCCAACTGACAAAATATAGATTGATACAAATAAAATGTTTCATCAGTTGAAGAAAAGTTTGTAACTAAGATGCTATTCGAGATACAGTACTGGCCATAAAGAATGCAACACTTGCAATTTTTGTGGAAAATGGTCAACTTTGTGAGTGTGAGGCGGCTTCCCTGATGGTATCACAACATCGATTGTTTATGGAATGAATAGATCACAAGTAGTGCTTCTTTTTTGTAGTTAACAACTTTTTTGTAAGAGTACATCCTAAGAAGTTATCAATCTTCAAAGAAATTTATTCAATTGCTGCCTTTTATGGTGATGTTTACATATACTTCCTGTAACTTCTTAGGATATGCTCGTACAAAAAAGTTGTCAACTACAAAAATGAAGCTCTACTTGTGATCTATACACTCCATTAAAAATCAATATTGTGAGGCTATCAAGGAGGTCGTTTCACACTCACAAAGTTAACTGCTTTCAACCTAAACTGCATGTGTCGCATTCCTTATGGCCAGTACCGTATCTCGAATGCCATCTCAGTCATGAACTTTTTCTCAACCGATGAAGCATTGCATTTGTATGAAACTATACTTTGTCAGTTGGAAACTTTTTGATATCTCTTCTTGGAACCAGGTTATACTGCTTTGAACTTAGACTTCTGCATGTGACTCTTTCACTGGTTATACGGTAATTCAAATCAATGTTCAGAGTTATTGAAATGCCTCTCTGTTACAATTTCCGGTTTCAGTATATTTAAACATTCGAACTTTCACTGCTTTTCTCAACTATTTGATCTTTTTCGGCATCTCTTCAACATTCAAGTTTCAATCCAAGCCTCCGTTTTCAGCGAAAAGCCGCAACGACACTCCGCTATTCCGGCGTTCGCATTAAATCTTCACCGCCGCCGCTCGAATTATTTTTCAATAAAAACGTTTATTTTTCTTCGAATTTTATGTTTTTCTTCATTATTTGTTGATTTGTTACATTTCGTTAAGGTAATTGATCAATCTTGATTACTATCCGCTTACTACCCGTTGCATAATTACTCCATTATTCATTTTCTAGGCTAATCGAGACAAAGACTGATGGCGCCACGCTTCTCTACACAATATGGAGGATGTTTCCGCCGTCGGAGGACAGAAAAGGTTTGTTATCGCATAAATCCGATTATAGTTCTATGAAATTTAACTGTTCTTTTACAGAAGCTGACGTCTTGCGCCCGAGAAAACCAACAGTCATGACTACGAAACGTTTTCGATGGGAAATTGAGAGACAACGACGACGTTTTTCTCATTAAATAAAGGTATTTTTATTTCTTTATCAAAGAAAATAAGCGTAGTTATTTAGGACAAAACATCGTCAAAAACACCGCTCCTAATCGGGATCGAACGTCTGCCTCAAAGGAGTTTGTTACACCATTCAGCAGAATTCAACAAGCTAAAGGAGAAATCTATGTGAGTAACTATTGGACTTCGAGCAAATTTTACTTATTTAGTTTCAGATTCAACAAACAATCTTCGCCAAAAAAGGATTCTCTCGCGTGAAAGTCAAAACACCGATTGGACAATTCTACACTTGGAACGAAACGTTGAGAAGAGATGAAAACGAGTCAAATGGAGTCGAAAGCCAAGAATATTTTAATTTCTAATTTTCTTCTTTCTTTTTTTCCTTTTATTGTATTCTTGTTTTTTCTTATAATAAACAATAATTATTCTACCATGTGTTCCGAAACTACCGGGGAAAGGGGACTATTGGGAAAAGTGCGCCGGGTGAAAGTTGGTCCGGCGCCGGCTAAACGTTGGCCCGGTGGCGGCTAAAAGTTGGTCCGTCGGAGGCTCGCAACTTCAGCCTCCGTATGTTCGCCGCTCGGCAACTTGCGAGCCGCCGACGGCCCGTTTTTGGGACTTAGCGGTTTACCTGTGGTGTCTCGGTGGCTCAGTAGGGTGACGGCGCTGCCGGTAGTCAGTAGGTGTTGGGTTCGAACCCATGCTGGTGAAATCGCTTTTTTGATATTTTTTAAACATTAATTCTCAATTTTTCAATAAATTAAAAAGATTTTTTCTGCTTTTTAGGCCTTAGGACAGATTTTAGCACACATTGTTACTATTTTAGACAGATTTCTACTTTGTGTCTTTATTCGAGTTCCTACTAAACGTTTTGGTATTTTCTCGGTGTGTTTTTCTGAAAATTCATAATTATTAAAATGTATAAAAAACATATTAACCTTTTCTAAAATTTTAAACATTTCAAATCACATTTTTTCATTTAGTTTCGCAGTTCTCTTTTTAAACTGTCGCGTTTCGGTCTTTCCCGCGTGGAGTACACGAGAGGTTCATTGGGGCGCGTTTGCAACTTGCCAAATAGTGTCGGATATTTACGTTAGAGTATGTGGTCGAGCGGCCAACGAACGATAGTGAAGTTGGCGCTTGAACTCGAATCTTGGCGGTGTGTCGATAGGGCGCGTTTGCATTGTCCTTTGCATTGTAGGTTTGAAGCTTCTTTGGATTGCTTGGCAAGGTTGATTAGGGGAAAGATGAAGATAATAAAGGGCCACGAAAGGAATGAATAACGGGTATAATTGTGGCAATAGTAGAGCAAAGAATGGGTCAAGTTAAAGGGGAAAATGTGATAGAAAGAGGGAATTGTGACCAAAGGGAACAATGAGTGATGAATGAACATATTTTAGTAAAACATTTGTAGGTGAGTGAACAGAATAACAATTGGTTAATACGAATCTGGATTACATGAAAGTCGGGGATATATCTTGGGTGTATATCCACGACACTCCCCCCCCATACTTGCAATCCGAGCCGACCCGGGCCGACGGTTTTTATTAAATAACTTTCTTCATAAAAATCGTATCGAGTTGCTTAATAGCTCAAATTATAGGTATTTGGACCTGTTATCAGACAAAATGAAAACAAACTTCGCAGAAATTCCACAGAAGCCCCGTCCCGGCTAAAACCGCTGTCGGCCAGGCCCGGGGCCTCTGTGGATTTTCTGCGAAGTTTGTTTTGATTTTGTCTGATAACAGGTCCAAATACCTATAATTTGAAGCAACCCGATACGATTTTTTTGAAGAAAGTTATTTAATAAAAACCGTCGGCCCGGGTCGGCCCGGATTGCAAGTATGCCTCCCCCGGGTGCCTCCCTCCATTTTTCTTCAGATACGCGTAGTGTGAAGGGAGTGCATCAGAAAGAAATATCTAGAAAAGGATAGTTGGGGAGAAGGTAGAAGAATACGCAATATATTGAGAACAGTATCCCAGAAAAAAGGGATCTTTAATTTGACAAGACAATGTTTTCTGAATGTACAGTGAGTGTACCCTATGAACATAATTGATGTACCCTTTGATCATTACACCGATGTACTCTTTGATTGCATGTAAGATGTGCCCTATGATAACACCTCCGAGATGTACCCTATGATCCAGTGTGCCCTCTGATTCAAGGTACCCTATGATCACGATGTACCCTTTTTGGATGTACCCCTGGATTATGGGCCCCCGTGGGAACCCTATCACTTTCCCATGCTTTTTTTGGATTTTTCTCTAGTTCTCCTTATTTTGCTCACTATTACGCACTTTCCCATAGCTGCCATGGGAACCTCCCTCTAAAATTTAGGTCAGCGGTTTTTACTGAACGATTTTCATTTCAGATTTCGTGCTTCTTCTCGTGAGTTCGTGCTTCTGGTGTTGTTCGTGCTTCTGTCACCTCTCAATTTTTTTTCAGAAAAGTTTAACTCTGAATTTTTCCGTAAACACAGGGGTGAGCGACGCAAGGTGGCTTAAATGCGCTCCGTCGCTCGGCGGTTGGCACGGTGCCAAAAACAGACTTGGCTGAGTGCCAAGTTCAAATTTAGCGTGTGTTTGTCGTATCTTTCACTGAAAAACGCGACGCACACGCATTGCGACTCGCTCGGTAAATTCAAATCTTTTCGTTGCGGACCTTACGTCTCGCACCCCTGTGCGTAAATCTCCTTCCTCCCGTGGTTCAGTCTATATTTTTTCAGATTTCGCTTGCCTTCTTCCGGCTTCGTCTTCATGCTGCGTCCAAAGTAACGTTTTCGCGGAAAAGGTGTCCAAAGTAGCCATTTCTTTTCCGCGTTTTCCTCTGCGCCTTTAAGGTAATCGCGGCGAGACCTGCGTATTTTTTTAGGAGGAAATTCAAAAAAAGTTTAATTTCGAAAATTTAACTTTCCCTCCTAAAACAATGCGCTGGTCTCGCCGCGATTACCTTAAAGGCGCAGAGGAAAACGCTGAAAAGAAATGGCTACTTTGGACACCTTTTCCGCGCGGATTTTCCATGAAAAAGTTACTTTGGACGCAGCATCAGGTCTCCCGGTGGACTGTTCTTCACAAACTTCGATTCTTCCCCGCAAAGAGCCAACACCTTCCAATTAAATGGATATAACAAGTATACAAAAACATTTTTTATTTTTCCAACGTAAAGTTGTTGATAAATAAATAATTAAACTTTATTAAATTTAAATAAATTTCCACTTCGCGCTGATATTCTTCTTCCACGCTGATATTCTTCTTCCACGATAATTTTAGCCGAGTTTGAAGAGTGTGTCCTGGACGCGATCCACAGCACCCTACGCCTCCAATGCGCCAGAGAGGTGCTGCTTTTTGTGCGTCAGAAATGCCGTTGGCGCGTGAGGCGTGCATACCGTAAATTTAACATTTTCATATTGTCGAAATAAAAAAAGTGATACCCGGTGTTTGCGGACTTAGTGCAAAATTTTAAAAATTAGCACTAAGTCCGCAAACACCGGGGTATCACTTTTTTTATTTCGACAATAATTCGAAAATCAAATTTTCGTCTAAAATTTCTGTAAAAAATGATTATGTTCGGAAAAATTCATAAATTTATCGAATTAGACGTTCAAGGGAAATGAGAAAACACTGAATTTTCGAGAGAAAGTACGATAAATAAAGTCATTCGTTTGTTGTCATTCGTTGTTGAAATAACCTGAAAGAATATTCGGCGGCGAAGTATTATGAATTCATTTTTATCTGTGCATGGGAAGACCGCGCCGCACTCGCGCGGCGGCCACGCCCACTCCCATTTTAACGCTGCGTTCCATTTTTGAACACTGTCGCAAAAAATGGGCGTGGCCGCCGCGCGAGTGCGGCGCGGTCTTCCCATGCACAGATAAAAATGAATTCATAATATTTTCTGAAATTTTTCAACTAACCGCTCGTTTCGATACGTTTGACGGGAAATATCTGGAAAATTAAATATTTGTAAAACTATTGAAGAGTTTTTATTTAATTAAGATTAATAAAATAGAAAAGAAACGCAATGAATTTCATTATAAAGGCAAAAATTCAAAAAAATAAAATGCTGAAATACGAGAAACACTGAGTAAAAACGAGAGACGCAGAGACACCGCTAAAGCGCCAATGCACGCATAGTACGCCTTGTTGACAGATCGACGTCACAAAGCTCCCCAGGATTTTGGAGGTGTAGGAACCAGTGAGATTTGCTCTTTTGCAGTTATGCGTTATTGCTCATCCTTAATTTTTCAACTTCGAAACCTGCAAAAACAGCAAATCTACAAATCAACTTTGGCCACCGCAGATTTGTCGTTTTTGCTTTTTGTAGCTACTTTGGCCGCACCATAAAGCATATGAAAAAATTTGAAATGAACTTACTTCATTGGCGACCTGTGAAACTTGTTTTTTGAACCTTTGTAGCATGTGTTCTGGAAAACAACAGGTCATCAGACGATTTAATTAATCGTGGTGAATTGAATGGAACAGTGATTAAAAGCTATTAAAACCTGAAAAAGACCAGTTCGATACGAAAATTGTGCGCATAGAAGAAGCACAGGGGTGCAAAGCGCAAGGTCGCGTAAATGCGCTGCGTCGCACAGCGGTTGGCACGATGCCAAAAAACGACTGGGCGGAGTGCCAAATCCAAGTTTATCGTGTGTTTGTCGTATCTTTTGATAAAAACGCGACGCGACCGCAGCGCGACCTGGCCGGTAAATTCAAAACTTTTCGTTGCGGACCTTACGTCTCGCACCCCTGTGAAGAAGACATCAGTAGCATCACTCTGCTCAAATTTCTCCATATCTGAACACCTGTTAACGATTTCAGCCACAAAGAAACAAGATAATTAGTCGGATCTGTGCTATCCATGACACGAGATAAATAATAATTAAAACATTTATTAATACAAATAAAATTTAATTTATTCTTACAATATTTTTATAAAATTTAATTTTTAGGACTTTCGAAAGAAAGCTTTCTTTTTCGCAAAAGTAGCAACAACACTCCGGAATTACGCTTGCCGTTTCTCTTTCCTCCGCTGTTATTCCCAAACACTCCTGT
This sequence comes from Caenorhabditis latens, assembly GCA_002259235.3. Taxonomy (NCBI): domain Eukaryota; kingdom Metazoa; phylum Nematoda; class Chromadorea; order Rhabditida; family Rhabditidae; genus Caenorhabditis; species Caenorhabditis latens. Next base: position 9,989,510 of record CM056092.1, on the reverse strand, counting down.
CAGTGGTCTCGCCACGTTTTTTATTTTTGGAGTTACGGCGTTCCTCCCTCGTAACCCCAAAACCCCTCTTCCTACGCCGTTAAATACCTCAAAAGAATTTGCTGAGGTTCTCAGCGTTTTGAAACGGAGAAACAGCGGCGAAGGGGTGGAGAAACACGGGAGAATAGCGGTGATGAGTAGCTTGCCACCGCGGTTCTCCTCCCTTCCTCCACTGCTTCACCCGCTCGTTTTTGGTGAGAGGGAGCGCGCTTGCTGACACTTTTTCTTGCCCCGAGACCCCACAAATTCCGAGGAAAAAAACTCCTGGGAAACGAACTCCTGGGAAAAGGGCGTGGTTTAAACTGCAACTGCCGCACGAGATTTTCGCAATACTGCCGCACACACTTTTACTTTTTTCTCTCATTCTTCCCACTCGTTCTACTTTTCGGATTTAAACATTTTTTTGTATATATATTTTAAGTTCTTTAAAAAAATAATTCATATAATGTAAAATTGTAACAAAACTTAAATAAAATTAACAAGTAACAATATTCGTTCAAATTATTAACTATTCATCATCAGTGATAAGCTTTTGGAATCTCCATCCACGGAAATATTTTCTCGCTGAAAGAATCAAAGTCTGCGTAATTGAACATGACCGCTCTTAGAAAGACTGTATTTTTGTAGAGAGGAATGTTGCGTCCAGCCCTGTTTTGTTTGTTTCTTTGAAGTTTTGCGTCTCTCAGAATGGACTCACAAGGGAACCTTTTAAGTGGGACCTAATGCCAGCAAAAACGACCTATACAGGGTGAAAGAGCATGTTTGAAAACCTATAAATCAACTTTCAAAAGTTGCTTACGTGACCTGTAAGTGGCTGAAATCTCGACCTGAAAATTGACCAATTTTACCATTGATTTGCTGTATCTCCTACCACGTTTGTAAAGACTACGGCGGCAGTATAAAAACGTGTTCGAGTGGCGCAGGTGGTTAGAGCATAGAAGGAGAAAAGTTTTGCCCTGGTTCGACCCCCGCACAATTTTTTCTTTTTTTTGTTGATTTTTCCCACTTTTTTTCAGTGATTTTTTAGAATCTATCATATAAGTTTTTTGTACCACCACCAACGTGATTCCCTTCTGAATCCATTGATGATTATGAGAAATTTCTGCCAGTTGACAGATGAAAGTGCTGAAATTTATAATTTATGATAGATTCCAAAAACTCATTGAAAAAAAAGTGGGAAAAATCAACAAAAAAAAAGAAAAAATTGTGCGGGGGTCGAACCAGGGCAAAACTTTTCTCCTTCTATGCTCTAACCACCTGCGCCACTCGAACACGTTTTTATACTGCCGCCGTAGTCTTTACAACCGTGGTAGGAGATACAGCAAATCAATGGTAAAATTGGTCAATTTTCAGGTCGAGATTTCAGCCACTTACAGGTCACGTAACACGGTGAGAGGTTCATCGAATCGAGGCAGAGCGCACTTGCGCAACACGTGGGCGAGAGGGCGGCGCGAGAGAGACGCAGAGAAACGAGAGAAAAAAATTTTCAACTGAAAATTCAGTTTTTCGTCAATTACAGCTCAGAAAAAAATAATTCCGGTTTCTAGTGTTGCAAGCCGTGTTGTTGGCGTAATTGTGAATATTTTGATTATAAAATGACCTGCGTTGGTGGAGTTTGCACAAAGTTATCACCGTTTTCCCATTTACTACTGAAAATTGAAAAAATAGCCAGTTTTTCACATTTTTCTCGAAAATGAAGTCTCGATGCAAACTCACGTTTGCAAGATGGATAGACCCAATCACTGTCGACATTTTAATCACAAAACTGTTCGATAATACTCAAAACTAATGGAGTTAATACATTTTTTGTGAACAGCTGACTGTAATCACAATCCCGAAAAACACCGATTTCTCATCGAAATCGGTGTTTTTCATAGTTCTTTTGGACTGAATAATCATAAAAGTAGTTTTGAAGTTGCTTTTCAGCAATTTTTGCTTGAAAATCTAGAAATTTGAAAAAAAAATTGAAAATTTTTTTTTCAAAATTTTTTAAATTTTGACTTTTTATGATTTGTTAGTCATTAGTAGCTACTCAGAACCTTAAATTGGTCAATTTTCTTGCATTTCCTCAGAGTATTCCATTTTTAATCGAAATTCAATTATTGTAGGCTTGCAAATTTCTGAATCGAGAAATGCGCCAATGATCGAGTAGTGCGCAAGCAGCTTTGCACTTTCGATGAACCTCTCACCGTGCGTAAGCAACTTTTGAAAGTTGATTTATAGGTTTTGAAACATGCTCTTTCACCCTGTATAGGTCGTTTTTGCTGGCATTAGGTCCCACTTAAAAGGTTCCCTTGTCAGTCCATTCGATGGATTTTCGGATAGTTGTTTTAATTTGAGCATAGTCATTTTGATGAAACAGTCTCTGGAAAAAAAAATCGACTTATCTGTTCGCTAATTTTATTATGTGAGTCATTAAAAAGCTTGCCTGATACTGAGAGAAGGCTTGCTCGCTAGGATTATTTGTAAAATCCATCCCATTCATGGCTCTTTCGCGACAATTCCAAAAATCCGGTGAATATCTAGGATTCACTCCAAAATATGTTCTCTCAAGATAGACAAAAAAATCTGCAATTCTGATGTTTTCTACAGAATTTAATTATATTCCGAACCGTTAATTTTGCCATGAGTGTTTTTGGTTCTAGTACGAAGTAATCGGAACCAAAGATAGATCTTTTCTTTCGGAGCAAAAGCGAGTGTATAGAGAGATTTCAAAAGTCTCTGAAATATAGTACTTTTTGCTTCCTCATATCCAATATCTGGAATAAAAGACAATTATGTCTCACAACTCGTTTTCTTTTCATTACGTTTTTGCATATTTTTTAGCAAGGCCACTTTCCAGTGTCGATGACATCCGAAAAGTTTGGCTTCAGGCCATACTGTTTCGGCAGCACGAATGGCCGCTGCCTCGAAATCTGATGAATATTGATTGAAGAGAACTTGAGTTATTTCCTACCGCTAAAAATGAATTTGGGTTCCAACCCTTCTACTTTCGCAGCAAAGAAAAGTTTTACGTATGTTTCTGTTTTGGCAGTTTGAAGCAAGCTGAATATCAATGGGATAGTACTGTCGCTTTCATTGTTCTAAAAAAGAAATCTTAAACGTCTTTTGCTTTTTGTAGTCTTTACTCTAGTAGTGATAGCGTAGACTTGACGGTAGTTATTTGGGACCTCACTATACTTTCCATCCAAATTAATCGTCTCCGTTTTGAAATATTCGTCTAGGCCATCAACTCTCCAACCGATAATAATATCATCATCTTTATCAAATGTTCCGGATGAATCGATAATTCTGCGAGCTCCAACAAAGTAGGACTGATCAAGTGAGGGAGGAAAACAATTTGTCGATCTTCTGTGCAACATTGAATCTATTTTTCTACTGATCTGCTCCTGGAAAATATTTTGTCTAGGTAAAGCTAACTGTTTCATTTACATTCGTTTTAAGCAAATGTCCCACATCGTACTTTTCTGCTTCCTTTGTAGCTATGGAATAGATGTTATTTTTAGATGTATCAGATGTTATTAAAACAATAGCCAGTTTTCGCATTACGAGTTGAATCTGAAAGCCTTAATGAAAAAATGTGAGTTTCTCTTGTTCTACCGCGATTTCACTTCTTCTGCTCCCATGATCACACTCTTTGTGGATATTTACTGTTCCCGTTTTATTCTCGATGCGGATCGATCCTGGACATACTTTTCGAGCTTCATGAAGGAATGTGCACCTAAAAGTTCTGTTTTTTCTTAAAATCAATTTCTAATTGGAACCTTGCAGTGATGCCTCCTTTTTTATTTTCTTCATGTGGTCTGTACATTTGATTTTGGAAAATAATCAAGGGGGCGTTTCTTTGTGTCGATAGGCTGCAATGTGAAGGAATGATTTCATGATGAGTGAATATTTCGGTTTTTAAACCCTGACCATTTCTCGGAACTACCAGTATTGAGTATTTCAGGCATGCACTCTAATTTTCCTCTGGATACTTGATGCGGGTTTGGCGTATAGTATGAGAGAACACGTACTACGTCTTCTTTTCTGAACATAAAATTATGAAAACTAATAATTATTATTCAGAGCTATACTTGTTGGTCAAAAACCCACGTTGAGTCCCAGGGTACCTATGCAAACGCGCTCTGAAAAAGACATGGTCCGCAATACGTGGCGGTGAACATTAGAATCAATTTTCCTACAGAAAATTTTAGGATACGTGAAAATATTTCATTTTCCACGTAGTTTCTCGTTAGAGCGTGTTCGCATAGGTAGCCTGGGACTCAACGTGAAAACCATGGTTTGGACACATCGTCACCATCAGCACTATCAAAATAAGCATCGGAACTTTGATCTGAAAGAAAACTTCTTTGTTGCAGGTTTATTTTTCAGAATAACGTCTCACAAAGGAGATTAGCAGGATCGCATTCTTGATCGCTGTGAGATGCTATATTAGGTATTTCTCCTGCCCCCTGATTCTCAGCTCCCTGATCCCCAGAATTCTCAATAGTTTTTGCATTATCATCGGCTCCAGGTTGACTATTATCCATTGAATAATCGAAATCCATGTCACCGAAAGATGCAGGAGAAGAACTATTTCTACCGACTCCAATATCCATTGAATCATCAAAATCCAAGTCGCTAATAGCTGGATGAGAAGGAAGATCTCTACCGATTTCAAAAATGTTTCCATCTTCTTTGAGATTCGAATTGTGATTATCGGAAAGAATATTAACTGGAGCTGTATGTTTCAGACGTTTTTCAGAACGAGATGGAGTGGAAGGTGGTGTTACTAAATCCACTAAGACGGCAGGATTCGAATTTTCATTATTCGCTGATTGGATAGTTCTGTTGAGAGTTCCTGGATTCAAAATCATTAATATTGCTGTATTCATGTGTCAAAATACCGTGACTCTGTGCCATAAAATATCTCTTTGCACCAGATGGGTCATTTTCACCATTAAGCTCGTTTTTATATAAATCCCATGTGCTGAAAATATTTTCATTCGGATGTTCATCTCCGTTTGCCTCGTTCTTGCAATATTTATCAGTTCCTCCAGTATCCATTTCTCTATTTTTTTTCAGTTTTTGCGGTCGTGTTGCGACTATCGGCGTCGAAATTCCCTTTTGTGTGTGATAAACTAGCTAAAAGAGAAAAAAGTAAAAGTGTGTGCGGCAGTATTGCGAAAATCTCGTGCGGCAGTTGCAGTTTAAACCACGCCCTTTTCCCAGGAGTTCGTTTCCCAGGAGTTTTTTTTCCTCGGAATTTGTGGGGTCTCCTTGCCCCGTTAATTCGCACTAAAAAATGTAGAAATTTAGAATAAAAAAATTCAATTTATTAAAGAAAGCTAATAAAAAAAGGCGATATTGAGTGATTAGTGAAATCAACAGAGAACATAGATATAAGAGAAACAAGGAAATAAGTGAAGATACGAATTAAAACGAAGCTGCACTGGTTATTGATGGACTTGATATTGGTCGACGAGCTGCTGTTGCTGCTCAGTGAGTTCATCTTGCAGAAAATCGTCTTCTTGTTCTTCGTTAAATGGCGCATCTGCATAAACGGGCGGAGACGGCGAGACACTGCCATCGTGCTGGTATTGCTACAAAAGAATTCAAATTAGTAGTTTCACAGAACTTGGTTTTATTACTGATACGGCGGGCACATTTTCTGGAACAAACTCTCGTTTCGATACCAATTCATCATTAACGGATACCATCGATTCACGTAATACATATCGTCTCAGATCACTTCTAAAAAACGAAATTAATGTTAAAAAGAATGAAATAGACTGACAGTTTTCGTTGCATCTTGACGAGAACCAAGTTTATGAAGGAATTGACGTCATTTAGAAGAACGTTGTAGTTTCGGGATCGAATTTCTGCAGATTCACCCATTTTACTGACCAAACTGCAAAAGGTGGCAGTATTGTTGGAGTGAGTCATGGATTAACACTCACGATGGATGTTCCGCACACAACTTTTCGAATCCGTAGTCAGCATGTCTGATGCGTGGCGGATATCCGAACGCCTCCAAACAGAACGCTGAAAGTAAGAAAGAGTAAACGCGAGGAAAACGACGAAATCTAGAATTTTCTGTATATTACCAGTATCTGTTGGGATGCCAACTCATTACTTTCCTATCTAGCAGGCTCATGATCACTTCACATACAATCGTCCAACATTGATTATTGAGCATAACTTCTAGTGGTCGCATCATCATTTCCTAAATCTCGGAAATTAATCTGAAACCATCTTACTTTACTTTTTTTCAACTGCTGTGTGGTTTTCACCGATTCCCAAATAAATACGCATTTCTGTTGCTAACACCATTAGGACCGCTGTGTAGAGCCAGTAGCATTACTGCGTCTTCTCCTTCCTTTTCCGCTTTTGGAACTCCTTCTAACCGAACGTACAATGGAGTTAGTTTCGATCTGCAATTTTCATTTCAACTCAACATAATTGTTGCATTCCTCTTACTTCGACGTGTTCGTTGGGCGAAACCCATCAAATGAAATAGATATTGGAAGCTTCAATCGTCGTGCATCAAAGTCATCTTTCGTTTCAATGTGTTGACCGTATTTTGGTGATAAGTGAAATGATGATAAATTGACACTTGAATTCGAGTTTCGGAAGTGATGATAAGAATGAGTATTATGAATAGTTTCTATTTGTTTGGATAACACTTTCTCGAGTTGCTTCCTCATTGAGTAACTGATGATTGTTGTTTTTTCGCTGATGGATCCTCGTACTTTTCGTTTTCTGACAGAACTCTTTAAGACACATCTTTCACTTATCCACTAACCTGAATAAAGAGCAACTGGAATTGTTGCACACTGAACTCGATTTGGATTCCAACAGACCAAAACAGCTGGAGCAATAATGACTAACCATCGGAGAGCAAAATGTTTCCAGCTCAAATTTATTGCATTCCTTGATTTCTTTAGACTGTAATAGTTGAAAGTTGTATTCAACTCTCAGACAATTCATGCTTCCTCACTGTGATATTGTATCCATGAATTAACTTTGAAATTTCTATAACATGTTCAACTTGTTCCGAAGAGAGATTCAACATTGCTACCGATTTCGCAACCTTTTTAATTGCATTCACACGTAAACTTCTCATGTCTTCGTCATTCTTACTTCATGAAAACATAAAATAACTAAATCCACCGCCATAATTCGAAATACCCAAATAGTACATTTCCTCGTCGTCTTCATATTTCAAACTTTCTTCACTACGATTAAAGATGACTGACTGAAGAACAACCTCCTCTTCTGATGCATTTTCTGGTATCTCCATTTCGTCTTCTATCCGCTCGTTTTCAACACCATCAATCACAAAACCACTTCCCAAATTAGAAATCACTTGTTCTGAAATTTATGCGTTCGGTTAACAATGTTTTTCAATGCATTAGAACATACCACAATAACTTTTCCTTTAAAATTTCATTTCCACCATGTAGTTTGAAGAAAAAAAGATCAAATTTTAAAGGAAATAGGTCAAATTTTATTTTTAAATTTAACTTAACCCGCGAAATCAATGAAACCGTGCCCTGATATTGCAGAAGAAATGTTTATGATGAGTGGGCGTTCCCGGAGATCAGTGGCGCGAACCTTGCGCATCGGTAAAAAATGTCGGAACTTTTTTATTCCGATAATAATTATATAAATTTTTCTTTAACAACGACAATCCGATATTCCGCGCTTTGCCCCCGTTTTCACCAGAGTAGCTCTGTCATTGGTCTCGTAACGAATTTTCTTCGTTGAAACAGCGTTCCTCCCCTGTTTCATCAAAACCTCGCTTTCGCCGCTGTTTCTCCGTTTCAAAACGCTGAGTTTTCATGAACATACGCGACGCGACACGCAAACGCGTTGGGCTAGAGTGGAGGGCAGAGACGCAGAGGAAACTGCCGGCATCACGAGAAACTGCCAACCTTGCACTCTTCCATTAATTGTTTTATTAAATTTATGTTTATTGAACGAAATCCGTGTATTAATTTCCATATTATTATATTCTCTAGTTATTATCAAAATAAAAGTTCCGACATTTTTCTTACGACAAAATGCAGACTCAGTTCAAAATTACTACTGTGTCTGCATTCTGACGTGAAAAAAAATGTCGGAACTTTATTATTTCGACAGTATTTGATTAATAAAAGTGTTTTGTTTTTCTTAATTATGTTTAATTTAGATCTCATCGAAGATGCCGGTTTTCAATTCTTCGCGAGGTGGTTCGGGTTCGAGGTTGGTTTTACTAGTTTTTTTTTCTATACATATTAGAAATATTAATTTAAAACTACAATATGACCTTTTTTCAGTGGAAACAATGCCGATCCCATTCTAGACGCGGAAGAAGTTGGAAAGCTGCTCAAATTAGATTTGAAGACGGTGGATTGGTTAAAAAAAGAGCCCGCAAACGACGATGATCCTGTTTTGGTCTTGAGCTACCAAAACACTTTTATCAATTTTGGGAATTTCGAAGATAACAAGCAGACGGTTTCGACCGCACTGGTATGTTTTTAAAAAATATTTATTTTGTTTTTGTTTTGGTCTATCAATAGTTTTTTGTTAATTTTGATTTTTTCAGACAAATTCGGGCGCGACCCTTATCAGCGACAACGTCTACAAGTTTGACGATTGGCCGACGATGTATGCAGCCAAGGATCGCATGTGGATCGATATGCCATGGGTTTTCTATCATCCACATCCTGGAACTGCTCAACTCAACAACATCAGTCAGATGCCAACGATTACCACCACAGCTATTACTTGGGTTTCAGAGACCACAGGCAAATTAACTATCCAGCCATTTGAATTTTTTAAACTGTAAATTTTTTGTGTCTTATAAGAGAGAATTGGAATAAAATTATTATTTATTCAGCAGCTTAGGCTGACGCGCCTTCGGCGCGTTTTCTCGCGGCTACGCCACTCGAGTTCACGTGAAAACTGTTTGATAATTTGAACTTTTGGAAATGAAAATAAAATGCGGAAATCCTGAAAAACAGACAGACAAATCCACAGACAGAACCCACACGCGTTTCATATATAAGAATGATTTGTTTGACTAAGTCACGGTTCTTCAAGATTTAAATTGATTTTGCCCCAATGATTTCATTGTGCGTTTTCATTCAGAACCATTTCAATGATTCTTTAGTCTTCTTTGGTAGAAAACATAGGAGAAAATTCATAGAGAAACTATCAAATAAATGAGTATCGCCGTCGGAACTAAATTTAGAGAACTTTTCATATTAATCTATCTAGGTTACTGTCAGAAAAACGGTAGGCACGTCATCAAAAGTGAACTTGCTTCACTTAACTGTTAGGGAATTATGGAAGAATTGGAAGCCAAATTGCTAATAGAAACTTCATTAATCCAGCTCTTACCAATTATTGTTTTTCCAGGAATTTCGTGATGGCCGCTACGGGTTTTCTCCGCTTATCGCTCGGTTCTGTGGTGATCGAATGCCCAAAAGAGAAATTAGAGCAGTTTCGGGTATTCATTCAAAATGATAGCCAATTAAAAATTACCATTTCAGGTTTTCTTTGGATTCGTTTTCGATCAGATGCAATGTTAGAATATCAAGGATTTTCAGCAGAATATGCTATAGTTCCGAGTAAAACCGGACGCTTTAATAACCATGGTGAGATTCTATACTTCTGGATTTGTTTCATATTCCTTATTTATAGAATGTCTTCTGGAATATCTCAATGGATTAGATGGATTCATTCGAACCAAAGATTTGATGAAAAATCTTCCACAAAATGCATCTGGATCACTCGATTGTGTGTGGCGTCTTGCAGTTCCCAGTAACTTTCGAATCGCATTTTATGTGAAAGAATTTGCTCTGAAAGCACCAAATCAATGCGCTCAAAACTTTGTTGAAGTTTATTCGGGAGACACATCAGATAAGCCGTTAAGAAGGTAACTCTTGACAAGCAGTCACTTATAGACAAATATCAATTTTCAGATTTTGTGGTCTGTCAGCGAATGATGTCTTCTCTCCATCATGGAAATGTTTGTTCGTTTCTATCTGTCTGATGTTCGAAGTCTCAATAATACTTCCATATCTGCTCTTTTTTCGTCATATACAAGAAGTGAGAAATCTTCCAAAAACCCAAATTCAATTGGTATTTTTAGTGAAAAATTGCACACAAGAAGGACTTTTTGCGTGTGGAGATGAAAACTGCGTCCCAAAGTCTTTGGCATGTAATGGTCGTCCAAACTGTCCATATGGACGAGATGAGCGTGTGTGTTCAGTTGGTCAAGACACCATATTCAACTTTTTAGCCAGTGGATTCGCTCCTCTCGTCTCAATTATTCTTATAGTGCTTATTGTTGTATCGCTGATATGTTTCTACACTATTCGAAAGAATCACTGCGGTAAGTCATACAATTTGTCCTTTCATGAACATCACTTTCAGCTCTTCCTCCTCTATGAAACGGGCAAACAGGACATTCTCATCGTCATAATTAAGTCGGAATCCAATCATGTTTTAATATTGAAAATAAATCTTTAAATTCATCTTTATTTGACAGGAAAATACTTTTACTCGTAAATGAAATTGACTAGTATGAATGATACAATCACTTCACAAAATCACCCGTTTTTTTGTTTCACACTCAACAGAACTATTAATGAAGCTATTGTCATTTATGATATTAAAATCTTCGCGATCTCGATGGAGTTCTGGCGCTTGATCGAGTTGTTCTCGCTTCTACCGTACTGCTTAAAACTTCAGAAACAGCGTGAGTTGTTGGTTTCGTTTGCCTCGTTGATCTTTTTGGAAGTTCATCACTCTCGTCGAAGTCGGCCGGAAAAGTTTTTGTTTGCTTGGGAGTTTTCAGATTACGATTAATTGAAGCTTTAACATCCACCTTAGAAGTTTTTCCCGGAGTTTTCAATACATGACCTGCACGTGATGGGGTTGCAGCCTGTTCCGCGTTTAATGAATTTCCTGCTAAATTTGGCTGTCCATCTTTTCGGGATGCTCTGCGATTGCTTGTTATACGTTCCGGAGTTGAAATATCTTTCGAACTGAGTAATCCTTTACGAACACTCGAAGAATTGTTTTGAGCAGGAATTTTGAGTGCGTTCCCAGAGTTTCCTAACGGTGATTTTTGTCTTGAAGGTGTCATCCTTTCGCTAAGACTTCGGTTTCTTTTCGGGGTATGAAGATTGTTTTCCTTCCCGACGTCTGGTTTGGAGACTACTGGAAGGCCGTACATAACAACAGCAGCCCCAGTCAGATATCTCAGTTTCGCTTTTGACCGAGCTTCATGCATTGCCTCTGATAGTTGTCTCAGCCTATCGATACCAGTAGCCGATTTCGTTTTCTCAAAGCAATCATCAACCATTCGGATCAGAAATCGGTCTATCTCTCCGTCTGTAACTGTCCACAAGCAACCAACAATCAGTGGACATTTCGCCATTGCATAGTCGTGAAGTGCTGATTTCCCATCAAATCCCAGTGCTTGTGGAATCGTTCGTACGCTGAAAGCAAAGTTATGTCATATTTACTTTATGTATCCTAACCTTCCACAGCCCATCAACATACTGATCGCATTGCATGTTGACTGTTTTATGACTGATCGTGGCATAACTGAGGATCCGGATCCATGACCAAAGTAGCTAAAAATATGATAAAACGTTGCTTACTTCATTGAAGCTCTTACAAAAATGCGTCACATTGTGAGAGTGCAGTAGTAATATCTGTTGAACTGGGAGCTTCTCCTACTATTCCCTTCCAATTGAAATTATTGATATAATCAAGCATCCGTCGCTTCGTTTCACCCAAATTATTCTCAGGATCCAAAACATAATACGCATTCTGAACGTCAATTTGAAGTGGTATCTGTAAACAAGTAATTATTTTAATAATCGAAAGTTATACGGACCTGTTTTTCTTGATTTCTCATCGCTTCTAACTGACTGAACAGTGAATGGATTGACACTTGTCGTCCAACGTATGGAAAATTATCAAAAATTGGCAGACGTTCCCAGCAAAATTGTGAAAGATGTGGGCAGACAACGAGGTAGGTGTATTTCTTCTCTACATTTGAAGTATATGTGCTCTTCTCCTGGTCCCTTTTCATTTCTTCGATCGATCGTTTGTGAAACGTAGGAAGATAACTTACAAATGTCTCATCTATCTTACGCATTCCACAGAACCTTAGCACTAATGTTTTCCAAGATTTGAAATCCATTGCTCCCGATAGATACACCATTTCTTTAGTCTCGCCAAGCAGAAGACCACCTTTTGATGATTGGAAAATCTTCGTTGCTATTTTAGTTGCATTTTCTCCCAAACGTCCGGAGGGCATCAACAAATTTGCCGCGACATTCAAAAAGTTGTTCTGTACTTCTTCAAGGAAAAGCTTCATACGAGCATCAACTACTTTTCGTCGTTTCCAAAACTCTTCAGGGGTCATTTCTCCTGGATACTTCGCAATACGTTCATCTTCTTCCAGCATGAATGTAAACTTGTCCATCAATTCTACGGCTTGTGAATAATGAGCAAGAGGCATGATGATTGGTTCCCGATCAGCATGCAACTTGATCATGTATATTTTCTTATCATCGGCCATAGCAATTTGAACGAGTGTCATGTCATCTGGCATGGTACGAACGCAAGCTTCGAATCTTTCTTTTCCAGATATAGTGACCATTCCTTTCCTACATTTTTCCAGTCGACATTGAATTGCATTTCTAGAACCAATGAGTGTAGACTCGGCCCACGCATATCCTGCTTCCCATGGATCTGTCGAAGTTCTTCCGATGTATGGGAATAATCGGCAACGCCATTCTCTGAACAAACCGAGTTAAATTTAAAGATTCAATGGAGTGTCTTACCGATAAAGTATGTGCCCATAGACATTCATTTCTACTTTCATTTCCGTTCGAATTTTCTCGTATCGTGCACTGTCGAAGGGCCGATCATCAACTAGTGTGTCACACTTTTGGCGGCGTCCGAAGGGAGAAACAGCGCGAAACAAATCAATGGCATTTTCTATTCCAGCTTTGACTCGTGGTTTCTTAATAACTGGATGCATCCAACTGTAGTCACAGTCCTGAGGAAATTCGAGTTGTCTTCCGAGTTGTTGTACTGCTAGCATCAGATCCGTGGTTCGTAGATTGAGGTATCGGACAATCTGAGAAGAAAAGAATAGTTAATTTAATAAATGAGGTTTCATACCTTTAGTGCGTTATTGAATATCTCCAAAGATTCTTGATCGGCGTATTGTTTTGCATCAATTTTTCTCACTAACCATTGACTAACACACATACCAAACACTTCGTTTTGAATGATATTAGGTCTCTAAAGCAAAATATGTTCGCCGATATCAAATGAAGTTTCTAACTCACAGGTCGCACTTGAGTATTACGCTGCATCATTGTTTGACTTGACATTCCTCGTTCTCGAATACGAATAAACTCTTCGTTGAAATGCTTCAATGAAGTTTGGCTGAAATCCGAATGGATACAGTATGACATCATATATTCCGCCGCGAATGTACTACTGAGGGGGTAATGCAAGCACACATTACAGGTACATGTTCTCGTGACAGAATGGAATGGTTGTTCATCAAATCTGTAGCAAATCTAAACATTATAGAAATTCATATATTTCACTCACAAATATAAATCTTCCATGAGATCTTCCAACGGCGCTATTATGGTCTCTGATATATTCGGAACATATCCACTTTTTTCACCTGGCAACGGTGTTTGGGCTCTTGATGGACCTCTAGACTCTTTGGGTGTACTGCATCGCACCAACACCGGATTAGCAGATAACAAATTAACTACAGAAATTCGCATAAGCTTGGCGTTTTTCTCGGCTCCAACTTCTTCGATGATAGATGTGTAATACGCCAGCAAATTAGTCATTTGAAGAATCCGGAAGAAAGATGCAGATTTAAGCGCTATCCGCCAGTTCAGAATCATGGATGACATCGAATCGCGGGTTTGTGCAGTCGAAACGTTGACAAGTGCCCATTCCCGGCGCATCTCGAAGTGCCAAGCAACTGTGCTTCCTAGGTGAACTGAAAGAAGCTATCAATTTGAAAGCACAGATTAAACTCTCTTACTGTAGTCAGTACTCGACCCATGATGCTTTTCTTCGAGAAATGGCCAGATAGATGTGTTCACTGAGTTGTCGAACTGATACGCTGCTAAACCAGGTACGCGATTTCGAATGATAGCTTCTGCCTTCGAGGATGCTTCTTGAAGCTGTGACATTCGATCGGGAAACTGAAAGCAACTATTGTAAACTGCGAATATCCGAAAGGTAGAAAAAACTATCAATAACAGGAGCTAGTCATGTAAAGATTGAAATTAAACTTGCCTCACATCCGTTGAGGCTTTTCCCGACTGGAACATTACTGAACGTTGAACAGAGCCAATAGACATACGAAGCAAGCTCGTATTTCGGGAAAGATCGAACATTTTCAGACCGAATTTTATCGCGTAAATCAATCATTTTCTTCAGCATATCTACACGATTATCCGATTTTGTAAGATATGAAATTGCAATTTTAGTGGCTTCAAAAAGATCTTCGGAACTTTTTTCCATTTTCCATTGCTTGATCTTCTTTTCAGCTAACTCTGTTTCACCCAGAAACATGAGCCATCGGAGTGCTGCTTCCATCGTAAGTACGTCCTCCGGCACGAGTTCTATATAATCAAGCAAACATACAACCGCTTTACATAGCTCTCCATTATAAAAGTAGAAGAAACAGAGTTTCGCTGGAATCACTGCGATACTTGCTTTGTACTTGCTTGAGCATTTCAAGGCATCTTTCCGTAAACTCTGCCAAGCATTGAATAGCTTCTGAGTCATTCTCTGATATTTTCCAAGATTTTGAAAACTTTCCGATGATGCGTAACGTGATGTTATGCGTGCCAGTTTAGTGAGAGCTCTCAAATCGATTGAACCATGGATATCGAATTCGGAAAGGAAACAATCTGCCACATGTTGTTGCAATTCGACGGTTTGTTCGACGAAACTCGTGATGATTGAATTTACGTCCTTTATCAAAACCTCTAAATCGTCCAGTTCGCGTTTTGTGGAGCTTTTACCGATTATCGTCATCAGTCTGGAAAATATTGAGGTGATTGTGAAATTGAAAAACACATTTTTTTTTAAATGGCGTTGTGCAATTAGCGTATTAAAACACAGCTGACTTTTCGAAAATACAGATTAACTGAAGAAAGACTTTGTTCTGGGAAAAAAACAAAGGCCGAAATCTGAACGAGTTTTTCGAAAACTTGTTCAAAACTCAAGAGATGTAGCTTTTTCATCTGACTCAAAATTAGGGATTATGGACAAATTGAGTAGAAACAAAGAAATTTTATCAATTCATTGTAAAAAGACCTAACTGTTCGAAAAGGTTTTTCATTTAAAATACGAAAAAAAAAATGTTTCGCGGGGGTTATGGTTCAAAATCGTCACGAGACCTGCATATCTGCGAAGCACGTCCCCCTTTAAAGTTTTTGATTAAGTGCACAAGTTCTTGAAAACGTAAATATAAGCTTTTCCCGCTGTTTTTGTAATTCGAATTGGAATAATTTCGGTGCAAACACTGCTTGATCGCGTACAACACCCAAGACTATACGACAGTGCGGTAAATAATGTTTTTCAAACTTTATTTTGCGGTATTTATAATTTTAGAAAATGTATTCTAAAAGTCTCTGCAATAGCTTCAAAGTATACGGTGCACTAACGTTTTGGAACTGTTGCGCTTTGGAACTGCTACGCTTTGGAACTGCTGTGCTTTGGAACTGTAACGTTTTGGAACTGTAACGTTTTGGAACTCCTTTAGCCTTAGAGCGCGCTTGCTTTTTTCACTCAATTCAAGATTTTAAGCCATATTTTGAATATTTTTTTCTCATTTTCTATCAGAAGAGATGGTATTTTTGCTTTTCTTGATAGAAAATAATAGTAAAATATTCAAAATAAGGCTTAAAATCTTAAATTGAGTGAAAAAAGCAAGCGCGCTCTAAGGCTAAAGGAGTTCCAAAACGTTACAGTTCCAAAACGTTACAGTTCCAAAGCACAGCAGTTCCAAAGCGTAGCAGTTCCAAAGCGCAACAGTTCCAAAGCGTTAGTGCACCGTTTGCTGTTATCAAAACACTACTTCTATAAAAACATCTTCCAGTTTCTTCGATGCCTCGTGTCAAGACGACTCCAAATAGGAAAGCATCAAACGATCATGAAATATCACAGAATATCGGGAACGAGGTTACTTTTTGAATCTATATTCAAGCAATACAGTTATTTCAGAGCGTTCTGGATGATGAAGAGATTGAACGGTTAGAACAAGAACTGGAGAGTTTGCGACGTGAAAAAGCAAAACAAATTAGAAAAATGAGATTTAGGAGAGAAGAGAATCGTCATTTATGCTGTAAGAAATTCTTTACATTAAATAGTTCAATTTTTATGCGTATAATTGATTTAAGTCGCTGAGAAATATCCAAAGATCAGTCTCTATCATGTAGCTCTTAACCAGAAATTAAGGTTAAAAAGGAATTATGACCTCAGTGAAGTTATTAGGAGCAATGGCCGGGTAAACAACGAATTGTAATTCTTCTTCTGAAAAACGTGTTGAGTGCATGCGCTTGAATCGTTATTCAGTTTACTTGGTAGAGCCTTTTTCGTTCTGTATTCCGACTGATCATAGTCGATAGCAGTTTCCATGTCGTTTACGTGCCCCGGAGCAGCTGAACTCGTCACAGTAACAAAAACTTTAGAGAAAAATGCTTACGATCTCCGGTTTCCGTAGCACTGCCCATCTGTGAGTTTTCATTAGCATCCGAGTGACTACTAGCTAAATCTTTTGCACTGTGCAGCTTGTTACAAATGTCCACATTCGAAGTTTTCTGTTGCTCATCAGAGGTTTTCACTTTCAACTTTTTTTCTTCATCCGCTTCTCCGAACACTCCATCTGTAGGCTTGGCTGGTTTGGCTGTTTCCATTTGGTAACTTTTCAGATCATTCTCTTTCTCCCTTACTTTTTCTATCTTATATTCTTTTTCTTTCTCCACATTCTTCTCCCCTTCCTTCTCTTTTTCTTTCTCCTCTTCTTTTTTCTTCTCCATTTCCTTCTCCCTTTGCTTCTCTTTTTCTTTCTCTTCCTTTTCTTCTTGCTCAACTTTCGCCATTTTTTCAATTTCCTCGTCTTCCCATTCGTAAGGATCCAGGAAGTTGATTTTCAATCTGTTGATCGCAGTCATCAACTGAAAACTGGTGGTTTGGAACTTATTGAAAAGGGCAGAAACGCACTAAATTGTAAATTTTCTCATAATTCGGCCTATCCATATAGCCAAGTGTTTTCAAATATTCAAATATAGTTTTCAGCTCTTCCGGCAGGTCCTAAACTTGTATCTGTTAGAAAAACCATATCCATTGTGTACCTCGAATAATGTCGCATCTTTCGTTGATTTTTTCATCGACATGATTTCGTTCTCATTTTTTATCTGGGCCCAAGGCAAGCCAATAGTCAGAAAAATTATCGTATAGATCATGGCTATGAGATCATCACCTCGCCCTTGTTCGGTACGTTCATGTACATTCATAGAACAGTATCGAACAGTTCCTCTCAAAGGGATTCTTCTTCTCATTGGACGCAGCTTCTTCCGACCGTCGTCACCGGCGATTACAAAAGATCTAGCCATTCCAAAATCAATCAAAATGAGAAATCGGGAATCATGGCCACGATTAGCTGCAGTCATAATGTTCCCCGGTTTTACATCACGATGGACAAATCCAACTTCATGTAATTGCTTTAGTCCATAAAGAGTGAACACAGCAACGCGCATAGCAGTTGTATCATTGAATCCACGCTGTATCTTCAATTTGAGAGCCATAAGATCTTTTCCGCATAAAGTTGTTACCATGTATCTGTAAAATTTTGAAATGCATTGATTTAATAAATCTCCATACGTATAGTGTTTTCTTTTGCCGCAATCAATGATATTCAACACGTTCTTAGACTGTTTCAATTTGGTTAGTACGTATACTTCGATTTGTAGAGTGCTGTCGAACTCCTGTGAGTCGTATTCCACCTTCATTGCTGCACAGTATCCTTTGCGGTTTTTGTCTTCTACCTTGTACACAACACCACATGCTCCTTTTCCCAATAACGCTTTAACTCTCCATTTATCGACAACCTGACGATAAAATTAGTTTCTTTCGTCTGGAGGGGAGTTGGTGCAGGAGGAAATTTTTTCCTCTGGGACCCACTCCCAATTACTCCTATGCTATTTCTCATTATCCTTATGCCATATTCATATTACAATATTCAATCTTACATGACCGGGACGCATGATTTTAGGAGCTGGTGGTGTAGAGTTTTCACTATTCATTGTCAGTATACTGTTCTAATCGAGAAATACATTAAAGAAACAGCGTGCTTGGTGTATAAAAGTCGCCACGTTGAGCTCCTCACGTTTTGTATAAATCATTCTTATACATGAAACACATGTGGGGTTTGTCCGAATCTCTGTCATAATGTCGGCAATTTTTGAGAAATAAGAAAGAAAGGTGAATGAGGCTAAAATCGAGATAGGAACCTACCGAGAGTTAGGCAAATTCGAAGATAAAAATTTAAAAATTGCAGATGGATCAACAGAGAGCTCGAGTGAAGGAGCCGAAGAGCAATATTCTGAGCAATATGAAGATGAAGATCAGAACATAGAACCAGCTGTAGAAGCACGTCAGTCGACCCGGGATTTGGCTGATGGTTTCGAAAAAGCTCATAAAAGATTTATGTTCAATGTTCAAAACTTGGAGCAGAAATATGCCGAACGAGAGCAAAGAGGCCTTCCAGAATCGCATATCGAAATTGATCGATACGGAAATTTTTATTTCCCGGAGAATATGGTCCCTTCTCGGCAACAAACGTTCGTCAATCGTATGTTTCAATATCACTCTTTGTTTGGGAAGGGAAGTGTATCGGCTCCACGGAACTCCATCCAGTCGTTTGACGGGGATCATCATGCTTTGAAAAGATCTTTGCAATTAGATGAAAAGTTTGGAAAAAAAGAGCGGGAAACAGAGCAATACGGAAACCGCTTTCAGAAGAAAAAGTGTAGAATTATAAGTTCTTCGTATGGTAAGAAGCTTGTTGACTTGTATGGTAACATAATCGAATTTTCAGTGTCTGGAATTCCCAAAGTTGAGTTTTATTCCACTTCGTCATGCAGTAGCCGATATAACTCACGATATCCAGAGTAAATAGTTTGGGAAAAAACAACTGAATATACCTTCCAGTTTCAGAGACATGGATGACGATGTTTTCTTTCAACCACGCGAGAAGCGAGAATCATTCGAATATCCTTCAAGAGAAACACGAGTCGATCGAGATCCTACAACATCAACAAGAACCTTTTTTCCGAATAAAACAAAGAATGAATCGGAAGAGGAAGAATCAGTGGAGGATGAAGAAAGTACCGCTGGTGAATCTAGTGAGGAAAGTTTATGCGATGAAGACGATACGGATGAAGATGAAGAGGAGAAATTTGAAGACGAGGAAAAAGAAGAAACCGACAAAAAAGGATTGGCTTCGCGTGTAGAAAAGTCTATAAAAATAGAAGTTCAAGGTACTTGTAATGTTGTTTTCAAATAAGTAGAAGTCATCTATAGGTTCCTGTGAAACTGCAATCCATCTGAAACAATCGAAGGCGCGTACGAGTTTTACAGAATCAGAAAACCCCAGTGTTGTGGGAACTCCGAGAATTTCAAAAACATCAGTGACGTCTGCCAGATGTTTGAATGCAATCAAAGCTGAGCCTTCACAAATTAATGAAATTCAACATGGCGTGCTTGTTCCGAAACCTCCTCTAAAGACACAAAGCGGATTGAATAATGCAGTGTTAGCTATAAAAAAAGAGCCCGGAACTGAAATTCACACAATTTCTATTACACCCACTGTAACTAACGGCAGTTCTTTTTTGGCTCCACAATTAACAACAGGTAACTTGTCCTTTACTATCTCTGATCACTTCGGCTTTTCTAGAGATTCATGTACCAAATTCTTCTATAATTGGTTTTGAAAAGAAGATAACAATGAAAGACCATCCGAAGACTCCACCAAGCTCAACCCGGTTGTCAACACCTAGACGAACTGGTGACACAAAATATATCAAAAGCGTCCTGGGTGAAGAACCTCTCAAAGGGATTAGTGTTAGCAATACTGGTGAGTTTCATATTTCAGAATACTCATACGTTTTTGTTTCTCTCAGTAAAACATCAGCAAGTACTACCGAATGATCACCATAAAAAGAACGGAGTGGAGCTAGCGGTAGCTGGAGAAGAAGAACAAATTAATTTGCCTGCTATGGCCCTATCTGAAAGACCGAAAAGAAAAATAAAACCAACGGAGAAAGTAGCTACACTGGCCAGTATTCATCATTCAATAGATCATAATCTTACGACTGAGCATAATTCGAAAAAACAGGAAAAGTGCTCAAACGGGAAAAGACAAAAAAGGAAAAGCAGTCCATATTGCAAGCATTGTGAACTGATTGAGGAAGAAAAAAGAAAAGGTTTCGATATGACAAACGCCATTTAATATGAATAATATTTTCAAATTTCAGCTAAACTTGAATCGAAGGTTAATAACGCACTGGAAACGAACGTTTCTATGAATTCCAATCTAGGAGTAAGTGAGCCGGTCGGTTCGAAACCGAATGCTCTCAAAGACCAATCAACTAGAAACGGTGGGGGAAGGGAAGGTGTGAATGCACCAAAACGGCTGTCAACTCAAAGTAAGCGACCTTCAGGAACTGTGGCATCAAACGAACCTGAAAAGAAGAAACAAAGTTGAGATCTGACATTTTTGCAAGGTTAAACAAATTATTTTTAGAGTTGATCGATTCTGATCTCCTGTCGATACCATCATCATTAGCCATCATCGTGGACACTGAACTGTTGGTTTGAAGGGGGTCGTAATCTATTTAACTGTTTCATTTCTAGAATAGCTGCTGAAAACCCATCTTTGGATTCATCTAATATCCCAAAGTTTTCTGAAAACAGCCCAACAGTGTCGATTTGGGATTCCACAGTCGATATTCAATGGATAAAAGATGTCAAAATTGCCCGAGGTAAGACGAAGAACCGTCAGTTTTTTGGAGTTCCAGTGGCAGAGTATCCAACAGACATACCAGTTATAAACTTCTGGGTAGATAATCTTTTCTGGTAAGAACTTCATAACTTGATGTGTTTCTAAAGTTTTAATTGAACAATTTCAGTGAACAAACCACGAAAGATCGGTTTGCAACTGACTATAGACGATATATGGCCCAAGGTAGCAAAGCAAGAAAAGACGGAAAAGCAGGATACGATGTTCGTTGATATCAATATTTCATGAGAAGATTATATTAGAGCTGTACTGTACGATAGATATATAGATATTTTAACTTCACAATTCGACACTATTTTGTACTGCGAATAAATTGGTTATGTTGTAAACATAAATTTGACATCTGTCACCGGTTTCTTGAAAGACCATAATACCTTTATCAATTTTTGCTGATGGTTTTTTGCACGATTCTCTTCAGGATGTCGAAGCGACAGAGTTCATTGATGTCTTTCTTCACGAAGACTCCGAAATCGGATAAACCAGATGAGAAAGGCGAAACAAAAGAATCAAAGAAAGGTAACTTGTTTATTTTTCGATTTTTATAATTACCGTCAAAAATTTTTTAGATGAAGAGAAGAAAGTTTTGAAACGAGCCAACTCACAAACCGTCAGCAGTCCTGTGAAAAAAATACAGAACACTCCAAAACGTGCCAGAGTAGTAGTATCATCGTCATCAGAAGGGGAAGACGATGACAAAGATGAAGATTTTGAAATGAACGAAGCCGAAGCAGCCAATGAGTCTACAGATGGTTCCGAAGCGGATGAGAATGCAAGTGATGATTGTGAAGTGACGTATGAAAGTACTCCTCAGACAACACCTAAAAACACTCCAAAAAGAGCAAAAAAGATGACGGTTGGTGTTTTGAATTATTCTAACGGAATCTTCTTTTCTTTTTTTTTTTAGAAAAGACTCGTTGATACTCCTAAAAGTGGGAAATCGAGTGGACTCTCGAAAGTCAGAAAAGTTATTCCGGATATTGATGAGGTTTCAATGGTTGCAGTTGAAGAGAAGATGAACAAAATCATGGAAGGAGGCGGTGAAAAAAGAAATAATGTTGAAAAAGGTGGCTCTAAGAAAAAACAAGAAGAAGAGCCAGCAGAACGATTCGATCATGAAACACTTGACTGGCTCAAACCGGATAAAATTCGCGACGGATGCAAACGTCCAATGTCTGATCCTGAATACGACCCGAAAACTTTGTGGGTTCCTCCAGAGTTCCATCAAAAACAGACACCTGGTCATCGTCAATGGTGGACTATCAAGTCACAACATTTCGATACGATCATCCTTTTCAAAGTAGGAAAGTTCTATGAAACATATCACATGGATGCTGTTGAAGTTGTTCGTGCATTGAATATTGCCTTTATGCGAGGATCCTATGCTCATGCTGGCTTTCCCGAACACGCTGCTTCCAAGTTTGCCGATCAACTGATGAACCATGGTTATAAAGTGGCTCGAGTCGAACAAACTGAAACTCCACAAATGCTTGAAGAGCGTAACCAAAAGACTAAAGCAAAGGATAAAGTGGTCAGAAGAGAAGTTTGTAGAGTAACTTCGAATGGAACTAGAACGTACGGAGTGCTTGATGGAGTCGATTTAGGAAGTGCAGCATCTACTCTTGATCCAACTGCAAAACATTTACTTGCAATCAAAGAGTTTCATGTAAGTTCTGAAACATAAAACACTAACAAATATTGTTATTCAGAATGCTGAAACTGGAAAGTCTTCTTATGGAATTTGCATGATTGATACTACTACTGCGCATATCAGGATTGGGCAGTTCGACGACGATGACTATCGTTCCAAACTGCGTACACTTCTGGCAAATGTTATCGTCGTGCAGACACTAGTTGAAAGAAACACTATTTCGGCTTCAACAAAATCTATCATCAATGGAATCCTCTTCTCTGTTCCTATTGAGCATCTTCTTGCAAAGAAACAATTCATGACATCTGATGATGTCGTCAGGCTAGTTTCAAATGATGATTACTTTGGATCGGATGTATCCGGATGGCCGGACGTTCTCAAATCGATGCTAGACGAATCTAGTGTACTCCCTAAACCATCATCTGATTGGAACTTGGCCCTTTCCGCTTTTGGCGCTATTGTTTGGTATCTACGAGACAGTTTGATTGACGTGGACATGTTATCAATGCGCAACGTCACCTTTTATGATTCCAAAACTTCGAAAACTGAGAAACAGTCATCAGAAGGCCAAAAATATGACTGGACAGGTAAAAATCTCATTCTGGATGGTACAGCTCTTGAGAATTTGAACATCGTTCCCAATGGAAGAGATTCTCACTTGACTTCTCTTTACTATGTCATCAACAAATGCTCCACCCCATTTGGTCGTCGTTTACTCCGTTCCTGGCTTCTTCAGCCAACTTGTGATCCGAATAAACTTCGTCTCCGCCAAGAAGCTGTCAAATGGATGACTTCTTCAGATGCAACTTCCTTCGTCAATGTGGCCACAGCTACATTGAAGAAGATCCCCGACTTGGACAGGCTCCTTCAAAAGTAAAAATCTCTCATTTGAAATTCGTAATTCAAGTGTAATAATCACTTCATTACAGAATTCACACAATTGGATTGAAGTATCGCGCGGAGAAGCATCCTGATAGTCGGGCGATCTTTTTTGACACCATCAAAACGAATCAGAAAAAGATTGGAGAGTTGTTATCTGCGATTGATGGTTTCAAGTTATGTAACCAACTGCGTAAGGAATACTTGAAAGTTCAAAAGGAAGGGGAAGGTTGTGAACTTCTCGATGAATTGCTCGGGAATGAACAACAGATGGAAGAAGTCGACGAAAACCTATATTTCTTTGAGGTAGCCCCATAATCACAATTATTGAAATTGTATTTATTTTCAGAAAATGTTTGACCGTACAACTGCTCAGAAAGATGGAAAAATTGTTCCAAACGAAGGATGTGACGAGGAATACGATCAAGCTACTGCAAGAGTCAAAGAAGCACTGGGCGAGTTGAATGCTTACAAAGATACGATTGCGAAAAAATACAGCTGCGCGGTTTGTGAAATCACATGTTTTTCAAACGTTATATTTGAAATTTCAGATCAAGTTTGTCGATTCTGGAAAAGTCAAGTATCTCCTCGAGATGCCAGAAAATGCTAAAGTTTCATCATCTTTCGAGTTAAAATCAAGAAGAAAAGGATTCATTCGCTACTCGACTCCGGATTCAGAAGAATTGGTCGCTGCTCTCGATACTGCTGAAAAGGAGAAATCAAAGCTAGGAGATGATGCAACTCGTCGTGTTTTCGAGCAGTTCGGTCACAAAAATCCAGTCTGGCTTGAGACGGTTCGACTAGTTTCCAACTTCGACGTGCTCACATCTCTCGCTACATTCTCAAACTCTTGTCCATTTGATATGTGCATGCCAGAGTTCGACTTTGATTCGACGAAGCCGTACCTTGTTGTTGAGAAAGGAGTTCATCCATGTCTCGCACTACAATCGAGAAATGAAGTGACTCAAACAACTTCATTCATCGCTAACAGTACAATGATGGGTGAAAAGGAAGCGGCCGTCATGCTTCTCACTGGTCCTAATATGGGTGGAAAGTCGACTTTGATGAGACAAACCGCAGTTCTCGCTATTCTTGCTCACATCGTAAGTGTTTTTCAGGTAGACAAGTATAATTAATATGCTTATTCTTGAAGGGATGTAAGGTACCAGCGTTCTCAATGCGCCTTACCCCGATTGATCGCATTTTTACTCGAATCGGAGCCAATGATCGTATCATGTGTGGAGAATCTACCTTTTTCATCGAACTGAAGGAAACAGATATTATGCTGAAAAATGCAACAAAACATTCGCTTCTACTTGTCGATGAGCTCGGCCGTGGAACAAGTACATTTGACGGAACTGCCATCGCTTCTGCAGTCCTCCAAAAGATCGCGGATGATATTATCTGCCGTACATTCTTTTCTACTCACTACCACTCCATCTGTGATTCATTCACAAATCATGAAAACGTCAGATTGGCTCATATGGTTAGTTCATTCAGAGGAAATCAATCTGATTTATGTTTTCAGAAATGCGTCGTGGACAAAGAAAATAACGAGGATCCAACAATGGAAGATGTCACATTTTTGTACGAATTGGAATCCGGAGTTTGTCCAAAGTCGTACGGTTTCTATGCTGCTAAGCTGGCTGGAATCGATCATCAAGTAGTTCGTAACGCCTACGCTGAGAGCAATAAGTTCGCATCGAACTTGATCATTGACCCAAAGATTCGTCACCTAGTTGAATGCGCTCGTGATGAAAGTTTCGATGTCAGCAAACTGAGAGAGATGATTGAAGCTATCTAAACCGTTTAACCATCCTCACCCCGTTATATTTAATCCCAGTGTTCACAACATTATATGTGTCATTTATTGTCAAAACCCGTTGAAAAGTTGTCAAACTTATTTTATCGGCTACCCTAAATAAAACTGTCAATAGTAAGAGTTTTATTGTTCCTTGGTATGATCACGGTGAGAACACAACAGATCTCAGTTCAGGAAAGTCATTCTCAAATAGGACTGTCTCATCAGATGGTCGTTTTTTGAACATTAATTCTTCTTTCTTTTTCTTTTTCGAGCTTTCATCCTCTTTCTCTTTTTGTTCCTTCTTCATGTTTTTTCGACGGAATTCTTGAAGTCGTGACCAGTAGAAATCAGCAAAAAGTATAATCATGACTCCAAGTCCGATTTGTAAAGTGAGGATTCCGAATGCATTTGCGTCACAATGTGTTCCACGTGTCATTTTCTGAAACTTCCAAAATAAACTCATGATCTCTTTCCATTACTCACAGCAGCAGCTGATAAGGATGCAATGAATGGAAGAATAAGTTGAAGCATCTGTGATGAACACACAGCAACCCAACAAGGTGTCCATCGATTGAGAATTTTAAACCCAGATAAATATGCATAGAGGAAGACGTGAGCAGTCAAATTGAAGAAGACAATCCAACGATGAATTGCAAAATTGAGAGAATAGAAAGTGAAAGCATACGAAAGAGACAGAAAATGATGAATGATATGAATTGTAAGTGGGCGACGAGCATCATAAAGTAGAAGCATTGTCTCGAAAAGATCAATGACTTTGGTTATTGTCCAGATGAAGACTACACTTCCAGACAAGATACCTGGAAAGAAGAGTCATATTTATGTTACTTTTGCTCTGAACTGTTTTCACCAGTATATAATGACCCAGATTGGCAGACGGAATAATGCCATCCACTGGATAAACTAATCAAAATATCTGGAATCATCAGAAGACCGAGACCCAATTGGAATACACAATTGTAGTAGTACCTGAACTGTTTGATTTCTTTCATTCAAGTTATAATATACAGTACCAATCTTTGAGATACGACCGTTCTGGATTATGAGACGGACGGAAGTTGAATGCAATCAAAACATAAAGAATTCCGAATAGATGAATGGGAATCAATGACCAACTGACAGCTGATGACAACCATGAGTATGGGAACTGTCAAACAGATTAAGATGAATTCAAGAAGAGAATCTGCTACTTACCATTTCGTCTTTAGTAGTTTTTCTAGTAGACTCAAACTATTCAATGAATAATTTTTCGAACTGAAGCTTCTATTATCTTTTTTTTAGTACACGTAAAATTGTGAGCGACGTTTCAATATTTTTCATTCATACAGAAGTTCTCTTAAAAGGTGTATGCCTCTCGGATCTTTTTTTTTTAAATGTTTTCATTTTTTGTGTGACGAATGTTATCACAAAATTCGAGTTAACTAACAGTTTTATTGAATCAGGCGTTTAGAAATAATCATATCAAAATTGTTTTCATTATTCTCCGTTTGCACTCTCAATCGGTTTGTCGACTACTTCCAGCATTCTTATCCGTAGTTTGGGGTCAAATACTGAAATATTAGGATTTGATTTTTGAAATAACATTGTTTTAATTATACCTTCATTACATCGCAAGACCTTATTCAAAGTTTCTGCATTAGCATATGTCAGAAGAATGATCGCAACTTTCATACATTGACCATTGATGTCGTAAACGAGTTTGAAGTCGGTAGCATGAAACTCTTCTCGAAGTTTTTCCTTGAAACGCTTTACAAACTTTTAAATATGATCGCCCGGTGAGTATGATTACCTCAATTTTTTCATCGGTCCAGAGGGAATGCGATTGAAAGTCCAAGTATATTTTGACGACTGCCTCCGAATGTCGATTCATGTCGCGTGTTCTCAATGGCATCATTCGCAATGCTCGCCAATCACGATCAGGAACCCAGTTCTTAACTCTTTCAGTGTAGGTTTCTACTACTACCATCGTTCCAGATCCTATACGTTCTCCTTTATTGTTATAGTGAACCCTTACATCGCGAACATTGAACCTCCCATACAACTGCTGAAAAGTTTCTCTTATTATTATTCTATTGAGATCTACATCAATTAAAAAAAAGAAAACTGTTCCTCAAGTGTTGATTCCGAGAATGAGCTATTATTGAAAGCTTCTGGTAAAAACATTTTGAATTTCTTCTTAGCTTCAAACTCAGATCTGCTTCTTGTTACGACGTCTTCCGCTTCCTTTAATTCAGACAAATATTCCTTAATGAAAAATATCGATGCGACATCGACAAATACCCTCACCTTCGAATCATACTCCGTTTGTTTTGGTACAGACTTCCGATTTTTTGAAGATGCTCTTGTAGTAACAGGTTTTGTGTTCACGGCTTTGGGAGCCTTCAAAATCGATGATTGATTCGAATCACCCAAAATCTCAGCTTCAATCTGAAGCAGGTTTCGTTATGATTTTCTCTGACACCGTATCTCACTGATTGTTGTTTACGCATAGTCTTATGCGTTACAGACGCAATTAAATTTGTGGAATTCCCAGGGGATTCATTGCCATATGTTGAGGCATTCGATACATCTGCCTCCTGGGTTGAAGAAGCAAACGAACTCATGATGTTATCATTGGAATCCGTGCCATTCGCTGTGACGTTCACAGCCTTCTGCTCCACACAAGCAGGGGAATCCATGCAGTTCGAACTAGATTCAATATCATCTATTGCAACGAATGGATTTTCAGAAGGAGCTGAAGTCTTTATCTCGCTATCGATCGGCAGTTGGTCTGCTGCAGGATCTGTTTCTGTTTCTGGTGTCTGTAAACAAAAAATATTCAGAAATACTCTACGGGCATCCTAACTCATTAATTTCATTAACCTAGGATTTATAACTATAGTTTTCGTAGATTTGATTAGAAGCAGAGTAGTATAAATTTCTCATATAACTTACCACAATATCAACAGCTTCAACAATATCTTTCCCGTCTACTGTCGCAGTTCCTATTATGTCGATATCTGATTGAAATTCAGTTGCCTAAAATTGAATCCACAAAGTCTGATAATAACTAGTTTCTCACATTATTATTCAATTCGTCGGTTTCCGAATCCGAATAAGATGGTTCTGGTATTACAGACTGATTTTTAATCAGACGATTTTCGACGATGTTATGGCGTTTTGTATTCCTAGCTGATGTTCCTCCAACATCTTTTATTGCCAGCGTCGTTTTACCAGAAGCGGCATGCACTTTCGGAGGAAATTTACTTTTTGAAGCTACTTGTGAAAATGACATGCACTTTGTAGTATTTTTCGAATTTCCTTTTGAAGATGACCTCTTATTGTTTGGTAAATCTTTCTTTGGGCTTCGATGAAAGACCGGTATGTGATCAGAATGAGTTGATTGCTTTTTCGATGCCAAATTGAAAGAATTTTTTTGAGCACGTTCATTTTTCTTCTGTGAATTGTTAGAAAAACGAGAACTTGGTTGGGTATCTGATGAGAAACGAGAACTTGGTTGGGTATCTGATGAGAAACGTGCGTCTTGAGTTGGAATATTCGGTTTAGGGTTTTCTTTGGGAAACGATTCAATGTCGATAACAGGCACATGCTTTTTGGTAGATCCGCCATACTGGGCAGTCGTTCTCATACAGGGCTGAAAAAATATTTTCTCGGTGATTTTAATAGCTTTTTCTTACTTCATGAGGATGTGATGCCGTGTCTCGCTGAGAACTTTCTTCTGTTTGAAGAACTGCACTTCGGTTTGCCATCTGATAATTTCGTAGGGATACTTTTATTATTCCAGTAAACAAGCGCAATCACAAAAATGTTGTTTAAAGGCGCAGCAGTGTAGGCGGGTCCCGCAACGACTATTAAATATTCGGAGATTCAAAACCTAATTTTTCGGAGATTCAAACCTTTTTTGTATTAGCACACGATACACCAAACGGCCGACTAGCTGAAAATTACTATTCTCATAAAACCCCTCGTATTTAAAACTTATAAAGCTAATATTTCAGAACTGACACCAAAGCGAGCTGTCGATTGCTCTGTGATGCCCGCGAAAATTTACTGTGTTCCTTTATGGGCGGGAAAAGAACAATATAGAAATAAGTGAGTGATTTCGTTGTCGTCAGGCCACACTTATTATTCATGAAATCATTCCATTCTGTTTCTTTTTTTTGTGAAAATTGCTTCTATCAACCATTCGTTTTCCCGTAGCCGTATCCACTGTTTTACAGATGCGTTATCTAATCCTTCTTGCTCTCACGATCACTACTGCCTTTTCTGCATCAATCTCAAAATCGGTTTATTCGGAACCTCACCGTGTTGATAAGAAGGATTCGATCGAGCATGAAATCAGCGAAGCTTTGAAGGATATCAATGCGTCGAAACACTTGATTCGCATGACAATGCATGTGTACGTTTCAAATAGGTTTTCAATTCGTATCTAAAATACCATTTACAGAAATGATACTGACGACGAAATCCCTGCTAGTTTCTTCCGCGATGTTGAGAATGTCTTCAGTGGAATGTTCGATGCGATTCAAAACACCCACGTACCGTTCTTCAATCATGAAACCATCTCTCCCGTTAACGAAACGGCCAACCAGACCACTCAAGACTTGTTAACTCGAACTCGCGACGATCTCAAAGAAGATATCGAACTTCTTAAATCGCGAATTGCTCATATCCGCTCGGACTTCAATGCGTGGATGCACTCCAATGACTATCAAGAATTTAGATCTATGGTTATTGGTGGACTGTCCGCTGTCGTTGTACTCGTAGCCTACTTCTTAATTCGCAAATGCTGCCGCAGGTAACTTTTAAATAAGAAACATATTGTTGAACTGCTGTTTCAGACGCTCTCGCCTCAATCATCTTGCTGCTTTCGCCAATGACGGATTTTCGGGGAATGGTGACACAGACAGCCTTCTCCCAACGAAGAACAACAAAAGAGGTCGTCACTACCCTTCAAACAGCGAAGAGGACATCTAATTTGAAGAACTAACATTGCTGACATTCTAACCTGTTTCACATATACTATTTATAACGCGTCTATGGGCGTAGATTGATTGCATGTAAATAAACTGATCCAATGCGGTTCTTCAAACAAATTGTTATCAACAAAAATGTCACAGAAAATGTTTTTTAGGTTTATTAACAGCATTATGAGCACATTACTGATTCTTGTACATATGTATTTCAGGTTTATCACAATATATATTATCCTGTTATGGGACCACTGACAAGTCCACCATTCCATTCGACTTTTCCATTCGATGGATCGGAAGTGGAATTATTGACGATAGGAAGTATTACACTAGCAACACTGCCAACTGGATTGGAATGTGGGGCAGAAGCAAGGGCAGTATCATTCCTTACGGTCAAATCAGCCAAAGATGTTACATTTTGGGTTACTTGACTAGCTCCATTCAGAGTTTCATTGATCCAAACTTGAGAAGTGTTCAGGAAAGTTCCAGAACTTCCCTTGATTTCATTCCATGCATTCGATAGGAATGAACCAGTGCTTCAAAGTTATTTTAGTTTAGAAAAAAAAAACATAAACAATACCTGTTCACAGCTCCTCCAATACCTGTTTTTGTGTTATCTAGGATTGAGTTATCACTCAATGATTCCCACGCGTTTGACAGGAATTCACCAGTGCTGTAACTTCTTATTCAATAATTATATTCCCAATTAATCTCGATTTTCTCACTTTTCAACTGCTCCGCCAATCCACGTCTTTGTAGTATTTACTACGTTTCCACTTGTCTGATTGTCGGAACTCAATGAGTTCCACGCATTCGTTATAAAGCCTCCAGTACTGAAAAACGTATGTTTTCACGAGGAAAACTTTTAACTTCTCAATTATATTCCAAACCTGTTGAGTGCTCCTCCAATCCATGTTTGAGTATTATTAACAAAGGCCTGTGTGTTGTTATTGGAGCTCAGCGAGTCCCATGAGTTGGAAATGAAATTGCCAGTGCTGAAATATTAACGTGTCTTCTGATCTGACTGTAATAACATAAAACTTGATGCCTGGGTCTAGTCTAATGAGGTTAGAAATGTTACGGGTCAAACCTATTAACAGCTCCACTAATCCAAGTTTGTGTGTTATTGCTGATAATTCCAGTCGAATTGTTGTTTCCACTCAGGGAGTCCCAGGCATTGGAGAGAAATCCTCCAGTGCTGTAATGTCAAAATCAAAGTTTTGTGTTTCATGATCTTCCTCAAACCTATTCAAAGCTCCTCCAATCCATGTTTGAGTATTATTGACGAATGAACCACTGGTATTGTTGTTCGATTGAAGGGAATTCCATGCATTTGACAAGAATTCTCCAGTGCTATCCAGTTTATCGTCGATCCAATTGATAGTATTATTCACAAAAGCTTGACTCGAGTTAGAATTTAGATGTTGATCAATGAAGTTTCCAGTTGAGTTCAAGAACGAAGACAGGGGATTTGTTGAGTTTGTGGCGTTTCCACCTGGAAATTAAAAGATTGTTAGTTTTTCTTCAACTTCTGCTTTGAATTTTAGACATGAAAAACTAATAATAAGCTCCATATTTTCATAGATTGTGAATACCTGAAGAGTTAATTAGACTTCCAACAAGACCTCCAATTGGAGGTGGAGTCGTCACAACTTCCGTTGGGGAAGAAGAAGAAGAAGTCGAAACAACAACTTGATCGTTTCCTCCAAAGACAGAATGCCACGTGTTACTGATCCAGTCTCCAGCTTTCCAAATTATTCCTTCAAATACTCATTTTCCATTCAAAAAATAATGAAGCACACATATTTTTATTTGGAAAAGATGGGAAATGTGTAATCAAGTCATAATATATTAGCAGTTTTACCTGGATCCTGAGTTGTCGATACAATTGTTGCCGTCGAAGGAATCAGATTTAGAACTGGTTGCGTTGGTTGAGACTGTGTTGGAGATGGCGTGGAAGCGACAGAAGAACTGATAAGAGCAGCAATTATTGGAGGATTTGTGAAGGAATCAAGAGCTCCGCCAACAATAGAATATGTTGGAGCAGCTTGTGCCATGTGTTGAGGAGTTGGTGTGGCAGGAGAACCATCAAGAGAATGAGTTGTTCCGATTGTTGGCACTTGTGAAGGAGGTGTTGGAGTAGTTGTAGCGAGACTAGAAGATTGGACTGTTGGAAGTGTAGTTGGAAGTGTAGTTGGAGCTTCAGAGGATTGAGGTGGCATTGTTGGTATGATTAGAACAAGAGGTCCGGTCACCATGACAGGCGGTGGAGGTGTTGTAGTGGTAGGTAATCCGAGCGTTGAGGAAGTTGTCTCAACGGATCCAGAACCGATTGGAGGAATCGTTCCTATCGGGTTGGGAACATTGTTAGCTGTCACTGGTGATGCAGGGAACAACGGAGAAGTTGTAGGCAATGTCGCTTGGGAAGGCGGCGAGGAAGTAGCCGTGACAGGTAATGTTGGAACGGTAGACATGATTGAAGGAACTGTTCCAACTGGCAGTGTGGCTGCAGTCGATGCTGGATTTGTGGCTGGAGTTCCAGTTGCTGCGATTGTGGATTGTGTTGTTGTTGTCAGAAACCAGAAGTTTGAAAGTGTAAATGTTTCTGGAGTTGGCCGAGTGAACTCTTCTTCTAATGGCAGCTCCGTATCCATATTCACTTCCGTTACCGCCTCTCCAGGTGTCATCGGATAGTCAGGAGTAGTTGGAATGGTGATGCTAGGGTTCACTGGTAGGATTAATCCGGGAGTGACAACTCCAGAATCTGATAATCTTGTGGTTCCTGGAGTTGTCATCCCTGTTGTTACTGTTGTCATAGGAGTTCCTGAAGTGGGAGAAGTAATCGGAGTGCTTGGAGTTGTCATTCCTGTTGTTCCAGTCGTGTCAGAAGTCGTAACTGTTGGTACGCCAGCAGTTGAACCAGTTGTTCCCCAAACACTCAAAGTGGAAAGATTCGTGGATTGTGATGTTGTTGCCGTAGACATCGAACTAGCAGTAACAGTAGGCTGAGATCCAGATGTTGGCATAGTAGGCATTGTGCTTATTGTGAATACACTAGAAGTACTCAAAGTGCTCTCAGTTGAAGAGTTCGATAGTGATGAGGAAGCTGTCGTTCCCGATGAACTGATTGGCATCGAAACTGGAGTTGTGGCTGGTGGTGCAGTTGGTGATGTGTTTGATGTACTTTGACTGGTTGGTCCCATTGGGATAATTGTAGATAGACTTGTTGATCCAACAGAATCCAAAAGTCTTGTACTTCCAGTTCCAGTTGTTCCAGTTGAAGTTGTTGGAGTAATTGTTGATTCACTGACCCCTGGCAATAATGTAGTCAAGGGAACTGGTGGAGCAGGAGCAGCTGTTCCATATACGATATTTGATGCATTGGGAGAATAGTTTGCAGGCCAAATGTAACAAAGAGGAGTCTGTGGATACAAGTATGACATTGGAAGAGGAGATGAGTCAGTAGTGTAGACTGTGTCTGAAAAAAAGATTCTCAATTTGAATTTGAATTTCCGATTCTCCTACTCACCAACGTCATAAAATTGGAAATGTTTCCAAAGTGGCAACGTGGCTCCACAATCTCCGAGTCTCTTCGAGCAATAAATAGTCTCTCCAGTGTCAACATATTCCTCATACGGCCTGTTTGACTCCTGCCCAGTAACAATTAATTTGTGATCGAGGCGGTCTGAAATTAGAAATTCACTAAATATCATTCGACATGTCAGAATTCCGTACGAAAATAGCCAGTCTGATTATCGAACTGTTGTTGTAACTTGACAAGACAGCTGCAAGCAGTACTCTTGGAAGAAGTTAATACTTTCCCAAGAACACCTGTCTGATTATAAGAGACAAGACTTGGATCAGTTGAATGGAGTGTAGTATAGTAGTGATCTCTTTCAATTCCATCTTGGTTATTGTCGTAAATATTCAAATCTGACATCATTTCAGGTGGTATATCAAAAGTTAGTGTTCCACATGTTGGTCTACTGGCTACTGAAAATGTAACTTCTTGATTGTTAGTCTTCTAATAATTAGTTGTTCACCTGTGGCAGTTGGAACAGTCCATGCATAACAAATTGGAAGGAACTCTTGATTGTATCCATCGTAAACTACATCTTGATCAATAGAATACGCATGAACTAAAACCGAATATTCAATACAAGAGTCATCTTCTCCAGAACTTACAAACTCCTCCATTTGATATTTTATAATATCTGTAGATGGGTACTGTAGCTCCACAAGATCCGTTATTGGCTACACAGACTAGAGTCGTCTTGTTGTCTTTTCTGAATCATAATTTTGTTTGTGAGAAAGAACAAAGTTTAAAACATATGACAAATCCAAAAACTCAATTATAATGTCTGCACGTGTTGAAACATGACTCACATGTAATGGCTGGGTAGGTAGAAGGAGTGATCGGTGTCGAAGAACAAGACAGTTGACTCGGCTCCTGAAAATTCGTTTTTCGAAAAGACTTTTTTGTTAATTCTACCTTGAAATGAATCCGTATATCTATTGAGAGTTATCGTACAAACAGCTGGGCATGATGATTGGTTGTTTACCATAATGCGGATAGAATCAGACACTTGATCGTATGAATTCGATGGGGGAGATGATGCGATTTCATACGAAACATGATCGTTATCGAGAGCGTATTCGTTACTGTAGATTTGAACGGTTTCTGAAAATATTGAAAACAATATTGTTTCCATATACAAATATATCTCTATGGAGATTCAAGACATTTCGAGTCACCTCACTTCATTGCTTTAAAACGGTTTTGAATTTTTTCCAATCAAATCTGCTCGAAACTATAGATTTGAGGAAACCTCTGAAGGTGACTGTACAGTAAGAAGTCATAGAAAATAGTTGTCTTTTTAGTAAAGAAAGACGTATTATTTTACGGTAACTTCTGTAATCGCCAACCTTAAAAATTGACTTTAAAAGCTATTTGTCCGTAAATTTCTCCAGTTTCCGTGAGACTCAGGAAAAACGAAGTGAATTTTCATGTCTCGATCAGTTTCAAGGATTACAATTAGTTCTGATAATTCTAAACTTTTTCTATATGTTCCTCACCTAAAACATCAGTTGCAGCCAATCGTGCAGAAGAGCAATCTTGAGACAAAACAAGGGAAATTGAAGAAAAGAAGCACAGAGTAAGCGCAATTCTTCGCGCCGAACCCATCCGACTTCTCCTTATCCGTCAAAAAGAAATCGGCTGAAAATGCAATTCTTGTTTATCACATTTCCTCGTTTAAATGTGTTTCTGAAAAGGGGCGGAGCCTATATCACTATGGTTACATGGCTGCTATAATTTGACTCATGCATGGCTTCAAAGAAACATTCAAAACAAAACAAGAATTATGAGAAAGAAGAAAAAAAGAAGGCGTGAGAAATTTGAATCATTTTGAACTGGAAAGGGAAATTCTGACGATCAAAAAGTTTTTGTCTCCGTGTTAAAAAAGAGATGGATAAACGAAGGGATTTTCGTTGGGTGTTTTGGAAATTGGCTGGTCTTTGACCGAACAAAAAAGGACAAGTGAGACGTAGTGGAAAGTGTTAGAACACATGTTGAAACAATGAAACTAGTAGATAAATACGTAGTGTTTTCAAACAAAAAAGTAGATTTGAGATATGTCATAGATGCAGTGATTGAGTGAATGCCGACTTGACAAGTTTCCGAGAAAATTCTTTTTGATAAAATTAGAAATTAATTTCGAGAAGTTTGCATTTTTACTTCCGTCTGCAATGTTTTTTTCAGCTGGACTACAGTAGCCCAATGATTGTTCGGCTCTATAGGCAAAGAATGGTCCATACCGCAAAGAACGGTCCCAAAAAATAAAAGAATGGTCCCGAGGAATTGAATGGTCCCTATCGCAAAGAATGGTCCCAACCGCAAAGAATGGTCCCAAAATTTTTGGGTACACAGTTTTGAGAATTGAATGGTCCCTACCGCAAAGAATGGTCCCTCAAAATTGATACGAACAAGTTTTCACCATTCTCTTAGGCTTAGGTTTCTTAGAAATTGGGAAAACATTGACAAAACCGGTTATTAATCGTATTTATCAATTGTTTTCCGATCTTCTAAGAAACCTAAGCCTAAGAGAATGGTGAAAAGTTTTTCGTATCAATTTTAAGGGACCATTCTTTGCGGTAGGGACCATTCAATTCTGAAATTCGTGTCACCCAAAATTTTGGGACCATTCTTTGCGGATGAGACCATTCTTTGCGATAGGGACCATTCAATTCTCAAAACTGTGTACCCAAAAATTTTGGGACCATTCTTTGCGGTTCGGACCATTCTTTGCGGTTGGGACCGTTCTTTGCGGTTGGGACCATTCTTTGCCTATAGAGCCGATTGTTCTCAATATGTTTTTTTCTCGAATGAAAATGTGTTTTCCTGTAGTTCAAAACGAAAAAATAATTTTAGAAGGTGTGCATCGACCCACGACATCCGGAGTTGGTTGGTCCGTTGACTTTGGAGTCTGCTCATGTCGCCCAGTCAACTTTTTCTGAACATTATTTCTTGATTTCTCTCCAGATTCACTTTCATTTTTCAAATCGACCATATGTTTCGCATTAAAAATTAAATAAAAAATACTCTCTAGAGCTGTTAGAAGTTCCAGAAGTAATCGTGATCAGATATTGTTCATGTAATTTTTTCATTGGTAAAATGAAGTGGATATCGTGGATTTTTCGTATTCTTGATAGTCCTCTAGTGATAATTAATCGCTTCTAGACGAAGGCTCAACGATCAAGAATCTGATACTGTGAATGCAATTGATATGTCTTCTAACTATACTTGATACAAGAAACAATGAAGGGAAAGAGTTCTGTCAGTAATATACAGGAGAAATTGGCTGAAACTATTCCCTTTAATTATGTAACCTGATAGTTTCCTCATCTGATCTATTTTACGATTCTGGAAGAATCGTCGAAGCGTCCATATTATGGATATTGGTCTGAAATGTTTAACCTACACAAAAGACTCTTCTGTCATCAAGATCTTCATACTCGTTCCTACACGATACCGTAGTCATTTTCCCAACATCTGAGCCTTGATTTCTCCTCAATGAAATTCAGAAAACTTTATCCCTTGGAAAAAAGAACATATCAAACGAAACCCATTACATGGTCTCCTCCTGTCACTACTCATTCCCATCACATGGCATAAAAAAGGCGTATTTGAGTCGTCCTCTCGTTCGATTTCATTGCGTTCCTTCAGCGCCAAGGCTCTTGCGGAGCCACCTGTCGCGCGTCTTGCGGCCAATTGTCGTGCCACGGCAATAGTCTTCTTCTTCTTCTTTTTTCTTCATCTTTTACTGAGGACTTTGTGTTTTTGTGTGTTTAGTGTGTATGTCAAACTGATGATCTATCGACGCAAAGCGACACACGGACACCCTCCCATCTTGTCTATGTTTTCTATCATTTGATGATGAGTAGAAAAAAGATAATTCCTCTCAATTACCATATATTTTCATTTTTCTTATTTTCTTCAATTTCCTATTTATGTGCTAATTTAGAGTGGTAGTATGTTTATTTATGGACAAAAAAGAAACAAACAAAGAAGAAAAAGAAAGAAAAAGATGAGGAAGACTACGACGTTCTCCGTTCTCTGGGGAACAACCTGCCATCGGGCGACATATTGAAGCAATCCGAAGCATCTCCTCATCCTCTTTTTTTGTTCCGAATACTCCAATAATGTACTTGTTTCGACTATTTGAGATGTTGGATGAGTTGAGAAACTTCTTTGAGGGAGGTAAAAGAACTAGGAGGATTCTGTAAATACACTTGGAAAATGAAGATTTGAGGCAGGTGTTTCTCGAAGGGAATGTATGTGATGGGAAGACACTGAAATTTGAGTCAATTTTTTGATTCGTTCAAAAGATTGATATTGAACAATAATAGAGTTGTCCGGCTCCGGGTTAAATTTGGCAATCAATCTAGTTGAACTTTATTCGAGCACAGCCCAGACAAACGTGAGGGGAATGAAATGTCAAAAAGGAAGAAAATAGGTGGAACGTTCCAATTTCATCAGACTGTATCGGCTACACGACCTACTAAACGAACTGAACTTGACTTTTTACAGCCGATTGGATATCAGCAGTCGCATTTTCCAAAAACTTACTCTTGGAATCAATCTAACAAAAAATTATCATGATGCTCATAAGTAAGTCCCTCTTAGAAGCCTATCATAGAACTAGAATGGTTTTCGATTCATTCGGAGAAGCAATTAAATGCAGTTCCTTGTTTTTTCAAGGATACTGTAGACCTTCCTTCCCCTTTTTCCTTCTTCTCTTCTTTTTTGAAGAAAACTATTTCTTGCAGTCAACTGCTCTTTTCATATGTATTTCCGAAAAGGAAGTTTTCTCTTCGAGAGCCGAGACAAAATAAGTGTGTTCGGATTTGCCGATGATGATGATGGGCTCTCTCTCGCCTCGGAGCCCTCGTTTCGCCGCTCCCTGTTTGTGGCGTGTATTCGGAAGCTGCGTGAATCTCCGGGGAGTCAACTCTTTTGGCGGGGGGCGGACACTGCAGCGAGCACAAAAAACCCAATGGGGTCGACCCATTTCGGACTCTTCTAATGCTCATTCCAACATTACTGACACTCTTTTCTCCTTGTCACTCCTTCTCAGAATCCACATCGTCGTTTGCACTCAACTCATTCAATCATCATTTGGTTTTTGGCTTAACTCTGTCGTTTTCTTCTTCATCATCTTCCTTTTTTCCTTTTCTATCGTTTCCCACCTCCTCCCACTCCATTCCATTCGAAATTCATCTTCTTCTCTTATGTCTCCGCTCCTTTCTAGTCCGTTCCACTGCTGTATCGGACTCGTCCGGAGAGCATCGAATTTCACAGCTTCCTCTAACTTTTTAACATTTTTATTTCATTATTTCAATGCCTCAATAGTCTCTAAGAGCATTTGTTTTCTATTTTGAAAAGACGGGATTTTTTGAGCGACGGGTACCGTAATCTCTTATATTCTTTTCTTCATTAGTTCCGTCAGATTCCATCTGATTTCGAAAGGTCATCCTCTCAAATTACAGAATGTTCCATTCTCATTCTTTGGTTTTTGTTTTGCTGTTTTTTTTTTAAATAAGATCAGAAGATCGTGATTTCGAAAACATTTAAAAAGTTTCAAAATGGTTATTCTGAAAGTAACTGGCTGAGTTTTATGGATTCAAAGTGGCCGGCTGATCGGGGCACTGATCAGCTAGAGAACATATCATTCCTAAACCTGAATCTCATTTGTTACAGTTTTAAATACAATCTAGTTTACAAATTTCTGTAAAGTTTCCAGTTTAAAATTTTTTGAGAATACATCAAAAAACAGATATCCCTTCGTTTTTTTGTGAGAAAGAATCTAGTAGACCCACCGTAATCGTGTCATTAACAACATCTGCAGCAAACAATTATGTTCTTCGTAGCAACTGGCACCTGAAAGTTTGGGGAAGAGAGGAAAAAAGAGATTTCGGAAATTTGAAGGCAACCCGATACCTGGCATATACACAGCAAAGAGAGGACCCTTTGCATTGCCGTACGTACGTCCTATTTCCACGTCATTTGCCTCTTTTTGT
Organism: Caenorhabditis latens; assembly: GCA_002259235.3. Lineage (NCBI taxonomy): Eukaryota > Metazoa > Nematoda > Chromadorea > Rhabditida > Rhabditidae > Caenorhabditis > Caenorhabditis latens. The sequence continues at coordinate 9,949,443 of CM056092.1, read as the reverse complement.
GCGAAAATTAACTTTGAAAGTATTCAAGGATCTTGACGTGTCAAGTGATGTCAAGACTAGTTGGTTTATTAAATTGAGGGAGGAAAGAATCATGAGGTGACCAAGAAGAATTCATGAAAAAAGGAGAAGAGGTGGACTCTGACGATACCGACGTTTTTGAAAAAGGATAAAAGAGTTTAGAAGAGAATTGGCGCCACGAATGAATAATTCTTTCGATTTATGACGACGACATCCGGGGGAAGACCTCTTTTAGGTGAGAATGTGTGTACACTGCTTCGGAATATGTAGTCGTCGTCGTCGTCGAATAACTGACCCTTGAAACGAAGAGTATTCAAAATAGTTTGAGTGTTTTGTGGGAGGGAAGAAGAGCCTGTGCTCATGCAGTTGTGCCTCTTTTGTTCTTTCTCTCCCTGCTTGGACTTACTATCTTATCAACTTCTTCTCCTTCTACTCATTTATTTGCTCTCATTGTCCATTTTGTTGACATGGACAGGTAAGTATCATCACGTGGAAAGAGGGAGTATCTGAAATTAATCAGATGAAGTGAAGTATTACTTCAACCTTCCATTCTCTTCTTTTTTTCATTTGGAACCTTGATTCCCACGACTTCTTATCTCTTTTCTTCACCCCCTTGTACATCTTTTTTCATCTCAGATTCTCTCTTTTTCTGCTACTTTCTTCCTTTTTTCTTGTTTTTCAAATATTCTTTTCTTTCAAAATTTGCTCTTTTAAAAGACAAATTTGCATTATTCAGTAACACTTTCCTTCTTCAAATGGCCAAAGATTTACTGGAAAAGTTTGTGCAGTGTTCCACAATTTCGAATAGTATATTTTTTGCAAAAAAAAATTGTCGCAAATTTCATCAGTCACTCAAAAAATTGGTTGTCAAAAATACAAAAAGAAAACATGTATTAAAAAGTACCTGTTTTCTAATTGAATTCGATAGAAACTATCAAAAACTTTCTCTAATTCAAAAAGTGAACTTCCAGTGCAACGTGGCTGAAACTAACAGTAAGATATTTCATTTTTCATACAGTTTACCTTTAAAAAACTTTAATGTCAGAGAAGTAAGTTTAAACTAATACTTTTGTCTCCTTTTAGCAAGGTTACGAGAAATTTAGTATGTCCGGAAAAATTCAAAACTTTAAGTCATTCATGTCAATTTTGAAATACTTCACCGATACTTGGGACTTCAAAACACAAATAGCAAAATTAAAATCTTATCAACATATATCATTTTAAACTTAGCAATAATGTTCTGAACACTTCTTTAAAATGACCAATATAACTCTCTTTCTCCCTCTCTTTTCTATTCTATTCAAGGACCTTCACAACACTTGAGACTACTTTATGACCAGAGAATGTCAAAAACCGTGTTCCCTCATATATATTTTTTTCTCTTATCCACAATACATAATTCCTTCCCTTCTCTTTTTTTTTCAAAATCAATTTGTGTGTCATTATTCCGGGGGATATGTCCTTCAAAATCGCCACCCATCTGCAACATTTTCACCCTATTTGCACACGATTCGCTCGTAAAATTGGCCGTAAACTTTCAGTTTTTCCCGCCTTCCTTGTCACACTCTCGCGCATCCACATTTTTTTTCACACTTCTAAAATTTTTTTTGACTTTTAGAGTTCTTGAAATACCTAGTAAAGTATTGAAAACAAGATGATAATGAGCTAATTATAGAGAGAAACGAAGCAGAAAAACCTCAGGTTATTTACGGTTCATGCTTTCTGGGTATTAGGAAACACAACCACAGAAATAGAGTTTACTTGAATATTATTACGTCACGATAATATGTTCTCTGAACTGAAAAGAGTTATAGAAAGAGTAAAAGAAAATATTGTTGGCACAGTGTCCTCTCAGGTAACCACAGTACTTCAGAAGGCTTTATAATCATAGAATTTGTTTCTAGATCCGAATCCCTTCCATCAAAAACTCCATTTCGTATCCATTCTAGATGTTGGTCCTAACCAAATTCCCATTTTCGATCGTTTCCGCTCCAATATCCCATTTCATTTCCGTATGCAGGTGTCCCTCTCGATTCCTTCTAACCTGATTACCTTCTTCTGCTTCCTCATTCCAATTAGTATCCACCACGTCTTCATAATTATTCAGATATCAGACCGCCTACTTCTATGTGAATGCTAGGTGCGGCACAACACGTGATCAGAAGCCGCCGTCGTCGCAGCTAGCCTTCAGAAGAAGACACTCTCCGGCCATGCGAGCGCCCGTCATCCGACGGCATCTTACTTATCACGTCTTTTGTCAATTCTTATTATTAGCTGTGTTGGTTAGAAATATTGAAACCCGGTCGATTGTCAGAGGAGATCATGTTGTACATACGCCTCTTGGAACCATTCGGGGAGTTGGACAGGTATGCAACTTTTTGGAAATATGATTATGATGAGTAGACTTTTCTAGTTGTAATGGAATGTAACAGGAAAAACTGAGTAATGGAATCTAGAAAATTCATGATAAAGAAATCTCAAAATTTAAGACATTTGACGGTGCAAAGGTTTCTGCATTCCTGGGTGTTCCGTACGCAAAACCACCGATTGGCTCCAGAAGATTCAAAATGGCTGAAATGATCGATCGATGGAGTGGTGAACTTGAAGCGAGAACTCTGGCAAAGACGTGCTATCTGACAATTGACAGTGCATTTCCTCAGTTTCCTGGAGCTGAAATGTGGAATCCTCCTGGAGTAAAATTACAGACTAATGAGATATTCACATATTTTCTTTTTGTAGGCAATATCAGAAGACTGTCTGAACATGAATATTTGGGTCCCAGAAGATCATGATGGATCAGTTATGGTATGGATTTATGGTGGTGGATTTTTCAGTGGAACACCTTCTTTGGATTTGTACAGTGGATCAGTGTTTGCAGCAAAAGAACATACGATTGTGGTTAATGTGAACTATCGGTAAAATGAAAAAGAAACGAGATAATCAATGAATTAATTGTTTTTCAGATTAGGACCTTTTGGATTCTTATACTTTGGAGATGATTCTCCAATTCAAGGAAATATGGGTTTGATGGATCAACAGTTGGCACTTCGATGGGTTCACGAGAATATTGGAGCATTTGGAGGAGATAGATCAAGAGTCACTTTGTTCGGGGAATCTGCTGGATCTGCTTCTGCAACTGCTCATTTATTTGCTCCAAACTCTCATAAATACTTCAGAAACGTCATTGCAAAGGTACGAGATACATTATGAGTCACATATAAAAGACTCGTTTCAGAGTGGTTCAATAATCAATTCGTGGGCATCTGCAACGCCTCCGACGATGCTTGATTTATCTCTCCGTCTTGCTAAAAAAGTGAATTGCACTTCAACAGATATGAATGTAATTGCCAACTGTCTTCGAAGTGTTCCAGCTCATTTAGTTCAAGCTGAAGCAGATAATATATCTGGAGATATTGGACCTCCAATGACTTTTGCATATGTTCCTGTTTCATCTGATGCCAACTTCTTCCAGGTTTTACATCTTTTTCTAATTTAAAATAATAATTTTTAAATTAATTTTCAGGGTGATATATTTCAAAAACTAGCGAATAAGCAATTCAAGAAAGACGTCAACATAATTTTTGGAAGCGTGAAAGATGAAGGAACATATTGGTTACCGTATTATATGTCACTCCCAAAATATGGATTCGCATTCAATCATACGATATCTGCAGAAGATCCACACAATAGAGCACTCATCACCAGAGAGCATTATGAAGAATCAATGAAAGCATTCATGCCGTATTTCGCTGGATCAAAACTTGTATTGAATGCATTCATGAATTCATATGAACACGTTTCAACAAGTAATGTACCAGAAGAAAGATATCGAGATGGTGTGGCCCGATTCCTCGGAGATTTATTCTTCACTTGTTCTCTCATTGATTTTGCTGATTTAATATCTGATAACATCTTTGGAAATGTCTATATGTACTATTTCACTTACAGGTAAAATCAGAATTCGAAAATATTCAATTATCCTTCGTTTTTCAGATCAAGTGCAAATCCCTGGCCTCGATGGATGGGTGTAATGCATGGATATGAAATAGAATATGCATTTGGTCAACCATATTGGAGACCTCATCTTTACGATCAAAATCAACTAGAGGATGAGAAAAGATTATCTTCAATTATCATGCAAATATGGGCGAATTTTGCCAACACTGGGTCAGTTTTTGATGAAAATGGATGTATTTGATGTACTTAAATTTCAGAAGGATCGATTCATTTTGGCCTCAGTATAATAAAATCGAAAGAAAAGCAATCGAACTTGGAGAGTCCACTTTACATGGAAAACATCGAATAATTTCAGATGTTCATGGAGGTTTTTGTAGAATGATCGACGAAGCAAAAGCCTTTGTGAAACAGAAAAATGGTTGGTTTCTAGAGTATCTTCTCGCTCGAAAAGTTTCATAACTGAAATTGTTTTCAGCAAACGATTGCCGAACAACTCGTAAATCGGATACTTCATCAGTTCAAACAAGTTCATCAATCTCTTCTTCTCTCTACCTCTTTCTTATTTTTTCTCTTTCTCTTTTCTTCTCTTGTATCAGTTTGTGATAATTTAGGTATATTATATGTTACTTTTCTATGTTAGTCATTGAATATTTCTTCTTTGATCTCACTCATTTGTTCTGTTTCACTTTTTCCTCAAATGCTTCATCCCATCTCTGCCACCCAACTCATCGAATTTCCCATTCTTTTTGACTTCTTCTTCCTTTAAAACGGTGTATTCTTTTATCAAAAAACTCAATGCTTACTGCTTTTTTCTTCATGTTTTGTTTGTTATTCAACTATCTTCAATTGCTCATCAGAAGAGTCTCAATATGTATGTTTTAGTAAATCATTCGTCTTTCTTTTCGAACAATTTATTAGCATAGAACTAGTTGGTTTTATAAATAGCTTCAAAATATGATAAACACTTGTTCAGTATGCCAAGTTTTCTTCATAATAAAATTCAAGATGATACCGTAACCAATTCTCCGATGGCGAATCCTAGCAAATTTTCAACTAAATACGACAAATAGAAGGATTCTCAAAATAAACTGAGATCTTCAATTCTATTTCGAAAAAATGTGTGTAAAACGTGATGGTGTGCGACTGGTTTTGGGTTTGACTTCAAAGAAAAAAGTTATCGCGACATATCTGATAGCTGTTGCAATCGATGAATCCGTCTTATCTTCTTCTTCTTTCTTTTTTGTTATCGATATATCGCTATAAACGTTGTCCGAAACAACTTTCCATAAGAAGTTTTTGATGAGAAGTCCGCATTTTGTCGTCACAGTGAACATTCGACCTTTTTGCTCCGCAGTCTCTCACTATTTTTACGAGATTTTTTTGTTGTTCTCATGTCGTCTCTTGCATTCTGCAAATGCTTCCCGTAAACTTTTTTGAAACTGTATAGACTTATACTTTCTGAACTTACAACTCCGTTTTTATTGCAGGGTACTCCGATGACCGATTCACACGGATTGCAGTCGCCAGAAGTGGTGGTTGAAAAATAGTGAGTTAGCAAGAAACGGCTCACATCTGACTCGTTTTTTTCAGCACAATATCAAAAAAGAAGTCATCAATCGGGTTTGAAATTGGCAACAATGTGACTGTGCAACTGAGTGTTTCATCGGATGCCGATAACGGGAGAGAACGGGATTCGTCGAATGTGCATACGAAAGTCATCATGGATCACAAAGGAGAAGTACGTAAAGTTTCTGAATTTGTTGAGAATTTTTATTCGATTTCAGATTCAATATTTGCGTGGAGGCATTCTGTCATCGAATGGACCAATTGTGGGATTTCGTTCAATTCATGAATCTGTCGGAGAATCGCTGAATCTGATCAACTTGCAAACTAAGCAGAGACATAGATTCAAGGTTACGAATATTTTGTTTTAAAGTGTTTAACAGTTCAGTTTCAGGACTTTCCTCACCGAACCATCGATTTAGCATTTGCTCATCATCACAAGTTCCTTGCTGTACTCAATGCGGATTTGTCCCTTTACGTTTTTGAAGTGTCAGATAGTTGCGAGCCGTGCGTTTATCCCATTACTACTTTTTTCGGTTTCATCAAACTAATTTCAGAAAGAAATATATCTCAATCAACAATTGGCCGTCATCTCCATCTCAAGATGATCAGCCTCGTCTGTCGTGGTGTCCATACATTCAAGGAGATGACGATGACGACGAAGCAAGTCACATGATTGCAGTATATTCAGTCCGTAAAATTCTATCAAAAATTTTAATTTAAGGGAATGTTTACAGGGGAAACTGTTGTACATTGTTAATATCGGTATTCTGAAAGATGCGGGCTTAGGCGACGACATAGATTTTGACGATGCGAAAAAAGAAGAAGGAGGGCTTTTCTCACACTGCTTCAATAACCAAGCTGAAAGCAGGGATGTTCGGATCTCATCAGTCTGCATATCTCCTGATTCAACAGCTGTTGCAGTTGCAAAAACGGAAGGTCCAGTTCAATTTTTCACTTTCAACGAAGAAAGTAATACTTTGAACGACGCTCATTGTTTTGAACCAAGAGGATTTGCGAAAAGCGGACTGATCGATGATCTCATTTTTCTTGATGATTTGACACCGAATAGAAAAAGCGTTCCGTTTTGGCGGTTTTGCGTTGTTGTTTCCAATAATGGTCACAAAGTTGCTCTGTATGAGTGCCAAAGCTGGAAATGTCTCGGTAGAATTCGTTTTGAGACAACGCGAGCAATCAATAAGTTCATCAGTATTCCTGATCCAACTGCAAACTTTATTCATCTTTTAGATGTTGACGGAATGGTAGGTTTATCAATATTGATCTAAAAACTCGTTTATTCTATGTTTGTACTTTTGCAGAAAGTATACACGGTTGAAATTATGAATTCATTCCGTAGCAATGAGCAGCCTCGTTTTATTGGAATCACTCAGACTTCATTCTGCCACCCCATTTTCTCAATTTCACCAATTTCTTCCACTACATTTGATATATCGTCAGAAGATTCCGAAGATGATCTTTTTAACAATGATAGCAATGATGATGCGACTGATGACGAGTCAGATGCTAGTGAATCAGGAGAAACAAAAATGAAACATGTGAAAACCAAGAGATATTTCGTTGCCATGGGAAAGCGCAGTATGCTAGAGTTGAAATTAACTTTGAAGAAACACATTCCATTACCACTTGTGAATTTCGCCGAATCTTCTGAGAAAGAGACAAGTCCTTCTGTATATGTGGACACCGAGCAGGAACCACTCAACTCGTTAACACTTCAGGGGCTATTAATGCAAAAAACAACTTCTAATTCTGGTCTTAACCTTGAAGTAGTCAATCAAAAGTTGGACGATGTTATTGCTGCATTGGGTCGCATTGAAGCAGAGAGAAAAGAGAATAATGAAGTTATGGTGCAACAAATTATCAGCGCACTAGGTAAGATTTTACAGCCAGTATTTCAAAGGATTTTGTTCGGTCTATGCCAGTTGTCAGATTTGATAATTTCCCGAAAGTTGCAGATGAGAACATTCGGATGAGAGAAGGATATATGCTCAATCGCATCGAGCAACTCTGTGAGAATGGACGACTCGATACGATAGCAGCACTTCGCAGTGGGATCCACAATCTGAATGAACAGATCGTTAGCTCTGTTCGGTCTAGTGGAGTAGAGACAGCGGAGTACATCAGCCAACGTGTTGGAAGTTCTGCTAGAAATGCTCTAACTGATTGTATTCTTCCATCTTTCGAACGAAGCTGTGAAGTTCTTTTCGAACGCCTGAACGAGCATTTCAGATGTGGGATCAATGAGGTACTGTGACTTACAAATTATAAAAACTTAACGTTTTTATTCCAGTATCTTACTTCTACCACCCAACTGATTCAAGGAACAGCAATGGCGACAATGCAGATTGCAGCGCAACAACAGCAACAACAACAACAGAAAAATGAAATGGATAGAATAGCACTTCTTCGAATGATTGACACGGACCCTGAAGGTGCACTTGAGGCTGCACTAAATAAAGCCAATGAAAGCCTACTCGAATTCGTTTGCTCCAAAATCAATCCAGAAAAGATTCTGATTCCCGGAAACACGAAGTTGAGCCAAAGATGTCTTCTTGCTCTTGTGTCACAGTTCACCGTTTCTCTCAACAGAGACAGAGATCTCAAATTCAGATGGATCGAGCTTGTTATTCCAGAGATTGACATGAGTGATCCAGAGATCATTCTTGTTGTGACTCCTGTTGCTCAAAAGCTTCTGATGTCTCTTCAAGGTAAGCCAGATTTCTATGTGAACAATGTTCTATGTTAAAGCGAAGCCAGAAACAGTTTATACACTGATTCAATTTCAGAATTGATTGAAAACTCGCCAGACGAGCAGGTACGCCGATATGTTCGTTTGCTGTATCAGATGACTCGCTCATCTCTTCTCCAACCTGCAACCCCATCACAGAGAACATGTAAGCGTATTGTACTTATTATTTTTATCGATTGTAAAATTTCAGCAACATCTGTCCTCTCGAAGTTCCTTTCGGATCACTCTCAACAATAAACCGACATACTTCCACCACACCCGATGCCCGTCTTTTCCCAGTTCTGTTAAAAACAATCTCAGTCTCAGTTTTACCTTGACGTTTTCAAAGTTCTATTTTAAAGTTTGGAAGGCAAGCTCAAAAAGAAGCGACCTTATAGGCAGTGGTTCTTGTTTCAGTTTATAGAAAGCTCATTATGTCAGCTACTAATAGCTGATGCTTATGTAGATTTGTGAACCTCAAAAAAACTTACTCTCCACAAATTCCTTAATTTATTACTGATTTTGTAATGTTTGAACATATATATATATAAACTGTATTTTAGATATTCATCACAAACAATAAATCCGTGTCCGAAAACTGTAAACGAAGTGATTGTTGAGGTGAATATGATTTGGATCCTGAGAGAGTCGATATGTACATACATAGTAACTAACTGATTCAGTCACTGAAAAGTTGACACTCGTTTTTCTTCTCGGCTGACAGGATCATACTTCGAAGACTTGCCTGAAAATGGGCTTGAATTTTATACAGATGTGAACTGAGTCACTCACAATTACTGTGTTGATTTCATCTAGCTTCTGTTGCTCATGAAGTCTCATAGCTTCAGAAGTTGCGCTATTCCTAAATTAAACTTCGATTCACGCTTCATTTCGACCAAGGAAGAAACTTACAGAGAAGAAAGAAAGATTTCATGAATCTGCTCGTATCTGTCGAGAATTCGATAGTTTAGTCTCAAAAAATCGAGATACATATTCTTCTCACGACGCAATCGTTCTACTTGCTGCAAATTTATAAAGGTCTGTGTGTGGAGAAATCGAATAACTTACATCTACTACATCTTCAGCGTTCATTTCGTTTATTTCATAGCCTTCACGGGTGACGGGAAGATCTGAATAATTGATAATTGAACAGGATATTGAATTTTCGATGAGAAAAAGAGAGAAACCGATCAAGAGTTTCTCAAAAAAGTACTGTAAACACTTTCAAGCTCACAGAAGAATTCAAGAATTATAAACAGAACAGGATTCAGTTAATTAATTTAACGAGAAAATGAAGTTATCGACTGAAAACAATATCGTTTCTCTTTTCGAGCAGAAAAGTGTGGTGGAATCACGTGGAAAGCACGAATGCGGCCAGCCAGAAAACAGCATAGAAAAAGAGAGATTGTGGTGAATTCGTGAAAGGAACGGAGATGGGAATAGAGCGAGTGAAAGAGGAAAAAGGGGCGAGGAGTAGACTGAATGAACGAGAACGAATATGATATCCTCGAGTCAATTTGATTGGTTTTGAATACGAAATGTTCGAAATAGTTTTAAATACTTTTGAAATACTGCAAAATTATATTTAGTTGAAAGATAAATCTTTACTAATAATATTCAACAGATCCGTGTGTCTGTTTATTTGTTGCAAGCCATAACTCCGTCCGTAGTGGACCGATTTCTATGAAACCTAGATAGGTTGGTTGGAAATTTCCCTTAGATGATGCCCGAACTTTTCTATTTTTTTTTCAAAACTACTGACACGGTGTTTCTTGAGTGCATTCTCGAGAGCGCCCCGGTCGCGCGTTTTTGGTGTAGTGGTCTGCGCAGATGTCTCTCACCCATGGGGTAGTGAGTTCGTTCCCGCCAGGTCGGAAAAGCTTTTTGATTTTTTGTTTTGATAAGAACATAGATAGCCAGTATATGAAAGTTGTGATTATAGTCGAGAGTACCTAAAAAGAGATTTTTTTGTGAAGCACTTTCAGGTACGAATGAAAAGGATTGAAATCAAAATAGACTAAATAAAGAGCTTCTTTAATTTTTGAACTCAGAAATATGTAAAAAAGTTTTAGTTTCAAAGTATTCAGAGAAGAGAGGCGGCATCGCCGCCGAACAGTCAAAAATTTAGGAAGCAGAACTTTTTGGATCAAACAAGGGAGGGAGGCGGCAACCATTAAAAAAAAGCGACTAGGAGTAGAGAGAATGAAACAACACCACTCAAGAAGTGATGGTGATTTCTGAATACGAAACTTTGTCGTAGGATTTTTCTAAATATGGCCTTAGTTTGCCATACTCAGAGGAGGGAGGCGGCGTCGCCGCCGATCAGTCAAGTTAAAACTTAATATTCATAGGATCTCCTGCCTTTTGATGAAGGGAAAATAGAGTTACCAAGTTCCTGTTATTCTAAAGTAATTTATTGAAACCTTATCAGAAAAGTAGGGGTGTTTTAACTGTACTCTCTGGAACGGGTTGCTCAGCTAATAAAAACTCCCAACATTTAAAGAAAGAGAACTATGATACCCCGATTGTTTGAACCATGTGAGAAGCGCCGCAGGCGCTGTCACACTTAGAAGGGTGGTGTTGAAAAGGAGGTTCAGTCGCCGTTAGGCGACGTGAACCGACTGGTTGTTAAAGATTGAAGAGCTGAAAAACAGGCAAAAGTTATGAATTGAAATGGAAACGTTCTCAAGAAGACGTCCGAAACGCAACATCAAGATGTCATCTTTTCTATTCATTCAACACTGCCGTCGTCCATGATGCATAATTGGTCACGCGGAATAGTCGCGGAACAGCTGTACGGAAGAAAGATTAGAGGAGTAGAGAAAAGGTTTCATAGAAGTTGAGAAGAAGAGAAAGAGAGAAAAAATTATGCTCACTTGTTATTCTGGAGTAGATTTGACGAAGAACGAGAGTATTGGGGAAGAGAAAAAAGGGGAAAAGAGAGTTTTTTATCATTAGTATAACATGTATTGTTATGATAAGTTGATAAGACTGAAGTGTTCGCTTTTGTTTATATGCAGATGTATGAGTAAACTGAAACATAGTTGGTACTTATCTGGATTAGATGGTTTCTTTATAATCAGAGCACAACATTTGAGAAAATAAAATCTGAAATCGATCCCTTTATTCAAAGTAGTTTTGAAAAAAGGGTGCCTTCAAAAGATGGAAATTGCTTGAATTATTTTGAAGATTGAATTCTGTAACTTTGCTTGCGAATATAATATTCAGTTAGAAAACCAGACACCTGGAAATAGAAAGTACTAGTTCCAACCAGTATGTGTCAAGTCTACACTAACTAGAAAACAAATAAAATATACATGAAAAAATAACATTGTGGAGGAAAAGAAAAGAAAAAAGAGCAGAGAAAGTACTGTTTCAAAGGCAAACAAAGAAAAGTGGGAACGATCTGATTCATCAGCTGACATTATTATTTGAATTTCCTAAAAAAACTTTTTAAAAATCTTCTAGGAAACATTTCAGGTACAAAAACTATAAATATATTCACAAATTTTGGATCGAACGAACCTTTAAAAGGCTTGTGAACTTACAAAAAAGAAGAAGAAAGATCTAAGAATCTGCAGACAATGATGAAATATTCCCATCTATAACCTGCTGAAGAAGACCATTAAAAGACATAAAACTAAGTGATATATGGGCGTTTATATTCGCTTTAAAACTTTATTTTGATAAGATAACACAGTACAAAGCTAAACTGCGAAGAACAGAAATTTGAGAAAAAGGGGAAATCGAAAGCTGAAAATACCGTAATCCGTTTATAAGAACTTATTGAGAATTCAGGATCGTATTTCACAAAAATCCAGAAAATTGAAGTTAGAGAAAGTAAAAAGCCGTAATCACCAGACAAACAAATAAAATCTTTCCGAGACCGAATTGCTTTTTGAAAAAGTAATATTCTTATTCGACTTTTTGAAACAGAGAGAATCAAAAATCAGAAATAGGAAGAATTCACATTCAATTAAGCCTCCAATTCTTTCTTGAAAACTAGAAACTTTTCAAGAATCTCTTTCAAAAAATAACAAAGAAATTTGAGTAAAGACGAACAAAAGAGAAATCGAATGCTTGTATAATTCAACAATAGTACAAAGGACGAAAGTTTGATCCAGAAATGACAGTATTCAAATCGATGAATTCAACAACAACGACATTCGAAAATGACAATTGAAAGACGTGGAAAAGACAAAAACAAAAACAATTACACTGTCTGAAAAATTGAAAATTGGAAGAAAATTGATGTTGTTTGGAACAGTGTTCTCTGGTGGAAGAAGGAATGGAATGGAGTGCATTTGTTCAATTTCTCTTTTCTTTCTTTTCATATCTTTTTCTCCGTATTCTTCATTCTATTTCTGCTCATCTCTGATCTTCCGATTTGTTGACTTTTCATAGTGGGTGGTCATCGATGCAATTGGCATACTTTATGAGAAAAGAGGAAAAGCTTGAAAGTGTTCTCTTCTCTTGGAAGTACTTTCTGGACAAGCTGTTCTGATTGTATTCAGTCATTTTTTAAGACAATTAACCAAGATTCCATTAATATCGAATGTTGTTTTTCGGTTTTTCGTAATTGTGCTCAGCAAATAATGCGCAGCGCAGGAGTGGTCGATTTGAGCTGGCTCTTCGAGCAGTTTACTCGAGAGAAATCATTTGATCGCCGACCTACTTCGATCCAGGATTACCTGCTGTATTACAAGATGACCCCGGAAGGCTTTGAATTCCTAATATTCTATTCTTTGAACCTTATCAGAAGTTGATAACCCCCCGTTCTGTTGAACTACATTTTGAGAATCGTGGAGCTCATCATTTCTTTTTTTCAAAAACCATTCGTACGAGCAGTTTTCTTTTAAAATATGTATATTGCTCTCTCCAATGTAGATGCCCACTCAAACCAATTATTCACTCTCATTGCGAAACAACCCTCTCTGCTACGCTTCTTCCATTCCATTTCATGAGTTCAGCGGTTCAGGGCTCCTGCGGCGGTGCGCGGACAGCATTCTCGCGCATTGTGAATGTCTGTGTCTTCTTCAAAATACTCAATATTTTTATTCGCCGCATCTACGCGTTGTTGTCTGTGTTTCGCGGTTCTCGCGCACGAGAGGGAAACCAAACCGGCGACCATCAAAATGGCGGCCAGTCTCTGCCTTCAGTCCCAATAGGCCGCTCTTTCGTTTAGCTCCAATCGAATCCCTTTCTTCCCGCTTCATGTGCACTTCTAAAAGGCGAATCTGGCGCCCTGACAACAGATGTGAGCGCATCTGCTAGCCCATTTCGTCCATTTTTCATCGAAATTGTCAAGAGGCGTCTTGTGGGAAAAGAGAGGTTTTCTATTTCATTACCATCACTGTTTCTTCGTTTCTGCACAATTTTTAAATAGTGAAATTTTTTATGTACGGTGTCTGATTTTCTGAGGTTGTTACAAGACCCACATTACAAGATGATTGATGCGCCTTGAAGTAGTACTGTATGATTTTGCAAAGAAAACATTTTGTGCATGCATCTTTCATTTTTCAGTTCATAATTTTTTTAAATAAAGCTAATATTTTTGGTCGAGAATTCTAACTCAAAAGTATGTCTTAAAATTATATAGAAATTAAAGAACTAGCTCATCTCTCACCTCTATTTATAAAGTTTGACGATCGTAAATACATTTTCTGGCTGAGAGAATTCTTATATTAATAGAATCTATAGAATCCATGTCTGCAAACAGTTCGGTTTTTCGGAATCATTTTCTTCTAAATTGGTAAGGTGTTTGAAGTTTGTTTCTGATCAACTCAGTGACTCACGTTTCCGCCTATTCACACTTTATTTTTCGGCAAACATTTTCCCTTCGCTTTTTTCAACCCTGGACAACTTGAACCCGTTGCCACCAATTTCTATGTTCGCTCACTTCGAATGCGGTGACTGGTAATGTATTCGTTATAATGAATTCAATGTATCCTCGTCCGGCCGTACACCTGTCCTCATCTTTCTTCCTCTTACGCTCTCCGCATACTCTCTATTCTTTTCCAATTCTGTTTATTAGCAAACGAAACACAGACACATATATACACTTACCTACACACCACCAGTATTCCTAGGACGAATTGAAGGAGATTTTTTTATTTGTAACAACTAATAATTTCACAAGAAAACTTCACTTCAAGCGAAGAGAGTATGATACCGATCAGCATTAGCATCACGTTTAGTGTTAATCGTTCAGCCAGAATCAAGTTTCACACTTTCAATCAGAAATGTTCACTCATTAGATTTTATTTCATAATTTCCGTGTTTCTGGGCCACACCGCTGTAATTAGTATTGCTTCATTTAGTTACCAAAATGTCATCTTGATCAAGATTTCCTCAAGATTTTATTATTTTGACCGCTTTTTTCACAGGTCAAAACGGAAAAGCATTGGATGTTCCTAGTGATTGATCTCCTCGCTCGATACGAAGAGACGGGGCGCACCGATTCCCCATTGACCGCTGCGCCATGACTCATTGCGGAGAGGGTAACAGCAGTCAGTGAAATAGCGAAAAACGGCCTGTTCTGCAATACACTGCTTTTTTCCACACGTATAAAACTATTTGTGGTTGTCGCTTGGTCCTTTTTTCCTCGCTTCCTGCCTCTTCCTGCACTGATAACGTAGTCGTCACTGGCGTCTTTTTCATGATAGCAAACAGTTCTTATCGATTTTTCTTCATTAAAACTTACAGTTACGACACGTTCTCTCTTTTTATTTTATTCCAGATTATTTAATGTATTTCAATGAATCCAATTTCCAGAATCGTATCGGAAATCTTCCTCGGTCTTCTCGACTGTCATTCGAGAAACTGGGTGAGATATGGCACAAGTAGAGGTGAGCGTTTCGTAGTTCAATTTTTTGAAATCTTTTCTCTGGAATCAGTTCAAAACTTCTTCTTCTTCTACATACTTGTCAACCGGGCCGAAACGGTCCGGCGCGTAACTTGCTTCAAACGGAGTTTTATCAGTTGAAAAATTTACCAAAATGTAGATATGGGCGAGATATAATTGTCCCGGCTCGCGGCACATTAATGATTTGAAATCCGTGATCTACATTTTGGTATGTCTTCCATCTGATGAAACTCAGTTTGAAGAGTGACCCGTTTCGGTCCAGTTGACAAGTATGTTCATTTAATTTTTAAAGTTACCTCATTTCAGTCCGAAGTAACAGCTGGAAATGTTCGAAGTTTGGTGAATAGGTTATCTAGGGATATGAGCAACAGAAATCCATTTTCTGTTCATCAAAGTGTTGAAAAAAGAGGTTTGTTGAAAAATTTTCTATTTTTCAAATAAGCCTTACTACAGCAGTTCCACCTGCATCCTCTCAACCTCAACCTCAATTATACATTGCAACTTATGCATACAGCTCGAAACAAGAAGATGAACTCAGTTTCGTCGTCGGTGATATTATTGAATTGATTAGCGAAGTTGAAGATGGATGGAGTAAAGGAAAACTGAAAACTACTGGAACGGTTGGAATGTTTCCAACAAATTTCGTTGCTCTGAAAGCAGCCCCTACAGCACCGAGCACTTCCAGTTCTTCTACTGTAGCTTCTAGTAATGCGGCCCGCTCAAAAACAGGCACCGGAGATGTTGTTATGAGGGTTGAGCCCAAAGCAATTGATAGAACTCCGTCAACAGTAAGTTCTGTTACTATATTCAATTTTAGTTTCAATTCTGACTTTTTCAGATCCTCTTAGATCAGTCACCCGCTCTCAAAATATCAGAAAACAAGTTCAACAGCACTGTTTCATCTGCTACACCAGCATCAGTAAGCACAGAATCACCTTCTTCTGAAACTGCGAAAACAAAAGGTAAGTGCCATGAATTTCATAACAGAAGTTTATGCAAATATTTATAATTCAGAAATGGCGCGTGTCAAGTTCGTTTACAATCCTCAGCACGATGATGAGTTAGCTCTGAAAGATATTGATATGCTGCTCAACATCACAAATAAGGTATCATTTTATACTGCAATAATTTAAATTTGAATTAAAAGTAAAACTTTTTCAAAAAACTTTTAACATTTGAGATTTTATGAAAAACTGAACAATGTTCCTCCATGTTCCTAGTAATTTACAGAACTGTGGTGATGCTGGTTGGTTTGAAGGCGAACTTAATGGAAAGAAAGGACTTTTCCCTGATAATTTCGTGGAATTAGTGCAAGTTCCTCTCGGTACTGAATCTGGAATGCGATATGCATCCGTTTCGCGAGCAACAAATCTCACTTTAATCGGTCACAAACCTCCGCCAGTGAATCCACCGCAACCTGCAGTTCCTCCGAAGCCAGCGAAAATTGTATCAGTGAGTTTTTCTCAGTTTTTTTTCCCGTAAAACATGTGCTCAATTTCCGAAGTGAAAAACCTTCTATCTTCCACCCACAATTTTCCTCCGTCTATTTTTTGTAAGAGACCCGAGGAATGCATGAGACACAGAGAATTTGCCTCCCACGAAAAATGATCGAGAATTCTCAGCTGTCGGCGCCTCCTCGCTTTCTCGTTCATTTTCCTCTCACACAATCATTCTCATTGATTCACGTCCTCATCGTTTTCCAGACTGAATCAAATTCCCCTTCGTCTACTACAGCAGTTACTTCTCAGGCCCCAGTTGGTTCAGTTTCAACAGCTTCTTCCACCAATATGCCGTCTGTTAATCCGTCCAGCGGATTGAAGAACAATAACTTTGCTGCCATCCGAGAGAAAATGTCAAAAGTAAGTATATAATTCTTCAAATAAAAAGATTTCGGCCATTTCAGTGTACCATTAAAAAAAAAATTCTGTTTTAGAATCTCAACGTTGTGGCACCGGAAAAAGTTGCATCTGTTCAACAGAAGCCCACCGAACAACGAGATCGTTCGTCAACCATTGAATCATCTATCGGAGAGCCATCAGTTGATCACAGTAGTGGAGATCAAGTAACAGAACTTCAACATATCACCAAGAATCGAGCACGCCCGCCGAAGAATCGTCCGATGAGTATGGTCATGAACCGTAATCGAGTTAGTTTTTTTTTTTTTAACTATTAATTCATCTATAACCATCAGTCGGTGTTTCTTTTATATCAATCGATCGAAGTCCCAAATATACGATGGTTTGATTCATATTTTTTTTTAGAAAAAGCAAGAGCCTTCAGCTTAATTCAAAATGCAAAAATCGTTTGTTTTCATGTTCATTCGTCTTCGTTTTTTCTTTTTCGAAAAATCGTCATTGATTTTTCATGAAAACTCATGTAACATCTTTCTGAAATGATTATTTTTCAGTCATCCGATGAGTCTCCAACAGGACGCCTGAGCTCTCCTACTTCTGGTGCTTCGAGTTATCCAATGTCTGCTTCAATGTTCGTTCCTGCTGTGAAAGAAGTTTCAATTCCTTCCAATAGCAGTGCGTCGTCATCTCCATTTAAAACTTCATCTGTTGCTCCTGTTACGTTGGTCCCACCCTCTTCTGCATCGAAGCCTGCACTTCGTCCGGTCACAAGCAATTCACTCCCTGAAACAAATGGTATTATTACTAAATCATTGATCAGTTTCAAAAGTTCTTATTTCAGATTCATCGTTCATCAGAAAATTGGCTTCGCCTGACAGCGGAAAGTCTCCAGATCTTTCATCAAACCCTGATTATGTGAGCCGGGCTGAATATGATGCTCTGCTCGATCGGTTCCGTGCATTAGAATCGAGAGTAATTGCTTTGGAGAAACACCGTTTTTAGCCATCATCCTTCGTGTAAATTTGCCAACTACTCCCAGTGCAATATCGATTCTCGAGAAAGTATTTCTAGAATCAACTCGTTTTAATTGTTCTGTGATACTTTTCTTCCCCCCTCCCCCCCATCCGTTTCCATTCTCACTTCCACCGATTCGTTTGTATTCATTCACTTATCGTTTGTATGCTCCACAAGTTTGCTTTTTCGCTTTTTTCACATTGTTGCTCAAAACGGCGTCGTTTTTTTTATTTTCTCCCTCCTTTACTTCCAGCACATGTTGGCCAGTCAAAAACTGTTAATTTGTATCTCTTGTTTTCGATTGGCCTTTTTCTCTTCTGCACCCTCTCAATCTATTTCTAATTTTTATTTTCAAACTATGAATATTATGTGATTATGAGTTGATTAAAGTGAACATGTTACTAGCCTGAATAATATACATAATATAACACTAACTATCGTTGAATTGCGGTGAAATCTTTATCAAATACATTTCTTTAATTGACTAACCATTTGTTCGGTTCTAGAAATTATGACTCTTCCAATCAACAGTGACGAGGATTTCAAAACTACCTTCGAGGAGAAGAAAGGCCGTCCAGTGATTCTGTTCTTCACTGCTACCTGGTATGTCGAACTACGACAAAGCATTCGTCTGCTCACCTTAATAGTTTCCAGGTGCGGACCATGTCAACAAATTAAGCCGCTCGTTGAAGAAGAGGCTGTCAAACACAAGGATCGTCTGTCCATTCTCAAAATCGATGTTGATGAATGCGAAGAAGCATGCGAGAAATACTCAATTAGCTCCATGCCAACATTCCTCCTCATCGTCGACGGAGTCACCAAGGATACGTTCAACGGAGCCAACAACGAGAAGTTTTCCAACATGGTCGCAAAGGCCCTTGAATAAACATATACACATTTTTCTCCATTTCATTTTGCCACTGATTTTAGTCCATAATGAATCAATAAACAGTATTAATTTAGCATCAGTTTGACGATCTGTACGTTTTTGTTCTCTTTCAAAAATAAGAAAAAGCTCCATTGAAACTTCAAAACTACGCTATTTAGCTACAGTTTTCGTTGGTGTGTGGTTAACAGATTTTAGGAAACACATTTGATATTTAACGAACTCGAACTACTCTCCGATCACACCGACCAGAGCTCCTAGTAAAAATGAATCCTCTTATTTTTAGTCTACTTCTCTCTGATTTGACGTTTTTTCCAATGAATGTGAGGGGGCTATTCATGCCCGGAAAAACCGTTTTTTTCCGTTTTTCGCAGTTTTTCCTATAAATGAATCGAGGGAAAAAACTTTTTTTCGGACGTAAATAGCCCCATAAGTTCACATGCGTAATTTATCGACCTCTATTCTTTTCAACTTGATTACTGTAGGGTTACTGTAGTTAACCGAGAAACTGGACCGGCAAACTTCGCATGTGCTTGTTTATATTTTTTCAAAACATTTGTTTACATGGATTGATAAACAGATGGACTCTATTCATATTGTTGTTTCTGCATGAAAAGAAAAAAGGAAAACAGAACTGACAAAGCAATGAAAACACAACAACTTGCTCTTCCTTTTTTGCTCCATGAGTAACAAAACAAGGCATCAGATGCTCTGTTAAAAAAAGGGCAGAATTGAGGAGAAAAGAGGGAATTCCCCTTATTTGGACATTGCCGGAAGCAATTTTCTAGACGTTTTCTTCTTTCATTCCATTTCAATCTGACGACGTCTTCTTACGTGATTCTTCATCTCTTTTCGTTGAATATCAACAACTGAACTATGTAGTTTTGCATTATGATCAGTTGATCACTTATCATTCATTTCATCTGATTTCTCGTAATCTCTCACGGGAATTCTCACTGAATTGGCTTGTTACTTTTCACATGTCCACTCGTTTTTCTGAAAATATATTCACAATAGTTTGAAATATCAAAAACGTACTTTTTTATGACTCCTAATCTTATTGAATAGAAGCAATCAAATATCTCTCAAACTCCAAATCTTCTTTTCTTTCTCGATTCTTTTTTTTTGTTTAGGTTCGTTTTTTTTCCTTTTCCAACTTATTTATTGTTTATTTCATCGTTATCACATGTTGGTCTCATTGAGTGTTATTTCTCCAATGATAACGTTACAATTTGACGATAAAAATCTCAATAAATCGTACCTTTCTGATTCAAGTTTACTGAGATTTTCACGTGTCTCAACTATAAAATCGCTTGTGATTCAAGTGTTTTATATGAATTTATTCAACTACGTTCTGGTATTTATCTCATTCTTTCTTCCTCGTTTCGGTTGTTCGAAAAAAAGAAATTTTGTTTTTTGTAATCGTTTTCCAAATGTACTTTCTGAATATTCAAGAAACAAAACAACACATTTACGAAACAATGGAAACGAAAAGTGATACATTGGCTTCTCGTTTCGAAACTTTTTTTCTAGAATATTATATTTTGTTCTCTAAAAAATCACGTTTTCAATAGAATGATTCCGACTTCCGACAATAATTCAACAAAAAACAAGAGAAATATCTCGAGACTGATGTCATTTTTCCGTTCAAACAAACGTTTACTTTGGAAGAATTGATCGTTGATGCTTTCCCATTTTTTGCAAAGAAACCCTTGGTTACATCAACATTCGTCGTGCTTCACTGAATTCTACCACGCAAATTCCAATTCCTTCAGGAAAGAAGCGCGTTGCTCATAATGGAGATTGTGTAGTGGCACGTACTGAATATTGTCTTCTTTTTTATCCAAACTCTAAAATTACTTTCAAAAGTTGTATTTTCGTTTAAATCGTAGATCTCTTTGCTCCCTTCTCTGCTCTTTTTTTCACATGACGGGGGTCCCCTTGTCATTTTTTTCTTCTCTCTCAGACACTATGAAACAAATCATCTTGATTACTCATCAAAATTTCTGTTTATTTTTTCAGAATGGTTGTTTACAATTGCTTCAATGACGAAGATTTCCTTCGAAAATCTGAACATGGCATCGGAAAAAGAGCCATTTACTACTTCTACACAGAGAAGTAAGCCATCTCAAAATGATCAGAGTCCACTTTTCTTTCTTCCAGTTGTCCATCATGTCTACGTATCAAACCGCTATTCGATGATTTGTGTAAAAAATATGAGAAGACATCGCTGGTTTACACGTATTCTTGTTACAACGATGACCAATGTGAGTCTCTTTTTTCGACTGATGACCAGTTGAATTTTGGACTTTTTCAGTGACTGGAGACGCGTTTGCAGTAAACGAAACACCAACATTTGTGGTTATGGATAATGGGTAAGATTCGGGTTTTTTCGATTGCTATTCTTTTGAGTACGGTATTGGTAATTAGCTGCGAACTATTTTTTCCGTTGGAATTTTCGAACTTTGAGGTTCGACACATTCTGAAACCGAGATATGTCTAATTTCAAACAATCAAAGCCGGATAATATCATATCCTTTTTTCAGAGAAGAAATCTCACGACACGTCGGTGGAGAAGCTGAGAAAGTTCAAGAGATATTCGAAAAATATGCGAATTAAATCTGATTTGTGAATATCATAACTTTATCTCTACAAATAAAATTTTTATAAAACAGTTTTTCTTTTGAAAAAAGTTCAACCGAAAATAGACATGAGTTATTCCGAAAAAGGACAGGTTGTAGAAAATTTCAAAGTGTTACAATAAAAGCGTGAAGTTTATTCAAAAACGATACGTATCTGGTTTATTTTCTGGTATTCTTCGCCATTTCTATTCATAAAATCCAAGATGTATCGTCGAGTTCGTACTGAATCAACGAGTTACTCTCCTCTTCCGGAGCTCAGTACTCAATCAGTGAGTCCATCCGAAACGAAGAGCAACAATGTGGGAAGGATCATATTGAGTCCGATTAGGGAGTCGGCTGATGAGTTTGTTTTTCAATTTGTAGTTCAGAATTAGTGATTGAGACTTTTATAGTTTGTTGCCATATGGAACTAATGTGATACAAAATTACACTAAATCGAGACAAAGTGATGTTCCTGATCAGGTGAGATAGCAGTGAAAATCTCGAAATCTTGTTATTTGATTCAGACAAAATTTGATCATACTTATCGGTTCAATAGAGCTTATTTATCTCATTTCGGAAAAATAGCATTTCATATCAAAAATATAGGAAAGTGGAAACGAAAAGAATGGTGTCGATTTGCGAAAGGATTGATGCCAATCACGATGTGGTTACCTCATTATTCATGGAAATCGAGTCTTTTATTTGATTTTCTCGGTGGATTAATGGTTTCCGTAATGAGTGTTCCACAGAGTATGCGTCTACAGTACCATTGGATTACTGTAGTTTCATTACAGGTCTCGCGTATGGAATGTTAGTTGGTGTTCCACCGAGTTATGGTCTCATAACTGGGATAATCGGTCCATTTGTTTATGCATTATTTGGAACTTCAAAACATGCATCACCTGGATCATTTGCCATTGTCTCATTGATGGTTGGAGCCGTCGTTGAGAGTTTTGGACATTCAGTTTCAATAGATGAGGTGGATGCAATTCCGATTATAACTGAAGAATTTTGTTGCCGACAAAACAAACCGAAAGTTTCTGATAGTGATGCTATTGCAATTGCAACTTCAGTTACTCTTCTCGCTGGCTTATTTCAAATTTTATTCGGATTGATGAATGCTGGATTACTGGCAGTTTGGTTATCAGATCAATTGGTTCAAGGACTGATTTCTGGAGCGGCTGTTCATGTATTAACATCTCAATTGAAGTCGATGACTGGAATTACGAATGTTCCTCCAACAAGTGAACCATTTCAGCATATGCAGGTATTTCATATTTTTGAAATTCTTAGATCTTGATTCTATTTCAGTTCTACGTCTGCTTCTTCTCACAAATAAGAAATGTTGAAATACCAGCAGTGATCATCTCAACAATATCTGTTTCACTTCTATTAATATCTGCCTACATCATAGATCCATGGTTGTGTAAAAAGATTCCAGTCAAGTTTCCAATGGAACTGATATTGGTTATTGGAATGACACTGACTGTCCACTTCACACGGAATACTTCGTATCATTTCAATGTAAAAACAGTTGGAGAAGTGACAAGTGGAATACCTGCTCCGTTTGTTCCTCCAATGAATAATCTATTCGGAATGATGGGATCAGCTATTTCGATTGCAATCATATCATTCGTAATTCACATATCTCTGTGTAAACTGATTTCAAAGAAACTCCAATACGTTGTGAGCTCAAATCAAGAATGGTTTGCACTCGGTTTGATGCATTCAACCTCTTCATTCTTCGGTTGTTTTGCTGGTGGATCATCACTTGGAAGAACAATGATGCAAGTGAAATGTGGAACTAAATCTCAACTTTCAACTATTGTCTCTTCTGTTGTTCTGATTATTTTTGTAATGGGAGCAGCTGGAACAATCGAGCATCTTCCCAAACCAGTTCTAGCTTCAATTGTTGTCGTGGCAATGAAGGATCTCTACATTCAAATATTCACATGTTCAAAACTCCGAGATAAGAATTTTGTGGATTATGTGAGATTTCTTCAACTTTCGAATTATTTTCCATCCCATTTTCAGTTAATATTCGCAACAACTTTCACTTCTGTCATCGTTCTGAATGTTAATTTCGGACTGATTATTGGAGTTGTTTTTGAATTATTAACAGTTGTATTGAGATCTCAATGGTTCGTTTTCCAATGGGATTCTAAAAATTTTTCAGATATTAATTCTAGGGCCGACAGTGCGTTACTGGGAAGAATCAGAGGAACGAACCATTTTCGACGATTGGGTCTTTATGAGACAACTTATGATATTCCTGGAATCAAAGTGTTCCGATTCGATTCTCCACTATACTTTGCAAATTCCGAATTGTTTGTTGGACGTATTCATGAAGCTTGTGGACTGAATCCTCTTATTGGTCTGTAAGAAACTACTGCAATGACATCTAAAATATAGATTTCAGTTCGTGGAGAGATTGCTGAAACTGACAAGAAGAGAAAAGCAAAAGAAAAGAAGAAAGAGAAAGCAGATGCTGAAAATCAACATTCGAAAGAGAATGAGACAAGTGAGAGTTTTGTCCCCTCTTCTTCATTTCCTCCCTGTTTCAGAATTAGAAGTGAGTGCTCATCAAGCGAAAGTTTTGGATGAGAAGCAACCACAGTTGGATCCGGATCCGGCAGTTAATTTTGAGACGACTCAACTCACTCATATCATCATTGGTTATCTGTTTCTTTGAAATAATCCTAACCAGATGAATTTTCAGATTGTTCTGCCATTCTTTATGTTGATTTAATGGGAAAAGATGTTCTCATAGATGTCTACAATGATTATAAAACAATTGACATTTCTGTTCTTTTCACAAATACTCAAGGTTTCCTATTTTCAAACTTCCGCATTAATCATCAATATAATTTTAGAACGAGTTCGTCAACTTTTCGAAACAACGAATTTCTTTGATGAAGTTCCTCGAAATCGAGTCTATGTGAGTGTAGCAGATGCCGTTGATCAAGCAGAGCTGGAACAGAGAAGGAAAAACGATGCAAATATTGTTCTGGCCAGTAGAATGATCACTTGATATAATTTAATCTGTTTATTGTTTCAGATGAAAGCAGCTCCGAAGCCCACCGTTGCACCTCCTATTGCTAAGTCTGTTGGACAAAAATCGGTTCCACTTGGAGACAATACACTGGTTAAAACCCAAAGTTCTGGTTGGTTTCTTCTTTGAATACTCATTCAAACAGTATGCATATTTCAGCTTCATTGGTCACTGGAGTGGAATTCTCTGTTCGAGATAATACAGCGAAAGAAGGAACAATTCAAAAGAAGCCTCGAGTACCGAGCAAATCGAATATTCATTGGGATGACCTGGACAAAACACAAACTGATTCTAGTAAAAGATGACTGTCTGTTTCCAGGATTCTCAATTTTTTTATTGTTGTAAGAATAAAGGAGGACTTTCTAACTTTTGATGTTTAATTCACTGGTATTGGACACATTCTGGTCGTTCAATTTCAATTTTCTAATTGAAAATTCTTCTCGACGTTGTAATCGTTGACCTTGACATGATGTATCAATATAAAAGAATCAGTTGAATGATAGTTCGATTGTTGTGTCTTCTGCAATGCCTGTTGTTTCTGTTGAAAATAATGAACAACTTCTGAGCGAATATCAAGGAGCCGGAGATACTCCTGTTATTTTCTACTTTTTCTCTGAATGGTAAGCTTAGTAAATTTGTTTTGAAAGATTACTGTTATCTTTTTACAGTAACCTCCTGTGTGACGATGTCAATCCTCTGTTCAATCAAGTTGCTGATGAATACCCTCAAGTTTTAGTACTCTCCGTGAATTATACATGCCAGAGTGTTGGTGAGCAGTTTTTTTTTTCAAAAAAACTAAATATATTTTTAAAATTTCAGTTGAAGGGACCGACTTCACGATCGAATCCACACCAACTGTGATTGTTGGAATTAACGGAATAGAATCTTGTGACGATAAACTCGTCGAATCTCAAATCACTGAAGAATCTCTTCGAGGTCTTTTCCAAAAGTATTCAAACTAATTTGATGTTACTGTCGTTTTCCCTTCTGAATTTGTAAAGGAGAATTGAAAAAAGTTTATTAGACTAAAATTTGTATGACTTATGAGCTATTATCAATTCTAAATGTATTATTCAATTAGTTCTAAGGATGGAAGTACCGCGTAACAAAACTGAGAAAGAACCACACTGATTATTGTAATTGAGAGCATTTAAAATCTAATCTCGGTCGTCAGAGAATAATAATTGTTCTATCCACATTCCATATTTATCCCAAAGCGCTTCTTGGAGGAACAAAGCATATCCAACACCGAACAACGACCCACCAAGATGCGCGGCGTGATCAAACAAGCGGAACCTAAATTTAACTTTTATATTAGGTCAGAACTCCGTAACAAACCTCAAAAGGAGCCCAAGAAGATCAAAAGCAATGATTCCATAAACCGCGTGTTTAGCGGAAAAATCAAAGTTTGGAACAAATATTAGAGAGAGTCGAGCTGAAATATAATTGACTGTTACTGTAGAATTGACAAAAAACAGTTTACCATCTGGAATTTGCATACATGTGTATGTGAGCACAGCTAAAATGGCACCACTTGCTCCAAGAGCCCGTATTCCAGATCGCATTACAGCTTTATCAAGAAGACTGACAAAAGATGAGACGACAGCTGCGGTGATGTAAAAAGACCAGAACTGTTCTGGGCCCATGAATTTCTCGATGATGTGAGGTGCGAAGGTTGACATTACATACCTGAATGAAGAATTGTTTTTCGATATTCATTTATAATTTCTTCTTTATCTGTTTTGTATATCAAAAACAAACTGACATGTTGAGGCCAAGATGGATAATCGATGAATGTGAAAATGCGCTGAGTAGCATAGGTGAACACAATGACTTTGATGCATAACTGTTTGTGAAATATCTTGTCATAAAAGGCTTCAAAGATTTTCCTTTCCAAAGGAGATACACCTGAATCCAATATATATTAATTCATCACGTGTTGAGAGATATATTTTACCACAATATTCAATCCAACCAATACTGCCAAATGCTTCTCGCCAGTGGTCAGTTTGTATTCGGTGCCTGCTTCAACCTTAGGATCGAAATAGAGTTTCACCTAAAATAGATGTGACGGTGTTATATATGAAGATTTTTTGGCACAAATCTCGACTTTGGCAGAAATCTTTGTTTACACCGCGTGTCTCAACCGAATCGAAACACTTACCGCTTCAAACACATTCCTTGGCAATAATTCTTCTTCTTCTTTTCTTCGTCGCCAAATTTCTACTATCGATGCTATAGTGATAGTTGTTGCTCCAGTAGCAAGAGTGAACTGTAATGCCTGTAAATCATTTGGAATTGAAGAATATTGTACTCAAATTTCCCAGATAAATAACAGTGAAGCAAGTACAATAACTGTAACTTATACAAATAACTTACTTTCCATAAATCTGATAACGGTCTAACCGATCTCGCATCTGGACTGAACGCCTGTTTTACAACTGACTGAACTTCTCGATTCTTCGCTAGCTCTTTGATTTCCTGATGGCGTAACCGATCTCTTAATCCGTCTCTTGTGAATCGACTCATCAAGTTTGAGCATTTTGTGAAAGACCGTGAATCCACGCGTGAACTAAGATATCCGAATAGCCGAGCACCATTCATATTTCTGTAAACTCTAGTAGATGAAGAGAACGAAGTAAAGTCGCTAGTGGTCTCTTTCTCTCAAACGTGAAAAGCGCCAGCGTTACTCAATAAATGCGCTGATTGTGAACTCTATGAACCGTCGCTTAAAGTATATAAACGATAATAAACAACTAATGTAGCAGTTATCGAGCGAAAAAGATTTAAATATATTTATTCAGCTTTAAAAGTGAAATGGTGTAATGTTACAGAAATGATATAAATTGCTTCAAATAGATTACGTAAAAGTGTACTGAAAGTATCAGAATGGGAATGAAGGAAAATCTTGAAAATTAGTATTCGTATGGCGATAACAAAATGAGGGCAAAATGATACAATGTTCAGTGAAATTTCAGAGATCTAGCAGCTTTGGGTCTTGGGGTATGACTCATCTGAGCGATTTGGTTATTTCTTTGAGCATCAATCTTCTCTTGAGTCTTTCCAAGTTCTTCAACAAGAATTTCATTGATAGCTTCTATATTGTTGTCAGTGAAACGAAGGTATCTAAACTTGTAATATCAGTATTTGAATACTTTTCGAAGTACCACTCACTTTTTATTCATGAATATTGCTTCTGCAACATACATGGGAGCAACTTCACACATCAGCTTCAGATGATCGATTATATCAGGAATTGTTGATGGAGTAGAAGAACTGAACTGCACAAACTTGGCGATTGCATCCAGTTCCATCGTTTGAGCTCTTTTCGATGTGTAGTGATTACAGACGATGCGCACATATCTTTCTTTCAGTAGAGTCAAACGCTGTCTTCTCTTCTCAAGGTCTTTGTCAACTAATGCATCGGCAGCTTTTTTAATTGCTTCTTTGGCACGAATTCTTTCCAGCAATGACATCGTTCCTTTGCTTTTCTGTTCTGCCTGCATTTCGGAAAACTTTTTCGGAGATAGTGGAACTTGTGCAGATGGTCCAGTACACGTTTTGATTGGACTCTTCAAGTCGCTGATCAATCTTTGAACTGATGCTGGTAAAGATACTTTCTCCAGATCTATTTGTTTCTCAAGAGCTTCTTTCATTCCTATATGTACAGAGCTTTTTTGATGTGGAGGCTCGGGGAGCTTCACTTGTGGCAGTTTTGGGCAATGTACATCTAGGCGGAACAATGGATGCATTCTCTTGATTCCAGTCAAACTCGAAACTGCAATATCGAAATAAAATTCGGTACATAATTAGATACAACTTACATCCTTGAGATTCGAGAAACTCTTCATGATGTTTCATTACAATCGTTGTTAATTTATGTCGGAAAATATGAGCACGATCTCTCTGTCTAGCTGCATCAAGTCTGATTTTTCCATCAATTTCTGGCTGTCTTGCTACCGGTTGAACTTTCTTTCTGGGGCTCTTCTTTGGTGAAAGTAATTTCGAGGGACAAACCAGAGGCAGTTCATCGTTATCTCCAACAGGTGTCTTCTCGACTATATACCCACGCAAATCTGTACAAGAAATAATTACCAAATTAGAAACGACTTAGCAACATACCATCAGTCAGATTCGGGCGAACTTCAAGCTCATATTTACCACCTTGTCCAAACGCTTTTCTCTGCTCACGCATCTCTACATGGTAAGATTCAGGATATACATGAAGAATTTGTGACAAGTGATAACTGGAAAATTCTCGTCCTGATGTAGATTTGACACTTTTAAACAACTCAGCAGCCAAACATGTTCTGTTTTGGCCAAGAAAAATGCCGGTGATTTGATCGACTCGTTTGAAAGAATCAGCGAGATGTTCATAAGTCGATGGCAGCTCAATTCGTTGACGTACACTCTCTTTTACGTCTTCCGTGAGTTTAGAAACTTTCAAAAACTGTGCGGTCATTCTATTTCCTTCTTGTTCATGAGCATCATCTTGTTCTTCACGAATCTTTTCCGCAGATTTCGTTACATTGAAGCCAGGAACAACATAATCAGGCACCGATTTTTTCGGAGAGAACAGCGAGCGAGCAGCTTTCGATTTTACCGGAGAAACTGTTTCCATGAATTTTTTCTTTGGTGATTTCAACATCTCTGCGTGTTCCTCTACCATCTTCGCTTTGTTTTTCGAATTCTGAGCATGAATAGCTCTGGCAGCACCTTTTTCGGCCAGTCTTGCTTGCAAATCTGCTACAGTTCTGATTCCAGTTTTCTTCTTCGATTGACCAGATGCTTCCATCAGTTCATCTAAAGCTGATTTTTCTGTTGTTGCACTATCTAGAATAATGTCTGGTGCCTCAGCTGGCAAACACGGAGCTCCGACTGGAATCACACTTTCTTTCGATTTTTTTGGTGGTGTTCCAGAGACATCTTCAGTAGAAAGTTCCGCATTTCGCGATGGTGTACGTGCCCGAGAGCGAGACGGTTTTTTCTCGGGTACTGGTGCCACGCAAGTTTGGTCGACTTCAATCGATTCATTTCTTTCTTCTTTAACTTGCGAAATTCCCATCGGCTTGGCAGGAGCAGAAACTTGGCAAGGCTCATTTTCTTCAATTATTTTTTTCTCTCCCCTTATCCTCGGCTTTCTCGTAGTCTGGAAAGATGTGTAATAATTGACTACAAATGTAGTGAAATTACCTTGAAAAAATCAGTGACGACGGTTTGAGGTGTTTCCGTTCGAGACCGAGACCTAGTAACTCTCGAACTCATTTTTAAACTGAAAACAATGAATTCTACTTTCAAGAGTGTCGAGGGGAGCAGCGACACGGTGATTTTTTCGCTACATTAAATTTGGGTTTTTCTTCCATATTTCTGCTTCTCGCTAGGCCACGTCCCCGTGAGGGAAATGCGCTCCGCCAGACAACGCAGTGTAATTTTCTCTGCCATAATTTTTAATCAGCTATATAAATAATTAGAAATCGAAATTTAGAAAAAACGCTTTCATAAGATTAATTTTTTTCGATCTAGTTTTTGTAGAAAAAAATTCCTGTCGTTTTATAGCCTCCTTCATATAGAAAACGGGAGTTTGTTGAAGTGATTTTCGTCAGTGTTAATTTCTCTTCCACAAACTTTGACGAGGTTTTAAAAAAACTGAATCCATAAATTTGAAAAAACGCTTTCATAAGATTAATTTTTTTCGATCTAGTTTTTGTAGAAAAAAATTCCTGTCGTTTTATAGCCTCCTTCATATAGAAAACGGGAGTTTGTTGAAATTAAAAATTCCTGATGGCCTAGTTTTTAAAATGGCGATGGCCTAGATTTGAGAAAGCTCACAAAGAAGCTCATCTTTCACGTGTAATTTAACTAGCGAAAGATCACGAGTCAAGATGCAGTTATGGGTCGAGACATATATCACTAGAACAGAAATTTAGTACTGATTTCGAATTTGTATTCAGATTTAGCAGAACGATTCTTTCTTGAAGTCATGTAAATCGTCCAAAGTGTATTCAGCATGCTTGAAATGAACAATAACATGTTTCAAACGACGGGGAACATTTTCTCTCGTTTTATGGAGAATTACGGAGATTTTTGATTGTTTTTTCTCAAAAACTGTTCTTGTGTGAGAACGGATTTACAAATCGAGAAGAACCGCGGTCAATCGGGAAGAAACGGATCACGAAGAAACGGATAGAAGCGATTTGGAAAGTGACGAATCGAACGCTTTTTTGAAAATTTCAGTGTCGAAATGAAGAAAATTGTCATTGGAAAACGTATTGTGTAGTTATTGCAACCTTTAATGATGTTTTTACCTGTCTTTGATGGCAACTTTGAACTTCACTCATCGAGGGAACTTTTTCGTTAAGCGAATTTCCACTAAAAAACATGAAAATACACCGTTTATGAGCTAAATAACTGAACTAAACAGATAATGATTTGCTTTTCATTCCTTTCAAACACTGGAACTTGCAAAAAAGCGTTGTTCGCGATTCGTCACTTCCCAATTTGCTTCTTCGATCCGTTTCTTCCTGTTTTGTACAGTCTCTCTTGTGTGATTGTAAATGTTTCAAACAGGAGTTCACAACATTTCATTTATTTATCAGATTATCTCCTAGATGTCTTGAAAAAGTTAGAAACGAGGGAGATTGATCACTGGATTGCACTTTTTACGCTTCTCTTCGCCGAAAAACGGATGAATACAGTTGAAACGTCAAATTTTAGATGTTTTTCACTTGAAACTTTCTGGTTTGATAACATAAATACGTTTTTCGAGCGATTTTTGACTTATCTACCATGTTTTTGTTTCCAAACGAACACTTTTCATTAAACTTTCTCTGCACTTCACTGCAATTTATTAACCTCATTTTTCTGTGCCGCGGGGTTGCATCCTTAGCCCCGCCCATTTTTCTGCGCCCCTTGCGCCGAAAAATTGTCAACGGGAAATGTAGCGAAAAAATCACCGTGCGCTAGCGAGAAACGTTCACTTTTTGAAGCGCCGTTTTTCCCGCACTTT
This sequence comes from Caenorhabditis latens, assembly GCA_002259235.3. Taxonomy (NCBI): domain Eukaryota; kingdom Metazoa; phylum Nematoda; class Chromadorea; order Rhabditida; family Rhabditidae; genus Caenorhabditis; species Caenorhabditis latens. The sequence continues at coordinate 9,917,859 of CM056092.1, read as the reverse complement.
TTGTCTATTAGAGCGCGTTTCCTACTTCTGCGTCTCCACTCTTCACTCACTCTCTCGCTTCTCCCTGTGAAACACACTAGTGCTGACAATTGATCGACAATCCACGTTTTTTCTTGAGGATATCCGAATAATATTGTTTTCTTTTCAACCATTTTTCTTACTTTAATAGTGGTTTGAAATACAAACAATCTAACTTCCAAAAACAATCAAAGTTTCATAAGTTTACATAGTACTTATTTTTCTGGAGTGACCAGAAATTCAAAAATATTCCATATCGACTGTAACAGGTTCCTTTTTTGCAAACTTTAAAATTTATTTTTTTCTTAACGAAACTTTTCCAGTTGTCGAGAAATGCCGGTAATCAATGTTAAAGATGACCAAGACTTTAAAAATCAACTATCACTCGCAGGACCTAAACCAATCATCGTAGATTTCACTGCGGTATGGTGTGGTCCATGCAAAATGATTGCACCTGCTTTTGAGTCGTTGTCGAATCAATATCTAGGAGCCATTTTTTTGAAAGTCGACGTCGATGTGTGCGAGGAAACAACCGCTAATCACGGAGTGACTTCGATGCCCACATTTATGGTGTTTCAGAATGGGTTAGTGAACGTTTTTGAAACATAAATTGTATTATAAATATCAATGTTTCCAGAAACAAGATGGAGACAATGAAAGGTGCAAATAAAGAAGGATTGGAACAAATGGTCAAAAAATTCGCAGATAACTCAGCGAGTGGTTCCCTTGTCGACGGCCAAAGTGATCTTACCACACTTGTTGACAAGAAGCAAATGGAGAGTTTGAATGGATGTGATGATACTCCACTTGATCGATTCCTCGAAGGAAACTGCAACTTGGTTTCGGACTGCGATGAGCAGCTCATTGTCTCTCTCCCATTTAATCAGCCCGTGAAGGTTCATTCTATTTTGATCAAAGGTGTTAGCGACCGTTCTCCGAAAAAAGTCAAAGTTTTCATCAATCTTCCCAAAACAATTGATTTTGACAACGCCGCTGGCCTCGAGCCAACTCAGCTTCTCGAATTTGATGATACCGCCACCAAAGGGGAAGGCCAGATCATTCCTCTTAAATACGTCAAATTCCAGAATGTCCAAAACATTCAATTCTTCATTGAAGACAATATTGGAGGAGGAGATGTAAATTTTGAGTTTTCAAGATTTGTTTTATTATTGTCTTTTCAGGTAACTGAGCTCGTCAAATTGACTGTCTTTGGAACTGCGTTGTCAGCAATGAACATGAACGAGTTCAAGAGAGTTGCCGGTAAAGCTGGAGATGCACATTAATCATTACGAATCTCTTCTATTGCTCATCATCACTCATTAATCAGTTCATTGATTGCACCAAACTACTTTTGATTCTCCTGTCTCCACCCCGTTCCTTCAAATTTTCATGCACGTATAAATTATATCGCAAAATTCCTTTTTTCCAAATGAAATTTATCTTCGGCTGTAGTTGTATATGTGATTTTATTCATGTTCAATTCTTTATCATATCTATCGACCAACGTAACATTTTTGTTTCTTACGTAACGGTTACAGATGGATGTCGACAGGTTAATGCGGGATCTGACTGTTGATCAGCTGGAAAACATCCAGCAGAATTTAGAGTAAGATCTCCATATTGAAAAACTTCTATAACGCTGTTTATTTCTAGGAAAGAAATGGAAGGTAAACGGGAAAACCTTCGAGAAATGGTCGGTCGTCGTTATCGTGATGTTCTCGAAGCTTCATCTGAAGTTCGTCATGTCTGTTCTCTAGCGGAGAAGCTTGCTTCTGATATTGCTAACACGAGAATCAGCTATCAATCTTCTCATATTCGGTATCAGCAGTCAATAGAACTAACATAAACTTTTTATTTCTCAGATCTGGAAGCCGGGATGAGCAAAAAGCTGGAGAGCATCTGTATGCTATTAACTATTTGGTATCAAGCATCGGAAGTGACGGTAGTATTAATGCAAATAAAAAATGTGCTATGTTACATTATTTCAGGCGGAGAACCACTCGATGATGTGGTCGCTTTTTGTATGGTTGAGCATTTACTGAAACAACTGATCAGTAATCATTCTTCCGCGATGGTAAGTAGACTACACGCGTTGGAAAATAAACTTCATATTTTTAAATGACAAATTTAATTTTCAGATTCATAAAAACGCGAGAGCTCTTACAAACCGAATCGTAGCTACCCGATCAGAACTTGAGCTCCAAAATTCATCAACTCTGGTAGATATTTCTCGATCAGATTGGGCTACTAACCAACTGGCAGCTATTGCTTTACTTCAAGGAAAGGATATCGGGCAACTGCTCGAACTATATCTTGAAAAGCGTTTTGAGTATATCATCCGCCTCATAGAAGACTCTGCCACCATTCTGAATATTGTTGACGAAATCAAAAAGACGCTTTCAGTAGTTGAAGAATTGTTTGTTCACGGAGAATTGATTCATGCAATTCACTCAGTTTGTAACGGGCAATATAGATGTGGTAAGTTACAGATACGTTATTGAACTGCCTCTCACTAGTCGGAAGATTTTTACAGAACTTATTCGTGAGATGTGTGCTGATCAGGCATATTCGTTCGAAAGAACAATAAATGAAGATTTGGACAGAGTTTGGAGATATATGAGAGAGAAACTCAGTGGAAGAGGTGCTGGAACTTTGCCATCGCAGTTAGTCGGAGAAAAATGTGCTGCCTGGATTGAAAAGTATGTTGCTAAATTATTTTAAAATGCACGTATTTCTCTTCAGAACATGCGCTGTCACTCACAAGTTGGTGGCTGAAGTTTGTGAGTATTTCGATAACTTAGATCAAGTAATCGATCTTCTCCAAGCAATCACTGTATCTTTGAAACAAGATTGGCCTAGAATTGGCTCAAGTCGAAGTGTCTATGATAAACTCTTACAGACAGCTGTCGTTGATAAAGCTAAGGTTTGTTGTATAAACTGTCCAGGCTTCTCAAATTAAACTTTCTATCAGATTCTTCTCATACAAATGATTGAGTCTATCGAGCTTTCTGCAAAAAAGCGATTCGAGTCAACGAGTGATGGCCCTCCAACTGCTATTTTTGATGAACGAACATATCGGCCTGATTCGCAGTCTCATATTGGAATATCAACACAACTTTACAAGTAAGTAAACAAATAGGTACCCCTTTTTTATTCTTGACCCTTAAAACACGTCGTTTGTACCTCGTTTGTAAAATTTGTAAGATCTTGAATTAAACTAAACCGTTTCAAACAATACTTCTTCCAGCAAAAATAGCGTTACGATGATATTAGAACACGTGTTTCCTTTTTACAGGTGTGTCAAAACATTGTGGGAGTCTTTGGAGCAAATGAACGAAAAATGTTCTCAATTCGAGTCAATTTGTGCTCCAATGGCTGATACTGCTACGCCGAGTGCAATGAAAGAGACTATGGCAACCAATGTTCTGCAACTATTGCTTCGCCTCTGTGACCTCCATTCGGATAAACAGAATGGAGCTGCTAGATTTTTAGCCAGAGCACGGTTAGCTCTCGCATTGGTTCATTCGGAGTCTTCGCTCATCAGCACCCTTCTCGACAAGGACTCACAACGCATTACTTCGCTTAATCAAAGGCTCCGTTCGATTATTGAGAAAAATCTCGAGTAAGTTTTCTAAACATGTTTTATTACACAACGCGTGTCGGTGAGGGTTCGAATCACAATGTAACACAGAAAATTTGAGAAGGCTCTTAGGTTTCAAATGATTTAAATATAATTGTGGTTGTCAAAGGGAAAATAGCTATTGCATGAAGTGGGCTTTATGAACATCACAGTTTGGGTGCACCTAATGAGATTGTTGACATGAGAGACGACAAACAATAAAACTTAGCGAATGGGAACAGGCAAGTAGCGAAAATGGTATGTGAATAACTATGGAAAAAGTGTTGAGGTAAACGGATTCACGACTAGAGTCAAGACTAAACGCACAAATATTGAAAAATGGAAGGGATAACAAGAAAAATCACTTTTGATATAGTAGACGAATTACTCTCAGCAAGTGATTGAAGCATTTGTCAGAAAAGCAACGACGGAAGAAATATTCATATGCATATGGCTCCTGGTTGACATTTGGAACTTGATTCATTTCGGTCTTGATGAACTGTTTGGAACGTTCTTGCTCGTTGAAATCAGGCCAAACATCACAAATTGACTTCACCTTGTAGTGATTGAACAGGGCATTTGAAATCTCTTCTTGTTGTCCGAATCTCTCCATATACGAGTCTCGCATTACAACTATGCTCCCAGGTTGGACACATTCGAGTAGAGCTCTTTCCAAATCATGAACATTGTGCTAAAATAATTGAAATATAAAATGAGTTGATTCCAGAAAGAACTCACCAATGGAAAATCTACAGACTTAATTTTGTCATCAGCCAAAGAGACGAAAACAGTTCTTGTTGTGTAGTGGCGAGTTCTTCTGTTTCTAGTTTTATTGCTCAGCTGCTCAGTAGAAAGGGTCTCTACAACTTCTACAATACGATGTGGTCCTCCGATTGGAACATTCGAAGCGATAATGGTATCACACCAGTTTTGGATAATATCTCTCATGAAGCCAATTGTATTGTATATTGTTTCTTCAACAAGTCGATTCTCTCCCATCAACCTGTTATATTCGGTGATTGAAAGACCTGGATTTTCGCACCAGATAAGCATAAAAATAAAGAACTTGTTGAGCGGCATACGGGAATAGAATAGAAACGTTCCTTCATAGACTGAGATTTTCGTAATTATTCTTTTCTCTCTTCGCTTCCGGCAAGATCGACATCTCCACTGCAAAGAGTTATCAATCATAAAAAAATTTTGAATGGGGAAAATGCTCACCACAAAACCATTTGCATGTTTAATCAGACTCATGAGTTGATCTTTTGGACAATCTTGTACTCGGCAGACTCTTGTATTTGGAATTAGACCATATCGAGCAAGAAACTGGATTCTAAAAACAATATATTTGAAAAGCCGATGCTTATAAATCCGCTTACCCCAGTTTTGGATCACAAAAAATCTTTTGTAAGATGTCACTGTTGAAATCAACATTGAGAACTTCTTCTGGTCCTGCCACCTCAGTTCCATCCAAAATAGTAAACTTTCCACGGTCTGGGCGACTTCTAGAAAATAAACGTGTTGAAACTTGATTCATGTTTCCCATATTTATTACCCGGGTGTTTTCCTGATTGGTGTATTTGTGCCACTATTAGGCCGAGGTGGTGATGGATTCGGAAACCTGCCAGTTCCGATCGGTAGCTGCAGTGCATTGAAAACACTTGGGTTTATGAGAGCCGACAGATCAATCTTCATTTCGTCATCACTGTTCACTTCCATATCATATTCTTCCTCGTGATTCCCCAAATTTGGAGAGCTTGTCAATGCTGCTAATGCATCCATGATAGACGCATCTGACAGCGTATGTGTGTTCGCGATGAGGTATTCGAGCGAATTCATGGCCCGATTATCCTGAAAATCATACCATACGTGTAATTAGAAGTCTGGACTTAGTTGAAATCGCGATAAGATAACACGAACGAGGAAGTTCAGAAACGATTATGAAGAAAAAAGAAGGAAAAGCAAAAATGAAAACTGTGGCCGAATTTTACAGTATGATAACGTGGCAACAACAGCGGTCCTAAACAAACACAGTCAGGGAGAGAGACACACGCTCTGACGCACTGTATTATGGAACTGTGGGGACCGTGTGGAGCGAAGCGGCAAACTTCGATCGAAAAGAGAGAAAGAGAGAACCAATGAAAAGAGAGGAAAAGATGGTCGAGGACATTTTGACTGTGGTTGTGGCTGTTAGTTGAAACGGGAGTGAAGTGACTGGAGTGGTGCGCAAGAGAAGGGATCTACTGAACGGGGCCACGACGCCGATGGGAGAAAACGGGAGAAGAGACCATTGAAGACAGTCAGTCAGTCGGGTGGTGGCTGCACGAACAGGTCTCTCCTCCATCTCTTTCGGAAACTTCTCATTTTGCGCGATCTCTCACTTCTACCGCACTACTCATGGCCCTCGAGATACACTGTTCAAAGAGAGAGCGAGGCGTACACGAAAGAAAAGACTCACTTTCGCGTCCCTTTCTTGTCTCGATCCGTATTTAATTGCAGACTATATTCGAAATAGGTTAACGAAAGAGTGGTGGTCCCCAAGTTCCGATTACCGTAGAATCGAAATGAAAGGGTAACGTGACTAAGAAGCGAAATGGGAGACAGGGATTCTAAGGAATACTTTTTTCTAGCTTGAGAAGGAAAGTCTAAATGTCTCAGACATTAGAGATGGAAAAGCCACTACTTAAAGTTGCAGGCAACATCGTGTGGCAGCGTTTCTCGAAAAAAGTTAGAAGAGCAACTGAGTTACAGTATATCCGATAACATGATTTCATGGTACAAACCTAGAAAAAGAGAAACTCAAGCAAATGAAAATAGTTGAAGGACCCAATATTTCCGTAATGTTTCTCACTTTGACTTGTATCACGGGACAAAGAAAGTTGAGACCAGATGCGCGAAATTTTTGTTGCCGCTGCCAAGGTACACGGTGTTTGTCCCTGACACACGTATGAATCACGGCACACTAGACTTGCTGACAGCGGCACCATAACATTTCAAAGGTTGTTGAAAAGAATGAACGAAATAGAGCTCAAATTTTTGCCAATTAGGGGGCGTGTTCTTTTTAGCGAGTTACGTTCCTCCTCCTCCCTTTCTTCTTTTCCGTCCTCGCTCACGCAATTGAACTACGTAATCGGCAGTTCTGGGCACAAAAGCGATGGGCGCCAGTGTTGATGATCGACTCCGATAGCAGAATAAAATGGCAACATTTTTGGAAGAATGAGCTCGTGAAACTCAAAGAGTGACACCTAGTGATAGGAAAAAGTTAGGATGGAAAATAGGAGGACTGATAAGAATGTGGGAGTATTGAATCGAGACAAGGACCCAAACTGTTTGTATGTGAAACTGCTGACAGACGACTAGAGATAGCGAGGGATATTTGCGGGGGAGGCTGTCCGTACCGTCGGACCTTGGAATCGGAAAGATCTACACGAAAGCCTATCCCCAGGCTTGTTGTTTACGGCGCTGACAGAGCGAAAGAAGGGACGCACTTATGTTTGTACTCAACGGCGAAAGATGGTTCCGTCCACCGGTAGCTGCTTTTGTTTTTATTGATCGTTCGATTCTCTCGGAGGACGCTTCATGTTCGTTTCATCAGAGGGAAACCGTTTCGGGCGCAGCGACAGGAGGAGTACGGTGGCCAGTATCCGTTATTTTTAGTCGTCGAGGAGGACCGGCGAGGAACAAAGAGGACATCAGTCGAATTGCTATGCAAATCGTACCCTCCGCCCCGCAGGCTCGCATTTATTGTCCAGTTTGGGAAGTCTACTTTACGAAACGATTGAAAGGAACTTCACAAAAATGATGACTGGTGTGGTTGGCACCAACAAGCACATTCTTATCAATTTGTTTGGCCCAACAATAAAAATTTCATTTGTCGAATCACAACTACTTCAAAACGGATGTTTTCATTTTAAGAAGGTTCGAGTGATCGTTGTTTATTAAATTTTCCATTGCCGGGATGAAACGAGCAAATCAACTCAAGTACGAAACTGTTTAAAGGTATAGTTTCTTCTTTACTGAAGGAATTAGTGTCCTCGTTCTCAAGAAAAGTGGGCAACCGAAGGTGGAAAAAAAAGCCCAGTGTTCCGACAAACATTTGAACCTCGAAAGTTTTCGCCAAAGGTGGAATAGAAAAATGTTGCGAATTTATTGAGGTCTCTTGTATGATTCTGTGTCTCATATCGTTTACTGTAGAAATATGTTGTGTATTGGCGCCCACCCGCGTCGCCGACGACAACGAATCACAATGCGCAGAAGTAGCAGCAGAAATGTTTCTATGTGCCCGCAGACTGACGGGCCTCTCTACGAATCCATCACTATTTTTCAATCAGCAGGACCGTCTTCTCAGTTCTTTAGTTTTCTCGTGCCTCTCTTTCATATCTCCGTCTAAGTGTCTTTGGAAACAGTCGCATCGCGATCTGCATTATTGTGTGTCTCCTCTCGAGTACGGACCTCGAGGGCCGATTGCGCAGTGCGCGCATTCCGAAGGATCACACAATTCGAGGAGTCGCTGACGATTTTCGTACGGCGGTGGCGCCGCAGCCAGCCATGTATACACAACCGGCCCCGTTTGCCCGTCGATTCGTTTCGATTCGTTTCTTCACATACACATAGAGAGGCACCTCTTCTCTGTCTCTCTGGCCGATCGGCGGCCGATTCCATTTCGATTGTGAGCGTTTTGTTTGGAGACGCACCTATACGTCAACGTCCTTACATTTCAGTTTACATGAGGACCAAGCTCAGGAATGTTCCCGAGAGAGAAGGGTGGCAACAAGGGTTATGATGGAAGAATTAAAAAAAAGTGATAATAAAAAGCGGGGGAGAAGCTGTAACTCGAGCATGAATCAAGAATCAAACATATCGTTTCAGTGATGGATTCTACTCAAAGTTGAAATCAAAAGTGACGTTGAACATAACTTGGCCCCTATAGATCAGGCACCATAAGTTTTCGGGTCTTTGTATGAAAGGAGAAAGAAAGCAAATATTGAATTTTATTTGTGCCGTTTTTCACGGACACTCAAAAGAGGTCTTTTCACCACAATGATTTTGTTTATGTGGAAATTTAAAGTTCCGTTGTTTCTAACATGAATTATAGGCAGATCCGTTGATGATTTCTGATTTTCTGATTTTTTCCAATATAACAGACTACATGATGATTCTTTTGCCGCGTTTCGATTCTCTCATAGTAACACACTATGTTCACTCCAATGTGCCGGTGCTTATCATCAAGGAACCTTTCCAACTATGTGGAGCGAGCGAGCGAAGTGCTTCCTAAAGTGCAACGACAGTACTGCTGACTTGCCCGATTGACTGTCCGATAAGATACTCGTTGTCACATGAAGCGCCGCGGACGAATGTGCAGTGTGTTTCGAACCCCTCAATCAGCAAAAATCGCTTTCTGATGGTCGCACCATTTCTCATACTCTCGCAAGCAAACAACCTTGAAAGTAGAAAATTTTCACAAGCGGGAGGTGTGGGGGCCGATGTACACTTTGAATGGCCACATAGCCTACATAAAAAGGAAATTTAGTTGCACTTCGTGACAAAGAGAAAGGTTAACGAGGTAATATGACTACGGTAATGAGAGAAAAGTGTTAAACTTTAATGACTATTTTATGGAATACTGTTGCCTCAAAGAGTAATATTTTGAATTTTGAAAAAGTTCCCCTCGTTAGTTTGAACTCTTCTATAAGTGAAAGAATACCGTAACCTACAAAGAGGGGTTGGGATTGTATAAAATTTGTAGCAGACAGCTCGCTAACTGAAACGTAAAAAATATGGGTGCTATGTGGCAGAGAGCGCCCTAATCTGGGCGCCACTGATATCTGCCGATATCAGGGCTCGTTGTGTTTTTCAGTGACGACCAGGTCCTCTGCTTTTGCCTTCTTTTTCGCTTCAAGAGGACCTCTTTCCTTTGCTTTTCCGCTCACCCTCGCTTTTTCTCTACTTGTCAACGGCCACACAAATCCCCAGTGAGAGACCGGAGAAAAGGAGGCGCCCGCAGTGATACACATATTCCGAATATATATAATAAGTCGCTAATCAGATGTGGTAGTCGTAGAGAGCTGCCATTCCTGCTCGAAAAAACGAGATAGTATAGAAGAAGAGGGTGAAAAATGCAAGCACAACACAACCATGGAAACGGGCCCTGGCTAGGGAAGGAGGGGCCCGCTCGGCTTATCACAGCTCTTGGCTCTGGTTTTAACAACGCTTTCCTCTCTGCTATAATACACACGTTTTTCTTTCTCTTCCCTCGTCTGAATGTGTATTTGGGGGTGCCGTAATTGACGCAGTTGTCAGTAGAGTCTCAAGCAACGAAATCAGAAGAGGGATCCAGAAAAAACAAAAAATAAATCCGACACGAAAATATTTTACTAGGAATTGATGTATAACATTCCGACTGTAGAACAAAGTATTCTTCGTAAAACATCTAGTCATATTTTTATATCAAAAGAGTTCAAAAAAGTGAAGATAAAGAGGTAGAGATGAACATTAGATGTGAACGGACATTGGTCATTTGTCATCTTTTTTTTCGACCTTCGATAGGTTCAACCCAGTTTCAAATAGTCAGTATAATTAACAGGACAGATGATAAGGGCGATATCAATCGGGTAACACAGATTAAAAAAAAATAACTGAATTCACATTTTCAGGGATTTCTGTGAAGTCGTTGTCGACGAGTATGTTACTGCTTCTAACATTGCCGACTACTTGGAGGCATTCGAGGGTGGAATGTATGCTCTCCGTCTCGTCATGGTATAGTACCTTCAGTCAAAACATTTTGAATTTGCTTTTGACAGGAATTTCAAACTGTTGAGCTTCCGGATGTAGGAGAAGTCAGTGTTCCTATTGCTCTTTCGCCACCACTGCAGTCAGTTCTGTTCGACATTTCAAGTCGTCTCGCAGATGCGTCCATTTCGCATCTCTTGACCAAGAAAATTAGAAAGCGGCTTGATGATCATGTATCTACTCGAATAGCTGAACTGATAGGGAATAGAGTAGATGAATTGAAAGATGCATGGCATTTACCTACCAGATCGACTCTCCAAGTACTTTTTGATTGTCAGCTGTTGAGTGTTATGTTTCCTAGTGAAAAGTAAGGAATTTCCATTATTGATGAATTACGAATTTGGTATCATTTAAGGATGCGTTCCGTTTGCACTGCAATTGAATCTCATCTGGATCCATTTGACGTATCATTGTTGTCTCCTCTTCTTGCTACTAATGTTAAACTTGTCTACACCAGAACTCAGGTAATACAATTTTTGAAAATAAAAACATGATTATGATTAAATGCCAAGTTTTCTGTATTTTTAAGGTTCTTTTCTCGTGTCTTGTTGCCGATACTTTCTCCAACAAGGAAGTTCAGCTGCCACAGTCATTTTCGAAAATCCAGGACCTAGCTGTTCACATCGAGCAACCTTCCCGTATCCCGATGGTGCCAAGACTTGATAGAACGGTTTGATAATAATCATGAAAGTAGTGACCGAGATTTCACAAATTTCAGATGAGTGGTGATAAAAAGAATGGTGGATCCAGACTTAAAAACAACAAGTATTTGGCCAATCCATCGCAGCAAGGTAATACATTTTTTTTTGCTACTAGTTCCGTTGTTAAGATGATCGTACAATAATGTTTTTCGAGTTGAAATTTTTACAGGATCCTCGAAGAGCACCCCATCGCTGAGCGCCTTCTACGACAGAATTTCATCTAGCTGGTTCGGTGGAGCTAATAATTAGATGTTCGTATTTTTCTTCTGTTTCATTTGTGTATAACCAATGGGAAATTTTAATTTATTGTGATGTAAGCTATTAATCTCCGGGTTAGGAACTATTCACTTTATGCTTGTGTTCTTCTTATTGTTAAGTCAGAATGAAAGGTAATTCAAATCAGACTGTGTTTATTATTGTTCCGTTTTTCTGCCCCAGACCAGCTGATTCATCGACCAAAAAACGGTCCGGTCGTATCAGAAAAAACCCAATTTCAGGTTATTTGCGACTACAGACTTGCGCTGTTTTGCGCTGTTCGCCGACTAATCACTACAAGATCACTACTTTTGATTTTCTGATATCAAAGTTAGATCAACAAATGATGTAACTTTTTTCTTCTGTTCTGTAGGCGGTGGAAACTTTATGGTTTCTGCTTCCAAGAATTGTTTTATGGATGTTTCCGCAGAAGCAAGCGGTTGGAAACGTGCAGTTACTTCAATTTTTCAGAATCTTGTTTTATTTAAACTCGGGATTTTTCTTCTGGAACCATATTCAACACGTTTAGAAGGTTCTATTTAGTTGTTTCAACTCAATCGAGGCAACTAAAAGCTATTTTTCTGAAATTCTGTAATTCTTTCGATCAAGATATTCTTTTTCTATAAACTATGTGTTTGTGAAATCATTGTTTTTTGTTTTATATAACCTTGATCTTGTGATAAATTTCATCTTATGATGTCAGGTTTTGGAGGAAAACCTTTTAAATTTCGTGTTCCTCTCGAATTATTGAATTAGAATGATTAGGCTAGGAACTACTTTTTTCAATGAAAACGTGCCACTCCATTCTTTTTTGAATTCTGGTTTTTCTTTTTTCTTTTCTTCGAGAAGGTGGTTACTGTAGATAGATACAGCAACCTCAATTTTTCAAATGGAATCGTTATATTCCGAAAACCGGAAAAGGAAACAGATTCTTCCAGTTGACTACACCATATATTTCTCAAACGAACGATACATTGAAACTCCGCCTCCTTTTTGAAATTTCTTATTTTCAGAAATAGTGAAATTTTGAATTTCGATTGAACTCTGTGTATCTGTGTCACCAAAATAAGAACTTGTCCGTTTGCCATCTAGCCATTCCGTTTGACGAATCTTCAAATTACTCGGTTTTTAGCGATTTCGACCCCATCGTTTTCCCCAATTTCTTCAATCAAGAAATGCGTTGCGCAATACTTACAAAAGCTAGTCAATCGTTGTTTTTGTCCGGAATCAATCGCCCATTTCCTTTCGTTTTTTTCCGTTGTACTGGTAGACTGAACTGCCGGAGAAAAGAGGCTGTAAACTCGTTTCTCTTGTGAATGACGACGTTCGTATCGGCTTCCGGGCGGTCGGAAGAAATGCCAAATTATTGCTGATGAATGAATGTACACATGTCTTTTTTGATTGCAGCATCCAAAGTGGGCGGAGCTTCCTACTTCTTCCTGTCTCGTAATACGTGTCACTGAATCATTCACTTCGGACGAAAATGCACCGAATTATTATTCTGGGTCTTCTGTTTCTGGAAACAACGACTGCTTATGTGACAGTTACTAAGTATACAATTGGAAACAAAACATATTATGAGAAGTTTGAGCAGCCGTGGTTTAGACATATGCATTATGATCACGATCCAGTAAGTTTTGGAACTATTCATCTTGGAAAAGGAGAGACCGGAAGTAGTTTCCCTTTCTCGGAATGTGTATATTTGAAGTCTAGAAACTGACCTTTTCTAAACGTAGTATTTTGATTTCAGACAGTTGTTCTCTATAATTAAATATTCAGGTAGAGGCGTCTGAAAAAGAAGAATCAGCATTTGGAAAGCATTATGTTCCAGAAGATGACGTGTTCATAGCTCCAGATTGGACTGCCCACGAAGCAAAATATATGGGATGTCTGAATAGAACTTGTGTTTGTGGATACTTTAAAGGTTAACCCTGTTATTCGAACCTTATCATTTCACTGTTTTTGTTTTTAGGAAATGTAAAAGATGGAGAGTGTTATCTTCCGAGTGGAAAAATTCTGAAACGAGCGGTGAGACGAGAATTGAGATCTTTGAAAGATGAAGATAGAATTATGATCGAAAATGCGTGGAACGCGATGAAAAAGAGCGGATTGTATAACAAAATTGGAAGAGTTCACAAGTATTCGGGTGTTCATTCTGGACCTGCATTCACTTTGTGGCATCGAGAGTTTTTAAAAAGGTTTGTAAACAACAGCTTCATGTTACTGTAGGACTACGGTAGGACCAAAGTAAGCTCTCTTGATAAATATTCTTGGGTGAGAGTACTGTTGGGCTACAGTACTGAATCCTTTTGAAATTATTACAAGATACAAAATGGTAAGTTTCAGACTTGAATTGGCACTACGCGACCACATGAAAAATCCAGATTTTGGTCTTCCATTTTGGGATTCAACACTCGATTCTTTGCTCCCCGAACCAAAAGATTCCATCATATTCTCTGAGTTATTTTTGGGCGAGGTTGATGATAAGGGATTTGTGAAGAATGGACCATATCATAATTGGGAAACAATGGAGGGTAGAGCTCAGATATTCAGGAATTTCGGAGAAGATGATTCGGGTGAAATGCTGAATGATGCAAGAGTTGACTGGTTGATCAACAATCCAGATATCAATATGATTCTTGGAGCAACTATGCCGTTGACTGTAAGTTTCTGAAAAGAGATGAGCTATTTGAATATTTATTTGTTTAGACATGCCCAATGAATCATACTCTCGATGCAAGAATGCTCGAGTTTTCTCATGATTATGTTCACTTTTTCGTTAGTAAGTTTACCAATAAAAGCTCAAAATATCTGAAACTTTAATTTGGTTTTCAGATGGTGATATGAGTAAATCGTACTCCTCTTCAAATGATGTTTGTTTCGTTTACCATCACGGTATGATTGATTGGATATTTGAAACATGGAGACAAAATATGCAAACAAGAGAAGAAAGAGAGACACAGTATCCGAAAAGTGATGAAAGATGTTTCCCTTTCTGGCACAATGGAGATAATTCTATGCCTTTGTTACAGGTATTCTATTCTTCTTGATTCAATTCCTATTTCATTTCTGAAATTATGTTTCAGCCCCATAAAAACAAGGATGCTTTATCAAATGGATACACTGATTTCATGTATGAATACTATCCAAGATCAACGTGCTCAAAAGAGAAACCAGATTGTCATTCCCCGTTAGTTCAAAGATTTTATCATGATAGCTAAATTATTGATTTAAATTTCAGATATCTCTTCTGTTATATTCCACCAAATGATGAGCATCCACCAAGTTGTGTGAGTAAAGTACGAAGAAACGGGGTTTGTAAGGGATTCGAAGATTGGCCAATCTGCTTTTGGGGACAATGTGTTGATGGAAAATGTGATGAAAAGGCGAAGCCGAAGAAAGAACTTGAGAAGTTCAAAAAATTTGAGAAGAAATTAGTTCCTTTTATCATGTAATCTGATACCGGAACCCTTTTTGATATACTTTTATTTTTATTCTGTGTAAGTTTGAAAAACACAATTTTTAGCTTTCATGTTTCAGGTTTCAATGATTTTTTTTGAAATTTTTAAAGACTTTCTTAATCGATTCTGGGTAGCATTTTTCTAAAAATCGAACGTTTCCATTGTCTTTGGTGGCTTTTATCCATGTCTGAATATTCTAGTCATTCGTGTTTTTTTTCTCTTCGGTGTCTGTATTCTCGAAAATAAATTACAGTAATACTATTTCAGTTTTTCACAATTACTTCAGAAACTCTATATGAATTTCGTTAAATTCGGACAGTTTCTTCCTGATTTTCAGGCAGATTTATATTCCATCCATTGTTTGGATGCAGAATCGGTTAAAAATCGACTTGGACATTGGCTAATACTCTTGTCCACGAGGACTACACGTTCTCTCAGTTCAAAATGCCGCGCTCGGGTCTCGCCACGAAAAGTTTCTTTGGCTGTCTGCCAGTTATATTCTCTTTTTTCTTTTTTGTTCAACCGATCCTATTTCGAAGAAATTTAAACACATCACGTTAATTTCAGCTACATTTTACAGAAATTAAATTAAGCACACTTTAGCACTAAAAATAATGCAAACTCCGTGTTAAAAAAAATAACGGAACCACCTTTCTGGACAAGTTTTCCTTTTGCATTTAACACCGTCTTGGTTTATCAATTTAACACAATTATTTCAGGTAAGATGCTGGTCCTGTTCGAGGTCGCGGCCGGTTATGCGGTTTTCAAGCTCAGTAACGAAAAGAAGTTGAAAAACGTTGACAATATTTGGGAGGAGTTCAACACCGCGGAGAAAGCACAGGAAAAGTGAGTTACATATTCTAATAAATGTTATTTTATTGATTTTTATTTTCAGTCTGCAGTTGGTTTCCTTCAAAAAATTCAAGACCACTGCCGGAGCTGTCGAGGCTACATCCGAGATCACCGAAGGAAAGCTCAGCAAGACTTTGAAAAAACTCTTGAAATCCAGTGTGGATGAGACCGAGAAATTAGCTGTTGGAGATGCCAAGCTTGGAAATCTCATTAAGGTTTGATTTTTGACGCGAAACTTTTTCGCAAACATTATATTTTTATAGGAGAAACTTTCACTGAACTGCGTTCATGACAGCTCAATCAGTGAGTTGATGAGAGGAGTTCGTGCACACATTGAAGACTTGCTTGCCGAGCACAAGGAGGAAATGAACGCCATGAACTTGGCTGTTGCACATTCCCTTGCCCGTTACAAGGTCAAATTCAATCCAGAAAAGATTGACACTATGATTGTTCAAGCTGTTTCTCTTCTTGATGATCTTGATAAAGAACTCAATAACTACGTTATGAGAACCAGAGAATGGTACGGATGGCATTTCCCAGAGCTTGGAAAGACCATTCAAGATCACCAAGCTTATGCTAAGGTAAAGTTTAATTTCTTTCACGGGAATGTTATTTTTACAGTTTTTTTTATAGATCGTGAAAACTGTCGGCATGCGTCAAAACTGCATCAACACTGATTTGTCTTCAATCCTTCCAGAAGAATTGGAAGAAAAGGTTAAAGAAGACGCTGAGATCTCAATGGGAACTGATATCTCTGAAATCGATCTCATTCACATCAAGGGACTTTGCGAGCAAGTCATCGAACTCTCTGCATACCGGTAAGCTAACTGAAAAATTCCCTGTTCTTACCACTTGTTTTTTTTTTCAGTGCTCAACTTTTCGACTACCTCAAGAATCGCATGACAGCTCTTGCTCCAAATCTCACCGTTCTTCTCGGAGAACTTGTCGGAGCCCGTCTGATCTCTCACGCTGGATCTCTTGTCTCGTTGGCCAAAGCACCAGCTTCAACGATTCAAATTCTCGGAGCCGAAAAAGCTCTTTTCCGTGCTCTCAAAACCAAGAAAGATACTCCAAAATACGGATTGATCTATCATGCCCAGCTCATCACCCAAGCACCACCAAAGGTTAAGGGAAAGGTAAGCGTTTAGTGAAATATATAGAAATATGATCGGAAAATTTACAGATGGCCCGTAAACTGGCAGCAAAGTGCTCACTGGCTACCCGCATCGATGCTCTCTCCGATGAGACAGCCACTAACGAAATCGGAATTGAGTGCCGCGCTGCTCTTGAAAATGTTCTTAGAACTGAATCTGAACGCGGACCATCTAAAAAACAGAGCTTCCCATCACACCGGCACGACAAGTACGAATTCAAGAGCGAGACGTACGAGTACGATGCTGCAGCTGATGCACCAACTAGCCGCAAGCATAAGCGATTTGAAGATAATGAGGATAACACTAGCGCCGTTAAGAAGATGAAGATCGAAGAGGTTGAGGAAGATGGAGAGCCAGAGAAGAAGAAAAAGAAGAAGGACAAGAAAGTAAAGAAGGAAGATTCTGATGAGGAATGAGCGCTTAGGTTACGAGAGTGATAATCGTCGTGGTGTGGCTCGTGCTTCTGTTTCTTGATTTCCTAAAAAGTTTGAAAAGGTATAGAAGTCACGGAGTTTGTATTTTTTGTTGATTTGACTCGTTAATCTTTGCTAGAATATCATATTTTTCATCATTGTTACATCCTATCCAAATTCTGTCCCCCATAATCCTCAAACATTTTTTTATCGTAATCACTTGTTTACCTTTTTTCTCCTTGTTGTTCATTGTTATGTTGTCGGTTAAAAATGTTGAAATAAAAATAACTTCTAATCGATTTTGACAATGCTAATGAGAGGCAACTTTATTCAGAATCAGCAAGGAATCAAAAAGACCCGTAACAACATTGGATGTATACAATCGAAAAGTCACTAATCTATTCTAAGCGACGGCGAGCGTTGAGTATCGTGTAGTTATTCTGGAGATTATTATAATGCTCATGGAAAATTTATCACTGAAGAAGCCTTCGGAGCAAATGGAGTCGTTGAGCCACTTGCAAAAAATCCGAAGAGCCGTTCAGTTCGTCAACTATGTCATCAGAAGGAGGCATCGAACCTGGAGGGCCGGCTTGTTGAAGATTGAATTCTGTGGGTGGAGCAGGAGGAGATGGCGGCGAAGGAGACGATGGTAATGTTGATGGAAGAGGAGATGGTGGAATTGGGGAGGAAGATGCAGTGGAAGTTGGTGTCGAGAGAGCTGAAATTTCCCTTTTTTTTAAAAGAAAATAGAGAACGGTGCCTATTTTGTTCACCTGAAATCACATTCTTTTCGATTTGATGCAATTGATGGTCTTCTGTTGATATCTTCGCATTAATATCTTCAAAGTCGTCTTCTGGAAGAGCAATTGTGATATCTGTCACTTGTTCCGTCGTTGTTCCTTCAGTTACAGTTGTCGTTGGTTCTTCGGATGACGTCGTTGTTTCTTCTGTAGTTGTTGTTGTCGGCTCTAGAATACAGAAATAAAAACATGAATGATCACAGAAGATGCCTACCAGTAGTGCTTTCAGTTATGCTAACAGTTGACTCAGTAGTCATTTCTAGAGTTGGTGGGATTACTGTAGTTGGGCGTCTGTGACCATGTCTTCTGGTTGCAAAGGCTGGGAATAGGGACGTCGATTCTCAAATAGAATGATTAATGCTGAATAACATTTCGTACAGAATCCAACCTGTCTTCAGAGTTGTCTTTTCAATTGGTTCTTCGATTGTTACTGTTGTAGTTTCTTCTGTTGTTGATGTCACTTCTTCTGGAGTTGGAGCAGATGGAGTTGCCTCGAGAACAGCTCGAAGCACCGCTTCTTCTATTGCGTCCACACGAGGTGGAGGTGCGGGACGGTGTCTCTGACCTGGACGAATTCGATGAATTCGTTGGCGACGAGTTGTTGATGGAGGCGGTTCTGGGGAGGATGATTCTGAAGAGTTTGAACACTATTTTATGTTTCAACTTATCGTTATGCTACCAATAACTGCTTGAAGAATAGCTGCTTCAATATCGTCAACTTGCTTCATGTTGCTAGATTGCCGTTGGATTCCTTCTGAAACTCACTTATCCCTCTGGAAGCGTTTCAATACTCTACCTGGAGTTGTTCCAGCTACCGTAAGAGATATTTCTTCTTCTGTTGTTGTGGTTATTGGTTCATTTGTTGTTGAGACTATCGGCCTTGTCACTCTGAAAATTCAATATTAAATTTCTCTTGTTTTTTTTCTCCGAATATGGTTAGATTGTTAGAAACCTATCAAACCTATCAGGTTTTGTAACTCGATGAGTCGGTTGATGTCGAGTCAAAGGGAATTTCGAGTTAGATTGAGGTCTTCTGAATTGTCCACGTGTCATTTGGGGTTTTCTTCGGAGATTGAGTTGGAGTTGTTGAACACGAATTGGTCGACGAAGGGATCCACCGACGGAATGAATTGTGGCAACATGAGTTGAAGAGGGAAGGGAAACGGGTGAAGTGGTAGTGGGAGATGGGGGAAAAGTAGATGGAGAAGAGGACGAAGTTGATGGAATGGGAGTAGTAGTTGTAAGAGTTTGAGGAGTTGTTGAAGGAGGAAGTGGGGGACGGATTGATAAACGATTCGATGGACGTCGAATAGAAGAAGGCGTTCGCTGTACAGAACCAAAAGGCATTGGAGATAATGGAGCTCTTATTGAAAATGGAGACCTTGTTGATGCTTGTCTCACAAAGAATTGTTGATTCTGAATTGGAGCTCTTTGAAAATTCTGAACCCTCGGAACCCTTTGAAAAATCTGCTGCCGTTGTTGTTGTGGTTGGAATCGAAACTGTTGTTGACGTTGTGTCATGAAAGGTTGTCTTGGTTGAAACTGTTGTTGCTGCCGTCTGGAATTGTTAGACTTGATTGTCGTTGTTCGTTGATTAGCATTAACAACACGCGTGACGTTTGGTTTAGTGCGAGATGAGAATGAGGACACCACAGTTCGAGAACGGGTTCTTTTGTGGGATAAGGTTGGAATAACACGCCGAGATGTTAGATGAGCTTGTTGAGGTTGATGAGTGGTTTTTCGAAGAGATGACCTGTGACGTGGACGATGACGATGACTGATTTGACGGGTGAAAAGATTGCGATGTCGTAGTGGAGAAGCAGATGGAAGTCTGAAATAAGGGATCAAGGGGAAGCACACACAAAAGCATTTTAGGAGTATTTCTGTGAGTTTGGCTTGCCTATCAATATGGCTGTATCAAATTTCTCTCTCGCGATTACCCTCATTCTTTTTTTCCTAATTAACCTTCGATTCTTCTAATTTTCCGGCTGAAACGATACGACAAAACCGATGTTATCATAACCATTCAAGCAAGTTGTAACGCTTACACTCGTTTGCTATTTAATTTTTCCTCGAACAAGAAGATGACGTGGATAACAGTATTCAGAGAGAAACAGTAAACTTTGTCACTTTCTCGTAAGGCAAATGGAAGAGAAAGCAATGTGTGGATGGCGGAGAAAGGCAAAGCACGTGGCAGAGACAAGTATGGCAAGGAATGACTTACACAAAGTTTCGATTCTGTTGAAATTGTATTTGATTCGGTTGTTGTTGGAACGCCGGCTGGAAATGAAAGATTTGGAGGTGACTGGAAGTTTTCTTTAGGAAATGTCTTAACAACATAAATTTTATATTAGCTATGTCCGAGTTTACAACTGCTCAATATCTAAGTTGATAAAATATTTGTAAGAAACTAGCGAAAAGAAAGAGGAGCTGAGAAATGACTCTTACAAAGATTCCTGTATTTCTAGAGCTATTCCTTATCTAATCAAACCCACCTGCCGCCTCACGAAAGCTGGTTGTCGATTTCCATCAAAAACTTGTTGAGCCTATAAAATACTCATTTGAAACTTCAAGAAACACCTTAGAAAATGAATTACCGTAACAACGGATATCACCAAAACAAGGATGGAACATGCTACAACAGTCACCGGAAATCGACGCTTTCTGCCTCCATTCATCTGGAAATGATCAAAAGTTATCAGAAGAGATTGTTTAATCAGACAGAGGAAAGAAGAAAAAACTTGAAACAAAAAGAGGAAGAAAAAGAGGAAGAAGACTGACTAGGTGTGAAGTGTTTTCTGGAAACGAGAGAAGACAAAGCACCCTGTCATTTAATTTGTTGGTTCTCTGAAAACGACAATTTCCGTTTCCGTCTAAATAGGTGGTCAGAAGCAGAGGGAGCGGAAGCATCCAATTTCAGAAAATACATATCGAAGGTTTCGACGGTACACAGTTGAAGAAAGCTGTCTTCTTCTTTTTGTCTTTCTCTCGCACCGAACACCTACTCTTCTCTCTTTTTCTCTTTTTCGATTCTTCGATACTTTTTCTTTTCTTTACACAATCTTATTGGGGGCGCCAATGGCAAATTGGCAGTTTTGCCGTTGTCGGAAAAAAGAAACGACGGTTTGACTTATCAACAGATTCATCAGATCACGCGAGTCGGGAGTGTGACTCTCTCAACCTAAATGAACTTGTTCACTCGAAATTGCTGAAAAAAGAGAACATAAAGGTCAGTACGAAGATCAGATAAAAACCGTAATTGGAGATGATGATTTCAGAGGAAAATCATAGGTTTATGGTATCATTCTATTAAGAAGTTTAAATAATAAATTAAATGAGATGGTTACTTTCTAGTTTTTCGAGAATTATTTTCAGCTGATAAGAAGTTGAACGAAATGTTGGGAAATCTGGTTACAGTGGTAAATAAAAACGGATCTAGCGATTTATCGAACAGTGATTCATAAAAAATGAAGATTCTGAAGCTTGAAACTTGTTGTGTTTTGTTAGAAAACACACCAGTAGTAATCTCTTTGTGAACAGATAAAATATGGAGTATGAGTCATGTGAGAAGGATTAGGACTATGCGACAAACTCACATTGAGAAATGGAATCAGAAGAAACTGATCGACCTACATCTCGAAAAAGAGGGAAAACTATAAAAGTGTGAATGGTTTTTATCCAGTTACAACTGATTCCTTTCCACCCATCTATAAGAAGATTCGCGCCCTTATAATTACACAGTTATCTCAAAATACCTTTTATCATAAATCTCTTACTTTTCTATTCTTTCAAGAAGGGGGAATACTTGAAGGAAACTAACCGACAACCAATCTTTTTTCTTCCAAAAAAAAAACGAATGACATTAAAACTGATATCAGAGGAAAACGTTTTGGGAACAAAAGAAATAATTTCAGATTAGAAGCAGAAGAAAAACAAATTCAAGAAAAGTGCTTAAAGAAGGCGTGTCTTTTTAAGGGCAAAGTGTGAAATATATCCACAAAGATCATCGAATTATAGATTCCTATCTCTCTAATATTCAATTGCTGAAAACAGAAAAAAGAAGTGAAAAACCAAGTCGAGCTTTTTTTGAAGAAGAGGAAGACGGAGAAACCGATTTGCAGCTACGATAAGAATATTTCGAAGAGAAATTGCCTGAAGGTCAGCTGTCATCAATTTAAGTTGTGTAAGACTGTATTTTCAGCTGAGAAAAGGACAATGAAAATGGAATAGAAATGACCATGAAAACATATATTGTTCTTCGGTTGAAACTATCATAGACATCTCAAAAAGAGACTTCTAACACCGTCAACCACGCCTTTGAAATGGCGAGAGAGATCAAATGATAATTAAGAATAAAACGGGGGAAAGTGATGACACTTATTCATATTTTGATCGATGAATAATGGGATATATGGGGGTTTTAGGGGGTCAGATGGGTTATAGGTTTCAGAGATTTCAAACCAGAAATTGGTGAAAGACTGAACAATGCAAAGTTAAATTTTACCATTCGAGGTTGTCAAACCTCTCGGATGGAGTACTTTGAAGAGAACGATTTTTGAAATAAAGATGTTCATCCCTTTTCATTACTTTTTTCAATGAAGGATAAAAATAGTTATGATTCTGGTTCAAGATTCTGGTTCACTGGTTCACATTATCAACTTCGAAACTTCAACAAATCGGGTAGCTCGCAAGACCGTTGTTCATCAAAGAGGAATCTTCTCTATGATCCCATCAGAACTTTTCATTGTCAGAATACAGCCAAATAGAACCGTCGGACGTTTTATGACCCGCTGAGAGACAGATCTGATTTTCAGAACAAGATTTAGTTTCATGGGTCATCTGTCCATCCAGTAATTCGATCGAAGTATGAACTATGAGCTGGTAGTGGTTCAGAATGCTTCCATCGTAGTTCAATGTTTTCCATTTTTTACAGTCGATCTCCGAAACAAATTAACATAACTTAATAATCAACTCCTCGACCTTGTCATTTCCTGTCTCAGTGAAAATGAAAATGTCATTTGAAAGTCTATTCCCCTTTTACGGTCCCCAGAATGGCATCTTTCCGCTTTAATGCAACCCATAAAACGTGTCGTTCCAAAAGAAAAGAAGCAATTTAGATGAAGTGACCTGTTGTTTCATTGCTGGCAACTAGCCAAACCTATTTTCTATTAAAGAATGACTTGATCAAGGTCAATGTGATGGTAACATCTTTGTTCCATTTACTGTAAAATGTCAATCAGAAAAAGCTGATGATCCGAAATGTCTCTATGACGTGGCAACCTTTAACTATATTATCACTGTTATAAGCTTTCGAAGGTGATAGTGACAAACAAGCCTGTTTTGATGTGAAACATCAAGATCATCACTTTCATTTACGACACGGGCGGCTGCTTTTTCACGCTTTCACTTATCAGAACACATGCTACCGGCTGATTTTTCCATACTTGTCAAATGAGGGGCCTGGCCCCGGGCCCGGCCCCTCAGGCCCCTCTTCTCAGGGATATGGGATTTTTGAAAAAAATACAACTTTTTTTCCAAAAATTCAATTTTTCATGCTGAAAATTCAATTTTTCATACGGGAAAATTTCCCAATTCCTCGTTTTTTTCATTTATTTATAATAGTTTTGTATAGTTTTCGAAAGCTTGACCGATTTTTCAGCGAGACGCCTCCGGCAATGATTAACTTGAGTTGTACTAAAGTCAACTCAGATTTGTTTTCTTAGAGTAACGTATGTGTGTCTGTGAATTCATTTTCATACCGAAAGAATTTTTCATTTGATCCAAACCCCGCTGAGATAGAGCGGCGAAACATTTTGGGCATTTCTGTATCCGTGGAAAAAAAAGCGAAAGAAGTCATAAAAATTGAAAAAAATGATTTCGATATGAAAATGAACTTACAGACACACATACGATACCCTATAAAAAATCAGAGTTGAACTTAGTCCATTTTTGATCAAATTTGAAAAAAAAATTTGAAAAAATTTGAAAAAAAATATTCCCTCCAAAAATAGGGGCCTGAGGGGCTGGGCCGGGCCGGCCATGGCCGGGCCGGGCTTTGGGCCGGGCCGGGCCGGGCCGAACGTTTTGAAAAAAGCCCGGCCCGGCCCGGCCCGGCCCGGCCCTTGACAAGTATGGATTTTTCTCATATAGAAAGTACGGTTTAGTGTTGCGAAAAAATGGAAAAAAGGCTATCTAGGTAAGAAAAGAGAAGAAAAAGTAGCAAACATTTCAAGTGTCATTCTTTTAAAAACGCTTTTTTCGATACTTGATATTATCCATTTGCATGTGAAGTGTTCGTCTGCAAGTGAAGTTTGATCGGAAGTTTTGAATCGTTTTCCGGTAGAAAAACGATTTTTGATGATTTAGAGAAAATAAAGATGAAATACGGAAGTAAGACTGTAATATATACTCTTGATGATATCAAGATAATAAATTATAACATTGGCTGTGGGCGGAGCCAATGGTGAAACTAACAGAAGGCAGAATTTTATGAGAAAGAAGATTACTGTTTTTGCAAAAACTTATTCGATTTCAGTAGATAACCGCTCTTATCAATTTGAATACGAATGGCATCATCTTTATCAATCATAGTGAAGAAGGAACTAGTAGTTTAAGAGTTCATCAACAATGGGTTACGGTAGAAAAAAATCAGAAAAGATGTAAAGGGGCCCAATTGCAAAGAAATATTATAGTGAGTATACCGCTGGTCATTCTGTGCCTCAATAATCATACCTGTTTCAGATATTCGGATCATTTGAAATTCCAATTTAGTACATTTTTTCTCATGGTGGTTTGTTCTTCTAACTTCGATAAAATTGGATCCATAGATATCTACGAGATGTGGATAAAATTCTTACTGATGTGAATGTCTGAATGCATGTTCATTCTCGGTTGGGTTACTGTAGCTTCACACTGGATTGTTGCAGAGAATGCTTATAACACTTTGGAACAGTTGACAACAATACACGAAACAAAACTAAAATCTACTAGAAGTAAAAAATCGTAAGATCAAATGAGTAATATACTGAAAGAGAAGAAGCAGAACAGAGGTTCATTTGCTAGAAGGAACTCCTGGTTCTTCAGAAGAATGAAAGGAGCTTTCCCAATATTTCATTTCCACTTGAGATGCCGTGTCACCTTTGAAGAAAAAAGGGCATCCGACAAGCATCTATGGATTGAAAAAAGAAGATTACGAAAAAAGACACGGCGAATTATAAACGGAAAGTGTTGCGCCAGATGCCGTTGCTTTATTCCGTTTCCCGCAAAAACCAACATAGCGGGTTGGTTAAAAGAGAAAAAGAAGAAGAAGGTGGGGGGATAAATTGGACAGTTGTAGTTGGGTGGCAAATTGGTTTTGGCTGTGAAAACTGACCGGTAGATGGATGGATGAAAGAAGAAAAAAGAAGAAGAAAAAGTACCAGAGGAAGCTTGAAAAAAGAAAATGTTGATGAATTGGAGAAGGTTAGAAGTAGTTGGACAGTTACACTTTGATCTCTTATTATTTGCTGAGTAAAGAGAAAAAAGGAGAGTGATGAAGGTAACGAAGAAGCAAAAATCAGAAGAAAAAGCTAGGGTTTCAGTGTTCAATCATTGATATTCATTGACTTTCTTAGACTGATTTTCAATTTATTACAACACTTTTGTCAAGAAGAAATGAGAGAATATCTTCAAAAGTTGCAAGCAGCCACTCTGAATACTAAAAAAAACCAAATGACCATTGTAATAAAAAAAAGATTTTTTGATGAAAACACTAGAGACTGTTGAGTATTTTGTAGAACTACCTGGAAACTAGTATGAACGTTTGAAAAGTTTTGGAATGTCTATATAATTGGATGGGAATGGAAACATCTGGAAATTCAGGAAAAGGGAAATTATATTACTTTCGGAATGAAACTACGTACAAATTCTTTCATGTTCAGAACCTGAAGATTCATCAAATCAGCCTTTTTTCATTTGGACGTAAGATCCGGAACGATTGCCTAATTATCAGATTTGTTCGATGGCAACATTTTGATTCATTACTTCTATTAAGACACTTGAGCTTTTGAATTCTTTCGATTGGATTAGTCTTTTTTGGGAACATCTTTGAGAAAAAGTGAAGAGGAAAAGACTTTGAACGGTTGAAAAGCCAATTGGAACGCATCTGAAGATAATCAAACAGAGAATCGAGGTAATTACGGATATGCCCACACAAAATCACCGGACCTTACAAGGAGGTCAATTCAGCTAGGAACTTCTGTACTGGAATGGGAATAGAATAATTTAGGAAAAACATAGGAAAATGAACTGCTGTTTTTACAATAAAATAATTACTTCACTAGAAAATATTCAGTAAAAAAACAGCTTTTCCGAAGAAATAGTGTGAAAGATAAAATTATATTGACTCAAATTGACACATAACATCTTTCTTTCTTTGAGAATAGAAACATGTCTATTGCTGAACTTTTCCATCGTTGCAACTGCCTTTGTAAGTTAAAACGATTTGACCATAGCTCATTAACCTTCTGTAAAAGGTGAGCCTCATTGAATTTGAAAATATTTAACTGGCGACCATTTGAGACTGAGTCGGGTTTGAACCATCTGATACGCTTCTTAGTCTCAAAATCTCATGTTATATAGTTTTGACAACTCAGATAAACTGTACCACGATTCAAGTAGTTGAAAGAAAAGTCTTCGTTGTTCCATTTGGGTGGCACTCAACATCTTTGAGGTTCCAATCTTCAGTTTTCGTTTTGGGAAACCAAATTTTTCATTCAGTTTTCCAATTTTTTCAATTGAATAACAGTCCCTCTTGGGTTCCACAAAAAAGACTAGTAGTCTCGGAAGACCTGAGTCGAGCTTAGATCTTCACAAAATCTCGACTGATTGTCCCATAATTTTAACATTCATAGAGTGTATAGAAAAAGGGACAACTTTTTGATACCAGTTTTTTCTAAAGAGTTATTGCTCGGCAAAGCAACTTCTTCTTCGAATAGACACACTTCAGTACATTTCAAATCAATGTTACATATACTGGATGTAAAGGGAAAGCTTGTACCATAAAGTTTACAGCAACAGAAATTAATCTAATAGTAAATGTCTTCAATTGTATGATCACTCACTTTTCAGTATAATTCCCCAGTTTTGAGAGAGCTCAGTATTCATGCCTCGTAAACTCTACAGTCCCCAGGAAAACTTTTTAATTTTTGGTTTGTGTCTTTTCTTTTTTGCCCTGTGACTTGGATGTAAATGTTTCAACAAATATGTAATTGAATGTGAATGCAGTCGAATCAGTGTGGTCCAAACTCGTTAGGTAGTCTTCCATCTTCTTCTTCTTCTTTTCTCATCCATCCATTCTCCTTCTCTATCCCTTCAAATTCTCTGTCTCCTTCTCCGTTTTCTTCTTTTCGCGCACGCTCTGCATCTCTTCTCTTTCTTCACTATTTCTCAAATTTCTTCGAATTTCTGCCAAACACACACAGAGACATACGCAAGATGACCAACCACCGACGATATATATTTTTTGGTTTTATGAGCCATGAACATATTGTTTCCTTCCTTCCTCATATAAGGTCTAATCACTAATTGAAAAAAAATAAATTTTGGCTTTCGAGTTGAGGCAAGAAGAAGAAGAAGAAGAAGAAGAAGAAGGGAAAACGTCGTTTTAAACTCCATTTTGCATTTATGAAACCACTCAAATGTTTCCTTTTTGACTCAATTTCTGTTGCAAATCTCACCAACTTTTTCTCGTTTTTGAAATACTTTTATTCATATTTTATGAAGAAATGTACACGGGTTTTCGAATACAGAAAATTTTAGGAATTGAACACTTTTGTTAAGAAGACTGTGATAATCAAACTCTGATGGATTTTACAAAATGTTCACAGTAAAACTATCGAAAAAAATTTGAGTAGGCTCACCCGTTAACCTGCTGGTTCAGAATTTGATCCTTCTTGAATCCATTAGTTTTTTCTATTATCATACTCTCTTTTCAACAGGAAATTACATCATTTTCTTCTTTTTAGAAAGACTGAAGAACAAAATAAAAATTGTACTGGTTTTCTATCATTAACCTTCATTTGATTTATGATAAGTGCAGTCGTATCACTTTAGTTTTCTTTTCAGTCCCAACATTCGTTCTGTCAAATTTTTTGAAATCTCACCCAGTGATTTTCTTTTCTATCTTTTCTAAAATATTACAAGGTTTGAAAAAAAGAGATTGTTCCCCAAAAATTAACCATGATCTGATATTCGAATCGGAATGCGTTCAGAAATAACTACGTTCTATCAAAGTTTCAAAATTGAAGTATAGAATTTATTTTGATACGAAGAATCTATGAGTTCGCATTTTCTTCTAATGAACTGTTTTCCGCACTCGGCTCCTCTATTCATTCTCAAATTTCGGAATGTTTCTTTCTAATTCGAACCAGACGCCAGATCAGTGCTAGAGTAAAAGGGTTATCTACTTCAAAATGTCTTTTTGTACTAAAAAATATTGTTCTGATCCCAAATTTTGACTATTTAGATTATCACGATAATTCAAAGTGAACCTATGCAAACGCGCTCTTTTGAGAATAATCGCTTACCTAAATTTTATTGTTCAAATTGAAAAACATTGACAAGAAATAGTTTTAAGGAGGAATACAATCGAGAAAGGCCAATTTTTTGAAAAAACAAAAAAAATTAAAAAGTTGCAATTTAGGCGTCAAATAATATTTCCAAAATGTAGTCTCAACAAAGCGCGTTTGCATAGGTTAAGATTGAATTAACGTGGATTATTACTACTTTCAAAGTAGGAGATAATTAGGGAAAGAGAACACGTAACGGTTATCTTTAAACAAATAAAAGTGGAAAGAACTTCTCTAACCACCTGATTCTCGTTTTCTCTTTCTTTCTATCCCATTTTATCCGATCATGAAGAGACATATTTTGTACTCAACCCATCGTTCAATTTAATGCCCTCATAAAATAATATGTTTCTAATCGATTCGATCGTCGTCACCCATCTCTTTCTTCTATCCGTCGCCATCGTCGGAATACTCGAATGAGAAGAAGAGAGAGAGAGAGACAGCCACTTTACACTCTTGTAGAGAAAGAGATGGATAGAGAGAGAGAAAGCCTGCTCTATGTTAGTTTGCAGGCACAATGAGGCGCTGGAGGCGACGGAGGAGCAAGAAGAACACAAAGTGCCCTCTGCCTTTTAGTCACCCTCTGTTGAGCACAACAACCACCTCCCTCTCAGCTATTTCGACCCTTCGTCCATTGGTCACTTTTCTGTTTTTTTTTCGTCTTGAAATCTCAAGAGATTCTGATACGATCTTTTTCATTTTTCTTCAACTTTTTTCTTTGTTTGTGCAGCCATATCTCAGAAATTTGTTATTTTTGTTCAACTGGGACATCCATCTTTTCTCGGTTTTTCTGAAAAGGAAAAATTCTAAGACTCCATTCCTAAATTTCTTATTCATCTCTAAGTTTTACAACAAAACTACCGTAATCCACCTTCTTCTTCCTTTCTCTAGAACTTCGTTCTTTCCTAGTTTTTCATATTTTTCAGGCAGGCGCCCGGCTCCTGGAAGATGGCGACGTCTTCGATGTCATCGTTGACGTCTTCATATCATACAACGGCGCTGCCTTCCTCCAACTCGGTGGTACCTCCATTCGACGCGAGAAACCTGGAAATCAAGACAAAGTCGATCGAGCAAACCCTTATTCCACTCGTCACTCAGGTATGAATGACATCATTTGGCTCTCGAAAAAAGAACCGATTATCCATATTTGTTTCCGTCCCATGACGGCCCATTTGACATGAAAAGACAAGAGGGTTTCTCCAAGTGTTTATTTGTTTTCTTTCTTTCAGATAACCACACTTGTCAACTACAAAGAATCATATCTGACAAGTGGAAAACCAAAATCGGAGCGAGCGATGAGGGCGGCATTGAAGGTAATTTTATTTTTTTGCAAAATAAAAAAATGCAGATGAAATCAAGAAGAAGAAAAAATACCAGCATCCCCTTATTCCGAACTTTCAAGGATGAATTCTAGTCTAATTATTTCAGAGAATTCTGATAAATCTTTTATCCAGAAATCATAGTTGTGTGCTCAACGTGTCGTAAATGATACAGCGGTTCTGACATTTCTTGCTGAATACGACTTTGATCTATTCAAAAACATATCGGAATCTTTCAGTTCTACATCATAATTTGTTTTAAACTTCAGATCGGTAGTGCAGTCGAAGCAGCAATCGAACGATTTGTATGTGTTGGAGAAACGATAGCTGATGAGAATGCAGATATTCAACCAGAGATGTACGATGCTTGTACAGAAGCTCGTCTTGCTGGTAAGTTGTTTTTTTTCTCTCAATAACCCTTGCTCGATGAAACAAAAACTCGTTGCTCTACCCCTTCTCATGCACTTAATCCGCCCCTATCCTTCGTATCAAATTTCATTGAATCAAAGCACATAGAAAAGGAGGAGTGGTGTGATTACATGACGACGACGTCTTCTGAGATCCTAAGCCGTCGTCATCTATCTAGTTCAATGGAGAAAGAGCAACGAGCTGCTCGCCGACGCATGCACAAATCCGCGCTCACGTATCCGATTACTTGCCTCTCTTTCCCTGCTAAGCACCCCCATCCATTCTTGTTCTTTTTTCAGGAGCATCGATGGCCAACCTGTCTTGTGCATGTACAGATGACCCTAATTCTGTGGTGGATAAGGCTGTTTTGGTGAGAGCAAGTAGACAACTATTGAGCAGTGTGACGAGAGTTCTACTTCTGGCGGATCGAGTTTTAGTCAAACAAGTTTTAAGAGCTGAAGATAAGGTTTGCTTATCCTCTGATAAGTCCGTGTACTTATTAGAAACAATTTCAGATTGCGTTCTCCCTATCCCGACTGGAATCCACTCGATCTTTCAATGACTTTGTTAAAGTTTTTGCCGTTTTTGGAGGAGAAATGGTCGAGTTAGCACATAGAAGTGGAGATAGACAACACGATTTGAAGAGCGAAAAACGGAAAGCTCAAATGTCGATTGCCAGAACATCACTGGAAAGACTTACTATGCTTCTGTTGACTTCGTCGAAAACATACTTGAGACATCCAGATTGTGATTCAGCACTTCAGTGTCGAGATGGAGTATTCTATCAAATGAAACTCTCGTTAGAACTAATTGCAATCTGTGTCTGTGATGGAATTTTGACAACTGAGAAGAATCGATACATTCAAGATGAACCTGATATGCCGATTGATATTGCATTACAGTTAACTGCCAATGCTGCAATAAAACAACTTACTGTAAGTTTTCAACTTTTAATTAGGGAAGCCAAAATGAAATATTTCAGGAAATGCTTGAAATGATTCGAATGACAGTACGAGTAGGTGCTGGAGTAAGAGAAAGAATAGTGTCTGCTCTAGATGCTCTATGCCAATTAACTCAAGATTTTACCGATTCTGCTTACACTCCACATCATCAGAGAGAACAGATTCTTGATTTCTTAGAAGAATGTCGATTTGAAATGACGAATCTAATCCAACCGGATGAAAAAGAACAATTGGCAGCAAGTGGATTAGAAGTTACGGTTGAAAGATTGAATCGCAGATTAAAAGATTTGAGTAAACAACTGCAAATAGTTGCAATGGAACAGATATCGGAAGTTCTGAGAGCAAATGAAGACCAAGTTCTGTTGTCTTCAATGAAAGCATGTGCTGTCTCTGGAGATATTGATGGAGTTGAGAAGTATATGCATAAGTTTAGAGAACATGCTGATCACATGCAAGAGGTTTGACTTGTTTGGTATCTGAAATGTTGAATTAGTGATCGAATTCTAGGTTTGTCGACTACTTCATCATATTTCAATCACAGATGCACTTCATGTTCACACTGGACACGTGGAAAGAAATATGAGAGCGTTGGCTCCCTTGGTTAGTGTTTTAATCTGGACATATCTCCTCGAAAAATACGAAAATTCTAGACGATACTTGCTGGAAGAACTCTTTGTGTGCATCCTTCATCGAGAATTGCTAGAGAAAATTTGGAAGTTTTCTGTGATACTTGGGGACAGGCGGTTTGTTTCTGTTACGTAATCCCATCTGATAATCTATTATTCAGGTGAATGATCTATCTCGCGTTGCAAAAGAATCAGATGTAGCAGCAAATGGAAGAGTTGCAGCTGAAAAACAAGCATATATGTCACTTCCAAGACCAGGGGTAAGTAGTGTGAATAGCCTATCTTCTTCGGTTTGCCGTCGGAAAAAGCATGCTGGAAATTCATCTGATTCATCGAATGAACTTCTACCGAATGGAGGAAGACGTCCGAAACAAATTGGAATTGCACCGACACGAGTTGTTAGTCAGACTGGAGATGAAGAGAGTAGCGATGAGGAAAGAGCTGATAAACAAGAAATCGAGGCATTCCAATATCGAATCAGTCTGATTATTGATGATTTACAGAGTGATGTGGAGGGACGATGACTTCTTCTTTTTTTCTTTAGCTTTTTGCATGAGATTCTTTTAATTATCTTTCTTCTTTTTCTTTTTACAATCACTACCAACTTCTTTCTTTTCTTTCTTGTTTTCTTCGTGGTTGCTGACGTGGTGCTATAATAAATGTTGTGATAGTTTCAAGCATCTAAACATGTTTTTGATCTATTTCAGAAGCATGGAACAACTCAGAAACCATCGAAACCTATCACTCTGGATGTTGAGGTAAGAGAGATATCACATCTGAAACTGGAACAATTTAACATTTTTCAGGATCAACAAAAGATGGCGAAAGTTGGATTAGAAATGAAACTTTTGACATCGGAAGTTGATGCAGAAGCTGAAAAATGGGATGAATATGCAGAGAATGATATTGTAAAAAGAGCAAAAGCAATGTCTTCGATGGCATATAATATGTATCTATTCACACGTGGAGATGGTCCATTGAAAACGACTCACGACCTATTTACTCAAGCTGAATTCTTTGCTGAACAAGCGAATCAAATGTATCGAACTGTTCGAGAATTCTCATATGAAGTTCCTGGATCCGCTGAGAAATCAGATCTTTCGGCGATTCTTGAGAGGATTCCATTGCATTGTCAACAATTACAAGTGATGGTTAAGAGTCCGACAGTTGGAAAAACAGCAACATTTGGAAAAGTAGATTCTGTGATACAAGAGACGAAGAATTTGATGAATGAGATCGCCAAATTGGTCACAGCTTCTTTTGTTTGTGCAACAAAGGTCAGTTTATGAAAAGAGAAAAAAGAGAAGAAAAAAATAGAATAATGATGAAATGACTGTATTTTTAAAAAGAAACTTCAGATGTTCCAGGATTCCCAACAGGGGTAAGTTTGCTCCTAGCGAGTCTTATATTCATTTAGAAACAATGTCGCCCCCAATCCCTCAGTTATCCAAACTGCTCTCTTTCCCTGAATCTCTTTTTTTATTTCCAAGAGTTGTGTCATCTTTTGTGTTCGTTGACAGTTCGCAAAAGAAAGAAAATGTAAAAGTATTTATTGATTAGGTTGCAATATGTGATCGTTTTGTACTAGCTGAAACACTCATTTTACAATCTCTAATCGGAAAATTCTTACAGTACGAAATCGAGTTTCGCGGAGGTTCTGTCAATGGGAGGACGGGTGCCGACGGTGAAAGGACTAGTCGCGAATCGACTGTAAGTGATCTGGTTGTTAATGAAAACTTCAGTCAAGAATTTCAGGTTTGGCGCCGGACACCAAGTATCAGACGAGCCGCGCCGCCGCCCTCTTCGCACCTTTCCGCCAACAACTCATCAAGCATACACCTTTAGGTGAACTTTTCTTGAATTATAAATAAGTTTTATCCTTGAAAAGAAGTGAATCCTTCTTACAACGAAGTCAACCAGGATATATTAGAAAATTATAAAATATTCTCATCCATCTCCTAATTAAAATGAATTTTTTCAGTAGCACGATAGCCAGTTGAATTCGTCTCTCTTTCATCAGGATCTCTCTTCGTCACATCGTTTTCCCCTTGTCACCCTTATTTCTTCTTTTCTTTTTCTGTTTCTCGACTACTTTCCATGTCATACAATTGCCCACCTCGCCCTTTCAGAAGCTTTGATGAGCTTTATCCGCCTCTCGTTTCGAATGACTTACTCTTTAAAATGCTGGTTTTCCATTATGTTTTTTCTTCTTTTTTTCTGTTTTCTGATAGTTGTTGACTATTGTTTAAGAAAGAAAATAGTTATCACTCACGTGTCAACATAGCAACGAAGTTTCAGGATTTAAGAAAAGGGTTCTCTTTGCGTGAACTTTGAAATGGAATCAAATAATGGCTCATTCCTTTTTCATAGGACAAACAACATTTTGGAATCAATCTGAAATTTCGAAATCGAAAATGGCGCAAGAAAGCATTGGAAAGAGAAGCATCAGAAGAGAGTTCGGTAGGTTCTACATATTTTATCTCTAGATACCAATTGATTTAATTCAGAACATGCTGGCGGTGATAATCTTCAGTATCAAAAAGAAGAATATTTTGAGAATGAAGAAAGCCATTTGAATGTTGAAATGATCGAAAGAGAATCAGATTTTCAAGGTCAAGAGCATCGATATTTGGGAGGTCTCATTGGAAACAAAGAACTCGTCATTCTATCAAGTTTGGCTGTTTGTATGTATCTTGTTAATGGAGAATATGCTCAGGTTGGACACACTGGGTATTTCCTTCTAAACTTTCACGGTTTCAGTCTGTTTGTACTGCTCTAACTTCTGTTCCACCGGCAGTATTCTCCTATCGAGTCCTGACAAATCAGCAAACCACAAAGCAAGGATATGTGAGCGAGAATTGAGTTATATTGGAACTTTAATAGCCATTTCCAGCATACAATCCTCTTCTATTGGACTATATATGGTCTAATTGCTCTAATCGATCAATTTATTGGATCTGCTCAAGGATATAATTTGTGTAAAGGTGGTCTACTCGGTGTTATCTTTTTACATGCAGTTCGATCTAATTCGGCTGCAATTCCTCCAGCATTGAATTTCATGAATCAAGTCAGTGCTGACATTATCACTTCTATTTTTACTCGTTATGATTCTGATGGTTCACTCGTGAAGACTGGACCGAGAACACCAACAATGACACAGTTTAGTGATGATTCCCTACGGTATCTTTTCTCAGAATCAGAAGTTTCTGGAAATGGAAAAATTGAAATGAGTACAGCTCGTAGTTTCATGCCTTCTCTAGAAATGCAGAGTACCCAGCGTATATCAACTGAATCTGAATACATGAAAAAGTCCATGTCATCTGAAATGCGAACAATGAAAATTGAAGAGGAGTCTTCCTGTCAAAGTTCGGCAAACGATAAACATCAAATCAATTTTCAATCAATGTCAGCTCTGACTATGACTCAAGGCAATACCCCTGACATCGTCACTATCCCAGCTGACCACATTACTTTTACTGGAAATAATCGTGAAGAAATTGTTCAAGTTACCAATGTATCCCCATTGCATATCATGTTTGCTCTCAAGGTAACCTAGGACCTTATTTTAATTTTCATATTTTCATGTTTGCAGACAAATGCTAACACATATCTCATCGCAGCTCCGACATCTGGTATCCTTTTCAGTGGTCAGAGCATGAAAATTCGCGTCGGTGTGACTGAAAACTATTTCGATGATTGTTCGGATCCTGGTGTTTCTATTGATAAGGTTGGCTCTTTCAGAGTTTCCAAACGATTAAATACATTCAGCTGGCCTTCGATTACACTCTTATTCCTGGACCACTTTCATCAAAATTCTCAACGTTCTCCCCTCAGTTCTTCCAGTCTCAAAATAGACGTCGTCTTGCAGTTCGTGTGTTCTATGCGTGAAGATCAAACTACACCAAAGAACTTATTTACATTCTTTTCTATCGTGGTTTTTATTGTAAAATGTTTTGGGTATTCTCTTATTTCTTTTTGGTAATATGATATAGAAATCTGGGTACACCAACTGTCTTCTGCCACATTAATGGTCTGAATTTATGTCGCGGTAGCGCGCTCTACTGGACTGTTTGAAAACCGCGCCAGAATTTTTGAAACGCGAAAATTTTTCTTTTTTTTTGCTATCAGTTGAGAGATAATTGCTATTTTTCTGTTAATTAACTTGCCGCTCATATTCAGAAATGGTTGCTCACCGGAAATCTGATTTCAAGTCGAAATGGGCGATGGTTGTAACAGTCAATGATCTCAATGAGAAGAAAAGAGCGGATTTAAAGTGAGTTATTGGTAAACGAGCGGAATGGAACAGTTTTTTTCCTATAGAGACTTTGCTGGATGGTTCATCGAAACGTTGAGATTGGAAGGTGCTTTCATTGGGCATTACTTCAACTACGAGGTGAGCAAATTATAGCAATATCTGATAGACGAACCATTAAAGTATTATTTTCAGACAGCTCCAGTTACCATTGTTGAGACTGAGCAGAATAGTTTCGAATCGTGCACCAATGCGTATCAAAAAATTCACAAGGTTTGTAATGTCGCTATTATTTTTTCGAATGATTTTTTTCAGGAACACCCGCAAGTCGTCTTGGTTGTTCATATCCTTCCTCAAACTCAATCCCACGAGTACGAATGGATGAAAGTTTTGGCATCGCGATATGGATTTATTCGCCAAGGTATTCTCTACGAGAACTGCGTTAACCGTTTCCAAAACGTCGACACTGACCAAAACAGCGTGTTCCGAAACATGTGCCAGTGGATATACCGAAGCGGAACAGCTATTATCCGAAACGAGGGAAAGTAAGTATTTATTTCGAGTTTCCGGTAGAACAAATTCTGTTTTTCAGCTCCTGTGGAATTCTCCATGGAAAAGATGCGAAACCGACTTTCGAAAAAGTTCTCTTCAACAGTGAAGACATAAAGGATGCAGTTTTCAAAGTTCTCCACAAAGAAGAGGAACCTAGAGGAGCTGACATGGAGAACATCGTCAAAGTCAGCGGATACCCAGAAATGCTCAATGCTTTCGGAGTCGCACAACTTCTCAGTCCATATCGAGTCAATGGAATAACACTCACTGGACCACAATCAGCAGTTGTCACCCTTGAGAACAAATTCCAAGTTTATCAAGCCGTTCAAGAGTTCCACGGAAAGAAGCTCGATCGCAATCATAAGCTCGAAGTCATCAGCAACGTTGTTCCCTCTCCTGCAGTCCAAGTCCAATCGCCTTCATTCAAAGATTCCAAAAAGCATATTGAAAATCTGATGGGCAAATTGAAAGTCTCAACCTAATTGCTTTACTTTTTGCAACCCAAAATCCGCTCATTGATCCTCCCTTCGGCATCTCATTCTCATTTTGCTTGTAATCAACCTGACCAGTTTGAGCTCAAATTTATTTCTTCATTTTGTCTATTTTCCCTGATAAATATGTTCGATTATTTCATACAATGGGTTTAGTCTCAAAACTGTACACGTCAGGGCTATATATGTGTTGTCGTCAATCTGAAGTAAAATAAATAAAAGCCTTGCAGAAAGTCGGCTCCTTCCTGATGGAGAGAATGAATAATGACAATTCAATGGACTCAGAACCTACACATTGTTTTTTTCCCTGTAACAAATCTAACCTAATGACAACTTCTAGCCACTCTGATGATTATGAACCTAAAGAAAAGCAACGTAATCCTTCCTGTTGAAAAAAACGTAAGGCGTAAAAACATTTTTTCAGCAAGAACGGCAAAACCGTGTCGCAAACAGCCAACGCATCAAATGCGTCTTCCAATAATACTGCCAAGACTACCACCTAAGGTGTCGACATCACAAAATACTTCAGTTCGCCTAATAAGCACCCCTCCAACAATTGTTCCAAGCTCGTCGAATCCACGCCCATTGATTTCTTTGCTTGACCGAACAGAGTTTAGAGACCGTTCTCGCGTTGCGATGATTACACAACAACCATCCAAACCGAAGAAATGTTATTATACGGAATTGAATGAAATTCGAAGAGAGTTTGGAATACCTGAAACGTTTGATACAAATAAGCCTAATACGATGAGTGGAGTTGGTACGTCAAGATACTTCTTCTGTTCATGAAACACAACTGAACTTTATTCAGCTTTGGCCGAAAAACTTCAACTGCTCCAGAGAATGCGCGGTGAAAATAAATTTCTACTGGATTCAATTCAGAAAAAACAGAATGCATATGAAGAACGGAGAGTGTCGATCGAACAAGTTCGCAGATCAACACAAGACACTATCGATACCTGTCATCTACTCAAAGAAACTTTACAGACAGTAGAAGAAGATAATTTAAGATTGAGAAGTCAATTGAGGTAGACTCTGTTTATTCTGCTTCGTGCCGTATTTTTGTATTAACTTTACAATAAAATTATGAAACTTACTGTTTTCTTCGAATGACTTTAGAATTAAATACCCAGTAGATTTGTTGAAAAAAGGAAACAGAAAGCAATAGAATGGTATACCAGGAAAACAACAGAAAACCAGGGAATTAAAAATGAAGCCGGGTATGAAGTTTGTCTAAAAAATTATAAAGCACATTATTAGAATCCGCGAAAGAACACACGTGGATGAGAAACCGAAAGTAACCATTAACAATGAAACAATAAATTATTTGGGCAATAACTAGAAGTCTACTGTTGATATTTTTTCTTTTGAGCCTCGAAAACTTTCTCTAACTTCTTCAGCTGGCTTTTCGAAATCTGGAAGTTACATTTAAATAATTTTTGTGAAACTTATGAATTTCTACCTCTTCTCCGTTAGCCAAATGTGTTGGTACACCTCTGTGATCAAACTTGGAAAACTTTCCAGTGTGTTCACCCTGTTTGAATAACTCTTCTGGCTTGATTCTTTTCGATGCAGCTTCTTTATCTGCCTTTTCGCGGTTCTTTTGATCCTTGTCAGCTTTTTCTTTCTCTTTTCGCTTCTTTTCAGCATCCTTCTGCTCCTGTTCTCTCAGCAATGTAGCTCGGTCAACAAGTTTCACAACGGTCTGACCATTTCTGTCTTCCAAACGAACTCCTAATTCGGTTAAAGTCTTATCTCTCAAGACATCACACTCCTGAATACCAACTTAATAAGTACATGAGCAAGTATGTGAATTCACCTCCAAAATTCCGTTAACTTTGTGCTCTTTAGCAATGTTGCGAACTTTCTCACGGAATTGTGCAAGAGCATCGAGGTATGGCATGACTATATCTTCCTTGTTGAATGATGTTGTTGCTCCCTCGCCGTTGCATCTGAAAATCGACTCATAGAAAAGAAGTTGAATGTGAGCTCACTCGTCCTCGGACACAAATCCGATTTCTTGACTGCTTTGTGGGATAGCTCCAAAAATTTTGAGAAGATTGGTGATGTAAGCTGCGATGTTTCTGAGTAAGAGGCAATTGGGAACGAGGCCATCTTTCTCTTTTTCAACGATGTAGGCATTTCCAAGTCCGATAAGCTCCCGGAACTTTTCAATGACAGTTCTAGTATCTACTGAGTCGCAAAGTGCTCCATGAACTTCCGATTTGAGCTTCCCGAACTCGTCCATGAGTTTCAATTCTCTTGCTTGATATTTTTGATAACCTTCCGATCTATCAGGTTTGTAATGTCGTCTTAAGTAGTCTTTAACAAGCAAAAAGAACTCGTTCGTGATTTTCTCAAACTGGAGGGCACGTTCCATTGTGGAAGTGCTAAAATTAAATTGTTTATTTGAAAACATTGATTTTCAGGCTCTTACCTGTAATCAAGAACATCAGCCCAATTATGCATCAAGAAGAGAAGGCGCAATTGCCGTGGGGTGTAATCTTCCAAAGCTTTACGAATAGTGATGAAATTTTTCAGAGACTTGGACATTTTCATTCCTTGAATACGGAGAGTTCCGCAGTGCAAGAAGTAATTTACCCAATGAGGATCGTCATAATGAGCTTCAACTTGGGCAATTTCATTGTCGTGGTGAGGGAATTTGAGATCGAAACCACCAGCATGAATATCAAGCTTCGAGCCGCAGATAGCCGAAGACATGACTGAGCATTCAATGTGCCATCCCGGGCGACCATTTCCCCACTCAGATGGCCAGAATGGTTCTCCATCCTTTGATGACTTCCAGAGAGCAAAATCAGTTGGATTTCTCTTTGACTTAAGTCGTTCATCAGACATGCTTAATTCTCCCTCTCCTTCACGCATGTTCTTCAGCAGTTGTTCGCTGTCATCACCGTAGGCTTCTGGAACCAATTTTGCGTAGAAGTGCTTGGGGTTTTGCTCAAAAGCTTTCGTGTCGAAATAAACACTTCCGTCTTCTGCGGCATATGCATATCCGTTATTGATGATTTTTTTGACATATGTAATAACTTCGGGAACATATTCAGATACACGAGTTAGCACATCGACCGGCAGCACATTGAGGCGAGCCATGTCCGCAAGAAATTCTTTTTCGTATCTGTAAAAAAAGTTCGCATGAACACATTTTCGAAAATAACACCAATGGTAGCTTACGTCTTAGCAAGATCATCGAAAACACTATGATCTCTCACATCTTTTCCATGATTGTGGTCAAGCCATTCGGAAAGAACATCACGAGACTCATTCAGTAAACGTCCCTAAATTGGTCTGGTTATCAAAGTGGATGTAAAGTTCTGACAATTCTCACCTTGGCTTCTTCAATGGCGATAGAATCCTGTGCCTTCATTGCTGTTTCAAGTGCGTTCGATTGGTCTTCCACTTTTTTAATCATAACGTCAAGCATCTTTTTCTTGTCAGGGTCGACTTCATTGACGAATTTTTTGTGGAAGTGCTCCAATGCCGCCACAACGTCTTCGCAGACCTTGATAACAGATGGCGCTTGAGATTCATTGAAGTATGATTTGAGCAAATGGCTCTGACGTGCTCTTTTAATTATTTTGTCGTCAACGTCAGTGATGTTCATAATGAACTCCACATCATAACCAAAATAATCACGAAAGACTCGTCGAAGGATATCCAAAGAAAGGTAAGCTCGAGCGTGTCCCATATGAGATGAGTCGTAAACTGTTGGTCCGCAAATGTACCACCTGACCTGAAATGATTTGAAAGTAAATTATAGACCATTAGCGAGTTTGCTGAGTGTTTGACCGGGTATTTCATTGATCAACTCACACGTTTTCCCTCATTCGGAACGAAAATTTCTTTCTGGCGAGTCAAACTATTGAATACAGTCAGTTGGGGTGGGGGAGACAAGTTTTTTGGCTGCTCCCATTGCTTTTGGGCGCGCTTCACTGCCACTGAAAAATGTCACAATTGGTTTTCGTTCTTCGTGTTTTTGTTCACAAACCCGGCCTCAAATTGGGATCCATCATGCACAAACTTTGATGATTTCGAAGTTGTTGTGTGCTGTTGATTGCGATAAGCTGCGTCCTGTTGCGATTTATTATCGCAAACGCTAGACGGACCAAGTTTCCCGAACGCGTCGTGCCTGACTTCGGAGACAGCAACGAAAACGCCTAGAAAAGAAGCGGTTTTCGGTACAGCCAGATCTAACGATGTTGGATGCGACGCGGAGATAGTAGGAGCAATGAAGAGGGAAGAGACGTCTACACAGCTGTTTGCAGTTCGATGACAAAATGAGAACGACAAGAATTATTGTGATAACAGAGCAAGTGAAAACAAATGTTTGAGATAGAGAGAGAGAGATAAATGGCGGAAAAAGCAAACTTGTCAAGTTTCAGCCCGGTCGGCCCGGATACAAAAAAGGTATTTTTCACTAAATTGAAATGTTTCATATTTACTTCAAAAAATCCGAATTCTTGATGCAACACTAGCTTTTGCTTGAATCCGGAAGTATAGTGAAAAATTCGACTTTTCGGAAAAAACTTCAACATTTATTTTTTTCCACTTTAAAAAAGATAATATTTTCGAAAGAAATGTTGAAGTTTTTTCCGAAAAGTCGAATTTTTCACTATACTTCCGGATTCAAGCAAAAGCTAGTGTTGCATCAAGAATTCGGATTTGTTGAAAAAATCATCGAAATATGACACGAAGTTCATCATTGAATGAATTGTTCGAAAATATATTTAAACAACGAAGTTCAAAGATATACAAGCACCTGGGTAGCCGGTATAGGAATGTGAGATCACTATGTTAAACATCCTCTTCTTTTCTTACCAATCACTGCTTCATTTTTGATGCGTACGTGAAACACCGAAAGAAATTTATACACTAGTGACGTCAGAAAAATATAAGAATTAGAAACTTTTGCAACACGGAACGGTAAAATGGGAAACCACCAGGATAGAAATATCTTTACTTCATTTTCCCGTACTACACGAGACCAAACAACTCTGACGAAAACCGCGTTTTCTATTACATCATCTCTCAGCTGACGCTTTCGCTATACTTTCTTCTTGCAATATTCTTCCGGCTGTTTCAACAAAAATGCTTCGTCATGGAGAGAGAACAACATGGGAGTCTCATCTTTAAACTGTGTCAATTTTCTCAGCCAAAACTACCCGTAAGTTTGATAAGAAATTATTTAAAACTGATTGACTATTACAATTATTGGAAATCGTCTGTCTAAGTGTGTAAAGGGTTATTTCAGGGCTTGGAAAGAAATTATTCAAAATTCAGTTACACAAGAAATCTGAAGATAATAGAGGAAACGGGTAAGAACCAAATTTTCTGCGCCTATAGTTCTCTCTTGTTCCGCGCGGAAAGAAAGGAAGATTTGAGAAAAAGAGTGGTCACGACTTTCATATTGTTTGCAGTCGTCTATGCGTATTTTCTTCCATGTTGAACTGTTGACCGGAGAAGATTTCAAAGAGCTATTCGAGAAGAAACGCAATTTGGTTTTCGCTTTAAAAACTTCTCTAAAATAGTTGAAAACGAAAGAAGAACTGAAACTTTCAAGACGCACATGATTTTGTTTCAAGACGCACATGATTTTGAAAAAAAATTTTGTTCACCTGAACATACAGGCTACTTGAACAATCACAGCTTGAATTATTTGTTGTGCTAAACGGATAACAAATATAATAAAGGACACAACAGAAAGCTATGTAATAAATACGCCCACGAGCGCTCTCAAAAACCGCGTCACCACGTTGTCTATGAAAAAAAAAACGAAATATGATCCTAAAAAGGATCGACTAGCTGCAAATTTCAAGAAATTGAGAGATGTTACACACGGAAATCAACCAAAATAATGCGTTAGTCAAGAGGCGGAAACAAAACTATTGCAAAAGAACGAAATTCTTACAGCAAAAAAATAATTTAGTAAATATGATTTGGCAGATTTTTAGTGTATGCGACATTGCGTAAATCCTTGTACATTGGTGTGAACACGGCGCCAATGTTTTGGTTTTAAAAAATTAAGGTTTCACGAAATTTTGGGTTTATTTATTTAGACTTCGTTTGAAGCAAATTGTCATT
Organism: Caenorhabditis latens; assembly: GCA_002259235.3. Classification (NCBI taxonomy): domain Eukaryota; kingdom Metazoa; phylum Nematoda; class Chromadorea; order Rhabditida; family Rhabditidae; genus Caenorhabditis; species Caenorhabditis latens. The sequence continues at coordinate 9,874,481 of CM056092.1, read as the reverse complement.
AGAACTAGCTGGAAAAGTTTATATTTATCAAGAGCTTGTATATCAAATCGCTTGATTAGTTGATCAAGTGGCAGGAGAAGAAAACAATTCAAAGTTAGCTTCTTCGAGCTGCTAGCGTAGAAAAATGTCATCGATATTTAGAAACCATACTTCCAGAACCACCATGAGTAGCGACAGCGATGATAATACTACTGCAATTTCTAGAGAAGTGAGTCTTATGATTGCGAAATATTGCAAATGGCTTATTCGTTTTAGGAAGGCGTCCTATCATACGAACTTTATTTCTGGATTGTTCGCAGTATCGTAAGTAGCCAGAAGTAACTACGTTCAATTTCTCTTTCCAGTGTGAGAAAGGAGTCGTCAAAATCAGTGATCTGCGAAAGCTGTACCAGACGGCTGTAAACAAAGATAGGTCCGTGCAATACAGACCGCTGCAAGATGTGCTGAAATTAGTGAATGAGAACTTGCTTCATTGGCAGGGATGGAAAGTAAGTAAAATATTTCGAAAGTTGGATGGATTTTTCTTAAATCTCAGGCAGTTCTGCAAGATGATCGGCTCACGTATGTGGACGACAACGGCCCGAAGACGTTCAATGAAGTGCTAGCTAACGAAACCGAAAGAACCTTGGGAGTTCTCAAAAATGCTCTGATGTATGTATTTATGGCAACAAAGCCAGGTTCTGCACATCCTGGAGTTACACACGATGATCTTATGACCTATATGGTGAGCCAATCATTATCGTTTCCTTCGTCGGTTTACATTCTGACGTTTTAAAAATATCGTAAAACCTGTAATATGTAGATGTACCCCTATAATAGAGTTCCCAATGAAACATAAGTACATTATATACATATCTGTGATTCCCGGCGTCACAAAGCATTTTTGAAAAAATAATCAAATAGTTTTTCTCACGTTCGAAAAGTAGAAGTGCACAATTTAATAGAAGTACCCCTCTTTTGAAAGCGCACTTTCCGAGAGTGTTTGAAAATTTAAATTGCATGTACTTCTATTACAGGTTTTACGGTAATATTTTACAAACCGACAAAAATTTTAATTTTTCAAGGAAACGTCCATGTCAACTCATGCTGATCACAAACTGACTGAAGAACATAGGGAGATTCTCAAAAAACAAATATCTCCAAATGCACGAGCTGATTTCATCAGAAAAGGATATTTGGCGTTTTCCAAAGTGGTAAATGAGAATGATGAGGAAGTGGTTCGTTATGAGTGGGGACCGACAGCAAATCAAAATGTTGATCCAATGGAGCTTGTCCTGCTTTTTCAAAAACTAACTGGAATGGATTCGGCGCAATTGGCAGAGCAGACAGAGCGAGCTCGAGAGTTGAAAAAAAATCAGATGGAAGCGATTCAGGTTTGAATTTTTGAATTTTATATGCAATTAAGCTATATTTTTTCCAGAAAGGAGCAATGCTACAAACGAGAGGAAAACAACATTAAAGTTTATTGAGATTCATTCGGTTCATAAAAACATGCCATGCGTGCTTTACACAAATATTTTAACACGTTGTGAATAACAAATAAAGGTTTCTGGCTCTAACAAAACAATTTTTAATAAAAAATGAGACAGATTTTTTATGATACATGATGGATACTTGAAAAATGACCTAAATTCTGGAGCGGAGAGAAGTCGAGTGTCCGTACTTCTTCGATTGCTGTCCCTCATTGCTTTTGTTGCTTGGGGGTTGTTTCTCATCGTTGGCCAAAACACTGGAAACCCTACCATACCTGTTTGCCGAGTTAGCTACTTCTTCGAGTGAGATATCAATTCCGAGTGCACCAACGATACCTATGGCGCCGACTCCTTTCACGACCATATCTGCACCATTCTGGTTTCTGGGGTAGTCTTCGTTCTTCTCACTGGCGTTCGGCTGATCAACAATATCAAGAATGCTAGATACACGTCCGGCTCTACGCGTGGAAATTCCACGAGACTCATTGGTTTTCTCCGGATCACCAAGAACGCTCGAAACGCGTCCATATTTCTTTCCACTAACGAAAACTGGTACAAGTGCATGTTCCTCAAGATCCTTATCCTTCTCTTGGTCATCTACTACTTTGTCTTCCTTTTCTTGATCCTCTTCCTCATCGCCCTTTTCTTGATCCTCTTTTTCATAGTTTTTCTCCTGATCTTTTTCCTCATCGTTTTTCTCCTGATCTTTTTCCTCATCGTTCTCCTCCTGATTCTCTTTTTCATCAACCTTCTTCTGATTATCTTTTTCGTCACCTATCTTCTGATCCCCTTCTGGGTCGTCGTTCATGTCATCTAAATCATCATCACCGCGTTTTGCAGATTCAGTTTTGTCTTTGAAGCTAGCAGTACATCCATATCTCTTCACAACGCCTTTCCGCGAATTGGTGTTTTCATCATCTTTTTTGCCGCTGGATGCAGGATCTTCATTGATAGCTAGTACATTCTCAACAAGACTTTTCGCTCTTCCATACTTCTTTTTAAATTCCGAATCATTATGTTCTTCTGCAGGCACGTCGTCAACGTCCATCGGTACAGTGTCGTTTGATTCTCCATTCGGTTTCGCCGACTTGGCCGAGTTTTTGCCTTTATCAGTAACAAGTGGAGCAAGACGACGAGCGCTCCTCTGAAAAAAACTTTATTGAAAAATTACGAGTAGCGCCATATTGGTCTACCTTTTTTTGGGGAGCAGTTTCTGAGGAACCACTGATATTTTCTTCTGTGACGAGCATGTTTGTGTTCTTCGAGAGCTTTTTCTTGTTGATGTCACGAGTTTCTTTTCCAGTTTTTCTTGCTGAATTGCTCTTTTTCGAAATTATCTTCTGAGATTGTTTGCGCACAAGAATTTTCGGACTAGGAGATCTTGTTTTCTCGTGAGCATTTTGAGCAACAACATCGGCATCAGCGCTTCCATGAAACTCAGATTGTAGTACTGCGTGTTCTTCAATGTTTGAGCCTGCATTTACGTTGCAATTTGTTGATGCATTTATCACATCAGATTCCATATGTTCTTCTTCTGCAAAAACAATACTATAATAATATCTTATTAAAAATTGTTTACCAGGTGCAATTGGATCCATGTACACATCAAAGTCTTCGTAATTCATGGTCCGGCGTGGAACTTCGATCATTGGATCAGATGTTGAATCCATTGCATCTAGTATTGCGCTGTTTTGGTGAGCAACAGGAACCTGTTGATTCGAACGGAGAGGAGAGGTGAACTTCGACGCGTATGACAATTGAAATCTGTTTAAACTCTGATATAATTTAGCACACAAGATACTAAATACTAACTTGTTGTCAAAAGGAAAAGCAACACTTCCGATGTTACACTGTCTGTTAATTTCTTCAGGATTCACGAACTCATCGACTTGATAGAATCCTTCAATCGAATGAGCATCTGAAAAACGTTTTTTTTATAGTTTACTGTAAGTGGTTGTTCAAACCTCCTCGGAATGCGACTTTCACAATTGGAACCAGTCCCCTCGGTAGCGTTTCAAGTTTCTTTAGGACTCTCTGCAGCTCAGAGAATATTTTGCAAAATTGCTGGCACGTGCCATCGATATCATTATAATCCACAACAAATGTTGACTTTTGGCTGAATGAATTTTGGTGTTGACTTCGAATGAAATTCTGTGAATATCCTAAACACATATCTTACTTTTCATAACCTATTTCGGCCACTGCAGATGTTGACGAATTGTATGCAAAGCTCCAAATGAATGTTTCTACTGGTGTTGAGGTGTCTTGTTCCTCAACAACTATAGCAAGTTTCTGAAATTATATTTGCTTAGTCCCAGTATGAGTAGCAGTCCTACATGAATCAGCTTGGCAAGAATCGCTTTGTCGGTTGCTCTTAACTTGGTAGCTATTTTCACCCCATTTCTTGTCTCGTCTTCCACGATGTATCCAGTAACGTCGCCTTTAAAAATTAGTTTTGAAGTAATGCAAAAAGAAATTATCCAAAACACCGTCTTGTAGAATACCACTCACCGTAAACGCGAAATTCACGGAACATCTCGGCAGGAAGCAATTTCCTTTCGCGCAAAATAGTTGAGTTTACAAGATAAACACAATTACTTAACAATTGAAGAGATCCGTGTAGAGTTGCTTCGGCCGCATCAAGGGAATTTTTTTCGAAAAGCATCTGCAGATTTTTGAAAACATTATTTAATTCAGAATTATTTTCGAACCAAAATACCTTATTTTCGGCGGAAGATACAGATAAATCACTATCCATAATGATGTTTTTTTAAAACTATCAGTCGTTGTGAAAAGAAATAATTTGGATAAAAATAAGAACTACAGTAGTTTTAGACAAACCGTGTCAAGACCCGACCTGAGATACACACCATGAGCCTTCAAAGTGTTGCTCCCAAAATTTAATTTATTTTATATTTCCTTTTATGAAGTGTTTATTTGTTGTAAATAACGCTAACTTCCACTCGAATAAACTCAAAATGTATTTATTTTTGTCACGAAACATTACTTCCGTAATTTTCTCTCTTATTGAGAATTTTGACGGTTGAAAATCTGTTATGACATGTTGAATTTAATTTGTTTTCAGATGGCACCGAGAACTAGAAGTAGCACGAAGAATCTTTTGAAAGCGACAAGCTGCTCCAACTCAGAAAAAGACATCAAAAACAAGACGGAAAGAAATTCGATTGGAGATCATGACAGCTCAAAAAACTGCAGATCAAAACGACTTCGCACTCAACTTCATGAAACAGTTGAAGGAGATATACAACCTGTTGATGGCACTGGTCTTGATAAAAAACTAGTTGACTCGCAGACAACAGACGATGAAATTGTGTTGAGTGATTCGGATGACATCAGCAGTAGCAGCGCTGAAGACAGTGATGACGACTACGAAAAAGAGATCAGCAAAAAATGTTCAACGAAAAGTGAAGATTCAGACTGTTCGACAGACCGTGAGCATGATGATGAACGTGTAAGCAAATACTTCAGATTCCTCTTATTAATCTATTTCTAAAAAAAAACTATTTTCTAGAGAATCGGACGGATTCAGAAGAGAATCGATAGAGAGGAGAAGAAAAAACGTCTCGTGAAATATGAGAAAAAGCACATAGATGGTGATATCTCAGATGATGATGAGATTGAATGTGCGTTTGAATCTTCTAATGTTCCTAAGCAACGAAAGAGACGGCTCTACCGGAGAAGAATGGCAAGTTCAATAACACTTTTCTGAATTTCAAATCATTTTCATAGCTGAGAGAAACAGGAGTTTCCAAAAGACGTCGAATAAAGCGACTCGACACGGACATCACTAACGATTACACTTGCGATACTTTTGTGGAGTTTGGTCTAACTTTAGAGGTTCATCACTGAAACAAATCATATCATCTGATAAAACAATTCCAGGAACTTACAACTGATATCGACTGCAACGATCTTCAGATGAATCATAAAGCAGCGAGAAAGATGTTCAAAGAAGAGGGTTCTGATAATGATTTATCAGATAATTCGGCGGAAGAAGATGAGGCTGATATGGTTTCTGGCAATTTATTGGCTTTTCAAAAGCGCAACTGTAAAGAAAGAGTTTCTCAAATCATCCAACTGAGTGTTGCTCCATTTTCGGAAAAACTAGCGTGCTACAAGTAAGCAATTTTGTGGATAAATGTGTCGGAGTTCTGAAATGATTTGCAGTTCACTCAAAGCTGTGCACGGTTCCAGCCGATCTTCTATCCAAAATTACCATCCCGGTTTTCTTATCAAGCAAGACATAAAGCTTCCTGAAGAGCTTTTATGGGAACAGCCTCTCACGTATGTTTCATTTTCAGTTTAAAATACATTTATTCTTTAAGGCATCTCTTGTATCTCCCAACTAAGTTCGATACGCACAAAAAGTGCAACGACTTTCTGGATAAGGCATACGAAACAAAGAAGAAAGAAACGGAATCGAAACTACTAGAAGATATTAGAAGCATAATCAACAAGAAGGCCGCTGAAAACCAACTCAAGCTTGAATATAATCCTATTAAGATTGAGGAAGCTGATGAGATACAAATACTGGATAAGGAGCCGGATAACATCTACGCTACTGATAAGCCATGCTTTGAAGACCAGGGATATATACTGGAAGACGATTATCCTGATTGTTCTATGGATGGTTTTTGATCTGTATCATTCTGTTTTATTGCTCATATGATGTTTTATGGTTCTTTTTGATTTTTCGTAAAACACTGAAGTGTTTTATGATATAATAAATCGAGAATAAAGTACTATAAAAACGGCACTTTTCTAGCTAGTCATCATTCAACCCATCCCAATGGAGGTTTTCTTTTCGATTTCTCGCGCCTTCCTACTCCTGGCTTTTTTTTTCGTGAGTATTGGGCCTCAAATGTCGGCGCTATAGATTACAACTGAAACTGGGACAGATCATGCGAGCTAAACTGTTTAAATCAGTGCGCTTCTAAACTTTCTTAATTTTCAGATTCTCGTAGCGGCCGATGTAACCAACTGCACCGACCACAATGGAGTTAAATTTTGTTAAAATATAAAATGTCTTAATTCCACAATAAAACAGTTAATTTATCAAACGACTGCATTTCTTCCCATTCCTGGTTTCACCAATTCCAGAGACAGTTGTTCGCCTTCTTCCATCTTATAGCGAATGATTCGACCCTAAAAGCATGCCTCTGAATTAACGGACAAATTGAGAAATGTGTGGTATTTTTAATTTTATTCCCGAGCCTACCTTTCCCTTTTCAATGTGTAAAACTGCTGCATAGTTACGGAAATTGTCTAAATAGGCAACAGCAGAAATCAAAGTTAAAACTTCTTTAGGCTTATTCAGATATCCTGCGTCTACCATTTGTCTTCCACGAACTATACATTTCAGACGATGCTTTTTGCAGAAATCCGTCGCTTGTTGCTGAAAAATGGATTTATTTTCAGTTTGCGAACTGTTGCTTCTTGAGGTTACTGTAGTCCGTTAGGACGAAAAACTAACCCCAGTGAAGAATGGCATTCCATGCATATCCTTTTGTGAATCATTAACAAGTAAAACCGACCAAGATGCCTCCATGAGTAGCTTCTTCTCTCCAATCGAATGTGATCCTTTCTTGATAGAGATCAAAGGTTTCAACCCCTTTTCACGCAACAATGATCCAGGACCTCCTGGCATACAGAGAATTTTCGAGTTGACAAGCGCCGCTGCTGACATTGAACTACATGTCTCTTTCATTTCTTTCAGCACGTTTTCAATATGTACTTCCTCGACTATTCCTCTTCCATAAATCCAATCTTTCACTTTCAGCATTTCCATAGAAATTGATTCTTCGTGATGTCCTTTCAGAAGTATTATTTTTCCAGGAAACAACATTTTATAGGCAAGCAAGAAGAAAAGACATTCGAGCTGAGCGAATCCGTGGCCCAGATAGCAGCCAAGGAATATATAAGTGACTTCTGGAGGTAATTTCTTCGTAAGACTGATCAAAGTGATCAATGAATCTCCTTCTCCATACAAAGGACCAAATATAATTGCTGGTCCCTTGACTTTAACAACCATATCGTCACGTTTCAACACTTCATTACTATTCTGAAACAGTTTCACAAGAACATCTGGACTGAATTGAGGTCTCGGACTGTCTGAAGTATAACTTCTGAGATAATTCCATATATTGTTGACCAATTTTGCTAAAATAATGAGATGTATTTGAAATCCGAAACCGCTTCATACCGTAATCTATTTTTTCTGGATTGAGGCCTTCAGTTAAATTGTTAAATCTTGGACCCATTCCATTTCCTCCTTCATCGCTCATTGCACTTCGATCAAGTTCAAAGTAAAAATACATTTTTATAATTCTAATTGGACATTTGACGATGACAGTTCACGTGAATTTAAAAAAAGATAGGATGAGATATAAGCTCTCCGAAATAGACAGATGTATTCCGTACCTCCACTATTTTCCACCTACCTTCATGCATCATTTCCTAGTTTAATTTTGAAGACAATGCGAGAGAATTCTGTGTTCTCGGCGAGTGCTGTAATACATCTGAAAACCTTGCCCCTCTTCGAAATAACCCGTTTCTCGGGTTAAAGAGAAGTGACAAGTGGAGGGGGCACAAGACGATGATTTTGACATTTTTGACGCATTTTTCGACCTTCTCTACTATTTTCGTATTTTGAGATTGTTTTTTCTTCTGGGAAATATAATTGTTTTTCAGATTCTCTTCTCAAGTGACCTTGGCACTAATAGAATGAACATTAAAACAGAAGTGAATTTCCAGATTATTTTTTAAGTGATGCATCTCTCTAATTTCTTTGAAAATAGATTATAATTTCACACCACCGTAAAATGAATATTTCTTTTGAATATCTACCTTTGCCCATGAAAAATGAGTGAAACGTCATCTATGTAGTCTCGTAGTGCCGTCTCTAAACCGTTCTTGTAATCATGACCGCAAACTTCTTTTTCCTATTCTCCACTCTCTTTCTCTTCAATTATTTGTCTTCATCTGATTACACCTTCTCTTTTTTTCAACTTATCTCTTGCCTTCTTCTTTTTCTTTTTTCTCGTCCCCAATTTTTTTCTTCTCGTGACCATTTTCAAGGGATATTCTCAAATAAAAAAAGAACAAAAGTAAATTTCAGATGATCAAACATCTCATAACCTTCTCAATATGCTATTTTTCTATGGTTTCTGCTGCTCCTTCACCCCGAATGTGTGCATCCTTCGCTAAGTTTGCAGAACGTTGGAATCCACTGCCAGAGACTTTGCTGTCATGGTCAAAGAATAATTGTGACAAAGTCCAACCAAGACCAAGAGATATGTCATGTGAAGATGTAGTACAGGTATGAATTCATATTTATTCATTTCGCGTGATGTTCAATTTCTCCAGTTTGTCGCTGACTGTAACTTCAGTGGTGGTGGTCCTGGACCTGGAAAACTTGCGGACACTACAAACAGACAAGTTGCTGATACTTTCTACCAAAGAACATATGAAAACTTTCCTCGAGTTCTTCCAAAATACATTTATTACAATGAAAACACAGCACGTGACTACGGTCAGTTCGGAAACTGGTATTATCCCAACTACTATCCACCGACCTATCTTGGATTCTTCGATGGGAGACCAGCCAGTATGGCTCAGTTGGAGAATGATTACAAGTTTGCACGTTCTGGGCATTATCCATACAACAGGTATTATTAGATTAGTATCAAAGGAAGATTTTGAAAATTATTGAAACTTTTAAGAGCTGATAATATTGTGAACATTGGACTTCAACAGACATATCTTCCTACATGTCTTCATGATCTTTTCTATTGTGTACGGGCAAGTACTGGACAGAGGCCTCAAGCCTATTTGGTTCGTTTTACAGGTTTTCAATCTATCTTTATATACATGTTTTCAGAATTACAAGGAATACCGTCGGGATAGAGACATGGCTGCTGAACAGATGTCTCAACGAGACCAGGATATCAAAACATTGCGCCGCCATCGTACCAGAACTCATGATGACGATAAATAAGCAGGAACATTATTCTTCGTTATGTAGTTGTTCTCCTAATAAGCTCATCCATGCATCCATATATTGTAACTATACTGTGCTAAATAATAAACTGAACTTATAATGCTGATATCATTCCAATTTCTGTGAAGAAATTTTTAAATAAAGGGTTTGATTGTGTTGAGAAGTATATCCTATTTCTGTTTTTGATTGAATTGTTCAAAATCTTTCATTGTATTTTTCAAAAGACTGTCAAAAAACTCCAACGATGATATTTCCTATTTGAGTTACCGCTTCTTTGCTACACTGATGGCCTAGGAAAACCAGTGTGACAAATTTCTCTTCCGTAAGAGCGGAGCGTCGTAGTCAAAGACAACGATCGAAAAAAAAGCCTGAAACATTTTTTTATTTTCTTCAAGTACTTGTAATCGAAATTCAATTATTATTATTACAGGTAGATAAGCCGGAAATGATAATAGAGGAGCGTAAAAGTTATGAGTCGAACTTGGAATCAATCGATAGTGATCTAAGATTGGAAAATGTGAGACAAAATGCAGAAAAACTGGGATGGGACCATTTTGCCAGATCAGTTCGCCGGAATCTGCAGGTGAAATTCATGAAAATTAATTAAACACTTCATATAGCTGATTTCAGGAAAAACGACAAACTTTAGAGGCTCGAATTCGTCTAGATGTTCTTGGATCTCTAGCTTTTATGAAAGAACATCTTCCGATTGATAACGAAGCAAGTGTAACTCGTAAACTACAGTATTTCGCTGAAGGTTTGGGGTAAGATTCTATTACTTTTCTTGTTATTCTAATTTCATTTTTTACAGAGAGAATTGTGTCGTGTCATCTCATGGTGGATTTTTCTGTATCAAAAACCCGGATGTCACAATTGAGATTGGTATTGCTGAAGACAACGTGAGTCTTTTTATTTTTTTTTTTGATATTTAGAACAATGTTCAGGTTTCTTCTTGCAAAATTGGATACTTTGGCCAACCCCTGTTTGATGCGCCAGAAGCCCTAAAGCTAATGAAAGCTGGCGATTTCTCCAAGTTCCGCGATGCTGTTGCCAACATTCTGTCTTCTTTACCAAAGGAAATAACTGTGTAAGTATTTGAATATTCATTTATTGAAACAGTAAGTCATATATAAATAACGTAATCACAATTTAAAAGGGAAATAAGTAATGAAGCCGTAAAAACTGATAATAGCCACAGCTAGAATTATTGATGATCTGATGTAGTGTACCGGTTGAGAAATTTTGTCTTGCGAGAGACGAATGAAGCTGATCAGAAAGGCTCCGAATGCGATCTATAAAAATACGTTCATCGCACAGCACCATAAAATACAATTTACCGGTGGAATATTTTTTGCTTCTTGCAATTGGATAGTAGGAGCCGATTCGATTGAAGCGAATGTCCAAAGCAAGAAAAATGTGTAAAGACCACCGATGACAATGGAGAGGGAGGAGAGTGTACGCCACGTCGCATTTCTTGGAATTTTAAAAATGGCGAGAACCGCTGGTACCAAGTAAACTGGCACGTACGCCCACCAAACCGGATTAGTTCCGATCTCGAAAAGAGCTTGACCAAAAAGGCCCAATCCTAAGATTGTTTCAATCAATCGCAGAAACATTCTGAAATTACAAGAATTTTACTATGCGACTATATTATTTGTTCAAAAGATTCTTGAATCGAGTAAGATGAGAAGAAAACGAGTTAGGTATGACCACTTTTGATTATTTTGCAAAGTTCATCAGAACTGGTTGAGATGCGAAAACGGTGTGAGGAAAAAGAAGTGAGAGAAATAAAGAATGGGGGAGAGACGCAGATAGACGCAGACACTGAACCACGCCAAATGTATGTTGTAGCATGATAAGGGAGATACAAGAAGAAAAGGAAGGTCAGTCGGCAAGAGAAAAAGGCAAAACTGATAACAATTAGATGGCGAATCTACATAAGAATTCGGTTATGAGAGTATGCAATAATGAGTTTTCAGAATCGACAGAAATGCATGTAAAGATGCTTTTCGCGCCTTGGAACACGTTCTCATCAGGGATGCAGCCGATTCCTCGTTCTCAGCTATCAATAGCAGTAAATATGGTTTCTACTCTCCACGTACCGATTTACTTCCTGGACGTCTTTACTATGTCGCTGAGCCTATGTTGGTTCGACTCGCAGAAAAAGAAGGAAAATCACATGCTGATAATTCTCGTAAGCCGAGTCGTTTTTGAATTCAGTTTCAGATTTTTTTTTCAGATCTCGATTTATTGCCATTCATCGAAATTTCATTTGTGAAGAATGATAAGAAAAGCAAGCTTCCAGTGTTCAGCCAGAGTGGAGAATGGACAGAATTTAATGATGCAGACGTGTGCATTTGTGTCAAGTTCAATCATGGATTCCTTTTTTCACAACACACCATTCGAAAACTGGCCCCTCTTGTTCCGAAGGCACCATTGGTCCGTAATTATGTCAACTACTATCGATATACATCTGGCCGCTCTTCAACCAAAAGCAACTTGAAGCTGCTGACTCAGTTTCCTGATTCTAATGATATTCAACAACTTTACGATATTGACTCTTCAAAGTTGACGAAAGAAGACGATGCAGTTGTTGTTGAGATGTTCCTGAGCGACATGCAACACCTACCGAAATTCATCGAGACACTAAGAAGTGAATGGAAGCATGGAAGTATGTGGGAATCAATTTTGGCGATGTGTGAATCGAAACAAGAACCAGTGCAAAAAAACGTACTAGCAGTGAATTTTCTACTCGCTCTTCGGCGTAACGAATTTAATCTTCAGTTTGAGACGGGATGTGGAGTTATGACTAGTGAGTTCAATCGAATACAATCACTATGTTTATCAAACTTTTCAATACTTAAGAAACTAATTTTCAGTGCGTATATCTGAGAAGAGTCCTGGACAGTATGCTATACGAACATATTCTCATCTCACTGGCAATTCTTTATTTGAGGAAGTCGACAAAATGTTAACAGAAAAATTAAACAGGTAAGCAAACTGATAGTATATTATTTAATACTGCAGCAACAAATTACAGCACATGGAGCATCCCAATCACATTGACCTTCGCAGTCTCACCTCTAAAATGCCATCTAAAAAATATGCTTTCTCCTCTCAATTGTGCCAATTCATCTGGTTTTGATTCTGATAAACTTCAGCGTTGTTGGTTGGGGTCTTCCAAAACAAAACAGTCAAATAAACAGTGCGCAGTAAAGAAGAATGAGAAAGTTATGACTATAGAGCTTGGTGAGTGACTTAGGCAAGAATTTTGTAATGTAAAATTACTTTAGGGCCAGTTATCGAACCAGAAAAACTAGTATATACAAGAGAAAACGATGAAGAGCTCCGTGGATCTCTTCTTTCTAGTTTTGGAGAGGTGGATCCTTATTATGAGCAGACATCAACAATTGGTAAAACTAGCATTCAGCCGCGCCCGAAACAAGAGCCCAGTCAACTTGCTAGTATGGACATGATGTCCGCTGAACTTGATATGGATAAGGGGCGTCAGAGCATTGAAAATGCAATGTACATGCGGCCACAAGATGTACAAAGAATGAGTTTCCTCGAATCTGCTCGTGTTCACATGAAACAATCTATTGGGGCTGCACATGCTGTTGGACTTGCTAGTCATCAACCATATCATTCTCCAGGGGGACCTATGAGACATCATTCTTATACTATGGGCTTTGATTCACCTGCTCCATACGATCCTAATATTCCGGCCAGTCTTCAATTCCCAGACCCATCAACACACGGAAAGGGAAAACAACGAAAACCGCGTGCTAAAAAACAACAAAACGAAGATGGAATGGCTCCAGCTGGACGAGGTAAAGGAAGAAAAGGTCGAGGAGCAGGAGCTGTGGGTGCTGGAGGTGGAAGAAAGAGTAGCGGAGTTGCATCAAATGAGAATCCGTTTGGAATGGATCCAATGAGACCACCGTTGCAAAGAAGTTTCAGTGATTTCCGTAAGTGAATTCCTTCTTCCGAGTTGTTACAAATTTATATTCAGCTGGTCAAATGAATCCTCAGCAAATGCAATATCAACAAATGCAGCATATGCAACAGATGCACCATTATCAACAGAATCAGCAGTTCCAGCAGAATCAGCAGCAACAATACCGAATGCATATGCAACAGCAGCACCAACAACAACAACAACATCAACAAATGCTCCAGCAACAGCATCAGATGCAATCACCTCAACATTCTGGAATGAATACTCCAAAAAGTCAGCAAGCACCGTCTTATACTGACGAAGAGTCCGGTAAGATTTTATGAAAACTTTCTGGTACTACTCATAAGAATCGAAAAACGTTGTAGATGAAGACTATGATCCACCGCGTCTGCCAAAGCCACAGGTTAGTGCTGCCTCCCGATCGTCTCTTCCTCCACCCCAACAGCTTGGTAATCCAATGGTTGGATATCCAGGAATGCCACTGCAAAGTCCTAATCATCTACCACTCACTCCTTCCCCACTATCTGCCCCTCCAAAACCATTCAGTCCTGAACAACAACATTTCGGAATGAAGATGCGTGAGAACGCGTATTGGAAGGAACTCGACAGGCTTGACATAAAGCCCGATCTTGAAGCGTTGAAGCGAGAAACTGCGATGAAGTTAGCTGCAGCTGGTGCTCCGGAGAACGCATCTGCGAGTTTTCTACCCGGACCAACACGATCTGACTTAACTGACACCTCAAGTGCCTCGACAGATTCTCAAAATCCAGCACCACCTATCAACAAACCCCCTACATCTGCACCAACACCTAAAAAGAAATTAGGCCTTGAAGCTGCAATTTCCAAAATACGAGGACAACAGGAACAAGCTTTACAGAAGCAGCAACAACAGCAGTTTCAACAACAAGACTCCGTAGAATCTACGAATTCGGAGCAACCTACTCCGCAGCCGCTTGATCAACACCCTGGGATGTCTCAACAGTTAGCACCTAATCAAATGAACAGAGCAAGGTAAGGATTTTAAAGTAGTTTATTTGATTTTAATTTGTAGTTATTTGCATGCACGAAACATTCTCACTATTTCAGAAACATGAATGGCATATTTGATGACGAGGCAGAAGATAGTAACTCAAACAATCCTGACGTCAAATTGCCGTTGTCAGCTCTTCGAAAAGCTCTAGCACCGCCTACAACAGATATGACCACTCCTGGTTCCTCCTCCAGTTTCGTGATGCCTAACTTGAAAAAGGAGCCTGTCGAGGAAGAGCCGGAAAGAGAGAAAGAGAAGCTCATTGTGAAGGTAATCGATAATTTTCGATAGTTTAGTAAACGTTTTGGTATTCAGATCCCGAAATTTTTGAAACTTGCTGAAGACCGAAAAGAAGAACGCAGAGAGAAAGATCGAGATCGGGACCGAGAAGTGGATCGAGACCGGGAAAGAAGCGAAAAAGATGATAAAATTCAAAAAGAGAAGGATAAGAGAGAGCGTGAGAAGGAAAAACGACGCCAACGAGATCGGGATAGAGCCGAGCAGAAAAAAGCAGAAAAGGAATCGATTGTTGGAAAAGAAAAAGATCAATCATCTTCGAAAAAGCGGAAGTTAGATAAAAAAGAAGAGAAAGATAGAAGAGAACCGGATAAGAAAAAAGGTAAAAATGACGGAAAAGAGTATAACAAAACCACAACAACAACTACTACGTCGATGATTCCTACGCTGAGTTTGAAAAACTTCCGAATTCCGAAGAAGGACACTGCCGACGACGATAAGAAAGAAGTCAAAGAAGATGCATCTGCTCCTGGACCATCGACATCATCTGAATCTTCAATAAGAAAAGAAGTTCCTGCTGCTCCCGTAACAAGAAAGGAATCTACATCAGTTGTTTCCTCGGCTCCAATACAAAGAAAAGAGTCGTTCACGTCTCAGTCTGGACTACCTCCTGACAATCATAGGGAGCCACCATCAAAAAAGAAACCTCTACCTCCAATGAATGGACCACCTCTGGGAGCTTATCCTGGACCTTCTAATATAAGTACGATGCCAAGTAATGTTCGAGGGAGCAACATTAATAGTGGAGGTCGAAAACCAATGGCTCCTCCACCACCCATGATGAGGTAAGAAATAAAATAAAATCTTGTCCGAAGACATAACATTTGTTTTCAGAGGCCCACCATCCGACCAGATTTACCGAGAACGTACAGGCAGTATGCGAGGTTTCCCGCCATCTTCTCATTACCATGGCAGTGGAGGAGGCGGAGGCAGTAAACAAGTGGCTTCTTACGCACAGGGTCTTCCGCCTGGTATGGGACCTCCGGCTGTCAAACCGCACGGAAACAACTATCAAGCGTCGCAATGGGTCAGGCCGCCCACGCACAGGGACTCGCACAGCTATCAGTTAGTTTTCTAGCTCGCGTTCGCTCATTTTCACTTGTTTCAGTTGAACGAATTAGTTTCATATGTCCCAGTTTCTAAGGATTTGCATGACCCAACACGCCCACCCCGTCCACTAAAGCGCCAAACTTTGCTGCCTCCCACCTGTTTTTCGTGCGCCAGCAGTCTCTTGGCGCGCTCCTCGTGCTTTTTTTTCCGTTTTTTTTGAATGAACGGAAAATTCGGTATTCGTCGAAAAAAAAGTGTGTTTTCGACATTTTTTCGAAAATTTTTTCTTTGTGTTTTTCGAGTTAGACATCTGGCTAAATAAAAAAGGCAAAAATGAGGAATAAAATTATGTCTGTGGCGAGTTGTTACAGTTTGAAAATTTCAGAGTCACTGTTTTTATTTTAAAATTGGACTTTCGCGTTATTTCTGGAAAAAATATCTACCAGCCAAGCTTCTGACACTTATATCAGCTGTTTTAAATACATACAGAACAAAGTAGCTGCATTTTCAGCCTTCACCAGTGCGTTTTTGTAGTTTTTAACTATGTCCAGATTTCGATTAAAAATGATTTCAATTTATAAATTACACGTTCTAATGATGTCAATGTTGTTTTAAAATCGAAAAACCACCAGAAAATCTGTAAAAACGCAAAAAACAGATTTTAACTGAAACTGTAATTTATCCGACTCGGATCGGAATGGATGTCTGAAAAGTTGTCAATGTAGGTTTTTAATTGTTTCTTTTTTGTTCATGAGCATTTCTATTCATATTTTTCTAAAGTGAAATCTTGGATTTTCGAAGGACTGACTCTCTAGTATTTGCGCGTTTCTTGCAGCAAAGCACGAGAGATGCGCCTCACACGTTTGGTGCGCATTAGTGGACGGGGTGGGTGTGCCCAAGAGAAACAATATCCTCTTTTAGTTCGTAATCTAGAAAACACTTCCTGAATGTAGTCTTTGCAAAGCACGTTGCCCCGACACATTTGACAAATTAATTCTAACGCACACATTCGCATAAATTGCTTTCTGCCTGCACGTCTTTTCTCGTATCCTGCTTGTTGATAGCATTTCTCACTAGAAAGCAAGCATACGGTATCATATTCTTACAGCGGAATGCCGTCACTTGGACCACCACAACCCCAAAGAGAGCCACCGCCGCCACCGCCGCAAATGATTCCATTGCCTAGGGAACAGCCTCCTGTTCTACGAGAACATCCCAAAGAGCACAAAGTGAGAAGTGCAGAAGACGGACCAGACAGTCCAGAAGAAGGAACACTCCGAATTGATGACGAGTAAATGATCTCGAAAACTAGAATGTACCACTTGTTCAGTTTCCAGAATTGCCAAACCATTGTAACTAAATAATTTGTACATATTTATTGAAATGTTCTATAATTCTGCCTATAGTTTCTTGTGACATAAAATGATAACAATTTGTTCTTTGATTGATTCACATATTCAATTTCTCATCACACATCTAAACGAAATAACTGGGAACAAGAAGCGCCAGATCACGTTGTACTTCTGCGTCTATTGTTGTTCTGAATCTCTGAACAGTGGATGATAAGGACGATAAGACTTGACGTTGTTCATAAGTCATTCATTCCGCTGTCTTGACCAGCAGTATGTCTTCACAAAATGGAAAAGGCAAAATTGCGATAGTTGGAAGGTTTGTTCGAAATTATTTCGTTCTGATATATTAGTTTGATTCTGCTTTCAGTGGCCTGGTAGGTTCCAGTTGGGCAACTATATTCGCTAGTTCTGGGTATGAAGTTCAAATGTATGATATTTCGGAGAAACAATTGCAGACAGCTTTGATACTTGTTGATAAAAATCTACGAAAACTAGACGTGAGTGAAATCCAACCTACATTGACAACACCAATATTTACCACTATAGGAGCATGGCCTCCAACGAGGATGTATTTCCGCCGATGAAGCTATTTTGTACGTTTCAACAACTACATCCCTAGAAGAGGTTATGAAGGACGCTATTTATGTTCAAGAATCCGCGCTAGAAGACGTGAATTTTAGAATTGAATTTTATAAAAAGCTCGATCAATTGGCTGGTCCAAACACCATTCTCGCAAGCAGTACTTCCACAATCCCTGCTTCTAAATTTACCGATGGGCTGGTCAATAAGTAAACACGAAATATTTTATCAGTGTTATCACTTACAAATTTAGGGAACGTTGTCTTATCGTTCACCCAGTCAATCCTCCACTCTTCCTTCCTCTCACAGAACTAGTCCCTGCTCCATGGACATCACAAGACACTGTAGATAGAGCTGCTGAAATTATGAATTCAGTGAAACAACAGCCAGTAAAACTGAAGAAAGAAGTACTCGGATTTGCAGTCAACCGACTTCAGTTTGCTCTTCTCGCCGAAACTTGGCGTCTGGTTGCTGATGATGTTATTAGTGTGAATGATATTGATCTAGTAATGTCAGCAGGACTTGGCCCTCGTTACGCATTCAATGGTCCTTGTGAAACCGTACATTTGAATGCATTTGGAGTGAGAGATTATTTCAAAAGATACGGTAATGGAGCTACTAATGTGAGTTACACTTTAAAAAACATATGAAAAAATGGAGATTATAGGTATTAAATGATATGGGTTCGGTCCCAGATTTTTCTGATGAATCTGTTATCCACAAACTAGAAGATGAACTGGAGAAGAAGATGGCAACTACTAACATTCGTGAGCATCAAGCCGAAAGAGAAGTGAAGCTCATCGAAGTGGCGATACTTAAAAAACGATTGAATCTGTAACTTGTTGGAATTTAATTATTCAAAGTAGTGAACTTTTGGTTATTTCTTTTATAATACGAATGGTTTTTTCTAATTGAATGTTTCTAAAACACCATGTTATACTGATCCACTATTCCAAGAGACATATGTGATAACATGCTGCGAGAAAGCAGGAAATACAAAGATTGAACATACGCGAAGCGAAAGGAGGGGATTAATTCATCGAGAAGAATGAATATTGTTCGTAGAATCATGACTAACTTAAGCACACACATCACAAAATTGAAAAATTAATAGAACTGATTTTGAAATTTTCGATTTCGCGAAGATGTGATTATGCCTTTAGCTGATCTCCGTAAATCCGTTTTCTACAGTAGTTTAATAAACGTTCCGAGACCCGTTGTGCTTCGGCTCTGCTTAAATTTGAAAAAAAACATCGCGCATGCGCGATTCAAAACGGAAAACTTTCGACCGTTTATTTTTTCTAAATTTTCATCATTTGTCAATGTGAAATTTCGAAGATTTTTGTCTCGGCCACACAGAGTGGGCGACAGGTAATAATGTTAACAATTTCATCCTCAGAATGGCCTATAAACAGCTGTCAATTTATCATTGTTCTCGTTGTTCTCAGCCCGATTTTTCGCTGAATGCCAGGTGAAGGTCGGTTAGATTAATCGTCTTTTTCGTCGTTCACTATGTATCGTCTTCTAAACGTGCAACGCTACCCTACTTACTTCCTTTCTTCGACATTCAAAGTACGATTTAACATTCATTTCTCAGATGCAGCGTGCACAACCAGCGCCGGTCAAGTCAAAGTCACAAAAGAAAGAGAAGGCTCCTCCAGAAGTTCCAGATATTATTGTGGACCCCGAAAGAAACATTCACTATGAGAAAGGAAAGTTTCTTGGAAAAGGAGGATTTGCTCACTGTTACGAGATACGTAATCAAATCAGTGGTGAAGTTCTTGCGGGGAAGGTTGTTCCAAAACATTTATTGGTCAAGCAGTATCAGAGAGACAAAATGGCCCAAGAAGTTCAAATTCATCGTAATCTTTGTCATCCCAACGTCGTGAAACTTTATCACTTTTTTGAGGCAAGTGAGAAACAGTTACTGTAGGCTAACTTTAAAATTGTTCCAGGATCGCATGAATGTGTACATTACTTTGGAACTGTGCCCCAGAAGAAGTCTGATGGAACTTCACAAAAGAAGAAAATCTGTCACCGAACCAGAGGCACGTTATTTCACTCATCAAGTTGTCGAAGGTGTTCTATATCTTCATGATTTGAAAATAGTTCACCGCGACTTGAAACTTGGAAATCTTTTCCTCAATGACGAACTGCAAGTGAAAATTGGAGATTTTGGTTTGGCGACAACCATAGAGAATGATGAACGAAAGAGGACTCTGTGTGGAACTCCAAATTACATTGCTCGTTAGTTTGCTTCTTTTCTCAGTATGAAAATTTATTATTTTGTTTCAGCTGAAGTTCTCAACAAAATGGGACATTCGTTTGAAGTTGATATTTGGGCTATTGGATGCATTCTTTTCATTCTTTTGATTGGTCATCCCCCATTCGAATCAAAAACTTTAGAGGTAATTACAAGCTGACTTCAAAATCTTAGGAACAGTATATTCTTCAGGAAACATATTCTCGTATTAAACATAACAATTACACAATTCCTACTGAGACAAGCTCATCTGCCTCTCAACTCATTAGACAGCTCCTTGACCCTGTTCCTGGTCGCCGTCCAACAGCCAAAACAGTTTATCGAGACAAGTTTTTCAAAGCTGGCTTTATGCCAACAAGACTACCAGTATCTTGCCTGACAATGGTTCCACATTTCAATGATAATGCACTCAACGAAGAAAATGTTTCTCCCGGTGGATCAGAAAGCGATCAACAGGTCGGAAAACCTGGGCAGTCGAGTATTCCGACACATCGAATTTCTGGTAATACAGAAAGAGAGCGAGCTCATCGAATGGCCGTTGAAGCAACCATCCGAATTCCTAGTGATTGTTATTTATCTCAACTTCTCGCTCAAGTCAACGATTTGTTAGTCAGAGTTAATGCTGACGTAAGTTAAAATATGTATATTTATTTTTAAAGATTTTTTTCAGATGGATGAAGCAGAAGCAGCTCTCGAAACATATCAGTCACCTGAAGCTCTTCCCGTGTTTTGGATTTCTAAATGGGTTGATTATTCTGATAAGTATGGAATCGGCTATCAACTTTGCGATAACTCGGTAATCCTGTAATTCCTTCTATCATCCTCATTTCGTGTTGCAGGTTGGTGTTCTTTTCAACGATAACTCAAGAATCATGTTGGATACCGCTGGAAACCAACTAACATACATTGAGAAGAACAACCGAGAGCATTATTTCAACATGCAAAACCAGAAACCAAATTTATTGAAAAAGAAGATCACGCTGCTTCAATATTTTCGATCCTACATGAATGATCATTTGCTGAAAGCTGGTGAACGTGTTGATCAGAGGGCTGGTGACGATTTGGCTCGTCTTCCTACGCTTCGTGTATGGTTTAGAACGAAGTCAGCAATTGTGCTACATCTCTCAAACGGAACTGTTCAGATCAACTTTTTCAATGTGAGTTGGCTTAAGTGTTGATGCTTATTGCATATATTTTCCAGGATCACATAAAGATGATGATGTGCCCGCTCATGCAAGCAGTTACTTTCATTGATCAAAATAAGCGAATGCTCACCTACAAATTCTCAAATTTGGAAGCAAACGGGTGCCCTGAAAAGTTTCTACATCGTATAAAGTATGCAAAGACTATGATCGAACGACTGATGACCGACTCGAAAAAAGAAGTTCCAAGAGCTGATGCTGGCGTTATGATTGACGCTGTGAATCCTCAACGTCAAACAGCCATAACTGTGTCTCATCTTCCATCGACATCGAGTAATGTTCGCCTCACAGCTGCTTCTGAAGTTCCGTCTATTGGCCTATCATCGATTTCATCGCGCCGTTAATCACCCACTGTTAATAAATCTGTGTATGAAAAGTCTTGTCCCTTTTTTGATTTGGTAGTATTTTAATAGAACCCCATCTCAACATGCCCCTTTTATCGTTTCCATAGAAAAAACTTCTACAGAAAGATACGTGTCTCTTGTGCTCATCTCTACCGTATTTTAGCGTATTTGTTCCTTTTCATGTTATTTTTTCTATTAAAGTTTTCATCGACTCCGTCTGCCTCCAATTCAAGTAAGCAAATTGTTTGCCTCGTGTCACTTCCTAATTTATGAGACGAGCAAACATGTGGGGGCATCATGTTCATCAGTGTTCTAATCGCATTTGGCCACAATGAGCGCGGCCACTTCATCAACTCACTGTACCCATAATTTTGCACGCTCTCCAAATACATAAAATTTAGGAGAGATCATCATAAAATATACTTTTCTATTCCATGTTTTGGACGTAATAGGGTCTTGAAAAAATTTTCAAATCGTATCAAGGACTTCTTCACTTCTCTTTCTACTTCCGTCGCTTCGTCAAATCCGATTCACCTCGTTTTCTTTTCCCTCGCGCCCTTCTCTTTTCATTCAAACTCCAAAAGATACGAATCCGTGCTCCACACTTTTCAGTTGCTGTTTACCATTGTTCGGAGTTCGTAACTAAATAAACATGTTTTCTGATTTCCCATGATCATAATACAGTGTAGATTATCATTCAACTCCGTCGTGAGAAAGTCGGCGGAACGGAAGAGTTTCACTTATCAGAAGTTGAGGTAGATTCTGTGAAGATCCAGGGGAAAAGTTAGTTTTAATACCAGTTACGAAAAACGAACTAGAATTGGGATCAGAATTTACACATATCGAGTGATTTGGGGGAAAAATATGTTCACTCAACTTTACGAGTTTCAACTGAACTAGATATTAAACTGAATCTTTTCCGCTTCCGCTCCACTTCTCATCTCCCCTTTTCCCTCAAGTAAACTCATGTACTCTACGGAATTTTGAAACGGTCCAATTAGGAAGTGAACCCTTCTTTCATTCCCCCGTTCTCCTCAAGTTACCCTCCATTCCTTTCTCTATTTTCAAGTGTTATGTGACCGCCGTCCAGCCGGTTCCACTCTTCACCCGGAAACGTCTTCATCTTGCTCTCACCCCACCTGGGCTCTTTTTCTCAATACAAAAGGAATTAAAATGATGTATTGGCTCTCTCTCTCATGCCGTTCCGCTCGTCAAATTATCTCGTCACTTCTCCATGACCTCCATCAATTTCCATTCCAAAAATCTCAGTGGTAGTTCCCTTGATTCTCTGTTTTCGTATTACTCAAGTGGTCTGTTTCTCACAAAATTCACTTCTTCTTTTCAGTATTGTTCCAAAAAAACGAAGATGCGTAGAAAACATATTTTGGTGGTATATTGAATTACCTGCTCTCTATCCTGTCGACTTCCTGTCTATTCTAACATCCATTCTTAGTAGTTGCTTTCAATAAGAGCATCAATTTGTTTTTCGCAACATTTCAAGTGCGTGTGCCGTCTGTCAAGCACGGAGGAAAAATGTCTTCGTCTCTATCTCTTATACAGTATATCTCTCTCATTTCCTTACAAGAGGTGCAGACTGTATGCTCAAATGCTCACGGGGATCATGGAGTTGACAACTATTGCCATCCAAGTTTTTTGACGTTTTGAAATCATACTCTGTCAGTTCATGCGTTGAGAAATGAAAGGTGATTTCTTTTTGTAAAAATATGTTCACTTTTAGATTTTAAAGCAGTTCTGATGTTATTGCAATTCTCCATATCTGAGGAACGTTCCACTGCATCATACTTTTATTTCTGAAAAGAAGACTCTAAAACCCATAGATTCTTATTTTCCAGCGGTTCTTGCTAATTAATTCACCGTCCTTATTCCCATTTTTAGGCGGCTTCCTCCTTTTTTCGCCAAGTACCACTCAAATCCGGTACCGCAAAAGACGGTTGCGCATGTCATCTCGAGCAGCTGCTTTTCGGCACCATAATTCTCAGGGACACGCGAAAATGAGAAGAAGAAGAGGAAACAATGAAGGATTAGATATGGAAAGGATAGAAGGAATGGTCCTCCTGTATTTGAATTCTGGATAGGACCATGCAAATGATGGATTACGATTTAATTGAAGGGTTGAGACCAGAATACGGTCAGGTCATGACAGGGCATTTTTTGGACATTTCCTTTGACCGGAACCCAATATTTTGAATGAATCGCCTCCTTTACATATACGTTTCAAGTTGTATATTCGGTCAGATATGATTTAAAATGATTATTCAAAGTTTGTTTCCTTCTCCCTTCTCTACAGTATTGTTTTCCCATCGATGAGAAAACGAATCCTAATATTTACTCTGACCATGACGGGCGGTCATCATTCTCTACTATCACCCAGAAACTGTTTGAATTGTCACTTGCATTTATTCAACTCGAGAGGCTTCCCGTTGAGTGAGTAACCTACTTTTGACATTAGATTATATCCTTCTGTGTCAGTTCTTGTTCCTTTTCTTGACACTTGGTTGTTGCCCAACCGAACAACCATATGATTATCCCTTTTCTTACCTAAGATGTCCTTCCCGATAACTTCTTTTTCTCCCCTTGTTCTTCCGAAGAGTTCACTCATTTCCACTCCAAAATGTGTTTCTTTTTGGTTGAATAAATTAAAAGAAAACTCGAAACCTTTTTAGTTTTTGTCTTTCTTTTCGCTTTTTCTTCAGCCCCGAGGCACTTTTTTTCGGAAATCTTTTCACTACGGCCTTCTGACAACTACTTGTTTGCGCGGGCATGCCTCATGGGCAGATGGCACCATACTCGTTGAGGACGAAGAAGACAATGTCTTCTTCATCTTCACTCGATTATCAATCATAACTTGTTAGTGTCTTAGCAGCAGACGTTTCAAGGCTCTTGTCCTTTTTCTACCATTTAAGGTGCCACCTGGTCGAAAATAAACAAATATGTGACATTGATAGCCTGAGACTTCTTCTTTTTCCTTCTTATTTTCTTATGTGCTTCTTCCTTTTCTTCCCACAAAGAAATGAGCACATGGCTTCAGAATTATTCTTATTACTTGTCTTGTTATTAATTGCCTCAAATCAAGCTCTTTCTCCCCACCCTTTCTTATTCTTTTCCTTCATTAAACGTAGGTTTACAAGAAAAGAAAAACAAATTCATCCTCTACTTTATACTTTCATTTACTACTTCTCATTCTAATTAACTGTCACGTACCTATACCGTATCTCGTGTTCAATTATCCTGTATTTCAGATAAATCCACCCGTCATGTCAAGTGTGACGTGGCAATTACACAACCTGTATGACACATTTTGTGGCAGGTGGTCGTGTAATACCATTTCTTTCTTGTACAATAATTACATCCGTTGTGTGAATGGGACCCTAGATAGTAGATATATCTAACTACTTTAGTGGAAGGAAAAGGTCAAATTTAGACTTTCGATTGAAAATTATTTTTTCGAAACCCAAAAAGGAAAGATCTGGCATAACCAGAAAAGTGTATAGATTTAGTCTCCGAGTTTACCTTCTGGTTTCAAAAATGAAACATTCGGATTCAGTATACTTTATTTTGCAATTTGTAGAAGAATATAGCAACTCCCTGACCAAAAATAGATTTCTTTTCCATCATTAGCCCATTCACAAGAATTCCACCTTCATCAAGATCGTGGATTCTCCCACATCAACTAGCAGTGATTAAGTCTGTTAGATTGACAAATCTGATAAAATATGTTTGGTGACACTTGGAATATGTAGATGACGTAGCAGATGTGCAGGTTGTATTTTCATTATCGCCACCATGATTTATGATTAATCTGTCGCCACGACATCTGGATTTCGTTTTATTTGGTACACACTTCTCTTTGTGACGATACTCTCATTTCATAATTTCAATATTTGCATTCATCGTTTGAAACTGTTTTATTATACAACTTGTGCAAATATTCCAATGAAATTTCTGTTATCACTTTCCTATCAGCAGCTAGTTATTTTATTCAATCAACTGACCACTCACTTTTTCGGAAATTTCTGCTTCTTCTTGATTTCAGTACTTTTTAAAAAGGAATTCAATTTCTCTCTCCTTCTCAAGAAACCGGTTTTGAAGTGATTAGAGAATGATAAAACGAAGACGAATTGATCTGATTTGCGACGTCTTCTAATTCTTTTTCTTCTCTTTTCTCTCTTTTGCTTCAACTTTATTTTCCTTTTTCTCGTACATCGATTTGACGGGTAACATCGTCGTCTTCTTCGTCGGCAACTCACAACAAAAACCGTAATTAGTAGTAGAATAGACACGTTTAGCTGACCGTATGCTGCACACCTCTACCCTCAATTGTCTCGTATTTCAAAGTGGATACCGTACTGTAATTAAGTGTGAGGGGGCCGAAACGTGACACTTTCGCACTATGTAGAAGACAATGTTGTTTTAGTATGTTGCAACATCGAAATCGACACTTCTGAATCCTCTTTCCTAATTAACTGTATTCTGAAGACATTTCTCTATCCCACAATAACTTGTTGCCTTCCAGGAAAACCAATTATTTTATGTAGCATCTAGTTAAGATATCTCCAATTAGTTCCTGTCACTTGTCATCTATCTACATTCTTTTTTCTTTTCCCATTGTCTTCTTCTCATTGAGCAACAGTCTCCGTTTCCTCACCTTTTCTTATTTAATCCTCTTGTATTATTCCTTAGTTATTCTCTATCAATTACAAATCTATCTCTAGTTTTCTTCAACTCATTGCCCCATTTCTCTTCGTTTTTCTTCTCCGTTATTCTTCCGGACAGCCTATTATACGGTCGTTCAATGGGGTATATTTACATAACATATGAGTGTCATCGTCCTCTTTTCCATCCGATTGTTTTTTACAAGTTTCTAATCTAAAAGTCACTTTTCGGATGTCTGACTTTGTGACTAATTTCGTCAGAATCTCTACAGTTTCTGTATTATTTCTCTCTTATGCTTTTTTATGTCCTTTCTCGTCAAAAGTTTATGTTTGTCTCGTCTCTCTCTTGATTACTAACATTCAAATATACAAAAGAAAAGAAGAAATGCTACTGTAGTAGGTACCACTTCCTTTTCCGTAATTATTTTTGATGAAAAGAAAAGAAAAATGAGATGAGCTGGATGAGGGCAATTAGATGCTCCCGCCTCTCAATTATTTTTTCGATTGTTTCGTCATTTGAAAAAGAAAACGAAATATCATCCCTCACCCTTTTGTCTTTTCTCAGGCGGCACCATATGTAGATGTCACAGAAATTGACACCATTTTGAATATACTGTAGAAAATAGGGAATTGAGAGAGAATGACATGAAAAATTGATAGTATTAGGAGGAAAGAGGACGGTGTGTAATGGAAGAAAAAGGAGAATAGAGAAATAATAAATGACTGTTTCTAGGTTTTCTGTATTTTCGATTCTTGTCACATTTAATTAGAATCGAAAAGATGGTGAAATTCAGTTACTACCAAGAAGAATAATCAGATTCTAGATCCTAGTTTATTCCCGAATTGCAGTATTACCGTGATGAGCAAAGAGTTTATGACGCTCTTAAGTTATTTAGAAGAGGTAGAACAGATTCAAATTTCTTGTTGATAACTTTTTCTTGAAATTCAAAAATGATAGAATTTAGAGACGGAAGTTGAAATTGGAGAGAATATACATTATCACATGTTTAAAATAAGCAAAGTAGTTCTGAAAAAGGAAAAAATGAAGTTAATTTCTGACCGGTACAGTAGCTTTTTCTAAAAACTGACTATTATTTCTCTCATTTCAATAGATTCAGGTTTTTGTGACTCTTCGCTACCGTAACCTCTATTAAAATATGATACATAAAGAGTTGACTCTTCACTCATCTAGTCATCTTATTCACTTTTTTGTCATTTTCGCGCACCTATTCAATTCGGCGCCCTTTTTGACATGTTTGACGTGCTCACCGGAAGAAGAAGACACAATCAAAAAACAA
Source organism: Caenorhabditis latens (assembly GCA_002259235.3). NCBI lineage: Eukaryota > Metazoa > Nematoda > Chromadorea > Rhabditida > Rhabditidae > Caenorhabditis > Caenorhabditis latens. Next base: position 9,846,943 of record CM056092.1, on the reverse strand, counting down.
TTGAGGCGGTAGCTTAGGTGCATTGTTTTGTGCATGCTGCTGGCTCCTGTTTGCTCTCACTTCTCCCGTAAGGCATTGCCGCCGGTCCCGTCAAGAGTCTCTCTTAGCATTCCCTTGGTTTATCCAAGCGCCCGGCGAGAGTGAGAGCTCGTTGTGGGGATGATTTACATATTTCACACCATCCTGTCACTCAGGCTTGGCGTCTATCCCTTCCCACCCAGAATTTGCCCTTTTTCGAATTTTTTATGAATATAAACTGCGATCCAATTGTCATAGATTAAGCAAGTGACAGAAAGAGTTCAGTTGTCAATGAATTAGTCCAACCAGGTGTCTAGATGTCTCCCACAAATCATATAGACTGTCACCTTTTCAATGTCGAATGAGATAACCATCCGATCAGCAAAAGATAGGTGGGCTCATTCTTGTGCACATATTGAGGGAGGAATGGGTTCTTCATGTATTCATTATAATTTCTCTCTTTGATCGTCCCGCCTCTCCCTTGTTTCCGTTTTCACACGATATCTCTGTATGTGTCTTTTCTGGACGAGAGCTGTCGAGTTAATCCGAAGATTGCAGTTAGATCGTTTTTTGGTTACGTTGTCGGTTCTTTATTGGGAGGATTAGGGTCAATTATCAAGCTCGTCATATTTGAAAAATAATTACTGTATTCAGAGAATTCAAATATTAGAAAAGACATACCTAGTTGTCTTTACCTTTGTGAATCCGCCAGAAAGAATATGTTTAAATCTTCGGTACAAATGTGAATAATCTAGAAGAAAAATATAAAAACTTCAAAATTTTGACTTATTTTCAGAAATCGTGATAAATTCCTAACTCTCAAATACCGTAACCGAAGAATGTCCAGCTGATATTCGCCTTCTCCCAAAAAATTTCAAATATTCCCACGTGTTTCGTTCCCTTTTTCTCACCCCCGTCTGTCCGTGGGGCGTGTCCTCTTTCTGCAGAATGTCTCCGCCCTTTTTATCGCGCATCTTCATCTGGAGACTCCCTCTTCCATAGATACAAACAATCGCTAAAATACGGATAATGATGTTGTAAAACTGTTGATTCTCAAAACAAAATCATTTCGTTTCTATATTATTACCTTACCCAATTCGGCCATTTTTAATTTCATTTTCGGGCTCCCATTTCTTTTATTACTATGTCAACTACTACTTCTCCTTCTTCTTCTTCTACCCAACCAATCTCATTTTTATTTCTTATTTTGGTTATGAATGAACACTTTCTCTCCACTAGCTTCTCTATCTTTTTCCAATCTTGAAGTATTGCTTTGAAAAGAGTCAAAAGTTTCAAGATATCTCTCTTTCTGGTGACTTTCTCTTGGGAAATATGCTCTTCTTCCAACAAGTTGCCCCATCTCTTCCTGGGTTCAATCTTTTTTCAAAAACCATCAATCCACCCAGACCCACATCATTCCCTCGTCTCATTTCTCATCTTTTTCCGAGCCTGTTCTGTTCTTTTTTCGTCTAAAAACGTTTCTATTTTCAGCTCTCAGAAATGAGATTACCACTGATAATTCTACTATTTCTTTGTAAAGAAATACTTGCTTGTCAATCAGGATGCAAGTGTCCAACACGTACGACGGCCGTCTGCAAAGGTATATAAATTCTCATAGCAATTGTAAATCTCGACACTCAAAGAGAGCACCGACAAAACCCCGAAACAAGTGTTTGTTGGGGGTCAAAAAGCTGTAAAAAGTGTAGTTGTCAATGACAGATGCTATCCATTCACCCATCCAACTCATTTCTTTCAGGTTCTTCCCTCCGATCAATTCCAATTCTTTTGGATCCTCGTACTACTGTACTTGACCTTTCAAACAATCGAATCTCCCGACTCTCTGCCGATGAATTAAGTCTTTATCCGAGTAAGTCATCATCATTCCTTTCCCAGTTTTATTTCTTCTCTCGTCTTAAAAAACCATAACTCAACGCCTTAATATCCTTCTGAGATCTTTATCAATGCCACCATTTTAACGACGTATTGTCCTTCGACAATCCGAAAAAAGATTGCTTAACCACCTAGATTTATTGTCATTCCTATATTCGGCGGGGGTTTCTCTATCCTAATTTCGTGTAATTCGGGCGCTCAACACGAGCCATCTTGTTGCTCTCAGAGTGCGCTCGAGTGGATAATGGAATTTTGAAGATGATGTTCCTAAACCGAAATAGGAAGAAGGGGGAGGGAAGCGTTTTCAGAATACATAATTCGATTGTTGAGTGGAAAAGAAAAGAGACAGAGAAAGGAATTCGAATCCACACAATTTGCTTTTGAAGTATCCCGATATCTTTTCATTCGAGAATACTCTCCAGGGAGTCGCATAGATTTTTGAAAGATATTGGAACGATTAAGATTAATTACTTATCAGTCGACAATTATTCCCAATTAGCTCAATGCAGACACAACAATATTTTCAAAGTGAGCCGATTGGTTACCCTGGGGACATTAAATATCCATTCAATTGTTGAACCTTCTTTTGTTCTTCCGTCGGCTCAACTGACCGTACAGGTGCCGTCCGTCCGTAAAGTTGCGTAACATTCGTTTGTCGGTCACATCTCCACTTAGCACCTTTTGGTGAACAATTTACTCCTTTCAAGCGATAAATCATCAAATGTCTCAAAAGAACGGATAATCATATAATCGAGGAAAAAGGAGTTTTCTTCCGACTAATCCGCGCAAAATTCCGTTCTCTTTTCGTCCGGTGCCCTTGACCAAATCATCATCTCCTGACACTAAAAGTCGACAGCCGTCTTCTTGTTCGTTCCGAGAAGAAAAGTCAAGTATGTGACAATACAAATTAGAATAATAATAATAATAACAAGAGAAACAGTCGAAGATCCCTCTCAACAATAGAAATCTCTAAGTGAATTCTATTATGGACCCATCAGACCTTCTTCTCCTGATCCTACTATTCTTTCGAGATATAGCCAAGGCCAAAAGTTTTGGCAGATTTTGAGATTTGGTATCCAAATGGACATTATGCACTCAAGACTGAAGAGGCTTTATGCAAATTTGATTGACATCATTCTCGATTCCATGCATTGCAAAAAAGTTTCGACGGAAAGAAGAAGGAGAAGAAGAAGAGAATAGTTGTCCATAGGGAACAGCCATCTTTGGTTCCGAAGAAGGAATATTTTCGAACCTATTTCTATTTGTCAACTTGTTCGAAAAATGATAAATGCTTTAAAAAAGGGAAAAGCGACACCAAATTGTTTTTCTTCCCGTGATTTTTGAATACGTCCCAACGGAGAATTGTGTTAAATTCGAACCGATGCACATCCTTTTATTTGGAAAAGAAAGGGAAGAAGAAATGACGCAACCCGCTAATTATGGATGACCTGACCCCCACACGGAGCACTGTAATTTATGTCTTAGCATTCATATAATATAAGCCGTAAACCCGAAAATTGAGAGAAGAATAAGAGTAGCAACAGAATTCCCATCTGCTCAGATTTAGAATTCTCGGTCCCCGAGAGTACTGTACAGTATATAAAACGTTGTGTAAAAGACAGGGCATTCAGAATGGAAGAAATGAAAGAACCAAAAAATAATGTAAAATTTTCAGATCTCGAGCAGTTGATTCTTCGAAACAATTCGATAACTCATTTGTCATCTGATGTATTTTCAACTCTCCCAAATCTTCGTCTCCTCGATTTGTCTTCAAATAGTCTTTTGTCACTGCCAAATGAAGTGTTCTCAAAACTGAAAAATCTGAAGGTAAGTCAACCGTCAAATGACTCGATTAGGCTTCTACAAGGACTGTCTTAATTATTAATTGGGTTGACAGAATCCCAAGAAGAGGGGGGCGACAACTTGATTGACACATGATTTCCGTATGCTAATGAGTAGGTAATAGAAAGGACATCTGTCTTCGAATTCATCGAAGAATCATCCTTCTCCTTTTTCTTCGCTAGACAGATGTCTTCTTGTCTTTCTGCTCATCAGCCAAAAAAATAAGAACAATAAGAATGAGCACAATTGGATCTAACCTAATTAATCCACAAAAGTTGATTTCAGACTCTGATCATTTCATCGAACGATGTCCAATTGGGACCTGAATGCTTCTCTGGACTCTCTCAATTGCACACACTCTCTCTGGCTGATAATCGTCTTTCCTTCCTTCCTCCATCAGTTCTCAAACCACTTTCTGGTTTGAGAAGTCTTGATTTATCAGCCAACAAACTTCTGTCAATGCCGGCGTCTGTTTTGAATAATCTTGGAGGTCTCGAGACGTTGAGACTGAGACAAAACTTGTTGTCAAGTGTGAGTCCTTCGTGTTGGTCTATGAAACCTAATAGATTTGTTTTCAGCTTGAAACTGGAATGTTCATTGCTCAAAAGGAATTGAAACATTTGGATGTCAGCGAGAACTTGATTGGAGACATTGAGGAAGGTGCTCTTTATGGACTTGAGAAAATGGAAACTTTGAATTTGACCAACAATCAACTGGTCCGTTTACCTGGAAACACGTGGTCTCTTCCATCACTGAAATGTCTCGATCTCTCTTCGAATCTGTTCGTTTCCCTAGAAACTGCTTCATTTGATGGATTGCCTTCACTTCAATATCTCAACATCTCCCACTCGAGAAATCTCAAAACAATTCAGGTAAGCTTTTTTAATACTCAATTTCAAGAAACATCTATATCTTACAATTCTGAATTCCAGATGGCATCATTTGTTCAATTGTCTTCTCTCCATTGGCTCTCAATTGCTTCATCTGCTCTCACCTATATTCATCCATCTGCATTCAATCAAATTCCTCCACTTTCCTACTTGGATCTCTCAAATAACGAACTTCGTTACCTGGCTCCTGGAATGCTTCAATGGCCGAATATTCGAAATCTCCACCTAGCTAACAACGACTGGCAATGTTCCTGTGACTTCCGAGTATCTAACCTGAAGCCACGTGATGATGCCAGATGTTCGGGACCAGAGAATCTGGCGGGAGCTCCATTGAATGAACTCAACTCATGCAGCATATTGGGTGGCCTTCTGATTCCATTCCTTTTGGTTATTTTCATTCTACTTCTTGCTCTTGTGATACTGGCACTAGCTTGCAAGAGACCATCGAAAAGCTCCTCTTCATCAAAAAACCGTGCATTCTACAATGATCAACTGATTGCTGCTCTCAATTCACACAAAGAATACACGTTTGATTGTCATTCTCCTTATACAATGAGCTCCGAAGATTCTCGAGATTCAGCCTACGAGTCCCCAACTTCTGCTCTCATGCCACGTCGACCACCGCCATCATGTCCACCACCTCCGAGACTTTTGACACTTCCAAGAGCCGGTCCTACTCACGTACCACCTCCAATTGTTCCAACTCTTCTCAGGAATTCGAATGATCCTTATTTGATTCCAAAGTCACAAGTACCAATTACGAGGCTTTAGAAACTTATTTTTTCTTAATTCGTTACTCCTTCCCCGGTGCAAATCTTTCCTTTTCTATCAAACTGGTGCTCAAATGGTACTTGCCATTCAATTGAACTGTTCCGATTGTTTCACCTCTTCCGTCCATTTTCCACGAGGTATATCTTCAGGTTGTTGATTCATTAATAATACATACTCTATTATTGTTTGAATTCGAAAAGAAAACAATAAACTTTATTCAAATAAATCTACATCACATTCTAAATTGAAGTTAAATTCGATCCATAAAAATTGATATCACTTGCTCTTCAAAAACTTGCTCATTTTGGCAATACTGTAAATCACGGAACGCGTGATTCCTGCCGAGAACGCATTTTTCGCAGTTTGTGAGACTGAAATAGGACGAATGATTCCACCGATCGCAGTTTCCACCGTTGCTGCAACATCATGTCGATGAGCAAGTGAGAAGATTACCTGGAAAGTTAAGTCTAATGAGAAAACCATTTTTGATTTTTTCCGGTACAACGATACAGGAAATTTTTCCGGTGCAGGAAATCATCGGGATCTATTTTCGAAATACAATGGCAACAAGGAAACTGCGTTTGAGATGCACGACAAATTCCTTATAGCAACTAGAGTCTCTTATGATAAAAAATAAGCAACTGTATAAAAAGTTGAAAAAAAGTTTGATGAAAAAGTAAGCCAAATTACAGTTTTTACTTAAATGTTCAATTCAAAAATGTATTTGAAATTTAACTAACCTCTTCAGCATCCCGTTGTCTTTTCTGAGCCTTGTTCATATTTCTCTGAATACGATTCAGCACTTCTGATGGTAACAAATTCAATCTATGATAGATTGCAGTCGTAGATCCATCCTGAATCACTTTCGCTGGTGTCATCACAGATAATCTTGCATCGTCATTCATCAGTGGCTCATAAACTCTCATCAATTCTTCATAATTTCCTTCTACAATTTTTTCAATCTTGTTCTTATCCTCTCCGACGATCATTCGAAAGTCACCAGTGTATGAAAGTCCGACGATTTTATGAAAAAGTTGTTTGAGAGTGAATGATTCTGGAAGCAATAGTAAAGCCGAGTGAAGAGCGGATCGTCGATTTTCAGTAACCAAGTCACACATGTCATATTTTGGTGTTATTACGTCTAAAACGGGTTTGTGAAGACGTCCGGAAATGTATATCCATCTCCAATCGAGAAGATCTTGTTTCGCATTTTCGTATGAAATTATTCCGTACTTGATTTTTCGTTTTCCAACATTCACATGGGTGTTATAGTAAACACGAGCAGCAAAATTACACTGAATCTTTTCGAGACATTTTGGTCCGAGCAAGCGAAGAAGGCTGTAATGTTGAGGATTTTTTGCGAGGTTCTCTCGATGAAATTCTTGTGCATCTTTCGTGACAACTACAAAATCCACCATTTTTTCAGCTTTGTTTTCGTCTTTCTGCTGAATTGCTCCTGTAAACTAGCTAATATCTGTTCTGAGTCAAATATTTTGTGATATTACCTGATCCATAAGCAAATGCATACTCAATAGTTTGTAGGGGCAGCACACTTATCAACTCTTGATATTCATCCATTTTTTGTCTGTAACTAATCGATATATACTTCACTAGTTAGTTGATGAAATGTTATAAGTACTCAGATATTGTGTTACGAATTTTTCTGTACGAGGAAAAACAAGAACAATTTGTGATACTGTGAAAAGTGTTCATTATGTCGATTTTTGCAACAAGTAGTACTTAAACGGTAGACAAAATGAGAACGACGAACAGATCGGAGTAAGGGTCAATCTAACCGAATAATAGAGAGAAATGGAGTTGAAAAATTCTGGGCAATATAATGTTAAGGAAGTTGTATGCAAAGTTGAATGATTCGTAGAAATAATAATAATAGGAAGAATGAGATATTTAGGCTTATTCGATGTGATCGCGAACTTCGTTGGCGAGCTTTCCGGCGGCACTGTTGACTCTATCAGCAAAGTTTCCGATCTTGGCGTCGATGGATCCAGAGTGTCTGGCAGCAATTGGCTTAACAAATCTAAAAACGAATATTCATAAACTGAAATACTTTCTTTTCCTTACCTGTGGTAAAGTTTGGTGGCTCCGAGGAAGGTTGGAAGGTAAAGATAGAGAAGGAAGAGAGACTTGAAGAGCCAGTACACTGGGAAGACAGCGACGATTTGAACGGAGAAGAACTCGAGAACGGAGAGAATGGCGAAAACAACCCAATAGGTCAACCATTGGGTGTCATCCTCTTTGTTACTCGACTCGATAGCCTTGATGCTGAAATAAATGTTCTTTATATTTATACTTCATGAGTGATACGCCCATGACGGAAGATCGCACTGAAAACTTCAACTTTGAAGTTACGATGTTTGCGAAATAATAAAATACACCAAGCCAAGACCTGCATGTTGTTATAAGCATTTTCATTTCTAACCTCATGTATGCTGGGTAGACGAATCCCATGATGTTGCAGACAAGCTGAGCAGAGTGTCCAAATACGAGGTACAAGGCTTGGAGGGCGACGACTCCGAGTACGAGGTGAAGACGCTTGACACCAGTTTTGCTTTCGACGGTAGCCAACACATTAGTGACTGTGCTTGGCTCATGAAGTTGCTTTTCGATGTCATCCAATACTTTTTGGGCTTGTGGTGGGACGGGCATGGTTCTGCAATATCAAAAGTTCAAGCAGGAATTTGAGAATAATATAAGGGAGAAGAAACAATAAGAAATGAAAAGATCATAAACGGTGTAAAGTTGAAGACGCATAGGTTCTCTCAGGATTCCAAATATTGAGAAGGGTCAACATGTGGAAATGCAATCGAATCATGGCGTTGGCTTTTTTGCGTTTTCTTTCCATAAACAGACAGCGCGCACAACACATTCAAATGTCTCTTTTTCTATACAGAATTGTTAGCTGCTCTATTTTTTGTTTTGCGGAGATTGGTTGGAGCGATCGAAGAGGGAAGAACGAGAGAATGAATGATAAAGTGTTCCTGCCAACGGGGAGAAGAGAGCACAGAGAGTAAAGAAACGGAACGGGAATTGGGTACGATTTATCGATCGATGATATTGAGGGAATGGCGTTGACGACGCGGCAAGGGCACAATCCACAATCTGCGTGAATGATTCGTCATTGAAACAACTTCAAAATGCAGGGGAACAAAGTATGGAGTGCGCCATACAGAAAAGAAAACGCGGAACATTTGAGAGATCAACAAACGAATGAATTCAGCGGCAAGGTAGATCAAATCAAGAAATTTAGCCAGTGACTGTTGAGAATCGTTCAGAATGAAAAATCATCTAACCAGATGATTCTGCTATAAGAATATTTCAAAAGTTCTGTGAGCTAGGCAAATTGCCGTACGTAATATCTCTCGAGTGTACTTCGCAGATGTCGGAGGATGAAGTGATAGTTTCTGAACGAGAAAAACGTAGAAGCTCAAAGAGTGATGCCGAGTCATGATGATAGGAGAGAATGGCGAACGAAATTTGAAGGATAGAGAAACTGGGACAAGTCGTCGGAAAAAAGAGATAAGAAGTGGAGAAAAGAGTATTCATTTTGTCGCGAAGTAGAGTAGGAGTAAGAGAGGCAACGACGCAAAAAGAAGAAGGAAAACAACAGAGAAGAGTCGGTGAGACCGCACATAGTGGAAAGAGGCGGGCACGACGGCAGCCGCAGACACACGAATATCGCAATTCGAGTCTCTTTTCTCTAGAATATTCGCGTTTTTGTTGTGTTTTTCATTTTGCCAATGGCTCGGAAGCAAAACAACAATGCTGAAAGGGAAAAGAGCAGTCTACAACTCAACCATGATCTACTCTCCTTTAAACGGCATTTGTGGAACAATCGTGATAAATGGTCACGGCTAGATTACATCAGCTTTCCGTTTTTCTTTGGACGCAGCTGTTCGACGTACTTTGATTCTAATAACTTCACAGACCAAAACTTTCAAATTTAATATTCCAATAATTATCAAACCGTACGGTCAAGTATAAGCAAGGGCGCCGCAAACCAAAAAGAGGGATGCCGAGATGCTGTTAACGTATGGAGACAACACAAAGGATGGCATGCTGGACCATGTGAACGAAAATATACACTCGTAAAGCATAATTTAAATTCTTTATCAAGTATGAAAATAAAAACATCGGACAAAATGAAGTTGTACAAGTTGTCCAGGAGTGAAGGCACAGAGATCAGTAACTTAGGAGATACGCTCTTTTGGTTCCATGATTACAACAGAGTTTCCGCGAATGACGGTCATACCAAGATTGATTGGAGTTCCGCTCTTTGGATACTCTACGGCCTCCTGAAATTACTTCATTGCGAAAAGACAGTCAAAATTACAATAACTCACGTCGATGACCATGTTCATGAATGGGTCGAAACCACGAAGGATTCCAGACACCTGACGATTTCCATTGAGTTTCAGATCCATCTCCTTGTCCATGTACTTTTTGAGCTCTGGAGGGTGCGTCTTACTCATTTTGCTGTAAAACTAGATTATGAAGGCAGAAACAGAAACAAAAGAGTCGTTCGAGAAACAAGATTCTTTTAAAAAAATGGTTGCGAAGGCCTATCATGTCAATCGAAATATCAGGCCGCTAGAATCGTTAATAAAAATTTTGATAGGTCTTTTATTTATGAAAAGAAAACACCCAAAAACAGAATACATGGATCAAAAAACGAGAAACAAAAGCAAACGATTCAAACAAGAAATATTTTTTCGAAATTTCTTAGGTCCGCAAACACCACGACGATGTGCCGGAATTCACGACAGTTGCGGACCTAGTTGACGACCGTAGCCCATCCGATAAATAGTCAATTTGTGTGCAACTTTTAAAGCTTTTCTCTGATTTAGAAAATCATTGAACTTCATTTTAACAGTTTTTAAATGGTAAAAAAGAAAAGTAATTACCACATTCTTGTTGCCCAAAACTTTCTATCAAACATCAGTGTCGATGGCAGTCACCAGGACACTAATCTTCGCATATTTCAAGCTAAAGGACTACCAAAGGTTAGAAAAAAACATAAATAAAATCGTTAAATTTATTGTTTAAGTTATCTTCGGAAAAAAGTTTTCGAATGGAGCTAGCTCGTCGGCAACTGTTCGGAACAATGAATCAGTCATCTCACTTGGAACTTCGACTTCTCTCGGTGAAAGATTGGTGAGACAAAAGTAACTTTGTTGCAAATACTGTACTTTATTGTTCAGAGTTCATCAAATCTGCCGTTCGAGTACACAGAAAGCGACCAACATGGTATTTATCCATATAATTGCCGGGAAACGCCTCAGAAAAAGTAACAAAACCTATTATTCAATCAGTTAACTCTCATTTCAGAACATCAATATTCAAACGTATAGCGAAAATTATGAGCTCGGATGATGTGATTTATTCTATGACTTCAACAAACAGTCGAACGCCAATTCTTGAAGAGGGGATGAACCGAGAAGATATTGGACTTGTCGGTATGTTCAACTGACGTTGAAAGGCTTTATGTTTTGAGTATTGACTGACTGACTATACTAACGAAAATATGAATTTTTGTTTAGAGTTTCGGTCAGAATCTCCATCTTGCTCTTCAAATCAATTCAGCTTTTTGAAACGACTGAAAAGCACTATCACACATGCAGACAGGTTTGTTTTGATCCGATTTTATTTCAATCTTCCATATCCCTCGGGAACTAACTTTTCATTCTCACCTTGACCGATCCCTGGTTCCCCACTAACACATTTTCAGGTTTTACATCTCCACTGCTGCGAGTGGTCACCCTTTTGCTGTCTACTCCTACCTGTCACCTAACAATGATTACGTCGATCCGCTGGCACCGATTTTCGCTAACACCACCGTCAATAAGAAAAAGTTCCGGTCAAAGTCAATATTCGGAAGGTTTAGATTAATTTATTTAGTTCACTTACATTCCAGTGCGACTAATTTTGGCTTTAATTGGATGATTCAAACCAAGAAATATTGTTTCAGTTCTGATCGTGTACGTCATCAAACGTCTACTGAAGAATTACGACCATTCGTTTTCCGGGATCCCGATGATCAAGTGATTCTAGGACAAACTCGAAGAAAACGAAACCCTTCTCCCTTTTTCACTCTTTTTGATAAACCACCAGCCCAGATTTCAAGAAAAGATCGAAGAGTTAGTTTTGTATTTGATCCTAATCGAGCAAAATTTTTTCAGGAAAGTTTCCGCAATGGTGACATATCCGAAGATCTGTTTGCTGAAAGTATCGAAGTACCTCAGGCAGTTAATAGAGAACCGAGTTATGAAAGGGGAACATCAGTCGAGGATAAGTACGACTTAGATGTGAGCCGGTCTGATGAACCGTCGGAAATCGTAGAAGAGTACGATCCAACAATTTTCTCTGAGTTGGGTATTGGTAAAAGAACTGTCATTCGACATGAAGGATTCATAGCAAGTACAATTCACTGTGAATCAGCTGAAAGGTCGAAACAAGTCATGAATGAGGATTTTGAACTCAAGTACCCTCTGATTCACTTGACATTGAGCAAAATGAAAAGTCTGAAACGGGAAATGGCATTACTAGGAAAATCGAACGAAGTCGATGTATATACGGTAGCTACTGCATTTGTTTATTTCGAAAAGATTATAGGAAAGGTAAGTATTAGAGTGAAACCTTCTTTCCATTAATTTTATATAAAATTGCAGGGTTTGATTTCTAAAGTGAATCGAAAGTGTGTAGCTGGAGCGTCTCTTCTCATTGCTCTCAAAATGAACGACTACAAAAAAACAACTATCAAGAATTACATCGATGAAGCGGAGGAGCAACTTCGAGAACAGAAATCAGATCTTTTAGCTTACGAATTGCCTATTTGTTCCGCTTTACAGTTCAAGTTACAGCCTAGTATTGAAGAGATTCAACCACATGTAGATAGATTACAGTTCGAAATGTAAATATTCACATAATGTAAATATATTTGATTTGTTTTGATCTAGTCAGACTTTTAATAAAGCCGGTTACTATTTTTGATTTTCGATCTCATCATTACATTGTGTTGAGTTCACATGCCGTATTTATATGTTCTCTTAGAAGACTGATTTGAATTCTTTACAATTTTCAGAAGGATGTCACAGTTTGAATCCTTCTACCAAGATGTAAGTTAATATGTTTTAATTTTGCATCCAGGACATTTATTTTTTCAGCTCAAATCTACAGAACAACAAGATGCTGCTCTCACGTCGGAGCAACAAATTGAGAGGCTACTCAAGCCAGGATCCACGTATCTCAATTTGAATCCATACGAAGTTCTTCAAATCGATCTTGACACTGACATCGAAGCGGCGAAGAAAAAGTACAAAAAGCTTTCATTGCTTGTTCACCCCGATAAAAATCCAGATGACCGCGAGAGAGCTGATAAGGCATTCGATATCGTCAAAAAGGCTATCAAGCAAATGGAGGATCCGATTGAGTTGAATCGGTGCAAGGACTGCTACACTGAGGCTAAAGCCAGACTCGCTATTGTGGTAGGTTCAGAAGGAATTAGCATGTTAAAAGAACTCCTTTTTCAGATGTCAGAGAAGAAAAGAAAGCTTCGAAAAGATGGAAAAGAAGACGTAATCGAAGAAGATGATCCAGCTGGATACAAAAAAGCTCTCTGGATTACTGTAACGAAGGTTTTTGCTGATAGAGAGAAGAAGAGAAAGATGCTTGAAGACAGAGCCAACGAAGAAAAGTGAGTGATTCGAAGAATTTATTCAATTTCTAGACACTTGATTTCAGACGTCGTGCCACAGAGGCTATGGCTCAGGCCGCAGAAAAAAGAAAGTTAGCGGAAGAATTCGCAAAAAATTACGAAGAATCTCGAGATGAGCGCTCAGGTAGCTGGCGAAACTTCCAAGCGAAGAAAGCAAAGAAGGAGGATAAAGGAAAAACAATGAAAGGAGCAGCATTCAAGCCTCCAAAAGTTAAACCTCAAAAATAAGAATTGCTCTGATCTCTCTTCAATAATTTGTATTCACTTTTGATTTATAAACCTTTACTATTACTAAATTGTTTTATTAATTTAACTGTTGTCAAATACAGGGAAGTATAAACAAAGAAAAGAAAACAATTACCCGTTTTGTAAGTGAGGAGAATGAGAGTGGGGGGATGGTTGATTGTCAAGGGATCGAATGCGAAAAAACAAATGAGACAGTGAATATTGTAGATCATCGGTATTGTCATGGGAATTGAAGATGAGGTGTTTTATAGAATCGATTGAAATCAGACTACTTTGCTTGGTCTCCATGCATTCTGAGGATTCGTTGTCATCTGCATGTAAACGGGCGGTTGGGGTGGAGGAGCGGTTGGTGGCTCCAGTAATGGACGAGTTGATGGCTCAAGTGGGCTCTGAAAAATGAGTTCGGTTGACTGATCATCAGATATATTCATTACCTTGACTGGAGCAGAAGAGCACATTCCACAGAAGATGAAATTCTTCCAAGAATTGACTGTTTTTGCAGAAAGAACCCAAACGAGACAAGACAAACCAGTTGTTAGATTAGATAGAACTGCAGCCATATAGATCTCAGCTTGAGGTGGAGTTGGTCGATGACAGGCACCTAGTTGCTGCTTACATTCGATTGTCATGCGAGTCCACTGTGTCAAAATCATGAATTTATAGCATTGACAAACGAGCTCGATGACGTTTGGAAGAATGAAAAGAGCACAGAAGAAACCCATTTTGGCCATTAGTTTCTCGAGTTTCGATGTGTCTGTTCCCTGAAAAAATATCAGATTTTTAATACTTTACTCATTATTTGTAGACCGAACTAACCCTTGTTCTGAAACTGATTCTCTCTCTGCACATACTGGCAAACCCTCCAACGATGAAACATGTTCCAATGACAATACAAATGATTCTTGGGACAATTACAAACCAAAGAAGAGCAATTGAATTGAGATTTCCAACGGAGCAAAGAGCAGTCAGCTCACTCGCATCCACTTTGTTGAAAATGAGAACAATTATAGTTGCAAGAGAAGAGAGTCCCCAAGCAACGAAATGCACATAACTACTGCATGCTTCAATTCCTTCTGGCACCCACTTTCGACCTCCGCTCAGGTATCTGAAATGAAATGACATGTGGTGAGAAGAGAGGTTCCCAGGAACGGATTAGATGACTCAAGGATTAATCGACTCACAACGTAAAAGAGAACATTAACCACCAAAGGGCGGCCGCAGTGCTGAAGAAGTAGTTGAGAAGGAATGAGGCAAGACAATATGAATTGTCAAAAGTGCCAATTGAAAGGTATGAACGGCCATTTCCAAGAGCATGGCACGAACGGATTGGAGCATCAATAATCAGTGGAGAGAGATACGGTAGAGATGAGAGGAAGATGCATAGAGACAGGTAGAATACACATCTGAAATTGAGGAGCAGTTTATGAATTGTAGGGCACAGTGATGTCTGAATCGGTCTGTTTTATTTTATTTAAATTTAACAGTCTCAGATTCAAGAAAGTCTCTCCAGCGAACCATGATAGTTAAATGCTTTCTTTATGATTATTCACCACTCGTTCAAAAGATGATTACTGTAGTTACCCTAGGGTAGCTGTTTGAAACTCCAGAATATCCAAATCCAACTAAAATATAATAAAAGTTCAAAGTGCTTTAAGAAACCATTCGGAATTGATTTATTGCTATAGTTTTTGTTTTCTGATCCCTGTTTCCCATCGAAGTCTAGAGTGTCACCAACACAATTGCAACAGCTTGTTTCCCCCAAGTGACTCATTTTCTTGCTCGTTATTACCCACTTATTCCCTTTCTCTCTTCCCCTTTCTTCTTATATCCGCTGTCTCGTATAATAACGAACCTCTCCGGAAAACGGAATCTTTTTCGGTCGATTGCAAATGTCAAAAAGGAGAAAAAAGCTACTCCGGCATTAGCGGCGGCGAACCAAATTGACCATGAGCGGACCATACGCTATAATAATAATTATTATTACTAATGAGAGAAAGGTATTTTGAAATATGATACCTTATTATCTGTACTAAACATAACATTTGATTGACATGAAAATGCACAATGAGATTTCGGATCATGTGGATCCACGTCAACAAGATCACTTGGACATCCAGTTGGTTTAGAAGAAGATGAACTTGAGACTTTTGATGGAACACGTGGAGCAGAGAATCCTCCGCTTATCTCATCTTCTGTTGGTTTCATACACAATTCAGGTGGATCTGGGAACTGTGCACAATTCAGTGGTTCAGGCCATCCGATTCCAAATTCATCGAGAATTGAGAAGCAATCAGCTTTAACCTGCAATAAAATTGTATGGATATGTAAATGTGTGTGTTAATCTCGTTGGTAAACAATAGTACCATCTGGCAGCTGTTTACAATAATCTTATGGGAAGAAGCAGAGACAAGACAGTCAACTTTTTTCTATTATGATTGATGTCCACCTGCCCTTAATGTTTGAAGCGTAATGAGCCGCGCATGCGTGTCTGTGTAAGCGGAGCAGGAGACACCCTAATTGAGGAAGCTGAGGAGAGGAAGACAGCTGGTTGGACAAGAACAGGTGGGAACGGAAGTCACGCGAGTCACATTAAAATTGTTGAGAATTGACAAAAAATAACAATATGGGTCATTAATATCAAATTTAATTGGCTGGAATGAGATAAATTTGAAATCAAAAAGATTCGAATCTCGATTAGAAAAATATGTGTATGGATATTACTGTTGGAGTGATTTCAGAGTTAAGAGAATAAACCTGTATCGCATAGACTGTATTTCTTACTTCTCAAATTATTTCTGTGTTTTGAACCAGAATTCTAATTATCTTTCCATCGTTTAGTTTTTTTGCAATTACCTGCTCGCACACCGATTTACAACTAGTAACCGCTTGTGGCATTCCAATTGGACACATCGGAGCAAAAACTGAGCAAATGAAGAAGTGAATGTGTGGATGACATTTTGTTTTCATCAATGGTTTGAAGTGCTCCGTATGTGTTTGTAGCTGTAACCATTTTATTATTTTGTATACACAAATCCCTCTTTCTGGTTTTTCTTTTTCTCTGGAAGAAGCTGTGCCTGTTACATTGTTGTGGTCCCAAAATGCAATTAGAGACCACCCCATTTCTTTCTTTTCCTTTTCTCTTCCTTCTCTTTTGCTCCTCCAAAATGCAAATGTGTATGTGATGAAAAGAAAATCGAAACGAAGAAGAAGAAGAAGAACGGGAGGTCGTAAAAACTGGAGCTGGTTAGTAGGTCTGTGACCCGGGGCAAAATTAGAAACATATTTTGTCTCGGAGCGATTCTCTTTTGAGTTGCCGCCATGCAATGTTATCAGTTTCGTTATCACGACTAGATCTTTTAGATTTCGGCAATAAAAACCTACGCTACAGGACAGTACAAACAGAATGATGCTGGGGTGGGTGCTGAAAACGTTTTTATGGAATTGCAGTACTATCCCAAACTGTAATAAACACCGTTACAGAACTTGCTACCCATCAAAAAAGAGAGAAAGGGATCAGCCGGAATGGATGTCATTTTTCATGGAAGACGTCTTCCCTCAATTTCTCAATTTCTGACCCCTTTTTTGTTTTATTTCCATCTGAAGAAAAAGGTGTCTTCGTAATTTCCTTTCTAAAAAATGTTGTTCATCTTCTTCTTCTTCTTCTTTTTTTCCAACCACAACCATCCTACGGAACCACCATATTTTTCCTCCGATTCATTTCATCCCTTTGTCTCATTTCACTTCTGATGAGAGCGACTAGAGAGCGTGTGCACCCAATAGGGCGCAGATTTGCGCCGAGACGAGAAAAATGGTGCTCTTTGAAGATGCCGACACCAGTGCCCCGCGTCCACCGACGCCAAAAAATTGTGTGTGACGAAGAGCGACGATTCAGTTTTTGAATCGATTCGCAATTTTTAGGTAGAAGGAAAAAAGGGGAGCGTTTAATTCGGAATGCAAATCAGAGAGTCATGGAGAGACCAGAATCCGAATGGAATATGGAAATAAATGTAAAGGAGAGAAGAGGCTTACCGTGTGTTGATCGTTATGAAGAATTGTATTTGGAAAATATGTATAGTTGTATGGTAAATCTTTGCATAGATCTATATCAATCGGAATACACTTCCCTTTCGCTGCCTGCAAAAACAATTAAATTTCTAAAAGCAGATGAAAAAGGTCCGCTTGAAAAAGCTCATTCTCTTCTCGAGATTCAATCCAGGAAATTGGTTTTTGAGACTGACCTGATCGAAGATTGATGACGTGGCGAGTGGAATGAAAAGAAGAATTCCAAGTGAATTCATCATCTGAAGATGTGGAGAGTCGGAGCCAACGGAGCTACAAAAGTTACGAAATAATTAGGGTCAATTACGAAAAAAGAAGAGGAAAAGGAGGGTTGAGAAGAAATACGAAGAAAGAGAAAAGAAGAAGAGGAAGAAGAAAATCGAAACTGGAAGAGTTTAGAGAAATGGAATAAACAGTTCAGATCAATGTACATTATTAATTAGAAAAATGATATGATAGACCTGAAAAAATACACAAGACGCGACAAAAATGAGTAGATAATAATGAACTAATCAGACGTTCTCATGGCAGACACAGTGGCATTTCTAATTAATGATAAGATAGAAATCATGTCTCTAATTAGAACGTTTACTGATAAAAACACAACTCTTTCCCATCTTTGGAATCTCGGGAATTAGAGCCAAAAGAAGCTTGTTACCCAAAAAATTTAAAGAGGGGGGCGGGTAGTCATTTCGCGGTTAGCATAGAAAAAAGGGGCGGAGAAGGGGGAGAAGACGTCTCAACACAAACAATACTGTCTAGTTGTCTGCTTGTGCTCTTTCTCTAAATGACTCCGCCTCTCGATTAACACCAAAATTTTCGAAGGATTTGGTGGTAAAAGTTTAATTAATTGAACGGGTATTATGGCACTTTAATTATGGGTAAGAGGGATGGTCGTTAGGTGGAAAAAGATTAGAACTGGAGGAAAACCAAGTCAATAATGTGGATCTATCTAGAAGAAGAGAGTGGTTGGATGACTTGAGAATGTAGAAAATAAGACAATATTTCAACTTCAAAATAGTGAATGGGGGACCTTCAAATGAAACGGCAGCAGCCCACAACCAGGAGGGACACAGGCGATCTCCTCGTTTCTTAATGTCTTGATTTATTAGGTTCGTCGAGGGAGAGAATACGTCTCCTCATTTCTATTCTCATTCATTTTCTCCACCGATCGATGATACACGTCTGGCTGTAGAAATTTAAGAGATTTATGATACGACGTCGACCCGTGTCATAGGCGATATGTTGTGTATACGACGACACATGTATCAGAAGAAGGAGAAGAAGAACGATTTGATACGAACACATCTGGAGAATTATTAGAATGAGAGAGAGACGGAAAGATGAAAAAGAATTAGTTTGAAATTAGAGGAGAGATGATTGGGGAGGAGCAAGAGACGGGCGCCACGAAAGGTGACTGTGGTCACTGAATGACGGGTACTAAGTGCAAATATGAATGAACATGGAGGGAGAAAGAGAAAAAAGAGAAACTTTTTGAATTCAAACGAAATGGCGGGAAGAGAAATCGAACGAGAACGTCAATGAGGCATATTTATGGGTTTGGAACAGGAGAATGGGTGGTTTCAATGAGGGAAACTGTAGCTGTTTTTATCGAATTTCCAATAGAATAGGTTTGTATTGTATATGGACATTTCAGGAAAAGTGGGTGATAGAAAGTTTGGGAACAACTTTTCAGATATTCTTGAGAGGCAAAAAAAGAAAACAGATCTGACTTGAATTTTCCCGTTAATGATATGAGAATTCAGCGAAAATAAATATTGTCCCGAAATTTGGAAAAAAAATCATCTCTCTTCAATAAAATTGCGAAAATATTTGTGTAAAAAAAAGAAACGCAATGAAATTACAACTTTTCTGGAGTATTTCGGTAGAACGGAGTTGAAGAAGTCTGTTTGAATGGTTATGATAGTTTTAAATTCATTCTGTTTTTTTGAATTGGTGCCTTAAGGTCAGAAAAGTTTGGAACGTAAACATGTGTGACAATCTTCTCTTCTTTGAAATTGAATCTAGGCACGCAACCATCTAAACGCACCTGATTTTCAATCTATAGTTTTGAAGGAATCCTCAGAAATAGAAAAGAATGAAGAGTTCACAACTATCACATACCATCAAGCTAACAATCGTTGTGACCCATTTGATTTGGTAAATAATGGCAGAGGTTAGAAAGTTGAACACAATAGAAAGAGAGTGGTCACTCCAGTCAACACGGCAGAAAAACCATCTCTCTATCTAGGTGTTGTCAATATATAACTGAACACAAAAATATATGAAAACTGACGATAGTGATGACTAGTACGAGTGCAAATAGCCTAAACGGGACAGAAGAGAAAAAGAAGAAGAAGAAGAAGTTCGGGAGGGGCTATTTGATGTCGTTGACGACGGGCGACAGAGGAGAAGGGGACGACGAAAAAAGGTGAAAAGGACAAACACTACTACGGTCATCATATTCGAAAATAAAAAAGGAATTGATACTGAGAGATTCACATGGGTAACGACCCATTTCGAAGTGGAGTATGCGCAGGAAATTCGAAAGAGTCATGTTGTTATCTGCCTCCGAACCTCATAAATTAACGCCGTCGGGTAGAAGAAAAGAGGAGAAAGAGGGACGACGAGTTCGAGATAAAGGGGATAAATCAGCCGATTAGGCAACCGAGGGAAAGATCAAAAGTGGAGTGTGGCGAATCGATGATATTCAGTTAAGTCAGTTGAGAAGTGGGAGGGGTTATAGGGTTAGGGCCATCGAATCTGTGTGCTGCTGCTACTCCTTACTGCTGGTGTCGTTCTGATCGCTTCTCAGATAGCATTCCTACTGGAGAGACTCGCTACGACAGACGGTAAGAGAGCGTACGAATCGCTGAGAGGACTGCAGCCCGAAAGCAATAAAAATGTGTGTGTATGTGTATGGCTATAAATCGTGGCGAATGGCGCGCGTGGCCTAAAGGGCTTGCACCACCACCACCCGTCTATCCACCCAAAACACCCTGGGAGAGAAGAAATGAAGAAAAGATTCGGAAAAAAAAGAAAAACGAAGAAGAAGATGGAGAAGGACGAATTGATTATGGGCCATGAACTTTGAATGTAAAGAGTGAATAGGTATGTTATTGTAAGAAGAAGAAGAAGGACACTTTGATTTGCATCGCTCCACTATTAATTGTCATTTCCATTGTGAAGGTCTACCTGTCCATCTCTTAATCTCACTGAAATCATCTCTCTTTGAGACAACTTCATTTTCGAAGAGTATTCATAGAATGACACAAGAATTCAATGGAGACATCACGAAGTCTGTCGACAGATGGGATACATGGATCCGTGGAGACAAGTAGCATAGTTTACTTATTTCTTTGAATATGAAGTAAAGAGAAATACGTTCTTTGAGATAGCATCGGAGCGGAGACACTCAAAAGTTTGGCATCTGGACAGTCTGCCCTTGAGTATCATATCATTCTGAAGCCACAATATTAACAATGTCTGACTGAAACGTTCTTGCTCAGAATGATCAGCTAATCTGTCTAGACATCTCAAATAGTTGAAACTAAATGTAGAGATCGTTATGAAAAAGTGGCGGAGCATCAGAAACTTTCTCCGCGGAACATGTTGTCTTTTTTTGGATCCCTGGAGCTCTGACCTAGTGAGAGCAATTATCGAAGAGCTGTATTAAGAAGTTAGATTTTGAATATTTCTTTCAAAAACTTAAATGTGAAGATGAAATTCAGTAATTACTGCACATTAGGTTTTTTTTTTGAAATTTCTATTGGTTTTTGTGATGAACAATTCTCAACTCGTAAAGTTAAAACATGTCAAAAGTATTCTGTCACCTCACTCATAAAATAAAATTTATGTCCAACACCTATCGAAACAGCAGTTGTCTCAGATCAACATCACGGTGTGTTTCGTTCATTTAAATGTATTTGTGAATGGGAAAAAGAAGGATAACTTTCGATTTTTTATTGCTTTTCGAACTAGAACCTACGCAAAAACAGAAAAATGGAACAAGAAGTGAAAATGAGGAATGAAAACGAATATTTGGGAGATGAGGAAACCGGAAGAAAAGGACAATCGAGTGCATCGACGATTTTGGAACACACGTAATGACGAGATACCGCGGGATTCAGAAGCTGCAAAAAACCTTATTCTTTGCAAAAAAAAATATGAACATACCTGTGCACAAATTTCGTGATCACCGGGAATTCTTTTCAATGGAATAATCATTTCTTTCCAACCTTCGACTCCAAAAGTTCCAATGTGATCCGAATGAATTTTCGTGGATCCTTCGAATATTCGATAACTCAAACTGATACTGTTGGCTGAGTATGTCCAGTCGTCAGCGAAGCGAATCAATAGTTTTGTGGCGTCACACCCATCCAATCTGAAAATTAACAAGGTTCTTAACTAGAATTCAGGAAAACGATTCGTACCTTGACTCTAGTTTCAAAAGTCGTTTCAACCAAACATGTTCTGATCCGTTTCTTCTCATTTCTTCGCTCATTTTCACTATGAAATTCTGTGTGTCGTTTGCCCAATAAGTTCCTTAAATAACACTTGATTTAGTTGATCGATTAATTTGAACCAACGCCTACCGTATTCTCCATTCCGAAATGTTTCATACCGAATTGTTGATTTCCATTCAATCTGATACCATTCATTTGAAGTAAATTTGCATGCCACGTACTCCTAGAAATTATTAATAAATAGGTTTGTAGTTATGTTTAGAGTGAAGAAAACTACTCAAACTACGGCAACACGTTGAGAAAAGAGAAGTTTTTGTGAGTTTTTGATGTCAACAGTACCGTAACCGGTTACTGTGAGGTTTGTCTCTTCAACTAGCTACTTACTTGTTTAACTTTTTTATTCAAAACTCACTGGATATGCAGTAGGAACATTAACAATCGGACATTCTTGGTTCGTTGAATTAAACTCAATCCTCTTCTGATTCTCAATTCCCATATTCATTCCTTGAGATAATTTGAATAAATGCCTTGAAATCGAAGTTTGACATGTCTCATAACCTCCCAAATCTGGAGATATTCGGTATTCTGTCTGATATCCCTTGAATGTTAATCTGCACGAATTGGCTGTTGCCAATTGTCTCCAAGAGATCGAAACACGACTTTGAAGAGACGTTGTTGATTGGAGATCTCTAATTTCTTCTCTGCATAGGAATGAGTTGTAGTAATTGACAGCTTAACTTGCTCTTACCGTATTCCTTTATCTGATCGAAGTGTAACACAGAACTGAACAGGATAAGAGAAGAACTAAAAATTGAGTTAATGTTCATTATGAAAATAATAATTTCAAAATCTTACATTCATGTTCGCATGTGAATATGTAGAAATATGTGAGCATACATAGACAGAAACATCCTTCACAACTTCTGAATTAATCAGTCTGCCATGGCAAACAGAGCCACTTAGAAGAATGAACTGAACCAGGAGACGTATCATGTTTCATTTCATTCCTGATACTGAAAAAGTGATATTTAGATAAAAAGTTTCAGCGGGGTGTGAGAAGAAGTAGACAATGTGGAGGGCGGTGAGCTGACAGCCGACGACAACGAACAAATGAATAAATGCAATTAAGAAAGAGAAGAAGCGTAGTGTATATACACATAGGGATGTGTGTCTTCAGAAATAAGACAATGTGGTCCATCAGAAGAAGAAGACCCGCCAAGATACGCCATGTTTGGTGTAATTCGGTTATTGGGTGAAATGTTGCAGGACCAGGAGCTGGACGATAGAAAAAGTTGCGCAACGAGCTGTACGTTTCTGACCACGACGTCAATTAGAAAAACAAGATGGAGAATGATAGAATAGTTCAATGCTCTTTTGAGAAAAAAGGATTCAGAAGTTTAACAAATGGGATCGGCTTTGAAGGATTCACTAGGAAGATTAATTAATTTGAGACTGTCTATCATATTAGAGCTCTAATAAGCAAGCCAATATTACGGTAAACAGCATTTTTGTGAATTCTCAAATTTTTACGAAAAAACAATCCATAGTCTCCCGCATCGTCTCACTCGTTCCGGAAAAACGAATGCTCATCTGAAAACTGATCTATCCGAACGCACTAATTCAATTTTCCATTTTCCAAACTCCCCGGAGATTCTCGAAGAAACAAAAAAACGACAGTGAGGTGCGAATAAGATGAAAAGAAAAAAAACAATTGGATTAAAAGAAAGAGTTGTACTTTCTCAGTTTGCACACACGGCCTCCTGCACGAAATTGACTAAAAGTGAGAAGAAGAAATAGGAATAAAATAGAGATTGGACTGGGGGCACGTCTTCGAGTTCTTCTATCATGGAAAACGATCAGTAGAGAAGACTCCGGAAGCGAAAGAGCAACGCTGCTCCCTGACAACTTCTTTGATTGCCTTCAGATGGAAAAGGGTCACAAATATTTTGGACAACTTACTCTGTCCGGAGGGATAAACAGATCGGGGTGTTCTAGTCTGGTTTTTGAACAGAAGTGGACAATGAGTCATTAAAAAACTTTCTTGATCAATTGAGCAGAGAACGTGCAGATGTTTGAAATATCAGCACTAGAAATGGTAGACCTACTTTAAATATGAAACAGAATGCAAGGAATTTAATATTTCAAAAAAAAAGCATCAAGTTGAAAAAAAAAAGTTGAAACTCCAGAATTTGATTCGTCTAACTGGTCACTTTCTCCCATCAACAATTTGTCCATTTGACCTCTTTTGTCTTCTCATTAACATGCCTTTTCTCTCGACTAATCCCTCATTTCAATTCGATTTGTGACATATTGTCAAGTGGGAGGTCGAATAAAAAACCGCTTGAAGAATAGAAAATAGATACGAAATAAGCTGTGAAAAGTAATTAGAAATGGTGTGAAAAGTAGATAAAATAGTTGGATTGAAGACGGGCGGTCCGTTGAGAAAGTATGCATTCTCGATGAACTTGTCATATATTTTCTGAATGTCTTACATGGGAAAAAATGGAAGAGTGAGATGGAGAAAAGTGTAAATAGTAGGTGGATGTTGTATTAGTCGGAAGCTAGGAAAAAGTGAAGAGAATGGGACAAAACGACAATTTGTTATCTCCAAAAAATGAATTTCTCAAACGGAAAATTATTCCCCAACGCATTCTTTTCAGAAGTGGCCGGACATTGTCTTCTTTAAGAAAAGAAGTAAACGTTTTGGAAATAACTAATTCATTCAGAATTGATGCTGCTCCCAACCAAATTTTCATTTCCAGAGTATGGAAATATCTCTGAAACACATGGTTCCCATCATACTTGCAAATGTACGGCCCGGCCCGGCAGAGAATTTTCAAGACCCGGCCCGGCCCGAAGACCCGGCTTCCAAAAATAGGTACCTATTTTTTACCAAATTTTTTGAATTTTTTTGAAATTTAACATTAAAAGTTTCAATTTTTGATGCATAACTAGCTTTTGATCGAATTCTGGAGTAAAGTAAAAAATTCGACACTTTTGGGAAAAAATTCAAAAAAATTCAAATTTTCGTTCAAAATTTCAGTTGAAATTTTTTCAGCCGGGCCTTGGAAATTCTCGTCACGGCCCGGCCCTTTGCAAGTATGGTTCCCATTATATGAGGCTGTGAACATTTTGGTTCGTTTCAGCTTTTTTTCAGTCGGTATTTATTCGAGAAAGAAACATTTTTTGCCCTAAAATAGTCGTGAATCGGTGAGAAAATAGAGCTATTACAACGGTGAAGTTTATACTGATTTACTTGAAATGAGAACGATTTCTGTCGTATTCTGAACACACTTTTCCTTCCTTAATCAACGCAATAGATACATTCTCTTTTATAATTTAAGAGAAACATGTAAATGCGTTGCTATAATATTATGTTTGGCCTTCTTCGATAGAACAACTATCAAATAATTTTCAATAACTCTTGTTTATGAATATTGAAGGTCATCTGTTCTGTTTCTCTCTCCAATTTTTTCCATCCATTCTTTACAAACCTCATTTTTGAATAAACAGTTTCTATTTCCAACCGTCAGTTGTTTTGTGCAATTGCATCTTTTTCCAGCCCTCGACCTACTCTTCTGATTTTATGACGTCCTCTGTTTATTTGACACCGAATCCGATTATTTTCAGACTCGCATCGATCTCTGACAGTCTTTTAAAGTCATTCACAACCATTTCATCAGTTTTTTCCTTTCCAATGCCACACATACTCACTCGTTTAGTGCACATTGGCTCCACACTGTCTGTTAATAAAACAAAAAAGAGCCGGTCCAGTTCGTAAACCGCTTGCTGTTTACACGAGAAGAACTCTCAAGTGAGACTCACGTAGACGGATCACAGATTCACTTCAAAAAGAAAAAATGAGGGAAAGAGGGATTTGTTTGAACAAAAGGCCTGATCTCTCGTTCATTTGGATGTTCCATGACGTGGATCTCTTGTCAGATATCTTGATTCCATCCGTGTCCTATCAGTCTATTTAACCTAGTTTCTGTGTTCATTTCGTTTTGTAGTCGATACTTTTTTTTACTAAATTTTCTACATAAATCTTATTTTTTAAAGCTTCCTAAGCTACAGAAACGGTCAATTCAGCAAATTGGAAAATGTAAGAAATTTTCGGTTTATTCTATTCCCTCTTTTGGTTTAAAATTATATTTACTCTGGAAAGTTTTCGGATCCTGTATACTATCTCGCAGTTTGTAATAAGCAAAAATCAGAATTCATTCCGTGAAAGTTATTTTATTAGCAGTTGTTTTCAAGAATTCAAAATGCGAAAACTTTTGGCTGATCTTTATGCAATTCCAGTTTTACTCCGTACTCTAAACTGTTATTCTTTTGAAATATGCAACATATGTTATCTGAAAACACCTCCCGTAAACTTTGAAATTGTGTTCTGACCCCTGAGTGAACTCTATCCAAACAAGGCAAATCACTCATCACTGACTCATCTTCTTCTCTCTTTTTTATCAATTTCTTCCTCTCAACTCATTCGAAACTCCTCTTGAAAAAGTGTTCTCACTGCTCAAAGATCGTAACATTTTCGCCCTCGCAACACATTTCTTATTTGACTATTTGACCTCTTTCCATCGTTTTTACCATTTGGCTTCTCGTTTTTTCCATCGTCTATTTGTGTATGTATTTCTTTACTTTTTTCGCTGTTTCCCACCGGTTTACTTGACTTGAACAAGTTTGAGACAGTCCTTCTTCTTCATTTCTTTTCTCTGATATTATTGCAGACAGTAGTTGCTTTCTGACTGTTCAAATATTTGATAGAAATCTAACAGATTGAGTACAACACACACATTTATGTTGATTCTCTGCTCTGTTCAAGTCATCTTGAATTTTCATGCCATCTCGTCTGTCTATTTGTTTTTGAGTGCTTTGTTTTTGCTCGATTTCGGATGTTTTTGTTGGGTGCGCACGTCCCGAATACTGTGATTGAGAATACGATGATCATTGGAATAATATGATTAATGTTTGAAATATTTCGACAGTTCAACAACAAAAATCTAAAGTTTGAGTTCCAAACTCTATACAAATAAATAGTGTTGTTTTAGTCCTTGTGATGATGTTTTTCCTTTTTTAAAGTTGTCTAATCCCTCATTTTTCTGGGTCACATGAATTTCGAACCGGAGCTAATAAGACTGAAAATTGTATGTATTTACAGTGTCAAGATTTTTTCTAGAGTAAATATTATTTATTTGAGGGGAATCCCTCAATAATAAAAGACAATGGATAGAAGGATAGCATGCTCGAGAAAAGAGAAAACGAATCAAGAAAGATGGAGAAAATATTCAGATTCGAGACAAATATTAGCAGAACAGAAGAAATGATTCCTCTTCTTCTCTTCACTTGATCATTTGTTTCTTTTTTAAAAGGGTAATCCTCTTCCAATCACATGTTCATTTTTTGAAACCTGTTAGCTGGAACAGTATGATATCATTTAGCACTTTTGAGAGGTATGTTTTCTCCCTCTGCATCCGGGAATCTCTGGAAATCTGTAGTCTACATTGAAGTCAGCTTGAATACTTTGTCCCCTTCAAAAAGTTCGTAGATCTCACTCTTCTTCCAGGAGAACAAAAAAACTTTAAGAGTTTTTTCTCCATTTATTTTTTGAAGGAAGAAGAAGTGCTTCCTTGTTTTTCTTTCCATTTTCCAGACACCCATATTCGTTCGTTTTTCTACTTTTATATCAAATGCATTTGTATTTTATTTCCGTGTCTCACTTATCCCCTTCCTCATATTTTCTATTTTTCGTTTTCGTTTTTCTCAAAGTTTTGAATTCTAAAAATATGAGACCCCTTGACCTGCTCCTCCTCCTCAATTTGCTCGAAAAGTTCTTCTTGATCACCGGATTTTTTCTTTTTGACTATTGACCCTTTGTCCCCATCTTCTTCTTCATCTTCTTCTGCTCTTCAAGCCTGTTGTTTTCCGATGATTTTGATTCATCAGATGTTTGCAACGGACCCAAATGACCCGCCCGTACCCTCCGTGCCAACCACATGACCCCTCCGCCATTTGTTATTGTCCCGTGGGCGCCCTTCAGCTGAAACTGAAAAAAACAAACATCTGAAACGCAATGAAAACAATCAAAATCTGATATCAAACTGATGTGTGTTTCTATTTTTATATCAATTCATTCAGTCTTATGCTCTTGTAAATGATAAGCGTTCGTCCCCTTGTTCTCAAGTACTTTTTGTTTTTTTACTCCCTCGCTGAAAAACAAAAAAAAAACAATTAAGATTTGAAGAAAAAGCAAAACAAGTGAGGGCTTCCCAAACTTTGAACTGCAAAAATAACAACTATCTGATCGTTTTTTGAGTGGTAACAAACAATCACAAAGAAAAGAAAAAGAACAGATTCTTAGAAGATTCTGTTCATTTTGTATCAGATGGCTTGATTTGCAAAGATTGTCAATGACACGTTCACAGAAGATCATTGGGTACAGTCCTTAAATGATCGAAGTTTACGAACATTGAACCTCTTTAAGAACCTTCTCAGAGTCTGGACGCATCCAGATTCGTCTTTTCGAATGTGAGAAAACGTTGGCCTGACTTTAGTGTTTCGTGAGCTTGTCCAACTTGTTCCCTTTTTCTGAAATCTCTTTTTGAATTGCAAACCAAATTTTGAAGATCAACTGAATTTATGAGTGTAGTCCCTTCAAAACTGAAACTGCTTCAGTCAATTATCTCTAGTTTTATGTCTTTTCAAATTTTCCTTTTCCTAAAACATGATTAGTTCTAATTTTCGAAACGATCCCCTTAAACGAAAGGCAATAAAAAAGATCGCGACCAATTACTTTACAGAAAGAGAAAAGGGGAGAGCCTCAGTTATTCTGTACAGTTTTTGGTAATGTCTGGGGTGTTATCGTCAACAGTTCCAGTCATCTGATCTCTTTTCCCGATTACCTCTTCAAAGTTGATCCCTCATAGGGAACACAACGTCATCATTTCGTGATCTTTATTTTGTGAACTTGACTTTCGATAGGTGGCAAAAAGTCATTATTGAATGGGAGGAGGACTGTTGAAAACCTTTTTTCGTATAGTTGATGTGGTAACAAAAAGAGAAAGAAAGAAGAAGCAAACAGCAAAAAGAAAGTACATGAGCAGCTGACAGAAGTCAACTGAAGAAGAGAGAAATGGGTAAATTGTTTCTGGAAAACATGAATCACATCACTAAATGTTCTCGGAAAAGAAGATAGGATAGATAGAAAGAGGGTGGACTAGAATAAGTGAACATTGATGATCAGTATTCATTCAAGATTCTATTAGGAGAACAGTAGACTCATATTCTAGAAGAGAGCAAAAATAATAATGAGACAATAGCTTATTTTGTATCTGCATAAACAGAAATAGTAGATCTATATCTCATTTTTGATCTCTTATCTTTTTAGAAACTATTTATAGAAAAAGAGTCGCGGTGGATGATTAATTAGGTTTCAGCTCGCTAGGCTCCATTCCAAGCTCTAAGGAAAATCGTTATCTTGCCTGTCTACCAGTTCACATAACTCTGTTTTGTATGTGCTGGAAGATTTGAAAGCATCATTTCATGTTTCATGTAAACTGCTGGTATCTCCACTGTGAACTCAGCTTCGTAGAATACAGTACTGGCCATAAAGAATGCGACACTTGCTGTTTTTAGTTGAAAATGGTCAACTTTGTGAGTGTGACACGGTCTCCCTGATAGTCTCACAATAATGATTGTTTATGGAGTGTGTATATCACAAGTTCAGCTACATTTTTGTAGTTGACAACTTTTCTGAACGGGCACATCCTAAGAAGTTACAGGCCGTCAATATAAAAAACTCCAAAATTTCTCCGTTTAGCACTGAAAAAGAGTTAAAAATGCGAAAAAATTCGTTGACTGCCTGTAACTTTTTAGAATGTGCCCATACAAAAAAGTTGTCAACTACAAAAATGTAGCTGAACTTGTGATATACACACTCCATAAACAATCATTATTGTGAGACTATCAGGGAGGCCGTGTCCCACTCACAAAATTGACCATTTTCAACTAAAAACAGCAAGTGTCGCATTCTTTATGACCAGTACTGTAACTCAAAGAAAATCTGAAAAGAAAATTCAGAATCTCCATGACTCCCAATGAATTTCTTTTTAAAACGTGAACTTGTTTGTAAACGACACCTCCGTTAGAATCTTCACTATAACTGACGTTTAGAAGTATTTCTATTCACCTTCATACTTTCAAAAGTTTCAAAAGTCCCCCGGAGTCCCTTCTTCATCAAGAGACAAATGTCAATTTCTTTGTTTGTGTACTCAACAAAAAGCCGAAATGTCTACCTTGTTGATAATGTCTTTATGTATTGTTTGTACTCTTTCTTCATCTTAAACCATTTGATTATTTTTCAAAATCAACCCCTCCCTTCTTCTTATTCCTGATAACAATTTCTCTTCTTCTTCTTGTCGAACGTGTATCAATGATCAAAAACAACTGTGACTTTTGAGATAAAAGCTGCTCTCCGAGTTCTCTCCAACTATACGAACTGAATGGCGCCATCACTTTTGTGTCTGCACTTGCCAATTGTCGATTGTGTGTGTGTGATTCGTGCAGAAATCAAAACATCACCTTCTATTCTCTTCTTTTTTCTTCTTCTTTCTCTCTTTCCCAATGGCTACTGTCTGTGTTTACAGTTGATAATAATCGAATATTTGCTGAGAGAAAAAAGAAAAAAGAGGAGGAGGAAGGGTCACAGCATTGTTTTTGATACTGAGAATGACTGCCCATGTTCATGTTATTCTCAATTACTTTTCGACTTTCGGCCCCTCTGTTCCAAGTGATAAGAAAGCAATGAAATGAGGATGTTTGGTGGAAAGAATCATTTTTGAAAACTAGCTAAAAGAGAGAAAGAAAAAGAGGACGAGTACCAACTTAAATGAATGTGTTTTGAATTTTGAAGATGATACTCTAAAAGAGAAACAGAAGTGTGATGTTTGATGGACAACTTCCAAAGTTGATGATGAACAATCTGAATTTAAAAAAAAGAGAATTTTAATAAGGAGCAATAGTAATTTGCTATACTCTGGAAAACTCCACAAGACAGAAAAAGTTATGATTGACAACTTCGAGATCCATCACTTATCCACTACTACCATAATTGTCTGCATGTTCGGATAGACACCGTTTCTCCAGAAGCTAAATGGAACTATCCCCCCTGTTAGGATAGGTTTCAAAACATTGCTCTAGTTCCATAATCGAAGAACCATAATTCTCCATAAATAAGTAAAAAGAAAACTAGGACCACTTCATAAGTTCAGAAGTTCCCTTTCTGTATTTTTACACATTTGACTTCCCGTGTTTTCGAATCAATGGAACACCTTCTCAATCAAAAAAACGACACCAATGTTTCGACAGTTCGGGATCACTTTTTAATAGTGGAGATGGAGAAAAAAAGAAACATTTTGAAAAACATCGAACTTGTCTTCTCCTTTTTCATCATCTTCTTGTCCACTTACTTCTAGTTTTCAGATAAAAAGGGACATTGACATCGACACGCTTCGACGCCTTCTTCTCCTTTTTTCTCTTCACCTGTCTACCTTTACTTCTATCTTCTTTTTACTCTTTTACACGTTTTTCTTCTTCCCTGACTCATCTCGTCTACGTACCCATATCCGATTTCTGAAAGGACATTGTCTTTTTCATGCTCTGCTGCTTTGGTTCTTCTTCTTCTTTTTTCCCTTTTTTCTTCTTCTTTTTAGCTCTCAGAACTCTAAAGACTCCAAACTACACCTCCCTTTTCACATTTTCTTCCCCTCTCTTTTGTTACTTTACAACAAGGAAAAGAATCCATGAATCCGTGAAGTGACCTTCAAATAAAAAACACTCGGGAAGAGGGAATAAAACGATAAAATTGGTCTCTTTTGCGCAAAAGAATGAACGCATCAAACATCGTTCTGGGACCTTCTTTTTCTCATTTTAATTCTATTATTCATGGCTCATTTCTATCCAGAAAAACGACGAAGACGAGAGAAAAGAAGATGAGAAAACTGGGAGAAACCACGTGACTCAGACTCAGTTAACCCACAAATTGATTCTTTTTTCTTCTCATAATTCTCAGTTTTCCTCATAAAAAACAACTGTGTCTCTTGTTTTTTCTTGACAAATGCTTCTTTTTCTTTCCAACGTCAGCTTTTGCATTTATGAGAAAAAGAAAACAATAGGTGGAAAAGAAAAGAAAAAGAAAACAAAGAAAGCAATTTTTGAACTTTGGCTGAAATTTCCAGAATAACCCAGACGAGAACGTGACACCAGTCTTGTTATTTCACATCACTTTTATGTGTTGTCCGGAAATTGTTTAGAAAAAGATCATGGGAATCCTGAAAATGGGAAACAACAAGAGGTTCCCAACGACGGTTTGAAGAGAATTTGAATGCCAAGGTTTCAGAAATCATCCCGTTTATTTTTTGAATGATTGATTGAGAGTTCAGTTTCAAATAGCTTTTGTTTCTCAGACTATTTTCTGCTATGTCGGTGTCTGGTTTTTCAATTCTCGTGGTTTCAGACTCTTTGAGAAAAATGTCAACCGAAGAACGCTGTTGACTCCATTTTTAGCCGTCCAAATATCAGAATTTTTCATATAGCTCAAGGTGAATCCTTTACTTTATTTTTCAACGTTTTTC
Organism: Caenorhabditis latens; assembly: GCA_002259235.3. Classification (NCBI taxonomy): domain Eukaryota; kingdom Metazoa; phylum Nematoda; class Chromadorea; order Rhabditida; family Rhabditidae; genus Caenorhabditis; species Caenorhabditis latens. The sequence goes on along the minus strand of CM056092.1, from coordinate 9,814,395 downwards.
TTTGTGAACTGCCTTAAAACATTAATTCTCACTTCTAATAGTTAGTGTTTTCACACGTTCGTGTTGATAACACGTGTCAGTGATAAAAGAAGAAATATTTATTTTCTTCCCCGTTTTTATCTTATTTATCATTGAGTATTTATCACCTTTTCTTCAAATCTTTTTAATCGTAAGTTTTCCGCAAAACAAAAGTTTCGAATTGTATTTTATCTCCGTTTCTTCTTGACAACAACAACTTTTGAGTGAGAAAAATTGTTTTGTTTTCTCTTTTTCTCTCTTCTTTTCTCTATTTTTCCTGATTTCTGATTCTTCCCGAAAGAATAATTCATCTGTGCTGATATCGATAAGCATTGAGAATCTATGAGAGAAAAGGAACAAACTTTTCCTGATTTCCGGGAGAAGAAAAAAGAAATGAGCTGTTTTTTTCTAGTTAACACTTGCTCTTTTTGTATGAGAGTTGACCTCGACAACTGTGATGAAATCTTTTTGCAAACATGAGAAAATCAAATTATTTCGAGGAAAGATCACCACCAAAAGTCACGAGATTTCAGTGGTTTTTCTCTCTTCCAAAAATCAATTTTATCAAAATGCAACTCTTTCAAAAAAAGAAACAAATTGAAAAAATAGAATTGTGCTTTGCACTCAACACCTGATTGCTGCACAGAACTGATCGAGTTTCATGGAGAAAGTTCTTTCGAACACAAATTATTGAGTAGCAGAGAGACAGATGTTCAGTACAAAGAAGAAAAAGTAGGTTGTTCTGGAAAGAGAAAAAGTTTTAAAGTAGAGCTCAGTATTATTTAGTTGGAGAGCTCTGGGCTAGAATCAGTTAGACATTTCTAGAAAAAAGAGTTAGCTCACGCATTCTCAGATTTTCCGAAGTTATAAAACTTCTGTACGGATTCTCAATAACTTAAAGAGAGATAGAAAGTCTTGAAACCTAGCCGGTTCAGCAACATGCAGCAGAGTTGAATGCCGTCCGAGGTAATTCTCTTATAGTGAGAATGACCATTTTCTGAGATATCCCATTTTTTAAAAATATAACATCTAGATCTCTAACGGCTCTTTTCGGCAATCTTTACTCGATCACTAATTCTCTTGCTCGAGTACGTTTCTTAAAATCCTCATCACAGCTTCCGGATTCGCATCAATTATATAAAATCATTGCTCCGAACATCCGGTTTCCCATTTTCTTTCCAATGACTTTCACTTCATTTGTTGTGAACAATAACAACAGAAAAAGAGAGTTCTGCAACCGACATTCTTTTCCGTTCTCCTTCTTCTCAACTCTCTTTTCTCTCTTTTTTCATTTATTCAGGTCAAATAGAATTAGAAATAAACATGTGACTATCTTGCGCAGTAAAAAAGAGCACAAAAAGAACTGATTGTTTTTCGAGGATTCTCCTTTTTTCTATCAAGATGATATTCTTCTTCTCTTCTAGTAACATATTGTCAATTGATCACAGATCATATTTATATGATGTCTGCGTGCCACGTGTAACATTTTTTCTTCCGAAGGACCCGTCATGTGTTGTCTTCTTCTTCTTCTTCTTCTTTTCATTCCAATCAACAATTGTTTTTCGGTCGTTTTTCTCTCTTTCAACTTCATCCCCCTCCTCTTTTACTCTTTTTTTATAATTCCTATTTTATCCAATTCTAAACTTTATATCTCCTCTTCCTGATTGCTCACTGGTCAACTGACCACCACCTGCTGACCGATTTCCCCTCATAAACAACACTTTTTGGCTCCTGACACATGCTCATTTTGTGAATAGCCGCTCCGTTTCTCTCTCCCATTGGGCCTTGCACTTTTGGGTATCTGTTTCTATAATCTGACTCGTTCTCTATCTTTTTCTTCCTCTTTTTTCTTAAATCCCTTGAGAAATTGGTCCCTTTCTCTACTCGTGATAACAAAAAAATGACGGATAGTCGGCACCAAAGAATAAGCTTTCTTGGTGTTTCGTAAAGCACTTCGTTCCGTTTTTTTCCATTTTTCTAGAAACTTCTTCTTTTTCCGATTCGAAGAAGAAGAAAACAAGTGAGAATGTTTTTGAAGTGAGTAGGCGTTTGACAGTGAAAATAGAAACATTTTATTCTATTTCTATTCCAGACAGGCACAAAGAATTTCAATCATATTAAAAAATGAAAATCAAAAACAAGATCGACCTTATCGAAAAGCTATAAAAAGGTGTTGTTTATCAAGGAAGGAGAATCATGAGATTTAGATTAATCTTCTGATTCCCTCGTTCAACCGGAACAAAAAGTTCTCGCTTCGTCTACTTTTCCTGGATTATTTTCCTTTTTTGAAACTGTTCATCTCCTTCTTTTTTCGACAGTAATTCTTTGTGACACTCTTCAAAATATTCGGATGTTCCGCACCACTGTTCAACCTAGATTCTTTGATTCTCCACGTGATTCTTCTTTTTGGAAAAACACGAAACTGCACTCACTTCTGCATTCAGCAAACTACGCAAATTCTGTTTTCAATTTTATCAAATTGTGCTGATATAGTAGTCGATTGATTTGTTTTCCAACTTTTGCAAACTGCTCACATTTTCACAATCTGACTTTGTTACACATCATTTCATCTTCGATAATAAGAATTTCTAGATCCGAAAAAATTCAGAGAAACGTACTGTTGTCCATTTCAAAGATCACACCTTTTCGGTCAAACTTGAAGAACAGTATCGAGGTACGGCGTCTTCAGAAGTTCTATTTTTATCTGAACCTTTCTCTTTGAACCATGATCTCTTCCTTATGATCCGTATCATCTTTTCTCGCGACCGTAACTTCTGAATCCCATTCTTCGTTGACTTTTTCTCGTTTTCTTTGAAAACCGTCGTCGGTCAAATCACACCCGATATGTACCCATGATGATCACCTCTTTTTCTTTTTCTTCTCTTCATTTCCGTTCCATTTTTCTTCTTTTTTTCTCACCTCCCAGATGTTTGTCGAAATCTGAATATTCATTTGTTTCTTTTTCTCTTTTTCTCTTTTTGAGACTGTCTTCTCTTGTTGTTATTCCGACCCGAATGGCCCTCCTCCTTCGTTTATTGTTTGTTTTTCGAAAGCCTGCTGCTCTTCATGTCTCATTTCGTTTTTCATAATCATGATGGGCGGTTGGCAACATATGATTTTCTCTCTTCTTCTTCCTCTTTGTTCTCCTTACTTTTATCCAGAAGACTCTCTTGTTGAGAATTCAAAAATCGAAGAAATATTTGTTCAATGCCCAAAAATGAATGTAATGTGCTTTCCGTCTTTGGGCTCGGAATGTTTACTTTTTCTCTTTATATGGTTGAAACTTGAGAACACTTTCTCTCTCTCTTTCTCCTTTTCCGCCGTCCTTTTTCTGATCCCTGTCCCTTGGCACGTACTCAAAATAGACACTTCATTGTGCATGACGTGGCTTTCATACATCTCTGATCTTTCGCTTTTTGGGAATTACCCACTCCGCAGATCGTACCGATTTTATGAAAACCCAGCGACACCCTAGGATACAGTAAGAAGGGAGCGTCTTTTTTTGAGATAGTGTTTTGAACTGAATGGAAAAGAAGAGAATGCCTCCGGGTGTATTCAAGGATTCCGTTCCATTTTCTTTGTAAAAACGAACTTTGGACGACTTGTTTTGACAGTGTGATGAACCAGAAAAAAGGAAAATCTACTCTGAAGAAAAGAGAAAAATTGAAATTTCCAGTTATCGAAAGCACCTAGATAGCTCCAAATCAGTTACCAGAGTTTATATGGTTCAAGCCAAAAGACCACCATGACTTTACTGAAACCCGAGCCGCCGAGACTTCAGAAGACTGCTCTTCTGGTCAGCGACCACCCGTTTCTTCTCCGCATTGTTTGACATTTCGTGCCCTTCGGACCTCTCTTCTTCTCAAAAAAACTAAGATTCGTATAGAAAGACGGGGGACCTGTCTTCTCCTTTCTTCTTTCTCATCCTTTTTGTGACTTCACTTCCTGGTTCTCTTCATTTCTCCCCTTCACTTATTCTTATCAATTGAGCAACAATCCATTTTCTTCTTTTCCCCAAATCGTTATCAACCATTTTATAGCGGGCCAGCCAACCACTTCATTGAATTATCAAACTTCGCCATTGTTTCGTCCTATAAATGAGGGGAGTACAAAAGAACTGTACGTGTTTGTCTCTCTCTATCTTCCTCTCGTTTCAAGACAATACCCCCAAGTTTTGTAGTCACGTCGGCGGCGGCGAGTCATTGAGCTTCGGTTCTTCTCTGGACTCTATTTCTGGCTCATGTCTTATCTTGTTTTTCTTCATTCTTCTCCTTCTTATTTCCCTTTCTTCTTTTGTGCCACGTCATAACTGTACGGTTTTAAAACGACTCGGAAATGCATATCAATGAGTGAAACTGTCTTGTTCGTCCTTCAAGTACATACCCCCTTGTCTCAGAATGTCGTTTAAAGTGTCGGTCATTGTCTCTTGTTTTTCTAGTTGTTTGATACGGTCATTTTCACATTCAACTTCTTTTTTTCTTGATCATTCGGTTCTGCCACGTCATCTAACCATATTCGACCAATACATTTTCTTACCGCTTTCTCCTTTTCGAAGTGTTACACGGACGCATCAAGAAGTAAGCGGAAAGAAAAACAAAATAGGGAGGAGTACAAAAATGTGTGAAAAGAGACAAATTAAGAAGATTAATTGTTGTAGTTTAGACAGTTGGAATGTCTTCATTCACAAATATTTCCTGTTATTTCAGCAGAACAAGACGAGAACTTCATTCGAGAATTGAACTAACAAGTGGGTATCCTGGGGAATAGAAGTTGAAGCATGCATTTTTTCGTTTAAACCTTTTCAAATGATCATAGAGGGGCAGTCTTGATAACGGAAAGTTAGAAAAATCATTAAAAATTTAGGAAACGCACGTAGTTTGCACAACAAGGAAGTTCTAGAAATCCATAGAAATTTGAATCGTGCCATTCTTTTGAGTGGTGTCGGATTGTATTCTAGGATTAGCTTTTCTTCGAAGATACGTCTGTTCTGTTAATTTTCATGGGAATTAGGTTGTCTTTAGGAGAAAACGCATTGTATGAGAGAGCTTCATTGCAATCATCCCAATTGGTTGACTTCGAAATTTTACTTGAGACTTCAGATGAAATTTTGTTGATGAAGGTTGACTATCGTTCGGTGATATGTTGTTGTCACGCGCTACAGAATGTTCTTGTGTTCATTAGCAAGAGAATCGGAATACGGCTTACACATTCAAGGTTACTTCTTTCCTTGAAAGCGAGTTGTATCCTTCAAAATATTTGGATACTTTTTGACGGTCAAACTACAAATACAAGTTTTTCTTTGATCCTATTCCCTAATACCACTTCTCCCCCAATATAGATCATCTCCAAAAGTGTATCCGTATCAAATTCAGATGAATGATTTCTCAAAAACGTCTCATGGTCTCATTCGATTTCTTCCAATTGCACCCATCACTTACAATATGTCATCTTTTTGTTATTCTCACTCCTCCTACCCGATCCATTTTCCTCCTGTCACTTATAGTACTCACCTCCTTTTTGACTTAAAAAAAGTTCTATTACGAGGTTAAAGGTGTCACAATTCGCCCTGGGGACACGTAGAGAAGCAACCAAAAGTGGGCGGAGCCTGTTCGCCCCAGAATGTCTGAGTCTCTTTCTCTCCGCCTCCATCTCCGTCTCTATCAGTATTATGGAAACAGGGGACTCGTCCAGTCGGATTCTCTCTTCTCTCGGTTTTCTTTCATCTCAAAATTCTCTAATTCTTTTTCATTGTGATCTTCTTCTTCTTCTCAATTTCACCTCATCAATCTCTTCAATTCAATCATTTGCAGAATGGATGATATAGCTGTTCCAATCGCATCTACTTCAGGCGGTGCTGACGATTCAGTCATTGCCTTCCAGTATCCATGGGCATTGAAAGTATGCCAGAGGTAAGAAGAGTTCCTTATTTTCAACTGAGTTGGCAGTGTCTTTTCGTGTCAGTTTCCACCTTTCCCCTCCTTATCGATGCACTCGACTTAAACCAAAATCAAACTGATTTCATTCTCCCGGGTCAGACTTTGTTTACTTCTCAGAAAGAGCGAAGCGCATGCTCTCGCTTTTTCCCTTTTCCTCAGTCCTTTTTTGAATTGTTTGTAGTTTGATTAGATAAGTATACTGTAACCAAGAATCAACAAAAGTCAGAAAATGACCGTAACCAAGGAGAGGGAAAGTGAAAGTAGTTGTTGACGAGATGACACGAAAAATGGTTACTGATAAAACAGTATTTCCCAGTAAAAGTTGGGTTGATAAGGAGGGAAAAAAGAATGGAGACAAGGTGTTATAGCATCAAAAACCATTAGAAGAGGACAAAAGATCGGAGGAGAAAAGATGGAATAAAGTCTGGAAAAGGGGGAGAGACAACAACAACAACATATATCCATCTGAATACAATTTGTTTATTTCCAAAGCTTCCAGACCAATCGAAGATGAATCTATCCTTCTAAATGTTTCACGACCGTTTTCAACTTCATACAAACATGTGCAATTCACATGGGCTCTTCGACTCACTGATGAATACGTTCTATCCAATAATGGTGAGTACATTTCCATTGTGTTTTATGTTTTTGTGGTCTCTGACAATCGTTTATTTTCAATCTATCCGTTTTGAATCTTTTTTGAAAACTGTACTTTGACCTACTCAAATTTCACCCAATCTTCGCCGAAATGTTATTTTTGGAGAGGCTTCTCTGAGATTCTGGTTATTTTGATACTATGACTCATTTGCTTTCTCTCACTTTTCTGAAACATGATTCCGAAGCTGGAACTGTGTGTAATAGACTCCAACTGTTCGTACTTGTTTGATCTTCGGACTCACTTTTACTCTGATGACGTCACAGTTCATCCCAAAGGACCCATCATATCAATAGGACAACAGTGGAGTCAGTTTTGAGTCGAAAGAAACAAAGACAGGTGTTACATTTTCATGTACCCATCTCCCTTCTATCTTTTCATCTTCTTTTCACAGTTGTCCATCTATCATTTCGTGCACTTTTGGGCGCGACGCTCCTTTTCTTCTTTTCACTTCTTCATTGATCACATGATTGACCCCTATATCTTCTCTTTCTCATCTCTCTTTTCTTCTCTTTTTTATCTCTTATCTTTCCATGATTATTTTTTTGTTTCCAGCCGCCGTCGACTCGAATCGCCACGTGCTTCTGCATCTCTACTACAAAGAGGGACCATGTCCCGAGGTGGCAGTGGAAGAAGTCCGAGCACAGATTCTTGATCCAGCAACCAACGAGACTCTATTTGCCGGACTTGCTCTCACACCAACCGAATTTTCACGGGGAAGCGGATGGCCGATCCACGTGGAACGGGAGAGAAGAGCTGAATTCACTGACTTCTTGCACAAAAGTGTTGATTCGAATCTGTTGATTGTTGTCGAGATTCGAATGAAGGAGTCATTATTCGAACCACTCAATTATCTTCCCGATGTTGAGACAGCATTCAGAAGTCAAAGAATCGAGAAGTCCGTTCACAAATTCGTCGATGACGTCATGAATGGCAAGATTCGGATTCCTGATTTGGAGCACGTCGACGAGAAGCAAGCCGACAAATTCTCCGTTCACCGACTGATTTTTATTTTCGGAGTTGACACAGTTTCACGGGAAATTTCTGAAAACGATCAACACAGTGAAATCTGTGAACAACTCGTGAGAAATGTAAGTGTGTTTTCCCACTTGAAATTCTGATTATTCAGCCGTATTGTTTTTTTGTGTGTGAAATCTGAAGCGCGGTGTGAAATGAGAAGAAGACAATCATATGGTATAAACATGTTTTTGTTCCAATATTTGGGAGCAAAAGCCATGCGCAAGCAGTCAGTCTAGAAAAAAGAAAAGAGAAAACATACTCACACAGATGGAACACATATGCGAGAAGGGGGAGGAAATTGGGATGGAGGAGGTCGGATTACGGAAATAAAAACAAAAAAAACAGAAAGAGAATGAGACAGTCGTGAAATATTACTGGCTGAGTTCTTATGAGTAAACAGCCATTTGGTGGAAACTGTATCAAGTTCTAGAAATGTTTTGTTGATCTTTGTTCTTTAGGAGACTTTAAGTTTTATCAATTTGTTATGAAATATAAATATACAAAAGTAATAATAACTGTAATAAGATACTCTCTTCTCGCATATCTGATTTCATCTGAAAATAGTAAACAGATCACAGAATACTGTCATTTTGCAAATTTACGGTTTCTTCTTGATTTCAGACATTCGCTCACATCTATTTCGAACGAGTTCTTTCTCGGGAAATCAAATATTTCGATGACTTCATAGCTCTCGTCGAAGGACTCACTTTCGCTCATCTTCCAGCACTCCGCAAAGAAGTTGAACGATTCATTTGCTCTGAAGTTATTCAGGTAATAAATATCTGCATGCCTAGTTTATGTTCAATGGAATATATTGTTTAGATTCAGGCTGACATGGATCCATCATTCGCCAAGAAACTTCTTCTTGTCTCGGAAAAATACAATTTGGAAGTGTTGAAAATGGTTATCAACGGATTCCTTGTTGATCAGATAATTGCAAATTCGAATCCACCGAAAGAACTCGTCAATATCACACATGAACTTGAACAGATGGCTCATGAAATGTAGGTCAACACGAGAAATGACCTCAAATCTCATGTATTTTTCAGTCGTGAAAACGAGAATATCGACAATCTTGTTGGAACAGTAGTCACTGATTTACAAGAATTGACACGTCGTGTTCGTCGGGTTTCTCTCTCTCATTCCCCATCACAGTCATCCCATAGCAGGTAAGGAAATTAAAAAGATGATGCAATCCTTGAAATATTGGGTTGAAGTGAAGAAGAAATACTTGTGCGATTCACATGAATCACAACGTCGCTTTTCTACTTGCAAACATCTTTCTTTTTTTGTTTTTTATCTTGCCTCTCGAGAAATCAAAGATTGATGGATCGTTTAATAGATATGGCACACTGATAAAACAACGTTTTGTCTTTCAATAATAAGGGAGAAGATTGAAATGGAGAATGGTAAAAATACTGATAAAGATTCAGTACAAAGGTGTCTTCTTTTAGAAAAAAAAAGAAAAAAAGTACAGTATCTTTTGCACACTTCGGTTCAATATTACATTGATAAGAATTGGGTCTGTAAAGTACTGTAGATACATTATCTAGCAATGTGAACACTCGGATATCAATTCCATGAATCTCGAACTATGAAACCTCTAATTCCAACCATTCATCTTTCAGTTCTCCACTGGCAACCCCAACCAATGGAAGTGGTTCTCCATCAGTTCCAGCTCCATTCGACTCGCCAACAAGTCGATTCAAAAGAGTTTCTCTTGCTTAATCACTCGGACTTTTCACGCGTGCATTAACACTCACACGTGTCTATATATAACGTGTAAATTGACCCACTTCTTCTCGTGTTTATCCCCCTCCGATTCAATTGTTTTCTTTGTGTTAAATTGCCTATTCACACTCGTAGACTTCATCTTCTCCCTTCTTTGTCATTTGGAGTAACTTATAGACTGCCGTGTTTTGTGTCCCTACCACCTCATACCATATTACCTCTTCCTCATCTTTTCCTTTTCTCTCCTCCAATCATTTTCTTGCATTTATTCGTTAGTTTGTCATCTTTCCCTCCACTTGTTACTCTTCAACTGCCTTCAGGTCACTCACATTGTGTAGTCTTTTGTACATAGGCCACAATTGGTAGGCTCACAATTCTCTCTCATTTTCCGACGACGACGTTTGATTTATCCTTTTGCAATTACTTTTATCCCCTCTTCTTCGCTCTTCTCGGTTCTTTTAAAATGCTTTTCTGTTCGGTTAGAATACTTCCTTTGGTTGTCATCCCCCATCCCATTGTAAAAAATGAAACTGATCCATATGGACATCATGAATTTTAAATTTCATCTGCAATACAATGACGTCGACACGAAAGAAACAAAGTGTGGATCCCACCCAAAAATAAGTTTATTACTAGAATAGAATACATCCAAATAAATACATAGAGTTCATCACATGGTCTTCAAATATTTGCAGTTATTTGGTGGTAACCTTATTTCGGTGCAAACGAGAAACATTCAGAAGAAATAATTAGGAAAGATGGTTTTTTAGTTTGAAAAATGAAATGATGTCATATGTTGGAGTGGAATGTTCCAGAAAAAATTGAAAGAGAAATTGTGATGTGATAGGTTGTAAAAAGAAAAATAATAATAGAAAGAAAAAAGAAAAGAACGAAAAATTAATGAAATAAGAGAAGAATATATTCTATCCGCATCCACCGCATCCACCGCAACCTCCACAACCACCGCATCCACCACAGGCTCCGCAGGCTCCACAAGCTCCACAGGCACCACATGCAGCTCCATCACAACCGACTCCGCACATTAGAAGAGGGGCGATTTCACAACCTCCTGAAAATTGATTATTTTATGTCAGGCTATTCGAATAAATCTAACCAAGTCCGTCCTGATCAGAGGATAAAAGTAATCGGTTGGTCGGTAGCTGTCTTCCGTATCCACATGCCAATGTCAATGGCCATTTGTGTGCTTGATGTCCAACAGATGTACTGTCGTTTCGTGATCGAACTTTATCTGGATTGCAGAGAACAAACAGTGTAGAGACACAGAATATACTGGCTATCTGTTCAGCTGTATTCGTTGATCGACATTCGATTCGTTTTCCCGGAAGACGTGCTTGAGCATCTGAAATTTCTTCTTTCTGAATTCAAAACTTTGCTCTTTTTGTTTTAGTGATCAATGTCCTCTATTTCAGAAATAATCGGGTCAAAATGTTTTAAGGATTCAAAGCTCACTACTCAAAACGATTATTTCTTAAGTACTATCGTAAAATACTTATAACATGTCTCACCTCCAATAAGGAATAGTGTTGATCCGTCGGCTGATGGAACTTCTAATTTCTGTACAGTATTCTTCAGAAGATTGAATGCGTCAACATGAAGACGTCCCGGATTTCCTGGCTTTGCTTTCTGTCCTTTCGTTGCTGACTGTTTCCGACAGAATCCAGACCATTTTCCTTTTATTATTGCATAGTCTCCTTCTTTATTCAGGATCACAAATGCTCTTTCTTCGGCATTTGAAAGATGTGGAAGGAACTAAAAGGAATACATTTTTAAGGAAATAACAACGAATAACTTACAGGTACCAGATTATTATCAAGCTGATCACGAGATGGTAAAGAGTCTGCTCCAATCAGATGAGCCATTGAAAGAAGACGTTGTTCCCGACCGTAAACCAATATCATTGAGAGAAGAAGAGGTGCTGAATGAATCACTTGAACTGTGTATTTTGTTCCATCTCGAGTATCAACCATACTGAAATTTTAAGTTATTAATTTTTCAAATCGTCAAATATCTACCTGTGAGATGCGATGTGTACTGTAGAGTTTGCATTCAAAGATCCACGATTCAATGATGCACACTGAGAAAGATAAGCAAGATGAGAGTCTGCAGATAACTGTCTTTCAACAAAATCTCCGACTAATAGTTGAAGTTCTCTATTCAAATTCACACTTGTTGTCACATTGACTTTTGCCGTGAATTCTGAATCTTTCGATGCTTTCAATTGTAGTTCTGCCACATTGTGAGCACTTTTTGAATTGCTCGGAGGAAGAAGTTGATCTAATGTTGCTTTTCCAATTAACTTGATTAGATCTTTCCGCTGAAGAAACATTTTATCGAAGATCTCCAATTCGACAATCAAGTCCTTTGCAGCTCGTCTTTCGAATGGAAACTTGACAATTGAAGCACATGTTGAACTCTCCGTTGGTTGCCATACAAGTGAAAATCCAGATTTTGTGACTTGTTTTTGGGAGAGATCCGCATTGAAAGTCGTCACTTTCTTGTTTCCGTAGCACAATTTAAGTCTTAATTGCTCTCTTTGAACCGGAATATCTTTGAGTGAAATTGATGGAACATGTATGTCTCCATAAGAAATACATGCCAAATCCTGAGATTCGAAACCCAGAAAAGCAGGTGCATTGTGCCCTCTGAACATGCATCCTCTTCTCCAAAATGGCTCATCGAAGTGAGTTGTCCATAACTTTTTAGTGAGAGCCTCTCCTTTCAGTAGTTTACTTCCTTTCGTTCTATCATTCACAGTGTCATCATGTTTCAAAAGAGAACCGAATATTGCTGTGCAATCCCTCAGATAACTGGATGGATGAACCTGAAAAACAAGTCATTCGTATGGCGTTTTAGGCACTTCCATCTATAATTTATGTAGTTGATGTCAAGAAAAAAAGAATGACTAGTCTCTTTTTTGTTTTTTGCCATCTCTCGGAATATAAAAATGGATACTTTCAAACGGAGAAACAAAGGATCAATTGTATCGAAATGAACCAAATCCCATTCTTTCATTCTTTTTGTTCTCAAATTAGTCCATTCTTTTGTTTCTTGTGTTGATCAACTACCTGATGTGTGTGCCAAATGATATCAAAATCATAGCAAGGTGTCAAGAATTGATCAGCATACGTTTGTTTGAGGAGAAGAAACTGTATATATCTTTTGACAGCATCCGAAAGAAACTTTGCTGAAGTGTAGTGTGGAAGTGAGACCTGAAAAGAATTGAGCAAATTGTTAGGTCCCTCAGAACGACAACTGGTCGGATAATCGTTGGATAATCGAACGATTGACACTTGGCAAACGGGGCGATAGAGATATTTTTGCGGAGCCGCGAGAAGAATCGGTGTCTGTCTGTGTGTGCTCCACTAAGACTTTATCGCATCAAAGTGATTGATGGATGCAGTGAAAAGAAAAGAGAAAAGAGAACGAGACAAGCTGCTAATTGGTCGATAAGTTATTTTAACACTGGTACGAAGTTTTGATTGATTATTTGTGAGGAATCGGAACACAAAACACATCTGAAGTGTGGAAAAGTGAGGGAAAAGGAAATGGCGTTTCAAAGAAATGAACCGGAAATACGAATTATTGGAAACGTTTTTATGAAAGAGTAACTTTGCAATATTCAAATTCCTCTGCAAAAAAGGAAATATATTATTTTCAGTGTTTCGAATGCAACGAATCAAAAAGGCTGTTAAAATAGTATTCTCTGTTTACACTCTGTATGTCTGAAAATGCTGTCGTCGTTAATTTTAGGCATGAGTTTGAGAATTGCATAGCAATGAAAAAGAGGTTTCGACCTCAACTACTTCTTTCTGTTTCCCGTTATTTCTGTGTGTTGCACAATTGATTTCAGGAATGAAAACTGAAAACTTTCGATCAAAATACTCACTTGATAATTGAAGTTTCTCTGTCTCTGAACAGCTCCAGCAATATCATAATTACACTTCGTCTTGTATGCAGTTGGCGGTGTCTGACTTGCCAAGAAATCGTAGGGTTCAGGACTACAGTAGGCATCCCATGCTCGTACACTGCTATCATATCTATAATTTGTTTCTCTTCTGATTCATCTCAATCGAATTTTTCATACCTTTTCTGAATCTCATCTGACGAAAGCAATTTGTGATCAATCACTTTTCCAACGAGCTTCTCGCAATCCTACAAATTGCCTTTATTTATATTCTCTTTCTCATTTTCTCATTTGTCTTCTTCTCCTTCTTTTTCTCATTTCTCATTTCCTAATCCGGCCAATTGGCGCCTCCACCATTCTGGAGATTCTTTTTTCTCCCCGCGGGTCAGAGCATTTTATGTTTATGTATAAACATAACAAGTGTCGCATTCTCTTTTTTGTGCCAAGGGCATCTGAATATGCCCCCAAGGGAAAGATGTCGTTGTCTCGAAGATGTTGGCAACTTTCGTGTGTTTTGCGCTCTCTATTTCAGCCAATCTCTTCCATTCTCCTCCCACTCATGCCTCTCTCTTTTATTCTGACATAAATAGAAGAAGAGCAAAAGAGGAAAAAGTCAGAGATGACCCCTTGCTCATTGAGCAGCATATATGTATATCCCATTGGAACCCCCAAAAGTACCAGTGAATCCATCTTTCCATGGCCTATACGTCTTCTACGAAAACAACACTTTGCTCTCGAGTGTCATCGTAATCCGTTCAGACGGACGTTTAACGAAAAAGTCAAGACAAGGCGAATGCCGAAAACAAAATTACCGCCCACCATCGCTGAAGCGGTACTCTTCTTCTCGTCAAGTTCATCATAAGAATCATCAATTTTTAGCTGTTTATTATTCTCAATTGTTGTCTAAAATAACTAAATTACTCAATAAAATCCAATGTGTACTGTCTTTCAACCAATTAACTCAATTCCAGGTACCCGTGGGGATGTTTCACAAACATATTTTCTACGATACAATGCTGGCTTTTTTTTTCAGATTTTCCAAAATTCCCTTAAAAACCGAATGATTAGTTTTGCAGCCCACACGTACACATATACAAAACCCTCTTCTCACCGTCAAGTCTCATTTTTCAATGTCATACAAATCTGAGTCTCTTGACTTTTGTCCACTCTCTTGACATCTTTTTTTTGATATGTGATACTTGACGCATTTTTGAGATGCCTCCTTCTGAAGGAGGCAGGGGAGAAAAGGTTCCGGAAATGAGAAAATCCGTGTATTTTTAACTAACGAACCTCTTGATAATGAATTGGACTCAACATATGAGTATGCCAAACCCAGTGAACATCAAGCGGAGGAATTACGTTGAGATCGGGATGAGCCGCCTGAAAAAACGATATTTTAATCCAGATGGGCCGAGTTTAAAAAGAGAATTTGAACGCTTGTTAAAGTTTTTAACTTTAACTCAATTTCAGATTTATTTTTAGATGGGATCACTCTGAAAACGTTCAACGTATCCCAAATTACCACGTTTCCGTTCCCTTTTCTTTTTTACATATATAGACCAAAACTGAATATCGTGTTAATTTGAAGTTAATATGTTATGCATAGCATTGTCTCGGAATGATCTGTTGTTAGTTGAAAAGTTGGTGGAGTATTCCATGTTCATGGAAACACGATGTCGTTAATTTGGTTAATTGTCAGTACCTGCATTGGCAACCAGAATGTTTCATATCTTCTGAGTGCATGATTCACAACATCTGGCTCATAAAGCAATGGAGCTTTCCGATCGATCATTCGTAGAAAGTTGGCCTCCCTCTGAAAATAAAATAGAGAAACTCAATATTTTCATTTGTAGAATGTTTGCAGTGAAACCTCACACTTCCAGGTTTCCATCCCTCTTCCCACTGACCTTTTCTTATGATTTGTGGTGCGCGTCGCCCATTTTGTGGCGCCCTCATTTCTCAGAATAGCCTCATAAATTTTCTGGTTTTTCATTTCATTCGTCGAGCTTCGACTCAATTGAGCAACGAAATCGAGAGCAGGAAAACATGAGGAGATAGAAAAAACGAAAGGGAGAAATAGAACGAAGTTTAGTGGGGCCATAAAATTGAAGGGCAGACTTATTGAATGCACACGAAACCAGTCGGAGATGAGTCAAAACGAATACATTTGAATTGAAATTGCCATCAAACTTGACGTTCTTTTTTTTACGAATTAATCGGAAATGAAACCAACTGAAGTCAGGATATTGAAAACAATTAAACTGCGAATCGAAAAGAAAATGAAGCCTCGTTTCCTCCGGATGTTCTAATTGAATTCAGATACTGTAACTCTCTTTCTTTTTGATCATTGAACATGAAATATAAAGTTGGGTTGAACTCGTAACCCTCATTTTCCCTATCCTCCATATTTGTCGCCTTGGCGCGACAAAAGAGGCGCCAACTGAATTCTTGATTGAGTCGACCGTCTGGATTCTCTTCCTTTCCCATACTCGTCTTTCCAACCGAATTAGACTCAACGGACTCGTCGCCGTTGGTTTTTTGTGCACAATGTGCAACTGCTTCGGCAGTCAAAAAAGGGAGGGATGAGACGAAAATTTCACTTTCGTTTCGGAAAGAATGAAAGAGAACATGAGTTCGATTAAGTTTTGGTACAAAATGAAGACAAGTGGACGATTGAAAGAGAGCAAGAGAAATACTTTGGTGGAATAGAATTGAGAAGAGGAAATGTAGTGATTGAAGGAGAGATGTACGAAAAGAGTTTTGGTCAATGAACAAGTATGCTCGATTGAACTAATCGTTCGAAACTGGATAAGTACTTTTTTGATTATTCAGAATGTTCAGACTTCCGAAGGCAGAAATACTGAATCAATCATGGAATTTATAGCTTTTTGCTTTATGAATTACCAAGACTTTTTGATAAGCCCCTTTCTATTCCAGAATTACGAATCACCGAGCTATTATTTTCGGATTCTCGAAGTATTTGTGAGCAACGGAAGTTATCAACCCACGCATTCGTTTTCTTCATTTCAACATAAAAATTACCTGAGCTGCAACCACCAAATCGACTGTAATCGCCGCTGACATTTGCGCGGGCGTTGATCTTAATGTGGCCGCCGTCGCATATTCTGGAGGTGACGCTGCTGATGTTCCTGAACCACTTGGAGGGCTTGTTGTATCCATTTCATCGTGTTGCAATGACATTGTTCCGTTCCTTGTCATCGTTTTGTGATGATCTTCGGATGGTTCAACTCGGTCACCACGACCACGAGTTGTTGGATACGGGAATATTTTGGATGATGGTTTGTTGAAAGTGAAAAGAAGAAGAAGTAGCAGGAGAAGAAGACGATGAACTCTGGAATTACGTGGTGCCGTTTTCCCAAGAGCACGATAATCGGATTTGGAAGATAGAAAAAAGTGAAGAAGAAAAAGGAAAGAAAAGGAATGGAAAGAAGAAAAAGAAAGGGTAAAAAAGAGTGGGAGTCAAAGGAACAAAAAACTAAATTGAGTGGAGAAAGACACTCGTTTTCTCTTGCATTATTTAGAATAAAAGTTTCAAAAAAAGTGAATTGAAGGGGGGTAAAAAGAAAAGAAAAAGAGATTCTCTCACAGAGCACACAACACGAATTGATATCAATTGGGGGTGAGAAGAACAGAAGTGACGGAGGGTCCCTTCGGCCGGGAAGCTTTTGAGTGTGAAGAAGAAAAGAAGAAGAAAAAGGAGAAGAAGGGAAGAAGAATCCAAGAGAGAAAGAGTGAAAAGAGGAAGAGAAGGAGGGACCACGCAGATGCACACGAGCGGAAAACGAGAAAATGGCGAAGAGGCGCAGGACGCCGCGGTCCTTCGAAAGAAAGCTCCGCCCCGGACATCAGGATGGAAAAAGAGAAAACGAGCAGTTATGGAGGTGCCAAGAGACAGGTGAGTCAGGAAAAAAGAAATATGGATTTTGAAATAATTGAATGCATTTGGGAATAACATAAAAATTGAGAAAGAGATTATGAAATACGGTAGATTTATGGGTTCGCTAGAAGAGATATAATTGGAATGGATACGGTAGACTTTCATGGGTTGTAAAATGGAAGATTTTGTTTGAATATAAAATATAAAAGAAAAAATAAAGGATAATTTTTCAGGGAATGACAGCGAAATAACTGGAAAGAAGAATTCAAAAGTTCTTGAAGAAGAAGAAGAAGCTATTACGGATAACTACTTTTAGTTTTATCGGCTTATTTCATTGCTGGAAACTAGAAAACTTATGATTAAAATGAGTGCATGTATACGGTTTTGTACTTCTCTGATACAGAATGACAAGAAATCAAGAGAGGTGGAGAATTAGAATCCAAAAACGGTATTTTCTGATAAATGTTCATTGTCTCCAGACTATTGAGAAACAGATGATGGTCTTCAAATTGATATTGTAATATTTCTTCTAGTTCAATTACTTTCATTTAAAAAAAACCATTCAGTGGACCTCAGATTTAATAGAGAAGAGTAAGTTCTTCGATCTCTTCTTAATTGACGTCTGATATTTCCGAGACTCTCACGGCCACACATACTTTTTTCTAGTTCATTTTTAGTTTGAATCTTGGAATTTTCTTGCATTCATTTGTGAAAAAGAAGAGTCTTTAGTCGAAAGGTTTAGCTTATATTCTTAAGTCAGAATCTCGAAAGACGTGTCATGATTTGTGTGCATTGAGGTGCCATGTGACAGGTTTGAAACCTTCAAGTGGCCCATTCCAAGTCTTTCTAATGGGTTTCAAGTGCCATCTCACACTGGGAACCTTTTCTTTTCTTTTACTAACATTCCTCTTTTTTCATTACAGTCAAGACCTGAAGAGTAATAAAGTCGAAATGTGGAGGAAATGAAGAAACTGAAAAAACGAAAATTCAATTTTAAAAATCTTACGGCTTTCTGTCAAAATGAAAAACGAGATTTTGAAGGTTTGATGTGACAGTTTTATGAGTTCTTCCTACACAAAATATATGAGAGACCTTCTCGTTCGACTCTTTTTTTGGTGGAATTTTGGTAGGGATCTTTCAAGTTTTTTTTCGTTTTTTTTGCTCCGAGAGGGAGAAAGAAAAATTGATTCGAGCAGCGAAATTTACATTTATAGAGGAGAGAACGGAGAAAAGTGAAAAGGGAATTGAATTCATCTTTGATAAAATCAATGAAAACAAACTGAATTGATATAAATCTCATGATTTCATCGGTTTGAAATTGATATCATATCAGAAAGACGGGTGTTCCCGTTCTCTACTTTTCTTGACATCATTTGAAGTTACCGTTGAATATTTGTTTCTCTTACTCTCATTAACTGATGTTTATTTTGCCTCAAGTGATTTTCATAGCATTGTTGTATTACTAATAGTAAGGGAAAAATAGGTTATTTTGTTTAATGCCTTTGACACTGTAACTTATGGACTTAAAATTGAAAATTCTAGAGATGATGGAAGTCTAGAGAGATTTTTATGTTTTGCAGATTTGCAGGACAGATTCGCAGAACAAAAGAAATGGATTTTGTGAATTGTTCGGAGAATTAGAGAAAAAGAGTTGAAGCGAATTTTAATAGAGGTATGGGAGACCGTGAGGCTGAATACATAGATTACACGTCTCTTGAAGTGGAAAAAGTCGCACGATGAAACTGTTGTTGATCTATTTTTGATGACTAATTAGTACTTGAACTTCCACTATCATTATGATTATATTTTCTTTTTTCCAGAAATCGAAAGTTATTCAAATATTGTTTTCCAGGATGGCTGCGCCGGATATCTACTGTAGTATTATTAAAGATGGAATTAATTCTCTTCAATAATTCCCTAACATATACAGTAATCGTTGAACCGGAAACTATTGAAATTCTTGAAAACATCGTTCGCTTTACGTATTAGGCTGTTCAAATCAATCAGGAATCAAATTTATCGATGGCATTCGAAACGAACGAACAAGATCACACTTTAAAAGTCACGGAAAGTTTTCAGTACCCCTCAACGTGACCAAAACGTGGTCGTAGAACAACGTGAACTAATCCTTTTTCCTGTCTGACCACACAATGAATCTTTGTATAAAAGGACCCGCCAAACAATCATTAATCAGTTATTATTCAAAAATCCTTGTTGGGCAAAATCGACATTTCTGTCATTCTTATACAAGCGAACTATGGATTTTCTCAAGTCAATGGTCACTCCTTACCTGTATGTCTATATATCTACTGATTAATTTCAGAAACTGAGAAAAAAAAGCAATTCGAAAGATGCAACGAAAAACAAAAAACAACAGGAAAATTCGACAAAAGTGGTACCAATTTCAGTTTACTCCACTAGATTATTTCATGTATTAATTTTAAGAAAAAGAAGGGAACCGCTGATAAAAACAAAAGTATGAGATCAACGAAAAATCGGAAAGGAAAAAATAACAAAACGCAGAAGAGTAAAAGAGAGAGAAGAAGTATGTAGGGAAGAGAGAAGATGTAATAGATATAATTTCATTTACAGATTCTCCGAATATGGAAAATGCTAATCTTGCAATTAATATTTTTGATCAAGATACATTTTCATTTCGAATCGAAACGTGCATTCATCCGGAACCATCCAATCATTCAGTTCTTCAGACACAGGCATTTGAGAGTTTTGCAGCGGTGAGAAACCAATCAATCACCTAATTTGACAATTAGTCGACTAGAATTTTAAAACTGTTCCTGCTTGAGAGTGAATACGTTGATTCATTCCTTCTTTGTAGAGTATACTGTCATCTGGAGTAGATGGACTGATCAAAGAGTATACCGAAACACTTCTTCCATTCGTTCCAGTTGGGTATTTCGAGAGGAAAATATTCGATCAGAATACAGAATTAAAGAAGAATCGATACAAAGGTAACAATCAACAAACATCAATTCGATGATCAGTTGATTTTTCTAGATGTGGTTTGCAATGACAAGACACGTGTCATTTTGAACGATGGACGTCCTGGAGACTATATTCATGCAAACTATCTGAAAGGATCAAAACCGTTGTATATTCTGACACAAGGACCGCTCAAAGACAGTCAAATGGATATGTGGAGAATGATTATTCAAGAAGGAGTTGCTGCGATTTGTATGCTTTGTGAACTTGTCGAGCACGGGAGGCCGAAATGTGAACCGTACTTTCCGGATGCTGAAGGACAATCGATTACTTTCGGAGAGATTACTGTAACATGTACAGAGTATACACTTCCAGATGTACATACACAATTGAAAGCGTTGACAGTTGTTGATAAGAAGACTGGAAAGTCTCATAAATTGAATCATTACAAGATTGTCACGTGGTAATTGTTGATTCGTGGATAGACAGACACACAGAAAGACATTTTCAGGCCAGATAAAACAATTCCATTGTCCAATTTGAGTGTTCTTCGTACCCATCGAATTCTTCGAAAAATGAATGGTCCAGTTGTTGTTCATTGCTCTGCAGGAGTTGGGCGAACTGGAACATTTGCAGCAATCGAAGTGGGAGTACAGTGTCTTTTGAATGGCAAAACATTCAGGCCAGTGGACTTGGTGAAGGCTGTGAGACGTTAGTTGTCAAGTTGTCACGTCTATAAATAAGTACACTCGTTTCAGATTGTCGTCTCCATAGTGTTCAAATGGATACTCAATATCTGATGCTTGTTGAGGCTATTCTGGATACTGGAGTTGCCTTTAAATACATTGAAGATTCAAAACTGTTGGAAGCTATAGAAACTTATAAAAAACAGACCGCTGATTACGTCGAAGCACATCCACCTCCTATTGATATGGTCAAAACACCTGTCAAAAAGGAAAAAGAGACTGAAGAAAAAGAGGCTCCAGCTCCTCCACAGATTCAACCGCAGTGTCCTGCACCAACTAACACCATCTATCCGCTTTTGTCAAATCCAATTGGTCCACCACCAGGCAATCCTCCTTCTCCTTCTCCAGCTCCGACTCCGATGTCTCCAATGGTTCCGATGAAAGTTCAAGCCCCTCCTGCTGCAAGATCTCCCAATCCGGTACCTGTTCAATATCCTCTTCCTGCGGATCCACAGCTCCCACCTCCCGTACAACCACAACCAATGCCACAAAATGTTCCGAAAATATACATTGCACCGCCTCCTCTTCCCCAATTGTCTCCGGGTGGACCACAAGGAGCGCAGCCAACAGGTCAATCTGTGCATATGAGTGTTATTGGGGTATCTGTTAGTTCAAAATGGTTGTCTTAAATTTGTCTTTTTTTTCAGCTGCCGCAGCCACCAAGTTCCAACCCCGGAAACAACAGCCAGTACCTTTGAAAACGAACGCAAAAAAATAGAACTGAAAGATTTGAGTCAAATGAACATTTTTGCATCAGAACCAGTTTTTTCTAATGCTCTAAACACTCATTGATAGTTCATGTTTTAATGATGTTCTAATGTGTTCTGGCACCCGAATGTCTGGTTACAATGAAGTTTGCAACTTTAGAAACTTCCCCGAAACCAGAAAAAAACCAGTTTCCTTTATCTCCTCCTCAACTGAAAAACTTCCTAACCTCCCGCCCGAAAACCGGTTCATATTCTCTAAGAACAGGAGAAAACGCAATGAAAAGATAAGGAAAAGCCAAGTCATGGCTATTCGAGAAGGAGAATCGAGGTCAGAGATGACGAGATACCGGTACCGCCCATTTGAGAGACGAAAAAGACTGGATAAGTGTCGGGTGTCCTTTAACGGTTTTCAATTTCATTCGTTTACTCATTTTCTAATTTTCTTTCTGATCACCAATTACGATGATTCGAGGAACACATATTGCTACAGTAATCATTTTTGTAGCTGGTTTGAAAGCACAAGAGTTGGGTGAGTTCATGATTTTGTATAAATTTAAGAAGCGATTTTCGAAGACATAGCAATTTTCAATGCATTTTTCTTTAGCGCGTGCTCGCAATGATTATTCTGAACTGAACCCTTTTAGGCACCTCGTCGTGGCCACAATTTCAGATAATTGGAAATCAACTAGAAACGTCTGAAAAGTGGCATAGATTTGGAGTTCTAGGTACTTTTGTGTAACCCAATGTGTGATACTCACTGATCTTACATGCTTATCAATCAGTTTCGCTTACCTTAGTACATAATTCTCACTTTAGAAATAATAGTTTTCAGCTGAAACCCGAGAGTATGCCTGTACTCGTCAATCCTCCAGATCTTCAAAATCAGAGTGTATGCTGCGATTTGGAGAGCTATCAGCAATAAATGACAATGGGTGTTTCATGGTTAGCACTATTTTCATATAATATTTTGATTCTCTCCAACTGGATTTTCAGCATTTCGACTCGGAAAAGAAAGAATCGGTTGAGTTGTGTCCACTTCAATGTCAACGGTTTAATGAAGCAACTATTTTGAAGGTAATTTTTGAAAACTGGAGTCTATGAATGAACACTTTTTCTAGTCTTCTGACTCTCTCATCTGCTCTCCTGGTGTCGCTGTAGGCGTTGAACGACGTCAAAGTGATTGGTTTATGTGGAGAAGTGGAGCATGTAAATCGAGTGACGTCATCTTCCAAATTGAGTGTTCCACAAACCAGTGAGTTGAAGGAATAAAGCATTTTTAGACAATAAGAAACCCTTCCGATTTCAGAATGAAAGAAGAAGAACAATTGGTGGAAGTGGTTGAAGAAGTTCAACCAATGGAGGAGGAACTTCCAACATTAAAGTTAGAAACTGATAATGGAATTGGAGAGGATATGGATAGGTGAGTAAGAATAATGAAGCATTTAAATGTTCTTATTCAATTTTTGAGTTTAGAATGACTTCTTCCATCGAAGACATCACCTCTGGAACTGAGAAAATCGAAGAATCCACTACTATCCGTGCCGAATCTTCCCTACCAGAAGCTGGTGAACAGGAAGATGATCTTCCAGAAAAAGTAGATACACTCCTCGGATTCCTGTTCCCATCCTACCGTAAGAAAGCTCTCAGTCAATAATGTTTTCCGATTCAATAGTAATAATTCTGAATAATTGAATATGTACAAATTGCTGCCTGATTAATAATATATTTATTGTTTAAAAAACGAGTTATCACCGATTTTCATTAGAAAAATACTTGATTTTTGTTTATTTCCATCTCTCATTTTCTTCCGGAAAAGAGTAAGTCGTTGTACGGTAGAAGAACACTTCGACGGCTGTTGAATGGGATTGCTCCAATGTCGAAACTACTGTAGAATGTCGGTGGGAACGCAGTGTATTTACGTTTGCGGATCTGAATAAACTAATGAAATCACGGAATTTCGAACTCCGAAAGTTATCTCCCAATGAAGTTTATTCTGTGAACTAACCTGTCTAAAAGAGGTTGGTTTCTTCCAACCAGCCAACTTCTGACTGTACATTCTATTCTTCAGAGAAGAATAACTGTCTTGGAGTAGCAGTTTCACCGGATCACTGAAAATGAACAAAATCAGTTTGAACTTTGTTTTTTGATAGATTACCTCACAAATCCAACTCGTTCGAATCGTGCTTCTGCAGTGTGGAAAATGAAGAAAATTGCAAAAACTGTCGTAATGATTAGATTGATTCGTCGCATTATTATTGCTGCAAATTACGAATCTCAGAGTGAAAAAGTCAGCAACTCAAGATTTAAATAGAAGGAGGAGAACGATTGAACAATCGTAAAGCGAAGCAACGAAAAAGGAGAAAATCGGAAATGGGATGACAGAAAGAAAATGGGAAAAGGTGACAAATTATAGGGGACGAAATTGGGAGAAAAGGTGGATGGGTCAAGAAGAAACTGATGTTTTTTCTAGTCTATATGTAAATTGGGAGAGCCTTGATTGGATGACGTGATTGCAAAGACTGAAAAATTAAGAGCCAGGATGCCCACTAGGAGGGAAGACCATGAAATGTATCTGAGAAATATTACTTTGTGGAATCATAATTCCAAAAAAAAAAATGCTCCTCGTTCTCTAGTTTTACGGAGAGGGTAGAAAGGGGACAAATCAATTGTTTCTGCTTGGTCGCCTCTCTTTCTTCTATTGTTTTCAGTGTTATTGGATCTGGAAATACGAAGAAATTGTGCATAAATCACGTCATTCTCGTTAGTCACAGCTTTATTTGAAAATCGACGTTTGACCCGAAAAAGGGCAAAAATTGAATAGTTGCTATGAACTTGATGTGAAGTTCATGTGACACCGTCTATAGAAAAAGTATGAATTCAAGTATTCTCAAACAGGCCAAGAAGAGGCAAATCTCGCTTCGTCAGAGGGAATTCAGATTGATTTAAAAATACCACTAAGCTCACGTGGATCCTACCTTGTTCGGAAGCCCGCCCACTTTCTTTTCGGAGTGGTCACTGATCCGTTACTACCAATTTGTCTAGAATTGACGAACAAAAAAGAAAAGTAATACAAACAAAGACATTTTTATGTCCTCAGGTTGGTTGAAAGGTTTTGAAATATTCTCATGGGACAGATATAACATTTATGTTTTCACCTTCTTTTGTGCTTTTAGAAATTAAAAAAAAAGTGAGTTGTGTTAAGGAGACAAAGTTAAAAGGTTACCGAGCAAATCGGATAAAAACTTTAACATCGTATAAAAATAGATTTCCAGAAATACCCATTTTTCTCTGACCAGAATCCACTAGACTCCTCAAAAGACGTCAGTTCGAGAACAAACTAATCTAACCTAATAAAAGCGATATAGTGATGTGGGACCACCTTCTCAACAACAAACTTCTTTAGTGTTGTTGTTGGAAAAAATAGTAGTGACTCGAGTGGGTGGTCAAATTAATTCTGTCCCGATCCTCCCAACTTTTGTTTTGGTCACTCGTTTAGTGGGTTTTCAGCAGGAGAGCTGACAACGTGAATACAGAAATGGAATAGAACTTTCTACAAGAACCATGAGATCTTTTCATGATATCAGAATAAACATCAAGACTAGATTATTTTATGTTTCTCGGAGACTTATTTGGACTACGCTTGTCGTGAAACATTAATCAATCAAAAGGGGGATTAGTAAGGTTTTAATGAAAAATAAACCAGGTGATGTTGATTAATTTGTATATAGAAGTATAGGAAATTAATGCCTTTGGCAATCTCTCGATATTCATAAAGTAGCTGATCAACAAGATCAAACGGGAGTCACTCGAAGCTCTTTCTTTTTGTAAAAGCAGGATTTTTTTAAAAGAAATTTCATAGACTCGTAGATTTCAAAAACCAAATGTTATAGTATTCTATCAAATGGAACACCTGATTCGGAGAAAGACAACAATAATGGTGCTCCGTAAGTCTTCAAAAAGAGATGATGGAGAATAAATGAAATCTATCTATTCTCTCGAGGGACATCTGCATCCGCCATGTCTGGTCGTGCCTACTATTTTCAGAACCACCAGGCGAAAGTTTGACGTATTTTTTAGAGAAGGGTGGAATATTTGATAAGGTTCTTTGAAATGAAAACGCCATTCAGAAATGTGATACGTTTTTGGAAGTTTCTGGAAGTTTCTTTGGGAGGTGAATGCTGTATTTTGAGAGAAGGGCAGCTGAAAATGAGAGAAATGGAGCTAAAACAAAGTTTCATGAATTTTCGATTTGTTGTTAAAGAAAAACGAGAAAATGAGGAAATCTGGAGAAGGAACAAGAATCGCAAAATAGGAAAAATAAGCATTTTCTAGATCCTTATTTGAAGATTTGAAGTAGTCGATCACGGATCATCTGTATTTTCATGTTCGAAAAACTTAGAAATCTAGGATGTGCCGGAGAACGGAAATCCCAGAACAAATCTCGAGAAACCTGAAAATAATGAAAAATGAGAAACAAATTGTGGAAAACGGAGCGGCTCAGTTTCCGGGAATCTGCAGAACGATACAGTCCTTCTGTGCACAGAACTCTCCGAGCGGAGATGCTCAAAAGCTCAAAAGCCGCGGAGCTTTTGAGCTCCACTTGAGGTTTTCCGCGTGCTTTCCGACCGTATCCGATTTCTTTTTTCACCTTGTTTTCTTCTACGTCCTTCTATTTTTTGATACACATATCCACTTGAAAATTTGACTTTTCTGATTAGCTTTTTTACGCTAGTTTTCAAGAAATCCTGGAAAGTTTAAGCCAAGTTACCGTATGTTTTCTCCAGAATGTCTGGGTCTCTATTTCTTCAGTGCTCTCTAGTCGACAAGTCGGAGAGTGTGTCAACATCGTAACTGACGAGCTTTTCGGTATCTCGGAACGCGTCAACCCGAATTTTCTAGATCTAAACTTTTCATCTGTTCTTTATTCTTCTTCTTTTTATTCGTTTTTCAATAAGGGCCGAGTAAAGTAATCATGTCAGATGCTCTATCTGCTCGTGGAATACCAAAAAGTGATCTGATTGTAAGTGAAATTCTTTGAAGTATGGTAATGAAGATGTGATTGTTTTTCCAGGAGGACGTCGAATCATGGCTTGCAAAAGAAAAGTTATCGATCGAAGAAGCAGAAGTAGTTCTTCGTGAAAAATACGGGAAATACAAGTACGTCGAATCGAGTATGACTGCACAAAAACAACGAATGGCGGAAAAGATTCCGGAATTCGAGAACAGTTTGAGCATCATTGACACTTTGATAGCAAAAAGAGCCGCCAATGAATCATTTGAGACGACATTCTTACTTTCCGATGATGTCTACACCAAAGCAACCGTTCAAAAACCAGAAACTGTAAGATAATTTTATCCGAATTCTTCCAAACTCAGTTTTTCCCAGGTTTCTATATGGCTCGGTGCAAATGTAATGGTTGAGTACGATTTGGAATCTGCCAAAAAGCTGTTGGACAAGAATCGTGGATCTGTCCAGAAAGTAGTAGATGAGTTGACCAGCGAATTGGCATACATTAAGGACCAAATCACAACAACGGAAGTGAATATGTCCCATATCGTCAACTATGGTGTCAATAAGCGTCGTCTGGCTTCTGCTAAATAATTTCAGTATTTTTGTGAATTTCAGTAAAATGCCAAAATCCTCAAGATATTTAAAAAAGTTTTTCATATTTTCTTCAAGAACATCAGTTCTCACCCGACATTTTCCTGCTTCCCATATTTTTGTTGACCGCTCTCCATTTAAAATCTCGATCTTCCAATGTTTTTACTTTTTCAAGAATCAAAATATTCATAAAAATTTGAACGCTCGAAAGAAATATAACAATAAATCAACAAAGTGAAAAAGAACAATTATTATTCCAGAACAGGTAGAAGTGTAGCGTGAGTCAGGTATCCAGTGTGAGTTGGCTGGGAATATGGATATACGATGGCAGTCGATACACGTTCAGTGCTGAAAATTCGAAGTATAGAGTTTTCAGGAAATCTATATTTCGATTAAAATGAATGGAATAGAACGTACTTCTCTACCAGTTCTCCGTCTGCGTTCCTTTTTCTTTCTTTTGGATACGCATCTCCAATCTCTTCGAATTCTTCTAAACTCTGACGATGTTGAGTCACAATCTTTTTCTGTTCCGGTACCAATTCAATCGTTTCGATTGAGATAAAACCGGCAGATGACATTGCCAAGCAAGCTCGTTGTACTTGTTCGAGACATGGACTGAACGAGACAAGACGACCACCGCGAACTCGGGAAATAGACTTAGCAGCGAATGGGATAGCTTCCCATGGAGCTGGAACATCCAAGAAGACACCGTCAGCTGAATTCTCAACATGAAATCCAGAAGTGCACACGTTGCGGACGACGGCAGTTGTGACAGAGGACAGACCATGGGTCTGAAAGAACGAGGTTTGCAATCTACTGATATTCTTCTTGTATCGAAAATGTTTTTAAACAAATTTCCAGACTTGTGAATCAAGCGTGACTTTTTGTCTGGGCATATTGGTTCAACAAAATATTAATGCTTCGTTCTTACCTGGAATTCTTCCTGAACTTTACTTGTTCTTGTCTCATCAATATCATGCGTGTATAGATGCCCACTCGGAGCAACTGTCAAAGCAATGGCATGAGAGAGTGATCCACTTCCAGTACCCGATTCGCAAATCACCTAGAAATAAAATGATATGAATTAAGTTAGCTATGAGTCTCTTCCAACATAACACGCTGTTTATTAGAATGCATTACTTACCGATCCAGGTTTCGCATCCAACAACGACAAAATCTGTGCGCAGTCAGCTGTGTACAAAATTTGAGTTCTACGTGGCAGTGACCGTGTCCAAAGATCCGATGTCGGGCGGAGAATATAGACGTATCCAGCAGTGGCCGATAGACGTTGACCCCATCTAGAAAGATTCTGGTTTCTTGCAGGATCTTCAGAAAACTTGAAACTCATATCGGATCGTTTCGACACACGAACTCTAATTTTTTATTTGAAACCGTAGATATGAATTTTTACGAGGTTATGTCAGTCATGAGATGAAGATATTTTCCCGATTTCTCACTTTTTTCCAATAATGAATTCATGTCTCAGAGCTCCATATTTCATCATGAGTGTCTGTCCTCTTTTAACGACAGTAGGTACCATTTGTCCATATGTGACATACACGATGACGGTGTCCCCTTCACGAATTCGTTCTTCATACGACATGAATGATGGTTCCACTGTCATTCTAACCACTGAAAAATTTGAAGAGAAAGGGTGAAAGAAAGCGAAGATGGTGATAAACACAAAAACGAGGAAAGATAAAAACTCTGAAGGTTACACAATTAGGAAAATATTAAAAGAATTGCAGTAGTAGTAATTCTGAAAATGGCAAGATTTATATACTGGAAAAAAAAACTCGGTAATACTAAATGAAAATAAATAAATCTACAAAAGAATGTATCAATCAAAGAAATTTGACGCCTTCGTTGTCTCCACCAATATTCATCAACTGTGCACGACGCTGCTCTTCAAGACATGCCAACGCCTTCATTAAAATTTCTCGTTCCAAATTGTGGAAAGCTGAAAAAAAGTGTGGTAATTTTTTGAACTACTGATTTCTAATTTTGAAAAGAACATTTGCAAAAATTCCGGAGAAGAACTTACACTCATTAGTAGTGTCATCACCGTGAGTGATTTCATAAAGTGTTAAAGGTGTGTTGAGGAAAGCGTTCTCCACTGCCCATTGATATATCATACTGGCCCAAACATCCGGTCGACGCCAAAATATATGGAAACGAGTTCGGCCATTGTCGGTGAATTCAATAAGTTCTGAAAGTTTTTTTTCAGGAAAATGAAGAATTATTTTTTCAATGTCCACAAACATCCAGCGTCTTGCCTTTGTTTCGCCTAAACTTTTTCGTCATCAAAAAAAACTTTTAGGTTTTTTCTCCGCCGAAAAAAATCAATAGGCTTTTTCTATACTGGCGTTTTTTTGTTTATTGGTCTCCCCATCCCTCGCTTTTTGTAAATATTTGTGGACAGAATGAGAGAATTCACGTGAAATTCGATCTTATCTTACTTTTCTGCTCCAAATACTGTAGTACCGTATTGACGCCATCAGTTGATAGTCGACCTGCAAATAGAAAATGATTTGACATTCCAGAAGATTTTTTTCAACTCACGATTGAGTTTCTGATTATTGAATAGTTCACTGGTCGTAGCTTCGGCAATATCCAATGAATAAATTTTATTGTGTTGAGCATAATCAATGACGAGTCGAGCCCATGCTTCTAATTGCTTGTCTTTTGTACTCAGCGATTTCTGAATTCTGAAAAATTATCTTTTCACCTGTGAGCACCTTTTTTCGTTTTGTTAATTTTTTTTGTTAAATTACTGTCCTCTGTTTTGAAGCCTTTCTATTATTATTGTTTATTTTCATTGATTGATAGTAGAAACTTGATACCATCCCGTCAAGTATGCCAAGACAGTACAATAATATGAAATGACTCACGTGAAAAAAGGTGGGAAATCGTATTGCCATGGCCACTTGAAAGCTGAAGTCGTCGCCATTGCTCGTCCTCTTCCGATGGAATTGACGTGCTGGTGGGGGTCCACAGAAAACGAAAAGGGCCCTACACTTTTTCCCTTCTTGACCAACAATTTCCTTCCTTCCTCTCTCTTTGCTCTCTTTCTTTTCTTTTTCTCTCTGAATGTGTGCTCAGCTTTGTTGAGTCAGAGACGCAGAGTGGTGCCTGTCTGTCAATCAATAGGAATTTCAATACGAGACAGTGTATAAGTGGAAGAGATTGGTTAGTGAAACGAATACAGCGGAATGACGGAGAGCGCCAGACGGTGAGAGTGGTCCCCAATGTGCGCACGCCTCTCTTTCTCTCTTTTCCTTTTCGCCCTGGCGTTTTCCCTTCTTTCTCCCCAGATACACATTGAATGTGAGTGTGCGGGGTTAGTTTTGTGAAAGAAAAGCGGTGGGAAATACTCCATTTTTCTGCATTTTCTTTAAAGACATTTTAGAAAATATTCAAGCTTTCCTCTTTTTCTACCATATCCCTCCCAATTTTCATTCAACTGAATTCTGTCTCCCAGTTCGGGTCTTGACACGAAACACGAATCGATCGAAAGTCCCAGTCATGTGACGAAAGAAGTAATAAAGAAATGATTGATTTTCCAGTGAGATCCAAAAAAGGCCGGGAAAATGTTGCCACCGTTCTCCGTTTCTCTGACACAAAATTTCGTTTTCCGTCTTATCACATTACATATTGATAATGAAAAACTGGTTCAAAACGGTTTCTTACTAAATAATCAATTGAATGTGGCGGGCCAACCTATGATTTTTTGTGTGTCATGGCCACACTGGGTATTGTTTTGGCAAGATATAAAAGACCTGCGGATGGGTCGACTGTATCATTTCTACAGACAAACTCATGCGAATGAAGTTCTAGTACTATGTCTTTATCTATTTTAGATAGTGTATGCCTCTATTTTGTTAACCAGTTTTTATACAGTATAATTCATACTTGCAAACCGGGCCGACACGGGCCGGGGCGTAACTCGCTTCAAACTCAAGTCAATAATATTAGGCATGAACGTTTCCGAATTACCTTCATGGTGCGATATCTACAAGCCTGAAAATTCAGATTCCAGCTGATCTTTAGTTGCACTTCTCACAAACTACAACATCTACTGTTTCTTCTCAACTATCGTATTTATATCTGCTTTCGATATTTGTAAACTCTTCAAAACTTTCAGGTAACTTGGATATGAACTTTTCTGCGCCAGTTCTCGTTGATTCCAGCAATCAAGCGATTACTGAGCAGATAGAATGTAATGTCATAAGGCGGCCAGTACCCATAACACCTAGTTCATTTTTTATAAATCCTCAAATACAGACCCACCCCTATGACCGGCCTCCACCGAGAGCACCTCCAGCAGTTCGGGTGAGTTAATGCGTGTATTCAAAAGTTTTATATAGCTGAAACTACTTGAAAATGACTTCTCAATTATGTATCTGTAGGAACATAATAATTTTGACGGATTAAGTATATTATCACTTACTCACGACTTGACATTCTGACGTCCCGTATGATTCATTGAAAATATCTATTGATTCTGTCGGAAAAACTACACCATTCACAGCTTTCTTATCTTAGAATCTAGGAAACTGTTCTGACTTAGATATTAGAAGCTCAGCACCCTTCTTCACTATCCTAAATAACTCGATAATTTCCAGCTTCAAATGATTCCTCGCCACTCTCCCTCTGAAAACCCTGTGATTGCCTCACTTATGAATACGGTAGCTGCGGCTCGCGATCGGAAACGTTTACGTGAGGAAGCCATGTACCCAAAAAGAAATGTTGGTCAGCAAACGGAAGGAGATGAAGTTATTGAACAAGACGGTTTTGAACTAGATAATGGTATCTCGTCTACGAAACGGGTAAAGCGTGAGGTAAAATATTTCAATGAACGTAAAAGTTTTGCACATAAACCCCCCCCTTTTTTTCTGAAAGCTTACATGGATTGACGTCTTGTGAAGATTAGAATATGAATCAAGATGAGCCCTGGGAAATATTAGAGCCACGAAGAATTCTAATGACGTAAAGCGTGGAAGAAAATAAATTTTCCTACCATTCCCCGATTTATTTTATTCGAGGTCGAGAGGAGCCTGGAAAAACTGTTCCAACCTGAAATATCTTCTGAACTACACTTTGAACTTCTAACGTTTTCATATCATTTCCACCATACTTGAAGCCTGTTGAACAGCTGTTCGGCTTTTTTATAAAGGAAGACAGAAAAAAAGAGAAAAGCGGTCTTTTCCTTCTTCCGCGATTCCATCATTTTTCTTCTCTTCTTCATTCCTTTTTCTCTCTCATCCATCCACATTCACAACAACGATTAGAATCGTTGAAGTGGGGCCTATGCAATTTCTGCTGACTGCTGGACAGCGACAGAGGATTGGAGAGAAAATTGCGGGGGTTTATAGGGACACAGAAGGGAACAGACGGTTTGGGAAGGTCGTTAGAATGATTTTCGAATTGGAAGGGAACGGGTCGTAAAGATGACCGGGTACGATAGAGTGTGCTTCTTTCAAGCGAGGGGTTCAGAGTAGAGAAAAGTTGGAAGTTTTTGTGGATTCATAGAAAATCTAGTTTTCCAGTGATGACTCAAAACTTGAAGAAACCCTAGCGATTCCCAAAGTATAAACAAACATTTGAATTAGGGTTCTTTCAAAGTATTCTATGATTTCAGGAGAACGTGGATCAATCTCGCCGAGATGTTTCATTTGAGACAATTGGAACAAATACTTCACCTACTCCGGTACGGCATACACCAATGTCTTCTGAATCTTCCTCATCAGGAAACCCGTCTACAACTCAACCACATCGATCGTCGTTACATAGAAGACGTGAACGGGAAACACCAGCTGCTCGGCAAGCCCGTCGAGAACGTCGAGAGCGCCAACAACAAGAAGAAACAATACGGATTCAATTGGAAAACTTGCAACAAATCGATGGCCTAGTCCCTGGAAGTGATCATAGCTGTAATCAAAGATGCCCGCACTTTCAACATCTCATGCAAATAAGCAATGCATTGTATCATCAAAGTCAACAATCCGGACCACCACCAACTGGTCCAAATGCAGTTTCACCTACTATTGCCCCAGGAGCCTACCACCTTCGTGGGAGTCATTATGTGAATCCATTCAGTTTCAACTATCCGGTGCCAGCTTTCGCTCCACAACCGTTAGTACCCGTGTTGATGGGAGTTTATCCTGTGACTCCAACTGCACCGGTGATTCATGCTCCTGTAGCAGTAAGACCACCTCCACCACCACCAGGACAATCCGCGGCAATTCACAACTTGTATTCGTTCAGGAGTCATAATATTAATATGGTCAGTTTCTCTAAATCACAATTTTCAAACAAATTCTGAAAATTTCAGCCGGGATACCATCCTGAACTATACGATGCATTACGGCCGAGCAGTTTAAATTATCTATTCCCTTCAATGGACCGGTTCGGCCTAGATAGGCATCATATGTTTGCCGGTTTGGATATTGATGTTCCAGTTGGTGCATCAAAGATAGAGATCGATAACTTCACTCAGCCTACATTATATGTAAAGAAAGAAGGCGAGGAAGAAGATGAGACGTGTACCGTATGCTTAAGTAACTTTGAGGAAGGAGAGGTTAGTTGAAATGATTGCTTACTGACATTAGATTAAAAATTTTATTCTAAACACTATTTTAATCCTAACAAAATTTTCAGAGTATACGAAAACTTCCATGCAATCACGTGTTCCACCCGGAGTGCATTTATAAATGGCTTGATATCAATAAGAAATGCCCAATGTGTCGTGAGGATATTGATCGAATTCGGATCCAACAACAACAGTAATTAATCACGTCTTTTTAAAAATACTTTTTTTTTTCATATTTAACCCGCTTTTCCTTTTTTTCCCTCCCGAACAGCCTTTGTCCTCAATTTTTCCCTCAACCCGTACCAGTAGGATTTACATTTTTTCAAGCCTAATAAATATTTTTCTGATTATCAAAATGAACAAAAACAAAAAGGATTTTAAAAAATAAAACAGGAAATAAACGTTGCCACAGCCACGATCGCTTACACCAGAAAAGGCAGAAGAGAGCTGGAATTTCGTTTCGAGATTGTACAAATCGAGAAGAAACAAAATCCAGAAGAAACAAATCGGTAAGAAATGGTTAACTTTCGTTATAAATACTTTGCAACAAAAAAAAGAATTTCGCAAAAAAAAACTATTTCCTCGCCTATTTGAGTATACGGTAGACAAAATTCTGCAAGCATCTTGCCGCAAAATCGCAGAGGTCACAAAATTTTGGCCCAATTTCGAAAAACGTTTTCAGTTTTTTAAAAACCAAATTGCAACTTCTGAATGTTGTTCAGCTTCGCGAGAAAAGCTTCTGTCATTGTTTCGTGTTTTTCAATTTAAAAAAATAGAAGTTTGCTATACAGAAGGATGAAGCACAATTAGACATCTAAATTGATCGATGAAATCGCCGCGCAGACCTCTTCTCATTATGAAGTATTTCTTGAGAACCGCGCAAATGTCGAAGTCGCTGGTGAAATAATAATCATAATCTTTTTTTGCCTGAGCACGGTCTCCCAGTCTCCAAACAAGAACTGCAAGGAAATTTTTATTTTCTCCCATATAAATAATGTTGAGGAAAAAACGCCGATTTCGAAATTAAAAAGTGAAAAATTGCCGTTTTGACCTGAAATAGTTTCTGAAACCAGGATTTTTTGCATTGAATGGGGGATGATGCACTCAGAATAATTCTAATACTCAAATTCTCTTATCATCGAAATAGAGCTTTACGCTAAAAATGAAATTAATAAAGTTGTATTAGCACGGCACGCTTCTTACAACCGCGCTCTACCGAAACCGAAAAAATTGTGTGCGAAATAGAGAGACTCAGAGAAAAGGAGACCATTTTCAACGGCATTTCGATGGAGCACAGTTGTAAGAACTGTGCTGAGCTAATAGACCTGCTAATTTCTCAAAAATTTCCTTGCAGTTCTTTTTTGGAGACTGAGAGACCGTGCTGAATTGAAAAAAATTAACCGAACCATTTTGTTTTGTTTATTATATTTCGCCAACCGATTCTGTCAACGACAATATTAGTTTCAGGGGACTAAAAATGCCATCATGGAAGGAGAAGCATGGAAAGATTCAGACGACCAAACTCTTGGTGAGAAAAATATTTTTTGGTTTCTTTGAAAAATTTTCATTGTTCAGGTTGTCGGTGCCGGTGGAATCGGATGTGAGCTTTTGAAAAACTTAGCAGCTACTGGATTTCAAAATGTTCATGTAGTACGTTAAACTTTTTCTCGAAAAAAACGCCGAATGCAATTTAGAATGTTTAATTACAGATCGATTTGGACACAATCGATATTTCCAACCTCAATCGTCAGTTCTTATTTCGGAAAGAACACGTTTCCAGTTCCAAGGCAGAGATTGCAACAAAAGTCGTTAAACAATTTTGCCCGTCGATCAACCTTGGATTCGATCACGCAAGTATTTTTGAAGAGGAATTCAATGTCGAGTTTTTCAAAAAATTCGATATGGTTCTCAATGCTTTGGATAACAAAAGTAAGTCACATGTTGTTGTGCAAAAACAGTGTCTTTGTTTTTTGATGTAGAATATTCAAATATAAACATCTAATATAGGCTGAAATATTTTCGCATATTTTAATAGACAAACACCATTTCTTTAAAATGAACAACTTTCCACACATTGTACTTCAGAAGCCAGAAACCATGTAAATCGAATGTGCCACGCCGCCAACAAACCTCTAATCGAATCTGGATCTTCTGGTTATTTCGGACAAGTGCAGGTAAGAACATCTTATTCTGAATAATAATTACTCAGTTATTATATTTTTAGGTCATTATGCGCGGAAAAACAGAGTGTTATGAGTGTCAAGAAAAACCAGCCACCCAAAAAACGTTCCCCGGATGTACCATCAGAAATACCCCAAGTGAACATATTCACTGTACTGTTTGGGCAAAACACGTTTTTAAGTGAGGAGAACAATTAGAAAAGTATTATTATGTATTGATCTATAATTTTCAGCCAACTGTTTGGTGAAGTGGATATCGACGATGATGTTTCTCCGGATATGGAAGCAGAAGATACAGAAAATCCAAATGAAACTGGTAACTCACAGGATGATGAGGCAGCAAAAGAACCAGCACCAATAGGAACTCGTAAATGGGCCGAAAGTGTCAATTTCGATGCAGCAAAAGTATTTGATAAAGTAAGCACCCATGAGCAACAAATTGCGAAGATGTTAATGACCTTCCGTTGGGAAAATATTTATGGAGCAGTCACTAATCATAATTCTACTGTTTGAATTATTTCCAAAGTACTCTACCTGTTTTCAGCTCTTCTTCCAAGATATTCAATATCTTGTGAAAATGGATCACTTGTGGAAACAAAGAAAGCCACCAACTCCTCTCTCATTTTCTGTTGCGACAAATACTGGAGAGTCTCTTTCTTTTGCTGATGCTCAAAATAAGGATACATCGATTTGGAGTATTGCAACATGTGCCAATGTATTTGCGGGATGTGTTCGTGAGCTTCTTAAAGAAATCAAAATGAATCCGGACGTCACGTTGTCTTTCGATAAAGATCACCCAATTATTATGGCATTTGTTGCTGCATGTGCAAATGTTCGTGCTCATCTTTTTTCAATTCACACGAAGACAATGTTTGAAATTAAGGTAAGCTATACTCGTGTTAACATTTAAATGCTCATATTTTTCCAGGCAATGGCTGGAAACATCATCCCGGCGATTGCTTCCACAAACGCAATTGTTGCTGGAATGATCGTGACTGAAGCTGTCAAAATGATCGATGGAAACGCTAACGTCAAGTGTTCATTCATCAGAAGTCAACCAAATCCAAGAGGAAAGGTACTTGCGGGCACACCCAATTTTTGAGAGCGCGCCGGGAATCTAGGGCCTCTTTCAAACAGAGGTTTAGAGATAGATTAAGTGTTTTATCGAAAGCCCGTTTTAATAATTAGGTCTTGTGGACGACTTCTACACTAATTTTCTATATTTTTGTTGATTTTTGTGAAGTACTTTTTTCAGTTTCGATTCTAAATTTTAGGCTTTCTTCCTGAACATAGTTGTCAAGACCCGAATGTTGACGCTAACTTTCAAAGTTAATTTTTCAAATGTTTTGGTTTTGTTTTCTGGAAAAGTCAAATTTTTGACTATGATTCAGAATCTGTCCTTGACAACTAAGGCTCCCGGATTTCTTGTTACATGAAATTAATAATCAATCAGGCATTTTAATCATTTCTCGATAGAAGTTATCATTAACTTGTTTTTTCCAGATCTTCCTAGAAGATGCTCCCTACCCACCGAACCCGAAATGCTATGTTTGCTCCGAAACGCGCGAAGTTTTCATCTATGTCAATCCTGCCGAAATGACTGTTGGTGCACTCCGTGATAAGGTTCTAATGCAGGAGTTGAACATGTTGCAACCAGACGTCATGGACACGAACACAGCAAATGTGGTGTTGAGCTCAGATGGTGACACCGACAGTCTTCTGCCAAAGAAGTTATCGGAAATATCTATAGAAGACGGAGCAATTTTGACTTGCGATGACTTCATGCAAGATATGGTTCTGAAGCTGTTCATTCGAAGGGCCAATCATCTGAGAGGCGACAATTTTGAAATTGCAAGATCTGACAAGGAAAAGGATGAGGAGGCAGCCAGGAAGAGAGAAGAAGAAAAACATCGATTGGAAGAAGAAGAAAACAAGAAGAAAATGGAAGCTGATCGTAAAAGTGAAGAAGAAGAAAGAAGGAAAAGAAAGGTGGATGAGAAAGAGTCTTCTGAAGAACCAGACGTCAAACGTACCAGAGTTGAGGAGCAAAATGGTGGAGAAGAGAATGAAAACCAAATTCTGGCAATGGAATAGAACTCTTTTAATTTGTGTTTCTTTCGGTGATTATTCAGCTCCAACCAGATACTCATTCTATTTTTTTCTATCTGACTGCCCCATATTTTTTACCTAAATTTTTATGTCTGTCAAAAATATGAACATTTGATTTCCAATGCTGAAACAGCGGATACTTTTTAGACCAACTATTGAGCAGTCAACGAAATAATTAAGACATTGTCGAAATTTAAAAGTTCCGACATTTTTCCTCGGGTCAGAATGCCCCCAGTAGTGGTTTCATGAACGGAAAGTTACCATATCCCCGTCATGTCATTCTTCCATTTGCATACCATA
Source organism: Caenorhabditis latens (assembly GCA_002259235.3). Lineage (NCBI taxonomy): Eukaryota > Metazoa > Nematoda > Chromadorea > Rhabditida > Rhabditidae > Caenorhabditis > Caenorhabditis latens. The sequence goes on along the minus strand of CM056092.1, from coordinate 9,776,036 downwards.
AGAACCTGACCCCCTCTATGATATTATGCTTAGTTTTGAGCTCTGGGTATTTGAAGAACCACAATTAAGTTTAACAACAATTTATTGGAATAAAATAACAACAAAGTGTTTACTTCTTTCCGGTCTTCTTGACCTCGGTCTCCGAGTGATGGGAAGCCGAAGAGCGTCTGCGAGCGATCTTGGCATCGTGCTCTTCCTTGGAGTACTTGGCGAGAAGCTTGTGGTAAGCTTGGGCCTCCTCGCGGACTTTGACGCGTTGGTTGCGCTTTTGGCGGAGAAGGTACTTCTTTCTGGCGATACGGGCTGGTGTGATGAGGCGTTGGATCTTTGGAGCGATGGTCTTGACAACACCTAAAAATAGTTTAATTATGTTGTTATCAAATAAATCGCAAACTAACCATCTGGGAAGGTCTTCTCGTGGGTGATGACGTACTTGGTAACGTCGTCATGCTTTGTCAAGTTGAAGAGCTTGCGGATCTTGGAGGCTCTCTTTGGTCCGAGCTTGCGTGGAAGAACAGAGTCGGTGAGTCCTTCAATTTCAGCATCTCCCTTCTTGACGATGACAAGAGAGAGGGCGGACATGTTGGCGTCAACGATGCATCCGCGGACGGACTTTCTCTTGCGCTCTCCACTCTTACGCTCACGGTAGCAGGATTGTCCTTTCTTCAAAAGAAGACGGACACGTCCGTTGGTGAGAACTCCTTGCTTCATTGGGAATCCTTGTTTGTCGTTTCCTCCTCCGATTCTGACGACATATCCCTGAAAAACGCTCGTTTACGAAGAGCCGGCAATCGATTCAAATGCTGATTGGACTCTCAATGTATCTCCACAGCCATTTCAGTTAAGAAAAAGCATGTGAAACAATGAGGATGTGACACAGAAACATCACTTCGTTTCTGTGTTTTCAGTGGCTCACTAACCTTCCACTCATCTCCGAGAGAATCAATGGCAACCTCTTGGGACATGCGCTTCTCAAAGAAAACGCGGAGTTTTTTCTCCTCGTCGACTTCGAAGGACTTTTGGAGCCCGGTGGCTGGATAGGCGAAGTTGAGTCTCATCGCTCAAATATTATTACCTGGAAAAAATGAAATAAATAAAAAACCAAGATTTCCCAGGATTAAAATAGAGCTCACAATCGTGGTAAAAAAGGACAGAAACACGCTTCATTATAGAAGCAACAACAAGTTTCTAATGTTCCTCAACTTAAAATTGTATTGAGAGTTACAACAGATGGAGGCAATTCGTGAAAAATTACATGAAAACGAGAAATATTTTAGGCCAGTCTAACTGCAATGATTAAAGGCGCATGCGGTCGTTGTAAGACCCGTCGCTGCACCGTATTTCTTCATTTGTTTGCTGTCTGCAGTCTACACGCAACGGATGCTCTCTCGTCGAATGGATTTTATTTTTTCTGAACTATTCAGATTTCCTTGCTGATTCGCAGAATTTCGACAAAATAATTGCAATTTTTAGTGTTTTTCGTATTTTCCAAATTTTTCCAAACCATTCAAGTGGCAAACCTTTTTTACACCTGTAAAACTGATTGAAATCCATATTTTCAAGCTGTCGGTTTTATCTTCCAAAATGTTAATATACTTCCAGATGCTCTGCAGTCACATAAAAGCAGAGCAATGTGTTGAACGGGTGCCCAAGGCAATGTTTCAGAAAAAGCAGGACATGGAAGACAATAATTTGTTCTTGGAAGGAAATACGAATCGTGGAAAACTATCCAAGTGAGTTTTTATGATAATGATTTTTAAAAACCTAATATTTTAAGAGCACAAGAAAAATTCAAAACTTTCTGTGACGAATGCGATAATTGCAACAAATCCTTCATGTGCCTTTTCTGTGGACGTATACTCTGCGGAAGAAATGATTCTGGTCATGCCGTTGAACATTATGAGGACTTGGGTCACCCAGTTGTGATAGATTGTATAACTTTCGAGCTATATTGTTATTCATGCGATGATGAGGTCTCCCTAGACTTCGAACCTTCCTTATATGGTGTCCTCAAATCCTTGAAACTTCTTTTCGATCGAGAGGATGTTATAGAAGGCGGCGAGGGACCGACTATAACAGCCCAATCTTCACCGTAAGTTTCCAAAATATCATTGCAGGGTAAAATAGGGTATTACTTTTGCAATATTAGAGTACTAATTTTCTAATTCTCGGGTATAAATTAAATTGTTCAGTTTTGTTCTAATATTCCTCTTGCCTATTTTCCAGTTTTGTGGTTTGTTGTACAGTACACAGTCTCCCAGCCTCCTAAAACGAACTGCAAGGAAATATTTGATCTACCCTAATGAAATGAAAATTTTGAGAAATTAGCAGGTCTACAAATTTATTTTTTGATTTTTAGAGTAAAGCTCCAAGTCAGGAATGATAAAATTCAAGTTTTTGAATTATTCAGAAAGCATTATCAACCCATTCAATCCAAAAAATCCTGGTTTCAAATACTTTTTCAAGTCGAAAAGGCAATTTTTCATTTTGATTTCGGAAAAATCTACGGGATTTGTTTATTTCTCAACATTATCCAACGAATGATATCTCAAAACGTGCTCCGGAGATTTGTTCACATTTCTGTAGGACAGTTTTTCAATTTGCTCATTAGTTTTCGAGAAATCGATCAAATTCTGAATTTTTTGTTATTTTCTCGAAAACTAATGAGCATATTAAAAAACCGTCCTACAGAAATATGTACAAATCTCCGGAGCACGTTTTGAGATATCATTCGTTGGATAATGTTGAGAAATAAACAAATCCCGTAGATTTTTCCGAAATCAAAATGAAAAATTGCCATTTCGACCTGAAAAAATATATAAAACCAGGATATTTTGGATTGAATGGGTTGATAATGCATTCTGAATAATTCTAAAACTTGAATTTTATCATTCCTGACTTGGAGCTTTACTCTAAAAATTATAGAAATAATGTTCTAGACCTACTAAGTTCTCAAATTTTTCGTTTCGTGAGGGTAGATCAAGAATTTCCTTGCAGTTCTTACTCGGAGTCTGGGAGACTGTGCAGTAGGGTTTAAAAAAAGGAGTTGCATTCATCCGAACTGAACTGCTATTGATTCACTGATTGGGGAAGCAAAAGTATATCATAACTACTAATGTGAAGCCAATAGTTTTTTTTTCAAGAGGGATGACCAATGTTTCTACCTCCTTTGCTACAAAATTGCGTGTGGCTCCCGAAAAGAAAGGATCGAAGAAAAAACGCGGGAAAAAGGGAAAAGTAAGCCCGATGTTTGATACTCCGTTCCAAGGCGCAGTCATCATTGATTGTACCAATCCTCCTCCTACTTCAACGAAAGCAAATGGATCTGGAGTCTCCGCAGCTTCATCTGCTTCGGAAATAACATATAGGCCACGTGGTTTGAGGAATATTGGAAATACGTGCTTCATGAATGCAGTATTGCAATCTTTGGCGTAAGTTGATTAAGTTCCCTCGAATTTAAAAAAGCGAAGATTCTTCACACAAACTTTTCATAACTTTCAATTTTCAGAAGTATATACGACTTTCGTGAATATATAATGTCTCTCCCATCACTGGAAGATTATGTTGAAGATGAGAAACTTTCGAAAAACGGGAACTGCTTTTTGACTGATGAATACAGAAAGTTGTTAATATCAATGTCCGCGAAGAACTATCGTGATCCCACAGCTCCAAATGAATTTCGAGAAGCATTCGTCTCTGCCTGTCCCAGATTTAGAGGCTTCCGGCAGCATGATTCTCATGAATTTCTGAGATATCTTTTGGATCACCTGAATACCGAAATGAGAAAATGCCGACATTTACCTGATATGCCCGATGATAAAGTAACACCGATTTCCAAACATTTTGAAGGAATTTTACAAAGCAGTGTTATTTGCCAGACATGCAGAAACTGCAGTAATAAAATGGATGAATTTATGGGTGAGTTTGAATATAATTTTTGAAGTTGTCTCTATTCAATTATTTTTCAAGACCTCTCGTTGGACGTTCCACGACTTTCAAAGGCTCGAATTCGTCTATCCGATTGTCTCGACCTATTTTTTCAAAAAGAACTTCTCGAAAAAGGAGAAAAGCCGGAATGCTCTAAATGCAAATCGAAGCAAACATGTTCAAAACAAATGTTCATCAAAAAGTTGCCTGATGTAGGTTTTTTTTTTAATTTCGAAGAAGTCTCGAAATGAATTGTTCAGGTTCTTTGTCTGCACATAAAACGATTCAGAGACAACGGAGGAAAGATTGATACATTGATCGAGTTTCCAATGGCAGGATTATCGGTGGACGATTTTCTGACGGAGGTTTGTAAGATAATTCAAAGAGTTATGTAGATTTTTTGTCAGATTCTCTAAATATTTAGAGAGGCAATTATTATTGCTGTGAATTCGATATTAACGAAAATGACTTTTCCTCAATTACAGTATTTTTCATATTTTGAAAGTGACCCATGATCTCGGTTTTCAGACTCTGAAAATAATAAAAAACATTTTCAGGACAGCGATGAGCCGCCATGCGTCTACGATCTTCAATCAATTATAGTTCATATTGGCTATGGGTTAGTTGTCAAAGAGAGTAAGTAAATTCATTGGATTGAGTCTATTTTCAGTTGCTCTTCCGGTCACTACATTGCGTTTGGTCGTCGTGGTCAAAAATGGTATCAATTTGACGATACAGTAGTGAAACCAGTGGATACAAGTCTCGTTTCAAAACAAAAAGCATACGTGTTGATGTACACAAAGTCGACTAGAAAACCGTAAATTCATGTAGAACTTTCAGATTTTTTTAGGCAAACTTCTCAATTTTTCCTGTCTTTCACTCATCTTCCCTGTTTTCCACTTATATTCATGTTCCTATGGGTTACTTTTCTTCTGTCTTTTCTGTTAGTTTGTTTACCTCTAAGAATTTTAGTTTCTTAATAACCAGTTGTGCTTGATTAATAGTGACATTTCCAAGAATATATAAACTTTTAAATTTATCTTGAATCATTCAAATTATCTTTATCAAATGACTTTATCGACTACCTCTGTTGCGAGATGGGAGAGTTCAGAAAATTTGAGCATCTAAACATTTAAAATAGGAAGTTCTCTCTTCAGATTACGTGCTGTCAATATCAGGGTCTGTAGTGGTTCAACATTCGAATATAATTGCATTCCTAAAGATGAAGTAAGGACACATATTAACTCCTTTCAGAATTTGAAAAATGTTAGAGAAATCAGTTTTGGGAAACAGTAATGCAAGACAACATGAGATACAAGCGGAAATGTTTTTTCAATGTAGACTTGTTGGGGAATCCCAGATTCACAGCCCAAAAGGAAGTATAAATAATCAAGATACACCTTATTTTTATACATATTCTGTCGAAGCATAACTCATATTCCCTATATTGAAATTTGCATATACACATAGTTCGTACCCACGTTGGTTTCTTGATTTCATGAGCCAGTTTCCGATAGAAAAGTGAACTCTTCTGGTCTTCTGTAAGTCAATTATTTCGTAGATCAAACTTATTCTTTTGTTGAGTATCCGTCTCCCCTCATTCAATCCAATCCACTCCGTTCGAAAACACTCGTCGATCCAATTCATTTTTAATTAAAATGCTTCCCTTATTCTCTCCTCCACTCCCTGTTTTTCCACACCCTTTTACGTCCGTTTACAACTTTTCCCATTTCTATTCCAATCTTCTTCCGTTCAATTAACACCTTATATCGCTCAATGTTTCTTGTTTTCTTCGTCTTCTTCTTCGAGACCAATTTCCTTATTCCGAAAAGGGGAATCAAGAATAAAAGTTAGAAGAAGAGATCGATCTGAAGACGAGATTCAGAAAGCTAGACGACCTTGTTTTCCGAATTCTCTCTCTTTCTCTCTGCCTTCAGATCCTACTTTTCCTTCTCTGAACATGAACCAATTCACGTGGATTCCGTGTCCTTGTCTTGACCTCATCTGAATGTTCTTTCTCTGAAAGAACTGGTAAATTGATCTGTTTCAAGATTTAAGCATATAAACTACCAGAATATCATTCCCATTTTCTAGTCTTTCTCAGCATTCTGCAGAATTTTCTAATTGAGTTTATCGATGAATCAACTTTTGTAATTGTAGTCTATCAGCGTAAATCTAGTTTCAAAGATCATATCTGTTGACTGTTTTTTCTTTTCCATCCAACGTTTTTATCTTTAAAAACCAAACGTCTTCTCTTCTTCTCATATGTTCGTTTAAACCGGTTGAATACCTAATGTTCATTGAACAAAACGAAACTGAAAACACAAATAAGTAGTATTTTTTCCTCTTCTTATACCTCTACTTCTCTCCTTTTTCTCTTCTTTTTCTTCTTAAAGTCCCCTGTTTGTATCCTATCCTTTTATTATCGATTCATTCAATTTCCGAATGGAAGATGACTATGTGTACAAGTTGTTTGATGGCAGAAACGAGTTGGATCATATAAACTAAAGGATTAGGTCTCTCTTTCCTTTTTTGCAGATTTGACCAGTTGGTTTTTCTCCAATTTTTCTTTTTTCCGTGATTTACATTTCTATTGTTGAAATAGAGACATTATTTATGTGGGATAGCAATTTTTGCCTTGATTCTATAAAAATATGTTCTGAAATAGTTTTTTCCGCTTGAAAAATATGTCTAGAACTTATTTTCTTTCTGGAAAAACCCCTATCTCCACATCTTTTCAGTTTTCCAGATGTCCTCGTGGCGCTCAAAAATACCTACAGTAACCCAAGTTCAACATTTTCTCAAAGGAATTGTACATGAACAAGAAGTCGATTACTCGAGATTTGAAACAAGGTAAATTTACAACCAACATATCCCACTTCCAATTTTTTTTCAGACTAGACGGTTCTGATGTGATTACTTTCCGAGAAAATGACAAAGCATTTCGGCTATTTGGAACAAATGTTCATGTTAAGGTAATAAGAAACAAAGAATCTAGACTAAATCTGAACTCTAGGTCGGTTCATATATCGCATGTGCCATCGGATTCGCTGTAACCATTGCATTTTGTGTCTCATATTCTCTATTTCACTCTCGTGGACAAGGCCGAAATCCTTTTATCGACCATTTAGAGATTAGTAAGTGAACTCTATTTTCAGTTCAGAAACAACTGAAACTCATTTCAGTCGACCTTATTTTTGCTTTCCTCGTTGGTCTTCCCTGCCACGTTTTGTTATTCTATGGGCTCCAAAAGAGCAAGAAAATATTTTTCAGGTGAGGTTTTCAGCTCAAGAAGTCAGGTTGATTTTCTTTTTTGTTTCAGCCCATTCCTTGTGTTCTACATGACTAATTTCATTTTGAACTGTATTTTCACTGTTTTGACAATGGGAGCATTCGCGATGGACGTTCACAGAAGAGTTTTTGGAAACATCCGTTTCGATTTGGGATGGACTGTTTTCCAGGTTCGTTAACACATTAATTGCAAAACTTTATAGACTTAGACAACATCGTATTCATTTCAGATCTGCTTCACAGCTGCTCAAGGACTTGCTATCTATGTGGTTATGCGTGGTCGTAAATATGTTGCAGCGAAGAGTTTTTGGATGAATAAGTATAATCAGAGAACGGGTCCTGATGATATCATTGATGCTTAATCCATATTCATTTAACCTAATTTATGAAACAAATAAATAAAGAATTCAGCTACGAACGCATTAACTTTTCAGTATTTTCAACTTTTATAGTTAAAATCGAACTTGTTACATTTTTGATATCTAAACAAACAGTTTTCCAGTCTTTTTGAATTTTTCACTCTCCTCCATTTTTTTTCATTTTGTGCATTTTTTGCGTGCTGGTGTTTACACATCTTTTTGCTTCAATTCTCGAAACTTCTGTTTCTGATTCTTTCTACTCTCTTTTTTCTCGTTTCTCTGATCGAAAGATCGAGAGAAGAGACACTCTCCACAAGAGGGAATGAATTTTATCGGTCGTTTTCCTGGGAGAAGGCTGAACTGATAGTATATGTAGTTTGATTATTTTATCAGAAACTTTTTTGAACAAACGAACTTATCTGTAATTTCGTTCACTATCTTTAGTAATCAACCAGTATTTGAAACCGTTCGTTTCCGAATTTCCGAGAGTCAAGTCAGATATATATTCTGACGATTTTGTCTTATCTGTTTCCCAAATTGCTACGCCAGCTACAGCTACAGTATCCTTCGATTCGTCCTATGTAAACTCACTAGAGTTCCTCCAGATCGGGATCTTTTTTCTCATTTCTGTCACATGTTGGATGTTTTATAAACGATTTCGTTTGATTGTTTATTTGAAGGCAACTGGGATTCTCGCACATTCTTGTGGAAAATAGATTTAGTAATCTACAAAGATGTTTTAAGATTGCGATGTTGAGTGTGTGAAGGATGAATAATAAGAATAATAGGTAAAAACTTGTGTTAGTCTGAAATCTAAGAATGAGATATCACAATCCTTTCTTCTCTTAAATTTGTTTTATTCTAATTGCGTCGGTTTAATTATGTTGATATAGGCGAACACACATCATGAATTATGTTTCCAGATCCACCACCAACATGGGTGATTTGTTCGAAACAACACCAATTTCTACCATCAACGAAATCGAACAATCTACATTGAATTCTACTCAACCAAACGATCCGATCGACTATGGCGAAACAAGCACAAGAAATCAAAACTATGGAGAAGATCAAGCGAATCGTCATATAGATCAAGTTGAAGAGGATTCAATCAGTATCAACGGAGATGAACCTGGCAGAATGAATCAAGATTATATTTATACTTCTCACAAAGAAAAAGGAAATAATGACAATGTGGACGAACTATTTGTGGATAATAATGAAGTCAGAAGTATGTATGAGGGTCATGATATCATCCCTGCCGAAACAAGTAACAACAACCAAGAAGACTGCGATATTCAATCAGATGATTATTCTTATGATTATTTAATACAAAGTGGAGGAAGTCTCGAAGACGACGACGGACTCTTATATTATGTTCCCGTTATTCCTGAACTGGAAACACGTGATATTCCGATGGATCAGCTTGACATCAGATAACCCATTCTGATTGTCGACAGGATTTTCATTGAACTTGCAACCCACGATGACACCATGTAAACATGTAACCATGTACTTTGCAAACTACGTCAAGCAATGAGTGAAACTGTTTAAAACAGTACTGTACAATAACTCGCATTGTACAGTACTGTTTTGAAACTTCTTCGATGGTACTGAACCTCTACGCGGTGAAGAAGATCAACAGTTTTTTGTTGGATTGGTTTCAAGATCACATCCCAATGAAAAACTGGCTAATACAGTACCGATTTTTGAATTTATCTCCTTTTTCGTTCCGTTTCTTGATATAAAAATATATTAGTTTGATTTTGAAACTCGTCGATCTATCTCACTATTTCAGAGAGTCTCGTTATCAACTTGTTTTGATAGATTTCGATACTTGTTTTTCTACTATGCATACTTTCTGAAACATCCCAAACTTTATCTCATATAGCTCCCGTTTTCCCACTTCTTCCTTCCTTTCAGCCTGTACCTTTCAAATTTCTGATACCTTCTGTGTCTCCTATTCCGTTTTCAGTTAATAGTTACACTTTCTTCTAGCTTTTTTTTCTCTTTGTCGAATCATCCATAACTCATGTTATTTACAGATCCAAACATGGGTGATTTGTTCGAAAGAAACTGTGCATTTACCAACATCAATGACATGGACTTCGAGCAGTCTTCGTCCAATCAATTCAAAGAGGAAAACGGAGATAGACCTACCAGTATAATCTACATGAACAATGACAATAGTGGAAGTATTGATGAAGACATCATCCCTGCGAGTGATTCAAGTTGGAATTGTCAAGAAGAAACTGAAATTCAATTGGAAGAGATCCACACTGATAACAACTGCAATGATTTCCACGATTCAATCGACCCACCTGAAAGCTTCCCTCCAACAATTTCGGAAGAAGGACACTGTGATATCAAAACTGAATTTGAACAAAATATGCTAAAACAAACGAAGGACGTGTATTAAAAATACTAAAAATACACACCGGACCTTCTTCGACGGTACTGAACCTCTACGTGGTGAAGAAGATCAACAATTTTCTATTGGATTGGTCGTGAGATCATGACAATGGAAGGTTGGCTAATACAGTACCTACTTCCGAACTTTTAAAGTAATCCCCCCCCCTTTTTTCTCCATTTCTAAAATATTTACATTAGCTCCAACACACTTTCAAACATATATTCACCGCTCCAAAACATCTCATCATCTCCTTTCCATACCTTCTCTCTTCTTTTTAAAACACCTTTATTTCTCAAGTTGGTCTTCCGTAATTTTCTCTATCTTCACGCAATTGTTCTACACATCAAATTTCTTTTTTACAGATCAACAGAACAAGGGTAATTTATTCGGTGGTCCGTTCTCCATCAATATGGGCGCCGAACAGTCTCTGCTTCGATTCCTCCGATGCATCGTCCCTAATGATTATGATCGAATTAACATCACTGGAAGCTCCAATCAGCTCCACGAGAGAAGTCATAATCAAAGGGTCGATGCGGAAAGAGGGGGTACGTTTTCAAGAATACCATCTGAATTTGAAGGCGTACCCGACAGAATAAACTCCGATCTTTTGTGGAACCGACAAGATCTGAACAATGTTCCAATATACTACCCATATATTGATAACAATGACAACGACGGAACAATTGATCGGGAGTTTATTCATGTCGAATTGGTTTCCAATTGTCAAGAAGAATCAGAAATTCAACTGGAGGATTCTTCAATTGACAATAATTGTAATGTAACGGAGTACAATATCAATACGGAAATAAACAACACCTTAAGCGGACTGACCAGAAATCTTCAACCAAATGTCATCATGGAAGAAGGCCAAGTTTTCATCCCAACTCTTTGAAAACTGAAGAAGGAATATCATTGAGACAATGATGAAAAAGTAGAATGTTGAGAGCCTAGGGAACTCTCAAAGACCCGGAGAAACAATTATCCTCACACAGGAAGAAGCCACCTTTGCCGTCATGAATGGAATATTGCAACAATTGCAACTGTGATCCACTGGAGATTCTACTTTCCAGGTAACGGATCCTCTCACAGTTTCCATCCCGACTGAAAAGTCAATGATGAAAGTAGAACATTGCGAGCCCTAGGAGAATCACAAGGAACCGGAAAACACACCTAAACAGGAAGATGCTCCGGTATCAAAGGAAGTGCCCACCGACGTTAGAGGATACTCTGGAAGCGAATGGATACCGACTTAAAACAGGAGATGAACCATTCGATACATCATGGATGAATACTTACAGACTACAAATCTGTGAACGAGAACAAATGGACTTTCTACTTTCCAACTGTTCTATTCAAGTACAATCATATTTTCAATCGAAATGACCTGTAGAATTTGCCGAAATTTGATGGTCCTAAATGAAATTTCGAATATGAATTACTGGAAAACGAGTGAATCAATGTGGATCGACGGATCTTTTCACTCTCCCTCCCACTCTTCGATCTATTTGGAAGGAAGGTTCCTGCAAATCCACCGCTGAACCGAAAAAGCAACAAAATTCAAAAAAAAAATCAAGAAAATCAAGAAAACCCAAAAACAGTGAACGTACAGTATTCCGGTACTGTACGTTCCAACTTCTTCGATAGTACTGAACCTCTACGTGGTGAAGAAGATCAACAGTTTCTTATCGTAATGACCGTCCGAAGTCTGCTACAATAAGAAACTGGCTAATACGGTACCAATTTATAAAACTTTATTATTTTTCTTCACTTTCAAAAGATTCTTATCAATTTCAGAACTTTTTCAAAGCTTCCATTGCCCTGAAAACATAGAAATCTTATCTTCTCTTTTTACGATTCATGAATATTCTCGATATTCTTCTACACTCTGTCGATCCCTATTGGTCTCCTCTCAATCTTCCCCAATTTTGAAATGTCTATACTATTATACGATCTTCGTTATTTTCTTGATTTGAACACTTTTGATCAATTCTCAATCTTTCGTGTGACTGGCTAATACAGTACCTTGAAATAACGAGCATCTGATCTCTCTGTATAGTTCTGTTATTGTTGAAATACAAATTATGATAAGAAAGTGCTTGATCTTGTCTTGACTGACCTCGATCGTTGAACTGTTAAACTACGTCGATTTACATATTCAAGTTTGAAGAAAGGTATGTTTGCTGATTAAACTTGCTGAGAAGATAGTGGAATTGAGGAACATAAAACGATTCCCACAAAATATTCAATTGTCCTCCGATAGAATGGAAGTTCGGATGATTTCCAAAGCTACTGGAAGTAGACCAGCCTTTCTGTAGTATTCACAGACTAGGAGTTCTAAAAATATCAAAAAGTTTGACTAATATTATCGTGATTCCAACGTGATTTAAATCTTTTCGATGATCGAAATTATTTATTTATTATTATTTAAATCTGGAACCTTCGATTTGTTCAAAACGAGAGATTGAACATGAAATCAGGAAGTTACAGTAACGAAAGTGGATCTTCACAGAATAAAATCAATAAGCGACTTCGAAAACATACAAGGTGACTGACACATCTGAAAAATATACATGCCCTTTCCCTTTTCAGAAGTTATTCGAGCGAACGAGTTATCAATAACGAACAATATTATCATGGTCTACTTCCACGTGCAGATGTTCGCTTGTTATTGAAAGAAAACGGAGATTTTGTTGTTCGTATAACTGAACCAAAACCTGGGGAGCAGAGATCATATGTGTTAAGTGTATTACATGATAAGCTATTAGAAGAGAACGCGGCAGTAAGTGGGAAATGAAATGAATTAGACGCAATGATACCATTTAGTATTCACTTTCCTCAGGTCAAACATCTGGTAATTCACTCTGCAAATCAAAAGTTTTGGATTGATAACACGTTTTCTTTCGAATCTCCACAAGCTCTCATCAATTATTACCTGAAACCAGCAGTCCAGAATGACGAAACTGCCGCTGTCCGTCTACTCCGCCCTATTTCTCGTCAACCATGGGAACTCGAACATGAATGGATTACAATTAAACAGAAACTCGGACAGGGAGCATTTGGAGAAGTTTCAATGGGAATATTCAAACGAAAAGGAATGATTAAAGGGGTACAAGTGGCTGTGAAACAAGCGAAACTAGAGAAAATGGGGAAAGAACAAATCAAGGAATTCATGTGTGAGGCGAGACATTTGAAGACGATGAGCCATCCGAACATTGTCAAATTTTATGGAGTTGCAGTACTTGAGGAGCCTCTTTACATGGTTATGGAACTGGTAATATTATGTTTCAGGCATTGTTCCATTTCAATACTATCTTTTTTAGGCTTCGAACGGTGCTCTCGACAGTTATCTGAAAAAGAATCCGAATCTTCCAGTCGAGACTCGAAATGAAATGATTCTCCAAGCAGCTTGGGGTCTGGAATATCTTCATTCTTGTCCAGTTCTTCATCGAGATATTGCTGCGAGAAACTGTCTTTATGGAGATCAAAAAGTAAAAATATCAGATTTCGGACTAACTCGGACCGGTTCCACTTACCAGATGGATATGAACAAGAAAGTTCCGATTCGTTGGTTGGCAATAGAGACACTGATCACTGGATCATATACTCAGAAAGCTGATGTTTGGGCATATGGAATAATGTGTTGGGAGATATACAACAGTGCAATTGAGCCATATCCAGGAATGAGTCCAGCTGAAGTTCATCAGAAAGTTAGGGAAGGATATCGAATGCAGATTCCTGTCAATGTCCATCCAGATATTCAGAAAACTATTCAAGTAAGTCACAGTTTGTGGTGTTTCAAGATTCATCTTTCACCGTTTTTCAGAGTTGCTGGCTGGAAAATGCAGCAGATCGTCCAGCAATGAGTGATATCGCTACCCAGTTGCAAAATATCACACAAATCACGAGACCCAATTTTTCTGCTAACTAGGCAAGCTGCTTCGAGAATATGGATGTTCTGACCTCTAGTATTCAACAACATCCCAGAAATTTTGATCGTTCGTGAATCTCGGAATAACGAATATGAAGAGATGAAAATAATTTTCTCGGTTTTTGATTACTTTTTTCGATTTTAAATGAAAGAATGAAGACTTCGTTCAAAAAAAAATACATCCTCGAATATTCTCTTTTGTCTTTTCAATAGAAACTCCTCAACTCGGGCACAGTCTCCGGTGGAACCAACTTGTTCTGGCATTGCAATTGAAAAGTCCAAACTGTCTGCAGTAGCTAGAAGTGGAATAAGTGGGAGAATGGAATAACTGCAGTGGAATGAAAAAAATGATCATGAGTAGGAGCTACTTAAAGACATACATCACATGCGATGAAGACAAGTAATTCAGAAACTATTCAAAAGCAACAAAAAATTATTTTCCTGTTAATTTTTTCAAATCGACATATCAAAACCATTATCTCTTTTCTTTTAGATCTGAAAATGTGCGAGTATCCGGTTTATTTTCCTATTTACAATTATTTTTGTTTGTATGTGACAATCATCGATTGAATATCAGTTCCTGCAAAAAAACTCTTCTTCTGCTCCTCTTCATTTTGACTAGTCTATCCCAACACTCACTGATAACATCTGAAATGTATTATGATAACGAACTTTTCTTCACTCCTCGGAGTTTCGCGTTGCAGACAAAACCGTAAGTTGTTTTCTCTTAAAATAATGCAATTCTAGAAAAAATCGAAAGGAATATGAAGAAAATTTGGATTTGGAAATTCTGTAGTGTGAAATGTCTTTCTACTAAATAAAATGCTCATCATACTTGTATTCCATCCCGACAAAGACTGACGGTTTTCAAAATTTCTAACTTATTTAAAAAGTAAAGGGTAGATAAAAAACATCATCAGTTCCTGGTAGTCCCGGCTTTCATGTACCTTTTTGTGCTGGTCATGATTTCCATAGATGTGACTGTTCTGCTTTTCGAGAAATTTTAATTCCGTGAGATGTTGACCTTGCCAGAGAGAAGGCAAACTTTACTAACATACATAGTTTAAAAAAATAAGTTTCAAAGAATTTATTCATAGGGAGTTCTGGGGGTTTCAACCCACCCGCACAGAGGCTCAATAGCATCAATTTTACTTTTCCAGATCTAGTCTGTGCGTCTTGGACGATGAACGTCAATTCGTCAAACTTTCAAACTTCCCGGCAACCAATCCAGCCGGACGATTACGGTGAAATAAGATTGAGGAGTGGCTTATGGAGCCATAATCGTTCTGATAATGACGGCAACAATGACCCGATTGGCGAAGAGGATACATCTGGAAGATCTTTCGAAAGTAATGATACACGTGGTGGAATGGTTCACGATGAAGAGCCACTTGAGAAGAAGTATCTTGTGAATAACAATGACAATAGTGGACAAATTGATCGTGTGTTCATTCAAGTCAATTTAATTTCCAACTACCAAGAAGAAGCTGAAATTCATCTGGAGGCTTCAAGGATTGGAAATGATAGTAATGAGTCGGAGGACAATAACGAAGAAAATAATGATGAAGACATAATTCCACTGGGAGAGGAAAACAATCTTCCAATTTAAAATCAAGAATCAATCAATATGTGAATACAGAAAAAAGAAATCAGTTAGGACGAGTCAAATCAATTCGAATCAATCAAAATGATCATATAAACTATTCATGTGGAAATTACCCCCAAATCAATGGGAAATTATCCCCAAATCAATGGGTTCAACGGTAGCGAAAAATCTCAGCTCCCTCAAGGATCTCATGATACAGTGCGATCTAATCTCATCTTCCTGTTCAAGGGATCAAATATTCTCATTGAAACAAAAACACATGCAGTTCTCACGGATAAACTGGCCCAGTTCCGAAGAAGTGGGCTCAAATCACCTGAGAAAATTGCTTATCAACGTGTCGCAATGCTGTGACATCACCATGAATCCCCTCGGACAATTACGCGGGATCTCAGAAGAAAGGGCATCTGAATACACTACGTACAGTACCCCTACATATACTCAATCAAAAACAGTGCAATCAAATCCGATAATTGTCACATTCAAGCACAATGCCATGCAAAGTCACGAAAAGGATGGAAAAAATGAATTTCCTTTTTGTATTTTATTTGTTCAATATGTTTCCCAAATATAATGTTATTGCTGTCAGAAAAATGTTACCGAAAAGCCGGTTTCAAAGCAATCCTTGAAAAATATAAATGAAGACGAAATGATTCTTGAAATTTGCATTGTTATTTTTGAATGGAACAGCTGACGAAATATCAAACAGTTTGTATTTTTGCTGACGAGAAGTGTTCTTTAGAAACAGTTTGAGAGTATAAAGTTAAATGTGTTCCTTCCCGGACCAATTTTTTGCAGGTAACCGCAGAAGTACGAAAACAAAGAAAAAGAAAGTTTAGACTACTTTTCGTACAAAAATTCAGTCAAAATATGAGAGAAAAAAGTAATTGGCATTGTCCACATATCAACTGAAATACAAATGAGTATTTCTGACATCTATGTTCAGAACTCCAGGATCTGCAATATCTTTGTTCTGCTTTCACATCTCTATTTTTCTTTTCGTATTTCTCCAAAATAGAATAAAAATGTTCAAGTCGTTATATGTAGGTTTATATCAATTCTTCTGCTCCCTTGTTTTCACCTGCTGTTTTCAATAAATTATTTCTTTCCTATCTCCGTCTTTCCTTTTTTTTTCCCTTGTCAGTCCTGTTATTAAATGTGCCAGATTTGTGTGAATAGGGGTTATATAGTCACAGAATGAATTATAATATTCGACAATTGCCTTTTTGAAATAGTCGTTTGATTTTTCATCATGTGCCTGAATGTGGTTCTTGGAAACGGAGAAGTGCCTTCGTGATTGAACTTTTCTGTTCAAGTTTCATAATACCTGGAAGTTTTCAGACCAAGTCTTGCTAGGTATCGAATCATTGAAGTCCACATAGAATTGATTTGGGAACTTCCGAATTACAAAAACAGCTGAAAATACATTAATCCAACATAATTGAAAAAAAGTTATGTCTGCATTTTTGTTTCAGGATCTGATCTTACGAATTCTGTGGGTTTCACTACCCATTATACGTTTCAACAAGCGATTGAAAAGTTAAATATTAATACTACGGCTAATATTCTTTTGGTGGTTATCAGATTATTTTCTCTTCGATTGTTTTTTCCTAAAACTCACTTCATAAACTTTCAGTTTCTCATTAAAATCGAAACCCCATCTGATTCCTTTCAACCCATTATTCTTCCCATCTATCTATACGAAACCCAGAACAAACCCCTATATTTATTTCTAGCTCCGTCTCGTCTCACCGCTTTTTCTTCGTCTTCATATACGTTTCCATCTCAGTTGTTCCCTCTGATGAGCACCGTTTCCATAGAGATTGTATTATTTCGCCACTTTCTCATCATAACCTTTTCTCGATAAATTGGATGTTCACCCAAGCATTTCTCTTCTAGCTTATACGTATTGAAGTTGTCAACAAGAAGAAATAATAATGAAATGGTTGATCACTAATTATCAGTGACTTTTATTCTCAGTAGAATATAGATTATCAAACTAGACAGTCAAGATTATTCGATACTCTCAACATTTATATTTTTCAAAATACCTTCATCTTTGAATTTCTGAAATGTTATTTTCACGAATTCGAACATTGAAATTTTACTAAAAATCTATTTTCTTACCCTATACCATATCCCCTCCAATAGAAGCGCAAGCGCTTTTTTAAAATTGTCTTCCGAGTACACGTCTATCAAAGGACCGCTTTTATTGAAGGGAGTACGGTATCTCCATTTTTTTTTCTTCAGGATGAGCCGATCGGAAGAATCATCAAGTCAGCCACCGGATCCAGAAAGTCAAATAGAATCATACGATCATTCAGAAGTTCTTGATGATTCATCAAGTGACACAATTTCTGAAGAATTACAACATTCGCCCGAGGGTTGTCTGAATTGGAGAGTAATGCCTCCCGATGACTTGTGAGTTTTTATTTCTGATTTTGTATATTATCACAGGGTTTCCTTACCTCAAACGAGGAACATATTCGTCTTTTGCTAGGCTTGACTTGACAATGTGCTCCAACGACTTGAAACAAAAAGTACGAACTCTGCTGCTTGGAATCACTCGAATTACTTTCAACGACGGACAACTTGCTATCTGTGTGTCTAATCGACATTTCGACAACGATGAGACGAGTAATAATTAGTTCCTCTTCTCTGTCTGAAATTTAGTTTTTGAAGGAATTGATCTGGAAATTGTCCAACGAGAAAGTTTACCATCAAAACTGATGAGAATCACTGGCTACTTGAGATCAAAAATTTGGAGAAAAATTGTTCTCCGAAAGATAAATGGAATGGACTATGAAGTGTGAGTAAAAATTGAAAAGCTGGGTTACATTGAACTAAAATTTTGAATTGATGAAGCAATGATTTCAGAGAGAAAATACACCACAACGATTATGGTATAGATCTCACTTTTGATGGGTTCAATTATCGCGTGTAAGTTGAAGTCTCTATTATACCAAGTGATCGTAATCGATTTTCAGAGTCAACTTCCGTAAAGAGTTCATCATTTACACTCATGACAGTACGACCGCTCATGAGAATGTTCTTCGACATGTCTTCTTCGTTTTTGCCAACCCGACTCCCCTATTTTATCTTGATCTACGTGGAATCCAATCTGAAAACTTCGATGTTCCAACTAAATTAGTCGGATTATACGATCAGTGTCGACAATGTACATGTCTGGCAATCGGAGTTCGTAAAAATGAATTCGTCGAGCAAGCACATAAAACACTGGAAATGATGGCAGAGTTGAAGAATTTGAACATCGATATTTCATTGACAGAAACTGAATTTTTCAGTCCCAGAGTTAGTTTTTTATTATTTTCTCAAAATCATTACCTCTTTAATTTCTATGGAATTTTCAGATGTGCCAGATCGATCATCTAAACGTAGTCTACCACAAAAATTCTATTTCCGAGAAGAATTTTCTCAGTTTGAATTGTGAAACTATCAAGTTGTGGTCCGTCACCATCACAGCGACTGCTTTGAATTTATTCATCAAAAAATGGTTGAAATCAACAGAAAAGAGATTTCGATATCTGGAAATTCCAATTATTTATCTTGATCCAGACGATTCTGACCAAAATGACATAATGAGAGACTTGGATGTAAAGAAATTTGATGACTTGGAGAGAGCTGTTTTTTATAAAAGATATGATTGGAATTATGAGCTGTGAGTTCATCCGACTATTCTTTCAATGTGATTTTTCGAAAATTCAGCAATTGCACTGGTCAGTGTCGATATATCAACTGTCGAAATGGAGTGGATATTATACGTTCCGATGGAGCTTTGGCTACTATTGTTTCATCTTCATCCTTCTTTTACTTCTACGTTTGGCATGAACGATTTCCAGAACAACCGAAAGATCATGTACCATTTTGCGATGATTGAAAAGCTTATTCACCATTCATCGTCTGATGTTTCATATTCTGTTCAGTTATTGTTTCGTCCTTTAGATCTTCTTCAAGATTGCAGATATATATTTTTGGTCGAATTCTTTTATAACTGATTCGTTTCTTTTTCATGAACATTTCTGAAATTCAATTGAGTATCAAGCTTAGATTTTTCTTCATTCTGAAGCAAATTATCTCTCTCAACGGTGCTATATTTGTACTAAAATTAAATTCAAAATGTTTCACAATTATTTTATTAAATTGTTAAGTTTTTATACATTGTAAAGTGGATATACTTCGAACCCGTCATTCAATTCCTTCAGTCTATATTTTTCCGTTGCTTGATGATTTTGGAGTAGCTGAAAATCAAAAGATTCGAATTGTTTCTGACATAGAAATCATAAATGAAAAAGACTGGCGTCTACTACTCACCATTTCTCACTACTCACCATTCTCTATAATAAGACACTACCAAAACTCAATAAATCAGGAAATAACTTGAAACAAAATTAGATAGAGAGTGCACTATGCTACAACAAAAATAGTGTTTCCAGTATTCGTACCAGTTCTTTCCATTTTTGTTTTGTGTTGGAATACTGAAACAGCTCCCATGACAGTTGTCGATCTTTTAACTCCGATTCGGTCACGAAGAGCTCTGAAAATGAATGTTTCCTGAAGTATTATAGAATTTGAAGCATACTTATTGACAATAAAATAAATTATTGGGTACACTCCACTATTCAATATCCACATGAAATTGAGTGCTGTATAACTCCAGAGATTAAGAGGGAGCATCCACTTAAAATAAACAAATAGCTCACAGCTTTCTGAATTGAATACTCACCGAGTAATTGTGCCATAATACATTCAAAACTGTACAATAAACTGTAATCACAGTTGCTTGAATCAATACTTTAATCTCTGCATTGTAACTTTTTGAGATCAAAAATCTCTTTTTTGTTTTTACTAATCGATAAATAATAAGAGAATAGAAGAAAGCGGATACAAATATTCCTCCAACTTCAATAAACATTTCCGTTTTTTGAACATATTTGGAACCAGATAGTTCATAATCATAATCCCATGAATACCAATCAGGAATATAACGAATTGTTGCCCATGGAGACGCCAAGGCAATCATAAAAGCTATCCAGAAACATGCAGCCATTCCTATCCATATCTGAAAGTTGATAGAGGTTTTGAGAGATTAATATGAATGTGGAAAGTAAATGAACATCCGCTTACCATCCATCGATTTCCTCCGAAAAAATACTTGTCTAAGGTTGGAGAAGATAGTTGAATCAGTCGATTGAAAGATAAGAATATAGTGAGAACTGCATATGCCACGTAGCACGGAGTGGCTATTACACCCATAGCCTGGAAATAAAAAATCTTCGTTTCACAGCCGACTGGAATCTTCTTACCTTCGCTAAACCCGGATAAAAAACAGTCTGTTTGACTGTGAATATTCCTGTGACAAAATGAGGAAAACATTGAGCTATATCGAAAACTCCAAGGAAAAACATGAATCGATAACTTGGCATTCTAGATAGCTCCTTGTCTTTGTAAATTGTCTGAAAGATAATAGTTCAGATGGAAACTTCTTGAAGTTGTCTAAACTCACTGATAGAATGACATAATAAGCGATAGCACATGCCAATGAGAGAGCCATCATTGCAATTCCAACAATCCAGTCAAGTTGAACTGTTCTTCCACTTTCTGACACTTCTTCTTCTGCTTCTAGTGAAACATAGGAATCTGTTGAAGATATGAAAAGAGATGATAGAGTCACTGAACTGCTTGTTGATCCAACAAGGCTCATACTCGCATTCAGGCATTATTTTAGGTTGACATTCACTGAAAAGTATGGAGAGTATAGGAGAATTGAATCATTATCGAGGGAAGTATTGGAATACAGTGGCAACGTATAAAGGACAAGTTAAAATATCATTTGAAACAGAAAATAAAATCACGATTCCGAGTCTGAAGGAGAATGTGGAGAACACAGAAACGTTTTTCAATATTTCTCTTCCCTTTTATACTCAATTCATTAGATCACAGACTACTGAATATGAACTTGATGTTTATCTCCGAATATTCCATATAACTCAACAGTCTATCTCCAACGAATACAATTCTTATAACTACTTCGTTTTTGATTTTTGAATCAATTTTCATTCAGAGATCATTTATTTTCCAGACGCAGAACTCAGTATTTCAATAGATATTTTCCACAGAAATTGACCTCTTCCAGACAGACAGACAACTCAAAGACTCGGTTTAAAAGTATACCTGGAAACCAGAAACTGGCACAAAAATCAACTGTGACACGAAGGGAAATTCTCTTAAAAAGAAAGGTGTCATGTTTATCCAGCAGCAATCATAAATGAAATTACCTGAATTTCTAGAGGAAAACGAGTGGAAGAAGGCGAGGTGTGTGTTGTCAAAATTCAATTTGGAGCTCTCGGAGCAGAGGGAAAAGGGGTTTTAGAGGTTAGTCATATTGGAAGTAGTGTGTGTTATAGTGTGATAAAATATCCGAGAGACTAGTTGTCTCGATAGAAAGGAATTACTTACAGCTGGTAACAATATTTTGGTAGAAAATTGAAAAAGGAGAATATGGAGGATGCTTAAAGATAAGTTTAGAATCAGATGTAGAACTTTTCGTTCGATTAAAGTTCAGATTAGAAATGACTCATTGGAGAAAAGGAAGAGTAACATAAATGTTAGAAGCTGTTTGGAACCTTTAAGAGATAAAAAGTTTTGAGTTTCAATAAATTTTTTCAATAGAATTCATCGAGAGACTACGGATTCAAAGAATGAAATAAGGAACTGAATCACCGGTAAACCAAGAACTTTTGAATGGGTGCTTGATCAGTTTTATGAAATAAAAAAGTCTAGGAAAAACTGAAATTGAACTTGAATCAAACAAATAAGATCAAAGAATTGGAAATGACATATAACGAGTCATGCCGGAATTGAGAATTCGGAAATTCCTTCCTGGAATATCTCGTGTGCATGGATTCTTTATGAAGAAAATCAGACAATTACATAACTCTAGAAAATTAGGTTTTGTTGTGTTTTATTGTCGAATCATTTCAGTTGTGATAAATAATAATATGAGTCTAACAAAAAAATCTGTTGAAATCAACAAGTCGTCAAGAAAACCAAACTAAAAAATTACTAATTGTAATCTATGTATTGGGTCCAATGAACACCTCAAAAAAACAAAAAATATTTCTGCACAACCGTTTTCTCACAGTTTTTCAGAATAATAAGATCCTGGAAGTGGAAAAAAGTGTTAATAACATTGTGAATGTGGGAGAGTTGCAGCAGATGATGTTCAAATGAACGAGAAAAGTGAAATCTGAAAAAGAGTGGAGGAAGTGAAATGTTTGTAGGTGGGCAGTTGATACTCGGAGTTTAATTTAATATTGCGTCAGAATTATACTCGATAACCACTCACATGTTTCATTTATTTTTGGAATTGGGAAGAAGAAGAAATATATTGGGAGCAAAAGTTATGGGCTCTCAGGGTCACTGTGGATCGATGACGTTCGAAAAAGCAAGAAATGAGTCATTTGTCATTTTAGAATCTTTGAAGTATCTTCGAAAACCCAAGAAATGACCTAGATGAGCCTTTTGTGATGATGGCATTCCGGCGGTCAGAAGAGCAATAAAAGCACTTTTTTGAGTACTTGAGATCTAGTTGAATTGCTACTGATTTTGGTTTTTGATTGGGTTTTTGGGTTCTGACACATTCTGTTTCAGTGATTCAGCGATGTGTTGAAAATTCTATAAAAGCTGATTTAACAAATGAAGACGAGCCCCGGAAGTTTAAAATACTTTTTGAAAGACCAATGAAGAGGGTTGGGAAATTCAAGTTATTTTTTCTGGACAGTAGTTAAAGCCAGATAAGCGACGCTTCTTATCGTATTGTGTTTTAATTTGGAGGTATGAGATAGACGGACATTATCCAAAACGAATTTCCAATATACTACTAGAATCGGCGACAAACGAACAGAATCTGTTGGTTGTTATTAATAAAAGAAGAGTTGTTGGTTCAGGTACTCGGAAGACGAGAAAAAAAGAAATAATCCCATTCCCACCAAAAATTGTATTTTTTGAAAGGAACCGAAATCGGACTTAGACCTGATAAACAATCATGCACGACAGTTTTTGTTGGATTTTCCCAACTGAAATTATTCGATAATGGAAACAAACTGACTTCCAACTTCAAATGACATCACATAAATAGAAGAACATAAAACTCCAGGAGTTTGAAAAAGTCAATAAATAATCTTCTTTTTTCAGAAAATAGTCATTTGTCAAATTGCTCAAAAGGGATAATAAATCAATCACCGATTCATCAGCTTTTCCATTTTTCGAATTCTAAACCTATCATTTTCTCTCATTTGTTGTTCATATTCGTTTTGATTTGTTCTTTTCCGGTTATTCTCTGACGTACTAATTTCAGATTTCATCGAGTGTCGTCTGACTCGTTTCAGATCTTCGTCTTCAGATAAAATACTCAAATTTTTATTTCAGTTACCCATTAGTTAAAATTACACGTGTTAAACCTATGAAAATACAAATGGAAACCTCAAGATTCAACGTTCAAAACTTAACAGAGACAAGGGTGTGATCTGTATGTGTCGCTTTTTCCATTCTCCGTTTCGGTTCGAATACTGAAACAGCACCGAGAGCAGTTCCAGATCTTTTTGTTCCGATTTTGTGTCGAATCGCTCTGAAAATAATACAAAAACTGGGAGAATTTGTTTCGAGCAACCCACTTGTTGACAATGAAATATATAATTGGATGTACTGCACTATTACAAATCCACATAAAATTGAGAGCTGTGTAACTCCAGAGATGTGGTGGGAGTATCCACTGAAAAGAACTGGGAAATCAGACATCAGTTTCAATTTTTCTTCTTACCGTATAATTGTGCCATAATACATTCAAAACTGTACAATAAACTGTGATCACAGTAGCTTGAATCAATACTTTAATCTCTGCATTGTAACTTTTTGAGATCAAATATTGCTTTTTGGTTTTCAATAACTTGTGAATAATTAGGAGATAGAAGAAAGCAGAGACAAATATTCCTCCAATTTCTATACACATTTCCACTTTTTGAACGTATTTTGAAAACGGTAATTCCGTGTCATAATCCCATGAATACCAGTCAGGGATATATCTAATTGTTGCCCATGGAGATGATAGAGCAGATACGAAAAGTATCCAAATGGAACATGCTATGACTATCCAAATCTGGAAATAATTTGAGGTTTAAGATCTGCTTGAAAGAATAGAAACAAATAAAATCCTTACCATCCATCGTTTTCCTCCAAAAAAGAACATTTCCAGGTTGGATGATGACAATTGGATGAATCTATTAAATGACAGAAAAATAGTTAGTAATGTGAAAGTGACATAACATGGAGTTGCGATTACACCCATTGCCTGAAAAAATGATATAATCAAGTACTATATTTTTGAAATTACCTTGGCAAGTAATGGATGGAAAACCGATTGATTCACTGTAAATATTCCAGTGACAAAGTGCGGAAAACACTGACAAACGTCGAAAACTCCAAGGAAAAACATGAATTTATAACTAGCCATTCTGAATAATTCCTTGTCTTTATAAATAGTCTGAAACAGAGAGTTCCATCAGACGTGTTTGAATTTCAGAAAACTTACAGAAAGAATGAGATAATAAGCTACAGCACAAGAAAGAGAAACTATCATAATTGCAATTCCAATAATCCAATCCGTTTGGACAGTTCGTCCACTCAACGATATTTCAGATTCATCCGGTAGACTCATCATTCTATTCCACCATTACTTTTGAAATGAAAAACACGAAAAAAAATCTGGAATTGGCAGGTTTTGTTGCATCAAAAAAAAGGAGTTTGTATGAAGATTATCAAAATACTTTCACCGCGAGGAATGACTGAGTAAAACGAATAACAGATCTATACTATACAAGTAATATATAATTCAAGTTAATTCTGATATTAAGAGATGTTTCGATGAACCGTGAATGAAAAGAGCATATTTTCGATGATCTTCGAAATTTCATCAGTGATCTTGAGGGGGAAGAAGATGGAAAATATTCAGATGAGTCAAATTGAAGATGAATAGATGTTCAATGAACAAATATTGTCTAGAACCTTGATATCCTAGAAATGTCTTTCGAAAGATGGGAAAACAAGAAGAGTCTTTAATGGTAATGGGTGTTAATGATCTGAACAGGTTGCTAAAAACTGAGAAGATTGTTACTTGGTTCTGAAATCTTGGAACTGTCGTATATTTAAATATACTTGATGATGGTTGAAATAGTAAGATTCTCAGAAATGTATCCTAAATAAGCCAGGCAGGCCTCCGATTTAGGTGACGTTTTGATTAGAAATGTGAGAACTATTTCTGTTATCAAAACAACAAAAATACGTCACTGTCGATCCATTCCTGAGCTCAAACTTACATTATTTTTGGGCGTTATTCCCACAATCTTTACACTCAAAACCTTTTTTTTCTGGTTTTAACTTTGTACCCAGATCCTTAATCCAAGAGTAAGTTACATAGAAAGTGCCTTTTCACAGGATTTTTTGCAAACAATAGCTAGAAAAAGAAGAAATCACACTTGGCATGGGAAAAAAGATTGGAAAAAGTGTAGTTAGACACTTGACAACGGGTGTGTGGGTTGACAAAGTTAATTCAATTCCTCCTTCGTGTCAGATTCATTTGACAGCTCATTTATTCTATGAGTTATTCTGAATGAGATTGAGCACGGGGGTCACGTCAAAGTACGGAACAACTTTAAATTGGTGGAGAATTCCGGAGATTTCGAGAAATGCACGTTTTCCGAATTAGAGAAAAATCAAATCAGGATTTTTGCTAGTTGTATGCAGCTCCACTGTGGTCTGGAACTTTCTGCAAGAGATTATTCTGGCAGGGACCGATAGATGTTCTAGGATGTAGAACACTCCAATCCAATCGTATCGTAAACTGAAACACTCTTTCGTTTTAATTTCTATAAGACCATCTTTTTGGATTAGGCCTTCTATTCTTTTCACTGATTATTAAGACCTGAAATTGTTTGAAATAACTGAATCACATAGCCAAAAAAGATCAAGAGATCAACGATTTGCATTTATCAGAAGAAACTCCAAAGACTAGCTCCGAAAATCAGTAGTTTATTCTGGAAAATTCTTGTGTTTTTCCAAGTAAGCTCACTCAAATCTGTCAACATAAATCATCTATCAAGTGTGTTGACTGGAAAAAACTAACGAGACAATTCTGATTGCAACGAGAATAACGGATAAGTTGTATTTGCAGACACTGAATACTAATAGAGTCAATTGCTTAAATAGAGAATTATCGAATTTTATGATGATTCCAGCGAAAAAAAAACATAACTGGAAAAGAGGCATTCTGTTGAAAAGCATCAATTCGAAGGTGAGAAAAAGTATGACGTCTCTGAAAATATAGGTTGTAATAGATATAAATCAATCAAAGAATACCATAATTTGGATAAACACACTTCTGGGTCTTTTTCTTTTTTCCTGTTTTTCTTCTTCTTTTTAAAAGTGGGTTCCATTCTTTTTCATTTTGGTGGACACGGAGGGGTCAAAAGCTGCAAGTAAAATTGAATTAGTTTAAATTAGATATCTGTTTTCTTTTGGCTCAGCGAGTTATAGCTTTTGAACATTCTGGAAAATAATTGACTTAAAGTTATCAACAACTGAATCTGGACCTTTTTTGGATAAGATTTTGCATTCATGTGATTATCTTTAATCTAAAATCTAACTGTTTTTCTTGTTTTTGTCAAAATTAAACCAACTATTTTGATTCAAGATAATTTTTTACAACTCTTTTCGATTCTTCCAAAAGTCTTTTCTCGCCATCTGAACACTTTCAAATGTATCTAGGAAAGGAGAGAGTGTCATTTCATAGTTGAGAAACATGAAAATCGTGTGAAATTCAATATGACGTTGGATAGAAAAGGATGGGAGAGAGGTTGATGCCATGTCAAATAATGCTGACTAAACACTAAATACACGCAGCAAAAAAGTGGATAGCTGTACTTTTGAATCCATTTTCCGAAGTTTTGGCTTGAATGGACAACATTTTAAAATTATATTGGTTACAATTGTTTTCCAGTTTTTCTTTGCAAATTCATAAAATCCCATGTTCTCTAGTCACTCGAACAGTTTTGAGATGTCAAGGTACTGTAGTTCTACAGTAATCTTATGAAAAAAGACTGCATGTACTGAAAATGCATGATATGCCTTGATTTAATAAGCTTTCTATTCTATTCAACTAATTCCTTCCGATATTTCCGATTTCTTTTTCAACCCGCGTTCCTCCGGTAGTCGTTCATCTCATTTCCCGCTGAACCATCCCAAATCCGTTTCCAAAAATATCATTCTCTGGACACAGACATAGATACATTCATAAATTTTAGGTCACTCACTCTTCCTAATTCACCCTAAAAGCGACACCATCTGCCCTTTTCTTCCTTCCTTTTTCTGCCATCTTCACCCTTCTTTTTTCCTTATTTTCCATCCTTTTTCCTTCTTCTTTCCAAGACTTCAACTGGCTTCACGAGAGATTTAGAGAGTGAAAGAGTCCGATAAAGCGCACTTTCTTCTCTTGTATTCTATTATTTGTCTCCTTTTTCTATTTGCCCCCTGCCTGTCAACATCGATTATCCTCTCATTTTCTGTTTCCTTTTTTCTGCCATTCGACACTGAGAAGAACAAGAAACGGATCTCTTTTTTTTATTTCGGAGATAGATTGACCACTTTCGATTAATTTGATTCTTTCTAATGTAGTTTTAGTACAGTTTCTATTGTAATGAAACTAGTTTATTTGTTAATTATTATCAAATATTTGCTCACTTGACAATGAAAAAAGGGGAACGAACAAAAGAGTTCAATTAGTTTCGTGTTAAAGATAAGCAATCACTTTCTTGTCAGTTTATCAGCTCTTTTATCTAATTTCTTAGAAATTATTTTGAAGACTTCGTCTCCGTCTCTTTCAAGAGTTCATTCAGAAGATTACTGTTTTCCATATAAATTTCAATTGTTAATCTTTAGATTTTTAAAGAACATTTCTGAAATCTCAATTCTTCTGGACAAAATACATCAAACTTGTGAATCCTTCTCTTTTACTGTTCAAAATTATAAACATAAAAGTATTTAGTTTTTTTCAGATTCCAATGGACCTCTCAAGTGGAGGAGGTCCCTCTTCTTCAACTGATGAGGCGGCATCACAGTTGGATAATTCAGATGCCATGCAGTTAGTTCGACAGGTTTGTCTTTGAATAATAGCTTGGAACAGAAACTGAGAGAACTGAGAGTAATTTTCTAAACAAAAACTTTTCAATTTAAGAATGATCTGAAGGTTACTGTAGTTCCGAATATCCAATGACTCTCTAATTTTTTCTAATCAAACAAACATTTCAGGCAGTGTTATTCGAGAATGTAGAACTACTTGCTGATCTCTTCAAAGTGAATCCTTGGGTATGGAATCGGGTTGATCGACACGGAAGAACTCCTCTTATGTTAGCTGCTCATAACGGAAAATTGGACAGTTTGAGGACAATTCTAATGTTGAATCCGAGTGAGTTTTTGAATTTATTTTGAAAGAAAAATTGTAAATTTCGTTTGAAAAACCAGAAATGAAAATAAACGGTTTAAAAAAGTATTTAATGGCCGATGAGAAGATTATATGAAATATTAAAAATTTAAAAAAAAAATTTTAAAAAAAATTCCTTGAAACTTCTGAAAATCTGAATCTGTTTTACTCGAATCTTCTGAATTTCTCTATTTATTCTTGTATGACTTTAAAAATAGATCAACTTTGAATATATAATTCCCCATTTTTAGAATCTCTAAATCTAGTCAACGAACGTGGAAAAACGGCACTTCATATGGCTGCTGAGTCAGGAGAAACTGCGATTGTACTCGAACTTGTGGAAATTGGTTCGTTTTTTGTTTCAAAAAAGTGGTCTATAATTCACATCGTAACTCGATTAAAAATTGAAATTTTCTCTTTATCTGAGAGTAATTTTCTCTTCAAAAATTTCCTTTTTTACTGCAGGATCCGATCCGATGAATTCTGATAATGAAGGTCACTGTGCTCTCGAATTGGCTCAAATGGCTGGACATAATGAAGTTGCGGCAAAACTTATCGACGCAATACGTATGTTTTTCGTTTTTTATCTTCATGAATCAAAGGAAATTTTCAGAAAAAGAAAGTGAAGATCTGAATGAAGCGCACATAATGCTCATCAGTGCATGCATAACTGGAAATTCAGATGTTGTTAATGAAATATTGAGGAAATATATGGATAAGTGAGTTTTATTTTTAAAAAATGAGAAAAATCTGAACTACAAAGATTACGGTAGTGCTTCTTCGAAAATCTATTTTTTGCAGAAAAGAAAATCGCCAAATAATATTCAACGGTCGGAATGAAGAAGATGAGACAGCTCTTCTGATGTAAGCTTTTTATTTATTTAAACTTTGAATCTCCGATTTTCAGTGCTTGCACCAACGGGCACATTGAAATCGTCCGGTATCTTCTCCACTTTGAAGATCATCTCCTCCAAAACAACAC
Source organism: Caenorhabditis latens (assembly GCA_002259235.3). Taxonomy (NCBI): domain Eukaryota; kingdom Metazoa; phylum Nematoda; class Chromadorea; order Rhabditida; family Rhabditidae; genus Caenorhabditis; species Caenorhabditis latens. The sequence goes on along the minus strand of CM056092.1, from coordinate 9,745,984 downwards.
AACTAAAGATACAGTAATACATGCAGCAGTATCATCTCAAAATGTTGAAGTACTGCAATTGTGTCTAGAGGTAAGTGTACACTTTCATTTACAGATGTTTAAAAAAGAAATGAGATTAAATCACAAAAAATATAGAGATCGATACATGGCACAGAGGGAGTTGGAACACCGAAAAAAAAAATTATTGACGACGTGGCTTTCCGAATCTCATTGGTGAACGGAGATTTTTGGGAGAATGAAGAACGCTAGTTTTATACACATGGGAAGACGGAGGAATTCTTATGGAACATGGAATCATTTCTTGGGGGAACGTTTGGATAGTTTGCTCTGAAAAAATGATTATGAAGCTACGGTGGATGTTTTCTCTTCTTACCTGAATATATTTTATGCTGAATATGTTTCATTTCTTCATAATCGTAGGCTTCTTGTTGATTCAATGGTCTTTCAAAACTCATCATGAGCAGTTTATAAGCGATTTCCGCAAAACGAGCATCCTCTTCTTCACATTTCAATCCTTTGTAATAATGAATCGGAGCGTTTTCCCAGCAGTAAGTAATCTGAAATTTCGTATACCAAACAAATTCATTTGGAGAGAACTAATATACCAAGATGTTGCGATTGGTGTTAATGAATTTGGCAACGTCAGGAGAATTGTTTGGATTTTGAACAAACATATTTAGAAGAATGGCAGCTTCAGTTCGAACTGTTTTGATTGGACTCTGAAGAGCAAAAGCAACGTTCTTGATGAGAGCAGGATTAGCCATCCATTGACGGCGAATTTCGAAGTGGTGTGGGGAATCGAATAGTTCATTAATAAACTTCAGAGCTTTGGATTGAATGAAGAAGTTGGAAATCGAAATTAGTTTGTGGAATATTTGGGTGAATCGAGTCAGATTGTTGAATATGAAGTTCTTCACAGGTTTCCGATACCCATCACCGAAAATAATCTGAAAGAAAAATGTGGAAAATCGGACAAGTGAAAAATAGTACTTCAATAGTCTCAAAAAACCCGGCAATCGTATGGAATCCCCTGAAATCAATGTGTTCAGTCAACCGATCCAAAACGTTCCATACACATCCTTCTGACCGTTGTTGCACGTTGTGTTTATCGCGGCCATCATCTTTCAATAGACTCTACAATGATCATGTATCGTTCGGAACTCCCATTTGAAAGTTGGAACTCACCACCAGACAATCTTCATCTTGAACAAAGACTCGAATAATGTCATTGTAGAAACCGATGCTATTCGGTTGATCATATCCTTTAGAGACAATTGTAAACATTTCAAATCGGCAATTATAAAGAAGATTTCGAAATGATGGAGCGAACTTCGGTTTCGATTTCAAACGAGGAAACGAACATTCTACTGAGTCGTTAGAAGTCCATGTATGAAGGAACAAGTAGAGATCTCGGATTTTCTAGAAAAAAGAAACTTTCTCGCTTGAAACTCATACTTTCTTATACGTAAACCATACACTTGCACATAAAACACTTATTTAAATTGTCTTTTCAATCAAAAATTGTTATTTGCACCCACTTTTCGTTATTCTACCATAACGTTCGTATCACTATTTCTCTTAGACGAAACATGGATATATAATTTGAATTCTCCCGACTTCTCGAAACTTACTCGTTTAGAATCGATATTCACATCGTGAAACACAATCAGTAGCAATCTCAGAAGATCGGAACGAAACAAAATTTCCTCTGCTAGTTGGTATTTCCTCTGAGGTGCCGTTCCTTTCTCAACATCAAATATACTAATCCAAATTTCTTCCATACGTTGTTCGATTTCATCGAACATAATTGGTTGTTTGTGATTAACATATGTTTCAAGACTTCGTGAAAGAAGCTTGACAGCTTTCATCGCAGCATCTGATTCTGTCTTCATTGGGTTTTCGGAACCGCGTTGAGTCAAGCGACGGAGAATTGAGCCCATTTTTGCTGAAATAAAATACATAATGGCTACAAAATGAAACCACCGTTTGTTTCAGAAGTTCCCCCAACTCGTCAAAGCAACAAATAATGAAGGTTCAACCTGCTTACATTGGGCTGCCCGTTGCGGATCATCTAAATGTGTTTCAACGTAAGTGAAAATGAAGTTATCGGGTCCTAAAGAGTTTGATAGCTTCCAGAATATTAAACTTCCCGTTCCCATCGGAGTATCTGATGGAAATTGATACAGTTGGTGCTCCGGCTTATCAATTAGCCATAGATGTTAATGAAGTCGATGGAGAGTGCAGGACCGCGATGTATCTTGCTGTGGCGGAAGGACATTTGGAAGTAGTTCAAGCAATGACTGAGGTTTGTTAAAGATAAAAACGGGGAGATAATTTCTAAGAATAATAACTATTTTAATCTAAGTGATATGAACTTAAAGCTGAAAACTATTTTATTTCAGTTCAAATGTCTTTCAATTGATGGAAAGCAAAGATGTCCGTTTCAACTCGATGTCTACTGTACACGTGGAAGAACACCATTCATGTTGGCTGCTTTTAATCAGAATTTACCATTAATGAAGTAAGTTGTCATCGATGAACTCATAATTCACGCAACATTATAGTCTTCTGCTGGATGCTGGTGCTGATATTAACCTTCCGTTAGCTGTTCTGGACACAGAATACAGTGTAGAAGAAGGTCGTTGCATCGGATCAGGAGCACTCGTTGAAGCTGTTCGTTCTGATGGTTTACACGTTGTGCATTTTCTTCTGGATCGTGGAGCTCTCGATACTGATAACAAAGCACTACGACTAGCAGCACAAGGAAAGAACGAGAAGCTTATTCGAGTTTTCTTAGTCCGTTTAGTTTTTGCTGATCCCGAATACAAAATTAACAAAAAGAACATCGATGTCGGTCAAATTCAAGTTGGTCAAAGTCTCCTACCTAGTAGTCTTTGCCCTTCAAAAGCTGCTCAACTTAATTGGAACTCTGCAAACCTGGAAAATCTCCAGTCGGATTGGTTTGTTGCTGCGGCATTACATGTGAACCCAAGACTACGAACAACTCGGCTATCGTTGGCAGCAATCACACGAGTAGACTTATCTGATAATCGTCTGACAACGTTTCCAAGTATTCTTTTTCAAATGCCATCACTTCGATCTCTGAATATAGCTGATAACAGTATCAGAACAATAGAAATTCCAACTTATTATATCAGCTCAACGTCTCTAGAAATTCTGAATTTACGGAACAATCAATTGGAATGTCTGACAATTCAATTTTTATCGTCGCTTCCACAGTTACAACAGCTGGATGTATCGAAAAATGAGTTGAGCCAACTGCCAGAATACATCTGGTTGTGCCCTTCATTGAAAGAACTGAATGCGTCTCACAACAGATTGAGTACACTTCCAATGGTTGCGAGAGCATCCAGAGGGGAAAGACCTCGTCTTCAAAGTTCAAATAACAGTGAGTGTGTTCGGACTCTTGACTTCACAATCCCTTTCTTTCAGATTCGAACACTCAATCTCCATCACACGAAACGAATCCAATCGTTGTCGACGACCCACCGAATGTCACCACAAATCCACTACGTCGTCAAAATGTTTGGCAAGCCAGCATCAATTTATCCAAAGTAGATGACGACTCATTGTTTCCTGACTTTCCAGTAACGTCTAGTAACACTCTGACGACAATCAACCTATCATTCAACAAGTTCCACACGTTTCCTTTTTGCCTAGCTTGTACTTGTCCACGGCTTTTGATTCTGAATATGTCCAATAACTCCATGACCTCACTCCCGCCGATGACATGTGTGCCTGCTCATTTGAGGACGTTAGACTTGTCGTATAACAAAATACAGGTGAGATATCTCGTTTAAATAATACAATTTTCCGATTTCCAGGAAAGTTTTGTCGAAGCCACACCATTACACATCGTCTGTCACGCGGTACCTCCAACTACAGCCAACGGCTCAATGCTTCCAAAACGACGAAATTCGCCAGCTCGTCAGCACAGAAGTCGTTCGAAATCAGCAGTCCGATCACAACGAAGTCTCAGCGTTTCACGGCATCATACTGTGATAGATTCACAAAAGGAAGAAGAATGTGTACATAAACGACACGACTCACTAGAATGGTTGAAAACATTGCAGCTAGCTGGAAATCGACTTCGAACAATTACGGTGTCAACTGCTGCGAAAGTACTCCTTCCAGCACTGAACGTACTGGATTTGAGTGACAATAAGTTGCTACAAGCTTCTCCAGATATCGCAAAACTTTCACTTCTATCAATGCTAAATTTGTCTGGAAATACCGCTATAAAAGAACTTCCTCCAGATTACGGTATGCTTTCAAGACTGTGGAGTTTATCACTGAAAGGATGCTCTTTGAAAGAACCTTTGGAGTCAATGGTAAATGTGGAAAACTGTAAAACAGTTGAAATTGTGGCATATCTGAAGACAATTCTAGAAGAATCGAAAACGTATCATCACTTGCGAGTTATGATTTTGGGAAGTGATAATGTTGGGAAATCGACTATTTGGGAGGCTTTGAGTAAGGAAGCAGTTCAAAAAAGACAACCGATACAATCAGAAACTGGAGTCATACGTCAGGCAGAATGGAAATTTGAAGCAAAACGATCAAAGGGAGATAAGAATCTTGGACCTGTTGGATTTTCCGTAATTGATTTCGGCGGTCAGAGAGAATATCATTCTACTCATCAATACTTTCTTAGTAAGAGATCTTTGAATCTTGTGCTCTGGAAAATCACAGATGGTGATGAAGCATTAGCTCAACTAGACACCTGGCTAATCAATATTCATGCAAGAGCACCTAACTCTACCGTAATCTTAGTAGGAACAAGCTTGGACCAAGTAGCATCGAATAGTTCCAAGTTTGGTCCTGGATTCGTTGATATTATGGAGCAAAAAGTCAGAAGTCGTTACATGGTTGCCGATGCAGATAAATCTGGACTGCCACGCGTTGTCGATGTAATTCTCATAAATTCGACGACGAGGAATGATGTTAAAGCGTTGTTGAACACAATATATAGAACAGCTTGGGAAGTTCGAATAGGAAAAGAAAGAGCAATGGAGCAACAAATTCCATCATCATATGTTGCGTTAATGAAAGTGACAAAAGAAATAGCTGCTGAATTCCAAAAAGAAGGTCAACCGGCAGTGATGACAGTTGAAGCATATAAAGAAAGAGTTAGGAAAAGAATGATGAGCAAATACGGGAGACCATTTAGGTGAGTAGTGATTGAAAGAACAATTAATACTTAAACTATCTTATCTTTTTCAGAGATGACATAGAATTCTACGGAGCATGCACATTTCTACACGACTGCGGGGAGCTCGTGAGATTTGAAGATGCGACACTGCGCGACTTGATATTCGTTGATCCTCTGTGGTTAGCGGAATTTCTAACATCTATTGTCATTCTTCGAAGCCCCCATCTTCCAGCTGGACTTTTATCAACAGATGCCATTAACCCACTGACTCGTTCTTTCAAGTCAGGAGCCTTAGCAATGCTCAAAACCCAACTTTTGGATCTTCTCCATAAATTTGAACTGGCGCTTGCTACTCAACCCCGTCAACTACTGATTCCTAGTCTTCTCCCAGACGAATATCGTCTCCGAGCAGATTTCCTAACCTCTGCTGTGAAGATTAGAATGAAAATGGCCCAATGGAACGTAAGATGTCCAAGTCCTGCTGGTTCTCCAACAAAGTCACCACTACGTCGTACCTCTCCAACCGACCTGTCTCTCGGGGAATCAGAAGACATAATGCTTCAGTTCTCATATGATGACGATCAACTATTGAGACGAATCTATGCACTTGCTTATATTCCATCTGGATTCTGGAGTCGTTTAGTTACTCGGATAATGGGTGACAAAAATGTTTGTGCTGCTATTGAAAGTATATTCATGACAACAAGTGCTGATAGGTCAAAGATAGAAGATATAGCGACAAAACATGCGAAGGCGGAATGGGTCGTATGGCAGACAGGAATAGAATTACATGTGAAGGGACATTCGTTGTTCACACTCAAACAGTTTTTGCCTTTAGGCGAAGTGAGTTTCTATAGTCAACATTTCGTATCACGCAATTAGTGAGAATCTCTACTTATCTACCCTGTTTTTCAGATTCGCGACATCGATTACAGCAGCTTAGATATGCGTGCTAAAGATGAGCAGAAGAGATGGCGAACATGGAATAAACCTTCGCATCGTCCAATAGTCGAAATGGTTGTAAACTCTCTGAGCATTTCAACAGCATCGCAACATGGCAGAAAGTTATCGATGAAAACCGATGTAGAGGGAAGAAGCCGTTTATTGGCGTTGATATCAGATTTATTGGATACGTTACTAGAAGACTGGCAAGTTCCCTTTTTCTTTTCCTGATTTCGTGTTTATTTCGTTATCTCTTTTGGGTCTGAGACATTGATTCGAGGCGACTTTCAGCCATATTGAACGCGTGAACTATAGGAACGTTAGTCTGAAATTCCGTTATTAGCATTACATCAACTTTTTTCAATCTCTATTTACCAAAGTTTTGATGCAACGTTCTTTCACGGACGGATGAAGTTCTACTAATTCCTCATCCTCACTGTCATCGGAATCATTTTCGACTTGAGCAACCAACTCTTCGTACGTTTTCTTTTTCAGCTGAATAGCTGGTTGACGACCGTACGCATTTTTGTAGTCAAATGGTATATTCTGAATTCGGTGTTTGTCCGAGATGAAATGTTTTTTTTAACAATACCAGTTTGTCAGCAACAATTTTCGCGTAATCGAAAACTTTTGGAGATTCTTCTGACGACACAGTTTCGTTCATTATTTCCTATAGTTTTTGAATCAGAATCCAACGGAACCTAAGAGGAATAAACTCACAGTGCTTTGTTGGACTGGTTCCTCCATTTCTATATATAACTCACAAAATCAAAATGATGTGAGTTCTGATAAGGGAAGTTATATTTGAAAACAGATAAAGTAGAAGTTCACGTGCTTCAATATGGTCACGGTTCAATTCATCTCTTACAGGTACCCAGCTTTGGGAACTCGATTTGTTCACAGTTCGGAGGGAGATCTGCTAGTTTCGAGATATGTTTTATGTCCTCATTGTATTAAAGACGCAGAGAGAAGTGCTTCGAGAAACCACATTTCTGTTTCACATCGAAGGTCACAGGATGATGGGGAGATAATGAATAACAGGTGCTATTTACATGAAACTCTAAACTAATTGAAGTACATTTGTTTTAGTAATTCTCACATGAAAGGATCGCGAACCACCGGGGACATTTCGAAGATTCGTGGAGGAGTTGTTCATTGCTTTGTTATCGAAGAATGTATGCTGGCTGGAAGAGAATACAACTGGGTAGAGTGTCCATCTCACGGAGGTCTTCATATGAGAGAACTTGCACCGGATACTGTATTCGCCGATATCGAGAATGCTCTAACGATTCATGTGGATCAGCTGAAGCGGAGTAGAATGTTGGGAAGAGGAGCTTTTGGATTCGTTTTCAGAGCTACAATAAGACAGCCAAACGGTGAACTTTGCGAGGTTGCTCAGAAGATGTTAGAACCAGTCGATCCTGGGCCAGGAGGAAGACCGTCTGCTTTAGCAGCATACAAAGCCGCGGCGGATAAATGGAAGAGAGACAGTATGGAATTCGCGTGTCGAGCATACTGTACTTCTAGACAAGAACTCAGTTTATTAAGCAGAATGAAACATCCCAACGTCATTGGATTGGTAGGAGTTTGTACCTTCCCATTATCTCTAGTTGTGGAACTAGCACCTCTTGGAGCTTTGAATCAATTACTTGCTTCTCATCGAAAAGCCGGAACTAAACTACTTCTCGGAGTGATAAAGGAGTCAGCAGTACAAGTTGCACGAGCTCTTGAGTATCTTCATTCTGCTCATATTATCTATAGAGATCTGAAATCAGAAAACGTTCTTGGGTGGCGATTTCCAGCTCCGTTCAGTCCGCAAACTGATGTTCTTCTGAAGCTAGGAGATTATGGAATATCAAGAAGTGTATTGCCTTCTGGAGGTGCAAAAGGATTTGGTGGAACGGAAGGGTTCATGGCACCAGAGATAGTGAGATTCAATGGAGAAGAGGAATACACTCAAAAAGTGGATTGCTTCTCATTTGGAATGTTTCTTTACGAACTTCTCACTCTGAAATTTCCATTTGAAGGAGAGGAACATGTGAAAGAAAGAATGCTCGATGGAGCACGCCCTGTTCTATTACCACATGAACTGCTACTTCCAACACCTATGTTAGACTTACTCGTTCACTGTTGGTCTGCCCATCCAGAGTCTCGTCCATCTTCTTCTCAGCTTGTCGGCTTCTGCGCTGCCCCGGAATTCACTCATCTTCTAGACGTTTGTGAGCTCGGAGAAGCTCTCCCACCTAGTCAGCTCATGGCACTTTCGGTAACAGATGAAATCGACGATCCCGATGATTTCGAAGCACAACTTTGGCTCAGTGGAAGAGAAATGGTTGTAATGGGATGTACACAATACGGATTCGTGGATCAAAAATCAATAGAATTACCACACCGATCAAAATATGTCAGTAAAGTTCGAGATTCGGTTTGGTCATGCGATGAATGCGGGCAGGTTACAGTCTATGGAATATCGCTACATGAAACAGGACATTTACAGTTGCCGTCGTTGAATGGAACATTGGTAATAATTCAGCAGTCGAAAAATTAAGAAGTTATACATTTTAGATTCGTGCACCTGAACTTATCAGCAACGATGTGCTGGTTTTGATTTCCGAAAAGCAGATTGTTCTGTTGAGACTTTCCGAAACTAATTCTGTGAGTTTTTAACGAGAAAAGTGGATTTAACTTACATGAATTTGTGCAGTAGTAACGTTGTCGATGTTCAGCGCTAACCTGAAAAATAATAATTATTCAAGATCAAAGAACGTTTGGAGAGAAAAACTCATAGAATTCTAATATATCACTGGTAGTTAGACAATAAGGTATTTAAAAAAATAATTAACAACTCGAAACAGAACAAGTTCTCATTACTCTCAAAGAATTTTTAGCCGAGACTTTGAAGTTTTATATTGTAAAATGAGGAGCAATTTTATGATTGAAATGTCTATTAATTATAGCAAAATAAGTGAAAAGTAAGTAAAAATTTGCAAAAGAAACAAAAACAGGTTTTGAACTGGCGGCTTTCAGCTTTGTTCTGTTGAGCATACTTGCATTTACAACTAAATGTCAATTTGGCGCGAATTTTAAATCCTGTTGTTTCGATTTGAGTAAATTGTATACAACATTATTGTATATTTATTATTATAATATCAATTAAGATTAATTAGTTAGGATTAATGAATTCCAACTTTAGTTTAAGCCTCAATTAATAGAATCTTCCAATAAAATTCAATTTAAAAAATGATGAACGAGTTTTTAGAGGGTTAAAAAAACTAGAAATTAAAAAAAATTGTATATATATAAAATATTGGAAATTTTCGACTTGCAGGTTTCCCATCTCGGAACGTTCGATTCCCCTTACGATATTCGCACTGCTACTTTCCTCGATAATGGTTCTACTCGTCAAATATGGGCGGGACATTCTGAAGGACGAATCTCAATTCATCATCTTGCAGCAAACGACACATTCAGCTTCTCATCTAGCCTCTATCTACCCGATGACAAATCTATTGTTCGTCAATTAGTCGGTTCAAAAGATGCTCAAAAAGTATGGATTGCATTAGAAAAAAGTTCCAAAATTCAAATGGTTGAAGTAGAGAAACGTCAAGTCACTGGATCTTTAGATATTCGTAAAGTGATGCCAGGAAGTGAAACTATTCATACAATTGATATGGAAATGGCTAGTCAGAATTATGTAACTTGTCTTGGTTTATTAGAAAGGAATGATGGAGATCAATTGTATATTGGCTCTTCTAAAGGATTACTTGTGATTTCTCATGCAGCCACGGTAAGAATAAGAAACAAAAAATTATCGTGATTCATGCGCATTTTCAGCTACAACCTCTATCTGCGTGTCGTCCATTTGAAGGCGACATAACATCGATATGTATTCTAGAAGAACCGTCTCGCGAAGAAGAAAGTATTCGAGGAAAAACAACGACTCTAAGCACAGCTTCATCAGAAAGTGGACTTGGATGGGTTAGGGAACGAGTCAGTGAAACTGTTGATAGGTGAGATCTTGCTTTAAAGTTTCAGATCTCATCAGTATTAAGAAATCTGTATTATTCACTTTCAGATTCCGTTCAAGCCCTGCCACTGTCGAAGCTCAAGGAGCTGCCCTTCTCGTTTGTATTGGGCGTCAATTCAGAAGTCTTTCTCATCGATTTGTTTCGGAACAAAAGCTGGCTGACGTCTACTCCATTGCCGTCTGGCGGACGGAAGAGTGGACTCTGTGATAAATATTACAATTCCATATAATAAGTGTCTTTCTTTTTTCTTTGTATCATCCATGATCTCTCTTTGTCAAGGCATTCTGTGTTGTTATATTTCTAGTCCTTATTATTATTTTCTTGCAATTTCTCAAACACTCGTCCAGTTTAATCACAGGTTTTCCTTCACCAAACATGCATTTTCTCGCTTTTTATTTTTATTTTTCTACTCAATAATAAATCAAAAAATCTATTAGAACTTCATACTTTAAAAATCAACCAGCCTACCGTACCTAGTTAATTTTTCTAACTGACCAGGAAAAAAGTAATTCAGACCGACCATGGCATCTGAAATCTTGTTAGGAGTTGGGGAAAATAAAGCATTGCTTCACTTTGGAAACTTATATATAACCTATTCTCCGTAAGACTCGAGCATCACCCATGTATGTTGGGGCGTAGAGCCTACAAGTAAGATAGTGTTTACCCAGTTTGTATGCATGTACTGTGAGTCTTGGTTAACCCATACGTAAAATTTTGGTGCCCACCTACCGGTCCCTGGGTTACTGTAGGTGCTCAAAGGTGCGAAACTCAAATTTTTTATTTTGAGTCGTAGAAGCCCAATTTTTTTTAGTGTAGTTTTCAGACAATTATTATAGTTTTTTCACAAAGTTTCAAAAAATTTCAAAAAAATTTGTCGAGTTATTCGCAAAAATCCAATTTTTTGGAGCATTTTTTCTGTATTTTTCACAATTTCGGTTCTTAAAACAAAAAACACCCCTGGCAAACTTTATTTAAAATGAAAGTCTTTTGATAAGTTTACAAACAAAAAATATTTGAATAAATTTTAAGTCGTCGCAGAAGCCGAAAAGAGCCCATGTAAAGTACTGAAATTTTTAAAAGTGAATATAAGCTAATTGTCTTTATGGGAATAAATAGAACACTATTTGCTGAACATTTTTTGTATTGAACTTTTTTTATTAGCGTTGTTACATCTTGCTAAAATTTTGAATTTTTGTCAAAAAAGGTTTTTTTTTCAGAATTTTTAAATGTTAAGTTTCAAAGATGATGACAGTTTTGTTTAGCTGAAACGTTGGAAATTGCTTGGTTTATGTGATCTTGTTTCCTCTGGAATTAATATGGGAGCTGGGTATACTTTCTCCTCATTTGTTAAGAAGAGGGGCCTTTTTATCTCTAACAAGATGATCGCCCAGGCTGAAACTCGAGATTGTTGACGATTCTCTGATATGAGTTAGACCATATTAAAACAGAGATCAACCGGTATGTTTTAAGTGCAACAACTGCGTTTCCAAGAAGTTGCACACACTTTTCATTTTTGAACGATTTTTTGTGGTCGAGTCACTTTGAGACATTGTAACTTTTTTCATTTTGAAGGACTTAAAAATTCAAAACGATATAAAACGGTGAAGATGTAGGCTACAAAAAAGCTAATTTGACCAATTCACCAAAACAGAAACCTGGAAAGATACGAGTCATAACGGGAAAATTGACAGTACTCATGAAATCAGAGAGTGAACAGTTTCGAAAAAAGTGTTGCGTTGAGTAATGTGCACATACATTTTGATAGTTATGGCTCACTTTTTACTTCAAAAATTAATAAGCCTATTGACAAAGTAGCAAAAAAACAAAAAAAAACTGTTTTTGAAAAAATGTTGAAAAAAGCTTTTTTGACAAAAATTCAAAATTTTAGCAAGATGTAACAACGCTAATAAAAAAAGTTCAATACAAAAAATGTTCAGCAAATAGTGCTTTATTTATTTCCATAAAGAAAATTAGCTTATATTCACTTTTAAAAATTTCAGTACTTTACATGGGCTCTTTTCGGCTTCTGCGACGACTTAAAATTTATTCAAATATTTTTTGTTTGTAAACTTATCAAAAGACTTTCATTTTAAATAAAGTTTGCCAAGGGTGTTTTTTGTTTTAAGAACAGAAAATTTTAAAAATACAGAAAAAATGCTCCAAAAAATTGGTTTCTTGCGAATAACTCGACAAATTTTTTTGAAATTTTTTGAAACTTTGTGAAAAAACTATAATAAACGTCTATAAACTACACTAAAAAAATTGGGCTTCTACGACTCAAAAGAAAAAATTCATTTTTGCTCCTTTGAGCACCTACAGTAACCCAGGGACTGGTAGGTGGACACCAAAATTTTGTATATGGGTTACCGAAGACCGATAGTACACGTTAATATAAAAATCTGTTCCTATGGCACACGTTGCTCGAGTCGTACAGAGAATAGGTTATATTACTGTATGCGAATATATCCCAAGAAGCTCCGGAAGGGCTTCGGTTATGTGAACAACGCTTCAAAAAAACAATTTTATTCAAATCACAAACAGATCTATTGATTCTACAAAAATGGACAACATCATCCTGTGATGACTCCTCCTTCGTTCTTTTTCGTACGTACCAATGGCGCAGTTTTACCACAGATGAAGAACATGTAGGTGTAGGGGTCATTGAGAGGGCTGAACGAAAATTACTTCAATTGCAAATGATAGAAGAAGTCTTACTGAACATGGAAAGCAACTTTATCAGAACGGAACGAGACATATTTCTGCCCCTTAGCCTCCCATGGATGTCCTTCGTGGCTGTATGTATTAAGGAAGTGAGTGTTGATTCCAACGCCTTCTTCCCAACTTGCCACTTGTCTTTTGTTTCCCTGTCCCGGAATTGCACAATCAGTCGTGCATGGAGATATTCCTCCGAGCCAATAATGATTATCTATCTACAGAAAAAGAACAATTAAAACAACATTGATCAATAAAAAATACAAAAGTTCAAACAACTGTTAAGCTATCAATCTTGAACAGAACAATCATTTTCAAACTGACTAACCCGTGGCTGATTGTTTTTGTCTCCCATATTGTAGTAATGCATCGGTAAATAGCCTCCTTTATTATTAGTTGCACTGTCGGGTGGATATAGTGGTTTGACTTAAAGCTTATATGAGTTTCGTGTACTCAGAATCCTATTAATTACCTATTCTCTTAATCTTCTTGAACTCCTCTTCATCATCAAATCCACTGAGTGAAGCACCAAGTCCATCAGCTTCACAACGCCTTCTGGCTTCATCATAAGTGGCGACCATGCGGTTGCTGATCTGAAACGCGTGTATTGACTATTTGATCTTCTATCAGTCTTTACATAGTGACAGAAAGCTCGCTTGTCTTCTCTAACGTGTCGAACGGGTGGTTCACTCCATGCTGGTCCGGTAGGACATTCCCCGAATTTCCAATTGAATGAATCTGGAAACCACATTAGGAACACAAATAAGATCAACGCACATACGTAGTGCACAAAGTATTGGTGCTCGCATTGCAGCCATTGTAGGGAATCGACCTGATTTATGGAAACTGAAGCTGTGTGCCTTAGAATAATCTTTGTCATTTCCAGCGGCGTCACTCTTGAATATCTGATACGAAGTTCCATCTTCGTTTAACTGGCGATAGTCATTTCGTTTTTTTCCACTGAAAAGACGAGTAGTTTACTAGTGGTACATTTACAATATACTCACTCATTCTTGTATGCATTTGTCAAATAGAAACGTTCTTCCGTAAGATAGTCCTTAACCGCATTGAATTCCTCTTCAATTGCTGTCATTGGAAAACTTTCCACGTTGATAATTCTTCCAATTGCCAAACATCTGTCATTGAAACCAGTAGTTGTGAACTGTTCGATATTATTCACAAGCTCCTTTTGCTCAATTCTGTAATCAAATCGTTTAGAGAAAGACAGGTTTAGGAGGAAAGCATACGTCGTGAAGTCAGCAGAAGGAATGACGGCACCATCCTGATACACATTGATCGGATAAATTTCACTATAGACTTCACTGATATAAAACATTTCAGCTTTTGTCATTGGGGCAGTGTATTCACACAGTACTTGATGCGTCGCATTCAGATGATCCATCATAATACTATTCTTTCTCGTATCATACTTGAATGCTCCATCTTGAACATAAACTGCTGCATTACCTTCCCCGTTTACAAAATAATCTTTTAGTTCCGGAACGTGGACCCAAGCAGAAGAAATTCCTTGCATATCATTCAAATAGTTACTCAGAGCTGTCGAATAATATTCTGCCACTTTCGGTTGAAGACCACTGAAGCCATTCTCTTTACAGTATTCCTGAGCTTTTTTCCACGTCATTCTACTATTTGAAACTTTGTAACATTTCCGGTTTATCTGCCAGTATGAAGTATCACATCCAACATTTATTTCTGAAAAAAGATTTTGAGAATAGCAACTTCTAGAAACATACGGAAAGTACAGGAAGTTGATTCTCCCTTTTCTGTTCCAATAATGTAGTAGGGGATACGACTTTCGCAGACGTCCTTTGCTTGGATCTGAAGTTTTATAATATTATATTTTGTTCATTTTCTCTAACAGTTGAATATCTGGAACTACTAAACTGGAGAGAGATTCGTATATTACTCTCAATCCCAGTTTCTAATGCCTTCAGAAAGAATCTAACCTCATCTGTAGAAGGTGTTTGGAGTGTAACTTGGCATTTGTGTCCTCTTTCTTCATTGTTATGTGAAACTTCTTCGATTGTTGAACCACCCAATGAATAGCAAGTGGCCAATGCACTGCGATCTACTTTTTTTCCATGGGTTTCCGTAAATTGTTGAAATTCACTCTTATCTGAAGTCACAAGGACAAGAAGGAAGGCGAAGAGAGCAATTAAAAGCTGAAAATGTTAGAAGTGATCGGAGAAACTACTCTCCCCTAAACTCACCATTAGATGCTTTCTGAGTCGTTTTTCACTCGCTTTCAACGACACTTTTGTTTCAGCGATTTGGCAATAGCCAATAGTTCCAGATTCAATTGGAATTGTGAGACTTCTTCGAGAAACTCATGCTTTATACCAGTTACATCTTGATAAGAGATCGCCGTGGCATGATAAGGAATCGCCCTGGAGTACTGTATCGAGTTCGTTTTACCACGTCTCAAGTTGTTTAAGATTTATGAAATCCTTTCCCACGTCTTTTTTCTGTCCGCGAACATCGAGGTATATTTGCGCCACATGATCTCCGACCCATCCGTCATCAACCGTTCTGCAACCTATGGATGGCGAGTAGGCGTGTCGGAGATCCCAAGGCGAGAATTTCGCTGTTTTTGAAAAATGTCGAAGGTTTTATCCCGATAATATGAGCACTGTTTTTCAATTTTGATACATTTTTCAAGTTTTGGACAGGGTACTGTACTTCTCGCCGAATCGTTTGATGAAGTTCAGTCGACATTGAACAACTACAAAACTTTTGAAAATCTTCGGATCATCATCCTTAAAACTTCATCTTTCAATATTTATCTATTACTCTGTGCTAATCTATCTCTTCTCTTCTTTTCTGATTGAACATCTTCACAATTTTTACTATCCACCGCCCCGGTGCCGAGTTGCCAACTTTCCAAATTTATTTTTACTCAGCTACTGTCGCCGCCTTTTTCCTACTGACTTCGTTTCACATCCCACAATGAATTTCCTCTCGGTTTAATCTGAAACTGTCTCGCGAGTGTTCAAATCTTGATTGTACTTTTTAAGTTGAATCCTTGTGAATAAATAAATAAATAAAATAACTCTGGTATAGGGACGAGGAGGTAAATACATTCATCATTATAAACTCCGATTCAAGGTTGTAGACCACCCACTAATTCATCAACAAAAAAAGTTGTTTTTAAGCAAATCACCAAAAGAATTGGTATGCATTGATAGCTCACAAAACTATATCGTCTTCAGAGTAATTTGACACTTTTCCTTTTTCATAAACATTCACAAAATAAATTTAAACATCGCGCGTATTTAAAATACGCAAGCTTGCTCCGCTGCTTGCCGCGAAATGTCGCGCGCTTGAATTTTTCTAAAATTTACAGCAGACCTAAAATATTAATCGGTGAATCATTTTGATCTCTATCATTTGATCTCGCGGGAAATTTCGAGATTGTTTGTTGTTTTTGCATTGTTTCGAAATTCGAAACGGATTCGGTGCTGAGATAATTTAGTAATTCGTTCATTCATTCGATTGTTCTCGTTTTTTCGAATGTGTTTCTCTTTCTCCTGATTTTGTTACATTTTTTCAATTGGGTTCCAAATATTTCTGTTGTTTGCTCCCGGCAGAAGTATAAAAATTCGTAATTTTTAAAAAAAAGATTCATTGGAATACAGAAGTGACATATTTTTCCAAACTCGTTTGTTTTTTAGCTTTTTATACCGAAATTAATCGGGCTTGTTCCTTTCTCTTTCATACATTCGTTTTTTTCGCTCAAACTAATTAAGCAACTATAATTAGAATAGGTTAACAATTTTTTTTCAGGGGATGAAGACGATCATCGCTCTAGGATTTCTCGCACTTGCCACCGTTGCCAGCGGCCAGTTCTTGCATGGTAATTCTCGATCTCACATTCCGGTAAATCGTACGTATCGTTTTCAGATTGCACAAACGCCCTCGATGGACTCTACGCTCTTGGAGGATGCGAAACACAATTCCTAACATGCTCCGGCGGAATTGCAAGAATCATGGACTGCCCAGCCGACCTCATCTATAACGAGCCACTCCTTATTTGCGACTGGCGTCACAATGTTGTTGGTTGCGAAGGATCCGGCGAGTCATCTGGAGAAACATCCGGAGAAGGGTCTGGCGAGACGTCCGGAGAAGGATCTGGCGAAAACTCTGGTGAAGGTTCTGGTGAAGCATCCGGTGAGGGATCTGGATCCGGTGACGGCGAAGGAAGTGGAAATGAGACTCTCGAAAACGGTAAATAGTAGCTTTTGGAATGGTGAAGTAATTGTATTGTTTTCTAGTTTGTGAAAGTTTGGAGGACGGAGCCTACTCATCAGGTGGTTGCACTACCTACTACTTCTTCTGCACAGATAATGTTGCCCGCTTCCTCAGCTGTCCAACACCACTTTTCTACGATGCTGCTACTCAAAAGTGCGTCTGGAAGGCTCAAGTCGAGGAGTGCAAGGAAGATGTCGACATCACTGACGGTTCCGGTGAAAACTCTGGGGAAACTTCTGGTGAAGGATCTGGTGAGGCTTCTGGAGAGAACTCTGGTGAGAGTTCTGGTGAGAACTCTGGAGAAGGAAGCGGCGAGTTCGAACCAACATGTGACGGAAAGGTCGATGGAATCTATCCTAACGGAGTTTGTGTCACTAACTTCCTCACTTGTTCGGGCGGAATTGCTCGCGTCATGAACTGCCCAGCTTCTCTTGTTTTCAATCCATCCATTCTCGTTTGTGATTGGCCACGTGACGTCGCTGAGTGCTCTGGACTTCCAGTTCCAAAACCAGTTTGTGAAGAGGACGGATACTTCTCGTTCGGACAGTGCTCATCTTCGTTCACCGCTTGCACCAACCAACGTGCTATTGTCATGTTCTGCCCTGCTGGACTTAAATTCTCCGAAGCCAACCAGCGATGTGATTACGATGATCTCGTTTCTGAATGCCAAAACAATTCTGGAGAAGGTAAAAAATCGAAAAAAATTGAGTGTATCCATTATTTCCAGGATCCGGTGAGTCTTCTGGGGAAGCTTCCGGTGAGCAATCTGGAGAAGGATCCGGTGAGCAATCTGGAGAAGGATCCGGTGAGCAATCTGGAGAAGGATCCGGTGAGCAATCTGGAGAAGGATCCGGAGAACAAACAGGAGAGCAGACCGAATGTGTTGGACTCGAGAACGGGCTTCACGCTATTGGATGCTCGCCACGCGTTCTTTCGTGCCAAAACGGGCATGTTGACATTTTCGAATGTCCTTCCAGTTTGGTTTTCAATGAGCAAACTTTGATCTGTGATTACCCACAGACCTCTTTGAAGTGTCTCATCGAAGGTAAATAATTTCTGAGATTGCAAAGTAACTGTATTCGTTTTTAGATACTCTTCTCATTGACGAGACTCCAATCTCTGCATTTGACTGCTCCACAGATGGACTCTTCTCCGATGGTCTCTGTTCTTCCAAATACCATCAGTGCACATCCGGACAGCTCATCAATTTCACGTGCGCCGAGTCTAACGCCGTCTTCTCTGCCGCAAATGCCGAGTGCGTCGCTTCGTCGACTCTTCTTCAATGCCAATAATTCATCATCAACCTTTTGCATTGCACTATTTACTTACCCCCTCCACTAATTTTCACCCACTGACTATATTATAACACTGACCACAAAGTTTGTCCCGGTTGATTTAAAACATGCCTGTATATATTGCATTTTTCATATTGAGAAATGAACTCATCTGGAAACGAATGACTTGTGAACACTTAAAACAAAACTGCAGTTTTATTAATTGAGGATCTTCTAATCCGACACGCTCTACTTCTTGGTGACAATGCTTCAAAGATTGACAGCTCCATCAATCTATTGAAAATGATTTAAATTAGAATTTATAAAAAAACAGTTGGAATTAGATTCTTCTCAGCATTGAAAATGCGGTTCCTATATCCAATTCTTTCAAAGGAACTGGTAATATATCTGGAATATCTTTTATTGTCCTCACTTCTTTGAGACATTTTGCCTGAAATGAATTAGATAACTTTTTAAAAGTTTAAAGTTTAAAGAAACTTACTTTCAAGTTAACTAGTCTATACTGAACAGCCAATCTTATTTTCTTTCTCAATATAATTTTTGTTGGAAATAAAAGTAAGAACTCTTCGCATCGCTTTGTTGCAGTGGGAGTATCGTACATATCTGCCAAGTGAAGAAGATTTTCGATATTGTCATCTGTAATCGGTGTAACGATTTTATCTCTTTATTTTTAGATGCAAAACGTACCAGTGATAGAAGACTCTCCATGAATAAGTTCCAAAAAGAATTGAAATGATTCGGCATCTACATCTTTCAGTGTAACCTCAGATTTGGTAGATTCTAAAAAGCTTCCAAGAAACAAAGTTCGGAAATAATTCGATTGGAATGATAGAAACTGAAAAAGAATTCACGAGGTAGACTGCAAAATACTGTGACTCACCAATTTAGAAACATAGAATTTATGATTCTCAACAATCAATACGCAATCGGACATCTCTCTAACAGATTCATCGAAATTTCTGTAGCTTTCTTTTCTTATTTCTTCAAGCTCCACATGACATTCCACACTTATTGAGCCATTACTCATAAACTGATTTTCAACATCTTTCCAATCCATAAAATCCCACCCATATCCATCATTTCCTTCTTTTAAATCTTGAATTCGGAATGAAGTTTTTCTGGATTTCTCAGCTCCAAGTATAGAAATCAGCTTCATTTGAAAGAAAACTTTAATATTTTCAGTTTTCTCAGTTTTTTGGCAGCATAAAAATGCAGCGAAATCAGAATAGGAACGTTGGATTTTTATTTTCCTGAAGGTACCTGGTTTTCAATGTTCGAGAAAAATTTCTTACCAAGGAATATCGAAATGAATTTCTGATGGTCCGTATCGCTTCTCATTCTCGACCATTTCAGAAAGCTCAGAAAATTTGTGTCTCAGCACAAATTTTCTAGCTAACACGTTAGACATCTCGGTCAAATTGGAGAATGAAGAAAATAGCAATTGATTAGGAATAGGAATTGATCGAACTGATAAGAAAATACATTCTTAAATATGTTTTTTTTAACGGAAAGCTGACGTAGTTAATGATGAATCAAACTCGGTTTATCTTGAAATTACTCATTTGTTTTTTCTAGTTTACATCACTTTTTGGAACTCGTGTGATTTTGAAAGAGTTCAAAGAAATATTAATCTTTTGGCTTCAGTTCAATACATTTGTCGATGAAAACAGATAAGGACAGTTATTAATTTTCAGCAAAGATTACGGTAGGCTACTGTAGTTCAAAGCCCGGTGGAATTAGAAACTCTATCAACATTTAAGGCTGTTCACTGAAAGCCTAAGTTCAAAGTAAGCCAAAAACAATAAAAATTAATTATTTCAGTAAGGAACATTTTTGGAAATACCACTTCACTATCTGAAATAAAAGCACGAATAAAGAGTTTCACATCGCACCGAAAACATTCAAATAAGGAAATAGAAATCCGTTTAAAAAGTTTCCACCTCAACTTATCCAATTCCCATCTCAATTTCCAAACAATACCGTCTTCTTTTCTCAAAGAACATTCATCCCCTTCTGTATTTTTTCTCCGAACTCTCTTCGCCCCTTCCACTATTTTCCTTCTCTTTTCTCTCAATTGAAATTCTCATTTAGTTTGGGGGTCTCAGTGTGTCCATTTCGTCTTTCTGTCTGCGTCTATCCTGTCACCCGTACTATTTCTCAGTGTCATGCAAAATTTCGTTGTCATCTCTTTTCGATTTTCTTTCTCTTTTCTCAAAATGTTTCGGGTTGGAATAGTTTCCTCCTACTTTTTTCTTTTGTTTCAAAGAAATTCGCTTATGTTTTTTGTCGCAGTGTGTTTTGTTAGTTACTGTTTTTCAGAAGGGATAATTATCTGAATTGTGCCGTAGTTTTGGTTCAGCTAGGTTGATGATGACCCCAAAATCCAAAATTGAAGAGGTAAGCGAATTTTTTCATTTTGTAAGGAGAACGACACTCCGAAAATCCGTTTGTTTCTTCAAATTTTTTGTGTTATTTTTGAATTTCGCTGAATACAAGTAAAAAAATAAGATGCTAATTCGTTTAAGAACTGCGCGAGTAAGAACTGCACCGTTTTAGAACTGGTTTAATTACTCTTACGCGGAACAGTTCTTATTCGCGCCTTCTAAAACTTTTTCCTAGAAAATTGTCTGATATAAAAATAGGTAGGTGAAAAAGTAAATTCTGTTTTTCTTTTCATAAAAGTTTTTCTATGACCTTTTCTAATTTATCTGAAAAATAATACATATATAAATAGTAATAAATTAAAGAAAAACGACTTTATATTAGTTAGACATATAAAATTCTAATTTTACAGGCTGGGAATCAAAAACCGGAAACGCTGGACCAAATCCAACATCCTGAACCTATGCCTGACAACCACAATGACACAGATGACGATGATCCCTCAGATGATCCTCCTCCTGAAAAATGTGATTGTTGTCGATCACTTCGAGAGCATGCAACTCCAGTTGTTGGATATGTGAATATCAGCAAATCTGATGTAATCTATGATAGAACTTTTCATTTGTACAAACTGGAATCATTGAAAGAAAAATCATCCGCTCAAGATGTTCAGTCATCATCCACTTCATCAAATACATCAGAAGAAACATCGTATCCTGCTCCAACTCCAGCTACAGTGAGACGGCAGTTGGATAGATTTGAAGAGTCACGGATATGGGATTTAATTGGATTAACATCGAAAATGTATTCCAAGTTGTCTACAGAGTTGAAACGGGTTTCGCCGAAGCGAATAGTCTTCAAAAAATGTGCATATGTGAGTCATAAATATTCTAATTTTTGAAAATTATATAAAATTTGAATTCACCCAAAATAATTGAATGAAATTAAATATCTAATTGTTTTAACTTCAGAGACTGCACAACACTCGCCATTTCCAAGTGCCTCTTACTAAAAGAGGAGGAACGACAAAAGAAGAAGTATTGAAACAAAAATATGAAGATGATCGGAAACTATTAAAAAAGAATCAAGCATTTGATTGTCCCTGGACTGAATGTCCACTCTCATTTCAAGATCCACAGGATATGAGAATTCATTACATGTTTGATCATGAGTCTATAAAATTGTTTTGTTGTGGAAAACGTTATGAAAACTATGATTCTTATTTGGAACATTATTGCACGACAATGAATGGAGATGGACATCCAACGTGGATGGCCAGAGAGTGTTGGGGATGTGGAGTACGGTATGTTGATGCGAACACATTTTATGTTCATGCTGAAAGATGTGATGCTCAAATCAATCCGTTTCCTTGTCCGGATCCATTGTGTGGAATCCGGTTCGAAGTATTAACTGATGTCGTTGATCACTTCTACATTTGGCACGATGTGAGTTTTTTCAAATTTATATCATCTTTCTGGAAATTACGAATTTTCATCAAATAAAAATCGGCATTTTTCAGAAAGCCGGTGCTATTGTTTTCAATGACGTTGTCTATCCAACTCGAGATTCTATTCAAGACGATCTTCAGTTGCTCGACGATGGTCAACTCGTTGTCAACTATCCATTGAGATCTACTTACACATGCCAGCTGTGCCATCTTCAATTCGCTACTGACAAGTACTATCATGAACATATTTCGAGTCATGTACAGGTGAGAATATTCGAAAATGAGGACCCCTATTTATGGGGTTATTCAGGTCATGTAAAAATGTATTTTAATACATATTTTACCTTATTCACGACCGTTGAAAAATGTGTTTTTTACACATTTTTTTCCATTTTTCTACATTTCTCACCCATTTTTTGACAGTTTTTCTACATGCGCATGTCGAAAAATACAAAAAAGTGGAAAAACGCTGTTAGACCAACGCTAAACTGAGAATTGTGAAAAATAGTTTCTCGACGGTCGTGAATAAGGAAAAAATGTATTAAAATACATTTTTACATGACCTGATTAACCCCATTACAAACTGGGCTGCACAGATCTTTTCAAAATTTCAGTAAAACTTATTTTGAAACCAGGGCCCAAATCAGTATTAAACAAGTAATGACGTCGCAAAACTCATAAAGATCGTCGTGGATTTTTTGTGATCTCTTTGTGAATTTGTTTTTTTAACTTCTCACAGTCTCCCAGACTCCGAGAAAGAACTGCAATGAAATTTTTGATCTACCCTTATGAAACAAAAATTTTGAGAAATCAGCAGGTCTAGAACATTATTTCTTTAATTTTTAGCGTAAAGCTCAAGGTCAGAAGTAAGAAAATTTCAGTTTTAGAAATATTCTGAGAGCAATATCCACCCATTCAATTAGAAAAATCCTGGTTTCAGATATTATTTCAAGTCGAAACAGTGATTTTTCATTTTGATTTCGGAAAAATCTACGGGATTTGTTCATTTCTCAAAATTATCCAACGAATGATAGCTCAAAACGTGCTCCGGAGATTTTTACACATTTCTGTAGGACGGTTTTTCAAATTGCTCATTACTTTTCGAGAAATCGATAAAATTCCAAATTTTTTCAATTTTTTGTTATTTTCTCGAAAACTAATGACCGAATTGAAAAACCGTCCTACAGAAATGTGTAAAAATCTCCGGAGCACGTTTTGAGCTATCATTCGTTGGATAATTTTGAGAAATGAACAAATCCCGTAGATTTTTCCGAAATCAAAATGAAAAATCACTGTTTCGAATAATATCTGAAACCAGGATTTTTCTAATTGAATGGGTGGATATTGCTCTCAGAATATTTCTAAAACAAAAATTTTCTTACTTCTGACCTTGAGCTTTATGCTAAAAATTAAAGTAATAACGTTCTAGACCTGCTAATTTCTCAAATTTTTCGCTTCATGAGGGTAGATCAAAAATTTCCTTGCAGTTCTTTTTCGGAGTCTGGGAGACTGTGCTTCTAGGAACATCTTGAGCGGGCGAGAAACGGCCTCGAGAAAATAAATATTGAGAACTTTCTGGCAATTTGACAGCATAGCTACTTCTTATCTGATTCGCGACGTGTATTTTGAGAAAAAATAATTCACGAGAGATTTCTTATATGTTGATTGAAATATAATTTTAGTGTTTCACATTTTCAGAATCCACAGCTGTGGTTAGCACCAACGATACTCTACTGCAGTGTGTGCAATACAAAAAACTGTCGTTTTCAACGTGAATGTCTCATTCGACTTCTTCCAGATGTAATTGAAACTGCTCGAAATATTAAAGTAGAAGACTGTCAAATTAATCCAATTCTAATGATTTGGCGTCTTTACCTATCAAAAAAATCAATTGAAACTTTGGAAATGGTCCTTGTAAAGCTAATTGCCGAACATAAGCGACTAGAAAAGGAGGAACAGTTTTTGGATCAAACTGGACATCCACCATGTGATGATAAAAGATTAGCTTATGTTCTAAATTCCATGTATTTCTTGTATACGGTTCCATATAAATCTGATCAGGAAGTTATGCAAGAAAGACTGCTTGCCTGGTCAGCAAAAGAGACTGAAGAATTAGAAAAAGAAGGAAAAGTACAAGAGGAAGATGTGAAGGAGGATGAAGAAGAAGAAGATGAAGGAGATGTAGGTGAAAATGAAAATGAAGAAGATGGTGAAGATGAAGAGGAAGAAGATGAAAATGAAGGAGAATCATAAGAAGAACCCACCGTTCAGGTTCATTAGGAATTTTATCTTTATTTGTAATTTTGGGTTTAAAATGTTTATTATCAGTTCCGTATCACTTGTCTTTCCCTTATATCCCATTTTCCATTGAAAACGTTGTCATGATAAATTGCCACTCCACAAACTAGATAAATACTTATTTAATTAAATTTTATTGCATTGAATAAACTTTGCCGATTTTTGTGCGTCATGGGAGCGAACAAGAAGAAAAAAGAGCGAATGTTTTTCTTCAGTCTCCTCTTTTGTGCGTACGATACGAATATGAATATGATTCATTGGGCATCGCTCTAGATGAGAAACACGCCTCCAGTACTTTATTTTCTATTATTTTCATGTACAGGACGTGCAATGGTTCCGTTCAGACAAAGACTGAATTTCGCTCTGTTATTTATCAAAAATAACGTATTAACTAAAAATGCCAAGCGCCTCTCGAAGCAGCTCGTGAGGTTATCTCACTTCACTTCCTTCTCAAAGAATTTCCATTATTTCGAAGTAAACTTCCGATTTGTATCCTTCTTTTTACAAATTTTTGGGCCTCTAAAAATTGAAAAGAGTAAATGCAGTATGACATATTATTCAGATTTCCTGAGACTTCTTCATTCTCCCAGATGTTTCGATTAGCCAATGTCACGACTGTCATGTGAATACAAAGCTCATGACAGTGGTACATTGTCTACTTGAACATGGGACAACTGTGTCTCTCCATGTTTTTTCGTAAGTCAAAGTCCTCTCTTCTGTCTGTATTATTGGTTCATCAATAGTATATTTATGGAAAATGTATAGCGATCTCACTCAATAAGTCGATCCCAATGTATAAAAAATGGTCAAGAATCGACCTCTACCCCCATAAAAACGGTGCCGGAAACAACATTTTGCAGGCGGAGCAATGCAAACATTCTCCCAAAAAGTGGGAAACCATTCGGTTTTCTGCAAACCATGTGCACCATTTTCAGTTTCTATTTGTTCAGATGTTGAAGGGGGTACATGCCCCCCGTTTGGTCTCTATATCAGGTGGAAAACACTTCATTACTTCGAGATTGGTTTGTGAGAAACGAACAATCATGACCTTCTCCTCCTCATCTATTCTGATTTTGGTCCAGATTTTCATCGGAATCACTTTGATTTCAAAGTGTTATGCTCTTCCACCAAAAGGTTAGTTATAGATTTTATTGAGAAATGAATTCTTATTGGATGTCTTACAGTAGTCAATTTTTATTCTGTTCTTTTTCAGGTTGTACATCCTGCCTGATGGTTCCAATCGAAGAATCCGAAAAGGCTGGAATCTCCAGTACTAACAAAACGAGAAATACTGAAACCGGATGCTTTGTGAGTTTGTTTTCTTTTTGAATATTCCCGTAAAACTCAGTTTGCCTTTTTATTAGCAATCACTCTAAAACTTCAGATTTTGTCGGCAATTTACCATACTCATTCCAAATGTTTTCAGGTTCAAACTGTTCAATGTGCTTCAAAAGAAAATGATTCTGACACGTACATTCAATTCAACAAAGGTCGTAAAGGACTCTTCGCAGCCGTTCAACAAACTATCCAACTGTTTTGCAACGAAGAAGGAAAATGGGAATTCCGTCATTCAAGACTGACATTGACTGTCAATTCATTAACATGCTTGTCCACTTGATAATTCTCCAGCCGATAGGAAATGTATTACTGTAGATGAGTATACGGTAGATTGTATGAGAGGAGAGTCATGTTTGTATATCATTTTCCCCAAATCAGAATAACATGTTTCATTGCAATTTATAGTGTTTTTTATATGTGAATCTTGCCAATCTTTGAAAAGAAACTATTTTTACTTTGGATTATTTTACTATTGGGGAAAAATTTTACGAAAAGTTTGGAAGCAAAAATTTCTAGAATAGAAATAGAAACGTTTCAAAAGTTCTAGATGAAGCCAATTTGCTTCTGGAAATTGACCTCATCAAAAAGTTCAAGAAACTTATTATTTTTATTAACTCAATTTGATCGGCTCACTCTTTTTTTTTCTGCTTCTGTGAAACTCCAAAGGAGCTGAAAAGAAAAAAAGAAAACATCTCGGGAAAATGTTATTATGGGAAATAACACTTCCGATTTGATTATTTCAACCTACAAGCTGGTTAAATCTTGTATTTACAAAGCTGTTAATCTCACCAAGTCCTTTTTAAAACCAATTATCAGTGTGTCTTTAATTTAGTCGACTACAATTTCATTTTTCGACGACTGTGTTTGTAGATGGCAAAAAAAGAGATTTGCATGCTGATGATCACGAAGAGATACTTATCCTACTACCCATTTTCATTCGTTCCGTTACAATTTATTGAAAATTCTAACGGTTTTAAGAAAAAATACACTTTTGTAGAGGAAACAATTTCGTAGTTCGCATACATAATTATCTTAATCCAGGTATGAGTACATCTAAAAATTGAGAAGTTTCAAACTAGAAATATGCATTCATTTTTGAGAATACTTTTCCTGGCTTCTCCGTTTTGAAGAGTTCTCGATAGAATCTAAACATTTGTGACGACTCACTACTGGATTAAAACGTCAACCCACTATGGAACCCTTCTCTTTTCATTTTGAAATTTGAAGTGAAGGAAGGAGAAAATATGCTTTGAAGGTTATTTTCGAACGAGAATCTTGGTTTGCTAAGAAAAAATGAATAAATAAGTGAATGTGCACATATTTATCACTTCTTCTTTCTTTTTTGGGTTAAGCCGTCTTCTGGCTATTGAAAAGTGCAAAGACTTCCATTCCACTCTTCATCATCTCCATTTTTCTACTTCTTCTCCTTCTTCTTCCATCCCTTTTCTTCCTTTTAGAAATAGCACAAAAAGCAAAGCTTATGCACCTCTCGATCCCTCTAATCGTCTCTCGTCTCTCCATTCACTCCCAATCTTTTTTCTCTCAATTTCATACGCTTTGTAGTGGTCCTGACACATTCACACACCACATAGTTTCTTTCGTTTTTCTCCTCCTTTCTCTCACGACCAGAGGAGCTCTTTGGCTTATCCCCACCCTCTCGAGAGGAGTTTTTTCCTGAAATTATATCCTATTTGGTATTCATTTTGAAAGTGTTCTTTTAGGAAAAGAGATGATAATCGAAGGAGTTGAAATCGATCTTATCAAATGGTTTATCATCTTTTTCGTTGTTTCAAGTGTAAGTTTTTTTCCATGAATTTTCCATCTATTGCTGAAGGGATTTCATGTTCCTTCATCGTCCCATGATCTACGCAACTGAGACATCTACAATTTTATTTCACTGAATACATCTCTAGTCTAGAACAACGGCGAGTAATAGAAACTATGCATAGCTTTGACAAACAGTTTCAAAGTTTCAAAACAAGTAGCTGAGCATCATAACTCAATAAAGTGAAGAGGGGTCAAAAGTACTCTTGTTTTGAGAGAAGAGTAGGTAATAATATACGAAACTGACCTATTTTCAGCGACAGAATGCACAATTAGATTTTAAATTAGTCTGACGGTGTTGTAAAGGAAAGTATCATCCTGACTTAACTTTTCCGTTATCCAACTTCTCCACACTTCAAACATCTCAAATACGCTCTATCATCTTCCAGCACCCCGCAATGATGTGATCGAAGTAGTGTACGAATGTTTTTGTAAGAATATAATAACTTGTAGGTTTAGGATGATCCCATGCTTTATATTCAGAAATACATGTTTTCTTGAGATTTTGAGAAGATTTTGAATGTTTTCTAGTTCAATAACAACACAGATTATTTGACCTACCAAATCAGAGCTTTCAGATTCTAACATGTCTGTGTATCAGTGGTCGTGTTATTGACAGTCAAACTGATATCTCACAAATGGGAGCAGACTGTTGTATTTGTCCACGTGGATTCGTCAAAAGACCACCGAAACGGATAGTACTTCTTGAGCCAACAACTCGTATTCAACAATCTGGATTCACGATTTATTGTGTCGATCGACCGATGCCTGCCACAAATCTACCGTATCAC
Organism: Caenorhabditis latens; assembly: GCA_002259235.3. Lineage (NCBI taxonomy): Eukaryota > Metazoa > Nematoda > Chromadorea > Rhabditida > Rhabditidae > Caenorhabditis > Caenorhabditis latens. The sequence goes on along the minus strand of CM056092.1, from coordinate 9,717,485 downwards.
TTCGATCGTGTGGAAGTCGAACAATGTCTGAACACTCTTTTCGGCTCAAGAAGTATTTTTCTACCTGAGACTACTGTAGCTGTCTCGATTCCAGCCAGAGGATTCTGTAGTATGTCAGAATTTCACATGTTCTCTAAATTGGATATAACAAAAGAAAGTCCATCTGGGTATTCATACGAAATGATATCGAGTAGTGTTCAAGCGTCAAGTACTGATTCAATCAGTTTTTTCGGCTGTTCTTCTCATATTCTTGCTGGAGTAACGATCTATTTGGGAATTGGTGGAGAGTTAATGGAGAGTGCTTATCGGATTAATTGTAATTTAATTCTCATGAAAATGATTCATAACGTTCATCGGTATCACCGATGGATTCCATTTTCAAGAACGGCAGTTTGGTTGAAGAGTTTTGTGAAGGATTGCTGGAGACCAGCAGCTCATACCACGGTGAGTTTTGGAGACAGAAGGAAACACCATTAACAAGTTTATTGAAGCTAACTCGTATATACTTTATTTCTGTAATTTCAGAACTACATTCGCCCTAGTCCCCACCTTCGAAACCCAGATCCAGACTCAATTGGGTATAGAATTCGTCAATCATTCTCTTCTAGAGTATATTCCACATTCTTCCTCTTAACTTTCAAACATGTTTTTTTCCAGACAGGAGCAGCAGAAGAAGTTCAACTTCAAAGAAGAGTAGAGCATATGTTCGTTGCGAGACCATTCTCTTCTCCAATCACTTGTCAACCAACTCCGGTGACTGTTCATATGGGATTGAGAAGACCATCTTCGATGAGAAGTCCTAGAATTCCAGCTGATATTAACTTGAATATCACTCAGGTCAGTTGGAGAATATTTCATGTCACTTCATAAAATATTTTCTAGAGTTGATTACATTCCAGATAACACGAGAAAGACCTCCTCCATTACGAGTTCCAACTGACTTTACAATTGAAATGCCACGTGATACTCCCAGTCCAATGGAAGATGCAATTGCCCAGTACAAGGATTTACCTCCAGATTATGCAACACTTGAAGCTGAAGCTATGAACTTTTCAGACAATTCTCAACCTCCACCTTATTGGAAAATATTTTGATTTTCCTTTGTTTTTTATGTAAAAAATTATCTTATTTTTTTCTTTTTTGCCGCTAGATCATCGAACTTTTAACGGATATTTGTGAGTTGATATCAAACTTGAACATGTTTTTTTTCTTGAAAATAAACTTGATTTTTTCTACTGCGGAAAATAAGTTTTTAGAAAAAGGCGAGCTGATTATTTTGTCTCCAACTTAGCAGTAAAAAACTGTCCATTCCTTCTAAAAAATCTTCATATATCAATCATTATAATATTAAAAAAAAGTATGTGATCAAAATGAGTTTATACCTTTCAAATGAAATGGTAACTGTTTTTCAACATTCGAGCATTTAGAATTCAAATCATGTTTTGGTATTCAATTTTTTCAAACTGACTGAAAATATTTTATTAGAAGGCAAGATAGCATGGTAACGTGCAAAAATAACGACAGTTAACAGAGAGATTTTAGGTTTTAAATGAGATACGGAGTCTATGGTTATGAGGTAGATCGAGCGAATGAATCCCTGAGAATTAGATTGGCGGCAGGAAGAAGAAACCAATGAAGATGAAGTACTGAAAATAAAGTATAAGTTACCGAAACATAGATTTAGTGATTTTAGATGTTCATTCATTCAGATATTCTTAACTTTTCTGAAAAAGACGACAGACTGATAAGATAATGAAATCCAAGGAATTCAGAGATTCATTGTTTTCTTGATGGAATAAGAATACTTACAAACAGTTTCCAAATAGTTATGCAAGTGAAGAATAAGCAGGTGGTTCCTCGTGATGTAACACATCAGTACATAGCTGACATTCTTTGTTTTTCATTCTCTCCAATTTTGGATCCCATTCTTCATGAATAACCACATCTTCTTCTATTTTAGACATTATATTCCTCCGTAGTTTTGGACACCATTTGATTGTCATTTCGGAAGAAGGACCACCTTCTTCTGGTAAACTGACTTCCGATGGTACTGGGGACGAGGAATTACAGAGACGATTCTCTGTTTCAAACATATAAACAGTTTCATGTTCTGGAACTCCGACTCTTATTTCATGTCCTTTTTCTTTCTTCTTCTTCTGATCCGAGTGTTGAACATTCACTTGATTCTCATTTTTCACAATCACTCTTGCAGTATTCTTAGTTCGTACTCTGATTGGGAGCTTCACAGTGTTGAAAAAATCTTTGATGAACTTCAGTCTAAAGTAGTTTCCAGATGTCCATGGACTATCAATATAAATACAGAATCCAGCAACATAACTGATATTATCTTCAACATAATTCGTTACTTGAATTCTATTGTCTCCAAACATTTGATACGTGAAATAACTTCCATCGATTGTTCCATCATTTGGCTCGAACTCATGACACATTTCTCCGTGTTTGAATCCTTCCATTTTAATTGAAATCAATCGAGCATCACTCGGCACAAGATCTTCAATCTTCTCACTATCATTATCTCCATGAACTCTGCCATCAAATTCCTTCTTATTCCATTTAACTATCCATCTCATTATTTCATTCATTTTGTGAATTGCTTGCTTCTTTCCATTCCAACATTCCTGTCGATTCGTATAATTTCTACATACTTGAATTCTCGCTTGAGGGACAAGCGTTTTCAATTTCTCAGTTGCTTCGAACTCTTTGAATCCATCTTGTGGAAATGGAAGTAACGGATATCGTCGAATCAAACCAATCAATTTGGATTTTTGATTTATTAGGAAGTGACGTATTGTGTTGTAGAGCTGGAAATTGATGTTTTATTGTTTTTTTGTATGGATGAGTTCTCGGAACCAACAACATTTCAAAATATTGAAAAAGACTTACCAAAAAGACGATGAGAATAACGCAAACCAAAAATCCCAACGCTTTCATCTGGAAACTATTTTGATTATTTCAGTCTTGATAAGATAAAAGAAAGTTAAGAAAGGTTATTCAGATATGACATCATATTTATTCTTTCTTCAGAAACATCAAAAGCAGAGAAAGAGAAGATACGCAGAAGTTAAAAGAAGTGTGGAAAGAAAAGAGTGCGTCGATTCTCCGCGCGGAAAAATAATGAGAGATAAGAGTAATATGAGACGCAGAAAGTCAGCGGGTGGGAAGAGAGGGAGAACCAGATGGCTCGACGAGAGGAGGAGAAGCCAGGGGTCAGTTGGGACCTTTTTGCTTTCTTCACACTGGTCAGAATAATGGAGAATGATATAATTGGAAGGTTTTATGAGAAAAGTTGAGTGAGATTTTTTATCAGACCACATTAACGTAATTTTTTGTCTCAACTGTTTCATGCACTATACAATAACCGGCTGACAGTATTACGAGGACGAATGGATTAAATGTAAAGTTCTACTTTTGTAAAAAATAATTTGTCAACTCAAACACTTTATCAAAAAGGAGAAGAAGACAGATGAAGTTTATTTTGGCGGTTTGATGGAACTCTTGCTCTCAAGTTTCGCTTCCACGTCAACTTTCAGATCGGGAATCAGGTCAGACATAGCTTTATGATACAGGATGGCTTCGTCTCGAAATCTGAAATTATCAAGTTTTTGCATGGTTTGATCGAAAAAAATAACACTTACTTGAGAACAGCCTCTGCATGTTTTCCCCTCTGATCATTAATTGATTTCACAATGAAATCCATCATCTTGATTCGACAATCATTCCGCTTTGTTTGAGCAGTCGCTGTCGCCTGTTCTGCTTGCTCTGACCGTTCCTTATTCTGATTAGTGACGGCCTCATCGTACTGTTCCATAGCTTCCCAGTACACTGAAAGATAAAACTGACAACTTATCTTTTCATGTCGTTGATACTAACCTTTTCTGAGTCTTGCATACTCCCAGTAATCTTCTCCAATAAATTTCGACAACGCTTTCAAGTTTTCCAATTGTTTTCTGCATCGTTTCTCTTGCTCCACATTCATTGCCAATAGTGTTTTTGCCGCTGGTTCCACACTCTGAAAGTCTACATTTCAACCAATTCTTGTACTTTAAAATAGTCTCACCTCAATCTCTTTTGAATTCGATTTCGTTCCCAATTTTCTTCCTTTCCTATTTATTGTTTCATAGAATCTCAGATATGATCCAGCAGTGCTATAACTCAGATCAATGGTCACACGATCATGCAATTGTTTTGAGGTGACTGGATTTTCAACAAGCATAAACATCAATGATAGATGTAAACGATCTGCACATGACTTGTAAGCCTCTACTTGCTGACACATCTTCTTCGCTTCATCGGTCATTGCGAATTTCCTTTTTCGTTTCAAAATCGATGAAAATATCCCATGATTTGGATGATCCTGCATTGTATTTTTAACAAACAAATGATAAATAAACTCACAGCTAATCCATAGAAAGCTCTTTCAGGTAATGGACCTTCATCGGTACTTCTCGTACTCTCTCTTGTAGTCATTTGAAGTAAAAATAAATTGATTCAGATATAATTTCACAGATTAGAAGAAAAATGAAGATTGAAAGATAGGTAAGTTCACGAGAAGGTCTCAGAGAGCAAAACGTTTAGAAAACCAATTGAAAGATGAGATTTTGATAAAAAGAATCAATCATTTCTAGTAAAATCGTTTCTCAAAAAATGGACGAAAAGGAGAAAGAAAAAGCAAAAGTTGGTGGGGTGTTCTCAGAGTCGTTCTTATACTCAATTTTCAGAGATTCGTGAGCAAATCTAGACGAACAAAACCAAAGCATGTAGGAAATGTCAGAGTGATCTGAGATAGACTCATCCATTCACCATCATCTTTCAGACTTCAAAAATAAAATCAAAATGTCGGAAATCGAAAAAGAGGAAGTCGTCGACAACTTCAAAGAGTAACTCCGCCGTATCACCACATGAAAAGTATCGAGATATCGAAAAAGAAGAAAAGAAAGAAGAGAAAAAAGAAGAAGTTGGGAAGAAGGTTGAACAGAAAAAGGATTCTGAAAAGGATGAAGAAAAGAAGGCAACAAAGAAAAGTGTTCGAAATCGAACAGAATGGAAAGAAGAAAAAGAACCTGAATCTGAAAGTGATCATGATGCGGATTTGTCGTTGAAAAGGAGTCACGGTAATGTTTTAGAGTAGCACGTTTTCTATAACTCGTAGAAACGATTCTGAATTTTTTTTTCATTTCTTCTGGTTTTTTTTTCAATTTTTGCTGGAACAGCGCTGTAAGAATCTGTTGAATCAAGAATCACGTTTTCTTTAAGACTCTCTTATCCAAAATACTTTTTATATTTCTTCAGTTGTCGTCCCAACCCGAAAAGGAAAACCTCAAAAAGTGGCCATAAAGCACAATGACGTTGATGAGAAAGTGATGGAACGCCTTCTCAAAAAACTGAAAGAAAACCAGGCTGAACCACCTCGACCGCAAGTAGCACTTGATGAAAAATCAAAGATTTTCATGGATCGCGTTGAGAAAAAATCGTATCCAGTCAAGTATGCAACGAAGAATAAATCTACTCTTTTAGTGGACGACGATTCGGAATTTTTCAAGCCGACGCCCCCTCAAAAAGTCAGTTCAGCAACAGTAATACCGACGGAGGATTCATATGAACACGTGCCGAAACTGGCAGATGTGATGAAGATGCCAGGAGAAAATGTGTATCAGACAACGATGATGGGAGAAGTACCGTTTTGGGCAGCGTATTTGGAACCGGATGAGAATGATATGGTAAGGACAAACGGATACACAGATTCGAAACAATTCGACACAGATTCGAAACAATTTTCAGAAAGACGTTGAACCTCCGATATCTGTTGGAACTGATCATGTTCATGCATATCAGAAGAAAGAACTTCAACTCAAAACGAATAAATCAACGAAACTAGTTCTAGATGAGTTTCAACCGTTCTGTTTACTCACAACACGAGACGAAAAATTCTTCCATCCGCACCTTGTTTTCTCGAATACAGTAAGATCTCTGATCAATGTAGCAGCCAGGATAGGGAAAGAATGTTCGGTAGTTGGAAAGTCTCAAATGAAAAGTGATGATGATGAAGATGGAGAAAAGGAGGAATCAACACAACCGGACGATTTGAATCTCACAATTTCTTTGAAACAACCAAAAAGTTTCACTTACGATGTCAGTTTTAGAACGATCAGGAAACGAAGTACATCATTATTTTCAGAGATCTCGCCCTATTTTATCAGCTCGTGAAGAGAAAGATAACCAACTCGCTCGTGCTCGCACACCGAAGAAAATCGAATCAGTGTCGTCGACAACAAAAATGGAAGTAGAACAAAAGCAAAGACTTCGAAGTTCGTGAACTGACTTCTTTTTGGATTTCTCATCTGTTTTAATAAATTAATTCGAATTAATATATGTATATATCATCAGATTTATTGAGATACAAAGGAATTAATTTATATTGTAAAGGGTAGTGTACCATTATGTGGTATTTATTCAACAGAAGAATATTTTTAAATTCCTTTTTCAATTCGGTATGACTTCGAATCCATGTTCAGTTTCTTCTTGGAAGTTCTCTATTTCTTCATCACATAAAATCGGTTCTTCTGGAATCATTTCGAATCTTTTCTCTTCCACATTCAGAATCTTCTTCTCAATCGATCCGTTTTCTGTTCGATATACAGTAAGTGCTTGAACAAAACCACGTGTTTCATCATAAGTCATGAAAAGAAGAACTCTTTTTCCATCTTCCAAATTCTTAGATTCGTCATATTCCAAATCTGTTCGAACTCGTTGAAGACCGTAACGTTCCTTGTTGTAAATAAACTTTTCAATACTTCCATTCTTCAAATTTTCAGCAAAGATAACGAAATCATCGAGAATTTGAGAACGAGTTGCATACAAAACCTTCAAATCAGATTCCTGAAGTTGAAGTGGTTTCAGTTTTCTTTCCATTTTCTTGAGAAGATTCGAAAACTGTTCATCTCTTGCGAATTCAAGGAAAACCTCTCGATCATTATCTGTCAATTCGTTTCCTTCTCCAAGATCCATTAAACATAATGCACAACCAGCCGGATAAGCAACACCATTCCAATTAAAGTATGCTCCATTCACTCTTTCCGTCACTTTTTCAATTGAAATATATGCGTCATTGAAGTCGTGAATGTTAGAATCAGAAACTATAATATGTCTCCATCCACGTTTTGTTTCATCAAATTCAAATCCATGATTTGTCAATGAAATTATGTTTGCCGATAGAGGAGTTTCGATTAGTTCTCTTGATCTATTGCAGAAAAATTGCAATCGATAATTGAAGTGATTCGATTGTTTCTTCGAGTCACAGTGGAATCCGTAAAACCGTTTATTTGCCCATTTCGAACGTCTTCGCCGCTCTCGAGAAGATGAAAATACAGTATGTTTCAAGTAATTTTGCCGACGGTATTCCTGTAAAATTATCATTAAACCAAGTTTCCTCTCTGAATAATGTATTTTTTTTAAACTTCAATTATCATTATCAGAGAAAACAAACCAAACTAGATACAAATTTAATGATAAGAAATGTTTGCAACGACGTTGAGAACTAAACTAGAAACGAAGAGCCAAAATAGGTTAAACAGAAAGACTCATGATCAGTTTCATGTATTCTATCGTGATTCTATTTAATATCTTAATCTTGAAACTAACAAAATAAACCAACCAGCAAACCCATCAGGGAGAAAACCACAACTAATAAAAACCAATCCAACATTGCCAGGTGGGGATATGGAATATTGATCAGGAAAAGTAGAGAAACGAAAAGAATCAGACGAAACATTGAAAGAAGACTTTTTGATATTATCAGTATATGGAGCAGTCTGGGAAGGTCAAATCGAGCAATCGAAGACAACAACAATCTTATGTTTGATACTAGTCGAGTTATGAGAGACGTCTTTTCATTTGTTTGCACACAAAATGATATTCTCGTATATTTGGAGAGAATTAGAGACGAGGAAACGAGAAGAGAGCGAATAGATAATTGATATTATCTATGCAATGACGGTGTTATCTTCTACGGATCTGTCTTTCTTCTTGAGAATTTATGCAAAAGAGAACAGTTACAGGGATTTAGTGATAATTGACAGTGATGATGGAGTTCAGAGGATTTTACAGAACAATATATAAAACGGTATTTCTGATAGAAAATAACAATGGTATCAGAGTGAAGGGGCCTACAAGAATATTAATTAGCAGCTTGATTCAGCGATTTCAAATCCTTGTTCATCTTCTTTTATGACGTCATCATCAGAGTCTGAGTAGTCGGCGTCATCCGATGAATCTGGTTCTGTTGGATTTCCCATCAATGCAGCAAGTCGACGAATTTCGACAATGTCTGGAAGTTGGAGAATTATAAAGTATTGCACACCTTGTAAAAACTCAGGAGGTCGCCTCAATTTGAAGTTGCCCACTAACAATGTTGCTCTCCTACGGGTTCTTTGCAAAAGAAAAAAAAAACCAAAAATAGAGTTTTTACGTTAGTTTTGAGACTTTTCTTGTGTTCATCTCACCAAAAAACTTTAGAATTTAAGAAAAAATAACCTTTGTTTGACAGTCTAGCCTTGTTTCCTACAACGTGGATATCAGATTCTCGTACCACAGCACTGTTCTGAACTTCTTTGGGTGTTTCCAAATCTTCTGGTTTTTGTTCAACTTCTGAAAAAATTAGGTTAAATTTAGCATTCTGATAAATCGAGGAACCATTTTTCGCGTATTTATCTAGAAAAATTAGACTGTGAATGCCTATGAATAATAACATTTAGCAAGGTAGGTCAGAATAAAATTTTCAACATCAAATACGTGCTCATCTGTTGTCTTGGCAACCAATTTCCTGTTTGAACAGAAGCATTGGGACTTGGGATTAAAAGAGAAGAGAAAAGAAGAAGAGGATAAATGTCGGGACACGAGACGTTACGAAGAGGAGACGGAGAAGATTATGGGTGGTTTCTGTTTGAGGTACGAGACTTCGGGATGAAGGCTATTAATAGAATATTTCAGGGTTGGGAAATTCCGGGCCAGCCCGGCCCGGGCCGGGGAAAATTTCTTCCGACCCGGCCCGGCCCGGTCGGCCCGGAGTCAAAAAATGAGCACCATTTTTTCACAAAATTTTTTGCATTTTTTTGAAATTTTAATCAAAAATAGTCAAAAATCCTATGTACACTTGAGTTTTATCGATATGTGAAAACATACTCGAAAATTCGACATTTTTGCGAAAAAATCGAAAAAATTTTCAAATGTTTGTACTGTGACCCGGGCCGGGCCGGGCCGAGGAAAATTTTTCAGTCGGCCTGGCCCGGAATTTCCCAACCCTGGAATATTTAGATTAAGAGCTGACATAAGTTAAGATTTCTCACACAATAAACAATTATTTCAAGGATGCCAGAATTCTAAATGAGACGAACGAAAAGCAAGAACTGCACCTTTGATTCCTTTCTTGAGATCTGCATTAGGAGCGTCGTGTGATTCAGTTTTCCGTTTTCTCGACAACATCAAACCATCCTGCTTCTCTTTTTCCGCGGATACGAATATTTCTTTGACTTTTTCTATAGGAATTTGAATAGTAACAGGCATCGTCTCCTCCTTTTCGAGCTTTCTCGTTTCCAGAAGTCTTACAGGAACAGGCGGGATGACTTCGAATTGTTTTGTACCCCAATTCAGTTGTTCTTTACGAAAACTTCCTCTTGAATCTTTTTTAATAATCGTCACGCCGTCTTTTTCTGTTCCCCCGACAGTGAAAAACTCATTCGAAGTAGGAGATCGATTTGAATCAAACACCAATTCTGGTTGAAACACTTGTTGAAAACCTTCGTAATCCATTTCGTAAACGTACTGCTCGACTTGTCCGTTCAGCAAATTCTTCACAAATATTACATATCGCTCGAGACGGTTCGACCATGCTGCATATAATGGTAATAAATCATATTCTGTCGGAACAACATGGCAATCATTGCAGATAACTGACAAAAAGCAATTTTTTGAGTCATCAAATGTGAATTTGGAGTATGTTCCTGACTTCGTTCGGACAAAAACAATGTCTTTGCCGAGAGACGAGCAGAATCGAGGGATGAAAGTTGACTGGGAAGAATAGGGTGACATATCAGCTGAAATATAGTTATATTCGATGAGATCTCTGATAATTTTCTATGAAACACATACCCAAATTGTCTAGTTTTGTCGCGTTGATGGAATGAACAAAAATGTGATTTGTTGTTTAAATTCCTATCGTTACTGTAGTTTAAAGGCGCATGCCTAAATTCGTGGAACATGTCTCGACCCGGAAAACCATTATTTATCTTGGCTACACAGTATCTGATCTTCAATTATTTCCCTTCTTCTCTCATTAATCAATTCCTAACAAAAATCAAATCGAAAAAAATTAACATTCACACTTGTCAGTTATCCCTTACCCGACCTGTTAACAATATAGTTGTCTCTTTTCCTTCATGAGGATCGCATCTATTAGTTTCCATGTTTTTCTGTACTAATTTTGTTTCTGTCTTTTTTTTTTAATCAATCTAATAAAACAAGAAAATTTATGCTAATATGCAGGCAATATCAGAGGCATTTTTTGGGGTTAAAAAAGAGGGATCAAATAGAACTATATTCACATGAAGAAGATATTAACATATATTCACAAATATGAAAGACTTTCGGAGATCATTGACATGATGAGAACCTCGGCAATTTACATGGCACCAAACGAGTCACACCACTCTTTGCATTTGACCATTGTATCCGGATCGACACTTGAGGAGACGGCTTGAAGGGCTGCTTCAAAGTCACAGTTGCGAACTGGCTCCGTTTTCAGCGATTCCATTGCGGCAGTGAGTTCTTCGCCTCGCAACGATTTCGTGTCGTATCTGCAAAATGGGATAAATTTTTCAGTGAAATAATGATGAGAATTGACAGAAAGTAACGGCAAAGATGCGTCAGCTTCGACTCAGTGTAGAAACTCACCGCCTGAGCACATTGATAGCAGCAGTTCTGCACAACGAAACCATATCGGCACCAGAGAATCCTTCCGTTCGTGCAGCCAACTCATCATAGTTAATTTCATTCGACTTTAATGTTGCCTCCATCGAAGTCTCAATAAGTTTCTTCCTTGCATCCAAATCTGGCAACGGAATGAAAATTCTCTTCTCGAATCGCCGACGAAGCGCCTCATCCAGTTGCCATGGAATATTCGTCGCAGCTAGTACGAACACCCGACGCTCATCGAACTTGTGTTGTGCTCCGTCCATTTGAACGAGGAATTCCGATTTGACGCGTCGACTCGCCTCGTGCTCTCCAGAATTTCCACGTTGGCCACCAAGTGTATCGATTTCATCAATAAAAATGATGGAAGGAGCATAAAAGCGGGCCAATTCAAACAAAAGACGCACGATTTTCTCCGAATCTCCTCGCCATTTACTGGACAAATCAGTGGATGACACCGTGAAGAATGTTGAGCTGGATTCCGAAGCGATGGCACGAGCAATAAGAGTTTTTCCAGTTCCTGGGGGTCCAGCCAAAACCATTGCTTTCCACGGCGACCGAAGGCCACGGAAGAACTCGGGAACTAGTAGGGGAAGTGTCACTGCTTCGTGGAGGACTTGTTTCACGTTGTGCATTCCAATTATATCATCCAGAACCATCGTATTCTCTGTTTGTGTCGCCATCGTTCCACGTACCGCTTGAACAATGTACTGAAAAATGAGAAAAATGTTATAGATACTAGTCGAATCATGGCAGCGCTCAAATTTATCTTTGCGAATCCAAACAAATAGAGAATTTGAAAGTTGCTTCGTACTTGAAAATCAATGTCATATTCTTATCAATGTCATATTCTTTCAAAAAATACTTCCTCTTGGCATTCAAGTACGAGCCTTTTCTTGCAAAAGTTATTCTGAAACTCACTGAATCATATGCTGACGCATCAAACGACTCTCCGGCACTATTCGGCGGCAGTATTCCTTGAGATGGGCACGCTGGCTTCGAGTCCACTGAATTCTGTGCGTGACTACTGCTCATCGATGACGTGGATTTCGACACTTCCCTTGGGTGTCTTGGCACTGTTCCAGTTTTTTTCGTAGCAAACTTTGAAGAAATGGGTAAAGGCGGAGAAGGTTTCGACCATACATCCGGATCTGCTGGTGGCTCTGGACTACCACTCTGCCTTGTCATTGCATCATGAAGATCCTCTTCGTCGCGTGCATTCTGTTGGACTAGCTTCAAGTTTACTTCGAGGGCTTTCAGGAAGGCCTGAAAACTGATAAATTATTCCTAACTTTAAAAAAATTATATTACTTTACTTACTGTCCTTGATTCAGTATCTTCTCTGTTACTCGCGGCAATTTTACAAGTTTTCACATCTGCCATTAGCTGCTTGAGCACATCTGCGGCGTCTGCCCATCGTCCGTTTTCCGCCATCGTTCTGGCGACTTGTGCCCTTTCGAGATAACCGGTGACCGTTTGAGTATCACCTACCATTTCTGCAAAAATAATAATATTGAATAGAAGAAACAATAAAATAATACGAAGAGAAGAAACAGAGACGACGATGAGAGATGATAAGAGAAGACATAATGAACGGAAGGGAAGACGCGCATAAACTGAATAAATTAGATGGGAGCGGAAGATTGCCAATCGACGGATAGCATTAGAATTCGATCGTATTTACACTTGAAATTGTTAAACGGATAGCTTGAATATAATTAAAATAGTTTTAAAGATTATAATTTATATAAAGAACTTATACTTCGAAAATAAGATTTTAATCAAAACTCAGAATTTCCAAAAATTAAATTATCCAACAACAATTAAATTTAGCAATATGAATTCGTGTCGGGGGTGTTAAAGGCGCATTCGAAATTTCGCGGATTGGTCTCGTAGTTGATGAAGATGAAATACCGTCTTTTTGAGCTTTGCAGGTCTGAAAAGAACTGCAATCAATGTTTTCCGCTTGTAACACCCCTGTCAAGTGTTCATCAAATTGTCAAAACTTGAAGTTCAATTCATCAAAAAAAAAGTTCTGTACACGTTCATGAAAAAAGCAAAAGCGACCACTTTTGACAAAGCCCGAAAGCAATTGAGAGAAACCAGTCTGACAAAAAATAGAGAAAAGAGATTCAAAAAGTTAGAAAAATCGGTATATCTCCGAACAATAGAGTAAAAATAATTTAATTAATTACAAAATTTATCGTGGAGTCCTCATTAACTTTTTACTTAGGAAAAATTATAGATATAAAAGGAGAAAGAATAGAAACAAAATCAGTTCAATAAGAAATCTTGAATGCAAAAAAAGCCTCAAGCTTTGATAACTGAAGCAATGCCAATGCCCGACGATGTCGAACAACCAAGAGCGCAAGCTGGTGCTGTTCTTGGGATGTTGAAGGGAAAGAAGGCACCGGAGGGAGGTAAAAAGAAAGGCGCTGGAACAGAGGGATCGAGACGTATCAAAAAGGATAAGAAGAAAGAAGAAGGTGATGCAACGAACAAGACGAACATGACACCCGCTCCTCCACAGGCTCATCCAGTTGTTCAAGAGTGGGTTCTCCGAGCACTCGACACTGGCGTCGACAAACTCCGAGAGGAATTCCGTTTTCTGGCAAAGTATACTCGAAATGATATGACCCAGAAAGACTTCAATGCTAACCAATCTCCGGATTTCAATATTACCAAAAATCGGTAAGCGTAGATTACTCTAGACTTTGTTCACTGTCTTCCTTCAGTTATCAAGATGTTCCGTGTCAAGACCAATGTATTGTGAAACTCGATCCACCATCTCCAAGCACTTACATCCATGCCAATTTCGTCGCTTGCCCAAACTCTGAAAAGCGATTCATCTGTTGCCAAGGTCCTATGGAACATACTGTTGAGGAGTTTTGGTGGATGATTGTTCAGAATAAAGTAGAGGAAATCGTTATGCTGTGTAAAACTATTGAAACTGGAAAACTCAAATGTGCACAGTACTGGCCTGCCTCCCTAAACGAGAAGAAGGAGTTCAAGACGGGTCTTGTGGTTGAGAACATTGGAACCAAACCAATGCTAAGAGATAATGAGATTCAGGTAACGAGTTTGACCGTTTCGTATGACGGAAAGACCGTACCTGTCCGTCATCTTCATTGGACTGATTGGCCGGATCGCGGAGTTCCACCATGCAAATTGACTGGGTTAGAGCTGCTCTCATCGGTACGTGGATCTAAATTTCCGATCGTGGTTCATTGTTCCGCTGGAATCGGTCGTACTGGAACGATTGTCGCGATTGAGTATATTCTTGGTGAGTATTATATTCTGTAAAGTCACATGTAATAAGTTCCAATTTATTATAGAAAAAATCCAAGAAAACAAGCAATGCCCTCCAATGCCCGATCTCGTCAAGGGAATCCGTGATCAGCGTGCTTATTCAATCCAAAATGATCTTCAATACTTGTACATTCATCGTGTCATGTTGAATTACTTCTTGGAAAAGTATAAGGATAAGTACGCATCATTGCTCACTCCAGAGAACGTGGCAAAGTACGAGAAGTTTGTCAAGGACTACAACGCCGTCGTTGGCCAATGATTCCTATTGAAGTTTCTTGAAATAAAAAGCGTTCTACCTCCGAGATTTCTTTTATTGTAACTCTTAGATTCACAGCTTTTATAACTATGACAGTTACCACTTTCTTCATTTCTAGAGTAGAAATCGATTATTTGATTCCTATAACGTATTTATCATCAATATGCCAACACATCGATGCAAATTAGATTCGCTGTGCCTCGGCAGCGCATTCAGTTCACCATTCAGTTAGTTTTCAAGATGAAACTATTCTTATTCTGCACTCTTCTATTCACTGTTATCCCTAGTGTTACCAGTGTAACCTTCCTTGAGAATTTGTGCTTAAAGTGTAATACTACTGTAGAAATGGTTCTTCCAGCAAATATTGACACATTTTATACTTTATCCGATTTGGCTATCAAGGTTCGTTTGTTTTTGTAGATATCAGAGCTCTACTCCTTGTAAGGCACTGGAGTTTGACAGATCTTCGAAGACAGTGAAAATCAGTATGTTCCAGAATCTCTGCTCCAAATTCAGTGATAACTACGAAGACACGTGCTACTCTGTAATTAATGTTCCACTTCGCATTCAATATAACGTTTTATGGACTCTCATCAGTCCATTCAGAGAGCTTATTTGTATGCCACTTTGCATTTTCAGTTGATTGTGGATTCTAATTAAATAAAAACTGTTCCGGAAAGAGATAACATTCAACATTGGGCATGGTTTCACACTGAATACCATCATTCTAAACAAATAACTGTTTTGGTTCTGTTTTCACATCTTCTGGAAGTTCTATATTTTCTTCTTTTTTCGTCTGTATTCCATGATTCACTCCGGAAACCCTCCTATTCCCCAGTACATCATCTTTTCCGTTTCTCTCCTGTCTTCTACACATTCGCCGTCTCCGCCTACCCGTTGATACTGTAGATTTCAAACATCAGTTTCCTCATAAAAACAATAACATTACACATTTCTTTCTTCTCTCCCGGTTATTTCAGAGAGACACCAGACGGAGCGAGAAGAGGATTCTCTAGAATCTCTCTTTCTGTTTTTGCAAAATGACTCATGTGTGAAAAATGGTATGAAGCAAATGGAGAGAGTGGACGATCGAATCAAAGTCCCGCCCCTTTCTTCATCTCTGTATTGTACACACTATCTCGTTCTTCTTTCGAATGCATATTTTCATCATTTTCGTCAACTCATTCGTTGAACGTTTCTTCTTGTTGAGAGAGAGAGAGAAGAAACTTAAACTTCATTTTCTTTTCACGCCCCACCCCGGATTCAACAGCATCATTCCGATAATTTTACATTTGAGTATCTTTCTTCTCAAACTCATTCATTTTTCTACAAGTCAGAATTCTGATTTTCTGCCATTTTAGTCATCACTTCCAGATAACGTTCTTCAGTTTTATTATCCCAGTTGAACTGAATATTTCTTTTTTCCGATATCCATTCACAACCTTAATTCCCAAATTTCAGGAATGAATCCTCCCCAAACTTCCCGTGTTTCTTTTTTAAACATTCCTGATGGAGCATTCAAAACATTCAGTTCTCACTGGTGTCCATCAAGAAAAGTGAATTGCATTGCACTACCCAATATCAATGGATTCCGTGTATTTTATCATCTGGAAAAAGAAACCAGAAAAATGGTTCAATTGGATTGTGTTGAATGTCAACCAATCATCTATGAGCAACATCTTCTTCCATTTCAATCAATCTACTGTAAAGAACTCAACAATCAACTGATTTTCGTTAAAAATTATGTGACGTTACAAATCGAACAATACGTATTCTGTCCGGCCACTGGAGGATTTATTCAAATTTATTTGCCTAATTATACTCCCGATATGACGAAAATCAACACTTCGAATGTCATCTTTTCTTTGAATCACTGGAGATTTGGAAAATTTTCAATCCAAAAAGATGTAAATGGAGGTATCAGAAAGTTCTCAATTAACGAAAACGCACACTGTAAGATGTATGTGCCAATCGAACCGATGTGCGTGAGAACTCTTTCAATTCAAAAAATGGAGAAAGTGATGTGTGGAGAGATGAAGTCTGAAGTTATTGATGAATCATTTCGATATTATATCAGCAAATGCTCTCATTTTCAAACAATTTGTTACGGAGTTGCTCATAATGGAAACAGTTACAAATTCACTCACGATGAGAGGAATGGTTCATTTCCTCCGTTTCAATGCAAACGTTGCATTAATGAAACAACGGAGAAAGGACTCTCAGCATTGTATTCTGTGTATCATGAGAGTTCTAAGCAGTTCGTAATCTTCGCTCTGAATGGAATGAATTATCAGGTGGAGCAATTCATCTATAATGATAAAACGACTGGCTTCGAGCAGAGAGATTACAAGGATCTTATCTACAACAACAACTTCGACCATCTGAAACCACACGAATTTCTTTGTATCAACATCAATGAGACAACAAAAGATGTGACTGTCATTAAGAAAAAACCGTTCGGTCTGGAAAAGGTCCGATGCGATGGAGGAAAGAAAACGTTCGCAGTGTTGCCAGAATTTCCGGTGAAGCTGTTGAGACCATTCGGGATTATCGATCGTCCGGTAGAAATGATTACATTTCCGAATTCGATTCAGAACACTACGAAAGAAATTTTGCAAGGTGAGTTCATTGCTATTTTAACATAGGATAGGCTAACAATAATATGATAGGAAAAGCAGAAATAATCTATTCATTTGAACACAAAAATATTTCTTACAGGTTCAACCAGCACCGATGACGACCAAGAAGGAACTTCACTCCAAAGCAACTCCTGTCAGAATGGTTTGTAAACAGAGCAGAAGAAAACGAAAATACCAATTCTCAAAACAAAATTTCAGAAGAAGTTCCTGATATGCTAGAAGATTTCCCAGCACTTTCAATCAATCAGAAGAAAAAGCAGAAGAAATGTAAGTTGTATGAAGTATGAGATGCTTACATGACACCTCATTCTAATCCTAAAACATCCTTTGTTCCAGATTCAAAAAAGGTGAACAAGAAGAAATAAAAACTCGCTCTCTAAAACGACGTAAAAGGTTTTGCTGTATCCGGTATGATTCTACTGTGCGATTCTACTTGTTTCGCTTCACTTTTACATTTTTCTTTACTCTTCTATTAATTTCGAGATTTAACTTTTCTGTATTCTAACCATCCCGCATTTCTGGCTGTGATCCGATGCCTTCTTCTTCTTGTTTATGAAACTTGAAATAAATTCATTCATTATCGGAAAAGTCAAATCAATCAAAATCATCTTTCATTACAAGTCGAAATCTCTTTTCTATCAAACTATTATTTTTTGGCCTCAAAAAAGTCTCGAAGTTTCTTGTGAATTGCGTCCATTGTCGATCTCTTCTCTGGATTCTTTTGCCAACAAGTTCCAGTGACAATTTCGGAAACAAGTGGAGGTGTTCCCTCAGGCATTTTCATACGGTAGTCACTGACAACCAACTTCGCACGAGTCTGGATCTTCGTCAATCCTGGATAGGGTTCAGCTCCATCCGCATAGATCTCCCAGACTAGAACTCCATAAGTCCAGATGTCCGTCTTATGGGTGAACACTTTCTCTTGAAGCGTTTCCGGAGCCAACCATTTCACTGGAACCTTCTCAAGTGCCTCATCTTTAATCTCATCTTTGTTGTCTGACATTCCAAAATCCGATATTTTAAGCTCCTGAATCTCTTATATTATGAAATTCTGCCTCTCTCAAGTAGAATAACTCACATTCTTTTGAGACAAAAGACAATTTCTCGCAGCAATATCGCGATGAATACACTTGGATCTCTCCAAATAAGCAATTCCATCCGCTGCCTCCGTAGTGAATCTCAACTTATCAGCGGCAGAGACTTTGTTCTTTTTCAAATGACTCAAAAGTGATCCGTTCGGACAATATTCCATAACAATCATCAATGGATGCTCATGAATTGCCACTCCAATCAGTTTAACTACATGTTTATGCTGATACTTTCTCATGAGACGAGCCTCTTTCATGAAACGAAGCCGAGCTTCACGTGTTGCTTCAGCTCTCATTGTTTTCACAGCTACTTCTTGCTTTCCTCCTTGATCCAACTCAGCAATGAACACGTCACCAAATGCACCTTCTCCTAGTTTCTTATTGGCAACTATGCTGTCATGATTGATCAACCACGGAGATCTTTCCATCGGACGACGGATTTTGGCTCCAGAAGCTGCCGATATAGGAGTTTTCGAAGACCTGAAAATATCAATTTTCTTCGACTTTTGAAGAAACATTGTCCGCTTACATGTGCCAATTGATAAGGTCTGGAATGGTGCTCTCTTGATGAGTGAATTCAAAATAAAATTTGTTCGTTGCCGGATCCATATTGAGCATGAAATGACGGCACAACTCATCAGTCACTCTGACCGAAAGAGCCAAAACAACTTTTCCAGGAGTCTGTTCTGTCTTTCGAACCAAAAAATCCCCTTCTCTCTTCAAGAAACCCTCGGCATCTTGACGTGGAACCATTCCATGATAGTATTCAGCACCACGAATGTCATCGGTGACCGATGCATCATTGTTCGACGATTTTTCGACAGTACCCATTTGAGACGACTCCTTTTTATTCTTTCTATTCTGGAAAAGAGAGAATGAGCAGCGTTCTTTTTGTCACTCAAAAAATAATTCCGATTATCAGATTGATAATCTTTTTGAAAAAAAACTTACTGCCATAGCAATTCAAAGAACACCGATAGATCAGATTGCTTCCTCAGAAGTTTGTTATTCCGAAATGAAGACAAAATGAGAATAATCAGATATTTCACTTCACAACTATCCACGTGTTGTAAGTATCGAAATTTCCAGAGTGTCTTTGTGAAAGTCCACGTGCTTTTGCCGATTGAACCATTTATTTTTCACCATTACAACTCAAAAAATCGACATTTCATGAAAGAGAAAATATTAAAATACGCTTCATCGAACACCTCCGATACATTTTGTTCGATTTGTGCATTTTGAGATTTCGAAGAAAAAGAAAGAAAAGACAGGAGAACAGTTTGAACAGTTGTTAAAATAATTACTATAAGCCTTATCAATTCTTCTAAAGATCATTATCGAGTAGAGATTATATGCGGAGATAGAACACAAAGAAGGCTGGAAATTAGAGTAGTATCAACTAGATAAAATGATCTGGGAAACATCTGATCCTGTTGAATAAAACCTAGAGATAATAGAATTTCTACCGTCATTGTGCTCATTTTGTTTTAGTTAAGATAAAGGAAAGATTGATGGGGAATAATATAATTATGGAGGAGGATGATTACTGGGAAGAGAAGAAGAAAGGAAACGAGAAATCGTGATGAGCAGAACAACACCGATACAACTTGTCCGATTCAACACTCTTGCTCTTTGAGGGATCAGAAAAGAAAGCTTATGAAAGATGTTGATATTCATTGTTATCTTCATCTGAATCCAATTTATTCCTCATCTTCTTGTTCTTCTTCAGCTCCATTCTCCTCTTCTTCCTCGTCATCTTCCTCTCCTTCCTCTCCTCCTTCTTGCTCTTTTGGCTCCTCAGCAGATTGCTCATCTTGAGCTTCTTGTTCAGTTGACTCTGGCTCGACTGGTTCCTCGACGATGATTGGATTTCCGTTGTCAGTGGTTTCTTCTTCCTCTCCTTCTCCTTCTTCTCCGGCCAATTGGTCGACTTCGGTCTCATCCATCTTGGCTTTCTTCTCAACGATCACTACATCTGGAAATCAAATTCTCCGCGTATTACAATAATTATACCTTAGAGATCAAACTCTCAATTTTTTTGAACAAGGATTTCACTACATGAATTCGTGTAACTCACCATCGTCTTCACCCTGCTCAGCCTGATCGATCGAGTCAGCGCTTCTCTTTCTTGGCTCCATGTTCTTCTCGGAGGATCCTTCTTAAATTTAGAAAGTTAGTTGAAATAAGAGGTTTTGAAATATGATTACCCTCACTAAATGGGCACTCGACATCGGGAGATCTTGGTGGCGAATCATCCGGAACGTCGACGACCTCACTCATTGTTGGTTGACTAAAATCAATTGATTTAGAAGAGAGGATTGATCTGAGGATCATAAAAATAACAAAGAGTTTTTGAAACTCTTGAGACTCGAGAAATCAGAAAACATCTCCTTGAAGGAGCTGTTCCCCAGTTATAAAAACTTCATTATAAAAAGCGAGAATGAGAAAAGATTAACTAGAAATGGACGGCACTAGGAAAGGAAAGGCGGCTGGAAGTATGACAGCACAACATTAAAACTTGGGGGTTTTTTGGTTTTTTTTCGTTAAAATTAGGATATGCTCAATTGTGGGTTGATTCACAAGGAATGATGGGGAAAACGGTACAAGCAATGGAGAAAACATCGTAAAAGAACAAAATGAATTAGACTGATGAGGGGGGCGTTGACAGGGGGAATGGGGGGAAAGCCTCGAAATGGGCTACTGTACATACACTTATTACACTTTGCATCCACTTTGAAAAGAAATGAACAAATCAAAAGAAAGAAAGAAAGAATTGAAGGAAACAAAAATCAAATCACCTCTGAATACAGTTCGGAAAGGTTTGTGAGATCAAAGGCACTGGAGACACAGTGTCGTAAACTGTGCTCTCAGAAAAACAAATGAATGGAGGAAACGGCGGTCAGAAAGCAAAAGAGAAAGCCATGCGAACAAATCGGGGGAAACTGGAAATCAAATACGCCGAATCGAAAAGTGAAGGAATGGGATGGGGCACTGAGAAAATACTTTTAGAAAAATTGGGGATACAGGTAATCCTGTATTACAGTGTCACCGAGATTTGGTAGAAAAATGTCAGAAAAGGAATAAATAATAAGAGGAAAAGTCAGGATCTGTGGAATACACATTGGATTTAATCCAAATCAAGATTGACTCTGTTCTGAAGAGAATCCAGAAGAGTCTTGAGTTGTTCTTCATCATTCATGTCATCCGAGTCATCATCTTCAGATGAATAATCTTCATCTTCAAGGTCATCGTCTGACGAGTCTTCCTCTGAAATAATTGAAATTATCTTAGAATTGCAATGAATGGAAATGTGACTCTTACCAGGAACATCTTCCTTCTTCTCGACTTTCTTTTGTTCGATCAAAAGGTTCGGTTGTTCTGCTTCTTGATTCTTCTCCATTAGAGAGCAATTTTTGTCTGAAACGTTCAAAAATATACAACGATGCATCATTTTTCTATAATGTTACCAATCCGAACAGTTTTCTTCGTTCTCGGAGCATGAACAGCCGCATGTGATGATTCTCCACGAGAACTCGCACCAAGTGTGACATTGTCTCTGAATATTTCTTCCAAAGATTTCAATTCGATCTCCAATATCTCTCTCGGGTCCTCAATCCTATGAGGATAATGTTGGTAGCTAGTCGGTGGAACAAGTGCAGCAAGTTGACGTTGAAGTTCTTCGAGACTTGAAAGTGCTGCCACTGGCTGTTTATATCCTCTGATACCTTCGGGAGTGGGGATTCTGGGAGTTTTCTCTGAAAAGGTATATATTAACAAATATTTGAGCTTCTCTTGAATCTGTTCAGACTCGATACATTATCAGATTCACGAGACAAAGATCAAATTTTCAAACGTTCTCTACCCAACTACTGCTACTAACCTTTCACTGAAGCCGTGCCTACAGGCTCTTCCGTACGCTTTACGGGTGGGTTGATACGTGTTTTTGGATGACGATGATGTGGAACATTTGCAGTAGGAATTCCATTTTGCCCAAATCCGTCCGCATATTGATATGGATATCGAATATATGAGGGAGCAAACGATTCCATCGGATTTGCTAGGTATGAATGAGCAACGGAACCAAGGGGAGGGTTGACTCCTCTAGGATAACTGTAGTAATACGGATAAGCAGCAGTTGCATTTCCATTCATGTAACCCATTGGCTGATAATTTGGAGCTTGAGTGTTGTAGTTCGAATACTGACGAGGTATGGATTGAACATTTGGATCCACATAGTCTGAAGAAGCATGAAACTGAAGTTAGTACTTCTGGAAGTATCTCTTACTACTGTAATTTGTTGGAACAGGAACAGTCATATACTGATAAGCATTCGTTCCATTTCCGTACGGTTGGTATGCTCCTCTTTGAGTTTGAAGTCCGTGTGGGGATCCGGCTGTAATAATTAACTACGTCATACTTTCAGATTCATCTATTGTTCTTTTCTACAAGATGTTGTTTGATTCTTACCATCAGAATAACCTGGATTCCGATTTTTGAGAGCATTGTTTGCGAGCTGGGCACAATGATCACAATTGAGTTCAGTAAATCGACGAACTACACTACTGTAATCTGTGGAATTTTTGTCTGAAAGAAAAATACCTAATTTGAAAAATGAACTAATTCAACAAACAGTCAGGATCCAGAACACGTTGTATTTCCTCGCGTTTTCTGTGCAGTGTGAATGGATCAATCTCAATTAGTGTTTGCTCGGCTGAGTTTGGATAATACATCAGTTCAAATGGTTTGACTGCATTCAGTGAGTCCATCATCCAGAAAACTCTTCCCATTGTAGTATCCTCGATGAACGCCAGTTTTCTACTAACATTATCAGCTTGTCTCATGGAGTTCATTGAGGCTCCTCGATTGTTTCGTTCATAGTGATAGCGAAGCAGAAGATCTGAAAATAAAATTATAAAACACTGAACTCTCAAATAAAACTAACCTCTCGTAGACATTGCACGGCAGTCCATAACAGGTTTCGAGCAATACTCCCATGATTGTGGTCTCACGGCGAAGACTTTCCATGTGAGCTTTTCTTGGTCTCCACGATAGATTACAGTGTACTTTTCACAGTGTTTGCCAGCCCACACTTCCATGCAACATCCGTCGTCGACTGTTTTTCCTTTCTTCAGTGTTCTATCTTGCATACACTTTTCACAACGAATCATTTCGAACTGATCCGTTGTTTTGTTGAATACCAACTGTTCCACATTTCCTTCGACGCGACTGACCATGAAAGTAACCACACTGAGATGTGGACACATCTGCTTATCGAGAAGTTTGAATGAAGAGTCCATGACTTCTTTCCCTGTTGGATTCGTTGTCGGAAGCATTTTCACATCCATATTCATCTCGAAAAGTTGCATTCCAAGTTTCGTTTTCCTGTAGATTCCAATTGATCCATTTGCATGGACAAATATATTCATGCTTCCAGTCTGATGACATTTTGTCCAAGTGATTCCAATGTTGATAAGTGCTTCTCCATAGCAATCCACGAAACGTTGCTCATCTCCGAATGCTCTTCCAGATGGACTTATCATAGTATCGAATGGATCCACGTAACAGCATGTATTGCAAGAACATTCATCAGCCCTTACGAAGTCATTATTCTCAAAAACGTAGCGATGGAGCTTCTTGGTCTTCGAGTTCGTCGCGAAAACCATAACTTCTAGAGAAATTTCGCAAACTCTGGAAAACTTTGGTTGCAAATTCACTGTTCTGATCGTTGGAATAGGTTTCAAGACTTCGAATTTCAAGGATTTGAGGTTTCTTTGACAGAGAAATTCTTCTCCAGTCGTCGTGTTGACGACTGGGATAATTGGTTGTTTGGAACCATTTCCTGATGGGAAAGCAGGTTTGTTTGGGTCGAGAGGGTTCATGGTTACCTGTAAAAATTCACAAGTCATCTTAGGAACATTTTAGACGTTGATATACAAAGAATCGAGAAAGAAACTGTGAATAGAACTCAGTGGAAAGCTACGTAAATACATACACGTAGGAGTGAGAGATCAGAGACATGATGCAAATCGATACAAAATGTCAGAAATATTGTTCAGTGGAAGACAATCAAAAAATGTTTTTTTAGAGTCAAAGAATACTGCCTCCAGACTTCTTTGACTCTTCTCTAGTAGGATATTGTGTTCCCCCTAATCCATTGTTCTTTTTCGAAGCCGTATCTGCTCTCGTTTGCCTCTCAATCTGTCCCCGTAATTAACTCGGCCTCCAAAATTAATCCGAAGAAATATGATATTACCTACTGTCGTCGCTCTTTCCCCTCTGAACATCTAGTTAAACCTCTTACTGGACACGCGTCTCATCTGCTACCTTCTGGAGCAATTATGAAGGGAAAGCATGTCGTGAACAAGGAGAGGGTTGGGAAAAACCATTGGAGACTTTAAGCCTAATAAACAATTATTCTAGATATCATTTACACCCTTTGGGACTTCATTCCAGAAATAGTTTGAATGAATGATTTCTATAGATCATTGATCTTCTGTTCAATGTTAATCTTTTTAAGATTGAAAAAGTAATGACTCGCAAGAAGACAAAGGTTATTTTGAAAAGGACATTCGTTGGTACAGTAGGAAAGGTCACAAGCTGATGTTGAATTAAAGAAGAATGAAAACGGAGGAGAAATAGCTTATTAAAACAAAAACAAAACAAAGTTCAGAATGTGAAAAGGAAACAACAACAACAAGGAAGTTGCAAGACTCAATCTGATGAACAGTGCAAAAAGAGAATTAAATAGAGAAAAGAAAATGAATATGCAAAGCAAGAACATCCGAAACAGAGAAGAGGGAAGAAGACGCTGTGAAAGAAAAAAACGGAGAGAGACCAAAATGAGAAATCAATGCGTATCTGGCTCTTCTTTTCTTTTTTCCTCTCTTGGTGCCAGCTCGTGTGAATGTGTGTGAGCGAGAGCCAGTGGAAGAAGGGGGCTCGCTATGATCCGCGGATGAAGAGAAAAGACAAGACAGAGAAAAAGAGAATATGAAACCATAGCAACATCAAAAAAAGTATCAGCTGAAGAGAAGCAAGCAGCTGGTCGGAAAGGGATACATGAAATGAGGAGCGAGAAGAGAGAAAGGGGCGGGAATAAAGAAGGGGCATGGCTAGGTGCAGCGGACGAAAAAGGGGGCGGAGCTTTAGAAGATGTCGAGGTTTTGAATATAGGTAAAAGAGAAATAAGAGAATAGAGGGAAACGAGAGATGAAATGAGAGAAGAAGAAGAGATAAAGACAATGGTAGTGAGTGATACCAAGAGCTCTGACGTCACTACAATGAAGATAAAAAACTTCTGAAAGAATGAAATAATGGCAATAAGTAAGAAAACACTGTGACTGGGAACATCAACAACACCGTAAAAGCTGGAGAACGTCCAAAGTTCAAACAGTTACAATTTGGGCACATTAGAGGTCTACTTGTAAATCCATTGATTCGCGTTATGCTTTTTGGAATGATGTTTCTACAAGGTGCACTCATAACATATCTTTAGAAAGCATAATCTAAGATCTCGAGCAAGAGACGGTTTATTCTGAATTTCATTCCTCAAGGTTTCTCAATCTTCTTACAGTTTATAAGTTCAATAAAATTTCGAACTTCTATCCTTCACATTCAATATGGACTACTATACAATCATCGGCGTGCAACGTACTACTGCCCTTCTACATTTCCAAAAAAAGCACGCCTCTCATCGAACACCATATGCTTCTCCCATCACGACGTTTCCCCAAAAACGAGAAAATGTTCGTTAGAGTGTTGAATGAAAAAGGAAGAAAAGAAGTGATGCACATACACATCCACAGCCGCCAACGAATATATATTTGTGAGTGTAGAACATGAAAATCTAAAAGAGGACACAGACGACGGACGGTGGTCGCTCCGCCGCTCCGCCGCTCGGCCCTCACGCCAAGGCAGTCATCGCCTTTTTAATCAAAGGAGTATATGCAGATGTGAGTTTTTTCTCTTCTCTTCTTTCACTCGAGAAAAAGGAAAAAGAAGAAGAAATGAGTGCAGTGTGAGTGAAAAAGGGGAAGAAGAGGACTACGGGAGGAGGAGGAGAAGAAGAAGCTTGAGGAAGAAGAAGAAGCAAGAAAGAGAAGGAAAAGAAGAGGTGTTGTTGTGTTGAGAGTCAAAAAGGGAGAAGGGAGCTAGAGGTGTTTGTGGATTATGAATTACGAGAGAAAACAGAGAGAGAGAAGAGAGGAGGAGGATGCGTAGAGAAGTTATCTTGGCTTCGTGCCAACTATTACAATACGGTGAAACCAAGATAAGAGATTGCTAGATTCTCTGCAGTTCTTAACGTAACTTCTTCGCCGGTCGTGTCATGGATCTACCAAAAAGTTATATAAAAGACCAAACTAGAAGTAAAAGACCCATGCAAGTCACATACTTACAATCTCACAGATGCTGCGTCGTTTTCTGTTTACAGTTCATCATCATAAGGGACCTATAAAGCGAGGGAGCTGCTGTCCAAACAAACAAGAAGAAGAAAACTTGGCGCGGTGCCAAATTATGTATTCACTCCGCCATTAGGACTGGGAAAACTCATAAAAGATTACAGTACATTTTATTATCCGTATTTTTAGTGATTTATGAGGCAGGCTTCATGAGAACAGATGGTGTCGACTCGGGTTGTAAAAACTGTTCTTTGATTTTACGAATCATTGTATTGGAATAATGCCTAAACTTGGTAATTAATGAAAGATATTTATTCTGGAAAAAACGGTTGAATGTTTCAAGACAACCCGGAATTATGGAACATACCCCGAAAACAGAAGAATTAATCACAAAATTCAGTGAATGAAAGACTTAAAAAGAGTTTGTCAATAGAAACAGAATGATTCATAAGTTTGAAAATTAGGAAATGGTGCACGTCGGAGGGACATTGACTGCATCAACTGTCTCTTCTTCAGTCTCCTCGGTATCCCCGACACGAGAATAGTCGTTCTCTTCAACTGACTGATCCGTTTCGTCCTCCTCGGTGTCGTCTTCTCCAGAAGAATCTAACGAAATCGTTGTGTATTTCTCCTCATCTTGTCCGTCATCAATTGAATTCATATTTTCAGAAGACCGTCTAAATGCTCCTTCATTGACGCCAGAATGATTGCTAGTGATTACGGTATTTCCCACTCCCCCTACATCGGAATAATATGAGTTAGTTGAAGAACGTTCACTATCTAGATCATCGTCTTCCCCGAAAACTGATTGATATTCAGAGGATTTCATGAAAATTGAAGTAGATAACACATTGGCGTTGCTATAAAATTTATGAATCCTCTCCGATTCCTCCGGCACAAAAGTAGGCCCTGCGAAGTCATCAGTTTCTTGAAATTGTTCTGAAAATTTGAAGTTTTTCAGTTAAAATCTCAAAAAGTACAGAGTTATAAACGTACCAGTTTCAACATCGTCCATCTGGTCCAACATTTTCACCACTTCCGGTTCCACTCTCATCAAAATCTTCTTCACTTTATCATACTGAACTCTGAGTAATCTTCCATTTGAATCCACTAAATATTCAGCTCCTCCTTCGAAAACAACAGTTCTTCTCTGATTAAATTGGCTTTCTTTCTTCGGTTTATATTCGATTGGAGATTCAACTTCTTCGAGAGTTTTCGACAAAGTTGGAGCATATTTTCCATGTTCTCCAGTGACATTATTGAATGCGAAAAAGAAAACTTTGTGGAGTTTAATGCAGAATTCTGAGTGAAGAGGAGTTAAATCTGCTGTGGTTACAATCTGCTTCTCAAAATTTGTAACTTCTTTCTTGACTTCGCCTGAGACGAGGCTTTCCAATGTCGGGATTTGTCCATCTTCAAGATCCACAGATTCAGAATCAGATGAGTCTGACTCTGAGTCTGACTCTGCGTCTGACCCTGAGTCTGACTCTGACTCGGATTCTGACTCTGAGTTTGAGTCTGAGTCTGACTCTGAATCGGAATCTGTCATGCTGTCTCCGTCTTCAGATTCTTCACATCCATTAATTTCTTGAATGGAATTGGAATCAGCTTCTTGCAACTTTGATGTACACTCTCCGGATACCACATCTTCTTCTGTTTCGGTGACAGCCAACTTCAGCTCTTTTTCGATTTCTATCTCCATTTGCTTTCTTTTCTGTATGTTGTTACCTTTCCCGTGTACAACAATGTAGTGATTCATCAAACTCGTGAATGATTCTTCGCGGTCACAGCAATAATTCCTTTCTTTGAATGGTTCATTCAGTTCTTTATCCCTTCGAGCCCATTCTTCTTCAATTCCTTTCAACATTCTGATTGAATATTCATGCACTTCATTCCATGTTTTCGTCACGTTATCATACTCAATTTTCTGTATCATTGTCCGGTTCTTTGCATAAACAACGCGATGAGCGAACCCTCCTTCACATGGAAAAATGATATTATTTGACGCTTTCAGTACGTGTGGTCCAGATCGTTTTGATTCGCATGAGTTGCACTTGACTTGAATGAGGTAATCAGAAGTGAGAAGGAGCTGAATCGGGCGAATGTCGTAGAACGCATAGAGCATGATTCGTTTAAAATGGGGGCAATAAGTGTAGCCTTCAACAATTGTCGAGATGTTAACTGCCGGCTCAGATAGCTCCGATTTGGTTGGAATAACGAATGAACCCGACTTGGAACGTGCTGAAACAAGGAGTTAAAAATTTAATCAAATTGAAAGAAATCCAACTAACCACTTATTTTTTCGTCCTCATTCAGAAGGTTGCCCTGTTCATCTACTGCCAAATACTTCCATTCTTTGACATCGTCATCATTGTTCTCGATTCTGTGTAACTTCACTTTTCCATCCATTCCAGTCAAAAAAACAGTGACTCCTGATGAATGCCTGGTAGTAACCCATTTCTCAGTTCCATCACTTTCGATGACTTGGGTTGGCAACTCTTGGCTCACAACTTTTCGAGACCCATAATGTTCAACAAGTTCTGGAAATATTTAGAGATTAGAATAGTATGTATTACTTCAGATTAATGAACTATCATCCAAATGAATATATGAACTCACTTTCAGTATCTAAATGTAACAAGTTTCGGATCGGCGCTTTTTTCAATTTCACAGAAAACTCATCGTCTACTTGAACAGTCTTCTCGACACTTCTATCTTTCATTAGTCGCAAACCTATCATTTTTCCCGTCAATAAGCTCAGTGTCGGGAAGAAAACAGATTCAGAAGTTGGTTTTCCCACTTTTGAATGCTCGAACTTGCAGTCGGAACACTTGAAAATCTCAAATTGATGAGAATATTCGTTGAATGTCCATTTCTGCATTGTCGTATCCATCTGATGATATCCGAAGAAGAATGTTCTATTCAACTGATCGCAATGAGAGGGGTAGAGTACACGAAGACAATCATCAAAAAGAAGATCTGGTCTCTTCTTGACTTCAGTGTCTTGTATATGAGAATGCACTCGAATATCCAACAATTCCAGAAGATCAAAACACTTCTGATCGTAGTTATACTCATATTTTCCAATGTATCCTTGCTCATCACAGAAGATATTCATGAGTCCTTCATAACTATTCTTCCAAGTCATCGCCAGACACACCAACGGAAGTCCGTTACGATCTCTATGAGATCTTCGATGTCCGATTCCTTGAGATCCATGATCAAATGAATTGAAGGTGTGGTCAATTGTGCTGCACTTTTTGCATTCACAACAAGATTTCGTGAATTTTTGAGTTTTCTGGTCAAAGCTGTATGCTTGAAGAACCTTATTCTCGGGGTAAATCAGACAAAATATCACAATTTCGTTAGTTGTCAAGCAAATGTCAGAATGAAATGGTCTAATCCAAAAGAAATTCATATTCTCCTCATCAACTAACTCTTTTGGAGATATAACTTGATTTGAAAGAAGAGTAGCATTCATCATATGAGACACAAGTCGAAAGTTTCCTTTCGATTCCTGATTCTCATTATGACGGAAATAAGTTCCAATCCTCAATTTGTCGTATTCACAACATGAACATTGAACTCTTTGGAACTGCTTTTCCGAGAAGCTATAAGCATATTTGTGAATTTCTTCGTTTTTCGCAAGATTTTTGCAGAAAAATATCTTGGAATGATGTTCACATTCTGTCTGGTATTGTGGGACCAGATCATGAATTAGCACGACTTCTGGTGCCTCAACAAAGCCGTCGAACTTTCTGTCAAACACAAATTTCTTATATTTATCGGTCATTTCAGTTCTGACAAGAACCACATTTCTGTCTAGATTCTTGTCATATTGAGTAGCATATTCTGGTTGAATTGGCATAGTTCTGAAAAGTAAAAAATTATTGAAAGATGTTTGAAGAAAGAAAGACAAAGAGGTAAAACTCAAATGGTAAATAACGTTTTGTGGGAAGAATAAGGTTGCTGAGGGACTATCATGTTTCCGTCTACATCCCAAGAATCAGTTTCTCGGAGACAACGTATAACGATGATGACAGCAATTACAGTCATTATTTACCCAGCATTGTTGCATACACACTTTTCTCGTTTAGAATGATGAGTAATTGAGGTCAGAAGATTTTTTATACAGAAATCTGAGAAAGGAGATTCACGAGAAGAACGATGTCGTTGATAGGACCTGTCTACGTATCTAAGGATGGCAACAAAAACGAACATTGAATTCCAAATGAAAACAGCTCAAACTCCAAATAAAACCCGGAATAATTATGAAATAAGGAAAAAGTTATCAAGTTAGAAGATTCAGAATCAACTCCTATCCCAAAATCTTATTTTAAAATCCATCGAACAAACGGTAGTTTGAAAACGCAAAAAAGGAGAGAGCAACTAACAAGAGGGAAGTAACTGGGAAGAATGTAGGTAGAGATCGTGAAGGGGATAGAGATCGTGAGCAATTGGAGTCTCTGCAAAGAATACAATGTCACGTACTCTGACGTGTGACATCCCAACGAATAAATCAATGGAAGACTGTGTTAGGGAAAAATAACATTCCCACATAGGTCAGTTGAATCTCCCAATAGATAATTCTCACGTACTTTCCTTGGAGCAAAATAACAAAGGACAAAAGAAGAAGATTTTATTGATTCAGCAATTACAATTGTCAAACGTATCTTGTCTTCTACTAATACAGCTGTACCAGTACCAGAAGGATAAAGCGAAATGAGATTATTGAAAATTTTGTCGTTTTACCACAGACCTTATTGAGGATGTTATGTTTGAATTCATCTTCCCAACCTATTTTTTTGACAGGCCGATTCTAAAAAAACAGAATAGTCGACACGTAGGATAACCATACTGAAACAGTCTCCATCTCACACGTTAAGGAGTCTTCGAATTTTGTAAACAGATGTTTGTAATGAAACGGTTTCGTTTGTACACGAGACTTCCATGCTCACAAAAACGGAGCTTTTGAAATAAAATAAAACGACCCAGAAATGTCCACGAACCCACTTCCGACTCCCTCACAATCTATTTAATTCTCACAACGTTTTTCCGTCCTCGTCGCGAAAATTTATTGTGAAAAATATCTGCTCTTTCACAACATAACGTTCTTTGAGTCAAGAAATGGTCGAAACTCGAATTACTCCGAACTTAAGCATAAATATATCATGTCAATAGAAGAGCAGTGTTTCAAATTCAAAATTTTACTTCGATACAAAAACGGAAAGAGAACATGATTCAGAATACGGAAAATTACCGTATACTTTACCCAAGATCTTTACAGAAACACGAAAAGTTACAAGAAAAATGAAAATTACAGAAAGACATGAATTATTTGGGTACAAGTTTTTTCAAAAAGAAATGGTGGCTTTGAGCGAGAATTGAGAAATCGTTAAACATTTAAGAAATGATGCATGTATTGGCATCTGGTGCAACTGGTCCCTCTTCTCCTTCTAGCTCCGCTTCTTCCTGTTGATCGTTGCAATCCTCATAGTTCGATTTAACCATCTCTGACTCTGGTTCATCGCCATTCACTGAGAAATCACTGTCCAAATATGAGATATCACTCCCAATTGAGCTTTCGTCATCATTTGCAATCGAAGGTTCTCTTGCAGTTGATGTAGAACTCAACATGGAGACATTGTCCATTTCGATGTCGTCTTCTGTGGCAACGTCTGGTTCCAGAGCAGTGTGAACTGATTCAGTGTCTTCACGATCTTCGATATCACTGACATCTGGTTCAGCATCGACATGGGAAACATCCGATTCAGAGTCAGAAATCTCCAGAGCTGTAGTTGTGGATTGAGCATCTTCATTGTCTTGAGTGACATCTAGTTCCAATGAAGAAGTTTCTTGTGGTTCTTCTTCTGGAGCCTCATCAATAATCTCGATGTCGTCTTCCAAATCAGAATGATCCAAGGCAGTGGTGACCGATTCAACGTCATCTTGTTCTTCCTCAATTGCAGTGGCTGTAGACGAGGCATCATCGATATCATGCTCATCAATGAACTCAGCACTATCACTGATATCAGAGACATCAAGAGCAGTAACAGTTGACTCAAAGTCTTCTTGATCACCTTCAATAGCCGTGGCAACTGACATCTGATCCTCATCAATGGCCTCGACGTCTTCTTCAACATCAGAATGATCCAACGCAGTGGTTGTGGACTCGACGTCTTCCTGGTCGTCCTCCGAAGCAGTAGAAGTGGATTCAGCATCTTCATGATCATTCTCAATAAATCCAACACATCTGATATCAATTGAAGCTGTTGCTATTTCTTCTTGAGGAGTCATGTCAGCAGATACATAATCATCAACAGCAACCTCCACGACATCACTATTTTCTCTGATTTCGTGTTGCTCAATAGGATTGGACGAAATTGGAATGAGATCTCCTTCGGTCGCTTCAACAGTTTTCTTTGACTTCAAATCATCCATCTGATCCATAACAATTTTAAGTTTCTCTGAAAAAAACAACAGTGTGAGAATGAAGATCATCTTCGAAACTCAAACTTACTGTATTTATCAAGCATAGCTGCTGAATTGTCAATGATTCTCTGGATTTTTGGGTCGACAGTGCCTGAAGGATTACAAATTATATTGTAATGAGTAAGAGTAAAAACTAACCGAAACGATAAAGACTAGAGATAAACTCTGGAACAGCCTTTTCAAGATCTTCTTCAGTTACAGCAGCTTCTTTTCCATCGTCTTCTGCTTTGTCCGCTTTCGTGGCTTCTGAATCCTCATCTTCCACTTCATCCTCACACTCATCTTCCTCATTACAGCAACATTCTTCATCAGAGCAACACTCTTCCTCTTCATCCGAGCACTCCTCATCCGAACACTCCTCATCAGAGCATTCTTCATCTGAGCACTCCTCATCAGAGCATTCTTCATAACAATCTGAACATTCCTCATCTGAACAAAAGTATTCTTCATCAGAGCAGTCTTCGTCATTATCTTCTGTCTCATTTGGAGCGAGTTGCATGTTTCGAATTTCGTTGATGATTTTAGCTCCAACAAGAAGATCTTCATCGACTTCTTCTTCTTCATCCTCCTCGTCTTCACCAGATTCCTCCTCATCCGAGTATTCTTCCTCCTCATACGAATACTCCTCTTCTTCATCAGAGTACTCCTCCTCTTCATCAGAGCACTCGTCGTCGTCATCTTCGTTCTCAACTGGATTCATTTGAATTCTCTCCGTTACGACATGAACTTCTGACTTTTCCTCAATTTTCTCTTCTTTGTTTTTGAGCAGTTTGATAGCCAATGGATGCATTTTCTCAAACTTTTGGCTAGAAGTATCGTATCCGATCGGAACAAACATTCCATCCTTATCAGTTGTCAACATGATTGGCCATCTAGAGTATGGAGAGCTGATTGCCATGATACTTCTCATTTTTTCAATCACGTAAACTGGGGATCTTGTTCTGCAAGATGGGCAGTCATCGTGTTCTTCCATATGTCCCGTTGCGGAATTGAACAAGTAGAATCCTTCGGTTCCAGAAAAGCAATCTTTAGCAAAGATCAAAAATTCTGAGATGTGAGTACAGAATATACGGAACTTCGGAAGAAGATCAGTGTCGTGTGGTCCTGGAGTGTTTCTTGGAATTTCAAGAGCGTGTGAATAGCAAATTGAGTTCGTAATCTGTGTGATGGACTCAACTCGATTCTGAATCACAGCCGGACTAATTAAGACAAAACTCATGGAAATCGAATCGAATCCAATTTTAACCAAACGTCCTGTTTCATCGGTCATAATCAAATATGGGAATTTGCATCTGATAGACTGGATAGGCATGATAATGACAAAGCTGTTAACCTTGACACCATTTTCATAAGATGGACACAACGGACAGTAATCTTGATGATGGAATAACAGAGTGTCTGGGTTGAAAACATAGTGACTCGTGGTTTCTGTGATTCTGTTGAAGGCAGTAATCAGGAAATGACCAGTATGCTCACAGAAATTCCGGTACATTGGGGAGAGGTCGTGGTCCGTGGACAATGGTTGCTGTTCTGAAAAAAACGTTTTGAATGAGATATTTTGAAGTTAAAGCTACACAAAAACTATAATTTATCAACTAAACTCACTTTGTACAATTGTCATTTTCTCCTTCTCTACTTTCTCTTTCTCTACAGGGAGTTCTTCCTTTTCTTCTTTCTCTTCTTTCTTCATTTCCTTTTTTCCTTCATTCAACTGTTTTATTTGTTGTTCCAACTCCATGACTTGCTTCTCCAACATGGTTTTCTTTTCCAAAAGAATATTGTTCTGACTTTCCGTATCTTTGATCTTCTTCTCAGCTTCCATCACTCTAGTTTCCAATCGTGCAACTGTCTCATCGCGGAGTTTCTCCTGAATTTGACCACTTCTAATCAATTCTTCCGACTCGGTTGCCTTCTGCTCTTCAAGAAATTGCACATCTTTTTCTGTCAAAACTCTCGATGGAACCATTCCGCAGAACTTTTTAGAATGAGAATGCTCTCCAATCTTTATCAATCTTCCTTCGGAATTGGTTGAAACAATGATGGCTCTTTTACTTTGAGGACTCCCAGATCCGAAAATAACTTGATTCGGTCCAATCGAATACATGTGTTCTTTCTGACATGTTTCGCATCCGGAAACCTCATGAAGATGACCTGTAGAAGCTTTGTAGACGTAGGTGTGAGTGGAATTGGAGAAATGATTGTAGGCAGTGATGAAATGATCTTTGAAATGAGTACAGTATGCCAATGATTTTGGAGTCAAGTCCCAATCCAATGCATATCTGTCACAATTCTCAAGTGGAGAAGAATTTTGTTGTTTCTTTTTCAATGCAGCCAGGTCAGCACAATCTGGTTCGAAAATCGCATATTCCATCAGTTTCTGATCGTAATAGAATGGTTTGACACTTCCATCCATTAATACAACAGTTCCAGTTGGTGTTTGACCATCAGAACCGAGTCGGAATCTTCTGATAACCCATGCTTCGTCTTTCTTTGAAATGAGGATTTGAATCATGTGCGGAACGTTGTTTTCAATTACACGACGAATTGCGAACTCTGAAAAATACGAATCAGACAATGAAATGAAGTTAGATGTTTTTCAATAAGTGTCCTAATTTATTACCTAAACCTACAGTACCCCTCAATTACAGTAACCCTACTTACCATGTGGCATAAGATGAGAGTCAATTCGAATCGGTGACTTTTGAAGTGCGCGTTGCTCTCCAGCATAAGTGAACAGCTCTTTGTTGATACATCCATCCTTATTACTTTTGATCATCAGTTTAGTGGAAGTAGTATTGCAAGTGTAGACAGCAACATGAGTATTCTCTTCTTTGCCGATGATCAAGGAAGCATCGAAAACACAACATTGACATTTGACGACGTTGAATTGAAGGCAGATTGGGTTGAAGACGTATTTACGAGTCTTTCCATCCTTGACGTGCCAACTGAAGAAGATTGTATCTCTCAACGTTGGGCACTCCTTTGGATACAAAAGACGGAGTCCATCGTCATACCAGATTTCTGGTTTCATTATTTTCACTTCTTCACAATCGTTGTGATTGAATGTTCTGACATCCAATGTCTCAACAAGATCAAAACATTGACATTTCTTATTCCACTCATATCGTCCGACATCACCATCAGAATCCAAGAAGATCTCCATTTGTCCGTGTTCAGAGTTGTACCAAGAGATGGCCAAACAAATCAATGGACGTCCGTCCTGGTCATGATGACTTCTGGCAAAGTACTTTCCTTGAGATCCAAAGTCGAATGCTGTTGGAGAGATACGACGATCGAATCCCGTGATCATTTGACAACACTCTTGTTGACACTCGGCTGGAACGAAATTCAGCTTCTCCAAGTCGAAATTCCACGCGAGAAGACGATCTTGATGAGGGTAGATGCTTGCAAACACAGTAATCTTTCCGGTATTCTGACAGAATTTGGAGAAGACTGGCTGGAACCAGAGGTAACTGTACTTGTCATCATCGACCGGTTTGTCCAGATTCATACTCTTTTTGATGAGCTCAACCCATTCAGGATTTTCTGGTTTCTGCTCAAAATGGCAACAGAGACATTGAACCTTCTGCCATGGACCTCTTTCGTCTCCAGCTTTGTACTTGAAGATTTTTCCTCCAGCCTTCTTGTTTCGGCAGAAGATGATATTCGAGTGACGAGAGCACTCCGATTGATACAGTGGCTCCAGATCTCTCTCATAGACAGCAACAGGTTCCGGAGCTGCTTCGAATTGTTTGAAGGCGTCGTTGTAGATGTACTTCTTGTATTGTCCAGTCGTCTTGTCACGTACTTCGACGATGTGTTTCTTGATCTCCTGATCATACTTTGGGTTGAACGGAGTTGGCGGAGCCATGATGAAGATTCTTTTCAAGTTAGAGAGGGGTTATATGTCTCTGGAAAGAAGGAAGAATGTGGAGAAGTTTTCGAAAGAAGAGATGAAGAAAATGAACATAACGGTAAAGATGAGAACAATTGTACTTGTAAACTGAGGAATGGGCAATTCAAGTACCGAATTATCGTCACCGAAATGCTCACGAATACTGTCGGATCTACCAAAACTTTGCCAGATAAAAGAGAGGTTCAGTGCTTACGGAAATAGTTAAATGGGAAGATATAATTTTTGGCTGGAAACACATAGACAACAGAACGAGCAAAGAAAAGGTAACAGACGAAGGATTGTAACGTATCCCATCACAGAGGGAGGAACAGGGTGTTATTACGACAGGTGGTAGGTGGATTAAGAACAACGTCCGAAAGAAGAACATACTCATTGATATCAGAACCGCCAACTGCGCAACAGTAGTGAAGGAGTTCAAAGGATTACGTAATAAGCACCGGTGCTGTGCCATCTGACTTAACGAGTTGTACTGTATGCAAAGATAACTTGTTAAACTATCATGTCCACTATGGATTACTTGAATAGGATGAATTGTCCATAACAGCAATATATGGAAACTATTCTATGAAATTGATGGTTGAAAGGAAAACAAGGAAATGAACAGAAAATGAAAATAGTCGTCAGTCTGAAGAGGAGAATGACAAGGAACGCTGTCGACAGTCGAATGTAGACGAATGAGCTGTGAATTCTCAGAAAGAATACGAAGAGGAGACAGATGGAATAAGGCGGACCATAACCCTCCCCCTTCCCAACCTACTCCTCCCCATCAGAAGAAACGGACCCTTCTAGAGAATAGCATTGAAGATGAAGAGACGCAGGGGTAGGTGGACGAACGGGGGAAATGTTGGTTTGTATTGGCGGGTCCGTAGGTTTGAGTGAGAGGGGGAAAACGAGAAAAATAGAGGAGGTCACACAAAAAATGTGGCATTTAGTATGCACGGGAGAACGCAGGAATCTAGGGAAAATATAGTAGGATACGGTAGCAGAGGGGTGGACGTTTAGTTTTTGAAATATTAGGCAGTGAAGTTTGAGCTGAGTTGAGAATTAGAATCAGTCGAAACTCAATTATAGACATTTTCATGATTCCCAAGATCTTATCGCAAACGGGTAATTGTTGAAAAGATCCGGTTTAAAACTAGAACTCATTCCGAGGAAGTCTGGAAGTATTCGATGTATTGAAAACTCGATTTTGTTGCAATAGGGATGTCTCTATGATACCGTGTTCACAGTACCCGAAGTCTTTCTCTTCTCTCACCTACTCTCATTGTCATGCTCTCCAAGTAGGCAAAGATCAAGACTACACCCCGTGACGTCTTCAAAGTGACAAGAAATCCGAGGTGCGGTCAAAAATGTTTATTCAAGTCGGTGTTGGCAAAGAGGAGTAAGAAGAATATTGTCAAGTGTCATACTGTATTTCGTTCGGAAGATTATTTGAATAGTCATCTGATGTTGTTTCTCCAGATTTTTCATGAAACTCTGATCGTAAAATAAGTGTGCTGTGAGACTAGTCTTCATAAATTTTGGGTTGTCCGTATTCTGTTGATCATCTGTTGCCCAGTTGACGTCAATCATCTTCTGTGAGATTGTAAATTAACAAGAAAGTTTTTGAAGAAGGAATATCTTTGATTTTATGAGATATTCAAAACGTCAATTTATTCCCATCGTTTTCCAGCTTTTTCTAATTATTAGCTCTCAGAAGAGAATTTTAAGTTATACAGTACTCTCTCTCTCTCTTCATCAGTTTTCAATATTTACCATCAATGACGATTTGTGTCATATTACAGTATCCACTCTTCCTTCTAATGTGTTGCATAATCCATTTTGTCCATTGTCTTCTCTAGTTTAATCGTTCATCATAAAAAGGCCTTGGGAGCCTACTCTATCTACCATTTGCACTATGTCAAGGACTATCGCCACGTCATCTACTCATTATCGCCTGACCACATCCATATTTGCTGTGTTTCTTTGTGCACACAGTTCTCTTCAGAAGAACAAAAAATAGGGTCACAAGGGGGATTGTAATCTCTGAGAGACAGGTTTATAATGTTTTATCTAGATATTGTACACAGTCTTTATAAGCAGTACATGTCAAGAATAGAAAAGAAACAGAAGAATATCTACATATATGTCAGAGGGGGGAAGTCTGAGTATCTACAGAGAAATTACAGTTTTATATTACATTTTGAAGAGATTAAAGATAAGTTAAACTACTCATTTGATTGAGTGAGTTCTTCACTATCAATAATTTCAAATGAATCCGAGTCGTCGGTCTCCGTATCGGATGACGAGGAGGCGGATGAGTCTTCACTGTTGTCGGTGTCTTCAGAGAAGTCGGTCTCTACAGAAACGCCGCTAGTCGATGTGATATCCGATGGAATCGCGTCTTCCTTTGTCGCTGTTTCTGAAGGTTTATAGCGATTAGTGACTCGAGATGAATAGGACAAACCTGTGAGTTGAACTTCTGGTTTCTTCTGTTGAACACCTGTTTGATCAACCATGTACGGCTTGACATTTCTCAAGAAATCAACGATTCCGTGAACTTTTCGAGTGTAGCAAGCTGAAAACATTAAAATTTGAAAAGGAAGATCTTTCAGTCTTATCGATGAGTTTTCTATCTAATTCTCTCGAATCCCAGTTATACCCTAACTCACGGCATTCCTCAAAGACCTTCTTGATCCATTTATCAATGTCTGTTGCCTTTTCAATCACAAATGTTTCTTTCATCGCTTCGAAAATACCCAATTGGCGATTATACATATACTTCTGGACTCCTTCTTGTCCTGGTTTATGTTGAAGATTAATTCCTTCTTGAGTCTTCGAACTCATCGTCAACACGATACATTGTTGAAGGGGAATCTGACGCCTTTCCGAATCAATTTTAATATCCGGAAGGTTGACATGAAGGAATTGATGAATGTATCTATCGAACACATATGTTCCAAACTCTCCAGTATGTCGATTCTTGGCAACAAGGATTATTTCATTCGGAAGAACACGACTTTTCTCTTTGTACATTGCGATAAGATCACTTTCCATCACTTGCACCTCTTCTTCATCTTTCTTTCCATTTAAGTCGAGATCATCCAAACATTGAGCGACATCTTTAGCTTCTGAAAAATACTAATTGCTCAGTCCTAATACCGGTTATTACGCAATTTCCAACGGTGCTAATTAACGATACTTGCATAATTTCCGAGTGTGTATTTGAATAAGGATTTCTAGAGAGACAAATCATCAGGTCAACTCAACATGAGCGTTGAAAGAGACCGATAAGTAAACGTTCCCTGTTTAAATATAACATGTCCTTTCTCACAAAATATCCTAATTTTATACTAAGTAAAAAAACTCTATAGTAGTTGATTAGTGAAAGAATTGGACAGAATAGTAAATGTTCTTCAGTCTTGATTCATAGGGAAAAGTCAGGAAACGAGACCGGATGTCAAGGAAATTGAAAAGGATAATGAAAAGTGAGTGTGAATGAAACTGGTCCCCGTTATGATTTATCCCCCTTCTCACCGTTCTCTTGGACAACGACTGATCTCAAAGTTAAAGATTTGATTGGAGTCGGTTCCATATCAACATATTTCTTCTCTTTCTCATCGTACTGCATCTTTTGAACTCTTTCTTTTTTGCTCATTGTCAACACGATGGCTCTCTTTGATTTTGGTGACGTTGCAACCAGAACAATCTGTTTTGGATCAGTTCTTTTTGCTGGATTCAGATGACACTCCTTGCATTCAATCTCATGGAAACTTCCGGATTCACAGTCGAAACGATACTTGAGTTCCATTTTGAGAACATGATTATAAGCAAAGACAACGGTGTTTCTGGTATGAGGACACCATTCCGTGTGACGTGGAGTCAGGTCACTGTCCATTTGAGTTGGAGCACAATCGGAGCAACTCATTGGTTCGAATAACATGGTTTTGACGTTGAAAATGAATTTCTTGGAAGATCCATCAGAGAGTTTGACAAGAAGACATTTCTGATCGGATTCTTTGCAGTGTATGGTTTGGTATTCGACATCCATCGGGCTGGAATAAAAAAAGAGCTAAAAGTGTGAAAGGGAATATTATGGATAGAGTAAAAAGTAGAGCTAACGAAAGAAGTAAATATGTATTTAGTGACAGAAGTTTCGAGTCTATTCGAAAAATTAAAATTGCAAACAAACGGGAGATTATAACGAAAGAACAGAGGTTTCTAGCCCCAATCAAAATTTTCACTACTTATGGAGACTCTGAAATTTAGAAAAAACTATGAAGGATGGTTCAAGATGGTCTAAGTTCTTTTCAGCATCAAAAGCCAATCAAATATCATTGTTTTGGTTTTTGAAATAATTTTTTTCGAAAGATTCAATCTGGTGTATTAACCACTTCACGGAGTTTTCTCATCTCTAAAACATAATCCGATGGCTAGATGAGAAATGTGAAATTCGTGAGCTGAATTCAGTCTTTTCTCTTCGATTCAGCCTGGCGACCGACTAGAGACGAGGGCAAAAGTAGGCACAGACACCGAAAGAATGCCAAGATGTCCACTGAGACAGCATTTGAAACCCAGGAGAGAACAGAGAAAAAGTAGAAGCGCGTGAGCGATGACGGAGGAGAGAAATGGCCGAAAGGAGCAAAGAAAAAGAAGATATGAAGAGAGAAAAAGGAAAAAAAAAACAAAGATGAGAGCAAGAACAGGGAAACGACGATGATGATTATCAGTGTTTTTGGCTTGAAAGGTTTCTGGTGATAAAAAGAAAAACTCATATCTCTGATGAGAACCTGAAGTTTTGATATCCATTTGATAATTTGAGAACTTGAGAACCCGTTTTGATCTATTCTGAACTTGTTGCGTTCAATGTATCTTTCAGATCTTTTGAGCTAGTCTGAACAGATTTCATAGACTTTTAGAAACTGAAAATAAAAAGTAAAACCAAGAAAACATTTATTAATTATCATCACATTTTATTGCTTGATGCATCCCAAGAAGTTCATGAGCATATTCTCTTGAGTCTCACTTCCAGCTCCTTCATTTGTCCACACGCCTCCGTCACAAATCAAATCGGTCTGCTCCATTGGAGTTGGAAATTGCTGAATTACTGATGATCGTTTTCAATAGGATCCTATGAACTTACTTTTGCGTTAATAACGATTTTATTAGTAGCGATTTCATAACTGCACACTTTGAAACCATCGGGACAAGTGACGATAATAGAAGTACACTCTGGATAAGTAACAGTTGGAGCAGCGAATTCAGCATTCTTGTACTGTTCAGCAACATCTGGATGTTGGGTTTTAAGCCAATTAGCTTCGAAAGTTGGACGTTTGATGCATCCACACTCTGAAATTATATTTGCCTGAAAATCCTATACTCAATTTAACCTACCAGTCATTTCTGGATCCTTACAGGACTGAGAAGCGAAGATTATTGGAAGAATAACGAGAAGAGAGAAAGCTGACATGATTTTTGTGTTGCTTGTGGTTTCTATCGAAAATGTTCTGGTTTTATTCATTCTGATTTTCCCACATTTTATGAAAAATTTGAATTTCAAATGTGACAACAAGGCAATGGAAATTAGTATTGATGAAAGATGAAAGAACAGAAACAAAATAGGAAATTCTGATGCAGATAATTTTTTTTTATTCTTGAAGGGAATGGTATAATAGCCGAAAAGTTTATCAAAGATTCACGTCTTCTTTTTGGCAGATTCCTTCCTTAATCCCCTCCGGCAAGACCTAAAAAAATTGTATTGTAGTTACAAAGATCTCTACAAACCTTCATTCTTTTTAGATGTCTTTCGATTCCTGATCTTTGCCAAAACGTTCTTATCAATGTGTTTGTTTCATGATGTTGTGGTTTGATGACTGATGAAACAGAACACAAACAAAATATCAAAGAATAATACTGTACTGAAAAGAGATACTGACTTCTCACAAATCAAGATAAAGATAATACATTTGAATTGTCATCTTCTAAAAAGACGGGTTAGACTAAAGGCCAATCGAGTTTCGAATGGTGTTATCTTACTAGTTAGCTCGTTGGCGTATAAAAAGGAGGTTGGACAGTCAAAAGAATCACCCAATTGATCCGTTTGAATAGTTTTCGTATTTTCTTCAGAAAAATCCAAAGCTGCAGTCCAGATGACAACTCCGTCTGCCCAAGCTCCTCAACTCACTCGTCGTTGGTCGAAAGTGACAGTTGAAAACCGTACTGGATCTTACTTCAAATTCCAAGTACTTCATGAATACACTGGCGAACAAACAAATGATTCTGAATATATTGATTTTAAACCGGGAGATAGCAAGACTATGTTCGAGAAAGTCTACTTCAACACTGGTCTCTTTACGACTGGAGTGGATAACTGGAAGGTTCATGGCATTCGGTTGTTGGAAGTTACTCCGGATTCTAAATGGACCAAGATGATTGTGGGAAAGTACTTTATTGATGGACTCCCGTACAAATCTGGGCATGGACTGTTCGCTCAATGGAAGAAACACACACTGAGAGCTGAGGATGATGGACAGGAAACTGTGATCAAAGTGTTCCCAACAGAAGTTCAATTCATTTCTCCAAGTGGACGGTCCACGACAGTTTTTGGAACT
This sequence comes from Caenorhabditis latens, assembly GCA_002259235.3. Classification (NCBI taxonomy): domain Eukaryota; kingdom Metazoa; phylum Nematoda; class Chromadorea; order Rhabditida; family Rhabditidae; genus Caenorhabditis; species Caenorhabditis latens. The sequence goes on along the minus strand of CM056092.1, from coordinate 9,673,813 downwards.
GTCGGAGAAAATATCATGCCGTTCTCTGCTAATCCACAACAATAATACAATTTTCACCACTACTTGTTTAATACTTGTTCTAGCTGTATTGAATAAAGAGGTTTCGTCGTAATAGCTTCAAAACACTCGGTCTAAAATATATTGCCCTAAATAAATACAAAGTCTTGCTAATTGTTGAAGTCTTTCCAGAAAAAAACCTCGGGATTAGTTTCCCAATAAACATTGAGCATTGTGAAATACCCTAATGATGTCAGATATCAGACTCCTGAGGTAATTAATTTTCATCTGGATGATAAATTTCATCTGGATCCATTCACCCACCACTGCCCAGTAAACAGTGTGAGAACTTCGAAATTAGGTATTGAGCGAAGAATTTTTTCAAAGTAAATATCCACGACAGGTGTATAATACGGAATATGACACATCTTGGAGCCCAAAAATGTATTGAGAATCCACTTCAGAACTGTAATTTATAGTGGCTTGAATATGATACTTGAACTGATCATTCATTAGAAAAACATCCTATCAATAAGATTTATTGAACAAATCAATTAAAACAAAATCAATGTTTTTGTGGATTAGCAGCGAGTGGAATGATATTCTCTCCGAGAGTATTGAAGGTTGTAGTAGACCTTCCACTTGGAGAAATGAATTGAACTTCCGATTGGAACACTTTGATCACAGTTTCCTGTCCATCATCCTCGGCTCTCAATGTGTGTTTCTTCCATTGAGCGAACAGTCCGTGTCCAGTTGCATATGGAAGTCCATCGATAAAGAACTTTCCAGCAATTGCCTCAGCCAACTTGTTGTCAGGAGACACTTCGATGAGACGAGTTCCGTGAACTTTCCAGTTGTCAACTCCAGTTGTGAAGATTCCAGTGTTATAATAAACCTTCTCGAACACAGTAATCTTATCATCTGGTTTGAAAGTTATATATGTAGAATCATTAGTTTGTTCTCCAGTGTATTTGTGCTGACGTTAAAGGGAAGGTGAACCCCGTCAGACTTAGAATGCGAGAATAACAATAGAGGAAAAGATAGACAGGTTTATTCAATAGTGAACGTGAGCCAGGAGGATACTTAAGGTGTCTTGAGGTCTTCGGGAGCCGGAGCATCGGTGGAGTAGTTGTCGATTGGAAGAGCTTCCGGCAGTTGGGTGTCCGATGGAGCACGAGAGTAAGAGAGCCAAGAGTGGAAGAGTAGAGTAGAGTGGTTGAACTGACGATTCCGCTTCCTTATATACAGCGAATCCAGGGCGATCGTTATCTTGGGGTCGGTACAATCAGAGGTCAGGGACACGCCAAGTAGTCGACGATAGTTGTAGAGCATTTCCTCGGGAAGGTCACGTAACACGCATTGAACTTATTGCCAAACCATTTCTTATAGCCATTTTGGTTAGATAATGGTGAATCTAATAGACGCCATAGAGTTGTTAGGCTGGTTATTGAAGGTCGTGAATTAATGGCTAGTTAATTCCACGACACTGGGGGGCCACGAGAAGAACTCTGTGGCGGCTCCCAAAATTCTGTGTTATTGTGCACACGCGGTTGCTGCTGTGAATGTGGACGGATCATATGTTCAAGTGTTGACCGTTGTTTGTGATATCTCCAGTGATTTGAACTGATCCTTCAGTTGGGATATTGTCGAGGCGGTGATACCAAAGTAATCGTGTTAACCCCTACGTGGTGAGGTTCAAAGTGGATAGCGGTATGTGGTGTTAGAACGAAAGAGGTTTTGTAAGTTTTGTTGTTGCTGTGAGTAGTGTCTACAATAGATTTGATAATTGCAGTACAGCATAGATGTGTTATCATGTGATAGTTATCCAAAGTTGTTGTCTAATGTGGACGGTGACAATTCTTGTGAACCCGTGTGACTTTGGTGATTTAGCTAGGTCGTGAATTAAGACCTGTTAATTCCGCGACACTGGGGGGCGGCAAAAGGTGCTCTGAGCGCGGATGAGTGAGCCCAAAGTAACATGTGATGAAGTGTCTCATCTCAGTTTCAAAGCTATGAGTTTTCGTGGATCCTGATTTGTGTTAGGTTGTGTAAGTTGCTCGACTAGCTCGTTGTAGCTAGCTTGGAATTGTGTGACCATTCCTGATTGTGGTAGGTGTGAGAGTACTTTTTGTGTTTTCTCGATCGTGTTATTAGGTTTATTAGCTCGTTTAGTGAGCTTTGTTTGGAAAGCTCAAGATTGGTCCATTCGACTGCGTATTTGGTAACAGACGAAATGGATGACTTTGAGTGTAATTTGGGGCACGAAGAATCCGCAGATGGAACTGGAATACCAGTCCGTTAGTGGAGGGATCTCGTGGGTGTCTGTATTGATCAAGTTAGTCTTGGAGTTCTTGTGTGAACTTGTGGTATAGTGGTACTGGTGGTGATCGAGAGAAGTTGTGATTACTCGATACGATGTTTACGGAACTTGTGTAGGGACTTGTTGTCGGTTATAGGAATAACAAAAAAACAAAAACAAATTAACATTATCGTGTGCATTATGAGCACTTATCGTGTGCATTATGAGCACTTATCGTGTGCATTTCAGCACTTATCGTGTGCATTATGAGCACTAGTCGTGTGCCTTGTTGGCACTAGTCGTGTGCATTGTGAGCACTAGTCGTGTGCCTTGTTGGCACTAGTCGTGTGCCTTGTTGGCACTAGTCGTGTGCATTGTGAGCACTAGTCGTGTGCCTTGTTGGCACTAGTCGTGTGCATTGTGAGCACTAGTCGTGTGCCTTGTTGGCACTAGTCGTGTGCATTATGAGCACTAGCTACAAACTCGTACCTGTTCCGTAGTGTGGTACGAGAATGTGAAGTTGAAGTTGCTACTTGGTGTATGGGTGAGTAGCGAATTGTAAGTGGTTCAGTGGTTGTTGGAGTTGTGATCCCTTTTGCTGCTCAGTGCCACGTCTTCTTCTTGCGAAGACCAGAGCGAGGGTCTGGTGTGACTCTTTTCATTGTGGCTCTCTCACGAGTGTTGTGTTGGGAGTATCCTGTAGTGGCAGATTGTGGATTGTAAACCTCCATCTATAGTATTCTCGCCACCTATGGGTTGTGTCCACAGGTCGATGCACCATGTGCTGACGTTAAAGGGAAGGTGAACCCCGTCAGACTTAGAATGCGAGAATAACAATAGAGGAAAAGATAGACAGGTTTATTCAATAGTGAACGTGAGCCAGGAGGATACTTAAGGTGTCTTGAGGTCTTCGGGAGCCGGAGCATCGGTGGAGTAGTTGTCGATTGGAAGAGCTTCCGGCAGTTGGGTGTCCGATGGAGCACGAGAGTAAGAGAGCCAAGAGTGGAAGAGTAGAGTAGAGTGGTTGAACTGACGATTCCGCTTCCTTATATACAGCGAATCCAGGGCGATCGTTATCTTGGGGTCGGTACAATCAGAGGTCAGGGACACGCCAAGTAGTCGACGATAGTTGTAGAGCATTTCCTCGGGAAGGTCACGTAACACGCATTGAACTTATTGCCAAACCATTTCTTATAGCCATTTTGGTTAGATAATGGTGAATCTAATAGACGCCATAGAGTTGTTAGGCTGGTTATTGAAGGTCGTGAATTAATGGCTAGTTAATTCCACGACAGTATTCATGCAAAACTTGAAGTTTGAAGTGGGATCCAGTACGGTTTTCTACAACAACTTTCGACCAACGACGAGTGAGTTGAGGAGCTTGAGCAGAAGGAGCTGTCATCTGGAATGTTGAAATACTTATCAAAAAACTTTTCTGAAAAAACGGAGGGAATAAATCAAACAAAATGAAATCATATGTATTTATTTATTTTATTTTTATTTATTTATTTAACCATTTGAATATACAGTAAGAATCACTGGAGGTCAGGTAGAGTCCCTCACGAGACTAAACCTGAGAAAGGGAAACCGGGAAAAAGGATAATTATAAAAGTAGGTGTTGGGCAAGGAGGGAGGGAATATAAAATAATCAGTTATCAGAATCGTACAATATTATTTACAAGAAGAGACTTGAATTCTGAAGGGCAAAGGAAATGAGGAACATTAATAGTTAAGGCATTCCAAATAGGTACTACCGTTGAGAAAAAATTAGAGCAATTAGGATTTACACAGATAAGAGACATAGGGCGACGGGAGGAGGAGCTTAACCTGACATGGGTCTCAAGGCAAGGAAAATATGAGGCGCCGATTATGAAATTGTATAAGAGAAGAAGTTGCGCTTTGAGCCTACGGTGGCGCATAGAAAAGAGGTCAAGTTGGGAGAGGCGATCAGAGTAAGATCGATAAGATGTGTTACAGCGTTGGAGAATTTTCCGCGAAAAGAATCTGAGAGGAGTTTCAAGCTTGTGCGCTAGTTTAGATGATGGGGGAGGCGAATAAACGACGGAGCAGTATTCAACTAGAGGGAGTACGTACGTTTTGAACAGGAAGATATAAAATTGGGGAGAGTTGGATTTGAAAGATTTCAGAAGTTGTTTTGAACGGAGTAAGGCGAGAGCAACAGCCCGGTTAATGTGATGTAGGTGATTCTTCTGACTGTCCAACCTCCTTTTTATACGCCAACGAGCTAAGATAACACCATTCGAAACTCGATTGGCCTTTAGTCTAACCCGTCTTTTTAGAAGATGACAATTCAAATTTATTATCTTTATCTTGATTTGTGAGAAGTCAGTATCTCTTTTCAGTACAGTATTATTCTTTGATATTTTGTTTGTGTTCTGTTTCATCAGTCATCAAACCACAATATCATGAAACAAACACATTGATAAGAACGTTTTGGCAAAGATCATTAATCGAAAGACATCTAAAAAGAGTGAAGATTGACAGTGGGAACGCCCACTCGGATAGAATAAAAGGGGTGCGATAGCTGAGGTAGTTTCAGTGAAAACTAGAGGACACTTACAGTACTCCCGTTCTATTATTATGGTAGAGATGTGTTCATGCTCTTTCCTAACTTGTTGTTATGAGTTTTTCAGAAACATTATCAATATCTTGTCGTTGGGAGACTTTCTGGTTTTTAAGTATTTCATTTATTTAGGATGGCAACTCCATCGATGGAACCTCCTCAACTAACCCGTCGTTGGGCAAAAGTGATTTTGGAGAACAAAACATGAGATGTTTTCAAAATGCAAGTACTTCATGAGTACACTGGAGAACAAACCAACGATTCGGATTGGCATGTGTTTGCACCAGATGAGAAGAAGACGATGTTTGAGAAAGTATATTATAATACTGGATTATTTACAACTGGAGTGGATAACTAGAAGGTTCATGGAACGAAAATGGTGTTGTACGAAGGTGAGTTGATTGATTGAGTTGCTTGAATAAACTTCATAATATTAAGGATCGGATGGGAAAGGAATCAAAGTTATCGGAAAAGTATGGATAGATGGGATTCCATATAGAAGTTGGCATGGGTTATTTGCTCAATGGAAGAAGCATACATTGAGAGCAGAAGATGATGGGCAAGAGACAATCATTCGAGTGTATCCATCAGAAGTTCAATTCATTTCTCCAAGTGGAAGATCTGTTACTCAGTGGTATAGGATTGGAGAAGATATTGGAAAACTTTGAAATTCTGATCTTCCATATTCAGGATAGTGTAAAATTTTGTTTGGAAATTTGCTGATAGCTGTTTTCATCTAGTACATGCCATGCACTGAAATGGATTAAATAAAAGTTTTCAAAAACAATATTCATTCTCAATAGACAAGTGTTGACGCTTTCTACATACAAAAATACTAGTGAAATATCCCTCCAAGTCTAGACATGAGCAGTAGCAGTGCTCACTCCTTGAGCACTCGATCCACTTGTGGTATTGGCACTGCTCATCGATGAGCTACGGCTTTTCTCTTTCGAATTAGATCCTCGTTTCAACTTCTTACCAATTTTCAGCATCATCTGGAAAAAAGATAGAATGTTTTGCTCATTTTAATAATTCCGAAGGAGTCGAGTACTTAACGGATCGGCGAGTATTTTCGAGTAATCGAGTATAAAATCAATTAACGCTGATTCAATGAAGTACCCAACCTTTGTCTTCGAGTTCTTCTTTTTGCTTTTCACTGGACTCACTCCACTCTTTCCAGGGTCTCCTCCCTGGCCCTTCACAAATACTTTCATCCACTTCACAACTTCTTTCATTGTGACACGTTCTACAGGGTCGGCTGGCCAGCATTTTGTCTGAATATACCTTCAGTGCTAGTTCTTATTTAATGACAAAATACCACAATGAAATCAGCGAATTCCACATTGACCTCTGCATTAAAAGTCATACGATATCCCTCTTTCAGAACTTTTGTGGCAACTTCAACGACTCTCATTCCTGGATAAGGTTCTTTTCCGTCTTCAATGATCTCCCATGCCATGATTCCAAATGCAAAAACGTCGGTTTTATTGGTATAAATTCCACCTGAAATCGTCTCTGGAGGCAACCAACGAATTGGAACTTTCTTCTTCAGATCCATCACATATTTTGGTCCTTCACGACTCAAACCGAAATCCGCGATTTTTACCTAAGATTCTGCTTTTCAGTGGGTTCCATTTTACTTATATTCCCAGTACCTGTCCACCTCCGTATAGACAATTACGTGCAGCAACATCACGATGCAGGAGATTCATATCGTGAATATAAGCAAGTCCACAAGCTGCCTGCAGAATCAATTCGTATTTCTTGACCATCGGAAATTTTTGTTTTGAGAGAGCCGAGTCGAGAGCTCCACCATCAGCCAATTCCATGATGACGTAGAGTGGCTCAGAACCAGCAGCGACTCCGTAGAATTTGACAACATTGATATGCTAGGACAGAAAGTTCAAACCATCAGGCACAATCTCACTTACATCTAAATTTCTCATCAGTCTTGCCTCTCTCATAATCTCCTTGATTTGTTCTTTGTTCATTGATTCCAGTTTTGCAGTCTTCACAGCAATTGGCACCGGTTGTCCACTACTATCCAACACTTTCAAAAGCTTTCCTTTCCACACTTCTCCGAATGCTCCCTCTCCAAGTTTCTTTGTCAAAACCACGTCTTCGTGCATCAATTCCCATTTCTGACGATTGACAGCATGCTTGATAACTACTTTGATCTCTCTTTTCTGCGCATAAAGTGGCTCTTTTGTTGAGACGTAATGATTGACTAAATCAATAATTGATTCAAATCCACGTTGATCAACAAACACTTTATGGTCTTCCGATTCACGAATCACAAAATGATTGGGCTGAAATTTATTGAATTAGAAACCGTAATCCAACAGCATCTGGTTATCATAGCATTATAATTTTAACAAGCTCCAGTATAAGCCGTTCTAGAATTCCATTCTTTTTCACCTCTGTTTGTCCATTTCCAACAGCAGACAAAATGAAATGTCTCTTCTCTCCCTTGTTTGGTTCCGAAGTACGAATGAGATATTCTCCAGGTTTATGCAACATTTCCTGAAGAGATCCAACTCATTACATTTCACCAGAACTTCAAACCCACTTTAATGTCTTCTCTTGGCAATAGACCATGGTAATAACGTTGGTTCAGTAAACCCTTATCGACCATGATTTAAGTTTTGGTACTCACACTCTTGGATCTATCGAATCTACTTAACGTTTTGGTTTCGAGACGGTTGACACTGCGACGATGAGTACTGATTTTGATTCTGTTTATCGCATCTTTTAGTGATTTTTTATTGAGCAGAAGGTCAGATTTGATAAATGATGACGTGTGAAAGTAATTGATTCCACGTTAAATAGTGACTTTACTTTTTTAATTATTCAAACGTGAGAATATCTAGCTTGCGAAAAGGGGAATGGATTGTTTATACATCGTGGCATCTCGCGCCAGAATTCGCCAGGAGGTGCTTTTCAGTCAAAAAACTCGGCTAACCAGTCGTCATCTTTGGAGCACTGTGAAATTACAGTTTCAACGAATAATGGGAGTTGTAAGAATGAAACCAAAAAAAACCTAATAACCACACCTTTTATGACTAAATTTTCATCGATTGATTGAATACTATGTTTTAATGACAATACAACAAGATTCGGAGTGTCAGGCACGAACAGATACAAGAGATTAAAACATAAATGATACAGAAATCTACTTTACAAGCAGTTTTACGGCGTTTTTGTAGAGACAGAAGGATAAAGCGGACCCGAAAAGCAACCAACCGATGTGCTCGATATCCAAACGAGAAACGATCGATTCAACAAGCGTTCTGTAAACAATTATTTAGAAGAGTGCATCATGGGATTACCTACTCTTTTTCGACAAATATCTTTATCTTTTCGGATGCTTCTTTCTCTTTCCCAACTTGAACATCTTCTTGAACAATCGATGATTCTATAATAAATGGCTCTGGCTCCAACATGAACATACTCCCGCGTCTTTGTCGAATATCAGATATAGACTGTTCATTAATCATTGTGTGAAAAGCGTCATTCAAATTCGACATTTCGACAACTCGGCCGTCCTCCTCTCTATAAATTCTTCCGGAAGACAATTGATAAAATCGGTTAGATAATTCCTTGACTCGGACAACAATCAAAAACCGATTTGACTTGATTTCATCTCCACCGAATTTCCCCTCCCCGGTAACAGGTATGAATAGAACGTCAACACTCGGTGTTAGTTCTGAAACGTCTCGTTTCATTGGAGTCACCCCAGTCAATTGCTTAGGAGCGATCTGAAATTATAATGGCAATGTTTCACATAATAACTTTTCAGAGTACCTTGATGAGCGGTGGTTGAAACTCACCAGCCACTGCTCTCGTCAGTGCCATTCGGAACGTGACACGGTCAATCGCCGACATTTCAACCCCAGTGATAGTGTTGTAAGAATCCACTCCAACACAAATCATCATATAGTGTTTCGAATTGAGAGCAGCACAAATAGCAGCTTGCAGCTCAAAAGTTGACATATCCTGATAATGGCTTTGGTCGAAGAGAAGTGTCCAAATTCCACGGATTTCCTTTTTAAAAATTCTTAATTATTGCGATCATTGAACGATAAGAATAAATACCGGAAAGCTGGTTCGATATTCAAAATACTTCGGCATTTGGCTTTCATACAACTCAATAAAAGTATGAATTTCCAATTTTTTCATTTCAGTGAAATCCTCAGAATCGTCTGCTTCACTCTTAATGTCATTCTCATCATCTTTTGATTTGACCTGCGAAAAAATGTTTTCAGGCATCTTTCCCGTGACCAAATTGTAGCTCGGTCCAGTCGTTACTCTGAAAACTGCTACTTGTAAAGCTATTCCTATCAGGTTCAGATTACCTCCCGTATCGGAAGCTGTCTTGAGAAGAGTCATAGAGATCATCGTCTTGGAAAACTATTTTGTCGAATACATTACCATCGCCTGCAGCAGTGCTTGAGTTCCACAGATTGGAAGACTGAGATAGGAAATATTGTTCCATGATACTAGCAATCCAAACTTCTCACCTCTCTAGCCAATTTTTGAAACGCGCCATGTTTTATTTTTGTAGGAGTCGCAGGATTGATCATGAATAGTTGATCACCAACCTACATACAATCATCATTAAACATGTTATGGAAATTTACTTACATCCTCGCCGATGACATCATCCATATCAACAAATGCTGAAAAAACGTTTCTACGAACGTATACTATTTAATAAATTTTTTCTATTCACGAAAGCAATTACATGCATTTTTCAGCCATAAAAATTCATTAAATCGCGTTCGTAAAAAGACAAGTGTTCTTCGTGGGTAGGTCTACAGCAGATATAACACGGTTATGAAAACTGGTTATGAAAAAATGTACTTTTTGCAGTTAAAAAAATGAATAGTGCATAAAATTTTAAAGGAAACATTTATAAAATAAAGAGTGAGTCTCGTAGCGAAAACATGATGTACTGTAGCTGAAATTGAGGGTTTTCAATTTAGGCCGATGCAAAAGAAATTAATTTTGTCTGATTCTCATGTATGTCAATGATTCAGTTGTTTCTACGTTTGGAGTCAATGAGAAATATATTTTTCTCTGTAGGGAAAATCTGAGTTTATATTTTCATTAGAAATAATCGGAATATAATAGTTTGACCTTATACTTTTGGCTCGCGCGGGAAATATTCAAACTGATTTCGGAGCGCGGAATTTTCCAGTGGTTTCTCATTATTGTCATTTTTGAACCGTTGTGATGTTGATGTGTTCTTTTTTCCACAATTTTTCCTCGTCCGTTTCCGCTCATTCTTTTTTGTTGAAAAAAATTTTCACACGAATTTCGTTATTTCAGGCGATGGGGCCAAAGTTAGCCACCGTCTCGCTGGTTCTACTAACACTCTGTAAGTTCGCTATGCTAGAACTGATCGCAATGTCGTTTTTTCAGTCACAAACTCATTACAACAATCCCCGTATTCATCATCAACACCAGAATGTCCCGCCTACTACAGTGGAAGCATCGCAGGAAACTCGTGCAGCCAAGAGGTAAAAACAGAAAAAAAAAACACATGTAATATGTTTGTTTTTCTCAGTACTCTATATGCGTCGACGGAATTCGACAAGCAGCAAAATGCAGCGAGGGTTTTGTTTTCTACGAAACTGGATGTATTCCAATGGAAGACTCTCCCGAATGTCAATTAGCCGATGACACCGAGGAAGAACCTTATGAGCACTTCGACTGTTCGTCAAGAAACGATGGACTATACTCGCTCGGTTGCATCAACCAGTTTGTTAACTGTGTAGCTGGCCAAGCTTACCAAATGTACTGTCCTGATGATCTAGTTTTCAATGGCAAGACACAAGACTGTCAGGAATCGTGCGACGGCGTTGAAGAGGATGTTACCACCACTACTTCTGCTGCCTACAAAAGCGATGATGACATCGAAGGCTACGACGAAGGTTCAGGCGAGAACGAAGGATACTACGAACCTCAACCAACTCCCGAACAACCTGATACGGTAGACTTTGACTGTAATGGTCTAGAAAACAAAAACTATGCTGATGGATGTTCTGATATCTTTTACACTTGCAACAATAACGTAGCTTTTAAGAGATATTGCCCACAAGGAACAGTCTTCAATCCAAATCAACGTAAGATAACATTGCACTTAATAACTTTCTTAACTATCCATTCAATTTCAGAGGTTTGTGATTACGATTGTACGACGACGGTTATCACGACAACTCAACAATATGTGCCGACAACAACTGCGTCCACAACATCGGAGTACAAAACCACTCAACAAGACCCATCAGTGTATACTACCGCTCAGAATGATTTCACAACAGGGACCACTGCGTCATACGAAACCACACCTGGTTTCGATAACACCGTTCAGCCTATCGCTACCACTACTACTCAAACTGCCATCATCTGCCAAGAAGGACAAGTAACTATGTTTGGAATGTGCTCATCTCGTTTCGATCGTTGTCAGAACAACTCGATTCGTTCAAAACAATGTCCGGTCAACACTCTTTTTGAGTCATCATTAGTTTTGTGCGTCTTCGATCTTCCACAGTGTCAGCCTATCACTGTTCCTTCTACTCCAACATACAACTCCTACGGAGGAGCTCTTTCTGATACAATTGTTAGTCCTTTTGATGAGAACGTTCGTTTGAAGCCGAAGTTTAATAGACGACCCAGCTATAATTACGGACCAGTCGGACGCCCGGTCTATGGAAATCAACAAATGGAGAATCCATTCTTCATTCCGCGACATCGTCCATATGGAGGAGACCGTCACCGAAGTTATCGTCGTCGTCATAATGGACGTGAGTTTTCGAAAGAATTAACGAATTGGTAAATACGCTTTTTTTTGCAGCAGTGGTTGACTCGCCATTTTCCACCTGGATGCCGGGACGTGCTGCTCTAAACGATCAATTCAAGGACTACAGGCGTGCCAGATCGGGAAAAATTCAGTATGGAGAAGCCAGAAAGGTTGAAGGATCCAAAAGATTTATTCTTGATGACGAGTTCGATGGACCAAAAGCAAAGTTTGTTGAATCTAGTATCCAACAAATCTTCCCAGAAGACCGTCACTCAAAGAAAACATTAGGACCACAGGAAGACCCTGATGGGTACAAAGATGATAAAACTTTCGATGCCAAAGATTTGTTTGGTGCGACAAGAAGAAAGCGTTCTGCGTACTATGGATCACCACAATCTGGCTATGGACAACACACCGCTCAAATTAGTTCTCGACAAGCTCAAGTCAACAAAGATTGCCAACAGTATAATACTCCAACTTTCCTTACCTTCGGAGATTGCTTCGATCAATTTATCTATTGTTCTGGAAATGGAATCAACAGAATGGCAGCATGCCCTATCGGGGAGACATTCAACAAGGCTCTCCGTGCTTGTTCGGAGACTTGCGGAGTTTCTACACCAGTTGTTACCGTAGCAGTTGGAACCACCCAGACCTCTGATGACTCGTTCTCGTCTTCAAGCTCGGAAGACCGCATTTCCTACGCGACAACAGTTCCTTCTTCATATGAGTCTTACCGGACCGAGACTCCATCTCAAGATCTGGAATACACCACTACACCATGGGAGGAACAGTCGGACAGTACTTCCCAATCCTGGATTGATCAGCAATCTACAACTGCAGCTCCTATCGGAAGTCGTTGCTCGTCTGTTTCGTCAGGACTTTTCTCTATTGGATGTTCGAATAAATACATTCAGTGCTCCAATGGTGCTGCAATCGTTCGTTCTTGTGGAGGAAATCTGTTTTTCGACCAGGAGAAACAAGGATGTGATTATAAAGATCAAGTAACTGAATGTATGATTATCAATTATTTGAATACCTTTCCTTTATGAGATTCGTTTTCAGGTGATCGCCAAGAAATTACTACATATTCTCCGATTGTTACTCAGCCAGCTGATGATGAAACAACTTATTCTTATGGAGAACCACCAAAAGACATTCAAACTACAACCATTTCTTCAGTAGGAGATCAATGCGCTTATGTGTCTTCTGGTCTATACTCTATTGGTTGCTCGCAGAAGTACATCATGTGTTCGAATGGAGCTGCTATCACACGTTCTTGCGATGGAAATTTGTATTTCAATAAAGCTAAACGAGCTTGCAGCTCAAAAGAACAAGTTCTTGAGTGTAGGAAAAACCCATCTCACGATTTACGCTGAATCATCTTCTTTCAGGTAGTATTGTCACTGTCCCCTCTGATGATCAGTCTACTGATTCATATGGTTCACCATCTGACGATACTCCAGCAACAACTCGTAATCCAGTTGGAGATCGTTGTGCCTATGTACCATCTGGTCTCTTCGCTATTGGCTGCTCTCAGAGATACATTCAATGTTCTAATGGGGTTGCTACGGTCAGATCTTGTTCTGCTTCGTTGTATTTCGACCAAGGGAGCGAATCTTGCATCTTCAGGGATCAAGTTCCAGAATGTACACTTTAAACAACCGCATTTGATATATACCCCTAAATTTCAGGTCAATCTACTACCGAACCAAGTCGAGATGAAACTACCACTTCGGGATATGGGTACACTGATGAATATTCTTATCAACAGTCCACTACTTCTATTTCCGAGGAACAATCATCAACTACAGCTGGATATGATAGTACCAACAATTCCAATGATCAACCAAGAACATATGCCCCTTCTGTTGTTCCTTATAATCCATCTGTTCCTGAGAAAGACATGGATGAACCAGAAGATGCCTGCACTGGATTGTCGGATGGGACTCACGGTCAAGGTTGCTCTTCTTCATTTATCATTTGCTCCTACGGTCGTCTAGTCAACTCTGTCACTTGTCCGCTGGGAGAAGGATACGATCCATCAGTTCAATATTGTCGGACGTTCAGTCAGATTCCACCTCAAGCATGTGATCAAGAAAAGACTACTACAGGTATTTGTGTTCATGCGAGCTGATACATATGAATAATTTTCAGATGCTGGACTCTCCCAGCCACTGCCATACGCTACCTTGGAAGATGTACTTTCAACCACCCAGGTCACAATCACAACTACTGTCGGTAACGATGAGGCAGATGTGTCGTATACGACTGATAACTCTGAAGGATATACCACTACAGCTCCGTACGAAGAAGAAACTTCTGATGTTACAACTTATGGAGAATCTAAAACTCCAACAGAGGATACCACTACAGAGTTTGCCAGTGATTCTTACCCCAGAGCTGATGATAGTGAAGAAGAAGAGGATGGTTATGAGCAGAAGTGTACTCTCGGATCTCGAGCTTCCACTGGTTTCTGTGTCCAGGCTTACTTGGAATGTACTGCTACTGGGTTCGCTGAGAAATCGTGCAGAGTAGGAAAGCTTTTTGATACTCACGCCAACAGATGCGTTCCCCGAATCGCTTGTGGAAAGGAGGCTATCCGAGACGCAATTAAAGATGTGAGTTTTCAACGTATCTTTCTGATTAGATGGTTTCTTTGCAGGTAATCGCAACTACCAATGCTCCTACCAAGAAGTTTGATGGAAGATGTGCTCATATTGAAGGAGATGGAGTTTTCGCCTTAGGAACATGTAGCAGCAACTATGTTCTTTGTTCATATGGTTCTGCTAAACTCCAACACTGCGCTGGAAATCAAGTTTTTTCAAACGCCAAGTCTGAATGCGTCAGCCGTGATTCTACTTTGGAGTGCAACGTTTCATTGAACCCGCCGGTCAAGAGCTATTACAATAACCATGATCAATCAGCGTATTGTGACGGAAAGGCCGACGGCCTGTACGGAAACAAGAGAGATTGCTCTGCAATTCTCCAGGTATTTAAAACTTCTCGATATCAATCCGAATTATCATTTTCCAGTGCTTCGGAGGTGAATTATTCGAGCATCCATCTTGCCCATCGAACCTTGCCTTCAACGAATTGACAGGAAAGTGCGATTACCCACAAAAGGTCAGCGGGTGTGAGAATCACGGCAGAACGGATGGTGTGTGCACTGAGCATGGATCGTTCATCGCCGACGTTGACAACTGCTCCGTCTTCTATCGTTGTGTGTGGGGCAGGAAAGTTGTTATGAGATGTCCATCGGGCACCGTCTTCAATCCAGCACTGTCGGTCTGCGATTGGCCAAGTGCAGTTCCATCATGCGGTGGTTCCTCTACTGACAATAACTCTTCATATGGCGCTTCTTCGTACAACGATGATAACTCGGGATATTGATAAGTTGTTCTAAACACCCCATCCCACAAACTATTCTAACCTTATCATGTACTAACTTGATTGCACCCAACTTCCTAAATAAGGATTCCCCGTATATTTATCCCCCTTCACTCTCTCGCATCCCAACTTTCATGTTGCCATAATAATCTGATTTATTTGCATGCTCAACGATGCCTCGAAGTTTTAAATTTTGTTAAATAAATCGTGCGAGCTCCGAAACTACAATTACGCATCAGATGGACACAATTTTTATATGAACAGGTCGCCTACCCTTTTAGTTTGATAACAATCAAGTTCGAAGGTATCAACTGTCAGTGACTAGTCTCCAGATGATTCTTTCACCCCTAATATTCCGGTTCTGAAACCCGTTTTTCTGTTCTCGTTCTCTTTTTGTATTCCCGTGGAGACCATCAAAATGACCCCCAGAGAGGTAGATAGTTTCTAGTATTCTTCGTCCTCCCCCGATAGAAATGTAGTAGTCGTTGTTAGAAAGGGAGAAACTTTTAGTGGGGTTGAAAAGAGAAAAGAGACGTCGTTTTCGACACGGCGTCAGATAATAACGCATGCGTTATTGTAGTCGTCGAATAAGAGGTACTGTACCAATCATAGAGACAACAGACATCAGAATATTGAACAGAATGAGAAGTAGGAAAAGAAGATACATACCGCCCATCCATCGTCATTTCCATTCTGTGCGCGCCTCTCCGCTCACAAAACTTTCACTTCTTCTGCCTATGCCTCTGATTTTTCAGTGTTGTTTTCATCGTCATTTCGATCAATCGACCATTTCAGAGGGCGCAACGTTTTGAAAAGAGAAAGAAGGAGAAGGTAGCAATCTACAGTATCCCACCTGCCTACGCTATTTGGTTCTCGATTTTGTTTGTTAGAGAAAAAGGAGAAACGAAGTGATGTTGGAGGAAGAAAAAATACAGAAAAACAACCACCTATGATGATGTTATGGTACAGTAATTGAATGAAAAATTTCTGAAATGTAAGACTAAAACTACACAAACCAATAGGTTGAAACAACGAGCAACGATGCTCCGATTTGAACTTCACAGATTTTGCAGGTCAACTCAAAATGTGAATTCGTTCAAATTGACAAATCCGTTGAAAAAAAGTTGCTTTCCGGGCGTGAATAGCTCCATTTTAATGTTTAAAAACAGTGTTCATTCAGTTTATCAATGTAAGCCATAAATGCAAAGATGTCAATTCACTTTTCATTAAAACAACATTTATTGAGCCGAACGAGAATAGTTTTGAAGTTTTAAAGAAATTAAAAATTAAATTATTTTTTCCGGTTCGAGGAGTAGAGTTTTCTGAAAAGTAAAAAATTAGATGAAGAAGGAAGAAAACCGAAAGATAAAAACTCGAACAAATGAAATAGAGAAAGTAAAGTGTAGGAGGTCAATTTCAATTTCGGGAACAGGTTTCGTCGATTTGCCCTTTCGGTTCGACCATCTCCTAGCCAGAAGACGGGCGGTCATAAAGGACGAAGGAGGAAACCGGTAGTGTCCCGTAACCTGGCTAACCATAGCCATAGACAGCGAGGTGGGATAACGAGAAACCGGATTTCTCGGAAGGAGAATGCATGAGATTTAGCAAAGAAACGAAAGTCGAGGATCAAGATGCGCAAAGTGGAGATATTGATGGGAGGGTATAGAACAAAGAAGGATTTGAACGACGAGAGACGGTTACAGAAGGCTCTGAGGATTCTGAGAATGTCTATCAGTCAATTGAAGGTAACAAACTGTTCAAGAACTGAATTTTCGATCGAGAAAAGATTCAGGCAGTTCACAGATAAAGATTTTTCGAATAATCTTTGTCCTATCAGAAGGAATCAGGTATGTTTCGAAGGTACGGTAAAATAGACAATTACAGAAAATCTTCATTTTCTGCGTCATACTTTCGAAAAAAGGTGTTGGTACTGTAGGTTGATCTAGATAAATGTAATACTGAAAGTCGTCATTTATAGATGAATAATTGTGGAAATTTGTATGATAAGTTAATAAAAACGAGTAGTTTCCTCGACATCCAGAACTCACATTTCAAGGTTCTGAAAAAAATCAGACTTGTTTGTGTTCTAGGAATGGGAAGTAATAGATGAGTTAGACTTAGAATATTTCAGAAATGATTAAATCGTTTCTCTTCTCTCACGATGTAAGCTCTATTCTACAGTAATCCTTTCGATGGAATATCCCTGATCCTTTCACTCTCTGATCATCATCGTCATCATCGTGACCATCATAGTCATCCATTCACATCGTCATCATTGTTGTCAAAAAGGAAAATAGATGATGTACAGTATCCCAATCGAAGCTTCTTCTTCTTCTTTATCAGAAGAGATGAAGCTAAGATGAAGTGATAAGAAGAGAGAGGTTGATAAGAGAATATAATGAAAGCGAGAGAGAAAAAGAAGAAGTGATAAAAAAGATAAGGGGATCATCATAAAAACTGACGAAGACGCTCCAAAATGGATTGATAAGGAAGAGATGAAGAAGAGAATGGAATCTGGCCTAATTCTTCAGAAGAAAGGATCAATAAAGAGAAGGATCAGTCTTGTGTTGTTATCGTAAGAAGATATTCGACAAGGAGATACTTTTAGACATTTCCACTCCCCCTAACAAACATAGAGACACACAAATAGTGGGCGGGGCGTCTGAATTGAAGAGCGAATCGGTGAATAGTGGGCGGGGCGTTTTTGTGAAATTTCATCTATTTCTCTCTCTGTTTCCCGCGGGAAGAAATGAAGAAAGAGTGAGAAAGCAAGCCTCCCTCTCTGGACGTCCCGGGGGCCGGTTTTTCGTGTTTGCCAGTCTTGGTCGCCTCAGCAGCCAGCAGCTGACGGCTGCTTGGGGTGGTGGCTACTCCCCTCTCCGATCTACGACTGGGCGGGTTCCAGAGGCAACAGAGGGAGAGACTGAAGAACCGGATGCTTGTGTATGAGCGCTCCTCTGATCTATCGCGGCGCGGGGCGCACACCGGTTCTTGTCCAGTCTCTGTATTGGAAGAGAGGACGAGAAGCTGGACCACCATCTCTCGACAACTTCTTTTGCCTCTCCGGTTTTTTGGGGCGAGAGGTCCCCCGCGATGGCGGGTCCTGTTTTTGACCCACCGGTTTCTAGTTTTCGAGTTTCCAGTTCCCAAGTTTCTAGTTTTTCCGTTCTCTCTCAACCCCCCTCTACTCTCTCTCTTATACTTTTTTGACCTCTTCTCAACCCTACCAAACAGGTTGCTTTACCTGTCCTCCCCAATCAGAAAGATACTTGATCTGAGTGTCCACTCTTGAAATTGTAATGAACATGAACGATAATAACTTATGTGGGTTTATGGGAGAACAGAAGAAAGAGCAGATCATATTGTAACATAGAGACATCTACAGATTCATTAGAGCTCACTAGAATAATCTGATGAGGTCCCCAGGCTAAGAAGTAAAAGTCCTAGATCACAGGTTTCTGAATAATCACAGTCCCTGGTAGTTCCCGTTTCAAAAACTTCCGAGTTTTGGCTCCCTAGAGTTCCTTCAATTTTCGAAGAATCTGCACCATCCATTCTACCAACGAGCTCTCAATTTGGTCTTATTATTTTAAAGATTTTCAAAGGTTAGGTCTCTTAAAAAGCTTACTTGTTTGTGAAATCTCAGTTATAACTGTTGTTGAACATCTACTGTTCATGGAATTCAAATATTTCGCAACTCTGAAGTTTTCGAAAACTCTCAAACAGTTCTCATCCATTTTTGGTCAATCGGTGGTCTTCTGATGGTTCTTTCTCTGAGTCTCCTTCTGAATATCTTGTAACGATGGTATAATGATATCAGTTCTCAATTTAGAGCACTTGTAAAACTTACCGTACTCTCATTCTTCGAGTTCACTTTTTTTTATGTGGCTGTCATTATCTGTTTTAGTAGTACTGCTCATCACAAGATTTAGGTAGACTTCCAGTATTCCTAAGAATATTTTGTATTACATTTCCCTTCTCCTTATTCACCGTTCAACATCTAATCTTCTCCCTCTTCCCTAGTTACTCCCTAGATACCATCCTCTCATGAAACTTTTACATCTTTCTCTTCTTCTAACCTATAACTAATAATTGGGTTCATTGCACCTGATGCTTCATCCTCTTCATCTTTCACTTCTTCTTCTTCTTCTTCTTATTCATTTCATCGACCACATCATCTTTATATTCTTCAGGAGACATAGTTTCACTTTCACTCCAATTCCTCCTCTTCTCCTTCACCTTATTATTATTATTATTATGACATCGATTTTCCTTTTATTTCATTATTATTATTCTAACCATTGTTCTTTTATTCTCTTTTTCAACTTTTCAAAATTCCCAATTCCCATCTTATGACGTGGCAATACGATGTGTTTTGTCAATGAAAAAAGGAGGATAACAGTGGAAGAAAATGAAAGAAAAACAAGCAAGGTCACACTTTTAATGAAGAAATGAGGGATGAAATGAAAGAGGGAGGAATAAGAAAACAGGTTTCTAGTAGGTAGAAGAATGGTACGTTCCTTTTCTGAGGAGACAAATGAAATCGTGTGTTTTGAGAGAAGACAATGAGACACACAATCAGGGAAATGAATAGAACTTCAGAGAAAATTAGGGAAATCAGTTGGGGATTGGTGAGCTAAGAGTAGAGAAATCCAGGGATAAAAATATGAAATGAATGTACTGAAACCTAAAAAGTGAGAACTGTCGAGACTCAATCCTTTCAAACTTGTCACGGCTGTTGACTCGAATTAACTCAACTTCGTTTTGGAACCTCTTCATACCTATACAGATAGTAATTACTGTAATGAAACGAAACCTATTTTCTTTATTTCTCGGCTCTTCTCAACAATATCTTTCATACTCTTCTCATTGAATCTCGCTTCCTGAGCTTTCACTTTCCCTATTTGGAGACATCCCTGTGTTGCCAAAACCCATTTAACATCACAAAATTTCATTGTGAATCAATGCTTTTGTTTTCGAGCTGATAGCTTTCTGTTTCTCGAATCCCCAATTCGTTTTGACAATACTTTTCTTCAAAAACTTCACTCTTTCTCATCGTGATCTCCTCTTATTCAATTCCTAATTTTCTTTTTTTTTTCAGAGATCTAGAGCTTGTTCTCTCCTTTACACAATGTCTCAATTCCAATTGGAACAGACATCAGTAATTAAAACTGCACCGCCCGGAGGTCGACAACTCGAATTTCCGAAAAATGAACCGTTGGACATAACGTCTTCAAACATTCAAGATCTCACAAAGATGCAAACATTAGACGGTTATTATCAGGCTGCAATTCCAGTTCAATCGTATCATAGAATGTATGAAACATCGTATGCAACACCTCAACTGATATCATCTCAAGCAACTCCGAATTTCTATTATACGAATACAATTCTAACGAATAATATTCAACAACAGCCCGATTGGGGACGACAAATGGATACATCAGCATACTCGAACGTTGCATATCAAAGGAGTTCAACTAGTCAACAATATCAACAAATATCTGAAAATGAGAGAATTGTATTTAAAGGAGGAGATATGCCATCTCCAGTTGATTCTGGAATTGGACAAGATATTAGTTTACTGGCGAATACGAAAGAAGAGTTTTTTACGAATGCTGATGGAAGCAATATGTTGGAAAGGAGTAGTGAACGGACATTGAGTCATCGAGATTCACCTCTTATTATCCCAAAAATGTGAGTTTTTCATTTTGAAATATCAAAAAAGAATAAAAAAAGATGGTTGAACATATGACCTTTCTAGCCAAATGAAAAATATACTCCAAAAGTGAAAATCCGTCCCACCTTCAAGTCCTTTTTTAGCAAATTTATCCTTGCTATAAATTTTTCGAAAAATTTTTGGCATCGTAAAAAAAGTAAATTACCGAACCCTTTAACGATGACCAGTTTGCCAACTAGTCGTCGTTTCAGACTCCTGAAAAACCCTTCGATCCAACTTTCTCTTCTTTTTTCTTCCACATAATTTTTTATGACGTGGCAAATCGGATCTCTCTTTCTCTCTCTCTCTCTCAATCCAATTACAATTGTCTCCATTGTCATTTCGTTTTCCCATAAAAACTCACTTTCCATACATTTTATGACTCGAATAAAATCAAAAACTTTCTCTTCCAATTCCCAATGTTTCACAGTAACTCTGACTCATTGTCGCAATATCCGATAGACAAAAATAATAAGCTGATTAGGACGAAAAAAACTGAAAAAAGGGGTGGAAAACCGTACGAAATGGTTTCTTTATTTCAGACACAATAATCTTGGATTTCAATATGTTTTGGAAGCTCCAATTTCCACGTCAGTACGAAGAGATGACGATCGAATGACATATGTGAATAAGGGACAATTCTATACAGTATCACTGGATTACATTCCTGATATTAGTAAATGTTTGAAGAGTCAAACTGTCAAAGTGAGTTTTTGATTCCACATTATCTAGCCAAATGTTTGAAAAAAACCTACTCGAACTCAAGATTTCCATGGAAGTTGCAACTTTCAGAGTCAACTGATGGTTGTGTTTCGAGAAGACAAAACATATGAAGAAGAAATCAAAACGTGGCAGTCATGGCATGCACGTCAACACGTTTCGAAGCAAAGAATTCTGGAAGTGGACAGTAAAAATAGTTCAGGAATGATCGGACAAATTGAGGAAATTGGAAACAACGCAGTGCAGTTTTACTGGAATCCGTCTGATCAGAATGGGGGAGTCAAGGTATGAGATTAGATGATATTCTGTTCGTCTTTCTATCTGCGTCTCATCACACTCTCTTCTTTTTCGATACTCATAATTCCTCCTTTTCTTCTTTCAGATTTCGATAGCTGTCCAATGCCTTTCCACTGATTTCTCAACTCAAAAAGGTGTCAAAGGTCTCCCACTTCACGTCCAAATCGATACATATGACGGAGAAAACGACAAGACTCCATTCCATCGGGGATACTGTCAAATTAAAGTTTTCTGTGATAAAGTGAGTTTTCCCCCTAGTCATTTTCTAGTCAAACTCATTATTTCTATTCAATTCTTTTTGAAACTAGGGGGCTGAGCGAAAACTTCGCGACGAAGACAAACGAGCGGCCAAACGAAAAACTCAAGGTACAGTAATCTCACTCTTTCTACGTGTCTCATTATCTTTTAACGTCGTTTTCGTCTTTTACTGAGTAGTGTCCAGATCAGCTATTAACAAGAAAGTCCGTGTTGTTTCTTTGTCTTCGTCGTGTCGTTTTCTTGTCAGTGTTACAGTAATCCTATCCAGCCAATGCTTTTATATGTGAGTCCAACGTCCATCACTTTTTCTAGGGAGCTAATCGAAAAATGTTGCACGAAAATCGACGAGATGAGAAAAGAAGAGCTCAAGGTAATGTTTGAAAGTTTTCATTGATTGTCCCTGTTCCTGCTTCTAATAACTCATCATCTCTGTTCTAACATAATTCAAACCAACTGAACCCGATACCTATGTACCTTTTTTCAAATATATAACTCTACATGTTACATGTTCTCTTAACTCTTTCACGGCCTCCAGCGGAGGCCCTCTCAATGCACTGCGCACAGTACTTTGAGAGGGCCTCTGTGGGAGGCCGTGCTCTTTTGAATACAGTTAACATAACATCCGAACATCTCAAATGCGGTCTGTTGCAAAACTCACTAGTTAGCAATGGAGCGTATTTTGATGAACAGCTTTTGAATTCTACTTTCTTAATGTTCTAACTCTGTCCACCATATCACACAGTCATCAAACATTTCACCCATTATTCAGAATTCGCATCTGCAGGAGTTCTATCCGGTGGAAGAAAGAAGTCCGACGGAGAATATCATGAACAATGTGAACGAAGTGAATTCTATCACATGAGAGAACTCGATAAACCTGCTGCTCTTTTCATTGCTCCCGAAGAGTTTGATAATCGATACGTGGATAGTACAAGTCTAAGTTTTGATATGTCTGAAATCGAACCAATCGCCAAAAGGCCTCGACCTTCCGAGCGGAGTGAGTTGATTGTCCGTGATGATGCAAGTGCGCTCTACGGTTAGTAGTACGTGTGCACAGTAGAGCGCGTTTGTTGAAAGCTCTGAGAATGGAAACACGCTTCATTGAACATCAGAAGCGTTCAATAAAGCGAGTTTTTATTCTGAATACCGTTGTGATATAAAACAATAATGAAATGTATTCAATATTTCAGTAATGCTGTATGTCCGAAAACGAGATGAACAAATCTATCAACCCCTCCACGTCGTTCCCTCATCTCTTGCTGGTTTGGCATTGGCTATTGCCAATAAATTCGGAGCTGATCCTGAGAAGGTACGGATGCTTTTGGAAATAAATCGCTACCTTAAGTCATTAGTTTCACCTGAAGATTTTACAGCTTAGAGTTCAAAATGTAGACTAGAAACGTGTTTCGTAATTATTTCAAACCGAGTCCTTCTTATTTTCTAATTGTTTTTTTAATGAAACATCCTTGTCGAAGTGTCCCACTCTACTCTCTCAAATCCCTTACTCATTTCTTCTCTTCCTTTCTAGACTCCATTCTCAATCGCCAGACACTTTCGGAGTCCATCTGTACTTAACCTTTTGACCACCCGGTGTTATGTTGATTTAGAGGTTTTTGGTTGAGGTTATTTCGGGTGCTCTCAGTCTTATTTTAACTCCGAAAAAGTGCATTTCTCTCATCATTCAAGAGACATAGACATAACAAAAGAGCAATAAATCGGAGTTCTCTGCTCACAGAACTCTAGAAAAGAGAGAGAGAGAGCGAGCGAGCCGTTGACCGTTCCGTCGGCGTGAGGTCACTCCGTTTGCTAAGAATAGCTCTCTTTTTCTCTCCGATTGTTGTGTGTTTTTGTTGGTAAGAACATTTGAATGACCCCCCTTTGGGCTCTCTTTCTCTCTAAACTTTTCTCTGTTTATTTCGAAATTCGATGCGAGACAAGAATAGAAATGAGAAGAGAGAAAATAGAACAGTTCTTCTTGAGGGGAAACATAAGGAGAAGAAGCTGGGAAAGAATGTTTGTGTTGCACATAAATGGGGGGGGGATATTTCCGAAAAAAGAAAAGAAAAAATATGAGATTATGAAGAAGAGGAGAAGGATGAAAAGTTCAAATAAAGAAGAGTAACTGAGAGAAAAGGATACAAAAGGAATGAGATGAGAAGGGATTGGTTTCAGATGAGAATACGGTAGATCATAAAACATATACGAATGTAAAAACATCTGGCTGATGTGATGCAAATCTATAAATTTTAGATGTCCGGTGTCTATAAACGATGTGCAAAAGGAATAACAGTGAAAGTGGACGATGAAATGCTCCGTTTATACTGTAATGAAGATACTTTCATCATCGACGTGGAACATGCAGCTGATGGATCAACAGCAGCGACATTGATTGAAGTTGCTGCACCAAATCAGAATGCGTATTCCAACTCATAGTTGACTGACCTATTAAGGTTTCCCTTTTCTTTCCCTTTTCTTCTTTTTTCTTCCTCACATTCAGTCTTTCATTTCTTTTTGATCTCCTGCTCATTTTCCTTCTCTTTCATCAATTTCTCTACCGTAATCCTCCTATTCGTTTCTAGCCGTTTCTAGCCTCCGCCACCTCCGCTGCACCATCTCTTTCCATCCGAATCACCCCACCTTTCCAGAGTTTTCCGGTTATTCAAGTATATCAATAATCCTAATTATTTTCAAGAAATTCGAAATTCTCGCCGCCTAAAATAGATCTAGAAAAACCATAATCCATGTAAATTAATAAGCACAGTTTTCCAGTTTTCCAGCATCAAAAATAGTATTCAGCACGAGTTTCCCTCACTTCCCAATTACCAGAAATCTTTCATTCTGTTCCATTTTATGTGATCGATTTGTGATATTTCAGAATTCACTTGTTTCAGCCCTATTCTCAATACGATTTCCCCCCAAAAATCCCCTCAAATACCTCGCATTTCTCCGTTTCTGTTTCTTCCCTATTTCAATAAAATCAACACTCCCAGTTCACTTTTTTCAATTCTGTGCACTATTTTTCTCTGTATTATATTGTTTTCTCTTGAATCGAAAAGAAAAAATGTTGATAAAAAATCAATAAAAACTGAAATAATTTAATTTTCATTTCATCATCAATGCACAGAAGACACATAAATCATTGACCGAATTCTAAAAATTTCAGTACATCAAAGTAGTTATTCGATATTTACAAAAGTCGAAAGAGTTCCAATTCCTTCTGAGCCACATCTTCATCACTCGCGTGTGCGACATTCCGAACATCTGAAAGTGCGAATTTCTGTCGAATCGGTTGAACCGGAGGCTCCATTCTCGGCCAAAGACGACTTGATCCAATACATTTTCTAGCATTTCCATTGACTCTCATTGCAATTACATCTCCACTTGATATATGACGAACAAGTCGATCATAGAAGAATTTTCCCTCGTGCTGTTTATACAAACTCTTTGCCAATGTGCCATCAATTCTCATTTGTCGCATCTCCTCGATTTCAATACCATTTCTGCGAAGTTCCGAGAGGGCAACCTGCAAAAAGTGTTCATCAAGATTACTGTATTCAGGTTATTGGTCTTCCCAGACACACTGCCAACCTTTTCAAACTTTTTTGACGGTTTGTAAAATCTGATCTTATCTCTCCCATTTCAGATACTACGTGATCAATCACTCATTTTCTTATCTCTCCTTATCTCTTCTTCCTTTTCTTTCTTTTCTTCAAATCAATCATTGTACCAGAACTTGGCTATTTGTTATGTTATCGGTTCCTCTCCTTGATGGTATAATTAATTAAATTAACTGATTGCTTCCATTCAAAAAGAGAAGCGACATACAAATGAGAGGCTAACGAGAGAATTGAGAAAGGGACGGTCCTCTTTTATTGGACAAAATCCTGTTTTAAATGAGTGAAAGTGTTTCGAAAAGTGAAAGGAAAGGCGCCGCCAACCCTTGCAAGTGACCTATATTCCTGAAGAGCGGACCGATAGCTTGACCTCGTTTTCCACGCGGAAAACTTTCCGCGTCTCTCTCTATCCATGTCCATTTAATCCATCCTTCTACAGCTTCTCCTTCTTCTGCAACGCACCGATTCGCATCGTCGGCTACTCACTCACACACACAATGACAATGAAATCGGCGGAAAAGTTTCGGATTCCGTCGAATAAATTCAAACACAAATTCAGAGTGAAAGTGAAAGTGACAAAAAGAAAGGATGGGCAAATGGAAAAGAGAAAAAGGAAGAGAGGGAATGAAATGATTGTTTAGGATTATAAAAATTGAGACCAGGGACTTCGAGAAAAGGAAAATAACTTAATTTACTAATTCAAACTAGTACAAGTTTAATTTTACAGCCTATAGTTTGTCTAGACATTCTATTTACCTGTGCCAAAACTCGATGGGCCACAATTTCCGGTTTTAAAACGACAAGGAACTTCGAGGTCATAACCTCCACAATGCCTGAAAAACAGTTTATTTCAGAAAAAATAATTCTAATTTACAATAGATAAAAACTGGATGAGAGCACCTTTTGGAGCATATGAAGAAGTGAAATTGATACATTTATAGACAAAAAATAATACTAAAATTGAAAATATTGGTAAAACTAAAACGAAGGACGATTGAAACATTTTGATTTTAAAAGCGAAAAGAAGAAGTATCACAGAGAGGACCTCCACGAAAAAAAGAAAAAAATTGACTCAAGATTTGGAAACCAAAAAGTAATGTGACCAAGTAAGAGAGAAGTAGAAAAAAATAAGTAGAAACTGTACAACAAATTGAGTTTGTCTCAGACAAGAGTGAATCCTTCGGTATGTTCAATAGAAATTCGGAGACGTCGGAGCATTTCGACATCGTCCGAAATGTTTGGAAGATCCAGAAGATTGAAACAAGTATGAGCAACAGGAAGAGACTGAAAAAAGTTTATAAGTAAAGATAGTCAGAAATTTTTCACATACTTCTGGAGACGAGGGCTGAATTACTGCCTTCAATTCTTTCATTCCAGCAAGAGGAAGACGAGTTGATCCACTTAAAAATTGAAGGAATTTCTTCCGTTCTTCTTCGTCTAATGCGAAGAAAGCTTTCCAGAATGCTTGAATAGCGGGATGAGCTGCTGTATATTCGCCTTTGTAGTCGACGAGCTGAAAATGGGTTACTGTGAGATTCTCTCCATTTGTTTCGCTTTATCTTCTTTTTCTTTTTTAATTTTGATTTTTACTAAGAGGAAAGGAAGGGAGATTGATCATATCTAGACTATAGATTTGAATATAGAGAGAAAGACTCATGGGATCTTGTTATGATGTTAGAAATACTTAAAGTGAAACTACGCGAATCTTTTTTTTCTAGATGTTCTGATGTCTACAGATCGAACTCAACTATTTCTCCTGAAAGCATGTGTTGAATTTCAATTACTTCGAACCACTCCTAGGCTCCACTGATCTTTACCGTCCTTTGGGTTTAGGTCCAGTTTTCTTTATTTTCAATCATTCTCAGAAACCGGATTTCCTCATATTTCCTTATTTCTGATTGAAACGAACGCACAAACTTCTTGTGTGGTCAGTTTGTTTCTCCGAATCTCAGCCACTCCTCTCTCCCATTTTCTTCTTCTCTACAGTACATTTTTGTAGACCCATTCTTCGTCAAAAAGGCTCAGCATACACTTTATTTTCAATACAATGGAGGTGACATTGTGGAAATTTGAGAGATGAGAGACAGTTAGAGTAGAAACTTTAAAAAAGTTCTCGATTCATCTCACTCTCTTTTCAATTCTTCTGCCGTGCCTGTGTTTAGACTGTCCATTACCCGCCCGTGGCGTCCGTTGCGGGTGGCCGTTGAAAACGAACATATGATCTCCTCACGAATCGAGCGGGACTTAGAAAGTAAAAGATACTAGAGAACGGATGAAATAGAGAGACTTAGAGATTATGAAAAACGGAGAAAGGTATTGGAAAGTGAGGGAATGAGTGAGTGGATTACCGTCGTGTCGACACACACAAAACGAAAACGCATGATTCCACACAGACACAGACACATACTTCAGATTTGTGTTTGGTGGTGTGGAGCAATTATATAGAAAAACGAATTTCGGAGAACTTTTTTCAAATTACGGGGACCGAAGTTTGAAAAACTTAGGTAGAAATTGGGGAGACGATGAAAAGAAGAGCAGAAACTACTTTTAGAAAGTGTATGGACATGTTCAGCAAGCAACGAGTATCTAGAATGCAAGTTATGAAGCGCTATGAAAACTATTTTCAGCAACAATTCATCTAGATTTTGCAATGTTCGGTTTTCTAACTGATGTTCTAACTCATATTCGTACTTCGTATGATACATCATACCATTCTTCATATCATACTGAGCTGAGGAAAGAGCTGAAATTCTATTACTGTTTCTGTGCCATCATTATTCATACATCTACGTCATTTCCTCTATTTAGTTTTTTCCCCAGATTTCCGCATTTTCCGCTTGCACAAAAACCTGTTTCAGGTAGCGGAGTCAAAGACACGTCATTAATTCGTCCGCATTGCGAGGAGGCTTCCGAATGTTTACCGTCTCAAATGTTTTGTGTTTTTTCTTCCATTTTCCGCGAGCAATTGAGTGTGCTATTGGTTGTGCTCAATGAGCACCTGGAACTAAGGGTAAGAGACAAAAAGAACTACTGACGTCACGGGAGCCGCGCGGCACTGATTTTTTGAAAATGAGGAATTTCGAAAATTGGAGGAATGGGGACTGAGAAAATGTGGGGTAATCCTACGAGCTGTTCCAGAATTGAGAAAACTAAAACCCTCCAGTTCTGGAATAGGCTATTTCAGAATACAAATTGAAATCCGAAGTCGAAAAGACACTTCCAAAGTTTTCAAATTTCAATAAAACTGAAAACCCACATCTCTGAATTCGTTCCAATCGTAATTCTCATTTCCAACAATTAATTCCATCAGTTCTCTGGGCTGGAAAAATCGAAGCACTCGGCTGTGGAGAGCATCTGTGAATCCTTGGCGGAACATGAGAGCTTGTTCTGCGATTTCGTTGTTGAGCCCAAGTTCCAGACGGTGCCGCACGAACAGCTGAACACTCATGGATTAAATAAAATTAATCAATTTTTTTGTTTAAAAATTCTTACCCTAACGTATTCATCTCTATTCGCATTTGTGACTGGTTTATCTTCGCCTCCTGGCACCATTTCAACTTGTTTCTTTTCTCCAAATACATCGAATGTGATACAGAAATTCAAACCGAATACATCCTCAACATCATCTCCCTCATAATCGATCAATGCTTGGAGTCCTTTTCCTTCAGATGGTGATAGTTCAGTGAGATCTTCGAGAGTTGGTGGAGTGTCGAGGAGGAACTGGAATTAGGTGATAACAAGAAATACAATTGAGGATACTAGTACCTTATAGAGAGCTAATGGGAATGGGAATGGAACAATGACACTATTATATACAGCCAATCCAACAAGTTTTCCCAGTTGCCTGAACTGCTCTCTTTCACAGAATTCCGCCGATAGTCCACTGAACCAAACCAAATGAGATTCTTCATCTTCTGAGAACATCCCGTATTCTGGTTGCAATATTTTTCTCATGACAATCAGGAAAAATTCCTTTCGAACACCTCCAGCGTCATCAGCCTCTTCTCCAATAATTTTGACTTTGAATGCTTTTCGCAGGTCAGCGTCACTCAATGAAGACAGTTTCAGCATTGTATCAGCTACAATGAAATCACGACGAACTGATATTTCGCAGTGCAGAACATTTGCGGGATTATCCTCAAATACACCAGATGTCAGCATCGCATTCTGTGCATGAATCTGAAAATGAAAGAAGGCTAATCGAATGAATCTTTTACTTATTCCTGTACTTACAGCCTGAATCAACCCTGCCTCTACAAACAAGAGTTCTCCTTTAGCCAATCCATTCAAAAGGAATGGATAGTATGTCCAATAATCCTTGTCCGTTTTGAATGAGTGCTGCTTAGTGACCATATTGTAATATTCCAATTTCAGATTGATTATTGAACTGATTTCTTCAATGTAGAATGTTTCCAGTGGGATGGTATGGTATGACTAAATATATTTTTATTTTAATTGCAGAGAATAATGAATCTTAAACTAATGAAATTTCCTAGAAGGGTTTTTTACGGTATTTGAAATATAGACTACGGGTTCGCTACTTATAAATAAAAACCTGATTGATGAGGAACAACTTCTGAAGAACGTGTAAATAATGTTGGCAACTAGCTGGTCCTTTTTCAGCATGAAGCAGCGTTCGAACTGCTGTTTTGAAAACTGTGACCATTCTACGAAAATGCCGAGTTGACAGTTGAGACCACCATAATTCTGAAATAATAATATTGTAGTTTTCATTTAAAAGGAAATTTTGAAGCCATGTTATTGAATCCAATGTATGAAACTGTTTTCTTTCGAATCAGAAGCAAACAATACCAACTACAGTACTGAATCTGAAAGAGGGGAAATGAGAAACTGACCTAACGTGGAGCCCAACTGCTCATTCAAACTGCACATAGCCTCAACAAATGGAGCATGAACTCGAATCAATGTATCAGTGGTGACATTTTCAGTGAAAACTGGAAGCCATGGAAGAATGAGGAAAAGACGAAGACCTTCAACACTCAACAATTTAGGATTCCAGGATGAATAAGCAATAGACAAAGAATCAACAACCTAAAAAATTAATTTAGTTTGTACCAAAAAGCTGTCAAAATCAGAAGCTCACCAGATCTAAAAATTGTTTTTTTGCAGGTGATTCTTCGAAAAGCATGAATGTTTCCATAACTTGATCCAAATCGATTCCATGAGATCGATCGGAACTCACATTGTAACGTCGTTCATCTTTGAATAAAAATGAATTGTTGATACAACTCAACGAAGAAAACACATTTTCAACAAGACTGAAAAAGAAGCCCTCGAGTTTTAAAAGGTTTTTATGAGAAACGTACGCCATGAGGTCAAGTTTCTCTCCTGAATGAATAAGTTTCTCGAAACTTTCTCTATCAACTTTCGACGGATATTTCACTGGATAACTTGGCCCGACAATTTCGTTCAGCTGAAATTTAATCTTTGCTATCTTTCATTCGAAGTGAAAATACCTCAATTGTTCCTGAAGATCTGAGAAAGAAAGTCTGGTGATAGCCAGCGAAAACTCCAGTGACATGATCCAAGTCATCAGTTTTTCTCGGTGTTGACTGAGTCATAATCTTTCCATTTCCAAGTTGTCCGCTAGAATTCAATCCAAATGGATATGGTGATCCTTTGATGATGGCAATTGTGTGACAAGCTCCCGCGGCAATTCTAGTGACATGAGAGCCAATGAGATCAGAGATGGCAGTTGGGTTGGGCCGTTTCTCGACTCTGGAAAAATTCAACATAAATTCTGTAAAAGACAGTTTAACTAATTATTTATCTGAGATTCAAAATATTTGTACAGAGCGGTACTTTTATTTACAACGATGCTATTCGGTTTAACCGTAAAACTGTTCAATCTCTAGTGAGTTTATAAACTACAAACAGTTCTTGGACTTCTCGATTCTAATCAATGCTGGTTTCCCGATGATTATTCAGAACTCTGCTTTTCAGTTAACGAAATCAAGTTTCATCTTGAGAATGTCAATCTTTCAAATGTCATGTATGACATCAAACTACAACATCCTCCATCCTTTCCGAGCCAATATAAACATTTTCGTTTTCTTGTCTATATATAAGAGAATGATTCATAAACATTTAACATCATCTTCTTCTATTCTTTGTATTCTCATGTTTGAATCCTAAAAGGAGAAAACCACAGGATGATTGTATTCCCATCCCATTCCTATCATGGGAGTAAGTTATGTGTAGTCATAATAAAATACCGATTCGACACACAATGCCATTTACTAGAGTATAATTCAATCTTCTTCTCCTCCCTTCTCCTTGGAGGTTGATTGATAGTGTTACGACAAGTCAACTTTGTTGGTGCCCAATCTCCTATCGTTTCTCCTGTAAAAGGGTGATGTGACTGAGAAGAAGAGAGACTTTAATGATGAATTGTAAATCTTGTCATGCTTCTTCTCTTTTTCAATTCGATAGTATCACGTGGTCTTCTGAATTCCATCTTTGAACCCAGTTACACGTGTCTAGATCTGGCCATTTTCATAAAACACGATGAAAAGCGACCTTCTGTCATCGACGACATCGCCACCGCGGCGGGAGACTTTCCCCGAAAACATATGTGTGAGAAGCATTTTTTGATTATAATAAGGTCATTCAGCTGATCGGTCATCGGCAAGGTAACGCTTTTCGCTGTTTTCATATTTTCCTGTTTACAGTGGGCATTTGAACCATTACCTTGTATCCGTTCTGCTTTGGGTACTGAGTTTTTTCTTTGAAAATGCCTTTCAATTCTTGTGAAGGGTTTTCGGATAAGAACCAATGCAAATCTTTATATTTTAGGTTTCGAAAGTCAGGTTTTAAGAAATCGATCCGAGATCTCTGGAAAAATATCCAAATTCATAGTCTCAAAAACCCTTTGTTTCAATATTAAAAAGTATCATCTTTGGTAGTCTTGCCTGATTTTATCTTTTGATCTCCAGATCCTTCCCGCCTTTTTTATGACCTTGCTTGCTGGCTTTTTTTCAGAGAAATTCCTTTCTTCTTCTCATCGAGATTCTATTTCCATTTGATCAGTTATTCTGATCATGCATTTCTTCTTCCAATTGTTTGCACAGAATGACCGCAAACACTTCCTAATAGCCCCAAAGGATTATAGATATTGATTGATCCAATTGGTCATGAATTCAGTAATCAATGTGTTCCAGTTCAGACTGCAAACGGTATGTCATTGTGTGTCATCAGTATCAGGTCGTCTCTTTCTCTTCGTTTTTTTTCTCTTTACCTCTATCTGTAGACGTGGGATGAGAATAGTATTAAGAGGTAAGAGACGCAGTAATAAGGAACAAAAATAGGGAGAGATCTTGTTCTCCTCCTAGCCATCACCACAGGTCTTCTCTTTTTTCGGCATTTTTTTCGCTTGTGTGTTTGTACGTTGGATGTCCGCCGCGTTGCGTTAGTATGTTTCAAAGGGCATTTCATTTTGAGGGTACAACAATTCTAGGGTACAACAGGGTACAACATTTTTAGGGTACAACTTTTTCAATTCTAGGGCACAACTTTCTCAATTCTAGGGTACAACAATTCGAGGGTACAATAATTCTAGGGCGCAACTTTTCTAGGGTACAACTTCTCTATAATTCTAGGGTACAACTCGAATTAATTTAAGGGTACAACAAGTATGATTCGAGGGTACAACTTTTCCTGCTAGAAATTTAACAGTGCGCATCCAGAAATATGATAAAACGCATAGCATAAGTAAGCGAGAGAAATGCGGATATGAAAGTAAACTGAATAGAAAGGTTTTGACAAATGAAAAACGAAAAACCTCACTAAAATGGCAGTGAATTGCGGAAGTTCTCTTAGCTTGGCACTATTCTGAAACCTGTGCTCCACCGAATTGCCTTTAAAAAATGTCTTTTTTCTCTCTCAATTTCACACACAATTTTCTTGGGTTTCGGTAGAGCGCGGTTGTAAGAAGCGTGCCGTGCTGATACATTACAAAAATTCAACATACAACATCTGAGCGAAACCGTACTTCTTGTCTTTAACAGTTAGTTTCCCCGGCAAACACTCTTTGACTTCCCTTTTCTCTTTGACTGCAGTTCTCTCTAAGACTTTAAAATGCTCTTTGACGAACACAATACTAGAGCCTCTGAAAGTTAGTTAGAAAACTGGTATGAACAGCCAATTTTCCTAATGAATAACAATTTGTTAAAACCAGAACCAATTTTAACATTTCCCTATATGGTCTAGATCAGAGTTGTATGGAATTCTGACCTTTGACTTCCTGATAAGAAATGTTCATTTCCATGCAGCTCTGGTCTAGATCTAGTCGAAAAGTGTTCTAATTAGAAAATGGAAGATTCTACAGTTTTTTCCAGTATTTCAAACAGCTTAGATTTTTTGAATTTAGTAGATCCGCATTTTAGTGAGGTTTTTCGTTTTTCATTGGTCAAAACCTTTCTATTCAGTTTACTTTCATATCCGCATTTCTCTCGCTTACTTATACTATGCGTTTTATCATATTTTTGGTTGCGAACTGTTAAACTTCTAGCAGAAAAAGTTGTACCCTCGAATCATACTTGTTGTACCCTTAAATTAATACGAGTTGTACCCTAGAATTATAGAGAAGTTGTACCCTAGAAAAGTTGCGCCCTAGAATTATTGTACCCTCGAATTGTTGTACCCTAGAATTGAGAAAGTTGTGCCCTAGAATTGAAAAAGTTGTACCCTAAAAATGTTGTACCCTGTTGTACCCTAGAATTGTTGTACCCTCAAAATTAATTGCCGTTTCAAAGTTGGTATTTAATGACTTGAATTGGAATTGTTCATATTCAACAGAGATGATGTTGATGACTACTGTAGTCATCATTGCTACGTACTTCAAATCATCTGTGTTTTCGCAATTGACCTTTAATATTTCCGTTTTTGTTGATATCTTCGAG
Organism: Caenorhabditis latens; assembly: GCA_002259235.3. Classification (NCBI taxonomy): domain Eukaryota; kingdom Metazoa; phylum Nematoda; class Chromadorea; order Rhabditida; family Rhabditidae; genus Caenorhabditis; species Caenorhabditis latens. The sequence goes on along the minus strand of CM056092.1, from coordinate 9,639,212 downwards.
AATTCTAGCGATTCGCAAATCTGATTGAGGTGAAGAAAGTTCGATATTTTTTCAAAATTTGGTTTTAGAAAAACAAAAGGAAATATATATTTTACAATTAGGAAGTTGAGTTCCAATAATTTTATGAATACAAGTATTTTATTTTTTCAATTTTCTTCTAGATAGTTTGTTTTTAGTCATCGTACACAAATGTCATGACCATAGAGAAATCAGGTGTTCGACTTTGTACTGATAAGATTGTTTATTGGTGGTGAAAAGTGCCTTCCCAATTTCTATTTCAAAAGAAATTCAATTTTACATTGTCCATCCCAAACGTCCATCCACGTCACTGCTTCCATGTGCTTCCAACTCATCGAGAAGGTTATCGGTGACATCAGTGTCTCCGCACTTTGTCATTTTTTGTCTTTTCGTTTTTCACTGTCACTTTTCAACCTTCTCCTCTTTTTCTCCCGTCGCCTGCTCTGATTTTTCCGCTTTTTGGCTCTTTTTCACTGCGTCTCACTTGAACTTGTCTCTAACTCTGCGTCTCTTACAGAACTTGGAGCTCGTTTTGTTCGAATGAGAAGAGTTAGTTTTTTTTGTCGGGTTTTCATGTGATTTCTCTCTTTCTTTACCTTCATTTTCCCTCGTTCGATATGCCAGGGAACAGTTCTGTTCTTCTCTTTCGTTCCACTCAAAGTATTGAGTACTAACTAGAGGTTTTTTTCAACATCTTTGTTTTCAAATTGAGTTTTGAGTCTTCCGATACTGTGTTGTTCAAGCACTTTTAAGTGAATTCGTTTTGAAAAGAAAGTCTTCTCTGTTTTTCAAAAACTTATTTCTCTTTCTTTTGTTTAGGAAGGCTTATATTACTTTATCGCTCTGCTTTATCTGTTGGTTTTCAGTGAGCCTCATATGTCTATCCGTGTTTTCTTTTTCCCACTAGTTCTTAAAAAAGTCGTCTTTTTTCCTCGCTTCTTCGCTGACATTGTTATTTTCTACGTGTTTTTTCAGCATTATTTTCTTCTTTTCACCAACAGCTCTTTATTTCAGGTAATTTTCAAAACAGAAAGTAAGGAGAATGATGGACAAACTACTAGTTTGTGGAGTAGTCAGTGCTGCTCTTCGTGGTGAATATCTTTTGGCTCGAACAATTGTCCGACAAAAGCAACCTGAATGGAGTGATAATAAGACACGTCTTTTTGCGGTCCGTGTCGTTTCATTCACTCATGCACTTGTCTCAGCACTTGGATGCATTTTCAGGTAAAAAAGGAATTTTTCATTATGAGGAGGCATCTTTCGAGGTTTATTGTCCTTATGATAACGACTGGTGACATGTTACGGAAATATGATAGCACATTTGGTTGATCGAATGTTGCGAAGTTTCAAGAGAAAGAGCACAAATTGAAATGTGCTGTTCAGTACGATAGTACAAATTCACAAAAAATGGCGAGACTTTTTTCCGAGTGTAGGTCAGAGAAATAGGAACAGTTGAGTCTAGTTTGAAGTAAACCCAATTTGAAAACTTTTTCTTTGGCCTTCGCTGGTTTTCGAAGTTATCTTCGTTTAAAACATCGGGGAATCCTCGTGAATAGATCATTGTAGTTGAAAAGACAAAAAGCACGAACTTGTGTACACAAGCTGTGATTTTTTAAAAAAGTTTTTGAAGTGTAAAATTACATAGCTTGTCTGACGTCAAACGAGAAGAAAACTTCCGAAAAGAGTGTAACACTCCTTTGTAAAATTAGCAGTTTTTACTTTTTGACATCTAGAATTTCTTCTATTTTTCGAAATTTGAATAAGATAACCGAAATCATCCCATTAATCGTAAAAATTTCAGCTTGCTGACTGACATCAACTACATTCGTGAGCCATATGACTATCACAAAGCAAATGCCGAATATGTATTCCTCTTCTCAATGGGATACTTTATTTATGATCTTCTCGATATGTATATTCATGGAGAATTGGAGAGCTCAAAGGAATATTTGGTTCATCATTCACTGGTCATTACTGCTTTTTCAATTATTCTTCTGAGTGGACGACTATTTGGATTGGCAATGATCGCATTGTTGGTTGAAGTTCAGACAGTTTTCTTGCATTTGAGAACGATGGTTCGATTGATTTATGGATCAAAACATATGCCAGGCTTTGTTGATGTTCTCATCAATGCCAATATGATTTGTCTCTTTTTGTTTAGGTGAGTTGATGAACATAGACTTAAACTGCAATTATTCCCTTGATGTTTCAGACATATGCCAGTCTGTTTCCTCCTCTTCTACCTGCTCGTCAAAGACGTCAAAGTTCCAATTCTTTTGAAAATGTTCCTCGTTTTCGGACTCAGTTTCTTGGAGTATCACAATACTCATCTTACTGTAAGTCTCAATTTCTGTATCCAACTTTGTGGAATTATTAACTGTCAACTTTCAGATTGCTGTGGCAAAATCTGACGGATTCTTTGGACACGAACGACAGGCTCTTGATGAAGACAGTTGTGATCCATTGGGATCAGTGAAAAAAGATGAGGAGAAGACGGAAAAGTCGGAAAAGTCGTCAGTACGAACTGCCAAAAAGATCGATTAAAACACGAAACAGGATTCCAAACGATCATCATCACAGAATGAAACATACACATGTCGGGGTGCTCACTCCTTTTTTACCGGAGAAAATAATTTTTGTGTGAACTGAATAATGTGTCAATGAGATAAATAAATTTTGAAAAAAAAACTCACTTCTTACCGAATCCACACTGACCAAGAGCATCAGAACCAAATGAGAACGTACGTCCACAATGAGTTAGAAGAACAGTGTGAGTATCTCCACAAGCAGCTTCAACGACACCGAGACCATCCATTTGATGAACATGATGCACGGATGTTTGAGCTGAAATTAAATTGTTTCAGTTTTTAAATCAAAATATGGGAAACAGATGTGATTAAGTATGTTAGTGTACTTCCAAAATCTCTTATCTACAAAATTTTCCAAAACTGAAACGTACGCTTTAAGTCATCCATCCCAAGTTCTCCTGAATTATTCTGTCCCCAAGTGAAAACAGCACCAGATGCTGAAATTGCAACACAATGACGTGCTCCGGCAAGAACTCGAATAATTGGAATTGCATTGAGCTCTTCGACAAGTTGTGGATGATGAACACATCGACCATCTGCTTGTTCTCCCCAAACGTAGACGCGACCAGCTGAAAATAGAAGTTTTGGATTTCAACATTTTTTTCGACTATTAGCATGAAGTTTACACATTCATGTTCACAAGGTTGAGAGTAACTAGAAACAAGTAAAGGTTCGTAGTTGTGAATGAAGCAACTCATATCCTCAGTGTGGTCGGGTTAAAATAAAGCTTCGAACTAGTAAACTGATAAAACCTCTGTTGTAATTTGAAGTAAACATTTAAGGTGCGTAATGTCTCCCCGAATAATTTATCTCTTTTCGCATATTCGTTTTTCAATCTTTGTTCCTGCCAGAACCCCCCACCGTCGCCTTATCAAATTCGTGTATATTTGCAGAACAACATAAATAATTAGACGGCAAAGCAGATAAATCTTCTTCGATAATTCAACAAATCAAAGTGGATCAAATCAAGGACGCCTTCTCATCCGTAGAAATTACGATGAAGAAGTTGAAACGAACTTGCCCCCAAATCCAGTTCCTTCTCTCAACTTCTCTATGTTTTTTCGTTTTTTTGCCGTCGCATCTACCAAAAAATTCATCGCTGCCACAGAAATTTTCTCCTCGAAACAAGACGACATGTATTTTTACAAGGACGGATAAGAAAAAGCTCGTCATCGTAATAGGCGAGTCTAATGAATGTAAAATTGGTCGAAAAACCGTCTACAGTGGGTGGAGAGATCAACTGAGCGTCTTATCATTTGTATGAGATCAGGTATAAAAGGGGAAAAGTTCGAAAGAGAAGGCAAGCAGTTTCAACAACTCTTCTTTCAATAATGCGTTTCTTCGTCGTCTTCACCTCAATGATCGCCGCTTCATCGGCCTTCTTGTTCCCATCTGCTGGAGGAGGCGGTGGTGGATGTGGATGGTGAGTTCTTTCAAAAGTTAATTTAAAAATCATGAAATTCTTTCAGCGGTGCCCCACCACCACCACCAGCTTGTGCTCCACCACCAGCTCCAGCATGCGGAGGAGGAGCTCCACCACCACCAGCTTATGCTGCTCCAGCTCCATCCTACGCTGCCCCAGCCGGAGGAGCCTACGCCGTCGGAGGACGTTAAGGATCTTCAACAATCCAGCTCGTTCAGGAGTAACAATATTTGTATATTTGGAGTATTTAAAATAAATATTTTCTCATCCGATTTCAATTTCTATTCTTATATCTAAAAAAATATTTATATTGAACACTACAAAGTCGAGTTGGAAGGAATTATATTTGAAGTTCTAATAACATTTTCCAGAAAGTTTATCTTAAGGTGAAGCGAACCAATAACTGCTCATAGAAACCGTAATTGTCACTCTTCACGCCAGAAACGAATAACAGTAGGGTCTAGCTTAACGAAAATATAGTTAAATGCTTTGGTGTCGGTACTATAGCAAAGTTAGCAGTAAAGAACGAGGAAAGTAGATGTTCAAACGAGAAATGTTTACGTGGGAGCAGACACGAAGTTTTCATTCTCTTACCCGTAGAGGTCATATCAAAATACTGCACACAGGTCTTGAAAACTGAGAACACGACATATTTCTGACTGACGAATTTACAAACTCATTCGATCCAGAATATTGTTTGACTCTGTTCGTTTTTCGCGCTATCACGCACGTGTAATTTCAGACGATGACTTGATCGGTTGTAGCAGCTTCATTTGTTAGTACCGAACAGTAGACTACTTACGTTTTTTCATACATCCAGGAGTTCAATAAATCATTTAACACTGATGAAAACTTGGCGATACCCAGAACACGTATTGGTACGGTTTTAACGATACTTGTTTATACTCAATGCTCTTGGAACGGTTGAAGAAAACTGAATCAACGAATCTAGAAACCATTTGACCGTAATCGAGTCAATAAATACACTTCATTTGCTAGATTGCACTTGGACGACGTCACGGAAATGTTGTATCGTAAAGTGGCTTGAATGTGAAACTTGGTCGCACTGTCTTTGTCGTTAGGAAAAAATTATTGGAAGAACAGCGTAAAGAAGCGTAAATTGATCGTAGAAATCTGTAGTATCCGCTGCAAAAATCGTCTATCCCCTCAAAGTGTACAATCATAAGAGGAGGTGGGCGGAGAGATCAATTAGAGGACTGCTGGGTGAGTATAATGGAAGCCTGTATAAAAGGGGAAAAGTTCGAAAGAGAAGGCAAGCAGTTTCAACAACTCTTCTTTCAATAATGCGTTTCTTCGTTGTCTTCACCTCAATGATCGCCGCTTCATCGGCCTTCTTGTTCCCATCTGCTGGAGGAGGCGGTGGTGGATGTGGATGGTGAGTTCTTTCAAAAGTTAATTTAAAAATCATGAAATTCTTTCAGCGGTGCCCCACCACCACCACCAGCTTGTGCTCCACCACCAGCTCCAGCATGCGGAGGAGGAGCTCCACCACCACCAGCTTATGCTGCTCCAGCTCCATCCTACGCTGCCCCAGCCGGAGGAGCCTACGCCGTCGGAGGACGTTAAGGATCTTCAGCGATCCAGCTCGTTCAGGAGTAACAGTATTTGTATATTTGGAGTATTTAAAAACGATAAATAAACTTTTTAATTCTTATAAGATTCAATAACATGAAGAAGCACATACGAAGACAAAAAAACATTTCTGGAATTTTTCTACTTTCAGGAAGCTCAGACCCTGAAGCACTTTTGGGAACTTCCTCGGTAATTCTTTTTCAAAAAAACATCAGATATATAATAATGACGTGTTACAAATTGTTTGTTTTTTTGTTCTACTGAACAAATTTTTATTTAGTTCCTAGATATTAGAATCGAAGTAATTGTTTGAAACCAAGCTCTCATTCTTAATCTCAATCATTCTACCGAAGGAATTAGAGCTCACAAAATCGAATAGCTTGTAAGAATGGGGTGAGTTTATCATTACTGTGTGATGCGGAATGACATGCTTCGATAAATCTATTTTCTTTTTTCAGCAAGGAGAAAAAAAGTAAAACCAAGGGAACGAAGAAACCGCAAAAGAAAGACAAAAATGCCACTATCGAAGGAAACTCAACAGAAGAAAGTCGAGAGACTAAAAAGAGAAACCACAGATTTCAATTACGTCGTAATAATGGAAGCAAAGAGGCTCCGTCGACAGCAATGTCGCAGAAAAATACGAAAAAATGGAAGGGGAAGGGAAGTAAGGTGAAAAGAAATACACAGGATACGACGATCGAAGAAACTCAGACTCAGAATCCGCTATTCAAGTTTGGGGAAACAGTGAAGAATGCGATTACGGTGAGTTTGAATGATGTTGAAAAAAATTTTCAATACATATCTAATACTTTCATCGACTGTTTTCTTGTTTTCAGTTTAAACCAGCCACACCAACAGAACCTAATCCACCAGCTACGGGGGCCCACAAACCAAAGACTCCAACCATTTGTGAGGAGGATCCGGTTGCACCAAAACCGCCGCCACGTACTGTAGTGCCACCTGGAATGCAAGCGATCCACCCAAACAATAACGCAGCTGTAGCTCCTGCCAAACTTAATCCAGGCGCTCCTGTCGTTATAAGTCCGGTTCCTGGCGGTGAAATGGCTGTCAATTCGACAGTTACTCCGAACTCGACACTTTCTCAAACCGATAAATGGATTGGTGAAGAGACGGCGAAGAATTGGCTTGATAAAGCTGATTTTGCGAAAACGAAATCCGAATTCGAAAGTCTACAGTGTATTCCTGTTGATGTAGATACCGAATGCAAGAAATGGAAGGCTAATCCAAAATTGAATCAATCTACCACCGATTATCCAGCTCTTGATGATCACCTCGTCACACTCGAAAACGTCTATGTTCATATGAGTCAAGTGGATGTCCAATTGCCACGCAACGTTTTTATTGGTCAGTTTCCGACGAAAGGAAATGAAGAAGGATTCTGGAAGGTGGTCTTCAACAAAGGAGTCACTTTCATGGATATTATCACTAATCAAAATCTCATTGAATTCTTTCCTCTTGGTTCGGGAGAGCATGTTTATTACGGTACTATGTTCGTGAACAATCGGCGTGTGGAGGTTATCAGTGAGGATGTGAATCGATTCGCAATCGAAGTTTTGCCTGAGGGATGCTCCAATTCTATCATTTGCAACATTACTGTTATCAAAAATTGGGCCATGGAGAGTGTGCATGCCAAACAAGCAGTTGTAATAAAAGAAGTTATTGAGTTCACCAACTTTCTGTCGATAGTAAGTCCAGTGGAGAAGAAACTCCGTTTTCATTATTCTATTTTCCAGTCAAAAGATGACGCAGCGTTGGTATTGTCTCAATATGGAACAGGGCGTGCCGGATATTTCGTTGCTCTGTCCGTTGCGGTGTTTAAAATGGACAAAATGATTGAGCCCTCGATCTTCGACATCGTCAAATTACTTCGTCTTCAACGCCCGAAAGCTGTGGAATCGTTGCAACAATACGTCTCTCTGTACACTACCGTATTCTATTACATCAAGGTATGACATTCGAACTACGTCAGATTTTTTAAAAACAATAAAATTCAGAGGAAAGTGGGAAAAGGTGATGGTGAGAAGAAAGTGAATACAGAATGTAATGAACAGATCTGGAACAAGGCGGTTCATCTCCAAAACCTATTCAACACTGCCCTGATTGCCGAAAGCAATGCATCTTCTGGGAGATCGACAATGACAGTTATCAAGTGAAAGGAGAATAAAAATATCTCCTAATGAATATTTTCTGTGGAATTTTCGCTTCATCAAAGTTCTTATATTAATACTCATGTCAGAGACATACCGTCTGTTAGCGCAATGCAATGATCTGATCCAGAAGCCACTTGTACCACTTCATTCAGTTCTTTGATACGTTTCGGCGTTTCCTGCCAAACGACACTACTTTCCATTCCGAGTTGTCCGTGTTCATTCGAACCCCAAGCGAAGACACGTCCATCGTCAGCTACGGCAATGCTGTGGGCGCGACCAGCGTCAATCTGCATGGATAACGACTATTAACTGTGCATAGAATTGGCAATTAATTAGCTTAGTTAAGGTTCACGTCAACTCCTAATTATTCAGCTGGTTTGGTTTCATTTGAAGCCTCTTACCTGTACGATTTCCACCCCACTCGTCAGTGAAACAGGATAGATTGAGAATGATCCTTCACTTCTTTTCCCACGTCCCAGTTGTCCATCTAAATTACTTCCAACACTCCACATTTTACCATCTTTTGTCAAAAAAACTGTGTGTTGTTCACCACATGCAACTGATTTCACAGCTGTTCCGTCAGCATCGTTTGGAGCACCAACTGAAAAGTTGTTTGTAATTACTTCCGTGATAGACGTTAATCATTAGAAACGCTCGAATAGAACGAATGACTCAATCAGTACTATATTTTTAAAAGTAAATCGTCTCTCATTGTTTCAAATACTAACTTATCCTTTCTGGAACTCGTATCATTGGCTCCGAGAGACGAGCTCCCAACTGTCCTTCGCCCGTCTGTCCACATCCGAGCAGTTCTGCGTGCATTTCTGTCAAGAACTAGAAACAGTCAGGTTTCTAGTCTAAAATGGATTTAAATAATGTGAATGAACACTATGCGAAGAAAATATCTTGGTGTGATATCAACAGCTGTAAGACGCTCATTGGTGATTGAAATACGTGAAAAAGGTGGGAATCAGACAATCTTGAAAGTTCGATTTATTAAAATTAGGGAATTCAAGAAGACAACAGTAGTTTTCTTTTTTGAAAGAAAAATTTAAATGTTTAAAGAACAAACAACATGAAACAAAAGAGTATAACAGATCAAAAGAAAACATAAAGGGAAAACATAACAATGAAATCATTCTTGAGCTGGCTCAGCGTCCGCCATTTCCTGTATATTCTCTGCTGGAGATTCTGAGATTTGCTCTGTGGGAGCGCCATCTGATGAAGTTGACGGCTGACCTGCAGTTTTTTCTTCTTCAAGCTTACGTTGCCAAGCGGCTTCGCGGTCTTGAGCTGCCTTTTCTTTGCGTTTGCTCTTCATTAACAACTCAATCTCGGCACAATCTACACCCATCATTCTTAACAAGTGAAGTCGTTCTTCTTTAGAAATGTATGGAGCAATTGTATGGTAGCCGACCTGGAAGAAAAATTTACCCTCGGTAGTAAGCTTCTCTCCTTACCCAAGTACAAACAGGTTCATCTTCATCACAGTAAACGACCACGGTTCCATTTTGATTCTTACGAACATCTGTCTTGCATTCCAACTTCTCCAGTGGAACAAGATTTTCTTCCGATTTCAGCATGTACAACATGTCTTCTGCTCCAATTTTGACCTTTTGTTTATTCATGAATTTGAACAGATAACGGATTCCTTCTTGCGACAAACGGAATCGGGTGTTCTCAACTTTTCCTTCCGTTCGACTGAACATTTTCATTCCGGCGTTTTGAATTGAAACTTTGGCCATGTTTTCCTTCACGAAATTTTTGACTGCATCGTTGGCGTAGAACAACTGACGACTGTTCGCATCATTAGATTCGAGTCTTCTACTGAAGAGATTCTGGTACTGGAACGTATCGTCGACACCGTAGTGGTTGCTGAAAATTTTGAAAAGTGGTAGTCCGACATTGAAAAATCCAAAGAGACGAGTAAGAAAACAACGACTAATTCGACATCTCCATATTGTCATATTAGTTATAAAAGTATTTTTAACAATTACGAAACAACTCACTGAATGTCGCGCCATCTCTCATCGTCCAATTTCAAGAAAGTGAACGGTTCATCTTTGAACATCTTCTTCTTTTTCCATGCAGGTCCATTGGCAGCACTGCCATCGAAGTCGCTTTCTACGACTTTCTCAATAAGAGCCACAAAGAAACCACCAGTGTCTTGAGCATGTGGAGTGATACGCATTCTATAAAAATGTGCGATTCGAAAGGATAAAAATGGCGAATAATTAAACTTATAGTTAAACCCGCCGTTTCAAACCAAGTTGTCGCAACAAAAAGCTTACTTTGCGGAAATATTTCTTTTCAAAACGCTGAATTTCCACGTGAACCAGCTTTAACCTGCCCTCGCAATATCTAGAATACTTTGGAAATATCAGATGGAAAAAAGTAACCAGATACATTCAGTTTCGAAAAATTTCTCTCTGGAAGGTGAGCGTCTGTTTGTTTTCCTATCTAACTTTCTTGACTACATTCAGGAGGATAAAAAAAAGTAGCCGATTTGAAAAAGAATGGCGAACGAGAACGATAAAAAGGATGAAGAAAAGGATCCAATGGACAATGTTCGATTCAAAGAGGGGAAACAGTAGGTTACAACGATTCAGGTTTGCTTTCAACATCAGTTTTGCAGTTTCGGTCAGTGGACTATCGAAAAAACACTTGACGAAGGCGGGTTTGGTCAAGTTTATCTTGTGAAAACAAAAGATGGGAAACGGGCAGCTCTAAAAGCCGAATCAAATGATGTGGAAGGTGGATCAGCGATCAAATTAGAGCAGATGATTCTTAAGAAGCTGAACAAGAATGGCCCAGTACCTCATGTACCGGAACTATTTGCGTCGGCCAAACGAAAAAAGTATTGCTATATGATCATGACACTTCTTGGAGAGAATTTGAAATCTCTGAAAGCCAAACAAAAGAAGGAACGATTCACACGTGGTACATGGTCCCGAGTTGGAATTCAATGCCTCTATGCTCTCAAATACATGCACGATTGTGGATTCGTGCATAGAGATATTAAGCCACAGAATTTCATGTTGGGAAATGAGGACGATAAAGAAAGAGCCAGAATTGTTCATGTTTTGGATTTCGGTTTGGCCAGACAGTTTGCGAAATATGTGGGGGAATTCCTAGTGAAATAGGAAAAGCAGTAATGACGGAACATTTTTCAGAGCGAAGACACGAAAAAGTGGAGTGCACGTCGTGCTCGTGGAACAGCAGAGTTTCGAGGAACTCTCCGTTACACTTCCCCAAACGTTTGCATGCGTATGGAACAGGGACGTGTCGATGATGTTTGGTCTCTTCTTTTCGTTCTTATTGAGCTCAATGGAGGTCTCCCATGGCAGACCGTACAGAAGAGAGAAGAGGTTGAAGCAATGAAGATAACTATGCCCGATCGAGATGTTATGCTTAACATGCCTACATGCATGGGAGGCGTCATTCCACATTTGCGCACACTTCATTATTACACAAGACCTGATTATCAGTTAGTGAATTGTTATTTTTTTTAACCAATTCTCGATTTCAGTTTGATCTTCAAAGCTCTTTGGCAGGTGATGCTCAATGAAGGTCAGACTCCACGTTCTCGATTTGATTGGGAAACCAAGAATCCAGATGTGAGTACGATTGAATGTTAACATGTGGTACGGTTTTTGTTTTCAGCCTTCCATTGCGCCATCCGATTGGGAGAATCCTGATGGCCGTTATTTCAAACTCGATGAAATTGGAATAAACGGCCCACCTCCCACTGGAAAAGATGCCGGCGAATCAACTCATGCTGATGCTGATGCATTGAAAAGCGACAAAGGGAAATCTTTGAATACAAAGAGAAAGAGCGAAATGAAAAAAATTTGAGAGAAAGCAAAAAAAGAGCACCCGATATTAGTAATAAAATTTTGTATGGTTGACTTTTTTTTGGTTCTCTAAATTGAACTTACGCATAATGCAAGTTCATCTCTTTTGCCTCTTCTTCGGTTGGTGGAAACAGTGATTGAACGATGACTTTCTTCATTTTTTCCTCACTAATGTCATCCAAAGAGTTGTACAACTTCATGTCACGGTCGAAAACCTTCCATTGAGTAACTCCACTCTCCCTTTTCAACTCTGGGAGCAATTTAGAAGTATCCACAAGCTTTAATGAACCCTTAGCATCTCTGAGCAGTTGAGCCACGACAGCCTCGTCTTCGATTGGATTCATGGAGCATGTGGAATACACCATTCTTCCTCCAACTTTCAGTTGTTGAGCTCCTTTTCTTGCAATAGCGATTTGCATACGATGAAGACCGAGACCGTCCTGTGGGGTCCACTTCTTCCAGATTTCTGGATTTTTACGAAGAGTACCGTCGCCTGAGCAGATTACGTCAGCAAGGACACGGTCGAATTGGATGAGCCCTCCGTCGCTATCCGAGATTTGTGGGAATCTGGCAGCATCTTCACAAGTGACTGCACATGCAGCTGTTCTGAAACGCTTCAGAGTGTGATGAATGAGCATGTAACACCGTTTCATGTCAACGTCATTGGCGATGACCATTCCTTCTGAAAATAGAAAATCAACAAATTTTGACAGGAAATTAGAGGTTACTTGGATTTTCATCATTTTCATGAATCATCTCCAACAACTGAGTAGTTTTACTGCCAGGGGCAGCACACAGATCGAGAACATAATGTTCAGATGTTGGCGCCAAGAGAAGTGGTGGAATCATAGAAACAGCTTCTTGTCGAGACAAATTTCCGAGTTCAGCTTCCGTGACTAAGAAGTTGTGAAGCTGAGCGAGAATAGGATGACTACGGACCGCGGTGCGAGACATTGGGGTTTGATAAGCCTCTTTGTACCATGGCAAGCTCTTTGGTACGCAAACAGCAGTGTCTCCGGCTTCCATAATTTTTCCAAAGAAACGACTTTCCATTTCGTGGATAAGTTGCTCACGGTCCCTGAAAAAAAAAACTAATCTTCAATTTTTCAAATGAACAACTCACTTATGACAACCTTGGAAACGGAAGGAGACTGGCAGGTCTCTTTGCAAAGCAGCCCGGAATTCATCGAACTGCTCAATCGGGAAAACATTTTGCTCTTTATAGTACGTCCAATACTTTTCATTTTCCTTCAAAACCTCACGATATCCTTGGTTTCCTGGAGCATCCCTATCATCTCTCCAAGTATTTTCTCTTGGCTCATGAGGTTTCTTTTTTCCATTGAACTTACGACGACTGCTGTGAACCATAATTGTTCGCGTTGACTTCTCGTTGAAGTTAGCGAATAAACCCTGAGCCAGATGATGTGGAAAATCAGAAACAAAATGATTACTTGAAGATATAGAAGTTCGTACTAATGACCGGTATCTATAAAAAATATTACAATAAATCAATTGACATATTTTATCCAAAAAAATAATACGAGGAACAATTAAAATTGTGCAAAAAATACTATATGAAAAAAGAGAACGAGAGAACATAAGGGAAACTGGATTTAGGAAGGAAGGGGAGTATAGAAAACATTACGAGTTCATTACAAAAAAGTCTTGGTCGGAATGAAAAGAAATGAGGTGGTTGTGGTGGGAGATGAGAAGCGAACACTACTTGAGATATGTACGAGGAATCGCATGATTTTTTTTTTAATACTTGAAGGAAAAAAGATGAACAAAATCATTCAGTGTGCAAGGTTTGAAAAAAAAAACTTGTCTGATAATTGTTCATCTATTTTCTACATCTAATTGAATAATAATAATGTATTAGGGTTAGGGATAACATTCATAACAACGGGGGAGTGTGATGGTGAAGAAAATAGCAATTCTCAACATCCGAGGAACCCAGAAAATTAAGCAATCCAGCTCAATTTCATCATCAAGTTGTATGTCTCCGAATCTCAGGAAAAACAATCGAAAATCGATTCAATATTTGTATCAAATCGATATTCGACAGAACACGCCACCTCAACAGTCTTGTGAGAGCAATAGTTCGTTCATCTTTTGCTCCATGTCATCCATATCTTGAGACATTTGTTGCGTATTTCCATGATATTGTGGTCGACGATTTTTCGAGAAAGGCGCGGTGTTTTGCGATTGAGACCAACCGGAAAGTGATGCTCCATCATGGTACTGAGATTGAGATTGCGATGTTTCTGGGCCAAAGTTCGATTGAGATTGAGACATGTCCTGTGAGAAATCCATGGCTTCGGATTGTTGGCGCCGTTGTTCTCGACGACGATCTAGAAATCTTCTTCAAGAAATCTGTCTGTAAAAGATATCATTACCTTTTTGTCCTCTTCCGGCGTAAATCAATGGATCCATCATGTGAGCAGGAACAGGAACGTTCTGATTGAAGTTCCTGGCTAATTTACTCATGCTCAAAAGATTTTGAGAGTTAGCGTAGGTCGGTGGAAGACGTGGCTGAGATGGATCGGAGGCCTTGTATTCGTTGTACGTGTATTGCATCCGTTTGATACCAAACCGGTTACCCTTAAAAACAGTTATATGAAACTAAAAATCTCGTTTCAACTTACAGCAATCTTGTTTTGAGTCTTCAACGTCGGCTTTGGAAGTGTCATATTAAGTGCCTTCAGAGCATTAATCGGACCTTCGTAAAGCATATCCTTCTTCTTATAATGATTGATCAACTCGTACCACAATTCGTGTCTAGCTAGAACTTTCGCATTACCAACAACAACAATACCATATTTAGCGCGAGTGATTGCAACGTTCAAGCGTCGAGGATCATTGAGAAATCCGATTCCCAATATATCGTTAGAACGCACACATGTTACAATAATGTAATCCTTCTCTCGACCCTGGAATGCGTCTACACTAGCAATTTCAACACTTTCATAGAGCTTCGAGTTGAGTGTTCCTTGAGTGTGCATATAATTGACTATGAAACTTCGCTGTCCTTCATAAGGAGTAATGACTCCAATTTGATTAGGCTGAACTCCTCCTTTAATCAATTTGGAAACCAACTTCTCTACATTGGCAGCTTCAGTTCTGTTCAAGAAAGAAGTTCCGGATGAGGAAAGTTCTTCTGCTCCGCTGCAATGCCAGAAGAATGCAGGTTTATTTGGTGTTGGCCAATGCCAATCGACACCTTTCATTTGGCGATCATCTGAAAAAATTCAGCGTAAATTTTCAACTGAAATTCCAACTCACTTTCGGTGACACCATTCTGTAGACTTCCATCATAGAATGCATTACTTGGGAATTCGGAAAGAACTGGATGCATACGGTATTGAACTTGAAGACGGAATGGGCGGATTCCGAGAAGAACGAGCCTTTCAAATAGTGATTGGCTAAGTCCTGCCATCGCTGCTTTTTTGCAAATCACAACCGGCCCCAATTGACAGTGATCTCCAACGAGCACTAATTGACGAACTCCTCTCACAATGGAAACCAATATCTCGGGTTCTGTCGCTTGTGTGCTTTCATCAATCAGAACAGTTCTTGTTCTGATTTTCGTGAGTCTCGCATCAGCCGCAGATGAACATGTACAACAAATGACATCGGCGGCGGCCAGCAACTCGTGCTCTTTGACACGTTTCAATTGAAGAAACCTAGAATCATCCTTTGATTCGAGCTCTCCGATTTCTTCTTTTAATTGAATCAACTTCTGAAGTTCCGGTCCACCCATTACTTTCATTTGATGTTGAAGGGTCAAATAAGGAACAGTAGTCTCAGTATGTTCCCTTGAACGAGCACACAGTCTTACAACTTTCAATCCTGTTTTATGAATTTTTTCAGCCAAATGATCGACGGCAATGTTACTCGGTGAACAAACCAGCACGTTTCCATCGGTTTTCTGTACCAAGTGATACACGATAGTAGCAGAAACAACTGTTTTTCCCGTTCCTGGTGGTCCTTGAATAAGACTGAGTGGTCGAGTAAGCACTTGCTTCACTGCTTGCATTTGTGAACTATTTAAATCAGGCAATCCTGGCGCGGAGAGACGACGAGGAAGTTCAAATTTCAGCATCATTTCGTCCACAGGTTTACCCAAAAGCTTGTGATAGAGATAAGGTGACACCGCTTTTGGGTCGTTCAGTAATGCATGGAGTGCTCGGTATTGACGATCGAAAGTGGTCGCATTCCAAACAACATCGACAGTGAACATGATTCGACTCTCCATTACAGATCTTTCAACAACACCTCGAATTTCAATACCAACTTCTTCGCTGTGATCTGAAACCCAAATATGTTTAAAAAAATAGAATAAAAAAATTACTATCGGGGATTTTCATGACACTTCCAGTTTTGGTCCATTCGGATCCATCTACAGTTTGACTGTGTTTCAATCTCAGTTCGTCTCCTTTTGCTAGTTTCATTACTCCATCCGCGAATTGGGGAAGATGAAAGAAAGCAAGTACAGATTGTCGAAGTCCTTGTTCCCAACGAACTGTTCCAACTGCTTGTGATGCGGATTCTTTCATACGACGATCGTATTCCGCCTCAATTGCGACCAGCGGACGGAAAATTTTCGAATATTGATGGGCGTCCATATACTTCAATTGAACGTGATCGGGTTCTCTATCGAGTCCTGGTTTGTTCAAATCGTCAATTGTGGCCTCCGGATGATCACGCCAAAGTTCTTCTAGACGAACTGCTTGAGTAGCACTGAAAAATGTCAGTTTTAATGGTTAATAAGTGAGCACACTAACGTGATTTTCCGAGCTCTGGCTACTTGATCCTCACTTGGAACATTGACTATCCAAGACAATAACTGTTTTTCAGCAATCACTGACTTCCAGTCTTCTGGCGACCAATTATCATCGTTTTGAAAAGCGACATTTGCACACGGAGTACGACAAATTATCACAACAACTTGATCTTTCTTTCCTGGAATAAAACCAAGATTGAAAACGTTCTTCGATCCACATCGATAACACTCGAGTTGGGTGTCACCACATGGTGAATCTTTATGAGTGTACGCCTGAAAACAAGAGTAATTGATAAACTGATTGAAACATATTGTTCTCACTTCTTTGTGCTGACTTCTGACCATATGGTGTACGATGTGACCACCAGGAGTACCATCATTCGAATTGCAGAACCATTTGTTACATACAGTGCACTTAGCAACACACAATGGATCCGATATACCGCAGTATCGACACGCATGTTCCGGCAGATTTTGTTGCTCTTCGGTCAGAGACTTTTCGCTATCAGACTCTTCGACGTCAAGAAATGGAAGATCACTAGTATTGTCTGTACCAGGAAGTAAGTCAGTTGTCTGAAATTATTTACATAATTTTTTAAAGAACATTTCGATTTTACCTGTGAGCTTTGAGTGGGCACACTGAATTGATTATCGAAATCGAATTGTGAGTCTTGCGTGGTTGCCGATATTCCAATTTCATCAGTATCTACAAAGGTAAGAGTTTCTCCTCCACTCTTTCCATAATCATCGTCAGAATCGTCCATGACTGAAACAAGTAATAAAGATTAAACCAAGGGTAGTGGAAGGTTTTCAAGAGAAAAGGAAAAGTAATATGGAAGTACATTTAGAGAGTAAGATGCATAAGTGTTAATTTATCTCTTAGTTTAGTGTGTCAAGCTACTTCTAAAAAAGACTAACAATGTTCATATTTCTGAACACCTGTACTAAACTGAGCAATATTTCACAATGTCTTTCTTTAGCTAAATACTTCTTTTATGAGTATTTCTAAGAAAAATCTCTTATTTTTTCTAGAAAATTACCTAACTTTCTTTCAATAATTTAATTTATCAGAAAAAAGTCGAGAAATATAAAAATAAAAACAACTGAATGCAAAAGGTGCAAGGAGCGCGCGCGCTTTTTGCAACTTTGCCGCACGGAGTTTCCTTTTTTCTACATTTTTTGAGACTTGTGCGAAAGTTGGTCAATGCTTCACTGATAAGAACAGAACTTATTGATTTTCTTTAATAACTATAAAATGGCTATTCTATCCAAGATTTCACGAATATCGTTCAAAAATTTAGCACAGAACTGCAAAAATTCGTAAGTTTTGTTAGTTCACAAGTTCCCTAGGAAATCTACAGATTTTGAGTCAAAGCTTTGACTCAAAATCAAAGCTTTGACTCAAGATCAAAGTAAGATTTTTCAGATATCCAACTCTCCGATGGATGCACAAACCGATTTCCCGATCAACCATTCTCAAAACATGGCGAATCTGTGGGTTCGGAACTGGCTTGGCAGCGATAACGTTCAGAAAGGCGTCCTGTGCTCCGAAAATAAGCAGCAAAAGGATTGACCATTTGAGGAAAGAAGATCAAAATGCGACGATGACCATGTGGGAGCTCTGGGAGCTCATTAAGCCGTTTTTCGGATGGTTTTTCGCTGCAGTTGTGGTATAGCGTTTACTAAAAAAATTGTTGATAAAAAGACAAGTTGATATTTCAGTGTGCAATTCTCTCGGCTTACATCAATATTCAAATTCCACTCTGTTTGGGTGACTTGGTAAACGGAATTGTTGGAATAATCAAAGACGAAACAAAAAATCTTCGCTCTCATTTCGAGCAACTGAAACCATCAGCAATGCATTTGATGACAATGTACGTGGCTCAGTCAGCACTCACCTTTCTGTATATTACGTTTTTAACGATCCTCGGAGAACGAATGGCAACAAAAATGAGATCGGATTTATTCGCTAAATTACTTCATCACGATATGGCGTTTTTCGATTCTCATGTAAGGTTTTTCGTAAAAACAAAAAAATGTGAAAAAGAAGAGAATGAGATTCTCAGAAACGCGGAGCCCAGTCCATTGAGATTTTATGCACACCCTTTTCTCATAATGATAGCTATAAAATCTGAAAGAGCTAAAGAAAATGCAGAAAATTGGCTAATCGACTAGTACATGTTAAATAAAAAGACAATAAAACGACTTATTTTTTCGTTACGAAAGAGCCACGCATGTGGGCGGAAATTGTCATAGAAACACTAGGTCGGCAGAAGTAAACTACAATTTGAATATGTTTCTCAGCAACAGGATCATCAAAATGAGTTTTAAAAAACACTTAAAAATATTATGGATGTTCTATTTGAAATTTTAATTGAGTCTCAAATGAATTTAAAAATCTATTTGTGAAAACCTATATCAAATCTCGCATCTCACATCTCGAATTCAAGATAAAATACAAATGCCAAAATCAAAAATTATTCCTGGAAAGAATGAACATTGCCACATTTCCCGTCTCCAAACACAACCCATTTCCAGAAAACCGGAGAGCTCTCCGCCCGATTAAACGCTGATGTCCAAGAGTTCAAAAGTTCTTTCAAATTGTGCGTGAGTCAAGGGCTTCGAACATTTGCTCAAACAATTGGCTGTATTGGATCTCTCTATTTCTTATCTCCTACCATGACAATGTATACTGTAGCTGTTGTTCCGGGTATTATTTTGGCTGGAAGTGCAATTGGAGCTGGATTGAGGCAATTGAGCAGGAGGTTAGTATTGTGATCCTCATTTGAACTGTAAATAATGAAACGTTTGTGAAAATCTCTCTGAAATCCCTTATCCGCTCATTTCAGAGCCCAAGCTCAATCTGCCACAGCATCAGCAGTGTCCGATGAAGCTCTCACCAATATGAGGACAATTCGAGCTTTTGCAATGGAAAAACTAGAGTCCCGATTGTTTGACAATGAATTAGACAAAGCAAGGTCCATGCAAGAACAACTTGGTATTGGAATTGGTGTTTTCCAAGCTGGAACTAATCTTTTCTTGAATGGAATGATTTTATCAGTTCTTTATGGCGGATCAAATCTAATTTCAAAAGGAGAAATGACTCCAGGAGCATTGATGAGTTTCCTCGTTTCTGCTCAAACTATTCAACGATCTCTTTCTCAATTGTCTATAATCTTTGGAACTGCAATCAAGGGATGGACTGCCGGTGGAAGAGTTCTTGAATTCTCTCGATTGGAACCTTCCATTCCAATTGATACTGGAGTTTGTATTCCATATCACACTCTTTGGGGAGATATTAAATTTGAAGATGTTTCATTTTCATATCCAACAAGACCAGGGCATAATGTTTTTGAGCATTTGACATTAACAATTCCCGCTGGACAAGTTGTTGCACTTTGTGGGCCAAGTGGAGAAGGTTGGAGAATTTTTTAATTGTTCTAGGAACTTCAGTTTTCTAGGAAAAAGCACAATCACTCATCTTCTCGAGCGATTCTATGAGCCAAAATCAGGAAGAGTAACACTGGATGGACGAGATATGAAAGAATTGAATGTGGAATGGCTTCGTGGACAAGTCATCGGACTCATCTCTCAGGAACCTGTTCTGTTTGCCACGTCAGTTGAAGAAAATATTAGATACGGACGACCAGATGCTACGGATGAAGAGGTAGGTAGACAGTCATTTGTCTCGGTTTATATTCATTCGATATTTTTAAGCAAATCACGATAACATAAATGAAATTTCCAATTTCAGGTCCGCGATGCTGCTCGAGCTGCGCATGTAGATGAGTTTGTCTCCAGATTCCCTAACGGATATTCAACTGTTGTTGGTGAACGTGGAGCACAGCTTTCTGGTAACCCCAATCTGATACCTCATTAGCTTACTTTCTATTATAGGCGGTCAAAAACAACGGATCGCAATCGCTCGAGCGATTCTGAAAAATCCTCCGATTTTAATTCTTGATGAGGCAACATCCGCATTAGATTCCCAATCAGAACAACTCGTTCAAGAAGCGTTGAATAATGTGATGAAAGGAAGAACTGTGTTAGTAATTGCCCACAGATTGAGCACAATCAGATCGGCTCAACTAATTTATGTTATTAAAGATAAGAAGGTAACTGTAAACTTTCAGATAAAATCTTAATTTGCTTTTTTTCCAGGCCTTGGAGAGTGGAACCCATGAGCAATTGATGGCAAAGAAGGGCTCATTGTATAGAAAATTGGTAGAAGCACATAATGTTGATTCATAGATTTGTGGATTATTATCTTGAACATATCTTATTTTGCTCAATTGATTTTACGGTCATGTCATACCAGTTCATGTTTCTATATCAATTGTTAGGAACCTGTCATTTGTTTAGAGTTCTAGTTGTTATCTTTTTTTATTATGTATTCTGATTTTGTAATAAAATTTACAATTTTTTATTCTAGAAGAACAAGTGAGACGACTATTCTCTTTTTCTGGTGCACTAACGTTTTGGAACTGTTGCGCTTTGGAACTGCTACGCTTTGGAACTGCTGTGCTTTGGAACTGTAACGTTTTGGAACTGTAACGTTTTGGAACTCCTTTAGCCTTAGAGCGCGCTTGCTTTTTCACTCAATTCAAGATTTTAAGCCATATTTTGAATATTTTTTCTCATTTTCTATCAGAAGAGATGGTATTTTTGCTTTTCTTGATAGAAAATAATAGTAAAATATTCAAAATAAGGCTTAAAATCTTAAATTGAGTGAAAAAAGCAAGCGCGCTCTAAGGCTAAAGGAGTTCCAAAACGTTACAGTTCCAAAACGTTACAGTTCCAAAGCACAGCAGTTCCAAAGCGTAGCAGTTCCAAAGCGCAACAGTTCCAAAGCGTTAGTGCACCCTTTTTCTTATTCACGAAAACACCGGAAGTCAATAGGACACCAAACCCCATTCGAAGATTCCGGATCACATTCTATTTCTTCGCTTCTTTTTTCTATTTGTTACTCTTTTTTATTCGAGAAGTGCAATGTTTTCAATTGTTCTCTAGATATCAACTCAGTCTTCTATTCAGCGCAACAGACACCAATAACTTCTACTCTGGTCTAGGTATTCATTATCTTTCTCATCATTGGATGTTTGATGCGAATCGATACTCTCGAAGTCCATCAAAATCTTCTAATCTCCAAACTCAAATCTCATTGCCTTTCGCCTCATTCCTCTCCTAATTCCATGTTTTTATCAACTTCACGTATCCTATCATTTTCTTTTTCCTCTTCACTGATCTCTTTTCATTTTTCTTCTTCTTCTTTTGAGCTTTCAGTTGCCATAGAGTACAACATGTGACAACTCCTTTTTTCCTATTTTCTCTTCCTTTTCTTCCTCCTCTAAGAGTGTGATGAGATTAGAAAATGTCTCTGATATCGGTCAAATATCTCATAGATTCTCACGATTTCCGGTGCTATTCTGGGATGAAATTTCCTGAATTTCTTTCCGTTATTTTCTGATTTCTAAATCGGACATGTGACAGAACTCGGGTAAATAGACGTTTCGTCAGAGCTACAAATTTGAGATTTAAGAGAATAGACATTGAAAATAAAAGATACAAAAATGACTTATTTTGATAGAATACATTTGTTTTGTTTTCGAATTTGAAGGTAGAGTAGACTCAGAATGAATGATTTCGGGAATTTGTCACTTCTAAATTCCCCTTTTGTAGGAGAATATCGTGTTTTTGTCTACTAAACGTTCCTGAATTCTCGAAAAACTTAAACTAATGGTAAGCGAAAGTTCTGCCCAAAAAGTATATAGTTTGCACCCATCAATTATTTTCAGAAACTCTTTTTGATTTCCAGTAAAACATATTCTGTATTGATGTTTTCTATTCACACCTACTCTCTGAAATATGGCACTTTCAGTCTGGACATGTGGGAGGAGAATGATCAGAGTTATGGACTCCGGTATTCTTCCCGAATCTTCCATATCTCACACCCCTCGATTGAATTCTCATCTCTCCACTCTTATCTTCTCAAATGGAAACTCTCTTTGAGCAGGAAAAAACATTCGTTTCTTTTTCGAATATATCGGATTATCTTCTCGTTTCTCTGAGCTTCTCCAATCCTTCTATTCCCTCCATCCGTGTGCTTTTTCTATAATAATATCAATTTTGAGGGCTTTCAGTGTCGTGATGCACTCGGATGGATAATCCCTTTCCTGTCGGATCTCATGTGTGGCTCATTTTCTCATTTTATGTTTTTTTTCGCATTTGATTTCCGATCTCTCATAAATTACAGAAACAAGAAAAATTTACTAATCTTAAAAATGAGGAGCATTTCCAGAAGCAATCTCAAAACCTGGTTGCTTCTCTTTTCTTTCTCTTTCTACTTCTTTTGTTTTCCTATTTCCAAGTAAAATGTTTCCAAAATTATTCGTGAATAATTTCACTCCCACACCCTAATCAGAAAACATAAATTTCCTCAAAAATGTCATTTGAATTTCAAATTTTCTCTCAAAAAAGGGGAAAAAGAATGATAATATTCGATCAAAAATCGAACGAAAATGGCTTCATTCGGAAAGTGAATATGCCTCCATCAAACGGGGCGCATTCACAGTTCGTTCCTCTTTTCTTTCTCTTCTTTTTCCCATTTTTATTTGCAGTTTTCGAATTCAATGTGGGAAATTTATGACTTTTGACACTTTTCTTTTATTGATTGTTTCCTTTTGTGTTGGAAAAAGGAAGTGCGTGTTTTGTTTCGACGGTTTCTAGACTTCCTCTCTGATTCTCTTGGATAAATTTTTCAGTAACGGATTGGATTAAGTTTTGGGACGTATCGAAATAGAGATGGAAAGTTATGATTTTTCAGTGGGTCAATTCAATAATTTTTCTTGTATCAGGAAATGATCCGAGTTCATTTCTTAAGTTCTATCTTCACAAAAACTTCAGATTTGTAAAGAGTACGCATTACTTCAGAACTTTTCTAGAGAATCCATTTCTGGGATTAAAGGAAGACTTGGTGATGGCTCGACAAAGTTTTGTGAACTTTAGATGGTTTTATTAGCTTGCTAGGCTCCCAACAAAAAAGGATTTTTGAAAAATATACTCGAATAAGTTCAACCGGCTACACAACGTTAAGAACTCAAAATAACAAATTCTTGATAACATCTTGTCGAAACTTCAGTTCCACTGATGCAAGAATTGAATAGATTCGTCTTTCAAATGTCATCTAAATCCTAGAAATATACCCTAGTTCTCAGTATAATCAATTTCAATTCAAAGAACCAGTGTAATCATTTTTGGCCTTTTCTTCTCATCTTTTTCTCTTTTTTTTCACTTTTTGCTCACCTTTAATCCTTCCATTTCAAATCTTCTTTAGTCTATTCCAATTACGCATTTCCGATCCCTTCTCTCTTGATGAAATAACCGGAAGTTTTGGTCTCTTTTCTGACCAATCACTATTATTTGATCTATCTCTTTTATTCAATTTCTTTCTGGAACCCTCCAGTATCAAACTCAATTTCAGTTTTCATTTGATCTCTTGTTTTTAAGACTCTTCAGAAATGGAGACATCTACTTGGGATGCTTTGAATAATTCAATCAAAGAACTGAGTGCTGAAGAGCAACAAGCTATCAGAAATGTTCTCGAAAAGGATTTGGAATTTCAACAATCGGAACAGAATCGTATTCGGTTAGTCATCTATTTAAGTCCATTCAGTGAAACAATTCAAAACATTTTTTATTTAAAGATTTCCTTACAAAGAGTAAACTTTTTAAAACCAAACTACATTCTTCAGATCCTTATCAACATGCGTGGCTATCAAGAAAACAAGTCTCCAAGAAAAGAGACGTGCTAGCTCTGTTGCTGGATCAGAATCATCTGAAAGTGGACTTTCTTCTCCTGGAAATATTTCTCATGGGTAATTTTTTCAGTTTCTGTTGATTCGAAACAATTGTTTTTGTCATTCCAGTCGTACTTCACCTCTTCCTAAATGGAATAATCGAGTCTGTTCTATCTGTCAGTGTACACTGGGATACATTCTAAATAGTGGAACGAAATGTAAAAAGTGTTCTACGGTAAGTTTTTAACATATGGTACTGTAAAAAGTATGCATTATTCCAGCCTCTCTGCGACAAGTGTGCCCATTCAGTGTCCAGTGGAACATCTCAGAATCCACAAAAATACAGTCTTTGCACTGTTTGTTATAGTGAGCGGTGAGTCAGATGTAAAATGAAACTTCGAAATTTATATTATTTCAGAGAGCTCTCGGCAGCAAAGAACGAATGGGTTCAAGGATCAGATGAAGCAGAAAAAACATCTGAAAAACTTCTGAACGCAATGAAAATTTCAGAAAAAAGAAATTCAGTTCAGATTCCAGCAACACCGCCAGCTATCAACAAAGGTTTGGACGTTCCAATAGCAAGGAAACATATTTAAATTTCAGGAAAAGCTCCATATAAAAGAAATCTCACACTTCCTGCAATTCAAACCAACTACTTGAGTGTTCCTGATGAAGCACCAGGGGTCGTCCAGTCAGCTGGCGGCAATTCGAATTTCTCTCCCAAATTCTGGGGAGGATCTCCTTCTCCGAGAAGTCCAAGATCATTCTCGTCAGCTAATTCTTGTGAGTTTTTTGAGAGAAAGTATATTTTTTGTAGATTTTGGGATGTTGTTTCAGATTTCTTTTTTCAACTAATGTATTTTCAGCTAACATGTCTATCAACTCTCCAGCTCCAAATGATTCTCTCCGTGCCCTCCATCCAAGGTTTGTTAACACACACACACTTCTATTTCAAAATGTTATTTCTTATTTATTTTTAGAGAACCAATCGGAAGTCCAGCTCCTCGTCCAATGTCAAGTACTCCGTTAACTGGAGTTCCAGAAGATTCAGTGAGTCATAAAAGATTAAATATAAACATTTATTTATTTGGTTAAAGATTATATTTATTTATTTTCATTGAAAGAAGTGTCAAAGTATATTCTGAAACTGTGAAATTTCCTTGAGACCACTCCCTAATCAAAACTTTCTTTCTTTCAGACCATTCAAATTCCAACTGTTGAACGTCGTCGAAGTGCATTCGAAGGAACCAGAAGGTCAGGAAAACTTCGCCGTCAAAGTGAAGCAACTGTCCCCACTTTTCAGTTGAGCATGTGCTAGAATTCTCATTCCTTCCCCCATTTATTTATTTGGTCTCTCCCTTTTGTCTGTGTCTCATTTCTGATATTTTTCTCCCCTCTGTTTCTCTCTAATCAGGATCATACCGTAATCTCTTACAGTCCGTTACAGTACTCCCTTTGTCTCTAAATATTGATCTCGATCACTATGAATCAATCAATGAAGTCTCCTTTTTCATTTATTTTCTCTTTGGGGAATCCGGATCATTTTTTGGTTTTCGGTAATGGCTTCTGGACGTTTCAATCGGTTTTAAAGATTATAGAGATCCACGAAAATTTGTCGAAGCAGTTCTTCATTACGACCGTAATCGATCTTTTTTGGCTGTTCATGTTTTGCTGATCAGATCAGAAAAAGAAAAAGGAAAGCGTCCAGAATTCGAGGAATATTTGCATTTGGAGGTTGAAACTCAGAACTGAAAACTGTCATCATCAAAAACCTATTCCAGATGGAGTTCCGTCGTAAATGTAGCAAATCCGCAATGCGTCACAAATCTCAAAAACGTAAAACTGTTGCAAATCAAGACGTTGAGAAAATGAATGAGATATTCAAAGTGAGAAGTTTGCAGCTGTGAATCCCTATTGAAACCTGTTATAATTTCAGTTTCCACGTGTCTCTGAAACTGCATTAATGGATGGAAGTCTCAAAATTTCTTGCATTGTTTCTTTCAAAAACGGAAATCAAAGATGCTTCGAGGTAGGAATTCGGTTTTGGAAATCTAGAAAAATCAGTGTAATGTTTAATTTCAGGGTTCAATATATGTGAAAGAGTTGTGTGGATTGAGAAATGGAACCAAAGTTTTCAAGTTTATTGAGTTAGCCAATATCAGGTTATGTGAGTGGAATATACAAATCGATTCAGATGATCGGTATTATTTTCAGATAGCATTGACGAGGAAGATGAAATTCCAGAATACGATTGGATTATTTCGGTGTAGTTTTGAGAAAAATGGGCTGTTTACTGTTTCGATATTAGATAATTGATATTACACCCGGTGAAAGATTTTGTAAAATAATATTCTTATTATTTATATTCCGAACGAACCCTATAAATGAAATAAATACATTTACGAAACGGAACAATAGAAATACAGAGAAATCTTCAAAGTAAAGATTTCGATACTGTAGAATACTAGAAAAAAAGTATTCAAAAACATCAAAATATCTGTCTGTGTGTCTGTCTATCTCTTCAAAACTTACAAACTCTCTGCCTCTCGAATCCATTATTACACCAACTAGTTCTTCAGAATAACGAGCGGATCAAGTGGTGGTCAGTTCACCTTTCCCCCCTTTTCATTCCGTTTTCCCTCATCATAATACTTCTGTTGAGTTGTTGTCAAAGGAACTAGATTTCACATAGAAAAGAGAGACACAGGTGTAGAAAGAAGACTACATGCAGAGAGTTCATTTGAGGTATTGAGACACAGAGACTCAGAGAAGGGCTACTTTCTCTAACTTCTTCGGACCCAATTCTTACCTTTTCTGACTCGACGAAACACATTTTATTTATTAACATATTCATTCTGTCCCTCCCGTTTTTCCATTTTACATCATTTCCATATTTGTTCAGGCCGCCTTTTCGATTCATGAGAAGAGAAAAAGAGAGAAAGAACCTACGTTTGATATACCTTTTACCCTTTTTCCCGTTTTCAATTTCAATGTTTTATTACTTTTTTTCTATTTGTACAAGCTAGATGTTCCACTGTTTTTGACAGATGACTGGAAATAGAATCATGAATTTGGAACTACAGTAAGGGGGGATTAGCATCTCAAGAGTTTGAATCTTTGCTACTACTGCAGTCACGAATAACATGAGAACATAATCTCGTCTTTGCTTGATAGTTGCATTCAAATTTCGAGAAAATTCTTTTTTATTCATTTTGCCCGGGCGTGTTTCTTGTTTCAGCTGAAAATGACTCATTACTTTTTTCTTTCATTCTCTTCAATATTCAATATTCAGTGTTTCCTTTCATTTTTTTCGTGGTATTTAGTATCAATTCTATGAAGCTAAAAAAGGCTTTTGAAAGAACCTGAAAACTTTTTCAAAAAACTGCAAAATAGCCGCCAATGAAAGTAGCAAGTACTGGCAATTTCCAACGTTTTCTTCAGTGTTCTTCTTTTTTCGACCTCTTTTATATTTCTTTGTTTGACTCCCTTTAGTTACCCCTAGTTACCAAAAGTAGTGAAGGACTAGGAATGAAAAAAGGAATTCAGGTCTTTGTGTTTTTTTTTCTTACGACTTCTTCCCTTTTCGATTTTTTAGAATTTCTCTTTTTCTTCCTCAATAATAGTTCGGAGTGTATTCTTCTCAAAACTTTCAAATTTGAAGATGATATAAGGAAAATGAATCGAAAGTTGTAATTTTATTATGAGGAGATATCATTGGATCCAAACAAAAAAAGCAACAGCTAATGGGGTTATTCAGGTCATGTAAAAAATGTATTTTAATACATTTTTTCCTTATTCACGACCGACGAGAAACTATTTTTCACAAATCTCAAATTAGCGTTGGTCTAACAACGTTTTTCCACTTTTTTGTATTTTTCGACATGCGCATGTAGAAAAACTGTCAAAAAATGGGAGAGAAATGTAAAAAAATGGAAAAAAAAGTGTAAAAAAACACATTTTTTAACGCTCGTGAATAAGGTAAAATATGTATTAAAATACATTTTTACATGACCTGAATAACCCCATAAGAAACGAGTGAGATGAGTGGAAACAAGTCATGTTCTACAAGTTACTGTACCTTGCCTCTATCTAATTCTCTATTTCTCTTCATCTCTCAAGTTATTTCTCTATTCTGAGCCATCATCTAGTTTTGCTCTTCTTCTATTTCTTCTTCCGATCTCCTAAACCAACTCAACTTGGCCTAAGTCAATAAAAATACACACATCTTTTTCTTTTTCCGCGCATACCATTCCTTCACTTTTCTTCTTCGAGCTCTTCCTCTCTGACTGTCTGCGTCTCTCACTCTCGTGCTCTTTCGGTAGCTTGTTTCATTTTTTTCTCACTTTTTCTGTCACCTGTCTTATGACAGTTAAAATAACTTTTTGAAATTGCCGACGTTTCATTTGTTTACTGTTCACAGTCTATTTGACAGGGGTTATTCGAGGTTTAACCCAGTTCCAGCTCTCATTTTTGTGTTCACTTTCTGTAGTTATCTGAGGAATTTTCATAGAAATAATCTATGAATTTCTGATTCAAAAAGTATTTTTATTATAGAATCTGCAAGTTTTAGGCAATAAAACCCTCTGACAACTGTAAAATGAAAAATAATGTTACAATGGAATGTTTACCTTCAAAAAATGAGTCAGACTCAAAAAGTAAACCGATAACCTCTCGAGACCACCCTCTTTTCTGTTGCAGTTTGGAAACATTTTTTGAAGTACATGTCATCATTTTATTGGGGCTTCACCCGATTCAAAAAATCCTTATTACACTTTTTTCCGCAGAAGGAATGCATAGCAACCGATTCTTCATTCTCTCTTTCCCAATTTCTTTTTTTTTTCCAAAATGATGTTCATTCCATTTTTGATTCAATTCTGTGAGTGACAAGCCACCTTGTAATTCCAAATGACCTTCTTCTTCTTCTACCTTTTCCTTCTTTTTCCTTTTTCTTCCTGTCCTTTCCCATTCATTTTCCTAATAAGAAGAGTCCTTAGTCTCTATCCTCTTTTCGATGAATCAATTCCATTTCTTCCAATTTATTTTCCACTTGTCGACTAGTCATTTGCGCCAAAAAGAGGAAGACAAGAAACCACCTTCCGAATGGTTTCCATAGTTGGATCTCATATTCAAAATCTGAGTTACTGGAAATTCTTTTCTCACTTCCAGTATCCTTGTTCTAATTTGATTTGATCTTTTAACGTTGCAAGTAATTTTTCAAGGTCTTGATCGAAGATCTTGTTCTTGAAATAAAAAACAACTTGGATTCTGGAATCATAAATTTCTAAGAAGGGGGTTTTTCTCTGCAAAATGAGTTATTTTTAGTCGGGAGAAGTTGCTGGTTTTGAGAAACTTGTAGATGGTAGACCACGTGGTCTTTCATTTTTCAGGTGGGAGGGATCTTTTTCCTGGTATAGAAGACAAAACGACAAAGAATGTCTGTGACAAATTCCACATAGAATCATTTTGTGATTCCTCTAACTTCGGTTAAAACTTTAAAAATCTTGAGTCAAATAGTGTCCCAGAGATTGTAGATTTTGCAAGTGAATTAACCCAGATACCTATAATATGTTAGAAGCTTAACAATATCATTAATGTACTATATGTTTCTCTGTAATTACAGTACTCTCTTCCTCTTTTTATCTGCTTCAGAATTTGCTGTCATGAGGCGAAAAAGCGGAAACAAACTAGTTCTCTTTTCCATTTTTTCTCTTCATAATACACTTCTCATCTTCCTCTTTTTCCTCTTCTCATCATTATTTTGCTTCTTCTTTTCGATTGTTTGGTTCAACTGTATTCATACAATTTTCAGTAGATCTGTGAAATTCAAAAGTTAAAAGCTGATCGGCCATGTCCGTATCTCTTAATTTTCGACTAGAAAATGTTTCAAATTTTCAAGAGATGATTTCATTCTGTACAAAAAAAAATCCTACACCTGCGAATCCTCGATCTACCCAGTATTTTTCTAAAAAAGGAATCTAAAAAAGGAGTTCTTGGAAAAACAAAAAGAGAAAAGAGTGGATGATGAGAACCTTTTTAGTAGTAAAACGGGAAAAAGTGACGAGAAGTAAAGGAAGAGAAAGGCACTTAGCAGAACGGAGGAATGGAGAAAACGGAAATTTCTTTGGGTTTTACTCTACTTTGTTCTTATATACAGAATCTGTGTGTTTTGGGTCTTTTTTGGATGAAAACTTGTTTGGATGTACTCCTTGAATATCAGAATGTTCAATGTTTTAGCGTTACTGTTCTATAAATCTTTTTAGCTTTTTATCTGAATTTTAAAAGTTAACGACAGTTTTCCGACATATCCAACATATCCAACAAATCACTTCTTACAAAGAAAATAGTTCATCTCAGTTTTAGTCATTATACCATTCCCATTCTACCAATCCAGTACTTTTTTCTATTATCCATTCGATTCACTTCCTCAATTTCTTATCTTCTTTTTTATATCTCTTTCGCTTTCTCTTTGTCTCTAAATCCTCTCTCTCTCCCATCCACTATTTCCTTTTCTTGACCTCATTCAGCAGACCGTAACTAAGTAATTCTTGCGGTAGCAGAAACTTCTCTTCCTTTCTTTCTCTGTCTGCGTCTAGAATATTTTTTTACCTTCTTGAAATGGTATATTTTTGTTTCAGAATACTACACT
Source organism: Caenorhabditis latens (assembly GCA_002259235.3). Classification (NCBI taxonomy): domain Eukaryota; kingdom Metazoa; phylum Nematoda; class Chromadorea; order Rhabditida; family Rhabditidae; genus Caenorhabditis; species Caenorhabditis latens. Next base: position 9,608,340 of record CM056092.1, on the reverse strand, counting down.
CTATGTTTCTGAACAAAAGTCTAACTATTGTTGCTAAGGAGACTTGTTCTTAAAGTTAAGAACTCATGTTTTCTGTTTCAGACTGCTCTACAGTTTTTGTCTTCTATGTGATTATCGAACACCCTTTGAACTTGAATTTTCTATTTTTCGTTATCTAGAATGACTGAAAAAGTGAGAATAGTCGTGTGTCAAAACGTTCTTCTCTACTCCTTTCGATTCGATAATTCACCTTTTAATCCTTCCATGATCCATTCCCTTTTATGACGTGTCACTAAGTTTTCACCACTTGAGATGGTCTCAGAAATCTCCCGAGAGAAAGAATATCCAAATCAGGGAGATGCAGAGAAAACGTATTGGTCAAACAAATCGGCTCGATGAAAAAAGTAGACGAATGTGAAAAAAAAAAAACGAGAAAAAGCATGTGAGTGTCTGTCTGTGAATACAAAAAGAGAGTTGGAGAGATATAGACATCTAGATCCTGATGACATGTTGACTTTCAGATTATTTCTTTTTTATTTTTACTCTTCTTACGTCCCGAGTTACACTTTTAGATATCGTTCGTTAGATTGAGAAAATAAGTGAGCTTTTGATTTTCGATTTTTGGAAGAAATTGAAAGAAGTAAAGAAAAAAAAAGCAGATTTTCTTTAAATTTTAGATGAAATGTCTCCAAACTTGACGTGTGTCAAAAAGTCCATTTGAAAGTTTAAATTTTAGAGTTTTTTGGGTTTTATTCTGATATTGCGTTTTACCGAAAATCAAAATTTCCTAGTCAGATATTTTGAAAAAGTTTTAAAGTTGTGTCAGTGCTCAATGGCACGGAAAGCGTGGGTATTGCTGTATTGGGAAAATTTAGAGACTAAAGAGAAATATGTGTTTTTTAATGTGTCTCTGAATTATTGTTCATAGAGTTAGAATATCACTTTTTGATCCACCTTGACCTTAATTTTCACATTCGATACTTCCTTTGTTTCTGCCTCTTTTTTTTGATTTGAAAAAGGTATAAGGATTTGAAATGTCATTGAAACGAAAAAGGAAAATAGGTTTTTGGAGGAATGTGGTGGAAGAAAAAAGATTGGAATCTTTTTGATTTATCTAGTTTTTTCTTTCTTTCTCATTTCCAACCCCTTACTAGAGAAGGAGAAATTGAATTGAGAGGGGACGGAAAGGAAGGTTGATGAGTCAATTGTGAATTTAGTTTTCAATCGACAGCCTACCTAATTTTCAAAGTTTTTTATCTAATTTGATTATCTTTCGTTTAATTGTATTTAATCGTTACACTAAACTCCTTCTTGAATTTTTCAGAATTTTATCTCTTGTGTAACTGAAAACCGATACCGTTTTTCCAGGAATTTTTCTTCTTTCTATGACAAATTTCCATTCCAAACCCACTCCCTCCACTTCCAAAAACCTCCCCAATCATTCCTTTTCGACCAAAAACTGATAACGGAATACTACGTGTCCCGACATAAAATATCACTCAAACAACCCAAAATTCCGATGAAAATTAACATTTTCTCTTTCTATTTTCTCTGCTGTCTCTCTATTTTCCACACTCTCTATTCCACACCATACTGTTCTCTTCTTCTTTTTTCGATTTCATTCAATTTCGAATCGAATTTCACTTTTCGTCGAATTATGAACATCATCGTCATCATCTTGTCACTTGCCTAAATGAACCTGTTTTCGTGTCTGACTCTGTTCGTCTCTCTAATTCCCATACTCTCTCGTCGATTCATCGTTTTTTACATGGTGGTCATGTCAAACATTCATCATACAAACAGCTTGTATGATTTGATTTGTGTTGAAAATATTTTCATAACGCTTCGTAAAATTTTGACCTTGTTTCATTTTCTATTCACCGTTTCAAATTTAATCGTATAGTTGTTAGAAGTGGGGTTTTTAAAGGAAAAATGAACGAACAGGGGTACGGTAGAACTAGAATTTTCAGTTTCCAAAAAATTGACATTTTGTTTTAAAAAATCTCTGTAAGTCTTCCGAAGACGTTATTTTCCTTATCTCCTTGTTATTTCTTTTTCTGCAAAGTATTTCACTTCCAGACAAATCTTTAATAACATAGATCATCTCTATTATTTAAATCCTTAATGCTCACAGACCACCAAAAATAAAACGAACACTTCGATCATTAACATTTCATATTCTTCTCTAAACTTTTCCACAAATCAGAAACCTCCAAAAAAGGATAACATCCTCGCATCTTTTGGACTTTTTTAAAATGAAAAGAAGCCTTCTATTTGTCCTTATCTCTTACTCTCTAGACACTTTCTGATCATCCCCATGTCTGTTTGACCTATTTCTGTATGTTTCGTAACAATTCACTGTCATCTAGATGTTAAAATATCGAAACTTTTTATCATCAGATCTCTAACTTTCCACTAGGTTTCAATAGAAATAACTCAACACATATTTTCTGTGTTTTGTCTTCCCTAAATGATATTTTGAGCTGTAGCTAAGTGACGAGTACTATAGTTCCCTTGAATGATACTTATCCTGACATGTAATGGACTTTTTTTGAACGTTTGAGATGATTCTTGAACGGTTTTCTACAACTTTTATTTGGCAAATACCATATAAAACTCCTCGAGTCTAGTTTAATTTTCTACAAGTTTTTGATTCAATGATTTTCTAATCAAATGTCTTTTTCATAGTTCACAATCGCTCAAAGTGATGATTACAGTTCAGTTCTACAGTACTATCCCCTGAACGGTCGAGATTAAATTTTCCATGAAATTTCCGACTGTGATTTTCATCAATTTGGCTCTTGAGCCTACACACTTGTCCTTTTCTTCTTCTATTTCTCTATGTTCATTTCCTTGTTTTCTTCTTATTATTTCCCTCTCTGTACACCGTTTTGCCTTCTTTTCGGAAACATACAAATCGTCTCTTCTCCATGTTTTTGTGCTGTTTCGGAGGGGAGCTTTCCTTTCGTCACCAACTGACAAACAGAGCTCTTTTCTCTCTCTTTTTCTCTCCAACCCGTTCATGTATTCTGCCGAAAAGTTCTCTCCGTATGCGAGAGAATGACAGAACACTGACCAAATCCGGTAGCCAAGGAAGCAAAGAGAGAAAACAGTCAAACAAAGAGAACGGTTTCGTTCTAAACGGTGAGGAGAGAGAGTGGAAAAGCTTATCAGTTTCTCTAGTTACTCTCCTAATTTTCCATCATATTTCCACCTGGTCATTTCAATTTCCTAAATAGCCATTCTCTCTTTCTCTCTTTTTAATTTTATAAATTTCTCATTTGCAATTCTTGATGATTGCAGATGGTTTGTTCTTGTTCAAGTCAACCGAGAAAATTGATGACAAAAAGGATTTTCTTATCACTTTTATTTTCATGTTTCTTTCCTTTCTTCATCAACCCGCTTTTTATTTTCTTTTCCTGCCCATCTTGACCATCGTCACAGTTATTCTACGCTTGAGGCGGTACTCGACTGACTATATTTCTAGGCTGAGCCAGGTTAATATCTGGTAACTGATATTATACCAAACTGTGTTTCGAGTTCTGTTTTTTATGAGTTTTCCGATACATTTTTCGGAATATCTATCTATTCTCATACTAGTTTTTGAAATTGAAACGTTCCAAACATTTTTTCTGGTTTCTGAATTTGTGAGTCTCTATTTCAAACACTAGGCCAATGAATTTTAGCTCTCTGAAATGAAATATCCTTCCTCGCCAGTACTTCAAAATAATAAAACATTCATCCTAATTCTTGACCCCTCTGAAAAAAGAAAGTGTTCAAAATAGTCTCATTCTATTCTTTCTTTATCCCTTGGGTATCTAATATCATCCATCCTTTTCTCCTGACTCCTCATTCTTCTTATATCCCAGTCAGTCAATCATTTCCTTCCTTCTCCAAAACATATTACACATTTCTGTTGCTTTTCTCTCTCTTCTGGAGCAACTTGTCTGGAGATATTATCACTTCATCTCATATTTCATATCAATAATAATAATGAGCATGAAGTGATTTCGATCGGGAATTTTGGATTCTGATTTCCATGTTTTTTACTCTAATTCCGAATCCCTCTGTCTATTTTTATCCAAATTGTACCCTTCTGATTCTATTTTTCCGATATGAGTAGAGTCATAAATTGTTATGAAAAAAGGCGTAACAGATATCTAGAAGCATTATTTTATGCCTCTTTATTCTATCTTCTGTCGTCACTTTTTTCTCTTCATATCTTTTTTTTTGCTTTTTTTTCTTTTTGCCGAAAATTTATTGTACTGGTTTTTGTGTTTAGAAAGAGGACAAGTGTTATGTTACGATACGGAAAGAAAATGAAGAAGAGGAAGCACTTGATATGATTTCTGATGACTTCTTCTTTGTTTTAGTTTTGTGATATTTAGAAGGTTTGGAAATGATTCAGACTAGGTTATCAGTTGTATAACTTTTCGGATATTCTGAATGTACTCCGTTCATTTATGTAGAGTGTTCTAGTTGAACCGTAGATCTTAAACTTGAAAATTCTCAATATTTAGAAGTACTACCCAATTGATCTTTTGCATGGTATTTTGATGAGGCTTTTTTGACTTACACGGATATGACAATACTGTTTTTCAAAAATCTTCATAGTTATCTCATTAATAATCAAACAGAATTCCAGAAACACTAACTTTTTCTTTGTTTTTCAATCTGCGTCTCAAATCCATTAGCTATCTCTCACAGCTGATCCAATTCCATCAAATACACTCATTTTCTCTCATTTTCCTCTTTTCTTTTTTCCTCCTGTTCCTTCTTTTCTTCTTCTTCCATTCCCACATGTCTTTTTGATTTTTACTCTTCATTATCTTTTTTGAGCATTCTTGACGTCTTCTTTTGTTATAATTTCATAACTCATGTGATTTTATTTCAGTTAGATGTGTCAGAATGTCAGATGACGTCAATAACTCAGCAACTTCTTCAAATGTTCACTTCGATGACACTCCTTTCGAAGACGTTTTTGACATAGAAACCGAACTTGGAAGGTGAGAACTTTCGAGATTTAAAGAATTTTTAAAAACTATCATTCACAAAGTTTCTGTAGAGAATCGCTTTCAAATTCCATGGAAACTGCATAAATCGAATTAATTTAATTGTCGAGATTTGTTTTCAAAGTTCTGATCACTTTTAGATCCATTTTTTCCACAAGATTCTCTTTCTTAACTACTTAACGACTGCCCCTTTCTTCCTCTTTTTCTATCTCGAACAACATTCTTGCGGTCTTTTTCTCTTTCTCTAAACAATACATTTCTTGAGGAAGACGGGAAAATGTTGTAAAGAAGAATCAGAAAATGTAAAAAAGAAGAAGAACATTGTCTACTTGAAGAAAAGAAATGTGAACTTATTTCCGCTGTTTTATTGCAACTAATTTTTGTTGCAAACATGGTTTAGAGAACATCCGGAATCGCATAGGAGAGGTCGAAAGGGATCAAAAACTGTAGATTAATTTGAAAATGTTAGCTTATTAGATTTCGTTTAACAAATGAACAAATAGAGTCTCAGGAACATTAAAAAACAGTTAAGATTCAAAACACATTCCATTTTAAACAGTGATTTTCAGTGGTCAATTCGCAGTGGTCCGTCGGGTGAAAGATCGTAAAACCGGTGAACGATATGCAGCAAAATTTATCAAAAAGAGGAGATATGCGACTTCTCGAAGAGGAGTCACAAGGCAGAATATTGAAAGAGAAGTACGAGTTCTTCAGAAGATAAGAGGACATTCAAATGTTGTTGAATTACATGCAGTTTATGAAACAGCAAGCGATGTCATTATAGTTCTGGAATTGTAAGTTTTTCAAATTTCATTTTCAGACAATTTCTGTAGTATTATTGAAGATTTGATTTCGTCAAGCAGAGTTTTGAGAGTCGGTAGTACACAAAAAAATTTAACAGAAGCGCATATTCTATGTGATTTCAGAAAACTACTTACCCTCAATCATCTCACTTTCATTATTCCAGAGTATCCGGTGGTGAACTATTCGATCACGTATGTGCAAAAGAATGTCTTGATGAAGTGGAAGCAGCTGCATTTATCAAACAGATTCTACTGGCAGTACGACATCTTCACTCTCTTCATGTTGTCCATTTGGATATAAAACCAGAGAATGTCATGTTGAAACAGAGAGGAGAGTCACATATTAAGATCATTGACTTCGGGTTATCAAGAGAAATCGAACCAGGAGCAACTGTGAAAGATATGGTTGGAACTCCTGAATTCGTTGCTCCAGAAGTCGTCAATTATGAACCATTGTCACCTGCAACTGATATGTGGGCTGTTGGAGTTGTCACCTATATTTTGTATGTTTTAGAATTAAAAAGGAAATATTTGTGTAAATGAAATATATTTCAGGTTATCGGGTGGCTCTCCATTCCTTGGGGACAATCGGGACGAGACCTTTTCCAATATCACTCGAGTACGGTATCATTTCTCCGATCGATACTTTAAGAACACGTCAAAACATGCAAAAGATTTCATTTCTCGGCTTTTCGTAAGAGATGTAGATCAACGAGCTACAGTTGAAGAATGTCTTCAACATCCATGGATTCGTGGACCAGAAGGAAACGCAATTGATATCAGAAAAGCATCCTGTATCACAATATCTCATATACAATCCTTTAAAACAAGACAAAGATGGAAACGATGTGTTGAATTAGTTATGGTTCTTCTGAAGGCGTCAAAAACTTCCAGGAGGATTGGTGATGGGCGGTTTGATCCAGAAGATCTCGTGGCTAGTTGCACATTGATTTGTGCAGAAGAAGGCAATCTTCGAGCCCTTCACAAACTCTCAGCTCTTCATAAACTCCTTCCAAATGCTGTGAGAAGATCTAAATCAAATGCGAATTCTTCATCTGAACCAATCGGAACAACAGCAATGCATTGTGCAGCTAAATACGGTCATGCTGAAGTATTCAACTATCTTCACATGAAAGGAGGAAACATATGTGCAAGAGACGATAATTGGGATACTCCACTCCACGTGGCATGCCGATTCGCTCAGCATACTGTAGCTGGATACGTGGCAAATGAGAAAGTAGACGTGGATTCAACAAATAAAAAAGGAGAAACTGCATTGCATTGTGCAGTGGAATCCGCTGACACAAGAGTTGTTCGACTGTTATTATCATTGAGACCAAGGCTTGACTTACCCAATTCTGTAAGTACAGTGCACCACATAAATATAGGTTCACCCCCCAAAATGACCGAAAACTGAAAAAATAAAATTTTTCAAAAAGATGTATACGGCAATAATAAGGAAGTAGGAAGTCTATTTCGATGACAAAAGTTAAAATTGTAGAAGTTTTCAAGTATTGAGAAATTTTGAAAAATTTCAATTTTTGCCATTTTCCATTCCACAAAATGATAGGTTCACTTGATGAAAATTTCAAAATTTTCATAAAAGGACACAAAAAACTAGGATTTTTATAATTGAACCGATCGAATAACACGTCTTTAGTGAACTTTTACGAATGTTTCACTGTTGTCTGTTGGGGGCACCTCGCAGCGTGTAGAATAACGTTGGTGACTAGCGATATTCCAAAAATCACCCACCGCGGTGAAATTTTTTGGGAAAAACATCTGATTTGTCAGGAATGTGATGTGAAACACTTTTTCAGAGCATTTAAAGTTATTCGGAGTCATTTAAGACTTCCGAAATTCATGGAATTCAGCAATTCTTCAACTTGAAGTTCGCATTGGTAGAATCATCCGAGGTGTATCTGACCTCACAATGGTATGGGCTCAATTTCTGTGACTTTCCCAACAAAATTAATTGTCACAAGCATTAAACACGTTATTTACATTTAATTTTCATGTATCATGATGAGAGAGGACCATTAAATCTTAAAACAAACCTAATTTCATTCTTTGGATATCAGTGATTTATTCAGTAACTGTGTAAAACAGCAATGACATATGCAAACATGATACTTTCATGTTTGAATCATGCATAATACGTTGTCAGTGCAAAATGTGACACTTGTACACTTCTCAACCACCACAACCCCCCAGAAACAGATCAGTCAATAAGAGGTTGAATTCTCCAGAAAATTAACTTGTTCATTTTAGGAATTCGACGGTAATCGGCGTTACCATCAGTTTCAAAAGAATGTAAATAACGTGTTTGATGCTTGTGACAAATAATTTTGTTGGGAAAGTCACAGAAATTGAGCCCATACCATTGTGAGGTCAGATACACCTCGGATGATTCTACCAATGCGAACTTCAAGTTGAAGAATTGCTGAATTCCATGAATTTCGGAAATCTTAAATGACTCCGAATAACTTTAAATGCTCTGAAAAAGTGTTTCACATCACATTCCTGACAAATCAGATGTTTTTCCCAAAAAATTTCACCGCGGTGGGTGATTTTTGGAATATCGCTAGTCACCAACGTTATTCTACACGCTGCGAGGTGCCCCCAACAGACAACAGTGAAACATTCGTAAAAGTTCACTAAAGACGTGTTATTCGATCGGTTCAATTATAAAAATCCTAGTTTTTTGTGTCCTTTTATGAAAATTTTGAAATTTTCATCAAGTGAACCTATCATTTTGTGGAATGGAAAATGGCAAAAATTGAAATTTTTCAAAATTTCTCAATACTTGAAAACTTCTACAATTTTAACTTTTGTCATCGAAATAGACTTCCTACTTCCCTATTATTGCTGTATACATCATTTTTGAAAAACTTAATTTTTTCAGTTTTCGGTCATTTTGGGGGGTGAACCTATATTTATGTGGTGCACTGTAGAATTCAAGGTATTATGGAGAGAAATAATCAGTATGTTCAGGTTGGAGATACAGTACTCCATTTGGCTGCTGACAGTATCAACCCCCGTATTGTGCCGCTTCTTGTCTGTCTCTCTCCACCTCTTCACCTCCGAAATATTGTGAGTCATTCTTCGTTTTTTCGTCTGTTCAGATGAAGTAGAGTGTCATTTGAAAGTGAAAGTGTATCGGGACACGATTATAATTGGATGGGAAAAATGATTGGATACAAATGTGAATGGACAAGAGACTAGGATAATGTCTCGCTTTTACATTCCATTTTAACAGATTCTGGGGCATTCAGTTGGTGTTTGCAGGTTGTTGGTGATTTGATTATGTTTTGTATTGTACATATTCAAACGTATTCTATCTCTTATTCTTGGAAAAGTTTCGGCTGCATGTTCCCAGAAATAATTAATTACAAGTTAGAGTCAAATCTAAAATTTTATTTACCGAACCTTAGAAGTAAATGTCTCAAAAGTGTAAATCCGGATTCTGAAGTCCCTGTCTCACTCTTTTCTCAAAACCTCTGTGTATTTTCCACATATTTTATGACAGGTCCCTGTCACCCTCTACACTTGTTTTATGTTCTTCAAATGCTCTCTACTCTTTTACAAATTGAAGAAAAATGAGATGGAGGCTTCCGGGAAGATATCTTTCAAAATTGTTGACAAATTGCTTTATCTCTTTTTCTCTAACTAAGTCTCCAATAGGAAGAACTCTCTTATTCAGAAACGGACTCTTTTTGAGTGGGCTTCTCTTTCGATTTCGAAAATTTCGATGAATAAGTAATGAGAGAGAAACGAGGGTTTTTCGGTCATTCTTCATTCTTTGTATGACCAATTCGTTCTTTTCGAATTCCTGAGTTTTCTCGTTTTTCTTCCGTCGGAAGTAATATTTTTAGATGATGAAATCGGATATTACGAAGTGAAGAAAACGAAACTTCCGTTAAGTGATATCTAGACATTACGTCAAAAATGAAGTTCAGTGGATTAGAGATTAGTTATGTTCTGGTGTTGATAACTTTAGAAATTGGAAACCGGAACAAATAAAATAATGATTTTGGGAAAAAAAAATAGAGAAAGACTAATATATTCTCCCTCCATCAACTTAACGTTTACTTTGCGTTCCTCGCTTCTATCTTCTTCCAGCTCACCTTCTGTTCTTACCCTTGACATATGTCGTCGTTTTCTGGTAAAATATGTACATACATATCCGGGTTTTCCCCTTTTTCTTTTCGTTTTCCTCCCAATTTTCTTTTCTCAATCAACTCAAAAACATGCCACTTTTCTCATCAAGCTCTTTTTCCTTCGATATATTGTTTCTCGGCTCGGCGAGAGGATTAAAAATAGGGAAAACATACTATTTTCGTTTCTTTCTTCCCCACCCACCACTGTGAGTCATCTCATCCAGATATGAGAAATCTTACATAATTTCATTGAGGAAGAGAAATGGAAACATCATGATTAGTGAATAAGACTCTTGAAAATAGTTCAAATAGTGCATCTATTGTTGAATGTAGGTGTTTCGAAACATCTATTTTTCTCTGTTCAAAAAGTGTCCAATCAACTATACTAAATGTCAACTACTAGTACAACACCTCCTTCCTCGTTTCCAAAACCCTCAATTTGCTCTTTCCCAGGTGCACTTACTCTCTCTCCCACCCTCTCTATCTAGCAATTCATCGAATAGCAGAGAGAAGCACAAAAGCTGTGAAGCATGTCCCCTGACAACCCTCTCCCCTCCACTTTTGGTCAACCATAAATCTCTTTTCGTTGCAGAGTGAAAGAAGGATTCACTCTCTCATTCTGAGTCTCTCCTCTCTCTGAATTCAGAAGCTTTCGGTCGTTCGTCTCCGCCCACTATTCGTTCACTCTGACTGCCTGAGTCTCTCTTTTTGGGACAGGTGACAGGTGCATCCACATTCATAATACATATATTTCTATCTACATCTTCTTCTTCTTTTACTACTCTTCCAATACAAAACACATTATTTTTTTCTCGTTAAACTACTAACTTTTCTTTCGTCTTCCTCTTTGCTTTTAAATGTATCCATCTTCTTCCTCTTCTTCCTCCTCTTCGTACTCTTTAGAATCGCATCTTTTATGGTTCTGAGAGGAATTGACTTTTGATTGTTTCGTTGGTAGTCTTGTTTCCAATCTGAACTATATTTAATTACGTATTATCTATTGTACACCTCGGATAACTATGCAAAAACTTCAATCAGTTTCTATTCATTGACCAACGGGAATTAAATTCTCTCTCTCAAAAAAATGGAAACATTTCGTAGCTAAAAATGTTTCATTTTTTCAGTCTGAATTTCATATTTTCATATTTTTAAGCAATTCCGTTTTGAATCATATTCTTCTTGAAAGTTTTTACCATCTGGTTCTAAACTCATAACTTTTGTGAATTTTCGCCTCGATACCACATCAATTTTCGGAAAATTATTACCAACTCTATTGAAATTTCAGTCTCTCCGTTTCGTATTCTGTCATCTTCATTTCTTCCTTTATTAATTCAATTTCTTACCGTCTCTTATTAACACTCCCAAACTATAGATATTTCTAGGACTCCATCCTCTACTTATGTACCGTGAAATGAGTGCAAGAGAGAGCGCTCGTAGTCAGAATCCAACTGAAACAACTCTGAAAGAATTTGTGGAGAGTAACGGGTTACCAGAGAAGGATAATAGATTTCCATCTGATTCCGAAGAAGATGATGATTCAGAAGAAGAAGAAAATGAAACCGAGAAGCAATGCACAAGTGAATTCAAGAAATTAAGTATAGTTCAAAGCAGTTCAAATACTCAAACGGATCCATCAAGTTTCGATAATGACGATAATTACGAAGACGACGAAGATGACGATGAATATCAATCAGACACTGATAATACAATTGTTGTAATGCCTGGGTCTGTACTCTCCTCATATCTTTCTGACCCACTGACTAATCCATCTGCCAGTTATCTTTTTGAAAGTCCCCGACCAAGAGCCGCTGATTTTGTCTATCCGGGACAAGATCGATACTCAAGACTTGGAAGTGTCCCAGCATATTCATCAACTACAGCTTTCATTCAGTTGCTAAACGACATTTCCGAACAGCATCCGGATTTGTGCGAGTGTGCGGTGAGGCATGGGAAGATGGAATGATGAGAGCTCTGGGTGTTTGGAAAAATGGGGATTCAGATTTATTTGGAAATTTGAGAGTGACAATCTCGGAAACTTCATTAACATGAAATGATCTTCGAAAGATGATCTAAGAATTCAAGCAATTGAAATGTCATTTACAGTAATCTCGTTAGTTTGTACTTATCCCTTTCACAAATTTATTTTTCATTGAATACCACTTGTGAATACAAAAAAAAGATTTAGTAGTTTACAGAGGAAAGGCGGATAATCCTTTTCATGATAATCCTCTTTCCGACACTTGTTTACCTGGCGATCGGATATAAATATCTGAAAATCTGTAAATCCAGAAATGAGCCTTTTCGTAGGGGGACGGGAACGGCATCAGTGTTTCAGATTTGGAAAAATAATGGATCAGCTACAGAAGTAAAATCTTGTCGAATACAAATTGCAAGTGTGACTCCTAAATTGAGCATTTTTAGCGAGAAGAAACTCCTCTACACGTGGCAGCTGCTCGCGGACACGTGGATTGTGTTCAGTCACTTTTGGATGCAAATTCACCACTTGATGCAGTTGAACAAGATGGAAAGACTGCGCTGATAATTGCGTTAGAGAATGGAAGTGTAGATATTGCGAGCATTTTGATAACGAATGGATGTGATATCAATCACGCAGATAATGTAAGTTCTGCTAAAGAATATTGGTGTATAGTTTTGTATCTTCTCATGTTGACAATATTTAATTTGTTGATTTCAGCATGGCGATACAGCTCTTCACGTTGCCGCTAAACACGGTCTCCTTCAAGCAGTTCAAACACTTTGCCATTGTGCTGTTCATGTTGACGCAGTCAATGCAAACCAGAAGACGGCACTCCATTTAGCAGCTCATTATGGACACGTGGACATCATCAGAATTCTGCTTCTAGCTCGTGCAGATGTAACCTTGAGAGGAGATGATGGTTTGACTGCTGAATTGGTGGCAGTTGCTGCAGAGAGATTAGAAGCTCACTCATTGCTGAAAATGGTGAAATCGGTCAGTGATTTTCTGAAAAACTTTTGTCCACACAATGATGTTTGAAGATATAAATCTCTAATCGTAAAAGAACATTTTCAGCAAGAAACCCGCGAAGAATACATTTCTCAACTGTATCCATTGGACTCTTCTCTTCGAAGAATCAAACTGAAACTACTCGGACACTCACTTTCTGGAAAGACTCGTCTGGTTCAAACACTTCATTCTTCACGTGGAATTTCTTCTTTCCTTGAATCAGTATCTCGTCGAATAAGTGATCATTACAGTCCGTCGAATTCAATGAAAGATGATGGAATACATTCTGCAAACGGATCGTTTGTGAATGAATCCAACAACAATTCATCGTTTGAATTATCGAATTCGATCAGTAACAAATACGCACCACCTCATTCCCAATACACGCGAGGAATCGATGTTCAAACTGTGAATATCAATGGATGTGGAGAGTTTTCAGTTTGGGAATTCGGAGGATATGAACCAATGCATACGTGTTATGATCACTTTGTTGGAAACTCTGATTGTATTCATTTGATTTTATATCGGGCAGACGACGCAACTGAAGATCAATACAAACAAATTCTCTATTGGATGAACTTCTTGAAAGGAAGAGTGACTCCATTCGAACCAATTGGTAAGCATGAAAAAGATCACTTCAAAACAGTTTCAAAACAGAATAGTTGTTTCAGGTCATTGTGGATTCTCTTCTCGCCGTTCAAAAGTGATTATCGTCGGAACTCATGCCACGTCAACGTTATTCCCTCAGAAGAATCAAGATGGAGAATACATTTCATCTGATATCGAAGCGATGTTGAATACAGTACGCCTTCGCTTTGAGACCCACTTTGATATGGATCATCGGTTAATTCTTTTGGATGCAACAAACCCATCTTGCATTGGAATGAAAACGTTGAAGATGGAATTGGCAAAAAGTAGAACTAATATTCTGGCAAAACTTTTGAAACCATTAGCAATTCTTGATACTGTTGTGTCACATTTGAACTTGGTTCGAAAGAAACATGGAAACTTCCCAGTTATTACTTGGCCAGATTTCATTCAATTGGTCAGAAACGAGATAAATCCGTTGACTGGAGATGCACATTGTCGGCAGATTGTACAGCAATTGCAGTTGATTGGAGAGGTGAGAATAGAGATATCGTCATAATAGTTGATGGAATTGTGTAAACATTTCAATTTTCAGCTCGTGTATCTCCGAAACGATATTTCTGATTCTGATTACGTCGTATTGAATCCTGAATGGTTTGGAACTCATATTCTCGGTCAACTTCTCAGTGCAGAATTCCTTTCGAAAGCCAGTCCGAACGGTTCATATCACACAAGCTCTCTCGCCAAAATTTTCCCAGAAATCCCAGAACAATCAGAGTTGATGGCAATACTTGAAGTTCTTCAACTCTGTGCTCCAGATGCCAGAACTGGTGCTCACGAATTCCCAGTTTTCATTCAAACAGAAGCACCTGCTTCCATTTGGAGACCGGATCCTTTGAAAGAAAAAGAAGAAGATACAGTATACGGGGGAGTGAGAATTCTTCCAATGAGAGGAATGGAACGAAGTCTTCACAGTACATTCCCAAGGATTCAAGTGGCTTTGAGAAGGAGTATTAATGTCTATCAGGTTGGTTAGATTTTTAATAAAAAGTAATATAAAAAACTACTTTCTCGGAGTTAGGGAATAAGTTTCTGAGTTTCAGACAGCGAAAGACACCCAACTTTATCAGTGGTCTGAATGTTCAAAGCTCGTTTCTCAAGATCGGGAAGCCGTGATCCGAATGGTTGGAGACGCCGTTGAAATTCGTGCGCGTGGACCTTCTAAAACTGCTACACCAATGTTCTATTTTATGGAAGATCTCATCACTTTAGTAGAGCAATCAGCCGTTGAAGTTGGCCCTGGAATAAGCCTCGAACGACATTTCATAAGTCCAAAACATCTGAAAGAACATCGTGAAAATCCTGCTCTATTCCCACCGGAAGCAATGATGGAAATGCAACAAAGAGAATCACTTTCAGTTAAAGGAACCCAAGACGAAGAGGAATTATTTACCGATGTCGTCTGTTTTGGTTCGTGTGACGTCGCACGTCATCTGACTCTTGGAATAGATGTGGGCGTGGCTGATCTGCAAATGGCGAGTCGTTGTGAACTTGCTTGTCTTTTGGATCCACCACATGCAATGGGAAGAGACTGGTCGATTCTGGCTGTCAAGCTTCAGTTGACTGATCAGGTGCCAGATGTAAGTGTCTTTTCAATCAATTTCGAGCAATTATTTTTCATTATTAAATCCTCTGTTTCAGGTCGATTCAACCGGTCAATCCCTATCAAGAACCGATCAATTGCTCAACGAGTGGGCTATCCACCATCCGGAGCAAGCCAGTGTCGGAAATCTTTGTCGAATTCTCGTGGAACTGGGTCGTTGTGATGCACGAGATGCACTCTATCGAACAGTTCCACTCTATGTTTTTGCACCACTTGAAGAACAATTTTTCCTGGAAACGAATGATAGTGGAGTCGTCTCTTCGTGTCATAGTTCCAGTGAACATAATCCCATCAACATTTAATTGATATTCCTTTTTAAGCTCTACAGTTTTGTCAAAATCCCTCTTCCCCGAGTCCTCATTTGTGTTATTTTTGTGTTCTGTTCAAACGGGTTCATCCACTTTTCCCATTTTTCTCCCTGACATTTCATTTCGTTTTCTTCCCTTTCTTTCCCTACTTTTCGTTCCTTTTCCCAGTTGATTACCGGTCTATGAAACAACACGAAACAAGAGCATAATCGATCGATGATTTTATATGATTCCCAGTTTAACATTTTCTGTATATTATGAATTAGGCATAGAGATTTATTTTTTCAAATTTCTGCGAATGACGAATAAACCATTTGAGTGAACGATTGTTTTGATGGTTCGCAATACCACAACACTTTCAGAGATACTCGGTAAAGCCTTCTGAAAACTCATGGGGGTGGTATTGGAAAAATGGGAGCATGGTCATCTAGTAGTGAATACTCAATTCAAAGTTGCTCCAGGTTTCAATTCAAAATGTTAGATGGTTCAAACTGTTTTAGAAATGATGTAGGGTCATATAACGTTTCTTTCCAGTTGTATTCAGTTTTCGACATCCCTTTCGTACTGAAATTTTAACTCTAACAGCTATGGAAATAAGTAGGCAGCGAATCATGAATTTGAAAGATATCAACTCACAAACCAAAAAGGTTCTGGTAGCATCCATCAAAAGATTTGTGACAACCCTAGAACTGAAAAAAATAAGTATACACTATCATTCTTGGATTACTGTACCCTAACTTTTATCTGTTTCATACTTCCGTTTCACGTGATTAGAACAATTATTGTCTAAAACGTGAATCGACCTTTCAATCAACCGGAATAATAAATAACCAGAGCGTTATAAACTGGAATGCTCTAGAAAACGAATTCACTATTCGAATAAACTTCGACTCGAAACCAAACGGAAGAAAAGCAGGCTTGTCAATTTTTATGAAAGGTTTGTTGTTTCTTCGGATACAGTAATCATTCAGTCATTTTCAGTTGGACAGCTGGAATCAAGAATGCCGCCTTACCTCCTTTCGTTACTTCTCCTACTGTCCATTGTCTGCCACGTGACAGGTAATCAACTCCAACCAACAAATCTGGATCCGCTTCCCAGTTTGTACGTACCAGTTGGCGTTGGTTTCTCACCAGATGTCACTCAACTAAATGACGATTTTGGAATGTTCGGAAACAATTTTGGTGGAACCGCCAAAGATGCGTTCACAACTTGTGGAAAGAAGACAGTCAAAAGTCTGAATGAGCGATTCACAGATGCAGCTATTGAAGTCGAAGTGATTTGTGAGCCATCACCACATCGTGTTATTATCAGAGCTGATGGAAAATCTCATGATTTCGGACATTTCGATAGAAAACTGACCGAGGAATGTGAATTGTTCACTTGTTCAGATGATAGTTACGAGGCTGGTGATACTATTTTGGGAACAATGGACATTAACGTGTATTACGCTTCGCAAAACACTCAAACTCCCCCAGAATTGAAGCAGATGTCGGATGTTAAAGTCAAGTCGGGTCAGCCAGAAAACCCTGCGACAAACGTATGCAAGGATAAGAAAGCTGGATATTCGAAGGTAAACTTTTCAAGTTTGGCGCTTATAGGTCAGGATTTTTTCTGAAATTGTATTATATTTGAATGTTGTTGCTCTGTTTCTTATAAGTATTGATATATTCAGGGATCAACAGGAGCTGTCCTGTTTGCCAATGAAGCACAATGCTACTCGACGCATACGAAGAAATACGAAAACAAAGATTATATTCAAGTTCCAAGATGGCTTCAACCAGGAGAATCTGTTCGGAATATTCGTCCATTCTTTTTCAATGGAGAGGTGATCATTCTATCTTATTATCATCGCAATTAATCTCTTATTTCAGCGTACCTCTGCTTATGATCGAACTCCATATAGTTTCCGTACTGAAACCAACATGAACGGGTTGAAGTTCCAACAATGTGACACAACTTGTGACAGTGGAAAGGTTGTGAAAATGAAAGCGAGAAATTCCAAATACAAAATCTCGATTGCCATCGATACGGCTGTTTGCACATCCTTCCGTATCTGTATTTCACCAGAAGGTTTTGCTTCGGACGAAGTGGTTCCAAAATGTGATCCAGGTAAAATCATCGATGTGAATGTGAAGAGTGGAATCGTCGTTTGGCCGAATAAGGGACGATCTTCTCTGATTGAACTGATGTCTCCATATCATCAAGCATCAACACCAGTAGTTGTCGAGTTTGGATACGGAATCGTAGTCAACACAAAAGATCAGGCAGAATACTACATTGGGAATGATCACCGAGAGATTGTTTCGAGTAATTCTGCTGGTTTCAACGCAGCTGATTCTCTTCAACTCGCATTCTTTTTCCCAGCCGAGAATTGTTTGAAAGCAACGGCTGGTATCTTCTCTAAAGTAGGTTAAACGAAAAGTTTTCGTAGCGAATATTTGTTGTTCAGTACGTTGAAAATGCTGTTGCTCTATCATCAAAACCTCTGACGAAAGGAGATCTTTATGATCAAGCACTCACTCCAATTGAAGCAACACAAGCTGAAATTGTTACAACGACGACTACAGTTGGACCAATTGATCTTCCACATACAACAACTTTACCTGCTCCACGTGCGATCCCAGACGCAGCTCATTTGGTTGAAGCTGAAAGTGCTTTTGAAACAAATGAGAAGTCGAGTGCCACGTATTTGGAAGGAAAATGGTGGACTTGGGGAATCTATATAGGATTTGTGATTGGAACACTTCTCACGTTGGGTATCGGAGGTGGACTGTTCTACGTTTTACGTCGGACAGTTTTCGGAATCTGGTGAAACTCGGAATTAGAATTAAATCAGCATTTTCGTTCATTTCAGGTACCGTGGAATGTACAAACGATATGGATGTGACGTTTCTGGAACTACCGGAGGAATCACTGGAGTTGGGTTCGGAAATACAGTTACTGGAGACGTAACTGTTCAAGGAACAACTGGTGGAACCACGGCAGGAGCAACTGGAACTACAACTTCCGGAACAACTGGTGGAACAACAGCAACCGAAACTTCTACTTTACTCGATAAAACTAGTGGCTCAAAATCAATTGCTATGTGATCGATAATTGAGGAACCATCTGAATATTGTTCTTATGAACTTGCAATGAATAAATGAATGAGTTTTATCATTACATTTAATTGTTGATGTAAACTGGAACAGAATATAACAAAAACGTATTTATTACTTTAACTCAGTTGCTTTGTCTTTCATATAAGGAATCTGTTTTACAAAATCCTGGAATTTCTTCGATTTTACAAATGTTTCGTCAATTGGTTCTGTTTCTGGTTCAGATTTTTCCACATGAATTGGAGTGTAGAGCAGATCCTCGATGGTTTGGCTTGTTCGACGATCATATTTTGTGACGAGTCTTTGGAGGTTGCGGAATCTTTTCATTTCATCTGTGCTTTGAGACGCAGATTTGATTGCTTGACATAGCGAATCAAGCTAAAAGCAGACCTTTATTTAACTACTAACATATAATATAAATTAGTTTACTCACCGCTTCATCACTGACACTGTAATTACTTGTGGAGAACACTTCTTCTTCAAACATGAGCACTTTTTCTAATTCGGACAGAGCTTCGCTTAACTTGGACTGTTCAGCTAATGATCTTATACGAATTGAACTGGTTATAACTGGTGGGGAATGTGTAGACAACCGAAGCATATCGTCGACGTCGTTCCACTTTTTCAGTTTCATCGCTGAAGCTGCTGTGAATGCAGCGGATCGAGAAGTAATTTCACAAGAGTCGCCGCTTTTCCGAACTAGCGTTTTCGATTTGTCTAAACTGTCTTTACTAGACGACTCGAAATTCATTGCAGTAATGAGACATTGTCTGAGGACATCCTTGACTTCGCGATCGATTTTAGAATTCTTAATCAATGTCAATTGTTCTAATGGAGCAACAGAACGCCCAAGAATTGAAACTGTTCGAGTCACAGTTTTCTTCACTGTTAGCATCTGTTACGAACAATTTCTTTTGTGGAAACATTTTTGCTGGCTGGCAGATATTTCTCTAGCCTATTACTGTCTACGTTTTTAGATGGAAAATTACACTTGCGAACAAACAAAACATTTATCAACAAGAATTTACTTAGAATTCTCCACGGGCCAACTGGCGGCGTTGCTTTCTCTTAGACTCCTTCTTGACCTTTGTTGGTGCATCATCCGTTGGCTTGGAGACGACATCTTCCTTCTCGGCCAAGATGACTTCGATGTGGCATGGCGAAGACATGTACGCTGAAATAAATTATTGAAAATGTGCTATGCGTTAAAAAATATAACGATAACTTACGGTTGATTCTTCCGTGAGCACGGTAAGTTCTTCTGCGGAGCTTGGCGGCACGTTGAACGTTGATGTGCTCGATGACGAGGTGGTCAACATCGAGTCCCTTGTACTCGGCGTTGCTTTCGGCGTTCCTGAAAGAAAAATTAATTTTTAGAAATTAGATGAGAAGCGAAATCTTATCGGTCAAAAACAACTCACTTCAAGAGATCGAGGAGGAAGTCAGCAGACTTGACTGGCCATCTTCCTTGGGTGGTGTTCCATTGCTTGGTTTGAGCGGCACGTCCGATTCCACCGTGGAAACGTCTGAATGGAACGATTTCCTTGTGTTCCTTGACGTGGTTGAGGAAGGCTTGAGCACGTCTGAGTGGCATACCGCGAAGAGCCATGGCAGCCTCGTGAGTGTTCTTGAAGTGAACACGGAGATCGGATCCGCGAGCCTTGCAAGACTTGGTGGTGTTTTCCGGAGCCCGGGAATAGTGAACCTTCGTCATTTCGACAAGGAAGATTACCTGAAACAAAAACAGTATGATTGAATTAGACAAAATTTGAAAAGACAAGGAAATAATTGATAAATTTAGAATAAAAAACAAATAAATATTTTTTTTAAAAACTGGAAAAGATGCAAGCAGTCAAACTAAACAAAATTTGAAGTTTTTGAAGGTACTCAACGAAAAAAAACATATTAGATGCTTTGAAAAAAGATAAAGCTACCAAATTTTATTTTTTCATGAAAAAAAAAACGTGAAAAACCGCAAAGTTTAGGCCAAAAACTTGTGAAAAAGGAAAAAAAGGCCCAAAAATGATCGCGAAATGGAATTAAAGGCGCATTGGAGACCGTAGTGTGCAGTGGTGGGTCTCGCCACGATGTGGTGTGGATTTACGGGGAGTGTCTCTCCAACATAGGAAAAGTAATTGATTTTTGACATTTTCTGCTGTTGTGGATTGTTTAGTTTATTTTTCAGTGTTTTTTCATCAGTTTCAACATTGAATGGATTAATACAAATATCAGAGATTAATAGTAATTGTCGTCTCAACTAATTTTTCCCAAAACATGTTTTCCAGATGATCAAAGCTATTCTTGTCATCAATAACCATGGGAAACCACGACTACTGAAATTCTATCAACACTATTCGGAAGAAATGCAGCAACAGATCGTTCGAGAAACTTTTCAACTAGTATCCAAACGAGATGACAACGTCTGCAATTTTTTGGAAGGGGGCACTCTTATCGACGGGAACGATTATCGTCTGATTTACCGGCACTACGCCACCCTGTACTTTATATTTTGTGTAGATTCATCTGAAAGTGAACTTGGAATTCTCGACCTAATTCAGGTATTTTGTTATTGTATGAAAGCATTCAATATGTTTAACAATTTCAGGTGTTCGTTGAGACGCTTGACCGCTGCTTCGAGAACGTTTGCGAGTTAGATCTGATTTTCCATGTCGATCGTGTTCATCATATTCTTGGGGAAATCGTTATGGGTGGAATGGTTCTCGAAACAAATATGAACGAAATTTTACAAAGGATACAAGAGCAAGACAAAATCCAAAAACAAGAAGCTGGAATTACGGCTGCTCCTGCTCGAGCAGTTTCCGCAGTGAAAAACATGAACATTTCACAGCAGCTGAAAGATATTAAGTTACCAGATTTACCATCATTGTCCAATTTGAAAAACGCTTTCTGATTTTTGTACGTATTGTTGCTTCGTTACATTCCTGCTGCATTCTTGCTCACTATATGTATTTATATTTTTAATTGCGAGCCTAATTCATGTATAAAATTAATTTATTTTCAAAAGTATTTCGACCATCAAAAAGATCAGGGTAATTTTCCGTGTTTTATTTTGAACAAAATAAAAACAATCGGATTAAGAATAAATTAGGTGCAATATATCAAATGGACTATGACCCCTCACAACAGTATCGAGAACGTCACAACGCCTCTTGGGATAGGATAAGACATGAAAATGCTTCAAGTGTACGATCAGAACCTGCTGATTCTTCATATCTTTTCAATAGCTTTGATTACACGTTTGATGTAAGAGCCGGATATGAAAAACTGTATTACAGTATTTCAAAGTTGCAGAACTTTCAAGATATCCCACAACAAGCTGTCGATAGCTACGTTTCAGAGGAGCATCAACTTCTCAACTTAGACTATATTCCAATTGATAGTAGTCTCCTAGAAAATGATCAAAACCAATCAATACTTGATCAATGCCTGCAGCCGATGCAACCTCTAGAACCAATACAGTATGAAAACATAGAAGAAATAGATACTGAAGAAGAAGAAGATAGAGACGATGATGAAGATGAGAATTCAGAAGATGATGATGAAGAAGACGATGAAATTGATCGTCCTGATATTTACTGCATGGACTGTAATTCTAAAATTGAAGATACAACACGACATGATGTTGACGCGTGTGTGAGGGCTACCCCCTTAAAGTTTCAATGTAATTTGTGCAAAAAAGATTTCAATTTTGAGAAAAATCTTAAAGTTCACAAAGCTATTGAACATTCGAAATCCGTATGTTACTCATTCTGTTCACGAACAAAACATTTAATATTCAGATTGACTTCGTAAGAGGAACGTCCTGTCCATTTTGTCCAAAAGATACCAATCAAACCAAGTTCTCCCGTTTCACCGCTTACGTGGGACATCTGAAAATTCATGTCAAATCGGATTTTCTTACTTGCTCTCAGTGCTTATCAGAGTTCGAGAATGAGGTATTTCAATGCTTAAATATGGACGAAAATCTAGGTTTTTTTCAGAAAGATCGAGATCGTCATATCCGACGTGATCATTCCGAAGAGGTTTATGAACTATCATTTTGTCCAAAATGTCAAAAAGTTATAGCTTTGGAAGATTCAGCTGCTCATTGTCTGTTGCATATTTCAGAGAAGTATTTTTCCTTTTTCTTACCCATCTCACTTTCGTTTTTCAGCATAGTTAAAACGCGTAGAAAAAATGCAACAGACGTTCCAATAACAATGGGAAAAATGTCGCTTTCAAAGTTACAAACAAAAACATCTGTCGGAAGTACGGCGAAGTCGCATAAAAAGAAAGGACCAAATCGAGTTAGAAAGTTTCAATGTGAGGATTGTCCAAAAGCATTTGTTCGACCATCGGAACTGGCTAGACATTCAATGATTCACATTCGAGCTCGTTAGTTTAATTTTTCATATAACAAAAAAAAAATAGTAATCCGTTTCCAGATGCCGCTAAAATTCCAATTTCTGAAGCAGCTCCTCCAATTCCAAAATGGAAATGTGCAATTTGTGCAAAAGAATATTCTCACAAAACAGGTCTGATGGAACACAACAAGACAGCGCACGGAACAGTAAAACAGACTGTTTGTCAAATTTGTGGACTCTGTTTTACTAAAAAATCCAATCTTACTCGTCATATGTTGACAATTCATCCATTGGATCAAGATTCGAGTGACAAAAATAAGTTTCAATGTGCAGATTGTCCTACCGTATTCAATACACGGGCAGCACTGACAAGACACAAGAGAGTCTGTCATAACAAGGCATCGTATATAAAACCTAATAAAGGTAAGTTGATATTCAATTCCGATTACCGTTCCAATCGATTTCAGTTGTTTCTATCTATGATCGACACTTCTGTAAGACGTGCAAACGAGAGTTTCGAGATGAGAAAATGCTTCAAACGCATAAAAGAAAACATTTACTCTCGGAACACAGATGGAGAGCTCTACAAGGAGGTGGAGAGCGGAAGTGCGATTTCTGTGATAAAAGGTATAATTCTAAAAGAAAATAGGTGGAATATGTTTGCAAAAGTCGAAGAATGTGACGTTTATACCTGGTTAATAATTATAATGGAAAACATTTCGACTCCAGCTGCGTCATTAATTATGCATTTATTTCAGTTATGTTCTACGTGCCTCACTTGTTTGGCATATGCAAAAACACTACGAAGAGTTGACGGAGAATGAAGCAGAAACAGAACAACAACCGTTTTGTTCACTTTGTGATCTCAATTTTGTCAATCAACAAGAACTTCGACAACATCAGGATGAGCAGCACTCGGTTATTTGTGGAGTTTGCCACCAGGTAAATTTAGTCTCGATAAAGTTAATTCAAAATTTGAGAAAATCATTTTTAGAAGTTCTCATCTCGACAAGTTTACGAGGATCATATTTGTAATAGAAAGTTTGCTAGGACTACAAACAATCAGATCGTGCCTCCTAATCGGTTAGTTTTTCTTCAAATATTGGTTCTTATTTTCTCTATTTATTCTTGAAAACAGTCAATTTAGCGTTCTGATTTGTCGTCAATGTCGTCCACCACAACGTCTGACAACCGCCCGTCAGATTAGAGAGCATCGTGCTCGACATCTTCCGCGAAAGACTCATCTATGCTGGACATGTCATAAATCTTTCAGAACAGCTCGTGAGTTTACGAATACACTATTTAGTCGATTTCCTAAACTGAAAGTCAGAATGAGTTGGTTAGAATCATGCTTTTTCTGGCTACGCATAGCTGAAGCTTCTGTTTTGACAGTTCTCAGAAGTTTTTAGAATGTATAAACCTACAAGTCAC
Organism: Caenorhabditis latens; assembly: GCA_002259235.3. Classification (NCBI taxonomy): domain Eukaryota; kingdom Metazoa; phylum Nematoda; class Chromadorea; order Rhabditida; family Rhabditidae; genus Caenorhabditis; species Caenorhabditis latens. Next base: position 9,583,947 of record CM056092.1, on the reverse strand, counting down.
TGATTTTGTTACAGAACTTCTGTCACTTCACGCTGAAGTACACGATCGTCGGCCAGTTCAATGTTCTCATTGTCCACAAGTATTTCATAGTCGAGTTGCTCTGAAGCAACATACTCGCTTAACTCATGGAGGAGATACGAATTATCAATGTGTTGTTCATGTCGATCGGGTAAGTATTCCATTTGAAGAAACATGACGTTTCCGAAACCAAACTGTTTTCCCTTCTGATCATTATTTTTCAAGTCTATGGCAATGTCAGCCCAATCATTCGCTGAATATGGACTAGCTGCTGATCATCTCAATGGACAAACCCATCGAGCACATTCTGTAACTGAGTGGATGGATACAGCAGTTCCAGACGAAGATTGTATACTACAAGATGAACAAGAAATGAGATATCAGCCAACGATCTCTAATAATCAGTTCACTTCAAAAATAAATATGAATCAAACACAAATTAGAGTTTGTGGAGCTGAAAATGAACCGATTCGATGTGAAGTTTGTCATCACTTGTACAATAATATCGAGATGTTATGCGATCATTGGCAGGGGTTAGTTGAGTTACAAGAGTGTTCTTCTTATTCCGAATATACACACTAGTTTTTCTAATTTAGTTTCAAAACCAAAATTTTTTCAGATCAGATACGGACACTGATCATTCGTACCGCATCGTCACGTGTCCGATTTGTGAATCAAGAATTCGTGGAGCTTCTGAAGCAGCGAATCACTTGAGAAACGCACATCTGTTCGTTCGTCCGAGAATTCTACAGTTCATGTAAGTTCCTTCTGTAGCCAATGAACAGTTATCTCACAATTTGCATTCTAGTAAACCTTCAACCAACAATCTTGTCCCTATTGCGGATCCCTCTGATTCTCTTGCTTTGGCCGTCATTCCAACGAGTTCTTCCGTGACAGTTCAACCAAGTACATCCAAGAAAGGGCATCAATGTATGCAGTGTTTGAAAACGTTTACCAGAAAGAATGATCTCGAAAGGCATCATAAAATACATACAGGTAATATTATTATATCAGAAAACATTCGATTTCTGGTTCTTTAGGTGAAAAGGATTATCAATGTCCTGAATGTCCACAAAGTTTTCGAATGAAATCCACGCTGAAAAATCACATGGCAACTCATTCTGATAATCCACCACAAGTACAGTGTACTGTGTGCCAGAAAGCATTTTATGAGAAGAAGACATTGGTTGTTCATATGAGAATACATACAGGAGAACAACCATATAAGTGCCGATTCTGCGATTTACATTTCAGGTGAGTTCAGGACATTTCGAATAAGCTGAAGCATTTCTAAATTTTCTAGAACTCCTGCCATGCAACGAACGCATGAAAAGAAATGTGCATACGGCGGTCCCCAACACCCGATTCTTCCGGATCCGTCTGCACGTACCACGTCGTCATTCCAGCCACAGTTCACTGCTCCTCAAATAAATGTGAACCGAACGATTACTCAAATTTCAACTCTTCCACAGCACGATCTTCAGTTATCAAGATTTACAGCATTTAATACAGTCAATTCGATGAGTGGAATGGTGAGCAGGATCACTTTGAAAAAAAACTCCCATGAGTCCTGAAATTTTAAAATATTCAATAGGATTAAGATTTGATGGGACCATCTTATTTGGATTAAGATTAATCGGTTGATTTGAGTAGGCGAGTTAGTCGGTATTAGAGACATTGACGGGAAGTGTTTGTTTATGCTAATTGAAATGAGATTAGGGAAGAAAACATGAGCGGGAAATTATGGTTTTCGGAAGAAAAGCTCTTTCACACTTCTTAATATAGACCGTTTTGTATTCTAGGCCACATCTGGAGACACGAGCATCTTTGTTATAACAAAACCAATCACACCAATTCAATATGTAGTGATTGTACAAAAAATGAGACCAGCAGAAGGAACTATGAGATATGCGGTACGTTGAACTTCCGAATTCAGTCTTAATCTCATTCTTTCATTTTCCAGGTTGACACTGTGAGTGAAATCAAAATTCACCAATTACAAGAATCCACAAATCTCTCGATCGTTCTTCACAACGATATGCGTCTCAATTTGAACACTGTCAAAATGCTCAAAATGGTTCCTGCTCTCCGTATTGATGATGTATACAAAGCACGAGTTGCAGTTGTAGAAGATACTCAAATAATGGATGAAAACGATTTGTTCTCAATCATTGCTCACAACAAAACAAGTGGAGTGTCGTCATTTATTCGAAGATGTGAAATATGTGAAGTTGATTTACACACAAAAAGACAAAGTGATGAGCATTTCTATTCGGAAGATCACGAAACAGCTCAGGTAATTCTGAAATTTAGGCTTTAGATAAAAACATTGTCCGATGAAAGACAGAAAATTATTAATTCATCAACAGTTGAAAATTTTCTTAGATTTTGGTAACTGCATTGTGATAATCTTTTCTAAATTTTGCTGCTAGTAAAACATAAACTTTCATAAGTACGTTTACATTTTGGAAGCCTATTATTATGGAATTATGCTCTCCAGCCTCTAATCTATTTTTCAGCTGATGTACCCATCGAAAAACCAACAACCTGCAGTATCAGTTGATCGAAATCTTGGAGTTCCTAATATGATGGCGATCAATAATGCCGAAACTTCCGAGTTCAACTGTAAACTGTGTGGATCTCGATTCTTTGATATGAATTCATTGTTGAATCATATAGGAAGAGAACATGATGAGCCCGTTATTCCTCCGAGACCCATAGCTCACACGGCTCCAATCAATTAGTTTTTTATTATTATTCTGTCTATAGCTTTTCGCCTTTTTTCTTGCCTTTTGTTCCACGTGTACCAATTTTTCATATCTCAGGATACCTGTACTTTATGAATACAGTTCTCACCTCTCAAATCGAAGTTTTTTTTCTTTTTATCCATTAAGGGATTCTGACAGAATCTTCCCCTCAACTGTCACAATATTATTCCTCTTCACTTCTTCTGTCTTACCTACTTATTACGCATTCAACACTTCTTACTCTTCTCATAGAAAACATCGAAGTGTTGCTTGAAGGCTATTTAGTCAAAAGGGTGTGAATTGCGTAATCGTGTCACTGAGCACCCCACCAATTGTTTTTCTATGTTTATACAACACATGGAGCACATCCTCCACGGAGAGTTCAAGTTTTGGATGAGCACATTAAGAGTGGCATTGAAGAGAAACAATTATTGGAAGTGTGTTAATATTAGAAGACTTATGTAAGTACGGGAACGTTAATGCTTACTGTAGTTTCTAGCTTTCGAAATTAACTTTGACTAAAATAAGATAAGACATTTCACCTCATTTCATTAAAACATCTCACTGTTTTTTGTTTTAAGCTGAAAATTTTGGAATAAATTCCAGTGAACAGTTCCAGAACCGCCCGGTTAAGATTTCTAAGCCAGCTGAAACAGAAGAACTCACTCTGACAGACTCCTCCAAGATCTCTGCAAGTAATGGTTTCTAATTCAATTCACTTTTCACATATACAAAAAAAAGAATAACCAACGTCCCTGGACATCTTCTAATCTGGCTCTCTCTTTATCCATGTTAATGTGTATATATGGGAACATTATTTGCCACCATAACATACTCTCCCTCATTTTTTATACAGTTACTGTATGTTTGAGAACGGAAACGGGCGGTCTCTTCTCGTAGAAGGCGCTCAGCTGGAAGTATGAGAGCAAATGAGACAAAAGCATTAACACCTTAGCGCAGTTGGATAGAGAGAGAGAGGAGAAAGAGATTTGGATGGATATTCTATTTAAACTGAAGATAATGTTTTTAAGGTTAGAGATATGTTGGCACAGTGTCTACTTGATAGAAATATCTGGGCTTTCGACATGTTTTCTGAGTTCCAACAATAAAATGGTGCATACCCTATTTTAGAAATTTATGCTCGTGACAACATTTTCGTGCGGTATTTCCAGACAGAATTCTCGTTTGGAAAAAATAGTGCCAGACATCTCACAAAAAAGTAGTCAACTGCAACATGAATCTCTTGGATTTAACAACGGTTGAAACGATATCGAGTCCGTGAAAGAGTTTTTATCACATATTGACGATAGAATCCTTGAAACAAAAAATCAAACTCTGAAACACCTTGAAGAACTTCATTGAGAAGATATTCAATGACATCGTCCTCGATGGTCTTTTCGTTTAATTTTTTCTTCCATTCGCCTTTTTCTTTTCTGAGCAGGCGAGTGTTCACCCAGCTGTTTCGAAAGGAAACTCAGGCAGAAATGAGTAGTATTTGCGTTTCACTAGTTTTTAAATTCAACTCTTTAATAGTTTTCTGCTTCAAAAAGAAGTTCCTCTTAATATAGCTTTGATTGCAAAATTTATTGAATTCATCTAGATATTTCCTTCCCCGATTTTTTTTGCGACTGCCTAAAACTCACTTCTAAAAGTCACTGTTCTGTCTAAAAACTATTAGAAGTTAGAAAAACGCTTTTTGAAATTTATATCATTCCGATTTTGCAAAAAAGCTTTTTCGAGTTATACCGTTCTGATTGCTATCACCTCTCGACTTCCACAGTTCTCTTCAAATTCTGAAATTCCCATCTACCGTAAACCCTGTTTTAAGAAAAGTGTAAAAATATAATCGGTGTGTGGGTCTTATATTATTGGGTATGATCCGAATAAGGACGATCAGATATGAAAAGAAACGAAGGGATCACCAACAGATATTCACACTTGAATGCACCGCCCTTCGCTATGAAACCCTCTGAATACGAAGAGAAAAGAGACGTATTACATTCTTGACACTGTGCCGACGATTGGGTTCTTCTTCTTCTTTTGATGAGTAAATCATGATAACAAATTGACAGAGGACATCCGACGGGTGGTGGAAAATAAGAAGAAGATGAGGTTGACTAGTTGGCGTGACTATGAGATGATGATATTGTTGTTTGACAGATTATTTGTATACATCACAGCAATATTACGTAATTGGAATAGTTTTGAGAAAGTTCAGGATTTGGGAGCATGAAAACAGAAATCTTTCGGAGAGTCAGAAAACATAGTTTCTTCTAAATATTCTGATGAATGTACATAGAGAGCTACTCTTGAATGAAATCTAAAAGTGTGAGCGATTAAGAGATAAAGAAAAGAAAAACATACTTTTCACATTTAGATTCAGATTCAAGCTCACAGTTATACAATAGTTTTCTGTATTTTTGTAGATTACCTCGAGAAATTTCGAACCTACAGGAGTCACAAAAGTCGCAAACTGTTTTGACACTTGATAATGAAATGTTTAGTGCGTACTTGATTTCTAATTTTGCAAATGAGCATGAAGCTGTAATTGAACAATTCATTCTCGTGATGTTGAGATAGGTTCAACAGTCTCTATGAAGCTTTGAAAAATGATTCATTCCGTTCAATCAAAGACTTCGGATAAAACTTTATGCAATGAACGCAAGTCTGTCCATATTGCACTAATTTTCTAAAATTCCAAATCACTTCAAACTATAAAATTTATTTAAACTTCTTGAATTAACTCTGTTTCTCAATAATTCTCTATTTATTCACACCTTTTCATTGTCTCATCAGTGCGCCAAAAGTCTTCAAAAGAAGGCGTGTCCATCGAATAGTTGAAGACACATACAAAGTGGGCGGAGTCTATGCGAGAGGATTCTGCCGAGAAAGGAACAAACACGGGCGGTACCAAAACGGCTCATCCGAAAGGTGTACTCATCATAAAACGATGACATCTTTTCCGTTTCTTATGACTCCTGAATCAATTAACAAATTGGTGATGCCTAATTCAACAAGGTAATTCTTGGTTTCACAGTGCCCAATAAAAGTTTTAGATTTGTTGAATTTGAAATGTTAGAGTGTATTTGAACTTCTAAAATTAGGAATTTGTCTGTTGTTAAGAATTACTTTGTCTATCCTAATGGACCGGCTCACTATTCGTTTTTCAAAAATCAAAAGTATAATTTCAACTTTTGAAAATACAATGCAGAAATTGCTTGAACTATTTTTTGAAAATTCAGAAGAATCACACAGAGTCAAATTTCTCTGATCACAAAGGACCGATAGCGTTTTTAAAAGTTTAACCATGAGAAAAAGATTTTGTAAAGAATTTGAAAAGTTGTTCTGTTTCATCTACAATATGTTTTCAGTATATCCTCCTCCTCATCATCTCCTTCAACTTCAACATCTTTTACAATCGACACTCTGCTTTCGAATCCATTGGCAGCTCTTCCCCAACTTCAAGCTCAGAACTTTCAAGATTCGTTCGGTGGATTGAGTATTCCTTCTGGAGGAACTTCTCAAGCAATGCCATGGCAGTTTCATGCAGCGTCTTACCCATTTTTCTGTAAGTTTTCAATGATTTAATTACTGTTTTGTTATGTGAGAGCCAACATTTCTTTTTATTCTTGAAGTCATTTCTATAGTTTCATATTATTTTCAGCTATGCTTTGCTCTCCACTGATGCCTCCTTTCATGCCTCCATACCATCATCAACACTATGTCTCCAGAAGGAAACGAAGACATCGGACGATATTCAGTGAAGAACAATTACATATTCTGGAGACAACATTCTCATCAACACACTATCCAGATGCATCAACAAGAGAGGAATTGGCAGTTCAGTGTTCATTAAAAGAAGAAAGAGTTGAGGTGAGTGGGACTTCTTGAGATGAAGAAGATTTAAAGATGATGAAAATTTGCAGAAAATTTTATAAAATGTAGCCAAACGTGTTTTAAGCTCGAAGCCACTTTCTATGAAATGAATTCTATTTTTTGAACAAAGTGTTCTGGATTTCAGTGGTCCGCTAATTTTCATAAGTATTCCTCAATAATCAACTATGTATCCTTTGATAAATGCCGCTGTCCAAACTCTATAGACCTGTCCTGATCCCTTCCTTTTTCGCTTTAATTTGATTTGGGATGTTCAGCTCTTGCTCGTTTTTGTATATCCTCTCCGCCTGTATTTACACCTTTCCTTTCTCTCATTCCATTTTCCCAATTAAACCAACAATGAACATCTGGAATACACCTTCCGGAAGGTATAACGAGAGAGAAAAGGAGGGAATGGATTAGTCAGGTTAAGCGAGATCAATATAAAAATGAGAAGCAACAGCAGGTGGAAGGATAAGCGGATGGAATAAGAAGAAGAAGGTAAAGGGAGAGCCGACGAAACAGAGAGTGAACATGTAATTAGTAATTAGAGATAATGGATTTATTCTTAGACGTTAGACGTTATTCAATATGGTCTCAATCTGCCGAAGAAGACAGCAAGGTGGGAAGATTATGGGATAGTTATTTTTTGAATTGAGCTGTCGGAAAGTATTATTTCTCTCGAGAGAAAACTATGAATCTTCGGACAAAAAACATTGTCTCCCGAAAAGTTCGTTACATTAGGAAAGTTCTATCGTCTGTTTCGGCTCTTCCCTTACAGTTCTAAACGGTATAACGAAAGGAAAGAGAGAAGTGTAATGACAGAATTCGATGATGCGGATAATCGCACCTATATCGAACGCTTCCTTATTTTATCGTCGTCTTCTTCTTATATATCTGCTAATTAGAAGAAGAAGAATAACTGACGAAAAGGATTTAGTGAAGAATAAAAGAGTTTAGAAACAGAGAATTTGGGCAGATGGGTGCAAATATAATTCACAACGGGTTCGAGTTCTAATATAATTTCAGAATATGTTTTTAGTTAATAACAAAATCCAATTTACTATTCAACTCGGGCTATCAATCAGTTGTTTTATTCCAGGTTTGGTTTAAAAACCGACGAGCGAAGGAGCGAAAACAGAAAAAAGACGACAGTCGAACATCGAAAGTAAGAATTCAATCAAACACTTTCTTATGGTCATTTCATAAATTCACTCAACTTTCAGCACTCCGATGAATCAGAATGTGATGAAAGTGATGAAGATTCGAGAAAAGTGAAACGAATAAAAAGAGAGTCTTCAATCGGGAAAGAAACGAGTTCTCCTGAATCAAAAGCTTCCCTGAAATCATCGTCAAGTTGTGGAGATAGTCGAGAAGTCAAATCTGAAAACTTGTAAATTTTCGGTTTTAGAAAACTATTAATTGGTCTTTTCGTATCCCGTGTATACTCATGTTCATAATCTCTGAAAATGTGGAAGAGTGTTTGGATGGCCTTCAGATGTTTAAGCCATCGAAAGCATTTTCTATACTTAGGGTCTCATCACGAAACCTTTAACTCTTTATTTCTTTACTTTCTTTCTTTCCAACCCCTTCCTCAAACAAATCGATTTCTAGTCCTCTCTTCTTCTTTTTCCATCAATAAATTCTTAATCTAATCCTATTCTAATCATGTTATCACGATAAAAGACGAAGACATTGTCGGGTTACTGTAGTGTCTCCTCTTATGATAATCCCTCGTCAACTTCGCACCGCCCGACCGGTTCATTCGATCGGATTACGGTAGTCAAATCACATTCGAAACGCCGCGAATTAGTGCAATGATCGAATTATCATTTTATCAGAAGAAGTGGGGGTCTCTCTATCCTTGAGAAGGTATTACTATTTTATAGAGGAAGACTTGGGAGTACGGTATTAAAACAGAGACCTACCTGATCTGAAGGCAAAGTTTTAAACTAAATTACTATAGCAAACCATGTGGAAAACAATTAATCGGTTTAGGTATACATGCCACTCTCAAAAAGGAACTAAATAAGTTAACTAATGTTCAATACAACACTTTAGTATTATTTGATAGAAACAGCTAGCGAAAGAGAGCAGTGAGTTAGACGCCACACCGATCTAGATTACGGAGAGATGGCCGAGCGGTCCAAGGCGCTGGTTTAAGGCACCAGTCCCTTCGGGGGCGTGGGTTCGAATCCCACTCTCTTCAGTTTCTTTTTTTCTCTTTTTTTGCCTCCAACTTCTTCTATTTTCAGCTATTCCACGCTCCTGGAAAACCAATTCCAGAAAGCATTAAGGAGTCAACCAATAATGTCTTATTTGATTCCACTTCTCTTTTTATGTGGCGTAAATATTGTAACTCACTAAAGAGAAAGATGTTTTGTTCAATTTCAATTCTCAAAATTTTTTTCAATCTTCCCTCAATAAATTCAATAATTACGAAATCCCTTAATCCCCCTAAAACCAATGGACCGCCTAATCCCCGAAATAAGGGACCTTCCTATTGAAAATCCTAATGCGAATCTTGGTAAATTCTCGTGTGAAAATTGATTTGCAGTCATTGGAAAAATTAAAGAAGCTAATCTTATGTTTTCGAATGGAAATGTGAAAGGGACTTCAGAAGTATTTGAATTAAGATAGGGATGGAAGCAAAATTGTTTTTAAAAAGTATTTATTGCAGCTATTTTTCAAAAACTTGTTGTTTTAGGAAAACCAAACATTCCTTTTGTTATAATTTCAGTTACTGTAAATACTGTTTCAGAAATTGGACGTCTTCTCCTAAAACGATCGAAACTTCATCAACTATCAATGAAAGAACGAGCAAAAACGTTTCCTAGTTTTAATTTTCTCTTAAACAGTTTCTATCTCTCAGAAATGACTGAAACTCAATATCCTTTTCGTCTTGCTCCTTGAAAATGTGTTATTATTTGTAACATTATTTGCTCATACACTTTATATGTCACCAAGAGTGAATAAATCATCAATTTGCCTCATTTTGTGCTCTGTCTACACCTGACAGGAATACGGTAGTTATTAGAGAGCAAACGAAAAAAGAAAAGTGAGAAGAAGTGCGTGTCTTCAAGCTTCTTGTGCTAAATAGACCACTTAGAAGTGGAAGACTTTTGGATCGGATTACAGTTGACCATGAGAAGATGATGATTTCTCAAGTAGAGAAGAGGGAACAATATTTGTGATGTGGGAAGAGGGATTGACGTGTCAAGAAGGTGTGAACATGTGTATATACAGATTGGACCTAAGATTAGGGGATCTTTTTGTTTCGTGAGATGATCAGGTATCAGAAAGTCAGGATTCTTGGAATCAGGCAGAAAAGTGAACGATTTTTCTCAATTTTAAAAAATCTTCTCAAGATTTTCCAAATGTATAAATTTAGAGACAATGTTTCACTAGAGCGAGCAGATCATGTTACATATCAGCTAAACATGTCCGTTCTGACTGATTTTCTGATTTGCTTTTACCCTGGATATTCTAAGAATTTAATACCATGCTTCATTAGGCTCCGCCCCCTTTGACCGACCGAAACGATCGGTTGAAGTTGAAAAATGAACATTTTTCTTTTGAAAGAGAGAATCTTTTCAGGGAATTAATCATAAGCCCATTTTCAGCATTTTAACAGTTGACAACTAAAATAGGTGAAAGACCTCAATCAATGAGGAGAAACAGGGTTGAGAAGTATTTTAGCCAAGGATTTCCCGCCCAATAAATGAATAAACAAAGGATTCAGATCAAATCGATTCATTACAAGTTGTCTCATGCTTCATCGCTTCATTTTTTCTCTTCATCATCCTTCTTATCTTCTTTCTTTTCCTTTTCATCTTCTTTTTTCTCTTCTTTTTTCTCTTCTGTCGTATCTTTCTTTTCTTCAGTATTCTGCTTCTCACAATCGTCCTTCTTATCTGCTTTTTCCTTCTTATCATCCTTCTCCTTTTTATCCTCTTTGTCTCCTTTTTTCTCTTCCTTTTTATCTTTTTTAGGCAGCTTTTCGAACGTAATGAACACTCGTTTAACTCCATCGTGCTTTTTTGCGTTTTTCCATAACTCGCGGACTGGTTTCTGAAGTAAAGAGGTATGGGAAAAAAATGATTAGATAGCGAAACTCACATCTGAATCGGTTTTAACGTAATAGATGGCGAAATACTGCTTCATGTTTTCTGGAATTGGTTTTCCAGGAGTGTGGAATAGCTGAAAATAGAAGAAGTTGGAGACAAAACAAGAGAAAAATAGAAACTGAAGAGAGTGGGATTCGAACCCACGCCCCCGAAGGGACTGGTGCCTTAAACCAGCGCCTTGGACCGCTCGGCCATCTCTCCGTAATCTAGATCGGTGTGGCGTCTAACTCACTGCTCTCTTTCGCTAGCTGTTTCTATCAAATAATACTAAAGTTTTGTATTGAACATTAGATAACTTATTTAGTTCCTTTTTGAGAGTGACATGTATAGTTAAACCGATTAATTGTTTTCCACATGGTTTGCTATAGTAATTTAGTTTAAATCTTTGCCTTCCGATCAGGAGCAGCTCAAAGAATGTGCTCAAGAAAGTAGATTCTCCGCCCACACCGCGACACCGTAGTGCAGTAGGCGAGTTTCCCATTTTTCCGTGTACAAAAACGACTTGACCATACCGCAATTTCAGTGATTTCATCGGGTTTGAGAAGTCCAACGGGAACTTTGATTTTGAACATTTCATTCGATGTGCACTTGATCTTGAATGCAATTTTCTCTTTTGTTGGGTTAGTGAGTTTAAGCGTGGCACTTGTAGTTTCATCACCAAGAGATGAGCTTGAGAATAAAATCTGAAAATAGGATTGGAGTGTTCACTTCAATAAAATCTTACTGTTTCAGGGTTGAGCTTGAGGACGAAGACTTCGCTATCCTTCTCTTCTTTCTTCTTCTCTGCCATCTCCAATTCTCTTTTTGTTTCGAAGCGAACTTCAACAGTGGACTTTTGAAAGTGAAATAAGAATTTTTAACAATTTTTTGTTTTTATATATTGAAAAAAAGATTGAAACGTGGTACGCTGAATAAAAATATAAATAAATGTGAAAGTTCACGATGGAAATTTGGAATTTGACAGAAGAAACTTCAGAAATTTTAACGGAGACGAGACAAACTCGTGAAAACTCTTCCCTTTTTTTTTGAAACTTCAGCGGTATAATAGATCGTTTTGTTGAGAAATTTTGTTTTACCAGTGGGCATGATCGTTCAATAGCTCAGGTCTCCTATCTTTTGTGCCATATGCCTTTTAAAACTATTTGTTATTTTGAAACACATTCCAATTTTCGGTGTGATAATCCAGTAAGCAACTCTTCTTTTCACAAAATTAGGATTACGGTACTCCTCTTGCTCAGTCTCTCAAATCGGAAGCAGTTTCTGTTTGTTTTCGGATTTGAGCGCTTGTCGAGACAAGAAGAAGACACCTTGTCGTTTCAATGTATGTCAATGAAAAAATCGAACATCCATCTGCCACGAGACACCTTCCGATCGGTAAGACAAAATGTCAATAAGGCACAAAAAACGATTGGAGACAAACTGCCATTCGAAAGACGATGAAGAACAAAAAGAAAGTAGGGAAAGGTGCGAAACTAACACCTGCTCTTTGAGCAACGTATTCACGTCAAATTCTACGTGTAAACATGAAACGTATGGCTGTGTTTGAGGTATCAGAAACATTCCATCGAGGGATCTTCTACCAACTTTGCACATCCTTTCTGAAATTTTAAGCAGAAAATGAATTGTAAAATGAACTAAAAGGTTGGAAAGTCTTGATATTCTGAAGAAACAAACGGTTGAGTCAGGGTGCTCTTCAAAATAGTTGGGTGATAAAACCTCAAAATAAAATAGGGATACTCTTCATTTACTTTTGGAAGATCAACTCCATTCACCGACAATAAAATCAAAATAAAGCTAGTGCCGTTATATCCTTTCATGTTGGAGTTGCTGTAATTTCATTGTCGACAAGGTTCATTGGGATGCCACAGGTCCAACGATTACAGAATAAGTTTCATTATGACACTTCACTGGTGATTGAAGAAGGTTATTTCAAGCTAACTGAGGCTGGAATGTGAAATGTCCGAAGGGATTATCATTAAAGGTAGGATCGAACTCCGCAATCCATTTGTAAATGTATCTTGGACAGTCAGAGCTGTGATCACATTCTATTGGATACTCGTTTTCACAGTCTGAAAATTTTTTAGAATCTAGAATTATCAGCAGTAGATTCTTTGGGTTGAATTGATGTTGAATGAGATGATACTTAACACGGAGATCCGTTTTCATAAATAGCGACTATACAAATCTTACGTGGAACACTTGTCGGTGAACTGTTGGATATTTTTGAAACAGTCGGGCTTGAAGATGAAAAAAAGATGTTGGTTGTTTCGTTATTAGAATATCCTGTCTACAGTATCCAGAAATGAGCTGGAATTGTAAAGAAATAATCAGAATTAAAAAAAAAGAAGTGGATTCATTTTGTCGATTGAAATGAATTCTAAATTTTCAACATCCTTTATGTTTATAAACAGAATTGTATAATAATATTCATCTTGCATTGTTAATTATGACTTTTCAATTCGCTCTTGGATCGATTTGTTTTTGATCTCATTCCTTCTTACGGCAACATTTTTAACATTAAAAATAGCTTGCACGAAGAAAACCGTTTCTGATTTGTCTTTTACAACCTCGTTTAGGGGAAGTTTGTTGTTTCTTAATATCCCTACATGATTTGTGAAACTCGTTCGAATTACTTCATTCCCGTGATACATAAACAATATTGAAGAAAACAAAAGTGACTTGAAATGTATTAACTTCAATAAAAAACATATGATAAACTCTCACTTTGTCCTGTTTTCGGGACAATAACTCAAGTTTTTTTTATTTTATTTCTGCTTGCAGCTGTAGAAATATTGCATATCCATGTTGGACGTCTTCTCCCATTTTCCGTTTTTACATTCATAGTTAGCACTGGAAGCATAGTCATTCTGTAACAGTAAATTTTGATTTTTTCGCAAATTCTATGATTCTACCCAATTATTAAATGATTTCAAATCTCCATCTTCCGTAAAGTATTCAAGAGCTAATGGATTATATCCTGTTGGACATTCCACATTTGTCACTCCAGTACAGTTCTCCCAAGTCAATGAAGCCTTTATATAGGTTCCGTTGTTCTTTGAAAAAAAGAAGTCATCCATATCCTTTATTTGATCTCCATCAATTGCCAAACTGTTACAGCCGCATGTGGATTTGCATTCGATTGGGAATCCATCTGGACACGTTGCATCTGAAAATAAACAAAACAATTGAAAATTAAAAATTGATATCACGAAAAAATCTACATTAAAAAATCTCTCAACATGAAATAATTTTGACTGGAAGTGGCTTACTTACTTGTATTGAACTCTCCTCGACATTCTCCAGCAACTCCTTGGATCCAGAATTGGAAGAAAAGAAAAGATAGAAAAGAGGACTTTATGAAATACATTGAATCACAATATTGAAAATTTTAGAAATGATTCTGTATACATGTATTGGTTCAGAGCGAGTCATTTACATAATTATCATATCCAACACGACGGTTTTTGGTCTTTAGAAGCAATGAAGTACAAACAAAAAACACAGAAAACTGAAAAAGAAAACAAATAGACAGAAGTTTCGAGGAGTTTTACATGCAATAAAGTTGCATAACCATATATGAATATCTGGACTGCGGTCTTTTTGTTCTGAACAAGTCCAATTAATCCTCATCCCACTCGCCGTTGATTAGGAGATCCGCTGCTGAGGAGCCGTGAAGAATTCTTTCAGATTTCCCCAGTTCATTCACTTAAATAGGTATCATGCGCCCAAAAGCGGCGGATCTGAACCATGATCATTGTTCAGCTATCCTAAAAATTAGAGATTGAAGCCCATTGTATGAAAACTTTTACTAGAAACGAAAAAAACACTCAAAAAACCTTAACGATCTAGAGCAGTTTCCCTCATTTTCTGGAACTTTGTCAAGTTGCCACAACTCATACATAACCTTCTTGTTACCTAATGGCCTATTATAATAATAATAAACTAATAGAGTTGGGCGCGAGAGAAAAGCGAGTCAGGTTACCCAAACCTTGTACACAATTACATAATCTCAGTGTCTATTCGAAAAGAGAGAGTCCCTTTCATTATAATAACAATAATAACAAGTGAACTACCAATATGTTTGTTTTTCATTCAATTACTAATGCCTATGAAATACGGGAATCTTGGGAGAAAGCTTGGTTGGAATCAACCTGGAATCTGAAAACTGCGCACAGAAGTCTATTCATGAATTAGAATATTTGAACGTGGAAACAGGGAACACGAGTTTGTAACTCAACTTTTCAGAATATCATCTCTTCACTCGAACCATTCGCAGAAATCCAGTTGCCTGTTTAAATTCAAAATTGTTTTCCAATATTGAACGACTCCCGCTTTTGCTTTAGAGGGTTGGGTCGGTATAACATTTTTCTTCAGATTTTTACGAAGCAAAGTTCTATGAAAACCAGATAAAAATATGTCTGAAACGAATGAAGAGGTCTCACAATATCGAAAAATAATTCGTTTAGTCTTCCTAGAACCTCGATTAAAAAATTTCAATGTCAACACCAAGTAAATGGTATATTGGCTCAACCTATACAGGACATGTTACGTATGATCAGAAAAAATGCTTCAAATTTGCACGACACTTTCAGGTGAGTTATGAACCCTCAAAGTTGTCAGATAATATCAAGCAAAATGAACATACCTTTGAACACCGAGGAAGTATTTGAATTCTAATAAATCGGGAAACAATATTTCCAATTTATTAGAATTAATGTCAAATATAAACGGATTCATTATATTTGACATTATTAAGATGCAAAGTTCGAGACCCAATTTAACCCAAACTTTGCGTTCATTCTTTCCTTCCCTAAATTCAGAACAAACTCGCATGAAAAAACTATTCCAAAACGTTTTCAAACTTTGGTGCACGCTTCGAAAGCTGTTCTGAAATTCGCAAATTTCAGAACCAACCCTTCTCTTAATCTCGTCCAAACGCTGCTCGTCACCCGTACTCTTGTCTTCACCGAAACACCTTCTCATCCCAATTTTTGACGTCGTCAAATTATAGTAAACGACATCGGAAAAACACATTTCATGTTTGGATAAACCTTGTAATTATGTCTCTTTTTTTTGGAAAAGAAAGGGAAAATAGATCCTTTTCGTGATGCATATGGCATTGAAATTGAGCAATTTGTTCTGCGCATCTCTGGTTACTGTAGGTGAAAAATATAAAAATGGTAAAAGAAAATTCAAATTAGCAATGGATTCAAATTGACAAACACTCGATACAGTTATTTTCAGAATTAGTGCATTACCATGTTCTCTTGTCATTCAGTCGTCCGATCCCATGCTTCAATCACATCCCCTTCTTTTCTCTCCGAGTTGCTTCATGCTCAGCTATTGCTCGAGTTGCTCATTACTCTATTACTGACATAATATACCTTTTGTACCCTCCATTTTCCTCCTTATTCTCATCTCTTTATCCCCCGTTTATGTCCGCTTTTCGGAGGTAAAAAGATGTAACCCGAGATTGTTCTCCCGCTTTGTACATATTTCGGATACATTTTCAATCCACGGTCATCGCTAATTCGGGAATCATCATTCGATGAGAAATGAGTATGTGTACACATGAAAATGAGACGAAGATTGTGTTAGATTCAAGTTGAGGAAACGACATGAAGTTATTTTTATCAGGTTCAAGTTTCGAAGTCATACAGCAAACTGATTTAACACCCACTAAAAGTTATCGACTCGGCAAACTCCGGCAACTTTCTACAGCGTCTCTGCCGACAGTATGCAAAGCATCTTAAGAAAGTTTCTGAAATTTCCGTTAAAAGTTGGCAGAAGCTCCTCAGGCAGTTGAGGGTACATGAAAAAATGTTGCAGAGAGGTGAGGGTTGTAATATGTATGTTGTTTTCGTGTTATTTATTTATTTATTTATTTATTTATTGAGTTAGTCTAATAGAGAACTTCTCCAACTTTCTGCCGACAGTTATCAGAGTTGTCGACTTTTTTACGGAGGTTCAGAGAACATTTTATCATATTCTTGTGACCCTCACATTTTTGTACAACTTTGTCACGTACCCTCAACTGTCTGAGGAGCTTCTGCCGACTTTTAACGGAAATTTCAGAAACTTTCTGAAGATGCTTTGCATACTGTCGGTAGAGATGCTGTAGAAAGTTGCAGTAGTTCGAAAAATACAGAAACTCTTTTCAAACATTGAATTTTATTTTTTGAAGCAGTTCGAAATAATTGGCTGAATACTTTCAATCTAACGTTTTGAAAAACCTTCAAATCAATCACGCAAAGGATTGCATCTACATACATTTTTCTAAAATGGCAATGCCTGTCAGACGTTGCATTGTATCAAGACGGAATTAAGGGGTTATAATTCTAATGTGTTTAACCATTTTTACGAATTCCCGTTATTGAAGATTCTACTTTTTGAATTAGGTGAGTGTGGGAAGAAGCATAAAGACATGTTAAGATTGCTAAAAAGTTTCCCAACTATGGACAACATGTGTTCCGTTCAGAGCCAGTTTCGTAAACCCCCTATCAAAAATAGCCCCACTAAGAAATCTATTCTCTTCCATCGTTCATTCAAAAAGAATCCTTCTCTCTTTCTCTAAATCTCTTCATTTTTTCTAATCTCTTCTTGAGCTTCTTCGACTACGGTACCCAATTAAACGCCGTGACTCCGCCCACTTTCTATTGTTGTCTCGCTCTCGCGCAAAAGTGGGCGTAGTCTGAGGATGAAAGAAATAGGTTCTCATTTAGTTAAACCTATTTTCATTTAACCTATTATTCTCAATCTGAAAAGTTGAAAATGACGCTGAAATTCTCAGTGGAACGGTTGGTGGATAGTGAAAAAGAATCAGAAGACGCTGATGTGGAAGAGCAGAACAACCTAAAAAAGGTGAGACAGATTGAATTTTTTATTGTTTTGAAACCTGTAGATACTTGTTCTGAACAGTTAAAATAAAAACGTTAACGTTGTACCGATGTTTTGAATTTCTTTTTTTTAAATACAATCAAGGAATCGTAAAAAAGAAAATCAAATACATCCTAGTATAATTCAGAATGCTTTTGGATAACTACAGTACCATGACAATGAATTTGGAATAAAGGAATGCTGGTAGTTTAAGATTGCCCTTTTCACAATTGAGATTTATGGTTCCAGGAGAAGTGGACAAGGATAATGAAACCAATCAGAAACACCCTTGTGCGCTATTTGTTAATTTGTGTTTAAGCGCGAGTCGTGAAAAATGTCTCTTCATTCTAGTTTCGCACTTCTTGAATTAAGTTAAACATTTTCTGAGAAAACGGTAGTTTTAAAACAAAAACTTTGAACATATTTTCTTATCATCTTGAATGTTTGTATCGGAAAATTATCCACTAGCTAAATGATTTATCCTCTTCTCATATAACTTTTAAACTCAATTGATATGGTCGTTAGGAGATCATTACTTTAAAAAAATGATATGAAGGAAAACAACATGAAAATGAACTATAGTTACTTAGCTTTCACATGAAGTATCAATCAACAGTGTTTCTATTTTTCAGCGACCCCTTGAAGAAGACGATGAAGAAGAAGAAATGGAAAAATCGGGTAAAAACGAACCGTTGACACAAACACTTTCCTATTTTGATGTACTTCTTCCTCATGTTCAAATGGCGTGTTCCAATCCATTTATTTCTGGAATTGGAGCTGGATCATCTGGAGATCAGAATCTAAATGGAAGTGTATGGCAACATCCATGGTTGGAATTGCTTCAGAGTACGACGGCCTCGCAGTTTGGTTAGTTTTTTTTTTACGTTTTGCTCTTGGAAATTTAGGCGAATCTGTGAACAAAATCTTCTAGTATGGTAATTTTTTAGGTGACGTAACAGCCGGTTTATTCCTTCAACCTCTCCGAAAAAACAAACGAATTCGGACAGCTTTCAGTGCCCATCAACTGGTACAACTGGAAAAAGCGTTCGAAGGAAATCATTATGTTGTTGGGAATGAAAGAAAACAGTTGGCATCGAAACTGAGTCTCACTGAAACACAGGTAAGGAGCACGGCTTAGATGAGACGTCCACATACATTTAGAATGAGAAGTTCAAAAAATTACTAGCAGGTTTTTTTGTTCTGACCAGTATTACTGTAGGTACATTTACAAATAATTGATGCAGAAGGACACATTTAAAACCAGTTTTCTTTCCAAAATTCTTCATAATCATTACTTTTATAATGATACTCTTTTTCCACACTTTAACTTTTCTCTGAAGCTCTGAAATCTGCACCTCATCGATGAGTCAATTGAATAGTGTAAACGATCTGTTTACCCAGTTCTGCAACATTTTGAACCTCCTACCGTAGTCTAACTTTTAATCCCACCACTCAAAAAGTGCTTCACACAATTCTTGTCTCCCAACACGGAGCCCATCATTAAACACAGATCGTTCTTTCTCCTTCTCACCAATTTCACAAAAGCGTGTCATCCTTGTCTCTTTGTACACATACATCGATACAAATACAGTCTTCTTCTATACCATGTTCATTTTATTTGATCGCGTACTTAGCACACCAATTGGATCGCTCTTTGCTAATCCTGTTGTAGGTGGTGACTCCGGCGGATGTATTGGGGGGACGGGGAGGGTCGAGTACTATTATTCGACACCGTCTCAATGTTAGCACAAAAGAAGAAAGAGCAAGAAGAAGCAAGTACAATAGACACGGGGGTAAATAGATAGTTTGAGAATAGGAGCAATTTGGTTTAGAGCAGTTCAAATCAAGATTTATATAATCATTTATTTTCAGGTGAAAGTGTGGTTCCAGAACCGAAGAACCAAACACAAAAGAGTTCGACTAGAAGGATCAGGTGAGATATCCGAGGGTTTGAAAGTTTTGAAAATAATCTTCTCAAAAGAATCATCTACGAAAATGTTTCCTCTCTCCTTTTTTGGGAATGTGAAACATATAGCATATTTTTCACGAGGGCATTATAACTATTCAATTTCTATTAAATTTCAACTCAATCTCAACTGATAATTTTCAGATCCGAATGCCCCAATGTCAAATGACGAAGATGACGAGGAAGATAAAAAGTCGACAACTTCCTAATTAACTTCCCAACCTTTCTCTCAATTTATTATTGTCTTTTCTCGCAGTATTTCTTTCCTTTAGTATTTCTTCTTTTTAGTGCCATCCCACCAACGCCCATCCCACAATCATCATCAGTCATCGATTGGAAATCTTTGTTTTTTCTTCTTTAAATTTCCCTTATTTTACATCCCAAAAAGCTTTACTTCTTTCCCACGAAAACCATGTTTTTTTTTCATGTTGAAAATTGGAATAAATCCTTCATTTCACTCTCTCTCATCATTATTTCCATCCAATTGAACAAACGAAAAGAGAAGATGAAAACCCTTTCGAACCTATCAATTATCTTTTTGTTCCCCTCAAATCGAGGATCTTTTCTGACGATTTGACGGAGAGCCAAAGCGAAAAAAGAATATGTAATTGGAGGATTTATGACAAGTGTGTGACACGAAAAATTGAAGGAAAATGCGGGAAATAGAGTAGCTTGGGGAGCTACGAAAGGAACTGGTGTGAGAATAAGTGACCGGCTCTTCGTTAAATGATCTAACCCCTCGGATTTCAACTTTTCAAAAAACTTCTGATCTATTTAAAAGTATCCATATCCTACAAAACCTTATTTCATGTCGTTCCGGGTCAATCTGTCTTTTTTGTTTATCTCATTGTAAACCTAAACCCCAATCACTTTTTCTTCTTCGTCTTCATATCCAATTCGACCTTCTTTCGTATTCAGAAGAGTGTAGAGAATGCGAATTCGATTAGCACACTGTTCACTTTTTGTGTCAATTCCTTAATTATACATTTGGAAACAGAAACATATTTAAATGGAATTAGTGTTCGACCGTTTCATAATTAACCATTCTCTTTCTTTTCAAGTATTTTTTTTTGGTTCGATCAGGTTTCAGAAACAAAGAAATGAAACTGCAAGACATGGATAAAGGGGTCAGCATTCAACTTATTATAGACGTATCAATCGAACCATGGATTTTATTTTATTGGACTCTATAGGAGTTGGAACAGATGCTCCTTATACACATTTTCCAAAAGTTTTGAATATTTTGCCACGATTTCTGTAGATCTTCGAAAATATCTTTTTTTCAGAAGTTGTCTTTATGGGCATTATCTGTATTTTCATCTTTCCGGGAATCGATTTTTGTCTTTCAATCTCTACAAAACCTCTGGAAAGTCGCTGGAAGTGTCTGTATATATTGCCTATACTACATTTTTCATTAATAAGACTAAACAGTTCAAAAGTGAGAGGAGTCTTCTATTCTTCAACCTTCTTCGCATCACTCTTTTCTACATTTGTTTTCTTCTTCTGGAAGATACTGAGAACAGAGAATCCAGTTGGCGGAGGACCATCAACAGAAGATGACGACGATTGCTTATTTTTCTTTTTCTTAAAATATTCTAATTACTAGTGTTTGAAAAGCTAAGTTTTCTTACAGCTTTCGCAGGTTGTGCTATCGACACCGATTGACTTTTGTTAGGAGTCTGCGTAGTAGTTCGATACTTTTGGAAACTTGTCATACGAGTACGGATTGGAGTTTTCGACTTTTTGCTGAATATTTGAAATGTAGATTGTCTTTTTGGTATTCAAACTCACTTTCCTTCCTCTATGCTGTTCGAAAGTGACTTCTTCTGTGGCATCAGCTTCTCCGCTTTCTCCGGAGGACGATCCAGAAATGTGGGTGGAGCCTGGAGCACATTAACAACTTGGTTTGTAGCTGCAAATGGAGCAGAAACTGGTTGAGATGGATGAGGAAGAATGTTGACAAGAGGAGATTGTTTTGATGTTTGAATATCTTCTTTCCGGATTTTGTTCGGGAGCTCAAAGTAACTATTAGATCCAGGAGCTTGTTCAAATCCTTCAACATTCGGGAGCTCGCGAACAACATCCGACATTGTGACACGTTCGTTTTCAGTACCAGCACAGATACGTTCCTGTAAGATAAAATCTTTTTGAGTGCCATGATATTCATTCTTTACTCACTGTAATATACTTTACAACTGCTGCAGCGACTCCACCTTCAAATGGCATCCGATAGCCGTCCTGTACACGTGGCAACACTTCAGCCACTTTCATGCCTGGATATGGTTCTGTTCCGTCATGATACACTTCCCAACACATTATACCATAGGCAAAAACATCAGTTTTCGGAGTATAGAAACCAGTACGTGGAACTTCTGGAGCCAGCCATCTGATCGGAACTCTGAAAAATAGAAGGTGAATTACTGTATTCTCTCTCCTCTGTTCTCACTTTTTATAAGGATTCAATCGATAACTGGATCCTTCTCTCGACATTCCGAAATCTGATATTTTCACTTGTCCACCTCCATAAAGACAGTTTCTTGATGCAATATCTCGATGGATGATTTGAAGAGAATGAAGGTATTCCAATCCAAGAGCTGCCTGGAAAACCATATCGTTCTTTTTGGACATCGATAACGAGCCCGTGTTCTTCTTCAGGTATGAATCAAGTGCTCCGTTCTCAGCCTAGAAGTAATGGAAGATTAAATGTAATTCTGACCGCACTGCTCACCAATTCCATAATAACCATTAACGGCTCTTGTCCAGCTGCAACTCCATAAAAAGTCACTACATTTGGATGTTTGAATTTTCTCATTAATCTAGCCTCGTGCATTATTTCTTTGATTTGTTCTTTTGTCAGAGATTCCAACTTCGCAAGTTTAATAGCCGCCTTCTTGACAGTATTTCCAATACGGATCTCTCCTAATTGTACTTCTCCGAATGCTCCTTCACCCAATTTCTTCAACAAAGTAACATCTGAATGTTGTTTTTCCCAAGGTTCACGACCGATTGGACGAATGAGAACTGACTCGACACACTGTAATAAAATACGTAATTGAATGTGAGTTCTGATTAACTTACTCCAGTAGCAACTGGTTCCTTGGTACGATGATGATAGTTGAGAAGATCTGGAATCGTTGCAAACCATTTGATATCCACAGCAAATTTGTTTTCATTTTCTCTGATAACGTAGTGACGAATCTAAAAGGAAATAATTGATCAGACTGTCAGATTTCTCTTTCAACTCACATCGTCAGCCACTCCAACATAGACGGAGAGAACAAACTTTCTGGATTCTCCAACTTTCGGATCAGTGAATCGAACGAGAAAATCTCCTCTTTGAGTGAGCAATACTTTCATATCTTCTCGTGGCAACAGTCCATGATACCACGGTTCTTTTGCAAGAGTTTGCTCATGAGTACGTGTTTGGCTCATTGATCTGAAACATGGTTACGACAACTGCGGGGGAAGCGGAAAACTCACAATTTTCCTAATCCGTTTATCGATATCAATTTCAATGTTCCCTCCTTCCTCAAATTGAAAACTGATTATTCTTCCCTTTCATCTTTCTTATATAAACAGAAAATAGGGTATTGTGGTTTTTTTGTGCGAGATTTTATCAATTAGGTTTCTGGAACACGCCGAATCGAATGTTTTTGTAACAAGATTCACGAGTTTGTTCGATCTAGACTGCAATAAACCGCGAGAAAATTCAGAGATTCCGATAGAGTTTGAATAGTAAAAAAATAAATACAAGAAAACTTCAGAGGAGAGTGATGATTATTTCTTTGTCCAACATACTCATTTCTCGAGAATCATTCATTAGCAAAAAGAAATGTTTAGAACGGACAGGTTCAAAAAACAAAAAAATCAAGAAATTTTATACTCAACAGATAAAAAATAGATCAAGTGATTCGAATCGTTGTTTTAAAATCTAAACAAGCATATACTAAACAATGATTTATAGATAGCTACTGGCAAATGAAGTACCCAAGAATGATTGACTGACAGATTGTGATGGACTTCTGATTCGACGTGCTCCAGCTCTTGTGCTTCTTCCGGATCCTCCTTCACGAACTGGCTCAATCTCCTCAATTTCATCGTCTAAACCGTCTTCTCCACTCATCATTTGACGTTGTACCAATTGTTTGTAAAGTCCTTCTTGTTCCATTAGAGTCTTGTGATTTCCAAGTTGTTCAACTTTTCCCTGAAATTGGAAATGTTTTTTTTTCGTGTCCTACTCTCTTAAGCAGAGCAGTGACTCTGTAAAAAAAGCATAAACTACCTTATTAATTACAACAATTTTATCAGCATTCTCTACAGTCGAAAGTCTGTGAGCAATCAAAATGACAGTTTTTCCTTTCAAATTCTTCGAAATTGCCTCTTGGACCTGAAAAAAAGTTGATGGAGTTGAGAAAAGGAATAAAAAAACAAACAGTGTGTTCAGATTCAGCATCCAAAGCAGAAGTTGCTTCATCTAAAAGAAGAACAACTGGTTGACGGACAAGGGCACGGGCAATTGCGATTCTTTGTTTCTGTCCTCCTGAAATTTGAAATTATCGAATAAGTTAGAACAAAAACAATATTTGGTGCACTAACGCTTTGGAACTGTTGCGTTTTGGAACTGCTACGCTTTGGAACTGCTGCGCTTTGGAACTGTAACGCTTTGGAACTGTAACGTTTTAGAACTCCTTTAACCTTAGAGCGCGCTTGCTTTTTTCACTCAATTCAAGATTTTAAGCCATATTTTGAATATTTTTATCTCATTTTCTATCAGAAAAGATGGTATTTTTGCTTTTCTTGATAGAAAATAATAATAAAATATTTAAAATTTGACTTAAAATCTTAAATTGAGTGAAAAAAGCAAGCGCGCTCTAAGGCTAAGGGAGTTCCAAAACGTTACAGTTCCAAAGCGTTACAGTTCCAAAGCGCAGCAGTTCCAAAGCGTAGCAGTTCCAAAACGCAACAGTTCCAAAGCGTTAGTGCACCCAATATTTTATTTTCTTCTCTTCTCTTTACCTGACATTTGACTTCCTTTCTCTCCAACATTAGTATTGTATCCATCAGTTGTATCATTCATAATGAAAGTATGTGCATTTGCGAGTTTAGCAGACTGAAAATCGTATCATTCGGAGTCATTTTTGGAGCAATTTCTAACCTTTTGAACCATATCATCATCGTATTTATCCAGTCCATATCCGATGTTTTCAGAAACTGATCGAGCATAGAGTACTGGTTCCTGTCCGACAAGAGCCACTTTTGTGTGCAAGTATTTGTGGTCATACTCTCTGAAATTTCAAATAAAAATAATAGTTTTACAATAAATTTTCAGTGCTTACCTGACTGGAACACCATCAATCAATACTTCTCCACTGGTTGGCTCATAGAAATGTTCCAACATCGCAATACAAGATGACTTTCCACCTCCTGATGGTCCAACCAATGCGACAACCTCTCCTGGCTCAACAGTGAAAGTCAAATCTTCCATAATTGGAAGATCTGGACGAATAGGATAACTGAATGCCACGTGACGGAACTCAATTTTTCCTGTCATTGCATCTGGAGCATAGGTTCCAGTATTCTCAACACGTGGTGGTCTATCAATGAATTCAAAAACTTTACGAGATGCTCCGACAGCTTGCATCAATCCATTCCACACTTCTCCGAGCTCCTGAAGTACAAAAATCAAATAGGAAGAAAGTTTTTCGAAAACGAACTCTCAAGTTCTCTCCAAGTTGGAATTGATACAAAAGAAATGAGACTAAAAGTCCAGATTCGACTTTGTTGTCAATGACTAAATGTCCTCCATACCACAATACAATCGTGAGAATTCCCATTTGAAGAAGCTGAAAATCATCAGATTAATGTAGCACTGGAGTACTGTAGACCCACTTCATTAGACCAGATCAATCCAATAACGACAAACACTTTGCGAGTGGCGATTTTCAAAGTGACGTTGAGGAATGTCATGAATCTAAAAAAGTAATAAATATTAAAAGATACGATGAAGGTGTTTTAGCTAACCTGCTCGATTCATAGTTTTCACAAGCGAATGATTTGACAGTTCGGATCGATGAAAGAACCTCTTCTGCCACATCATTAGCCTTTGCAACAGAGTTTTGAGTCTCTTCAGAGAGCATCTGAAAAAACACATTTTTGAGACACATCTATTTTCGAAGCCCCGTTTAGAAAGTACAAACTTACATCATACCAAACTCCGAAAATTTTGTTGACCAAGAAGATAATTGGAATATTGATAAGAGTAATCATGGACAGTTTCCACGAAAGCGTGAACATGAAAATGAGTGAACCGAAGAGCATCGTCAAGTTTCTGGAATATTGGTTTTGGAATTTTTTTCTTTTCTTCAGGCAAGACAATTTCTTATTTTTGTTTGATTTTCTCAGGATGAAGATGGTTTTTGAAAAAATAATCTCACCTTGTGAGTACATTCATGTAAAGAGACAAAGTATTCGACATTGTCTGACAATCAGCTGACAATCGGGAACAAATTTCTCCTGAAAAATATCTTTCAGTTTCTCTCTTTTTCCACTATATCTTCTCACCAGTCTTGTTCATGTCGAAAAATCCAATTTCTTGTTTCACAACAGAACGGAATAAATCATTACGAATTTGACGATCAATTGTAGCGTGAGCATATGTGAAAGAACCCCCACGAAGACCACCGAAAACTGTTCTGAAATTCAGGAAATAAAGTGTGCATCTACTTATTAGAAAAAAAAACATACGATGCCAAAGAGAGAAGACCCATGATGAGAACTGTTCTGTGAAGTCTCTCATATGAAGCTTGATCTCCGAATACTGCAGTAACAACTTCTCCAGTATAAAAAGGAATGAAGACTCGACCTGAAATAATTTCAGCCCTTAATGTCATTTGAGTCTTCTCCTCAAACCACTATCTCAACACACATACATCGACCACTTTCTTTCTCACGCACCCCGCGTTCATGACTACCCTCTTTTGCCTCTTGCTGCTGTTACACTCGTAGCGCAGTGGCTAGCGTTTTCGCTTGGCAGCAGGCAGCCGCACCGCTGTGCTCGAGTTCGACTCCTCACGCCACATGATTTAGGTTTATTTGCTACTCTTGATTAATCATGATGACAAGAAAGTATGATGGCAATTAAAAAGCTTTTGCCATACTTGCAATCCGGGCCGATCCGGGCCGACGGTTTTTATTGAATAACTTTCTTCAAAAAAATCGTATCGGGTTGGTTAATAGCTCAAAAGATAGGTATTTTGACCTGTCATCAGACAAAATCAAAACTAACTTCCATGAAGATCCACAGAGGCCCCGGGCCGGGCAAAAGTGTCCGGGCCGGGCCGGGCCGGGCCGACAGCAGTTTTAGCCGGCCCGGGGCCTCTGTGAATGTTCTGCAAAGTTTGTTTTGATTTTGTCTGATGACAGGTCAAAATACCTATCTTTTGAGCTATTAACCAACCCGATACGATTTTTTTGAAGAAAGTTATTCAATAAAAACCGTCGGCCCGGATCGGCCCGGATTGCAAGTATGGCTTTTGCCTTTTTTAGTTTGAAACTTACTAAGGGAGTAACAGAACAGGAAGAAGAAGGCCATTCCGTAGTATTTCCATTGTCTTCCCATGTATCCAAGAAGTCTGTACAGTAATTGGAAAGTCTCTCTTTGTTCAGCTGCCTTTTCAGCTTCTTCTTGACGTAGTCTTTCTTCAAGTTCAGCATCTCCAAAAAGAAGAGAGTCTCCAGTTCCAGCAGCAACTTCAGTGACATGAGTGAGAACTGAAGTCCAGATTCCTTGAAGAAGAAGTGAAGCAAAAATGCACCAAATCATCAAAATCCAGTCTCCAACTGCCAATCGGATGTTATCATCTTCATAGAATGCAAGAAGTTTCGATGGAGCAAATGCAACAATCAAGAGCATTGCAGCAAAGACAACATTTCTGAACACATATTTTAATAATCTTTTCTCGAGAACTATTGAAATTCTCACTTCACATTTTCAGCAACTTGTGAGAATCCAGAAGGAGAAGCCCATGCTGAAACTGCTCCACCGAGAAGAATACTGTCACGAATCAGAGCAACCGCCTAGAGGAAATGGTATTTAGAGAAAGGGATAAAGAAAATCTGAACATACCAAGAAATCCACCGGATTTTTCAAGAAACTATAATTCTCCAAATCAAACCAATGCGCAATATTGGCAAATGTAAAGTACTGAAAATTAAGAGCTAAGTCTAGATATTCTGACAATTTTACAAACTTTTCCATTCCAAGCGAGTCCAAAAATATTGACTAAAAGATCTAAACCAATGAATGCAAGACAGATGAAAAGGGCTTGACCACCCGTGTAAAGAGAAGATGTCATTCTTCTGAAATTGATGAGATACGATGTTGATTAGGGCTCAGGTCAGACAACAGGAATACGAAAGAAGCTTCTGTGGTCAGAGATTTTCACTGATTTTGAAGGAAGATTCTTCTTGATTTTGTGAAAATGAGTAGGAGAGAAAACCAAACGAAAAATTGGACGAATTAGGAGAAATTTAGTAGAAAAATCGAAACTGTCCATTTGGTAGTGGTGATAACAACTTCTATCAGTGATTTTGAAGAGAATGGCAACTCTTTCGTGCTCTTTCTTTCAATTTACGGGACAAAATCAGCGATAAGAGAAATTATTCCTCTCTTACTCTTTTTCTCTTTTCTCTTTTCAACCCAAATAATCACTGATTAGGCGCCGCGCCGCTTGTCAAACATGAAACATCCAAATTTGTTGCAAACTGGGGGAAATTGAAGAGCAAGATGATTTGTAAACTCAATTTTCTCGGGATATTCAGACAAATACAGTAATAATGACGATTCAAGAGTAAACATAAAAAAAATAAGTGTTGATTATTTTATTCTTGGCGTTTTCAGTTTTTCAGGAAACATGATGGTGATTTTCAGTTTTTTTTCACATTTTTCTCCAAAAGTTAGTTAATTTCCACTGTTGCAATGCAACGCACTTTGGTTTTATTTCATTCGAACGTTTGAGATTACTGTAGATTACGGTAGACAAATGTATGTCCGCAACTTCTCGTATAATCATGCGTCTGCGTTCCATCTTCGTGGACTCCTCTCGGATAACGTCTGCAATTTTTTTCCATCAAAGACATATTTTTGGTTTACTCTGTGCTTGTTTTAAATCTCCTATTTGATTTTAGCACTGAGGATTTTTCACAGTTTAATTTCCAGAATCTTATTCATTTTTTGTTTTGGAACAGTTGTGTTGCAAATACTGGAACCTAAATATGTTTTTGTTATTCTCTCTCGGCAACGTTGTTTCCCACACAATTAGTGAATTATGCTTTATTCATGCTGTTGCAAATAAGTCTAGTCCCTAGTTTACACCGGCAAATATACTCGATTTCCATCCGTTTTCCTTTCCCCCTTGGTAATGTCACCTGGCCTCAAATTTCGATCTCTTTGCCCTTATTTACGCCATAATTAGTGGGTCAACAATGCCACTCGCAGACTTGGCCTCTTGCCCACTCCATATGTCTGCGTCTACTTTGTCTCCAGGCGGCTGTTTTACATATCCGCCATCCCGCCAGCTTCAAGACAGCTGGCTTGCAAATGCAGAAATTGAAAACACAATTTCCGAATTTCATTTCAGTAGTTAGGATGTGTGCTCATACAAAGTTATGTAATAAATAACTGACATTCGTGAGTAGAATGGGAATAAATATTGCCATTGCCAACTGATGAATCAAGTTCAGCAGGCGCTCCCCGTTTCCGTGTCGTCAGTCGTTTTTGTTCGATTTGAATCGCAAAAGCGGCGGGAATGGAAAAAAATGAAAGAAGCTAGGAATTAAGTGAATTGAGGAGACGTATGCGTCAAAGGAAGATTCGAAATCGAGGCCGTTCTCCGAGATGACCGCTCGTCATACATCTGAATAAGAGGAAAAGAGGCGAACAAATGAACGGAAAAGTGAAGAGATGAATAGAGAAAAAGAGGGCGAATTGGTTGAACAACGCATATAGTTATATGTACCTGCTAGACGCGGTCGTTGCTGTATTGGTTTCTTCTATACTCTTTACATACATTGAATGCGCCGTTGGACGTTTTTTTTTCCTGTCTAGTTTCATTTTCAGTTTCACGTCGTTACAGAGTCGCCTACTTCTTATGATCTTATTTCCCGTTTTTTTGATCCCGCAACGAAAGCTATATCTATAGGTTTTAAACTGGAAGCCAATTTCCGTTTCTATGAGATTCGGTCCATAAATGCCAGCTGGTTGGTTGTAGCTTAGGTTGTGTTGGGACACCCCTTGCCTGCATTCGTATATGAAAATTGAGCAGACCACGAATTAGAACCTAATCTGCTTCATTCTCCCAGTCCCAGTAAATCACGATTTTGCCATTTCTGCTAGTTTCATATTTTCCTCAAGTTTTACAATTCTTATATTTTCATGGCGCATTCATGCATTCATAGCGAAAGGGTAGATCTGAAAAATCGTGTTGAAGGAAACAAGAGTAATACATTTTCGGTAATTCTTTAAAGTTATTTCATTCATTCTGAAAGTGCTTCTGTCGGAATGATTACTGAAAATCAAAGTCTTATAGTCCAAATATGTTGATCTTCAAAGGAGGAGTGAAATAGGTACAATTCCTTTCAAAACGACTTTCCGAAACTTTGCTCTTCCGATTGTTGTCCTGAAGGTTATTGTGACCCGACGTTGGTCCCATCTCGTCCCGTTTACTCTATTTTGCCTCGCGTTCTCCAACAACACACATTGCCGTGGCTATTTTCATTCCGTGTGTCCATTCCCCTCTCTTCCTCTCTATCTCTTCTATTCTTCCCCTTTGCTGAGGTGACCGGCACCAACTGGGTGCGGCCTATCTCTGGTTCTCTGGGTCTCTAGGCTTTTGACCAATCTCTATGGTTTCTACACCCTTCACCACCACCGCTCCTTTCCTTCTAACTCCTCCACGCTTCTCTCTTTCTCTGCATCTTCAGACGACAGAGACGAGGACGACGACGCCAAAAGCGTTATATATATATATATATATTCGGTTATGAATTCTATTCTGATATAATTTATAGTTTCTCAGTTGTTATTGGACTTTGAGCCGAATCTTTTCTGTTCTGTTCGGAGTTAATCTAGACACGAAACGTTTATACTTTTCAATCAAAAATTTAAGAACGAGGTGTTGTGAGTAAATGTATGCATTTTTGTAATTAATCAGAGATTCTTAGCATTAATGAGTTCTGAAAAAAATGACTGAATATCACTCATCAACTCTGATTGTTCTCAGAATAATTGATTATCATAATGTCATGTTTCATGTTTAAATATAACAATCTACGTTTCACCATTCATTTCTCCCCCGAAATCATCACTCTTCTCAAGAAACCACCTATTTGTCCATTACATGCTTATCTACAATCTAAATCTTGACGAGATTTCGCAGCTAAGTAACTTCTAATTTGCGCCTGAACGTAACCAATTAGATGTTATGTATTCGTTTTCAATATGATAACAATCTCATACCGTTACATCGAAACTCCGCCCATAATTTTCCGTACAACTAAAATTCGAAACTATTTCTATTCGCGTTGTTGATTTCATTCCACTATCGGAACATTCAATTTTTCAGAAACTAACGGATGAATGCTCTTCTAATCACTAAATCTTAACAAAGCCACTAAACATGAGAGACCATCAAAAAACGGAGCATCATGAAACAAAAACATTTGAAGATGTCGCTTTCGAAATGCTTTCAACTGTCAGCCCGGTTAAACTGCCACGAGAAGATATTCCATTCGATTCTGTCAGAAAAATTATTCTCAGCGAGGTAATAAATATTTTCAATTAGTCTAGATACTCCGAATAAATGACCAGTTTAAAAAATGTAATTATATCTTTACATTTCAGGTTACGAAAAGGAGGAATAAAAACTCGAAGCCGTCGACCAGTGCTAGAAGAAGTGAGTTGTTTTTTATTAATCAAAATCGCCTTTTTCTTAATTCTCTTATCACAAAAACAGTCATCTCGTTTTCTGTTTCTTTTATCTGACCCTTCTTTAACGACCTTGATATAGTGCGACTTCCATTAATTTGCTGCCTATTTTTCGCCATTTTAGTCGTCTATCTGTTTCCTTTTTCACACTTTTTTTCGTCTTTATTACTATTTTGTTTCTTCGATTTATCGCGTTTTCGAACAGTATAGAATGCTTCACGCCTTATTTCAACAGACTCGTGTTGATAAAATATAACATGAATTTTGTTGTATTTTTGAAATTTTGAAAACTCAGTGAGCAAAAGTAATCAATCGACAGTTTTAAAACGCGAATTAAAATACGCTCTCTGCTTCAATTTTCTTTCTATCTCTACATCTCAGTGTTCTGTTTATATTTACTTTTGATTCAAATGTATTTTCCGTCACCGACAATGATACTGTACACTTGCTGGCAGAGCACACCACGCGGGAGAGAGTGTTCTGTTTGAGTTCTTCCTTCATCGTTTCCTTCTTCTACCATTTACCTATTGACATTCTCTCCAATTTCTCGTATTCTCTGTCTACTGTCTTTCGTTTGCACAGTTCCTCATTTTCTGCCGTTTTCTTTCTGCCTTCCTTTTGTACCTTCACACTCTCTTCCACAGCCTTTATGCCTCACTTTTCACAGTTCTTCGATCACTCCCTCTTTGCTTGGGCAGACAGGTTGCATAGTTCGCATATACACCCAACACCCTATTCGTAGAATCACACGTTCGCGCGTATATCGTGTCGTATTCGATTATTCGCTGTGAAATAAAAAAAAAGTTGATCGACAGAATTAGCCGATAAATTTACGCCAAGAAACATGATAAGGGTGAGTTGTAAAAATTTATTCAATCGATTCAGAACTGAATAAGAATTTTAGAAATAATTACAAAGATATTGTTCTTTATCTTAAAATGCGTCTCAACTATACCTAAAAACCTAATTCTAATTGATTACTTTCTTAACTAATAAAAAACTAAATACTCGAACTCGAATAATTACATTGTAGCTTGATACCCGTGTTGATATACTGTAGTTGACAACCGGTTTAAATATTGTTTTCCCGGCGTTCTTTTTGTAAATTTCAAATCAAACATCCTGATACGTTTCTTTTTGAAATTTTTATCTGTCAGGAAGTTCAATGCTGATAACGAAATAAATGCATGACATTCATTTTCTATTTGAAAATGACCATTAGTTTTGAATCATTTGAACGGAAAATGGAAGTTGCATTTTTTTTGAAGTATGAGTTGAACAGAAGGGTGTCTGGTCTTGTCTTGTTGATCACACTTTCCACTTCATCAAATTGTGTGGAAGGTTGAATCTTTTTCATAAGAGCAAACGCTATTAACATTTTCTATTACTTCTGTTGCAGTAGTCATTCGCGATTTGTACTTTTAGAAATGCATCAATACACGACTACATCTAGAACAGGTTTTCACACTTCCAATAAACCTCTTTTCGTTGCCTGGCATAGTGCCAACCTATTCTCAACCTACTACCTCTCAATCTTTTCGTCTCTCTCCTCCATTCTCATTCTCCTGGTCGTCAACGTGTTATCAGTCTTAATATCACCGTGTCGCCACTCCTTTCTCTCGTTTCGATATGTTTTCATTCACCTGTTACCAATTTGCGGTCTTTTCCGTCTTCGATTTTATTCGACGCGCATAAATGTTTCTTTATTCGAATTAGTTCTGTCAGAACAATATATTCAAAACCAAACCCGTATAAACATTGAAATTCATCATTCATCGTTTCCAGACATGGACGAATTGCTCGAGGATGGACCTAGCTCATCCAGCTCATCAAGCCACGTCGGAGAATCATCATCGTCTATTCTGGACAGAGGGACGATGACAGATGATGGAGAAACAGGAACACCAAGACCAATAGCAGCAAGGCTTTACGGTGAGAGATTGAACCATATAGCTCTCTCCGCCCCTCCCTCGACCGCAAGGCGTGCGCAAGCATTATGCAAGTCTGGCATATACATGTTTGCCATGATCTCGGGATATTTTTGAATCAAGCATATATCTTTTTTGTCTGACAGTTGAGGTTTCTGTCCAACTTACCCATATTCTAGGTGACTGTCCTCGATCCTCTTCTAGTTCGACCTCGTCAGCAGCTCCTTGTGGATCATCTGACGGCACAGATGCAAAGAAGAAACCGCTAAATTATAGAGAGAAGCGTATTGCTGAAGCTCGGGCAGGAAGGATGAAGAAGTATAGAGAGAACACAGAAATTGTGGAATTTAGTGAGTCATATTACGGAAACATATTTTTTATAGAATTTAATCGTTTATTTCAGAATGTGAAGAGAATGGTTTGAAAGAAGAGTTCCTCAAGTTTCATGCAGAACTACTTGAAGACGATTCAGACCCAGCCAACGTCTATTACCGAATTGTTGAATCACTGGATTTTTATTTTCGTGCCAAAACTTGGGAAAGCAATTGTCCAGTACGTTCATTGTATTTATGAACTGTTCTGAGTTTGGAACTTTTCAGAAACTTCTCTGCGAATTTCTATGCGAAACCATTCTGAAAACATGCCAAGAACTGAATGAGAGTCATGAAACAAGCAATGCAACCGACGAAAGAAAATCGAGAGAGATTCAAATTCAGGTGAGAGACATTGAGATTGAGAAAAAACACTTTGTGGTTTTCATCTACTAACCCAAAAGATTAGAGCACAATCAATCAGATTGATCTCTTCCCGTGATTGATACGTTGTCGCTCAATCAATCAATCAGCCAATTCCAATCCTCCTACTTTTTTCTAAGTTTTTCTCCGTGATATCGCCTGTCTGATAACCATCTTTGTCTATCTCTTTCTCCTTTCACAAAAGTCACTAAAATTTTCGTAGACCTGGTGGAGTGCCAACTATTGATAAACGATTTACGGCGATTGTTATCTTTTGTTTCATTTTTCAGGTACTTCTCACTTTGCACGTGTTCGTTGTTACTAACGAGCAACGATGGTTGGACGAGTCGATCAACAAAATGCGAATGATATTTATTTCGGTTGGAGCTGAAAAACTGCGAGCGTTTGTTGAGGAGCCAGTGACGGATATGTGAGTTTTAAAACCTGTCTGAGCAATTTTTTCGAATATGTGGAACGTTTTGCCGATTCAATCGGACTTTAACTTTCATCTCTACATCTTTTTTTGTTAAAAAATTTTCAAAAGTAACTTGAAAACCATACCAATATGATATTTTTTCACAATTACAGTTTCCTCGAACTGATTCGTGACGATCTTGCGACAATCTATGATGAACTATGTATCAACCTTCCAGCTGATCTTGTCCAATACAATACAGGACTCTTTAAAATGACGGAAACAGACGATAATTTTGTTGTGAAGCGTCGAAATGGAGCTGCAAATCGTCTTGAACAGATGCTCATAGAAACTTCTGATAATTTGGGAATAGGTGGAGTTGAAAAGACAACAAGAGCTACTTCTGAAGCACCGGTTAAACGGAAAAGTTTGAAGAGGAAGACTGATGAAGTTCCGAAAGGTTAGTTCTGCAAATACCAGCTGAACTCCTCATACCTTCATTGTGAAAAGTTGTTAAATTGATGATAGAATCGAATCACCTAGATATCACCTTCATTTAATTTGTTTTCTTTTTCTCTTGCCATACTGCCAACGGTCACGGTTTCTTCTCTTCTTTTCGATATTATATCCTATACTCTAATCCTCTCATCCGTGTGACCACCCGGAACGCACGCACACATACACAAAGAGTCCAGTGACTCCTCCTTCTCTATTTTCTTCTTCTCCCATCATCCTCAACCTTCCCTTCTGCCCCTTTTTATCTTTTCTACTCCTTCAATACTCTCGTCGGTTCTCTGAGTGTCTGTAGACTCTTCACTTCACGTGATCTATTATCTCCTAACACTATCGGTCTATTTGTTGCTCTTTTCTTGCTCTACGATGTGTGTGCGACCCCCTCACACACCACATCATTCAGTTTCTCTCGCTGGTTTTTTTTCATTTACATTTTTTTTTGTTTGCTTCTGAATTCATGATAATTTTTTATCCCATAAAAACAGTGATTCGCTTGTTTAATCTCCATTCTGAAGTCATTCCACTTTTTAATGATTTTCTATCGGTTCTAGATAAATTAAGGAATTTGTATTTTTCCACATAGGAACTTTCAGTTAGGTTTCAACGCTGACCGCTTTATAGAATAAAAGTTTCTTGAACTTCATTATCTCATTTACAGAACTGCTATCTCCAGCTCGTCCAACACGTGCGGCTGCTGCAGCTCGGTCCGATTACAAGCAATTTTTCGTCGAGGATACTCCAGATGAAAAATATTATAAAAAAAAAGCGTCGAAAAAAAGAGAGTTAGAAGACGAAGAAGAAGAGGAGGAGGAGGAAGAGGACGACGATAACGACGAAGAAATCGAAGTAACCTATCATTCCAGAAAAAAGAGAATCACTATAAAAGAGGAAATCGACGAAGAAGTGAAACAAACCCCAATGGCTAAGTTGAGAGCTGCTGCAGCTTCGAAAAATGGGAAAAGGTGCTCCAGAAGATTATCTGAACTTGTTAAATTGAGCGAAGAACGATCACAAATACCGAAAAAGGCTCGCGAAAATCTGAACCGAATTCTCGAGGTATGTCTATGTGTTTTATACCAAATTTGTTATGCCAAACGTTTGATCTACCACACAAAGTGTTTTTGGTTTGGTTGGAATGTTAGTTTCAATTAATTTTTCGCCAGTTTCTCATGAAATATTATTACTAGCTCGATTCTTTTGTTTCAGAAAGCCAAAACTCCACTCCGTTCGATCATACGCCCAACCCGAAAAAGTGTACTCTTTGGAGCGATTACAACATCGTCATCAGCAGGAATGAACACCAGAGGAAACAATTCACGTGCTTCACTTCTCACACGATTCTCTGATGCTGGAGACAGAAGATCTCCAGGTGAGGAATTGACCGTTGACACTTCTGGTGGACATGACATCAATACACCGTCGTCAGCATCTGAATCCAGTACACCTACACTCAGAGAACGATCGATGAGAAAACGGCCAGCTAGATTTCGTGGTGATTCGTTCACTGACCAAGGAGGTAGAAATGTAAGTTGTTTGTGATATGTTTTATGGAAGACAGAAGACCTCATATTTATTTTCAGATCAAAGTAAAGCAGGAGGAGGAAGATCCAGAGTTAGACTTCCCCGAAACGACATCATCATTCCCATCTAAACGAACTTCAAAAACAGCATCGGCATCTTCTTCTGCTGCAACAACTCCCTCAAAATGGACGGATCGACAATTAAAACGACAGTTGGGATTGACGCGTGAAGACCTCAATAGGTACGCGTAGAGATCATCAAGAACGCCTCCTTCTCCAAATCTTCCATATATTTTCTGTACGTTTACCTCGTGAGAAAAGTATCAGAATAACGTTTAGTATTTTATCGGAGGAATTCTATTGATTTTCTACGGGTTTTTGAAATAATAAAATAATAGTTTTGTTTTTACAGGTATCGTGCAGCGATGCTAACGACGGGTGAGAGAAACCGAAACAAAAATGTAAAAGTAAGTTTGGTTTAGTAAATTTTGATCGGAATGGGCGTTTATGTATTTTTTTCAGATTAACTGGGAAAGTGCTCAAGTGAATCGAGCTGGACGTGTCAAAGGAGCCGGGGCCAGTGAGGATGGTACTCCGATTTTTGGAATTATGCGTCGAAATGTACGAACAATGATCTGTCACGTGTTGCTAAACGATACCAATCCAGACACTAGTTTCAATTGGAACAAAGTGAAATTTGATGATTTCGAAGATGTGAGTTACAACCACTACACTTTCATATTTTTTGGATAAGAAATTAATTCTTACCCATGAATTATCTCTGTTCAGAAACCTCGTACCCGACAATTACAATCGCTTATTCAAAAACCGGAGGCATATATGGAATCTCTCAAACAAAAATACATCGAAAAGAAGGCGATGCCGTTGAAAAGAATGCGTTCAAATACAGCCGTCGCTGCAACAGTGACAGTTTCTGAAGAGTCAGCATCTACATCTGAACCGTCTGGAAAACGGAAATGCCTGTCATCTTCTTCATCTACGAGACGAGCCACTCGAGTTACGATCTCAAAAACAGTCGCGTCGTCGTCTTCTTCGTTTTCTACCAGATCTAGAAAATCACCTGATGAGTTTGATGAGTATGGATTCGAATCTGAGGCCGATGATTAGATTCTCCATCTATTTCACATGCTCCTACTCGATTTTCGTGAAAATTACCCATTTTTCCTAATTTAGTCAATTCTGTTAAGCATTTCAAAAAGAAAACCAAAATCATGTAAATTTTAATCTCTGTTTTATTTGTCATTAACTATAAGTTATTTCCTTATTTTCCTTCTCCAAATTTCCAATGATCTTTCAACTATGTCCTCTTGATAATTCGAAACGTATGATAATATCCTCAGCATATTCTGTATTAAGCTTTTCCTCCCTTTTCATGATATTCATTTTTTTATATTTCGGACCTCAACTTGAACCACTGTCATTCAACTTGAAAATAAAATTTTCTTTGACTTTATCGGTTATCGGATTGATATTTAATTGGTTCCCTGACTACCTCGATCTATATCTTTCTCAATGTCTGTAGTGTCTCTGTTCTTCTAGCTTATTTTTCACTTTCAGATGGCTCCGAAAACTAAAGCCCCTCCAAAAATTGTGAAGAAGGTGGAAAGATCTCCAAGCCCGGATGACTCTCCCGTCCGTAGATCTGGTCGTCAAAGAATCGAAATGGGAAAGTATGAGGAAGGGTGAGTTATACTATCTTATTAATACATGGAACATTACCAAAAGTTTCAAACATGGTGAAAAATTACTATGTTTCCTTCATGTTTTCAGATTCGATCGTCACGAGCTCGAATTGGCTCTTCGAGCATCCCTCAACGAGGCGAATCATCAAGGAGGGAAACCGGCAACTTCTTCTTCGTCTTCATCTGCCGTATCTGCCCCAGCCCCTGCTCCACCTAAAAAAGATATGAAACCGAAGAAAAAAACTGTGAAACCAGTTCCAACTTCTTCTGCTGCTCCAGCTGTTACGGCTGCAGAGCCTGTTGCTGAACCGAAGAGAACAATCCCATCCAAAAAAGAACGCGATGCTGAGAAAAAGGCTGCTGCCGCTGCCGCTGCTGCTGCTGCCACATTGACTTCCATGAAGAAAACTCCAGTGAAGCGTGCCGATAAGAGTGCCGCTTCCACCGCTCCTGCGACTACTTCTGCAGAGACTACAACCCCAAAGAAAAAAGCAGCGGCTGCTAAGGCAAAGAAGGTTGTCACCAAGCCATCATCTACTGAAGTCGCCGAGGCGACCTCTTCATCTGCTCATGAGACTTCTCCGGAACTCGACGATGAGGTAGTCCCAACTTCCAATGAAGCTACTACATCGACTACTGCAACACCATCGGTTGCCACAGCTCCAATTGCCAAAGAAGTTAAGGCTGAACAACCAGCCAAGAAAGTTGTAAAGAAGGTATAACGAACTTATTCATTATTTGGTTATCAAGAGCTTCTTTCAGAAGGCTATTGCGAAGAAAACTCCGGCCTCCAGCTCAGCGGCTGATGCCGTTCCAAAGAAGAAGAAGAAGCCAGTTGTCCAAAAACTATCTTCGAAGCCAACCAAGCAATATTTGGAAAACGAGAAACAGATGCGTCTGATGGCCTGTGCTAAAACCGGCGTATTGTAAATGGCGAATAATTCTAATACCCAATATTTAATCAAAAATCGAACCTGAAAGGACCCTAAAACCCAAAAAAATCGAAATCGTTTTTACTCTCGGAATTTTCTAAAATTCATGTGCATTTCTTTCTTGATTTTTTCTCGACCTTTTCATATTTTTCTCATTTTCCATGTTATCTCATGTATCATTCTAAATTTCCCACACTGATATATTCTTACATTGAAACAGTTACATCTAAATATTCTTACTGGATTTATATAAGATTGTGCCTAATTTCGTTTTTTATATACCTCTTGGACAACGTCTTCTACTATGGCTGAATTGGCAACTGAATCGATTGATATTTAATCTCGCTTTTTTCGGAATATACAATAAAATATGTTATACGCAGAAGCCTGTTTTGAAAATTTAGCAATTTCAGGTTGTTCACGGTTAATGGCTGATTGAAAAAGTATCGATTTATGAATAGTGGTATCACTGAAAGATTTCAAAATCTTTTTATAAAAATTGCAGAAAAAAACTATGGGTACAATACTTCGGATAGTGTTAGTTTCTACAAATATTCTCCTTGCTCTTTTTATTTTTCAAAATGGATTTCTACTAAAAAGACAAGAAATTTCATCAAAATCAAGTTGCTCCGATGCTCATTCACAACCAGGACAACATTGTTGGATGAAGCAACAATATAACAGAGTAAGACAGTATTCCATCGTTTTGAAAGAGAAGAAAACATGAAAAACAGAATACAAGGGCGTTGATATGTTAATTATTCTTATATGGGAACGTAGATAGTGGTGTTGGTCAAAAATCAGTTCATTGTATATACGATGAGTGATGTAATGAACATTAACCGTATTACCGGTGATGAAATGAGAAGAATTCATCATCACTACTATTAAAAAAATAAGTTTAGATCTTGTTGTGGTTCCTAACATATTTCGAACATTTCGGTGAATCAAGAAGTGACTTTTATTCAAATTCTCATTTAAAAAAATCAGAAAATTCGATGTTGTCCTTCAGGTAATCTTGATTCTCGTCGATGCTCTTCGTTATGATTTTCTTATTCCTCCTAATCAAAACAAACCGACAAACTCGGACTCGCCGGAATGGTTTTATCAAGGGCAAATGAAAGTGAGATACATCTTTTTAATAATAGGAAAGTAATCAATATTCAGCACGTCGGAAAACTAGTTTCATCTGGTAAAGCTTCGATTGGAACACTGTTAGCTGACCCTCCAACTACAACTCTTCAACGATTAAAGGTCAGAAATTATCAAAAAGTTTTCTTTTACCTTTTTTCTGATGCCATAATCCTGAGAAACTTCAGGCTCTAACGACTGGAACTCTGCCAACTTTTATTGATGCTGGAGATAACTTCTCCCCGGATGCAGCTGTAAATGAAGATAGTTTTATATATCAGGCATCACAACTTGGAAAAAATATCACACTTCTCGGAGACGACACGTGGTACGGTAGAGTTTGTTCCTAACGTTTTCTTGTACTTTAGTTATGAATTGTTGTCTGTGGTGAATTCGAAACACATAATTTGAGTTTTCAACTTTTCAGGTTGTCTCTTTTCCCGAATCATTTTTCGAAAACAGCCGCCTACGATTCATTTGATATCAATGACTTGAACAGCGTCGACGACAAAATTGCTCGTGAGTGGTTTCTCATTCAAAAAAGAAACTAAACTTCGTCCATTTTCAGCAAAACTTGAAGAAGAGATTAAGTCATCAGAATCCTCGTCAATTATTATCGCGCATTTTCTTGGAGTTGATCACTGTGGTCACAAATTCGGTCCATCTCATCCAGTTATGGGAGACACTCTTAGAAAAGTAAGACAGATCTCGTCGCTGTAACACCGTTATATCTCAGATGGATCGTATAATATCAAACAGTGCTGAATCGATGAAATCCGATGATCTTTTAATTGTAATTGGAGATCATGGAATGACATCAACTGGTGATCATGGAGGAGAATCAGATAATGAAATTCAAGCTGGAATTCTTGTCTACTCGAAAAATCATCAAATTGAATTGCCTCGTCGACCAATTCATCAAATTGATATTGTTCCAACTATATCTCTTTTAATGGGTCTTCCCATTCCATTCTCTAACTTGGGAACAGTGATAACAGAAATGTTTAAAAGAGATTTACAAGAAATTGCGGTTGGAATGAATTATGAACAAGTCAAACGGTAAAAACTCGGTAACTGAATTTCCGGGAATTCGAATAATTTTCAGGTTTGCCGAAACATATGCGACGCAGAAGAACTTTGGAGAGCTTCACTTTCATACAGCTCGCGATTCGAATACTATGGAAGACCAAATCGAGTATGTTCATTCGATATCTAACCGAGATCTTATTCTTCAATTTCAGCACAATGTCTCGAATTCAGACACTCCTCCGAGTGGCATGGACACAATTTGATGATTCTTATATTAATGTTGGATTGTTTTCTTTAGTTGAATCCGTCATGTTTCTGATGACAAATGAGGCGATGTCATTGGAATGGATTATATATCGAACCGGATGTGCACTACTTCAAGCAGCTCTTCTCACGGATAAAACTGATTCTGATGGAAGTGCGAGAACATTGCTTCTGGTGGGGGTTTTCACTCTATTGAACTTGAATCTTACAGTATATTTTCAGATGACTCTTGCTGTCTCGTGTCTCTCGTCTATCATCTCACTTGCTCACAAAGCTCTTCAGATTCGATTCTCACTTGACACCTTCGTATCAACTAGAGCTATAGGTAAGGAGTAAAAAATATTCATCAGTGGAGTGAATGGTACAGTACATGAAAGAGACATTTGAGTCGGTATAATAAGTTAAAAATAGTTGAGAGGACATCGAAAATTAGAGGTTATTTATGCAATTTTCATCCAAAATACTTCATTACTTCTTGAAGACGCTTACGGGCATCAAGAACACGTTTCTCTTGGGAGCTGATCTCTTCGACGAGCTGAGCAAACGGAACACGCTGAAACCAAAAAAACTTTTATAAAACTAGAGAAATCAAGAAACATATCAACTTCAGAACTATTCAATGCAGAAATCTCTTACCTCACAGAGCGGTTGATCGTGATGAGCCAAGGCCATGAAGCTTCCATCGAGTTTATCTTTATTGGCCGGTTGACCGAATGTTCCATTTGTCATGAATCCGTTATTTATCTGTTGAATTACAGTCGTTGTTGTTTCTTCTGGAGTAAATGCAGAAACGGCAGGTTTCAGTAGTGAGATCGCTTTGATTGACTCGTATGAATATTCAGCTTTTGTCACATCCGCGATCTGAAAAATATTCATAAATGTGGAGTTCATTGTTTTCAGTTAATCAGATGTATATTTATTATGTGTGAGCTAAATTCATATAAATTGAAGGCTTCTGTGTATCTCTCAGAAACACACTCACTCGATCTGGTTTTTCGTGTGGAATTGCAACTTGGAGTCCGCTGAGACTTTTGGCCCACATAGATTGAAATGGGCGCATTTCAGTCTTCCGACGAGATCTCCGCTTCAAAAGTTCGTCATTTTGAACCTGGAAATTGAAATTTTATACAGTTCGAGTACTATAAATACTGACTCTGCTTTCAAGTTGTGACGTGGTCACCTCAGAAACGTGTTGTGAGAATGTCGTTGGACACTTCCGTACCACTAGATCCCAATTTCCGTCGAATCCAGTTTTCATCTCTTTCTCGAGTGGGCGAGCTTTCAATGGCCGTCCCGGACGACGTTGACGGAAAAGAGCATCGGCTTTCGCCATTTTTTAGCTGAAAAAGAAAAAGTGATTTTTTTGGCAGAAATTATCAACGTATAAGTGATATTCCGAAGCTCAACGAATGATACAGTAATATACGAATACGGTTTCTAGTGAAATAAGACGTTACATATGACCATGAGGAGTTAAATTTCTTGAAAATAATATCAGCATAAGTTATGCTATTTTTCCACTTCTGATCGAATTTCATGAACGGAGCCGCGAGGAATACGGAATCAATAAAAAGGAACGCATTTCAATTAATGGTGAGAGAGTGCATTGAAAATAGAGAGCATTGTCTGACTGTTACGCTGGAGCGCACTTTCGTTGACTACGGTGGCTGGAGATATGTCTTGTCGAAGGAGGGGATTGAAATGGATGTATTTATGAAGGAACAAAAAGTGATTGAGAAAGGTGATCGAAATGGATGTATGAGAGAACAAAACGTGATAGAGAAATAAAAATGGATCATAACTTGCAGTTTTCTAATAAATAATGCAGCCTGAAATGAAATTGAGAAAAACTGACTAGATCAGAAGTGTGAATCAATTTTTCAGGTCCAATTTTCATTATTCTTCATTCAATTTGCCTCTTCTCCAACAGTTTTGTTGTCTATGAACCGAAAATGATTCGATACTTTCTACAATCTCTTCTATTCTTAGTTTTCCTGGAACGGCTACGGTAGTTTATTGACGAGGAGTTTCTATCAAATCAAGATTTATGCTCAGATCATCACCTCGACTCCGAAAACCATATCGCTTGAACACCATTTGGAAGTTTTTGAATCACGATCAAAACTTTTTAATTTTCTCAATGGCCATGCTAATTTTAAGAAGCGAGTCGATTTTTCACAGATGTAGAGAAGAAGAAGTTGGATGCGAAATGCATTATCCAGCCAGGCAATCTGGAAGTTTGACTAGTGAGTTCCCTCATCAAAACTGTTCAGTATGTCTGTATAAACTTTTATTTTTCAGAAGATGCTCAAGTAGTTCGTCTTCTCTTTGCTCTTGTATCTTTAGCTATTGCTAACTATACCATATTCAAGTGCTTTGGATCCAGAAATAGCGGGAATGAAACTCTAATTAAAAAGTCAAAAGAAAAATCTGGTGTGTTTTCTTCTCGATTTTTATTCAACTACTATTTTGATTCAGAATCTATTCGAATTCTCTCTGCG
Organism: Caenorhabditis latens; assembly: GCA_002259235.3. Classification (NCBI taxonomy): domain Eukaryota; kingdom Metazoa; phylum Nematoda; class Chromadorea; order Rhabditida; family Rhabditidae; genus Caenorhabditis; species Caenorhabditis latens. The sequence continues at coordinate 9,539,687 of CM056092.1, read as the reverse complement.
GCTTCTTGGCTTCTCGTCGCTGCCGTTATGCTTCATTTCGTTTTCACTTCATTGGCTAATGACACTAATCGAGCTAATTTTACTGCACAACTTCTCCTTATTGCTTCATTAATTTGTGCGATGATTGCGTGGAAAGAGAAGTTAGTTCAAAATGGATTCATGAAATTATTGAGAATAACCTAGCTTCAAAACTTGTAATTCTTTAAAAACCGGAATTTTAATTCAGGAATCCAGCAGTATGTGCTCACTTTGTTCTGATGCCAGTCTACTTGTTGTTTGGTGATGGTTTGACTCCGGCTCTGATTACTTTCATTGCATTATCTGCGATGATCTCAAAACTCGTTCCAAAAAGTGAGACATTGCATCATATTTTGTCTATTTTTAATCTAGCTTAATTCAATTCTTTTCAAGAATTAGTATTTCAGAATCATTGTCATCTGTTATTGCTTTACTGATTCCATTTGGTTTCTATCATCTAGGACATTCTCCAGTTATTTCTTCCATTCCATGGCATGCTGCTTTCATAGGAATACCCGGTGGAGCAGCTCTTCGTATACTTCCAGCTCTCTTTGTATTAATTCATCTCAACTTCTCAGCGATCTCATCAGTCTTTGTAGTTTTTACAAACTCGGATTCCCGTCAACAGGTAACGAATGAAAGAGAGACGCTCCGCAGCAACTTCGACTTTCAGCCTTCGACATCATGGACATTGACTGAAACACTAGTATTGATGACAATGCGTGCCACCTTCAGTTGTTTGGCCGCATCAATTCATCGACGGCATTTGATGGTGTGGAAAATATTCGCACCAAAGTTTATATTCGAATGCATTCTCACAATCTTCTTCGTTATCTCAGTCAATATACTGTCGATTTCCTCTCGAAGGGATGTTTTCAGTAGCAAAGATAATGAGAGAAGAGAGAAAATTCAATAAACTCCTCATTTTAGTTGTTAATAATATTAATTCACTTGACGATTTTTAAGATTTCTACAATTATTGGTGCTCAGTTGTTGATTGTGATAAAGATTTGGTTTAAAAGCTGCTCTACGTAATGTATTCTTCTCATTTATAACATGATGATTATAAAACGGTTGTTCTTTTTACCCTCTTTTTTAAGCTTATTGCCTTTTATCAGTCATAATGAAAAAGAAGAGACAGAAACTACCGTAAAAACTGTATTTGAGGTGCCCCTCTATTTGAAGTGCCCCTCTAATAGTGGTGCCCTCCGCCGGACTCTTTGAACAATAGAGGTGCACCCTCTAATTGAGGTGCCCCTCTAATACAGTTGCCCTCCAGCTATTTACACTTTGCTCTAATCTCATCATTAACTAACTCCAAACTGTTCTCTGACAATACTATTCGAACATTTTTGTCGTTAAAAACGTAGTTGGCTATGAAAATTCCGGATTTTCTTTGTTTTTTTACGTAAAAGGTCGATAAATTCGGCATAAAAACTGATGAAATCAAACACATTCAAAAGATAGCTGGGTATCGAGGTCGGGAAAATTCGTCGACGAAAAATAAAGGTGCTCCCTCTATTTGAATTGCCCCTCTAATAGAGTTGCACTCCGATGGACCGTTTGAACAATAGAGTTGCATGCACCTCAAATACAGTTTTTACGGTATTTTGAAAGTTGTAATGTTCAATCTCGTAATGTCTGGCACACATACGCAACCATGTTATTGTGAACCGTACTCAAACATTTTCATTTTCTGACAAGTAACCGAAAATCAAGCTAAAATCGTCTGGAAAAAACGAACTACTACGAAATTCACATCAGAAAACGATCACATGATCGGTGAAATGCCGGCAAATGTGCGTCAACGCTCTCTATTTTGTCGTTGTCTCACTCTGAACACTACGCACACTCTCTAGGTTCCTCACACTGTCTCTCCGTTTCCTCTGTTTTGTCTGCTTCTCTTCCTCAATTTCTTCTCTCTTTCCTCAGGTTTTCAGTGTTTTGTATGTTTTCTTTGGATTTTTTCAGTACGTGCGCAGCGCAGAAAATCAATAATAAATTCGATTACAAAATCAAGACAGTTCTAATTTCAGTAAGACTATGAGCTACTCCGATGACGAAATACAAATTGATGATAGCGATACCGATCAAGGAGATATGGGAGACGAGGTAAATTTTATTTGAAAAGCTTTGATTTTTCACGTGACCATTCTATTAAACTTTTCCACGTGTCATGTGATTAGAAGGACCAGAGAGTTCACCAATTCAGTATTTCTTTGATAATGACCGATACAAGCAAGTTTTCGGCAATGTCCATGTCGGTAAGAGACTCAAAAAATGCTTGACTCTATAATTTCAGTTTCAAGAAACTCAAAAATATTTTTTCTAAAGCTCTGAGATCTCTGAAAGAATTCCATGCCTGCAAACAAACGCTAACTTCGTTTCGTATCTTTCTGCATTCATCAAGATAATTTCAGTGTATCTCCGATGACGACGGAATAGCTCTAGAAAGTCATGATCAAAACAATTCTGAATACAGAGAAAATGCAGCACCAGATAATGAGGTATGTTGAAATTCGAGTTTTTATTCGATGGGATGTATTTTCTCAATCGTCTGGGTAAAATTTGGCACACCTGGCAAGGTCACAATTCCCAACTAATTAAAATATTTTTTTCTAGGTTCTAAACCACGATTCACTGGAAGCAGAAATGAAAAAAGCAATAGCCGATGTTCAAGCAGTTCTCCAAGTGAAAACCGGTGTTTGCCGTATTCTTCTCCACAAGTATAAATGGAATAAAGAATCTTTGCTAGAAAGATTTTACGAACACCCTGATACGACAACTTTTCTAATTGATGCTCAAGTTATTCCACGTCTTACTCAAACAGTTCCAACCGGAGAATCTGAATGTGATATTTGTTGTATGGTCAGCGGACTTTCGGGTCTTGCATGCAACCATCGAGCATGTACTCCTTGTTGGAGATCTTATTTGACTAATAAAATCGTGGACGGAGGACAAAGTGAAATCGAGTGTATGGCTGCCAATTGCAAGTTGTTGATTGAAGATGAAAAGGTAAATAGTGAACGATAAGAACATGGGTTTCTTTAAATTTCATGCCCAAACGTTTGCGATCTATGGTGGAATGTAACAAAAAACAAACGCACAGAATTGAAAAGCCTACCTTTTTAAGGTGATGCTCTACATCAAAGATCCAGATGTTATTGCTTCATACCGTCGTTTAATTGTTGCCAGCTACGTGGAAACTAACAGGCTTCTCAAATGGTGCCCTGGAGTGGATTGTGGAAAAGCTGTCAGAGTGAGTTTTTTTCAAAACAAGATTTTCGTGAAATAATTTTGGTTCTATCTTCTATAATTTTAATTTTCTCTCGAGTCTCTCACAACTCAATCGCGACACATTTTGGTGCACTAACGCTTTGGAACTGTTGCGTTTTGGAACTGCTACGCTTTGGAACTGCTGCGCTTTGGAACTGTAACGCTTTGGAACTGTAACGTTTTAGAACTCCTTTAACCTTAGAGCGCGCTTGCTTTTTTCACTCAATTCAAGATTTTAAGCCATATTTTGAATATTTTTATCTCATTTTCTATCAGAAAAGATGGTATTTTTGCTTTTCTTGATAGAAAATAATAATAAAATATTTAAAATTTGACTTAAAATCTTAAATTGAGTGAAAAAAGCAAGCGCGCTCTAAGGCTAAGGGAGTTCCAAAACGTTACAGTTCCAAAGCGTTACAGTTCCAAAGCGCAGCAGTTCCAAAGCGTAGCAGTTCCAAAACGCAACAGTTCCAAAGCGTTAGTGCACCCACATTTTTCAGGTGGGTCACTGTGAACCTCGCCTTGTTGTCTGCTCTTGTGGCTCCCGCTTCTGTTTCTCATGTGGAAATGACTGGCATGAACCAGTTAACTGTCGGCTCCTAAAACTGTGGATGAAGAAGTGTAGTGATGACTCTGAAACATCAAATTGGATTAATGCAAATACAAAGGAATGTCCGAAGTGTATGATTACAATTGAGAAAGATGGAGGCTGTAATCATATGACATGCAAGAATACAGCTTGCCGTTTCGAATTCTGTTGGATGTGCCTTGGGCCATGGGAACCTCATGGTTCATCGTGGTACAGTTGTAATAGGTAATATTTTCAATGATATAAATTGCTGAACATATGCTGTAAAAGAAATGAGAAGAAGGATTACATTATTTTCAACTACCGAGAAGAGTCTTCTCTATTTTTCAAACTATTATTTTATTTGGAATGATATTCCGTACCATTTCCATTTCATTATTTCAGATTCGATGACTCAGTTGCGAAGACTGCTCGTGACGCTCAAGAAGTATCTCGTGCTAATCTTCAACGATATCTATTCTACTATAATCGTTATATGGGTCATCAACAGAGTTTGAGATTAGAAGGAAAGGTAAGAAGAATTGAGTACTTTGTATAGTACTTTTTATCATTTCCACGGTTTTTTAATTCAATAAAGACGTTATCAACTCAACGTCTGTATTGGATGATAGAAAACTATGTTTTACTTTAACGATTATCCTCCGATATTCTATTGTACAATTTAGCTCTACGCCACTGTAAAATCGAAAATGGAGCAAATGCAGACATTGTCAATGTCATGGATCGAAGTTCAATTTCTTCGAAAAGCTGTGGATGTCTTATCAGAGTGTCGACGTACTCTTATGTTCACATACGCCTTCGCATTCTATCTGAAACGTGATAACAACGCGATCATTTTTGAAACTAATCAAAAAGATCTCGAAATGGAAACAGAACAATTGTCCGGGTTTTTGGAACGCGATTTGGACAATGAGAATCTTGTGACTCTCAAACAGAAGGTGAGGTTCTAGAAATATACATAATTAGTCGAAGAGATCACTTTCATTTTTTGGTATCTTCAGTCTTTTTTACTTTTATGTTGAAGCTGAATGTTTCAGGTACAAGACAAGTACCGTTATGTGGAACATCGCCGGAAGATTCTATTAGATCATTGTGCCGAAGGAGCCGAACAAGATATCTGGGTATTCAACGAGTAAAATCAATTTTATCTTTCCGATCATCATCATCATGCTATTCATTTTTTGCACCGCACCATCCCGAGTTCCAATTGCTTTTTTTCTAATCCATTACGTACTCTATTCTATTCCTTTTTTGTGTAGATCTTTTTTCATTAATTTTTTGACCAGTTTAACTGTTTTTTTTTTCAATTTTCGACCTATCCTCTCATCAGATTCCCTTACTTGTGTGTGTTTCTCCAGCCATTTCTCACTTCAATTGGGAAAATTTGAGTTACTCTAATTTTTGCTCTCAGCTTTTTTTCTTCCATTAAAACAACTCCTTCTCAATGGGAATATTTTCAATGAGTACATTTCTGTGTACTTTTAGAAATATTAATGATGATGGCAAAATTCGTAATTTAATTATTGACACTTTCGCCTACGATTCTTCCATTTCTTGTCTGTATTTTCATCTTTCTTCCTATACATTTTTCATGTTTTCCCCTCTTCACAACTTCATGTTAGACCATACGGATTGAGAATTCAACTTTTCCTTGAGTATGAATGAATGCATTGTATTATTTCTTTGTTTTTCTGACTTCACAATAAGCGACTGCAAATCAACCCTAATTCAGGTCAGAACTTCCACCTGATCGACGAATCGTGTTCCCAGTTTTAGTTTCTTCACATCTTGAGCAGTCTGTTTGGAATATCCTCTCGGACAAATGTGAGTGTTCCGGGGGCGGGGAATGAGTCATAGTATTCCTTATCGTTCCTCCTCTCACACCGACAGACAATCTCGTTTTTCTCTTCCTTATATTTCGTTTCGTTTTCTCAACAGGTACTACTCTAATCGTTCTTCTTTTAACAGCAGTTCTTCAAAATTCGTAAATTCTCACAATCCCCACAGTAATGGAATATCATCGAGAACCAGCTGGAACTCAGACACCTCAATTCTGTTGTTTCCCAGCACGACTTCTTGTTTGTATTCTTTCTGTTATTGGAATCGCCCAGAATGTCGTCTCCATCTGCTTCTCAACCTTCTTCAAATTCAGATATCAAGTAATTATTTCATTCAATTTTACCTGGATTTTTCTAAATATTCTTCTTCTATTCGGAGCTTTCTGTAATAATGAACGAGCTCTCAGATGGTCATTAAGAGTTGTAATTGCATGTATGATTTTAACTGGAATCTATATAATGACAGTTCCAGTGATGATATCAAGCTTTTTTGCATCTGGAATGGAGTTTCCAATAATTCGAAATGATGGAAACTACGAGAATTTTATAATCGGAATGGTATATGGATACTGTTTCGAATTAATTGCAGTTTTTCTTATCGGAGGTTTGTTCTTTATTTCTCAATTAGATCGTTTTCTATATGGATCCTTCTTTTCAGCACAAATCCTCAAATATATTCTTATCAATCGATTATGGGTATATGCGAAAAATACAGTATCCGTGGCGGAGAGTCGATATGAAATAGTTTGATGTATAAATCTGTTTGAAATTGAAGTCATAAATTTCTAATGAGACTTGTATCTGTTCAATGAAGTGTTCCATAGGAATACCTAAATTGTGAAACTTCCAAGTTCTTTGCGTATTAGAATAATATTAAACACCAACTTCAAAACTTTAGAAGTTCATTTATTCTCATCGTGTTCAACTCTTTTTACAACCTTTTTGCTATTGATAAAGTCTGTTTACCGTTTCTCTTACAATCATCAAAACAACATGACTCATTGATAAACGAAGAATCCATCAATCTGTATTTATTTTTTGTACGCTTTCTTCTCCCTGACTCGTTTTTCGAACCTTGCTCACAGTAAAAACTCCGTAGAATGATGAGGAAGAAAATAGAATCTACATTTCCTCACTCGTCACTCAACACGATATACCTTTCGTAATCCAGTCCTCTGTTCATTTTCAAATCTCTCGAACACTTGTCGTTGACAGAATTCAAAAAGACCTTGGGGGGCACTTTCCCTTTGACTGATCAGTGTCGGCTTCAATCTCTTTGATCATATCTATGTTGACACTATGAATCAACTGACTCCGCCCACTTATTCTTTGATCAATACAATTCTTCGACTCTTGGAGAGCTCCCATTCCACATTGATTGTAGAATGGTTTTCCTCCTTTCCCGTTTAACAATTTTGCTTTTGGAGCCTATTAGCAGAGACCTGGAGCCTATTAGCAGAGACCTGGAGCCTATTAGCAGAGACCTCGCTGGTCTCGCAACGAATCTATCCCATTACAAAATGAGAGAGGGAGAGAGAGAGAATGGTTGAGTAACGACACCCTTTGTCTTTTGAATCTGGAGAGATGCCTGTTGACGGCAGAAGACTGTGCACCGAGTATTCTTATTGATTTTCTTGATTTTGAAAACGCATCAATTGATTTTAACAAAGACCGATGACATATGTTGTAATATCTTCCTCATAACAACAATTCCTATCTTAATTCATTCAAAACTGCTTTTTGAAAGTCCCAGATTCAAAAAGATTCCATTTTTCAGATAGAAAATGGATTATCACGTGGGACCAATTGGAGTTGAACCTCCAAAGCTCTGTTGTATTCCAGCTCGTCCCCTTGTCTGTGTTCTCGCAATTCTCGGAATCTTGAGAAGTATTTGTGTATTCTTTGAAACTCCATCATTCACAAATGGATTCTTCATCTCTATTTTCATCTTTCTCGATTCGATTCTTCTGATTGGAGCAGCTAAAAACAGTGAAAAGCACTTGAATTGGTCGTTGAAAGTCGTTTTCGTTGGAATCGGATTCGCTGCTCTCCAACTTCTCATCTTCCCAGTTATTGCTGCAAGTACTGTCGCTTCTGGATCAGTTTCTCACTCTTATATGATGGTTGAAAGCATGGTGAAGATGGTTTTAGGAGGGAATCAGGAGAATTTTATGAATGGAGTAGCAGCTGGTTATGTTGTCGAGATCGCCGCTATTTTGTTGATTGGAGGTACGGCTTTTGAATTTTAATTAATAATAGTTTGTCAGAAATTATTCTATTATAAAGATTTGCGGTTTCAAATAATATAATGATCAGTTTTATTTTCAGTCCAAACCCTCAAGTATGTAATCGTCAATCGTCTGTGGGAGTACGCAAAGGTTACGGAAGGAATTCTATAAATGATGCATCAACTTCACCTTTTTTTTTTGAAAAAAAAATCTCACTTGTTACTTGTTTGTTTGAAATCATTCGTTCCGCTCAATTCTCAATTTTCATTTTGATTTAAATTGCAATTAAATAAAAACGTGACCCAACAGTTTCTTGAAAAATAAATCATAAATAAAATCCTATAATTGAACCAGTTCACGCTGCCAACGAGACTAAGATCTGGAACAGAGATAAAAAAAATCCGTATAAAAGGAGAAAAAAACCAGAAAAAAACAAATCGACTGATCTCGATCTAGCTGTGAAGGATGAGCTACCGTTCAACTGCTCTCGTCTTCATTCTCTCCCTTCTGGCCGTTCTCGTTATCAACTCAATGGCCGACAGTAGTTCTACTGTCAGTGCAAGTGCATCATCTGGAAATCCAACCATTCCACGAGTAATGGAGACGCAAGCTCCTGTAGCCAACGATGATGGTGCCACCGCCGCTCCAGCAGATGCCGCCAACGGTGGTTCGGGAGCAACTTGGTCTGCTATCGGTTAGTATTTCCCAAGTTCCTACTCAATTAACATGGTTTTGTTTCCAGGTGCTCTCGTCACTCTTCTTCTCGCCAACTTCTTCTAAATCTTCAAAATATCCTAGTTGTGATGCTAAATTAATAATAAATTAGATAATAAAACTCCTTTTTGGTTTCTTTCTCAGATCACTTTATTCAGTTTTTCGATTTATCGGTTTCATCGCTCAGCATCTGAAAAACTCATGCAGCTTGAAACACTTTGACTTCTTTTCCGTCGTTCACCACCATTTTGCTAAATAGTTACAATCTATTTTCGTACTTCATTTCCTTTCCCGCTGAAATACTCTCAAATTGTGGGGTTTTCCAGACTGCGTATCCAGAAGATGACGCATGCGGTCCCATATCCTCAATGTTCATACAAACTGACTAGGAGTTTTCTAGGAAAAAAACTTGCGCGGAATACTTCTCAGAATATAATTTCGATGACCCACAATTTCGTTTTTTTAAAGACATTTCACTACAAAACTATATTTCAATTTTAAAGACTCCGACGTACAAAACACAAAAAAGGCGTTTCCTCATCAAAAATTTATTCTCGTATTGATTTGAAATTGAAAGTTTTCTACATCTCGTATTGAAACTGCGTTTATGGCGAAGGAAGTTTCGGAACGTTGCGTTCATCTTCACGAAGATCATGAGTTTGAGACAAATGTTTCTTATCCGACCAGTAGTCGAGACGGAATGATTGTCCATACATGTCAGTGACCTTGCCTGGAAAAGAGAATGTTAACGTCTTCTTCAAAATGAGAAAACTAACAGATCGTGCATTGTCCAACATATTTCCAATGCCCTTTCAAGAATGCATGAATATTGGCGATTGGAGTGCCATGAGAAACGATGATGATATTTCCAGATGGGAACTTTTTGGCAACCTCTTGGAAGGTTTTGACAACACGATCAGCACATCCGAGATCTCCTTTTGCTTCTTCTGGAAGCTTCTCGAATACCGGCTTATACGATTCATCGATTTGAGTTGAGTACTCTCTGGAAATCATGAGTTTGAAATCAATTCCTCATTTATAAAAAGAAATGACTTGATTTTCTCCATCGATGGAACACCTGGAGGAGTCATACACATATAAAGTGGCTCCTGGAATCCCGGTTCAACACAAATCTTCGTTGCTTTATTCTCCATCATTGCTGCAATTTGAGCAGATGTTTCGATGCATCTGGTGAACGGAGAAGTGATGATCGCCTCGATGTTCATGTTGGCAAAATGCTTTCCGACCTCATGAGCCTGTTGCTTCCCGCGGATTCTGAAAAGTTCTTATGAGAACTTCGAATTCAGAATCGTTCCGTTACGTCAACTCAGGATCATCCCACTTGGTTGGATTGTTCTCTTTCCACTTCTTATCCACATTATCAACACGTTGTCCGTGTCTCACCAACCAAATTGTTCGGCTCATTTGCTTCGTTTCGCAGAAGAATCGAGAACTGATTTGAGTAGTTTTCAAGAAGGGACAGGAAGGGATTGACACGTGGCAATATGTGGAAACAGAAAAAGCAATTAGGGAAGGTCACAGAAAATTTTAAATTTTATCGAACACGCGAGATATAGCTCACAGGCTCATAGGATTGTGATAGTTGCGTATAATTTTTCTTCCAGAGAAGTTCCATAATTCAGTCAAACGAATCAACACTAACAGCTTCAAGCAGATATGATTTGAACCCGTTGTTGAAACTATCTAGTTTTTGACATCTCTATTATTATTATTATTATTATTACAGTAGGCTTTACAAACCATAGAACAGATTACAGTCTACAATCTTTATTTGTTCTTCTAAAAATAAAAAGACATGAGAAGAGAAGACCAGCACGATGAGTGAAAGAAACGATTCGATGATCGAGGAGAGCACCTCAGAACAAATTGATGACAGCAGCAACAATCATTGTTCCTGAAAGAATAAATTATCAAAGAGGCATACGTGAGAACTAACCAAGAGCAGAAAGCATTTCAGCTCCTTTCTTCTCTTTTTCTTTATCTACTGAATCTTTATTATCCTTTCCAGCTTCAGAATCAGGTTTCGCTCCGAGACAGACACAAACGAATACGGTAAGAAGACAAAGCACGTAGAGAAGAGAAGTTGTCTGACTATTCATAGTTTCGGAGTGTTCTTTGCGAGGTGGAGATGAGTCGAACTATTTGATTTCGCTTTAGGGCCGTTTTTGCTCCTTTTTTATGTATATTTTTTATCTTTATTCCAGATCTAGATCCACGTATTAAAACGTTCCGGTGAAGGGTCACGTTCGATGAGAATTAATTTCCTTGGTTTTTTCGAAGATGTTTCAATGTTCACTTTATCTATGTGAAACTACATAATTTTGAAAATTCATCTTCTCATTCTCCGCTAACAACCAAATTCAGAGAATGTTCGGAGCTACGTGGAAGATCATCCTACGTTTTCTTGTTCCACGTCAGCATTTTTTCTTTGAAAGCGAACAATAATTAGTATCGAAGACTACTGTTGTTGATGAGACTCTCGAGCGCTGCTCAGTTTTATGACAACTAGTTCATAGTTACTTTTACAAACATTTATTTTAATAAATTATTCTTCTCGAAAAGAATGAAAACAGCAAGTAGAAGACGTGGAAGTTGTTGCGGAGACCTCAGAAGAAGTTGGCAAGAACAGCAGTGACGATGGCTCCTGGAATACAATTATTTCGAATTCCAATAAAAAAGTTTTTAAATAACTTACCGAGAGCTGAGAACGTAGCGACTCCACTAGTTGTCTTTTCAGTCTTTTCTGTGGTTGCCTTTGTGTCCTTCTCTTTACCCGTGTCAGCAGCGTTGACCATCTCAAAAATGGCGAGAAGACAGAGAACGAAGAGGAGAGCAGTTGTCTGGCGGTTCATCGTTTCCAATCAGAGAGCGATCGATAACTGATTTCCTTCTACTTTCTTCCTCCTTTTATGCAACCCGCGACGCTGGCACCCCAGAACCAGAGGTCGGTGCCGAGCTAGGGCGGGTTGAGGGAACGAGAGCAAGGTCGCAAGTTTTTTTGTTGGACTGAAAAGAACTTTAGGATGAAGTACTCTGATTTGGCTTCTGATTCCATGACAAAGAATACGAAGGTTACTGTAGAAAAGAAGGAAAGCTAAATAAACAAGTAAAAGTTATCAGCACAAATATTGTGACACCGTAACTCAATATTTTGGAGTGAGTGTTCTTGAATGGAGATTCACTCTTTTTTGAAAAACTAGATTCACTCTGATAATTGGGTTACGGTAGATATCGCTCTGAAAACAACAGCGTGACAAGTGTGGCTGTTTTTGTTTCATGATAGTCAATAAATGAACTCAAAAACAGTCTGTTACTTCACTATAAGCATTCGAGTGAAACTTCTGTTACACATGATCCAATCTGAACTCATTGAATTGAAATATCAAAATGTTTATATATATATATATATATACAAAGCAATTTGAAGAAACGGAAAGAGAGAAACACAGAATGGGAAAGATGAACCTTGGATTGTAGCATAGATTGATTTTTCAGGAGGATTCATCAATTATAAAAATTTAAGAATGATAAAGCGATGTCAGAGATACTTATTATTACCAGACACTTTGAACAATAACTCGTTAGTCTCAAGCATATGTTGTACTTGATTGGATAGTGAAGTATAGAATCATTGTCAGATATCACAAGTTTTCAGTTTCGTAACACAGCACCGTGCCAAGTCTCCATTTTCAGTTCCTCTAACACTGTAAGAGGGGCCACGCCCACATGCGATGAGGAAGGAATGAAGGATCATAAGGCAGTTGTGGATTGATGGAGCTTGATTGAAGAGGGGGCATAAGTAAACCCCCTTCTCTTATAAGTTTTATTATTTTATATCTTCATCTATTGCTTTTTATTTTGTTTTCTGTTCTTATTTCTCATGTTTCATCCTAATTTATATTTGCCTGTTATTCCTATTTCACTTATTCGGTGTTTCATTTGTTATTCAAATCTTCTTTATATTCTCTATATAACATATTAGCTTTTGTTCAACTCTAGTTTTAGCTCATTCCATCGTCAGTATCTCAGAATTCGTCAAAACCCTTCCTACAGAGTTACAAAAAAGAATGAAACCAGCTGTCCACGATATCATCTCTACATTTTCACACAAATACGGTTTCTACGTCATTAAGCAAAGGCGATTTCATGAGAAACAGTGATACAAATATTCTACGTATTCGTTCAATGATCTCTAATATATTTATTTTCTTCTATTTCACAAAAAAAACAAACTTGCGACCTTGCTCTCGTTCCCTCAACCCGTCGTTGCTCTGGCACCGCCCTCTGGTTCTGGGGTGCCGGCGTTGCGGGTTGCATAAAAGGAGGAAGAAACTAGAAGGAAATCAGTTATCGATCGCTCTCTGATTGGAAACAATGATCCACCGGACCACAGCTCTCCTCTTCGTTCTCTGTCTTCTCGCCATTTTTGAGATGGTCAACGCTGCTGACACGAATGACGCGAAGAACACAAAGGCAACCACAGAAAAGACTGAAAAGACAACTAGTGGAGTCGCTACGTTCTCAGCTCTCGGTAAGGAAGAGTAATCAAATAATATTTCGAAAACTTTACACTTTTCCAGGAGCACTTGTCGCTACCGTGATTGCCAACTTCTTCTAAAGTGCGTCATCTTCACAGCTACGTCTACTTGCTGTTTTCTTCCAGTCACTTTTTTGAATAATGAATTTAGAGTTGAATAAAATTGTTTGGAAAGTAACCGTAGTTTTTCTTCTAGGATCCGAGCAGGAGAATGTGGCGTTTCTTCACCTGAAACTCCATCATACTTCGGGTGTTTGAGGAGAACTATCTTTAATTTCTGGAAAGTTCTGGAAGTTTTTAAACATTTTGGAAGAATATTGTTCCGAATCCAGCATTTCTGAAGTTTTCACTTTTCGCGAAAAATCTGAAGAGATGTCAACAACAACTTGACACATTTCTTAATTTTGCTGGCGTGTTTCCCGTTTATTTTGTCGAATCACATGTTTTCATCGATTTCATGCGCTTTTTTCCGGATTTTCGAAACACTTCGTCGATTTTTTTCTTATCAAATAATTTTTCTCTTTCTCTTGATTTGATAAGAACTTTCTATGGTATGCACTGATTCAGCGTGTTTGAGTGCATGTCTGGTTCAGTTTCATGTATCATGAGAGTGTTTGTTGGAGTTTACGAAGTTGTTAGTAATTAATCTCAAACGAAATATGTTGACTTCTCATAAAGGTATTATCCTTGGAATCGGATCTGTTGCGTAAATAAGGGATTTGAACGAGCTGACTCACTCATCGTATCGTTAACAACACGATTTTCTGATTATCGCTTCATGTTATTATACAATTTCCGTGTTTTTTAAACATTCTATTTTAGAAGAAAGAGATAAATTCGTAAACAGCAGCCATCAGGTCGAAAATTGCTCATTAAGCATCACATGTGAATTTTTAAATGCAAATTTCACTGAAAGAATTATTCATCTTTCTTAACCTCGCTAGTCGAGTTTCTGGTTACTCAATATCTATTCGTAGAGACTGAAAAATTCTACAAGAAAACGTTTCTGTATTTGTGTTCCTTCGGGAAATCCAACTTTTTTCCAGATTAATCACATTCCCCATCATGATTGAATGTGGTCTGTTTTCGACCAAAATCTCACAAAATTGACTTCCTCCTAACATCTCCCTTGAGGGCCATCCGTCTTCTCTCAGTTAGAAAATAAGTGGAAAACAGGAAATTCATACATCTCAGAGTTCTCTGAAATCACATGTCCATCCCCAAATCTTTGCTCTCAATTCGAAAAAATTCTGTCCGAACAGCTGTTATTGTGTCCAAGAAGACAGGCTTTTCAAGAAAAAACACGAACTACTTCGCAGAGAAATATAACAGCGCCTAGAAGTTGATGGTGAGATGTTTTTCATCGTGTCTTCTCGCCCATATACTCTGTGTCTCTCCTCGCAAATCAATGAAAAGCAGCGAAATATAATTCGAAGGATAGAGAGTGTTAGAAAACTCTGCTTCTCTCGCCCCTCTTCCCATTTCCTTATAAAAGCTGTCGGAGGCACCAGTATTCCATTTTGATAACGCCATTCTTGGTTCTACTTCTTTTTTGTTCTTTGGGCGCTTTATGTCATCTTTCATAACAATTGATCAATTTTTTTTCTTTTCACGTACTGTTGTCACATCGTTGAACGAATAATGACGACGAAAACCGCTGAAACCAATAATTTCGCAATGTCTTTTTGTGGGCGGAGGAATTTAGTGTAGAGGAGCATGTCTTATGACATCGTTATCTTTCCGGAACATTCGGCGTATATTGATAAGAAAAATAAGACATGTCGCCTCTTATCCAACTTTCTTTCTATTTATTGAGAGTCAACTCTTCTCTTTTCGTGTCCCCACTATTTTTTTTCTGAAAAGCTTGCAGTAACATCGACGCACGATGATTCAATCTTAACCTATGCAAACGCGCTTTGTTGAGACTACATTTTGGTAATATTATTTGACGCCTAAATTGCAATTTTTTAATATTTTTTGTTTTTCCAAAAAATTGGCCTTTCTCGATTATATATCTCCTGAAACCTATTTTTTGTCAAAGTTTTTCAGTTTGAACAAAAAAATTTAGGTAAGCGATTTTTCTCAATAGAGCGCGTTTGCATTGGTTCACTTTGAATTACCGTGTCGACGCGTATTCTTGTTCTCTACCATCAAAAATCTTGCAATAAAAGGTCACATGACAGGTGGTGTGACTTTGTTGACGCTAGTGAAAGGCATCTGATAATAGGGTTTCTTTCGTACGTCTTTCAGTTTTTAGTTGATTTGGCGGGCTTGTTTTTTTTGAATAGGAAGACCTGGTGGTATCACTTTATGTGCTGAGAGTTCATCTACTGAACTAACACGGTATGGATGCTTATCAGTAGAGCCCGGTTATCATGGGTCTTTCGACTGCATATGTTCAATTTCAATTGACGCCGGGAAAAAGTCATATTTTGCAGCCAATATTAAGTTTCGAAAATACAGCTGAAGGTACTGTCGATATTTAGCGCTGTAGAAATGACTGGCAAATACTCTTGATGACGTGGAAAGACCATTATTTTGATGTGAATCACTCATCAGGCATGTGATTTGATCCTATTAGTCTGATTTGTTTCAATATTACTTCGAACTTAGTTTGACATTTGTCTTTTTCGAGTGATTCAGCAGAAAATCCTCAATTTCAATTATAAAAATCATTGCTGCGGCGACTCGACCTCTTTCTGCTTATTTCGCGCTTTTCCTTTCGCTCGTCACTTCAAACACATTTTATCGTCTTTCATGCTCTTACTCTCCCTACCGCCACGTCATGCATATTGATTTTACTTGGCGCCCAGCGGCCGCTGCTGAGAGCATTGCGCCTCATTTCTCTGCTGTCTCCTCACCTTTATGTCCTCTCGCTTCTCTTCCCCCTCCATTCTACATTGATCACATGTTCTTCTGTTCCCCTCTTTAGAATCTCTTACATCATTCTGTCCCGATTTTCTGACTTGAAATTGTATTTCCGGTTTGATTTCGTTCGCCCACATTTCCTTATTTTTCCTCACATCTTAATTGATATATTCTTATTTTCAGTTTACCCCCACCCGCCTCACTACCTTCAAAGCGCGCAACAATGTTGAGTAAATCGTTTAGTAGTAATATTAAACAGGAACCAGTACAACTGGTCAGCGAAGTCGCCGTCGACAGGTAAGCTCTCAACTTGAATTTCAACTCAAAGTTCCAAATCTTTTTCAGCTCGTTGACCACTCAGTCGTCGACCAAGCCTGGAGACGTCGGATGGTGTTTTTGACGCCCCCCATGGTGCACTCACAAAAATGCCGAACGAAACTCGCGCAATCGTATCGGCCGTTTCTCCAAACTGGCAAGTTGGCGCGATCAACGAGAAGACAATGGCGCTTATGATTCCTCACGACCAGCCGGTGCTCGGAATTTCCAAGAAGAACTTTGTGGACCTTTTGGAATTTGCTGAGGATAAACTCGGTACGTTAGAATAGATTATTATTATAATTTAGCTGATTATAAAATGTTAACATTTCAGAAATGGAGCGTGTTCTGGCGATCTTCGAAAAATCCCGCATCAACCCCACCGAAGGATTCCCCAGAACTCTTCGCTATGTTGGATTCCGTCCATACGCAATCGACGAACATCCCGCTTCATTTCCAGCAGACAAATACTTCATCATGAGCTACAAAGTCTAAGGCTTCGATAAATTCACCATCGACTCGTCTTCTGGATACATCGGCTCCTTTCTCTTCTCGTTTTTCGCTCTTTTACGCTTTTATCTTATTTTTACATCACTAAATGTACTTTAAAATCCCAAAAAATCAACTTTCCCATCTCTCTCTCTCCCCCTGCTGAATTGCCTCTATTCTTTATTAGCCACGTCTCTATATTATCTCTTGATTCATGTGTGTGTTTGTTTCTAGTGTACAAAACTATTGACTTTTCCATAATTTTGCCCAGATCCCCTCCACCCATTCCTCGAATTTTCTTCGTTTTATTTCTGAATCAGAGACACTAGTGACTTATGCTTTTGTATGAGGAATTCTCGCTACTCTTTAATCACTGTTTTTATCCCAACCCATTCTTCGCCATACGCGCCAGCTTGGAGAAATGAATAAAATGTTAAAAATGCAAGTTTTGAAAATTGTTCATCTTCTTTTCAGAATCACAACTTCGAAAAATAATACTTCTCAGAACAAACACAGAACTGTTTGATAGAATTCTCTTCCAGCATGGCGTGAATTGTATTGGAGATAATAATAGCTCCAGGTTACTGTAAGATCTTGAGCGCGATTCAAGAATTTGCAGAGTTTATGAAAATATGGTCCGAAACCACTTTAATAAGCAGTATTTTCCTTCAGTCTTTAAATTAATTGGGTTTCTTTGACAGTGAGTCTTCTGATTCCATCAAAATGTTTACGCTCTCAATCGATGAAAAATAAGAAAAGTGTGCGTGATAGAGTAGAGAGAAGTGAGAGAAAGAAGTGTATCTGTGTGACCCACAATCATTCTCTTTTTTCTACTTTTTCATCAAACTTCACAATGTTTGAAGATCCAGAATTCGAATGTTGTGATGAAAATCTTCCACCGCTGCTTCGAAATGAAGGAGTTATTTGGCTTCGTCCTCACGAAATAGCAGTTTATCCACAATTTCTCTCATCGAGTCACCCGAAAAGGGAAGAAGTTATTCAAAGATTCAGTGGTGGATTCTTCCTCGCACCCGTTATTTCTTTGACGAAAGATCTAGAATTGAGTTTAAAAGTTGTCAAGAATCAGCCAATCGATAGAGGTGAGTCATCATTTTTAATAACATGAATTCATGTATTTATCAGCATTGAAATTACTAGCTCCCCACTTCACAAATCATACTTTTCCAGGTTACTTCGAGTTCACATTCTTCACTGAAGATGATACCATTGTCGTCATCAAAATAGACGACCGTCTTCCAACAAAAAATGGAGAATTGATTTTTTCTCAAGCACCAGCTGACACCTTCTGGTGCCCACTCTTGGAGAAGGCTTTCGCTAAGTAAGTTATTGGGAAAAATTCGGTTTTTAAAGAAGCATCTTTTTCAGATTCAGAGGTGGCTATCAACATTTGTCGATTGGAAACTTGGATGATTCCCTGAGAATGTTAACTGGAAAAGAAGTTGATCTATTCGAGACTGAGCATTATACTCCTAATCAAATTCATTCAATGATCAAGAAATACTTCAACTCTACCAGAATTCTATGTTGCAAAACGAAACATTCGAATGGAAACAATGGTGAACACGGTAGATCCTTAGCCATATCAGATGCAATTCATGGCAATAACGGATTATTGATTTCACTCAGTGATCCAAAAATTCCATTTGATTCCGATATGAGTATTGAAGAGTTTAAGGATGTGATCGATGTTGTCTTCTTTTTGACTCCGGATGAAGAGGAGAAAGAAGAAGAAGAAATGAGAAAAGAAAAGAATGTACCACTATTCCGTCGTATTGATCTCTTCGGAAGAGACGTTTATACAAGTAGTCTTGTTAGTAATCATAGTTCTCAAAATAATAATCCATGTGCGTTAATGTGAATAAAATTAATTGAAGTTTTTTCAAATTCTTACAGGTGAATTCCGAGAGTTCTGATAATATTCTTCTCAACTCATCAGTAGTGATTTGAAACATTAAAAAGAACGTCACACAGATTCATAAGTTTAAAAGAATTAATGTTTCAGAGATGAGTAATGATCAGATAGGATTGAAAGTGAAAAGCGAGAAAATTATGCAGTACAATTATACAATAGAGATAGTGCATTTACAAAGGCAGAAAAAAATAGAAGTACAAAAACGGTGATACTCAATTGTTGCGATTGAAGATTCCCAGTCCGCCGATTCTTTTTTTCATTGTTCCGGAAGTTGATGACGAGGCATTGTGTGGTGGACTTGATTTGGCTGTAGAATTCATTGTCGAATTCTGGGATTGATTGTTCTCGTTGTACATCGACAACGACGTCTGAGATGATGACAGATTCCCGCTGCGAAGATCAGCGATCTCATGACGGAGACGATGAATTTCAGCGCGCTTCGCCTCCATTTTCAATTTGTGTTGTTGTTCCGCTTCTTCCAGAGCCGACATTCTCTCATTATTTCTGTGGGTTCGAGCCGTGGTTTTCTCGTTGAATACCTGCAATATAATAGACATATATAGGTTACTGAATCGGTGAACAACCTTCTCAAGCATCGCTCGTTTGTCAGTCAAGTCTCGCTCTTTTTGTCGTCTTTCTTCTTCGAAATGGGTGAAAGGATCACTGAAACCATTATTTTCAATCAAAATCTTGAGTCTCTAATCAACTAACCGATTCTTTTCGTTTTTCGGAAGACCTTCCATTTGACGGAATCGGAAGTTCTCATAATGTACATTGCGAGTCACATCAATCATATCAATCAAATTGGTTCGAATAATCATATCACGAAGTGTCAAAAAATCATTATGCTCCATATTCTCCACTTCCACAGTTCCCCATGGGTATTCTCTGTACCGAATACGACGTCCATGTTGTTCTTTCAGCGAATTCGAACCAATAATCGCGAATGGAAGGATCTTTCGCAATTTATCAGCGGTTGCCTTGTCGGCCGTTGGATCTTCCAGCTCTGGGAACTTATAGAGTTTGATTTCGGCTGCCTCAGCATCTTTCACGATTTGTTCCTTAAAACGACGAAGCTCTTCGCGAGTCAGACAATCAGCTTTAGCGATAACTGGGACTATGTTAACACGACCATGGATATGTTTCATCAATTCTACGTCGATAGCTTTGAGTCCATGACCAGATGGTTCAATGAAGTAAAGACAAAGATGTACACATTTGTCAACAATTTTTTCTTGACGATCGATTCGGGTTTCCTCGCAGAATTGCTCGAAGAACTTGCTTTCCACGTAGTTGACTATCGGCTCCCAGCTGAAATTGATATAAATATCACAATTAGAATATATACATAGGATCGTCTCCTTCCATTTGAACCCCAACATCTTGTCTCCCTTAAGGAGCACACAGCTCACAGATTAATTGTTTTGTCCCTTTACACTCACCACTTCGAATTATTCACAGCATCTCCGAAACCTGGTGTATCGACAAGTGTCAATTGAAGTGTCACACTGTTTTCCACTAATTTCACCAGTTTCTCTTCAACACGAACAGTTGAAGGATGGGTTTCTGTGGAAATCAAGTCCTGCTCACTCAGATTGTTGATTTCAGCAAGGAATAAAGTGTTGATAAATGTTGATTTTCCGAGACCACTTCGTCCTAAATGATAATATGAACATACTGATACGCCCCTTCTTTTTTAACAGACCAACGACCATCAAAGTGAAATCGAATCCATTTTTGACTGCTCGACGGAAAACTTGATTCGGGAAATTTGCAAATCCCCAATAGTTCTGTGTCTCCTTTTGACTTGAACGGATTGACTCATCAAGCCTTGAGCTATTCGTAGTTCGACTGCTCATGTTAGAAAATACTGAAAAGTATTGAATAATTATAAAAATTTTTGGGAGACAAAAAAATTGCCGTAGGGGGCTAAGAAAAATTGAGAAAAAAAAACCGAATGAAGAAAGTATCATGCAGATGTGCAGTGCAACACAAAGGCGAAGTGAGAAATCGGCATGCGCAGAGTAGTGACGTCCGTGATTTCCTGACAGGAAAGGTCACTTTGAAAACATAAAAGAAATTCGAAAAAAGGTTTCATATGAAAATAGAAAACATATATTTTTGCTGGAACATGAATGTACATTTACTTCGAAGCCTAATTGAATAAACATGTTCATAAACAGAAAAGATTCTTGGAATTCGAAAAGTACGACTTGGCGCCGACGACACGCCCACCGCAAATGTCGCACACATTTTTTGCAATCACCGCATACTTCAGTGTGAGCTTCGTGTTACTGTACCTACCGTAGTTGAAAATTCCAAAAATTTTAGAAGTGAAAAGAAAGGATGGCACGGCCTCCAGCGGAGGCCCTCTCAATGCACTATTTACGCACAGTACTTTGAGAGGGCCTCTGTGGGAGGCCGTGGGATGGTAGAAGTTAATGAAATAACTAGAATATTCTCTTAGCAAGCTGCTTAGAAGAGATATAAGTTACATAAAACTCACGTTTTCTGTGATAAATATGCCCGCCAAGTAGTGAAATATGATGTGTTCAATTAAAATAAGATTCATTCATAGTCACTATTCATAATTGTTTATCTTAACTAGCTCGGTTTCTGTTTCTCGCTATCCAGTCTTTGTCGCAATCACCTTGTCATACTCTGTTACGAATGCGCTCATTTCTGGACTAGTAATCTGAAAGATGCTCTCGATTGGTTGAGGTTACTATTGATATCGAAAAAAACCTTTCTATTCTCAGCTAAAGCCAGAAGTACACGATGCATGAACAGATATTGAGCATCAGTTTGAACTGATCCGTGACGTTGATTACGAATCTCTTTGACAATATCCTTCAGAACTACTTTCTCTCCAGCACAGAACTTCACCAAAGCAATTTCGAGACCGACAATTGATCCGGTACGGCCGATTCCAGCTGAGCAATGAACGATGATTGGACTAGCAGTTTTCAGCTGAAAATGAAGGAACATTTAGTCTGAATGTCATTAAAACTGAACTCGAATAAGAAGTCTGAAAACGGCCATGGGGATTTCCGGAACTCCACGATCAGGCCACGCCTTCCACTGCCAATGTTCGAAATTATGTACTGTCTGAAACAGGATTATATAAATAAATAAACAAGTCATTTCATTGTGTCAATAATCCACAAAGACAAACCCCCTTATCATCCGTCAAAGAGATCTTCATAAGCAATATATTCTGCTCAACTTCTCTTGCCGGTTCCGCAATCTTCACTGTCAACTTTCCGTCCATCAAAACCATTGAACCATCTACAGATTCCGGCCAATACTGTTCACATTTCTTCTTTCCGAGTTCCATAATATTACAGAGCATCACAACACACGGAGCTTTCTCTTGCCAAACAAGGCGATAGAAGTCGTCAATCGTCTTTTCAGTTGGACCTTGAGTACAAATGAACTTGTTGAGTCCGTTGATTTTGACCCAATTCGCATGAATATAGTCATTTGGATTGTCTTCAGGCCATTTCAGAATTACGCGAGTATCATCGATACAGTAAACATCTGGAAGTATTACCTCGAACCCATTCTACTCTTCATGAAGCTCGTCATCTTACTCACCTTTGTAACGATTTTTCTCTGGATGAGTCTCATGTCCGGTCTTCGGTTTATGACATGGTTGAGTCTCAATTTTAAGATTCATAAACTCTGAACTCAACTGTTTAACACCAGTTTCCAGTGTAGTCTTCACAAAATCTTTGAGCATTGCTTCGTTCACATCTCCATATTGAGCCGCCCGTCTCACCACAGCACTTCTCTTTTTCACAACCTTCTTCTTTGGACGATCCGCCTGAGTTCCATCTTCTGTTTCCAAAGTCACTGAAAAAAGACGTCAGGTTTATTCAGATGACTGTCCACTGACCATCCTTTGGAGTTTGATTCTTTCTTGGATTTCTTTTCTTGTTGACCGACGTCATCGTTTGATTTCTTTCTTTTTGCTCACTGTTGTCAACTTTTCCAAGACAAACGAGAGGATTTTTGTCAGTTTGACAAAAAGGAAATAACCGGGAGAGTTTAAAAGAATTACTTTCTACGAAAAAGAGCAGAAAAAGTGAAAGAAAGTAGAAGTTCACGGACATTTTGTGAAGATACGGTAATGGAAATTCGAAGAACGTTCCGATTGAAATTTTACGAACACATCACTTGGAATCATTTGATTCACACGGTTGTTCAGCGTCCAGTTGTTCCTTCTACAATGAATTGCTTTGTTGCATTTCTTTTAAATCGAAAACTGCTTCAGCTGACTCAAAACCACCTGCCAGGACCATCTGCCAAGATTTCATCTCGTCTTACTAAAACCTCTCACTACGTTAGTAATTTCAAAAACATTTTATCACAAAATTTCGTTTCTAGCCCACCATTGGACTCTGTTCATCTTTTTTATCTCGTAGTTCCTTACAGGCTGGATGAAAAATGTTTCAGAAATTTTCCGTAGTTTTATCAGAGTACATCCCTCATCCTAAACACAACATACAGTTGTAGTCTAATTCGATTTCATCCTTGAAATTTCTCTGAAACAAAAAAACGCAATGAACCAAAAAATTAGATCTAAACTGAATTTGTGGTCGAAGATACGCACGTTTTTGTGACTGAATTTAATTTCGTAGTTCTTAATTTGCAGATAGTGAACTATCTCGTTGGAGTTAAATGAAGGAGGTTGACTTCCTATAGAAATTTCAAGTTCGAAAAGGAGGGTAGACGACTTTTTTCCTGAATTCAAAACCTGTTTTTTCTCGACGCTCACGTCAGAAATAGAAAGGACATCTTTAAAAATACTCCCCCTGTTATTGCAATCTTCCTTCATTGAAGACTCTGTTCAAAGTATCTTTGTTCCAATGTCCGAATAGCTGTCATTCTAACCTTTCAATTGGTTTGTTATCATTTTTGGAAATGCAAAAAATGTTTTCTCGTCGAGATTTAATGCGATGAAAACAAGAGAAATAGCGTCGGAGGCGCGACAGCCCCTTCTGTTTAAAGGCGTATTGTGGTCTGATGTGATGTTTTCATACCATAATGTATGAGTTTCGGTGAGTTCATTTTCATACTTCAAGAATTTTTTAATTCGGTCCACAACCCGCTGAGAGCGAGCGCCGGAAAGTTTGGTCATTGAAAGGGTCGCAGAAAATTGGGGGCCGTGGCCTAGAAATTCGACTAGAAATTCGTTGTTTTTTTCAATTTTGACGGTATTTTCGATTATTTTTGTTGTATTTCTTTAATAAATTCGATAGAAAACAGCAAATATTGATAGAAAAACACAAAAAACTATTGAAAATAACGCCAGAAATAGCAGAATACTGAAAAAACAACTTTACCGAAGTGACATTTCTAGAATGTTCTTGCTGACCAAACTTTCCTTTAGTTTTTTCAGTATTCTGCTATTTCTGGCGTTATTTTCGATAGTTTTTTGTGTTTTTCTATCAATATTTGCTGTTTTCTATCAAATTTATTAAAGAAATACAACAAAAATAATCGAAAATACCGTCAAAATTGAAAAAAACAACGAATTTCTAGTCGAATTTCTAGGCCACGGCCACCAAGTTTCTTCGTCCTTCTCGCTGACCAAACTTTTCAGCGCTCGCTCTCAGCGGGCCGTGGACCGAATTAAAAAATTCTTGAAGTATGAAAATGAACTCGCTGAAACTCATATATTATGATATGAAAACATCACAACAGACCACAATACGCCTTTAATGATTTCCTCCTTTTTCTCTCCGAAAACTAGAAATTCCTGTACAAATTCAATGATTCATGACCTAAGATCTTTTCCGCCACGTGACTTTACGTTTGATTCCATTGACCACCACATGTTAACCTCCGTGGAACTTCCACCTTATCATGTCTCTATTTAGTTTCGTTTGTTGTTTGTTACGAAAAAGAAATGGTCTTTGGTTACTGTCACTGAAATAAATAACAGTATCACTGTTTGATTTTGCACACTTCTCTTTGTTTTTTTAGAGAATGAAGTAGGAAGAATTCGTTATTTGAAGAGCAGAGTTCAAATGAAAACTGATGGATCATTCTAAAACCTTAACGATTTCGGAAAGTTTTATGTCCAAAAAACATGATTTATAGTTACAGTATCCCTTTAAGAAGTTTGTCGCAAGTTCTTCAAAATGAAATGATGTTCGTTTCAAAGATATTTCATACATCGAAAAGTCATTTTGAAAGTGTACTGTAGTACTGTAGTAATCTTTGAACTCGCGTTTTACGACTTCTGACTCGTAGTGAGACTTCTGCTCATTTCCACTCTAAATGGCAACATTCTTTCAGTTTATTATCCTTTTTCATTCTCACCGCCGTTTATTTTGGTGACCCAGTGATAGGTTTTATGAACAAAAACGTATACATCTACATACTACATATGAATTTATGACTTGTGCAATTAATTTTCTGTTTTTTTTCGGTCACCCCCTCTGCAAGCAAACATTAGTATTTAACCAAACGCTTTGGGTGCTTTTTAGACACTGTCAGTTCAATGACTCACTGGGATATTGGGTTCACTTTCGTTTTTAGGGTTTATAATAAAACTTTTTTATTGTTTTCTTGTATTCGCCTAGACTACTGTAGGATGACTAAAGAGGGACAATGGAAAATCTGTAGAAAATCCATTTCCAGGGTTGAAATTGGAAACATACAAATACAACAACTTGATAAGATTTATTCGTTTTCTGTCGAGACGAAACATTTCACGAATGATCTCCTCCCATGAATCGAGTATTTCCTCACGTAGAAAAGGACATTTCGGTCCTCCAAAAACGAGAATTCCGTCTTTCCTAGTATGAAAATCAGTTTAAAAGGATGTTTTTCTTCATTATGTCTCACAATCAGTCTTCTCCTCTCTTCCGTTCGAAGTCTTGATTTAATTTCAGATGATCCTTCTTCCAATCCAATTCACTCTGATTTCATGTGTCAGCTTGGCAACAACATTCACTGCTTATTCTGTTCCGATTCTGAAGGTTTGCCCAAAAACTATGTAGTTTTTCGAATTAAAGTTCTTTCAGTTCATCTATGAATTCACTTTTCTGACAATTCACATCTCTAAAATGATGCTTTCTGTCAGTTCTGTATGGCTATGGGAAATCGCGACAAACACTGAAATCGTGGATGCATTCGCTATTATTCTCTCTGTTGTAATATCCACAAGTGTTCTACTTGACATGTTCTCATATGGTAATTCATTAAAATATATATTTTTTTAATACATATTTGTAAGGATTTCAGAAATCGTCTTCACCTTCAATTCAAACAATATCGATTATGAACAAAATATCGAGTTGAACTGATCCCAAGCCACTTTTTCTTTATTTACGGGTGTCATTTTTTTACGGGAACTGAAATAAAGCAATTGTTTAACAAAAAACGAAAAATTAGTCTCGGAGTGTTACCATAGTCTTTTTTCCTCACAATCATTCAGACAGGGATAACTTCTGGTCGTCATCGACGGGCTGTTGGAATCGAACCAACAACTCTCAGCACGCAAAACACACACGCTGCCGCTTACACTATTCATGTCACCGTGTCTGGGTCTCTCTTGGTCAATATATACCCGAGGAAAAGAGGAGAGAGGAATTTTACTGGTTTCTCGAGTAATATTGATCTGAAACGCAGAAAAAGTGAAAATTAAATCATTCATCTAAAAAAACTAAATAAGTATCACAATTAAGGTTCTATCATTTTTGCTAGGAGTTAACAGTTCTGTTGGCTATCCTCGACATTTGATTTCCAAGTTCCCTTTGTTCCTTCCGTCTCTCCATTTGAATATTCTTCATATTTGAAGATCGGTGCATGATCTTTCAACAAGTCAATACATCTTGCAGTTGCCTCTATTGCAGTTTTCCGATGGGGGGATGATGTAGATATGACAACTGACGATTCTCTAACGTCCACTCTTCCCAGACGGTGGAATATGGCAATCTTCTTTACATCAGGGAAAGCCGTTCGAATCTCAGCACATATTCCACGTAGTTTTTTGTAAGCCATTAAGTCGTGGCAATCATAAGAAAGGTGAACAACGTCCCGACCAGCGTGGTTGTCACGTGTCACACCGTTGAATGTTGAGATGGCGCCACAAGACGGACTATAATAGGTTTTCGATTAATTTCGGAATGTTTGGATTGAAAACTTACTGACTAACCAACTGATCTACAACGTTGACTTTTATTTCCTCATCAGTCAACTTGATATGATCATTGAGAATTTGTTTTCGGAAGTCAGTGATTGATTCATTTCTGTCCGAAAACCTCGGTTCCGAGACGTCGATGAATGTAATACGAGAGTCCGTTCGACCTGAAAAACACATTTGTGATTCGAATGAATTTATATTAAAAATTTATTGGATTACTTCTTTTCCTTGCATTTTCCAAATGCCTCAAATAAGCTGGGAAAGCAACATTATCAAAGTAACCAGGTGTATCCGGAGGTACATAATCCGTGCGGGCTTCACGTCGTCGACGACAAGTTTTCTGAAACCCGGAAACATTTGCTAAGCCAGCTGGCCAGATGAATTAAACCACTAGTGGCCACTGACAATATCAAGGGTCAACACTACGATTCTGCCACAAAGTTGCACGATTTCATCCATTTCTGTGATCATGTTTCCATCGATAATCACATTTTTATAAATTTTCGATTTTTCAATAATTCGTTCTTTGAATTGATTCACATTTATTGCTTCTTTCTCATCAAAACTCCAATAATATCCTTGTTCGGTGAGAGTTTTTGCAGCTGGATGATAGATTTTCTCTACCTAGAAAATTTGTTTACTCCTTGAATACTTTTCAATTGAAAGGCTTACTTCGTTCTCAGTTTTGTAGAATTCATCCTGGTTGATTATTGTTGTGTCCGCAGCACCAAACTAAGATTTTTAAAACTGTTGATTAATTAACGAATGAGTTTAAGTTACATATCGCTGAAATTCCTTCGCCAAGGTAGATTTTCCTGAATTTGTGCATCCAGCCAGCGCGAATACATTGCACTTTCTAGTGGCCATCAACTCCTGAAATTACAAAATAGGTATAGTATTTATACATCGAGAATTCGAAAAATGAAGCCCGATGAAATCAGGTTGATCGAACGACTGAAATGTTGCGGAAAATAGAAAATCAATAAATTTATCAGTATTCTCTGGCATGTCTCGTGATAACAATGATAAAAAGTGAACAAGAAGAGGCTTTCAGAGAAGATTAAATTCTTGATTCAACAACTATTCCCAGATCTTTTGTTTCAAAAAAAACCCGTACGAATTGAGTGGGCAAAGTCAGAAAACCGGAGACCGAAGTAAATGGGATAAAAAAAGTAACATAAAAACGAAAAGAATAAAAAGGAGGGGGCAGATTCATTGAACCGGACGGGTATAATTGAAAAATTTCACTATTTTTCGTGGAAACCTTGAAGACGGATGAAGAGTGGGGGGAATAAAAGGGTATTCAAAATCAGATTAGTCGCTATCACTGTCCACGATCACTCGCTTTCTTGTACCTGTGCTCTTTTTGGAGATCTTCGAAGTTTTTGCGGGTTTTTTCGACATGACAAGATCATCATCTTCCTCTACGTCTTCCTCTTCTTTGACAGTGGTCTGGTTTGCAGTTCCTGCATCAGAATCATCCAGGGCAACATCGTTCGACGTTGATTGATCAGGTACCGCTGACGCAGATCGTGAACGAGATGCTGTAGCCGATCGGGATGGAGCTCGAGAGATTCCCTGAGCTTTTTTGAGAACTATTTGATCGTTCACTTCATCCAAAGTAATCTTTTGTTCGCATTTACTGCACTCCACACTGTCTTGGTTCGAAATAACTGTGGCGCTGAAAATTAAAGCAATTATTTGAAATAAAGGTTGATCCATACTTTTTAAAACAATTGAAGTGATATGTTGACTGACATTTGTCACATTCTGCAGTATAAATTGGTCTCGAGATAATTCTTCGGCACAATTCGCACAACTTTAGCTCTTCAGAAAATTTGGCACGTAACCATGGCTCGAGCTCGATGATTGTTCTTGGAGCAATTTCAACGATTTCTCTATCATCATCCTGGAAGAAACTGATGCAAGGTTAACAAAAATTTTTATTCTAACCATAGAAAAATATTTCTGCCTAGTCATCTTCACCATGAACATATCACATTTCGGACCCGGTACTTTGTGTGGTTCTCTTTGGATAATTGAGTGAATCCAGGACATCTTCACAGTTCCATCTCCGCACATCATCTCTTCGAGAATTGCTAGGAACAAAGCGCGTTCCGATTTTCTGAAAGTAGAAACGTTTCTTCGGTTAGAGGTAAGAGTATTATCTCACGTCAGTTCGCTGGCCTCACTGATGATAGATGAATTTCTAGAGCATCCCGTCATCGTCACATACTCGTTAGGAGTTTTTTCGTCGGTTGAAGGAACAAATCGCCATGGTCTGAAGTCATTCCTCTGAAATGTTTACATTTTCAATTATCTTTTTACTTGGACGCCCTCACAATTTTTCCATTTGCAGTGTTCATTGTTTTTACGATAGATCTAGACAGTTCTTTCGATTCCTCTGATGTGATTTGGATCTTCATAAACGCTTCTGGATGTTCTGTAAAAAAATTGGATACGCGAGCTGGATATTACTGAAGCTTACTTTTTTCTTTGACAGTAGTCACGTATTTCGTGAAAAGATAGTTCATTTTTTTTCTACTCATAGTCGGCTCCAAAATAAACTTGTTGATCAAAAATCGATGAGGGTCTCCGAACTGTTTTGCTGCTTTCAGAATGTCATCAAATTTAGAAGGCTAAAACAGTTTATTACAATTTTCATTTGTAATTATACAGAAATTATACCTCTAAAGAAAAATTCGCGAGAATTACTTGTAAGTCGAAGTCGTCGTGTGGAGATTCTTCAGCTGACATGTTTGCTTCGTCCTGCTCAGCGTCGGACATTTTGTTTCTGACAAATAAATTATTGTTTTAAGTAGATGCATTCTTCTTAAATTATACAAATTTCCTGAAAACAGCAAAAATTATACCCCGAACCGAAAAACCGCCATTTTTTTCAAACGTCCGCAGTTGTTGTTCTCTGTGTTTGCGGACAGTGCGGTAAATTTCACGAGCAAAACATTTCAGATGCTTTTGAATATCATCATTTCTCAGTTACAGCTAACTTTTATCTCTTTATCGTTGATTTTTTTGGGAAGCTAGAAATATGTTGAGTTTTTGATGCAGCTTCTCAACGCGAGTACAGAATTATAGCGATAATCTCTTTGAATGCCTCCAAGGTGACATGAACTTGCTAACAACAGCTGTTAACAGCCAAGCCAAAAGACAAACGAAGAGAGCCAAGTAAAGACCTCCAACTAGATCTAACAATACACAACATTTCATAGGGGACATACCGAAATCTAAGATCCCCAGACTGGGTCGTACACCTGTTGGTTAGACTATTATCCTGAGCAATACTGGGTTCACTGGAATCAGCCTTTGTCGTTTTCAAAACTTGTAAAACGGGGCATTTAATGCCAAGGGTACAGAGGGTATAACAGGGTACAACTGATTTCAGTGTACAAACTCTTCAATTTTAGGGTACAACTTTGCTAATATAGTTTTTAATTGGGCTTCGAAATGTAAGTTTCTGTGAGAGTAAACTGTGCGACTGCTAAAACTTTGCTTGAATCGCTGAAGATGTGGAAAACTGCATTGTGGGGTAAATTTCAGTTTAAGCTTTCAGAGGTGAACAATTAAATCAGTTGTACCCTGTTGTATCCCTTAATTGTTGTTCCCCGGAATTAAATTCTGAAAAAGGACTCAGCAACGCCTGAACCCTCCATTCTTTGCAATATTTTCACTACTCTTATATTTTCTAAAGATGTTTCCAGGTGTAATGGACGTCGAAAGCGTCGTACGCACCGCAGTCGAGTCAGGCGTCTTCACGAAGCCTTCAGCGGATCAAAAAGTTTTTAAGGATCAATGCGCTTACTGCTTCAAGGACCCTCATACTAAAGGTACTTGTTATCGAAATGTAAACAACGTTCCTATTATTTATTTCAGACGGTCTTTATATCAATCTCAAGAATTATCATGCTTTCTGTAGAGAGCATGCTGAAATCTACGCGAATAACACTGGAAATAATCTTTATGTGCAGTTTGAATCAACCAAGGTGCCTAACGACATATTGATTTAGTGAATATAGTGTTTTCAGGTTTTTGTTGAAGAGAAAGGGGATGGTGAACGAGCTGATGGCGAGCCAACGAACAAAATGACGAAGCTCACAATTGATGCTGATCCAAAGTAAACTTTCTTCCGTTTTTCGAAACTTTTATTCTCTCTCAGGTTCGAGTTTGAGGACAAATACTGTATCGTAATTCATCCGAATTACTCGCAACAGTTTTTCAATGTTCAAGGGGTGCAAGAAATTGCAGAGTGAGTACATTAAGATTTCTTTTAAAAATTCATTGATTATGTTTCCAGCGCTATCCAAACTATTGCTAACTCAACAAGCGCTGAGCGTTTGGCGCTGCTGTCATCTACCAGTAACGCGTGGGATGCTGATGTAAGACGAGTTTCAATGTTGCTTATTCTTGATTATTCTCCTTTCAGATTAAACTCATCACAAAACATTCTAATCTAGTCCAACATGATAACGATAAGAGGCTTGCTCTCTCAGGATGGCATTGTGAAGTTGAAAATTGCGGACTGGATGAAAATCTGTGGATCAATTTGACAGACGGAGCTATTCGGTGTGGACGTAGTCAGTACGTTGCGGACGGACAGAAGACAAACGGAAACGGTCATATGCAAGACTATTATGCTGCTACAGGGTGAGAAAGCCAAAACGGAGTTTTCGTTAATTTTTATTCACAATCATCCATCTAGATATCCACTCGTTGTGAAACTTGGAACAATCTCTTCGAACCTTGAATCAATTGACGTCTACAGTTACGATGAAGACGATGCTGTTATTGATCCGAATTTAGAGAAGCATCTGAAACACTTCGGTCTCGATCCTTCCAAACTCGAGAAAACAGCCAAAAGTACACTTGAGATGGAATTGGACATGAATGAGAAATGGGAATGGGCTCGGTGCACTGAAGATGGTGCTGTTTTGGAACCTGTGTATGGGCCAGGGTACACAGGACTCATTAACACTGGAAGCAGCTGCTATATGAACTCGGTGAGCACAATTTGAAAACGCACAATGTTTTCAATCGCTTTCAAGCAAATAAAATTACCATTTTTCCCAGGTACTCCAAGCTCTTATTCAAGTCGACTCATTCCGCACTCGATACAGCGACAAAGCTCTTGATATTCTGTTAAATTGTCCTATCGAAACGATCCATAATGACTTCAACGCTCAATTCGCAAAAGTGATTCGTGCTATGCTCAGCGGAGACTATTCTTCCGAAACTGATCTTGAGCACAATAACATCAAGCCACTGCAATTCAAACGGGTTGCAGCAGGAAACCATGCTGAATTTTCAACTGCTAAGCAACAAGACGTCGAAGAGTATATTAGATTCCTTTTCGAGAAAATCTCTCAGAACTCGAAAGAGGAAGTAATCGATCCAACAGATTCTTTGAGATTTCAGACGTGGAATCGTTTTGAAGATATTGCTTCTCAAAAAGTTCGTTATACCGAACAAGAAGAGCTAATCGTTCGTTTGCCGATCCCAGAGGTAATGATTGAAAGATCATAAGTTACGTTTCTAACCCATTAACTAGCTTCAGGCACTTCTCAAGCCTATTCCGGACACAGAAAGCCGTTTCACGGTTGATATGAGTGCCGCAATTCAAGCTGCATTTGATGTTCAATTCGTCGAAGTAAGTATTTTCGTATCGAAAAATTGTTTATTTCTGGTTTCAGGGATACAAATCCCCTATCACCGGAGAGCAGAAGGGAGCAACAAACACCATCACGATGAAGACTTTCCCAGATTATCTTCTCTTTCAAGTTTCGGTACGTCACAGTGATTTGAATTTTTTCTAATTTATTTTACAGAAGTTCACGTACAACAATCTTGGTGTACAGAAAAAGCTTGATGTGGAAGTCGAAGTCAGTGATGAACTCGACCTAGTTGCGTATCGTGGGCACGGAAAGTTGGAAGGCGAGGAATTACTTCCTGTCGAAACTCCTTCCGAGCCAGCTGCACCAGAAATTCCAGCCAATGTTCGTGCAGTTGCTGGAGAGCTGATGGTGATGGGATTCGAAGAAAATGCGTGTCTCCGAGCTGCTTTCTTCTCTAACGGAAATGCCGAGGTAAAATAATTTCCAAATGAGTTTAAGCTGTAAGAGAAAGATGAAGTTCATAATCTCTTTCTATTTATATGTTTAACTTCTAATCTATGATCGATCTCACAGGTGGCTACAAACTGGTTAATGGAGCATATGGACGAGCCAAACATTAATGACGTCTTTGTCATGCCGACAGGAACTCCATCTGCTCGTGGAGAAGTTGATCCGAATCTGGTTGCATCGATTATTGACATGGGATTCACGCCTTATCAGGCTAGGTATGCACTGAAACAAGTTCCAACTGTTTCTGAGGCTGTCGACTGGCTTTTCACCAATATGGAAACTGTGAGTTTCAAAAAATCATTTTTAATTAATAAAATGATACTAGTCAATGAATAAAATGTTACTAATTTGCCTTTTTCTTCAGATCCCAGTCGAGACAGCTGCCACCGGAGCAAGTTCAGATGCTCCACAACCATCGATCACTGAAGCAGCGAATAAGAAGTCTTATAAAGATGGATCCGAAAAATACAAGTTGATCGGAATGATCTCACATATGGGATCTCGCCCGGACTCTGGACATTATGTTGCTCATATGCTCAAAGACGGAAAATGGGTTCTCTTCAATGACGAAAAAGTGGCTCTCTCACAAGATCCACCAAAGAAGTTGGCCTACATCTATCTTTACAAACGTGTCGATTAAATCTCAATCTGTTGTTCTTTCATCATTCATTTTTGTTTTTTGCCCAAAACAACCGAAATTCCTTCTCTCGAGTAACCTACTATTTGAACTTTTAAATTTTTATTTATTTATTTATTTATTTGACCAGTTCGTTTTTCTCTCCCCGAATTCATGCATGTTTCATTGCTTTTTTTTATCACGCCTTGCATAACTTTAATTCTGCTGTTCCTCCTTATTCAATTGTACATCTCCGTACTCAAATTTTATATAAAACAGGAAAATGCCTAACTCGCGTGAAAGCAACTCAAAATTCTGAAAAACTATCTTCATTGCATTCATTTGATTTATGCATTTAACCATGAGTCTCTCACTCCTCGGTGTTTCGTGACATTTTTCATCCTTTGGGATGGAAAACCTTAGAACCCAGTGATCCAAATCTCCGTTTTCAATCTCGATTCGTCTTCGTTCTAACTGATACCAAATGGCCACTCATTAATCTCATTTGAGAATTCACCAACCAGAAGAAGGATGGGTCAAGGAAACATTTTTTTAGTACTTAGAGTGAAAACGGTGGCAGAATTCAAAAATTTCATCGTTCTTTCGAAACTATCGAAATGAACAATTTTCTTTAGTCTTGCATTAGAACAATTTTGCATTAGAACTTTTTTCGATGTGGACCATCATCTAAACTCAAATAATTATTTCGATCGTGCCCCAATTCCAAATCGGATTTCAACAATTCGGAACACTCTTTTCACAGTTGACTAGTGTTAGAAGTGGGGGATTTCCCTTCGTTTCACTCCGAATTCTCCTACTAAAACATCATGGTTTCAGTAGATACGCAGTCAAAAGTATAGACAGTCTCTTTTTTAAATCGGCCGCTTAAATGACATCATAATTCGGTCGTTTCCTTCCGACCTGTCATCATGAGGAAGGCTGTCCAAATGAATCACACTCTTCTCTTCTTCCCCCTTCTTCATTTTTTTTGTTTTGTAGTCACGGAGACAGATGGACATTCTTTGATTGCATCTCTGAAACTCTCATTCTTTCAAGTTCTCTGTGTTTGAGATAGATCACAATCAGCTGGAATGTTTTAGAGACAAACTCTCAGTTCCAACATCTGAGCCTTTTTTGGATCTTTCACATTTGACAATCACTCTCAACTATATTTCTTCAAAAATTGAAACCCCTATAGAAAGCTTGAAGTAATCTATCCATTTCCATAAACTCATGAACAACCTTCAAAAGAAAACCCCCGTCTTCTGATTTCTGAAGACTAATCCGATGTCTACAAATCGTCTGGGAAGAAAAGAAACTGAGAAGCAATCAATCAATTATATTGACACAAATGAGAGCAGCTGGTTCTTATTATTTCAAACATCATGAATGTACTTCCCGTAAAAAGTTATTCTCTTACATGAAACAGTTGAAATTTCAGTCAATTCAGGTAACAGAGATGCAATGGATAACTGCTTAATCTCGTCTCTTTCCCTTCTAAGAAAACGCTGCCGTAACCCTAATTCTAGGAAACGGAACGTGTTGAGATCCTTTCAATTGTTTACTCTGAATGCATACTTCACAAAGTTGTCACAAATTCCTAATTCCAAATCTTGAAATATTTGTAAAGTGATACTTTACTGCTGACTAGTGAGAGTGATTTTGTTTGTCACTCACTCGAAACTTTATCCTTTTTCTTTTTTCTTCTTTTCTGTTGAACTTTTAATGAAGAAAGAAGAACAAACTATCATATTACTGAATGGGAAATAGAAGCTGAGATTTCAAACGATGCCTCGCTTATCTCACGAAATTTCTAATTTCATTCGTTTCAAAAGTATCCTTTCTCGAATGGACTTTTGCTTCTGGGTATCTGTTTTATTTCGAAGATTGAATCATCCAAATTTTCACCTGAGTATACATAATTTGATTACAGAGCATACCATATTCAGCCGAATAAACAATTCTGACATCAACCGGTTTCAGTTCTCATAATAGATCATGATGGAGAAACGCAATAAAATAAATAAAATATATTCTTGCGGTAGATAGGTCATTTCATAAAAAGAAACGGTTGATTTATGAGACCAATTTGCAATTCCAATGGACTGGGTGGCTTTGATTGCATTCGGTTTTTAGCGGGTTTCCCCGTATTGTGAGGATGGTTTTCGGATAGAATTTGTGTTAAGAAGTAATACCCAATCTGGATATTCTTATCTAAGGACAAGGCTACTCCTCACAGTTTTCGGTCATTTCAAAAGTTCAAAAGCTCTCAGGATTTCTACTTTCCTAATAAGATCTCGCTTTGCATAATACGCCAAGATTATCTTATGTATCCCTTCTTCAGACTTCTTCCCTTTTTTGAAGTTTTGAATAACGTTAAAACTCTTCCATCATTCTAGTTTACCCTACAGTAATCCTATTACTACAAACCATTTTCCGAACCTTTGCTCCGTTTCTGTTCAACTGTCTGATTCTCTCTATCCAGTCGTTCTCTTTCCCTCATTTCTAAGTGATACGACACGATGTAAACGACTAAACGGAGAAGAAGAAGACGGGCGACACGAGAGAAATAGTGTTATCAATCAAGAGAGTGCCTAGAGAAGCAAAGGGCGCGGCTGCTTTCTCAACACATACGGGAGAGGCGGCTGCTGTTTCCTTCTGAAGAAGAAGAGAAAAAGAGAGAAGTGAGCTTTCTTTCAACATCTGCGTCTCATCGTTTTTTTATACTATCTTCATTCCTATGGATGCTCTTATTCTTCTTCTTCTTCTTCTTCTTCTTCTGGAGGTCCCAACTTTTTGGTCCTTTCCCGACCCCAGCTTTTCCTACTTCCTATTGCGTCATTCCTACGTTTTTATGCGTTTTTTGAGATTTTTTGAGTCTTATGTTGGGAGTTTATTCCAGTTGGAAAGCCACACAATTTTGATAAATGACTTTGCTTGACTTGGTTTGTCTCTTTTGAGAAATACGTTGTTTTCGTATAGTTACTAGGATGCCACTCGAGAATTTCGTAAGAGATATCCTTACTCTTTTTCTGGAATTTTAAATGATTTTGATTCCTTCGTTCCTAAAAATGCTTCTTCCCTGAAAAAATTTCATCAGCTTCAATTTGATAACGGACTAAAAGATGCAAACCTTGAAACCTTCTTGAATTCTCATTCTCCCATGATACATTTGCTCGAGTAAAAATTTAAAAAGTTGACGTTATAATACTTTCCAAACACTCTTCATATATGTATCTTAACGGTTTCTGTTTCAGAACGGAAACTTCTCACAAGTCTTGTTTCGTAGAATATCGAAGAAACTCGTCATTCGAACTTCTTGATTAGCCCTTACAAGACTCTCGAATCTCATTCTTTCCGCTTGATATCCTAATTTCTCCTGATATATTTTCTTCTTTTTCACACGAGTCATGTTTTTCTTCGTGAAATCATTTTCTCACACGACAAAGACCAACCAACCTTTTCCGTTTTTTTGTACGATTCTCGATAGAACTCACTTTTATTAACAATTTTTCTAGTCAGAATACGCTACATGTATTGCTCTAAACAGCTATGAATTACCCTGTTTCCAGTTTCAATATTCTAATTTTCAACAATTTTCACCCGAATATTTTCCTTGGTTAGACAAATAATAAGGTCGATACTTCCTATTCTCGAGTAAAAAACTCCTTCTGATTATTTTTTTCCTTGACTCAAAAACAGAAAAAATGAGGAAAACAAGAAGAGAGGGAGTGGAGGAAGTATGAGTTGAGTCAATGTGAACATGTAGAAATCCGGTTATCACTCTTCCCCGTTTCCCTCTTTTTTCACTTCTCTACTTTGATTCTGTTCATTAACTACGTCATTCGCAAAGAAACATTTGAAAATTGTAGGTTTAAGGTGGAAAAAAGAATAGGCCATTTTGCTACACGTATCTGATTACAACTCGTTTTTTCTCTCACTTCAGCAATTATCACTTACAAAAAATGTTCGTCTCAAAGTAATATGAGAAATATTTTGCAAACTTTTTCTCTTGGTTTCCTGGATCGACCCCGTCTTTTTTTTCGAAAAAAAAAGAGCTGAAGAGTCAGGTGACTCTAGATTTTCTTCCTCTACAGATTCTTTTCGAACTAACTTTTCTTCTTTTTCATGAAAGATTTTCCGATCGATAGACACCTCGAATCTTAGAATTAACAACGATTTCATATGAACTTTCAACGGATTTCCATCCCACAGTCTTCAATATTCGACCTCTGATATCAATACCATTCATTTATTCTCTAGAAAACATGAACCTGTGTCTACTGAACGAAACCGTTTCCTCTTTTGCTTAACATTCATTTTCTATTCATTCGGCAGCTCCTAGTCGTTTGGTTCCATATTCAATACAATTGAAGCAGACAAGTGTTTTCTCTCTCTCTCCGAAAAAGAAAGATCTCTGTCTGTAGTTGATCAAAAAAATGGAGAAGTAGACGACGCAGGAATAAAGAGCAAATAAAGGCATGAAAACATGGGAGAAAAGAGCTCCAATTCCAATTTGTACGCCTTTATTTCTATTATTTTTCTTTCCGATTGCTCATAGAGAAAAAGAGAATGAAGAAGGAGAGAAAGTGTTAAATGACGCACCTTCTCTCCGCCTACACTTGGAATTTTTAAGATACCGTTCAGAAGTTTATTGATTTTGGTTTACTAGGAGAGTTATTTTGAAATAGAATAGAAAATATTTCTATTTTTGAACCAAAACTCGATATTCGATGGAGTTAGATATGGATCAGATACTGGATATTCTAGATACGTAAGTCTAATCATCGTATACTTGCAACGAGAGTGCTCAAATACAGTTCAGAATCATGAATTAGTGAGAGAGCAAAGTTAAAAATAGTAATTTTAAAGTTTCCGTTTGGAAGATGAATCGTATCATTATAGAAAATTGCAGATAAACAAAAATCAGAAAACCTAGTTTTTCAAACTTATAATTTAGCTGGTTTTTTTTCAATATTTGTCTAAAACATTATCATACTTTCCCAGTAGGTGATTCATTCACATTCCGTAATGTGATATCAGTCCATCTGAATTTCGAAATTCTATAATTCTTCTATTTCTTACCGCACGGCCTCCATGCGGAGGCCCTCTCAATGCACTGCGCACAGTACTTTGAGAGGGCCTCTGTGGGAGGCCGTGTTACCGTATCCTTCTCCTCTCTCCTTCAAAACTCTATATTTCTCTCAAAACCTTTCTCTATCCATCTCCTTTGAACTTTGTTTTCTTATCTCTCTCATTTCTTTCCCAATCGAATACCATGATTTTCCAGCTCGACACACTTCAATTGACACTTTTTTTCTCTCTCCCTCCCATCAAAAAATCATCCAATTTATGTTTGTAGTGTTCTTATCACTATCATCTCCTATTTTCGGTCGCTTTACTAAAACTGTTTAGTTTTGAAAAACTTTGGCGATATTAGGTCCTTTTTGAAGATCTGATCAACAGAAGTCTATATTAGTATTTGAAAGGTAAGCTATGTCGACCATAATCTTTTTTCTCTGCTGATAACAAAACAATTGTTGAAATCAGCCGTAAATGAGGTCACGGTTTGGTCTTTGATTTCGAATTTTGGGTTTTAATTTGAGATGATTCGATAGGAGTATCCAGATATTTTTAGAGCTATTTCTGAATATATGTCGCTTATCTAACAAAACAGTGTATTATCTAGAGGCCAGGAGCAAGTGAAATTAACGGAGCCATTTGTATAACCTGTATCCGATCATTCGCGTTTTTGATTCAATCCAGCCAAACTCCATCAGAGCTCTGAAACACAAAAACATATTTCCTTCTTCCAAAAACTGAAAAACTTCTCTTTTTTCTGTAAATACGTCATTTTTTGTTAATTGTCTTCTTCCAAAATGTTGCTAATTTGTTTCTGTTTCTCCCCTATTAGCCACGTGATCAGACCAGATTAAAGTGGCAACCACCATCTACTCAGAACTTATTCGAACGTTTTTTCCTCGTACCTTTTCTCTGATTTTTGAGACGGAAACCATATGACATACCTGTTCATTTCAATAGTTTCATTGGTACAGTTTCAACCAGTCATACTTTTAACTGTTTCCGAAGTCAAAAGATTGTCAAAGTTCGTACTTTTTGTATTATTTGTATTCCTTGTCTTACCTGTAATACAATAACCCCTTCTAAGGCTCTAACTTCCAACTATCTTAGTTTTTTCAATACGAATCCTAGAATCAATGAAAAATGCGAAAGGTGTTCGTTTGATACGATAGTGACCATGTTTTTACAACTTCATTGATACCGTAATCCTAAAGATTCATCGCTTTCATTGCTCTGCCGTATACGGTATGCTAAACAGTTTCATAAAATACAAAAGCCTGTAATACGGGGCTGTGCTCTTCCAGAAACCCAATTCAACGTAACCTCTAACCTCTCTGATCCGTACTAACATACGTCATTCCGTTTACTTCAAACCTACAAGTTACGTGTAGTTTTCTGTTAAACTCATGTTCTTTTTCTCTCTTCACACCTGTTCCTTGTTCATATTGAAAACCTTAAAATACACACAAAAGATACAACACAAATATCCGAGAGAGTACTAAACCTAAAACATATGTTTACCTAAATGTACCGTTTTCTCTCTTTTACACATTGTTTAACCATTTCTCACGTCCCTTTTCCCTCTAGAATGTGTCGAGCTTTTCCCCCTTATTTTCATAAGAAAACTTTATTACGATTTCATTTCTCGCACCTATTCTCTGGGAAAAGGGTCAATCTGTCATAGATATCCTCTCGCATTTTCTGAAGATTTGTTTGGTTTCCGAAGAGAGCCGCCACACGAAGACGACACCTATCTCCGTTTGATTTGAATATATATTTTCTTGTTTGTATATATATCTTGTGAGCATTCATATATATTCAAAAGACAGAACATTTTCTTCTTTTGTTTAGATTTCTTGGCTTTTCTCTTCGAATTTCATCTGGATTGATGTTTCCGGGTTGCTTTTTTCTTGTGCTCACAAGATGATTTCCTCCACATTTCCATTCCTACATAAGGACGTTCCATCTGAAAATTGTTTCTTCTCCATCTTCTTTTTCAGTTCCTCGTTTTCCGCCTCATTCATTTCTGCTTCTCCTACGCATTCCTCATCATTTTTTTCTTTTCTTTTTCATCTCATCTTTTCGTTTTGCCCCATTGAAAATCTATTCCGAATCATACGGATTAGTAGAAGCTTAAAAATTGACGAGATACTCCATCCATCTGTTTTTTTTGCTTATTTTTCTAGGTGTTCCTTTTTAGAATTCTCAACAATATTCTTGTAGGACAAATAGAAATATTCCGAATTTATGAACTTATTCTCACTTCCTAAAATTAAGTGCGGGGGATACATGTGAACTAAATGTCAAGTCGGAGCATTTCCACCTGTCAAAAACCGCATTTCTTCTTTAATTATTCATGAGAAAACCGGAAATCGGTTGAGAAATTTCACAGAAGTTGTTACAAAACTACAAAAAATATTGTCAAATTGTTGTTTTATTCAATAAACACGCTTTACTGATAACATTTCTAATCAATGACTCATCATCACATGAGCTCATAAAACTACGACGTCGGCTCTGTTTTCGAGTAATAACTTTTTTGGATGCTCATAGAATTCTCAATTTGTTCTTGTTTTCAAGGTGGTAAACAATCAGTTCAATATACGATTCTACGAATGTCTGATAATGAGAATAAATTGAAAATGTCTGAATATCATGATGAATTCTGAGGGACGGTTCTTCTTTTCAGAGTGTGCAGTCCCCCAACAATTGTAGTAAACCATTATAAAACTCTTCTGAAACTCAACAGTTCCTTTTTCTTCCATTGGAACTGATTCTGCTAGTATCACAAGTACGCTCCACTTACACTTCTCTCTAATTCTAATTTGATTTTCCAGCGACACCATCATAAAATACATTGATAACCAAACACATGTTCACTTTTCTATCTAATTTCCGCTCTTTTCTCTCTTGTATTTCTCGGTACTAAAGTACAAACATACATTCGAAAAGAGGAGACACAAAGCGTATTGTTACTATCTTTCTCTCTGTTTCTCTATTTCTTTTTTCTCAAACACTTGGTAGTAAGGGAGAGAGAGAGACCGCCCGTTTTTTTCTCTTAAGTTTCTTTGATGACTTTTCATTTTTCATAGATCAATTCCCTTTTATTTCAGATTTTCGAATGTTTGGGCTGTCAGCCGAATGAGCCCAACTCCAACTCGAAACTCAACTCCCCTTAATTTGCCGTGTGCTCTTAATGAGCTCGACTGCAATGAACTTATGGTTGTTCTAGAGAAGGTTTGTTCAGTTTCACTGTAAACTCGGAACAGAAAAGCTCAAAAAATCCTCATTACTCGTATTTTAGAAAGACCGAGATCTCGAACTCGCAGCAAAAATCGGTCAGTCGTTGTTGGAGCAAAACAAAGATCTTCAAACAAAGTAAGTGGTCTCTCTCTTCTAATTATTTCTCATTCTCAAGTATCAATTACACTTGTTTTAATGAAGAGGAAGGGAAGAGAATAAGAGTATTAGTAGAGGGAAGAAGGGACCTGATTCATTGTGTTAGGGTTTTCGTTTGATAGGGAAGGCGGTCAGAAACAGTTGAATGGTTGAAGGAATTTTAGTTGAAATACTTTCATGGGGACTGTAGCCAGTTCGAGCAAAAAATCAGACATGTTCTCATTTTATTTTCAAAAGAATTTACCTGTTTTTTTCAGAAATGAATTTCTCGAGGAAAGTGTCAATAAGAACTTGGACACCATAGTTCAGTTAAAACATGAACTAAATCAACGAATCGAGTTGCTCAGAGTCTATTCACATCTAGACGATGAAGGAGTTCCCAGGTAAATATTTTCAATTTTCCGTTTTGCAAAATTGCTCAATTGCGAGTTTATAAAAAATGAGGTCAAATAATATGTTCTAATTGCAGATCAAACAGCGACGAGACACTTCGAGAACGTCTTAAATCCACAAAATCGGAAAATGAGAGGTTTGTCAAATAAACTATCGTAACTGATAGTAGAGAGGGGGAGGTTTCAAAAGGGGGGAAAGACATTGATAGGATTAGGATTAGAAAGGAAAAATAGGGTGTTTGATACATAAGATTATCTTGTTTCTGGTCAGAAAATCATTGAAATCATTTTCAGACTGCGTCAAGAATGTGATCTACTTCGTCAAGAAACGGCCATGTTTGTTGCTCAAAAGAGTAATACTTTTCAATTAGAGAAGCAATTAGATTATGCAAATGATAAAGTGATGGGATTGCAAAAAATGATCGAGCAGAAAACATCAGAACTCAGTCAACAATATGAGAAAACTGGAAGATTGATGAGCGAACTGGCTGATAAGGATAAGAAAGAAAAGATGGTGAGTTGTTCATTCTGAATGAAATTCAGAATTTAAAAAAAGTTTATCGCTTAAATTTTCAGATCTCAATGGAAAAAGACGAAATGGGTGCAATTCTAATTGAAATGATTCAAAGACATGACACAATGCAATCAGAACTGAAAGATATTCAAGATCAGTATGCAGAGCTGATGGCTAATTTTGCGGAGACTGAATCAGAATTAACCAAATTAAGGAGCACTGGAAACTTGAGAAGTGAGTAATTATTCGCTTCATTTCCTATTCAATTGTATTTTTTCAGTGTCCTATGACTCTCTCTATGATTCTCTTGCTTCTGAAATGGAAAGTTCTGAGTTTTCCCCAGCGGGTCGTTCAACTCAATTAACTGTATTGACTGGAAGAGATAGTTATGCAAATGATAGTGGAATTGATGCAGGTCCAATGAGTTTAGCTGCTGAAATTGAGCAATCCGAGAAGCTTCCATTGCCTTCAATCAATGAACCAATCTTCTCCACATCTGCGAAGTTGGCTGCTCTCTGTGATGCCAGCACATCATGTACTGACATCTTCCGTGAATCATCATTACCTCATGACGAAATTGC
Organism: Caenorhabditis latens; assembly: GCA_002259235.3. Lineage (NCBI taxonomy): Eukaryota > Metazoa > Nematoda > Chromadorea > Rhabditida > Rhabditidae > Caenorhabditis > Caenorhabditis latens. The sequence goes on along the minus strand of CM056092.1, from coordinate 9,495,982 downwards.
AACAAATCCTTCTGTCTCTGGAATCAACAATATCGATTCAGAGGTAATTTGAGTTTCTGAATTTCTCGATTCGAAAAAAATCACTTTCAGACAAAAACCTCCAGCTTCCCCAGCGAAGAAGCCGTGTCCACACCAATTGTGGCGCGTAAATATATTCCGTGTACTAGTCCGAGCAAGAGCAATTTGAGCAAGTTACAACGATTGCACATTGGTCAGTCCCTTTTCTGCAGATGTATCTTCTCATTTCAATACGTTTTCAGGTAATCGTCCACATGCTCACAGCGTTGACATTCCTTCGACCGCCGTCGAAGATACGTCATCATACGCTGAACCAAAGCTCGGACAACCGGGAATGCCTGGAACTCGTGATCTGGATATCTCCTTGAAAGTAATCAAGGCTAGGGAAGAGGTGATTTACAAATGAATAATGAACTTCTACTAACTCTAAAAGTGTTCTCTTAGTTTCAGGTGCAGAAGGAGTTTGCAGCATTTTGTCAGCGGAAAGGTATCGATCAGCAACCGTTTTTTGGTAGTCAGGTAGATTTCTTTTCTTCTTTTTCTATCAAATTTCTAGAGGAATGGGAGAATGAATGAGATAGTATACCAGATGAGAGAGAGCAAAGGAATTTAGCAAAAATGTAGTAAACTCACGATTGTCCCAAATGGAGCAAATTTCCTTTTCCTGCTTTGGCAGAAATTGTCTATTTATTCTCTTCCCATATTCATTGTATTCTTCTTACATCTTCCGTATTGTGTCATTCATCTCTCCACTAGAAAGACTAACTTTTCAGTAGTTGATCCCCTTAACATGTATTCCCTATTCCCATATATTGATTGCAGTGATTTCTAATCAATTCACCATGATTTTCAGAGTCGTCGTCAATCACATGACACAAGTTGGACGGATTTCAGCGTCGCTTACGGGGTCAGAATGATTCAGAACATGAAATCAAAACCAGGGGACCAACCATTGGCTCTTGGTCTCCGACAGGGAGTGTTGACTCGGGCAGAGGTAATGAAAAGGGAATAATGATGCTAGTTTTCATTTCTTTTTCAGCTTTTGACCTCCCCATCAACATCTCCACAACATCGCAGTATTTCTCTATCATTATCACCTGGAACATCAGACGGTGGCCTTATGAAAATCGGTGCAATTCACGGTGTTTTATCAAGAAGATAAGAGAATATCCGATTGATTTGACACCTCTACAGTATCCCACTCTCCCAACATACTTTAACTTCAACATCCCCGTTTTTATTGGTTCTTCTCAATTGAATACATGTACATTTTTGATTCGTTTCATCCCAAAAACTTCTCAAATCTTTCTTTTCTGGATAGATACTTATTGAAAAATACTTATAGAGCTTTTATCATTTTCTTTTTGTTTTAAAAAAGCTAGAATTTTAGTGTCTTAAAATGTGTGTAAACCGGTTTGCCTTAATTTTTTATAAGCCAAAATTTCCTTTTCTAATTAAAAATCGTTAATAAACATTGTTTCTTCTCTTTTTTTGTTGTTTTGTTATTTCAGAAGGCTGGAAAAGGCTAAAATTCAGAAGACTATATTCCATTAGTAACCTAATCCAGTCTGAGCAGTACATTCCTTTTTTTCGCTTCAGAAAAGAAAAAGAGAAAGCTTCGAAATGAAGAAGAGCTCATTTGGTAAATGACAAAAAAGGGGTTTATCTCCATTTCGACGACTCAAAATTCATTTAGACTTTTCATTTCTTCTCCTTTTTTCTGTCTGTCTGACAATAAATTAACAGGAAATTCTTCATGGAGACTTCTCGGAGAGACACGCGAGTCTTCCGAACAAATACAAGTAGAATTTTAAATTTTTTGAGTTGGTTTTTTTGTTTTGGTTTGTGAAAGAATCAGCCCAATTGACTGGAAAATAGAGATACTGATTCTAATCTTTGTGCTCGATGTTTTTGGGTTTTTGGGTCTCCATCAGAACAGAATAATTCGAAACCACAGTGTTCAATTGGTCGGAACACAGATTGGTTGGTTACTGGAAGCTATGGTAAGATTTTCAGATACTTGGACTAAAACTTCTTATTCAAAAAAGTACTGCTCGATATCATTTCCGGATTCTGAGTCTTGAATCAATCTCACCGTTCTTTCAAAAGCTGTGATCCTGTCCGTGATATGTAGAGTTATTCGAAAGATTATCTATTAAGATGTAATTTTTGTTCATCGAATAAAAATGTAAAGTGAAAGTGACCATCTTCTACAACCCACGGGGGCATGCCATCATCTCTTCCTCTATCCCTTTATTTTCTTATAAATCATGTCTGATAACATGATATAAGAAAATAATCAATGACATAATCATCTATTTTTTCCGTTTTTTGGTGGCTTTCGTTTCCTTTCGCTTTTGAATAATCTCTCCTCCGTTCATTGATTATTTTTCAGATTCTCGTTTTCTTTAATTTGTTTTTTAGTTTACTACAGTAAGTGTAACTGTAACAAAATGTATACAAGAAGAAACTGGAACGGGAGAAGAAGAAGAAAAAGACGAAGAAGGAGAAGGGAAGAAGTAATAGAAATTAAAAAGGAAATTAGATTTGGTTTTTCTCTTCCTATCAGTCATAATATTTGGTTTCGTCTTTCCTTTTTCAAGGTTTTTGATCTGTTTGGAGGAACCTATATTTGTGGATATTGACTTGATAGAATTGGAACATTCTTCTCATTGGTTGAACGAACGAGAGAAGTTTTGGATCTTTTCAGAAAAATTTCACTCAGGTTAGATATGATTTGCATTAAATGAATTCTTGAACCATTTCATTCCATGAATTCCTTCACATTAACCTGTAACGTGCTGTAGTTTTTTCTCCATCTAGTCACAATATTTCAAAGGCGGTTTCCAAGATAAGCGAAGAAGAAAAGTTTACTCAAAATCATGACAGGAACAGTATAAGAAGTTTGTTGGTCCACAAGTTCTGAATCCATAGTTTTCAAGACACCTCATACAAAATTCAGGAAGCTTGCATTTCAAAAAAGTAATTTCACTTTGAAAAAGTATTTGAAATCTAATTAATTTGATTTTTGACCAATTAAGAGAGTACCCTTTCCTGAGTATAGTATCATCTCTATTTCAGTTTTGAACCAATTACATCAGAAACCAATTACTTGAAAACAAAAGAATCAGAAACCCACAATAATCATCAGTTTAATCATGTTTTTCTTATCCATCACATGCCTTCCTTGGCGATTTCAAGAATCTCGAAGAAGTCAATGTTCGCGGTGTTCTAAAATAACTTTCCCTTATCACTAATAGACTTCCCTCATTCCATTCCTTATCTCTTATCCACTCTTATCATCATGCGCTTGTTCTCCCCTCGAATCAGCTGTCTTCTGTATTCTCTTGTGTCATCAGATGTCTTTTCTTCTTATTTGGTCAAAAAAATGGAGGATATCTGTCTAGTCAGTTCATGTTTTTTTCTGCTTGGCGAGGTGTGATGTTTTAGATGTTTGTGAGTTGATACGCTGATTCGTTTAGATGAAAATCACAACCTTATCGGTATCCCTTCTTGAGAACAGTCTAATCGCTGTGATTTTCTGAGTTTACTCATATAAAGTGAGTATAAAATGATTTTCAGACTTGATTCAACAACGAAGCAATAGTTAATAATAGATTTTTCACAGTATTTTTAACGGTGTTCAACGTCAAATAGTTCATTCAATAACATCAAATAGACATAAATTCAGATAAAGGGGAAATTTGGCACCCATCGTTTTTCGCTGGAAAAAATTGGGCCACTCATCACGAAACATATTTTGTATGTTTCAGGATGATATGCGTGTCTGTTAATCAAAGAAAATAGCATGTTTCACCTGAAAAAGTGCCATAAATCGTGAATAAGAGGTGTAGAAGACCTTCAGGTGAAGACAGCGAGCGGCAGATTTTTGTATTCTGAATTGAAGAGCAGAATAATATAGAATATTCTTGTGTGTGTAGTACTTATCGTTCCAGAATCCCCAGTGTCTCTTAAATTTCATTCATACAAAATTCAAATATATTTGACTCATTCCCTCCTACTCATTTACTTCATCTCTCTCTTTTTCCCAACTTCCCCATTCCGATTCCCATTCAAATCCTTTTTCATCTCATTCATCGTTTTTTGTGTCTTTGTCTATTCCTCTTTTTCATTTTTCTTCATATAAAAGTGTCCTTTTGATCCGATAAAAATAGCGACAGCAGGGGGTAAAACAGTAGACAAGAAGGGTTGGTATCTTCATCAAAGAACGCAATTTTTCGAATTTTCGGATCGTTTTTTGTGTTTCGATCAACTTGAATCTTCATATATAAAGACAGTTTTCCCTTTTTGGATATCTGAAATAAATAAAATCGTTAAATCTTAATTTGAGTACTGCGCTGCGCTTGAAAAAGTGACGAGTGATAGTTCTGCAAAAACTAGAAAACCATAAGTAAAAGTGTATGAAACTGTATTAATTTGTCTTTCATTCTGAGTTTCAAATTGCAGAAAATGTGAAAAAAAGAAGCTAGTATACTTTCTCTCGAATAATTTGATCCAGTAGAGTTCAGAATTCCAAATTTTCCGAAACTTAACCCTATATTTTTCTTCTTTCGATTTGATGACGAAACAGTATGTTGGCAACAAAAAGTGGACCTAATCAACCGTACCAATTTCAATTTCTCCCAATTTTCCTTGACTATTTTCTCCTTTCTTCTCGTTTCTTCACTCCATCTTTATACTTCATTTGCAGACTGTTTTGCAGAATTTTCTCGGCTTCTCTTCCAGAATTCCAGATGAGTTTTTTGACACTTTCGTACAGTAAGAGTTGAAAACACTGGGAGAAAGAAAGTCTAGAAAAGGAATATTGTCTTCTGACACTCTGAATATAATTGTTTTTCTTCTATTTGACATGCCCACAGGCACTGTGCCATCTCTCAATAATTGAATTTGTAGAAGTTTTTGTGTTCTAGAAGATGAGAAATTACTTATTTTATTTGTACAGTGAAAAGTATATTTCTCCGCTGAAGAGTCCCCCGTAAAACTGTATTTTAATCTTCTCGTTTCGAGTTGAAAATAAGGAGAACGCTGGTTTTTTCTATTCTGTTATTTACAATTATTTCAGGAATTCTTCTCTATTTCTTCTTCTCTAAATGTGTCATAGTTCTCTCCATTCATAAGTAATCAGAGTCTCACATCAATTATAAGCAGCGTGGGTTGATTGAAAAAGAATTTTACTCTGTATCTCTAGTCGAACAGCTCTCAAAGATATAAAGAATTAGTGAAAGGTTTGAAAGCTTGATCTTGGTTTCAGAAACCAGAATTGTATTCTAGTTCTGGAATGATAACTTATTTCCCAAAAGCCTTGACTCCTTAACAGGAAACTACTGTTTACCTTCATCCTCTCCGCCTCCACAAGAGTGGGCGGAGTCAATGAAATCTCTGTAAAAAACGAGACTGCAGCAGTCCAGTCTGGGCTTTTGCTCCTATCCTTTTTCGAGTTTCCAAATAAATCTTCTTTCCCAAAACCACACCTTTTATCCGTCTCCTTGATTTTTCGCTTCGTCTTCTTTTTGCCCTTTTTCGTTTCACTCTCTCTTATGTTAAAGGACATAACAAACAAGAAATTGGGTAGGGGCAGAATAGGAAGACAAAAAGATGAGTATGTTTGCACATTCCCAAAAGCGGAGACTCAGAAAAAATGATTGAGAAATGGAAATAGAAGAAAGAGAATGAGGATATTTTTGAGCTGGCTGAGCTTTCAGTTGTTGACTCGGAATGGGATTTTTATGGAAGTACAGTACCAGTGTCTTGTCAGAAATATGTGGAAAATGTGTAAAATTCCCGTACTGAATTAGGTTTTATCAACTATAACGGGTTTCTATAACCATGTAATGAAACTGTATTAACATTCCCTACTATTATAAAGGGTAATTCGAAACATACCAGTTTAAAAGTACCACCCATAGAAAATACCTTGTAAAATGCCCGCACTATTTTCAAAACTTCAATTTATTTCGGTCACTTCTCAAGCCCTCCCGACCGATAAAAGTCGGGACCAACCCTCCTAAAAACTATTCATTTTCACTTATTCTTTTCACCTATCTCTAGGGAAATAAAACAGAAAAGCTGCGAAAAAAGGAATATTCGATCCAATTTTATAAAAGCTCTTTCTCGAGAAGTTTAGTTTTTTTTTCATTTGAGTACCTCCTCGTTTATCTCCTTGTCGTCTTTCAGTCTAGTACTCACTTCAATTCAACCTTCTTCTCTTTTTATAAAGATGTCTACCATGGAGAAGATTCAATTCCATTTTCTGTCTCTTCTTCCAATTCCTTCAAATTTTCAACTTCCGTCGTTCTTTTCCTGGATTCCGGTGACGAAGAAGAAGGTTACAAAACCTATATTTCTGAAAATCTCTTCCATATTTACTACTGTATTTCCTGGGAAACTATGGATTCTTGTAATGTATGAAAAGTGTCCCTTCAGTAACCCAAATCTAGGAACACCCTCAATACTACAGTATACTTCTCTTCCTCTCACTCACTCGGATAGTTTCAAAACCGAACCTTTTTCCCAGTTTTGCCTCATAGTGGTCAAGTCAATGCCATTTCTGTCCATTAGCCTAACCATAAAATTAATTCCGCCTCTTCCCTCGGTTTTTCTCTGCGTCTCTCATGATACCCATACTATTTCTTCACTCATCCACCAATCACCGTTGGTTTTTTCATTCCGTAGTTGGTTTTCTTTTTCCTCTTGCCAATTTGACGTTCGAGGACATCCTCTTCCTCCCAATTTTATAGTTATTCTGTCTCCTTTGACTCTTGAACTTTCCTTTTTTGGAAACATCTTAAAGTTTCAGATTCAACACTGTAATCAACAAGAATCAACTGGGTACAATAATCAAAACAAACCTCAAAACTGATAACTTCAAAGTATTAAAAACTTCTAAAAATGGAGGAGAAAAGTTTACTCCAAAAGTTAAGATCGTAAGTGTTCTCAGATAATTCTACTAGAAATCAAACTGATTTTCAGATACCCACCGGCGGTATTCTTCATGCTCGGTAATGAATTCTGTGAGCGTTTTTCGTTCTATGGAATGAAAACAATTCTATTCATTTATCTGATCACAGAACATGAATTTTCACCCAGGTATCATTATCTAGACGAATTTCCTGAAGTCATTAACTTTGTTCCAGTAAAGCAACATTCGTCTATCATCTCTTCACTTGCATTGCCTATCTCACTCCTCTAATTGGATCAATTATGGCAGATTCCGTGTTTGGAAGGTTCAAGGTAAGACTTGATAGGATTAAAAGAAATGGTTTACTTGAGAGAGATGCTGTTGAAAGAACGGAAGAGAGGATTACTGTAGTCCGGACAAGTCTCGGATTGAGAAAATAGAGATCGGAAGTTGGTTAACATGAACTCAATTTCCAGGTAATTCTATATGGATCCTCAATCTACGTCGTTGGTCATGTCCTTTTATCCATGGGAGCCGTTCCATTTCTCTCGTATCCAATCAGATCTTCACTTGATTTCTCTGGACTTTTTGTGATTGCATTTGCAACTGGATGCATAAAACCGTGTGTTTCTGCATTTGCTGCTGATCAAGTAAGCTATTATTGTTGTTTTCTAGCCTCTCATCCATTTCATTTCAGTTCACAGAAGATCAAAAAGATCTTCGTTCCCAGTTCTTCTCATTCTTCTACTTTGCCATTAACGGAGGTTCTCTCTTCGCTATTATCATAACTCCAATCCTTCGTGGACGTGTTCAATGCTTCGGAAATCAACATTGTTTCCCATTGGCTTTCGGAGTTCCAGGAGTTTTGATGCTGTTGGCTTTGATTCTCTTTTTGATGGGATGGTCTCAATACAGAAAATATCCACCGAGCAAGGAAAATGTCGGAAGTAAAGTTATTGCTGTGATCTACACTTCATTGAGAAAAATGGTTGGAGGGTGAGTTGGATGAAATATAACTCAAAGCAGGTTAACTAAAAATTCTTCTGTTTCAGAGCATCCCGTGACAAACCTGTAACTCACTGGCTCGATCACGCAGCTCCAGAGCATTCCCAAAAGATGATTGACTCTGTCCGAGGCCTCCTGAATGTTGCCGTCATCTTCTGTCCTCTCATCTTCTTCTGGGCTCTTTTCGATCAACAAGGATCCACGTGGGTTCTCCAAGCACGTCGTCTCGATGGAAGAGTCGGCCATTTCTCGATTCTCCCTGAACAAATTCATGCAATTAATCCAATTTGTGTTCTCATCTTGGTTCCAATTTTCGAAGGATGGGTCTATCCAGCGTTGAGAAAAGTAACCAAAGTGACTCCATTGAGAAAAATGGCTGTTGGAGGACTTTTGACCGCTTTCTCGTTCGCAATCGCTGGAGTTCTGCAGGTAATATTTCTTTTGAACATGGAATCAAAACTAGAGAAAGTATTTTTAGCTCAAAGTGAATGAGACAATGGAATTCCCACCAACACTCGGAAGAATTTATTTGCAAAGAGTTGGAAACGAAAGTTTGATTACTGATTTCAGATATAAAAATGATGGAAAACTTATTGGAGGTGAGTTAGATTTACCTTTTTCTATATTTGAATTAGTCACTTTCAGATGGAATGCTTCCAAAAGGAAGAACAGAATTAGACGCTGGTATCTACACATTCAATACTGGACTTAAAAACGAATCACAAGATATTGACATCTCAATTCAAAACAAAGGATACGTGATGGCAGTTTTCAGATTGGAACAAGGAGTGTAAGTTGTATTTGCAGAAGAGCGCAACATGTACCATATCAATTCAATAATTTATAAATTTCAGAAAAGTGGTGAAATTCGATTACAAAGTAGAGAAAACTGACAACGGAGCAACACGTGTATTCGTGGTTACAGCTAAAGATGATGAGAATAGTTTGGTTTATGCAATCAACAAAAAGTAAAGACTTTTATCACGTTTTCAAAGTTGCACACTTGTATTTTTCAGAGGAAAGATTCTGAGCAGCTGTGAACTCAAATCGGGTTCGTACGTTGATGTGATCCCCGGAATTATCAGTGATCCAAACGTTCGATTGTATTGGGGACCAAAGGGTAATTGCTCTGGAACTGATTGTCCGAATACTGTTGCTTTGAATGTAAGGAAAAACAACAGCTTTAGCAGTAATCTCATAATGTCATTCCAGGCACAAATGGGAGCTGTTCACGTTCTTCACATTCATCCATCAACAACTGAAGATGATTTCAATCTATTGGTAAGTAATGGAAGCTCCGAGAACATATTTTCAGTGTTTTTTAAACTCATTCAGGTCCGTCCAAACTCAGTGAGCATTCTTTGGTCTCTTCCTCAATATGTTATTATCACTTTGGGAGAAGTTCTGTTATCAGTAACTGGATTGGAATTCGCCTATTCTCAAGCTGCTCCAAACATGAAATCTGTTCTCACAGCCATGTGGCTTCTTACTGTTTTTGCTGGAAACCTGATTGATATGATGATTTCTGGAACTCGTCTTATCCCACACCCAGCATTGGAATTCTTCTTCTACAGTATTCTCATGGTTATCGTCATGGGTGTCTTTATTCTTCTAGGTGAGTTTCATACGGGGGATTACTGTACTTATTCAATTATTTTTCAGCCATGCAATACACCTACGTGGAAGATAATGATGAAGAGATAACAATAACAGAATCTGAGAAGAAAGATGTCATTGCATTGACTGAAATTGAATCAGGAACAGCTACAAATGACAAAAAAGAATAATTGAAATCTCGATCCCCTGTACTTTTCTCTCCTTTTCTTAAATGCTTGCTTTAATGTTTCACCTTCATTTTCATCTGAATCCCCCAAAAGATCTAGTCAATTCCGTGTGACTTTAAATTATTTTCTTTCCATTTTTCTTGAATTTCAACTAGACCCATTAGACCCTTTCCATCCAAAACAACACATTCCTGAACGGTGTTTTTGTCATTTTCCTCTCCTTTTTTAATTGTTTCTTAATTAGCTTTTCTTCAACTTTGCATAATTTTTCTTAAAAACAAACTGATTGTTCTCGACAATACTGTATATAAAATTGAAACAATAAACGCCTACATTGACATTTTCAGTTCAAATTAGCTCTAACTTCTCAAAACTTTTTAGAATTGTTTTTAGAAATCCTGAGATCTACGACCAGAGACTGGTGAACATTGACAAGGAATGAAAAAAGAAACCTCGAAAATCAAGTCAAAGCTATAATTATAATGCTTGATCGGAATAGAAATTGTATCTACAAGTGAAGAGAGAACAAAAAACATTAATGGTTTACTGTAACTGTTTTTTGAAAGCGCATTTCACGTTTGCATAAAAATTAATACATTATTTTCTTGAATTTAATGTTGCCGTTTCCACGTGACCTCCCTCTGAAACAACCACATATTCCCTCTTCGTAATAGAATCCTCCACGTGGAGATTCAGCTTCCAACTTCTTTTCAATCCCATGTCGACTGCGATTGACAATCCCGAGTTACCGGAGGAGAAGAAGACATCCGAAAAACCGAGTAAACCCAAAAAGATTACAAAAGTCGAGAAGCCAGAGAAGAAGAAAAAGAAGAAAACAAAGACATTCCCCTTGGAATAGTAAGTCTTTTCTCCAGAGACTGCGAATCTATTTCTGAAGTTTTTTGTTCAAAATCCCCTAGTTCATGGCTTGTTCACCGAAGTCATTATCTGAGATTTTCAATTTTCAGCTGGAAAACTGATCCAACACTGGAAGTGATCGAAGCTGAAATTGATGAGGCAATATGGATTTCATTTAAAGAAAAACGAAAAGAAAAGGAGAGAAAAGAGAAATCAGAAAAGGAAATGATTGAGAGGAATAGGATTATTGAGCTGAAAAAAATATTGAGTGAGCAGAGAAAAGAGCAGAAAGTGAAGGAAGATGAAAAAAGGAGAAAGGAAAGAGAGAAATTGTTGAAAGAATATGAATGTTCTGTATGATTTAATCTTTTATTGATAAAGTGTTTTGAGTAACTTTCAACTAAGATCACTAGAAATTCTGAAATAAAACAGAACGTTGAAATCTAGTAGCTTTATTGTTATATGCTCATATCATCATTCTGTAGTAATAAGTCGAATGAAAGTGTCTTCGAGTGATGATTGAGTGAGCATGTAATCTCGTGCATTTGCTTTTTTGGCCAGAGCCTCCACTTCACTGTACTTTTGTGACCATTTATCAGATTTCGCTTTCGGAATCTGAAATCATTATTACAGTTTTTATTTCAATAGCTCAATAGTCTTACCTCCCAAACAAGACTAGTAGTCAAACTAGATTCTGGAGTTTTCAGAATCGCATTCGGCATGAGTTCACTAACTTTCTTGCAAACGGCATCTCGATCAGTCAGATGATGAATAACGAGTGTCATCATATAAGTGTTTCCATACTGAGATTTCAATGATTGACTTGTTCCCAATGCGATCATTTCTCCTTTTCGAAGAATTCCAATTCTAGTGCACAATGCCTCACATTCTTCCATCGAATGAGATGTGAGAACAATCGAACATTTCGCTTGTTCTCTCATTTCATGAATGATATCCCAGATCTCTCGACGTGCTCGGGGATCAATTCCAGCAGTTGGCTCATCAAGAATGATACAGTTTGCACGGGACATCAACGCAATTCCGACCGAGATTTTTCGTTTTTGTCCACCGCTGAAAAATAAGTGGAAACTGCTACACGAGCCCTCATAATGCTGTCGTCTACCTGCAATTCTTTACCAATTTATTTCCATGTTCCTTCATTCCGACACATTCCAAAACCATTTCGACTATTTCTTTCACATTTGGATATCCTTGCAATTTAGCCATTACCTAAAAATGGTTTCCTCCTTAATTTCATAAATAAGTTTATTTCAGCTCACTCTCAAAGTTTGTCGACACGATATTTGTTGAAGCATTGCGTCGAATTGTGGACAATAGCCAATGTGCTGAAACAGTGAAGTTTTCAAATCTTCTCTCAAAAAATAAAAATCTTACAATATTTTTAGTTATATTCTGTCCTTCAATCGTTACATTTCCACCAGTGGGCATTGTCAATCCAGTGATTATATCAAATGTTGTTGTTTTTCCTGCTCCATTTGCTCCAAGCATTCCGAAACATTCCTCGTGTCCAACTGATATGGAGAGACCGTTAACAGCACGGAATTTTTTAAAATCTTTGATGAGTCCCTGCAAGAAAAATATCAATTCAAATTCTGGAAAGCGATCCAAAGGACTCACTTCCACGACTATAACTTTATCCTTCTTATCCACTTTCGGAATCAATGCTTCCTCTTCTTTTACGGCTGCACATGATTCAATTCCTCTCTGAAATTTTACTGATTCTGGAAGAAACATTTTTCAAAAAGCATACATATTGAACTCTAGTTTTCTGTTGTGATTTCTTGTGAGTAACCGAGAAACAAGTCCGACGGATCGATTTCAATGTGGCACAACATAAAATACAAGTGATGAGACAAGCGAAGAGAATGATGAGAATGATTTCGATCGCTTCAAAAGAAACAAATTGAAATGAGCCATTATCAGTATTCACTCACAGATTCCTTCGAACTCCCACGTGTCCGTAATATCATCAAATACTTTTCTCAGTCCAGAATGCTCGTAATTGATCGCTGCCACTTTCAGAACCCCCATGTAGAATCCTATACTTGGACTGAGAATTCTAGTTCCCCACTGAACATTTGAGAGTTTATATCAGTTTCAATCACAAATTTCACCTTAGTTCCGTCCTTCATGTGAGGAGCCTGTCCTATGGCGACAAAGCAAATTGCAGCGCCAAAATAAGTAATAATACAGAACATGTAGATGATAAATGATCCTTTTGTCGGTGAGTTTATAAGTATTGAGGTGAGATAAACGACGGGAGCAAGATAGAATAAGAAGCAGTAGAATAGGAGAACGATTCTGGAAAAAAGATTACGGTGGGGATGCAGGACAAGAAATCACCCACTCATGAACATGTCCTGAGAACACTCCATACACGAAGATAAAGATCAAAACGTAGAGGACAATGCACGTGTAAAGAATGAAATCCCAAAGGAAGACAACTCCCCAATACGTAAATGAGGAGAGTCCAGTCAGATATTGTTGATGAGCGAACTTGCAGACACGTTCTTCTATCAAATAAACAGTTGATTGGATCACAACTCCAGCAATAATCAAAGCTATTGCAGGCAATTGGTATAACAACCTTTCTAAATTCGCCTGAAAATCACTTATTCTGAGATTTTTCTATTTGTAGTGAAGAATACTCACCGATGATGCTCCTTCTGCATCCATCATCCAGTATATTTGAGACGAAATATGCGGTAATTCAGTAACAAAATTAGATCTCAAATACATACAAGAGGCGAGAAGATTGATAAGAATAGCCTGATTTTTATCCCGTTCATCGTGACGACCGTCAAAGTAGATAGACGTTACTCCGTTCTGTTTCACCTTTATAATGAATCCCAACGATTGGAAAGCCTATGAAAATCAGTTTAAGATATTCTAGATTCAAACTGCTGAACACCTACATTCGAATACTTTTTCACCACATCCTCAACACTCTCATAGTAATCCACTTCCATCAGATTCAGATTGGGGAACGTGTAAAGATAATCTAACAATCGATTCTCAGTGTTATCCTCCATTTGGACAACAACAGATGACGATGGAAACTCTGACAAATCCAATGACTCGACACTTATCATTTGTTCTGGAAAGACATTGAACAGAGGTCTAAAATTGTCTTGACATACTTGAAACTTCACTTTGAACAAGTCCAGAGAACATCTCAGCAAACATCCAAAGAGTGAAAAGAGGAAGAATGATTTGAAGGAATAATTGAATAGGATTACGATACATGTAGTACGCACGTTTCTGAATGAGAGCAGTCACAGTCATCAGTGTTCTCGAAAACCCTTGTTTTGGTGGCTCTGAAAGTAATCTGTATCGAAAACGGGACGTATCTAGAGTACCTACGTTTCTTTGCAGCAATCAGTTCACTAAACAATTTTCTTCGTTCTGCTTTTTTATTAGCTCCTCCACTTTTATTGATGACATCATCGCATTCATCTCCAATCTTGATGAAAACTTGTTCCAATGAACTCATCGAAACTCCGACTGTCACAATTTCCAGTTTTTGTGCATGACTTTCCACATTTGGTCCAAGCATTTTGATGTCAGGAGAGTTGAAATTTCGTTCTGTGATTGCTTCCAAAGCTCGGAAAAGTGCTGGAAGTCTTGATTTCTCCCGTTCTGAAATACTGATTTCCATCATTTGTCCTCGTTCGTCCTTCTGTAAAAAAAGAAACGATGGTTCAAGTGATTGCAATTCAATGTTTTCTTTTTAGAATCCTTTCCCAACTCACCACTGTTGCAGATGGACATATCGCTTTACAGACTTGAAGTGCGGCCGTATACATCTTTTTAGGATCAGAACTAGTTTTGAACACCAAAGTCAACAACATTCCTCCACCATATCTCTGTTTCAGATAGTGAATTGACCCAGATGCGGCCATCTTTCCATGTGACATCACGAATACCCAATCTCCTAATTTTTCAGCTTCATCCATGTAGTGAGTAGTCAAAAGAATAGTTCTATCCGACTTAACCAGCGCCAACATCTTCTGAACATCAATCCGTGCAGCAGGATCCATTCCAGCAGTTGGTTCATCCAAAAGAATCACTTTACTCCCTCCAATCATTGCCATACAAACACAAAGTTTCCTTTTCATTCCACCAGATAAATTCTTCGCCAGTGTATTTTTCTTGTCCGTTAGTTCAATTTGTTCCAAAAGACTCTGTGCATCCGCATTGAACGTGGATCCATTTCCTCCTTTCAATGCATTTACTAATCTCAAATGTTCAATTACAGTAAGCTTTTCATAGAGTGGATTATATTGTGGACAGTATCCGATCAGTTTCCTTGCTTCTGATCTATTCGAACTTGCATCAACCCCTCCAATCAATACTTTTCCTTCTGTTGCTTTATGCATTCCAGTTATCATTCCAAATGTTGTACTCTTTCCACATCCATTATGACCCAATAGAATTGATACTTGACCTCTGACTGCTCTCAATGATAATCCATTCACTGCTTTCTCTCCATTTGGATACACTTTCACCAATCCGTTCAATTCAATATCAGCTGCAGCCAATAAACGTCCATCCAACTTCTCCTGAACATTCAGAATCGTCGATCTATTCCCATTCGGCCCAGTTTTCATTCCAGAAGTGAATTTGGTTTTTCGATTACTCAGAACTCCCCAAAGCTTTTTGAAAAGGACATGAGCCAAGAATGCGAATAGTTTTTCCATGAAAATGGCAGCAATTAGCATCCAAATAGTATTGAAAATCATGAATCCAATGTAGACAGCTGCGCATTGAATGCCGATCGATTTGGATTGAAAGAGATCACCAATAGCAATCCCTGAAAAAGAAAATCAGTTAAATGTTGGTAGAAATACTCTATGATCAGTCTGACCACTTACCATTCTCATCATAAGCCAGCACGACAGCTCCAATATAATTCTTCAGAGCATGCGTTGGATTGAGTGAAACAATCCATGTCATAGACGGACTTGGTTCATACAGAATTGCGAATAAAACAGTTCCAATCCAGATAAGAACCATCCCTTCCACGGCTCTTTTGGCAGATGGAAAGATTGTGGAAAAGAAAATAGCAAATGAGACACAATTGAAGGTGTAGAAGAAGATTCCAATGACTACAAATCCAGGAAATCCTTTGATAAGAAGCCAAACGAATGAAGTCAAAGTGATTAGAATTGACGTTTTGATGACACCGAATATGAAATGTTCCAGGTAAAACAGCCAGATTGGAAGACCAATGGTACTCAGATAGGGCTGAAAATGAAAGGTTTGCAAACCTATATATTTTAGCTTTTTTGACAAAAATGTTTATACTTTTTAAATTAATAACTGTTTCTCCATACCTTAACTGTATCTTTCTCCACTAATAAATTTCTTGTTGTTCCAATAACTGGCATTGTTAAACATATTCCAAAGAATAGTGGGAATATCTTATATAAAAGTTCTCCAATTAATATAGTACTGGTTGATGGAAGAGTATGAAGCTCGTTATCGAAATTTGGCAATGATTGGACAGGTTGTCTTTGACTTCCTGGCAAATACTTTTGTGCCATATAACGTTCAAACAATCCATACATGATCTTATTCATGTGATAGTTGTATCCAAGGAAACTATAGTACGGACGCCTATCAAATAAAAATTAGTTCAGCTTTCCTTTTAAGTGGATACTTACGAGTATTTTCCAGTCAAAGGCAAAACAATGGTACTACTCATATTGGATTCAACAATATACACTGCGTTACCACACGAACGAACTGCTTCGATGTAACTCCAACGATCCATTTTCTGAGGAGCACTTATCTTTCCGTTGCTCCATCTCATTTGACTATCTGCCAAACTGAAAATGGAACGATTGAAACTTGAACACCAGCATTAATAACTACTAGTTCGTAACCGACGCCTTTGGGTTACTATATGTACTCCCTCGACAATAAACTTCAATATCCAAGTTTTGAAGATTCACTTGACTTGATTGATACACCCATAACATTTGACTTGTATCGACTTGATTTTTGGTGATCTGAAATTAACTTTTCTCTTCGAATTTCAGTTCAAAAGTTACCGCAAGCATAAAAATAGGTGGAGCCATGATCAGAAGAAGAGGTATAATTATTTCGAATGCTGTCCAAACTTTCGAACGCCACACTAGCAATGCATCCTTTAGTAAAAGATGAAGCAGCTTCTTGAATACCATTCCGAACGGATATAACAAGAATAAATGAGGAGAAAACCGGAGAGAAAAAGAAGAGAGAAAGATAAGAAGTGAGTTAGAAAAAGTAAGTTCACGACGTTGTTAAAAGTAGAGCAGTGATTGGTTTTATTTTTTATTTTACGATCCTTTACGGCGTATAAGGCTAGCATAAAAGCGTGATTGAAAATGAGTTTCTGAAAGTGTACTCACTATTATAACTAATGAGTTTGATGTATTTTCTGGAAAGAGAGATTTTGTCTGTACCCGAAAATGATAATTTATAAGAAAGAAACAAATTAATTGCAATTAACACCAGCAGTAGCTGGTTGTTTAGCACATTGAATATCAATGGGTGATCCAGGCGAGAACTAAAATGAAATATGATTGGAAGATTGGAGATAAGGACTCCTACCGTCATAGGATCGTTATTTGTGCTTGTGATTCTCAATGTTTTCTCGTTTGCACAACTCAAATTAAGTCTACAAGTATCCTTGTCCAAAGTGTAAGATGCAATGTCTTGTGAATACAATATTTCTTCGCAGGGACACTTGTAATCTGAGAATATGTTGATGAAATAGATACCGTTTTAGTCTTTGTACCAATCAATTTCAAGATCGGATTTGGTTGATAGTAACCAAAACCTGGAGCTGTCATCTGATGTCCACTATAATACCAACTCTTGTTGACACATGTCATTTGAGCAATCGATACATCCCATGGTAATGAATTCTACCAAGGGAAGAATAAGATGGTTTACTATTATCTTTTTGATTCTTGAATTACTCTTTTTTTCAACTAACCGTCATAGGAATGTATTCGCTTCCAGTGTCATCACTCATCATTATGAAGAATGAACTATCAGGAGCTGTTACTCTAAACACATTACATGAACCCTCCACTCTCGTTGCTTCTATTCCATTAATTGTATATAAATCATCGCATCCACATTCTTCGTCACTAAGCAGTGTCATCTCAATGAAGTCTGCAATCTTCACATGACCATGATTCCATACGTATTTATCCCCTTCTTGAACACAATTCAGGTCTGTCAACTCAACAGGTTCGTTCTTGTTGTGTGCAGGGGAGAAACGGGAGAACTGGAACCATTAAAAAAAACAATAGTATTATGGTTTTTCACTCACGAAAATAGGGTTCTGTGGATATCTGATCAATAATAAGAAGAAGTTATCAACTGTACTTTTGGATATATCACCTGATACTTCACATGCATCACTTATTGTTAATTTAGCAGAGAATTGTTCTCTATGGTTTAAATACTTTGTGTTATCCAATACTCCAAGTCTTCCAGGAGAGGCATCATGAATTCTCGGGCACTTGCAGCCCTCTCTTCGATAACATGCAAACATTGGCATAGTCACCATTACATCGCCAATCCACCAGTAATGATCACCATCTGGATAGTTGGAAGATGAAGGAGAAACACATCTGATATTGGAAGTTTCTCCAGATGAAAACTGAAAAGAAATGAATGTTAAAGTGATGATATGGAGTCGGATCTATCTCACAATCCTCGGATCTCTCTTCATACTGAATATAACAAGATCTTGATCGTAACCTCTGCAAGTATATCTCACTGAAATAAGTAAGTAAAATAATTCCAGAGTTCTGTGTTGTTCTCGGGTTCAGGAGTAACGCCGAGCATTGCCTGATGGTACTTTTCTAACAAAAAACAGTGGTACATGGATGGAATAATGCTTAATATGCCCATGTTCAGCTGCATCCGTAGGTCCTTCACAGTTATGAACTACTCAACTTTTCTATATCAGAAAGTTGATTAATCACACGAAATTGTAAATACGTTCCATTGACAAACCCAAATATCCAAAAACTTGTCGGTACATATTCATTTCATCCCTTCATCAGCACTCGTCCAATCCGAACTCCAACTGATAACAAAGTTGGATTAACTTGCCCATTCACAATTATTTGTCCGGCTAACTTCAGTCTTATCATTTTTTATATTTTAAACATTTCGGTGGTGAGTTTCCTTTCCTCTAAGTTTTCCAAGTTTAGAACCTCACTTTTCCAGTTTCCAAGCGGTAAAATTATCATGACTTGTTCCACAAAAACAAGAAAATGGTCAGTGGACAAGAGTGTGGATGTGCCCGATATCGATGTAATCTACGCTATTTGTGTTAATTTCAAATAACTATTTGAATTTCAAAAAATAATCGAATGAAAACCTTATTTTCTGTTGATTACTTCATTAACTGTTCATTAGAATCAGAATTGAATCACTTTATTCGGGGAACATAATCAGCTGATTAATCACACGAATCCAATTGTTGTCCACTTCTCGGTTTTTCCAGTTTCACTTCTCCTAAATCCCATTTCTTCTTCGCGAATGGTCCATCATTCACATAAATACCAGGAATTTTGATCTCAAACCAATTGGAACATGGATCAGAATGTTCATATGGTTTCTCATAACACTTATGCCAGACGTAGAGTCGTGCATCTATTTTCGACCAAGAACTTGGATCAATGTATCCAGCAATATTGAAGTTACCGGCTGGATCAGTGAAGATGTTTCGAGCGAAGGCCTCACCACCTGGGAGTTCAAGATTTGAATGAAGCAAAAAATGAGATTCATAGAAACTTCTCGGGAAATTCCTATGAAAAATTAAACCTGTTTAACTTCACTCACCAATACTAAATTTACTGACTAGCTGAAGTTCAGCATACTGTGCTGGAAGTCCGTGACATGTCAATTTCCCAACGACTCGTACCGATTGTTCACTGGCAAGAACGATGGGAATGGCAATTAGGAGAAATACGATCTGGAATTGCTTTTCGATAATTCAGAAGTTGGGGAAAACTTTACCTTCATGCTGTAATTTGTTGAATACTGATGAGAGAGTTTGAGTTGGATTCGGATGTTAACCACGTGATTAATTTGGCGTGTTCAATGTTAGGTCACGCCAAAATAGGAATCCTGAAATGTATTTGCACGCACTGTTAAATATCAATCTCTTGTAGAAAAGAGAAAAAGAAGAACAAATTCAAACACTTTATATTAAAACGCATCAAATCAAGCATATTTTGTTCTAAATCTGTGTTTTTATTTGTTTTAATAACACTTATCCAAGTGTTCATTTCGTTGCTCTCTCTCCAAATCAACGAATCCCATTGGCCATGTCAGTATAGGAATAGCTCCTTCATTCACAAAATCATCAGGAACTTTGAACTCCAACCAGTTCTTACAGGGATCTCTTTGAACACTCGCATCGGAAAAGCAAGTGTGCCATATCCATAAACGACCGGAAATTGTAAAGTAGTGATCGACATAACCAGAGATATCAAAGTATCCATCTGCATCTGTGAACACATTTCCAGCAAGAATCGTACTTCCTGAAGTGCATAGAATTTAATCTATCGAGAATAAAATATATCTCACCAAGGATACTCCCCCAATCTAGCAATCGAAGTTCAACGAATTGAGCCGGTTTTCCACGGCATTCCAATTTTCCAGTGATTCGAATCGATTGTTTAGAGGAGTAGACTAGTGGAATCGCAATGATAATAACCAGTAGCAATGTCTGAAATTGGATTATTGAGAGCCTGATTCAACCTTTTCCCGAGAAAACAACCTTCATTTTGTCGATTTTGAATAATAAAGCAGTGAGATAAGAATATAAAACGAAATGAAGTGGTCAGTGGTTCACGGAGAATTAGAAAACCTTCATAAATCGGTATTCTTTCAATTGAAACTATGAAATAAGAAACAAAGTTATTTATTAACGAATAATCAATCACATTTTTCCAAGCTCTGTCCCAAAACTCCCAATTCCAAATTGATAATTCCAGTGTCCCAGGTGATTCGTGCAAGTGGTCCATCATTCCCATACCCTTCCGGAAAATCCACACTGAACTTATTCTTACACAGTCCATGATAAATACCGATGTCATAAAAGCATTCATGAAAAACTTGGAGAGCTGCGGGGATTTCATAGTATTGGTGCATAGATCCATAGATTTCAAAGTAACCGTCTGCATCTGAGAAGACGCCTTTTTGAATTATTATGTTATATTCTTTGTCTGAAAACATATATTCATCAAATACTACTTTGTTTGGAACGAAAAAAGTTACCGTCGCCACGTGTATTGAGGAGTTGCAGCTCAACGAATTGAGCAGGTTTTCCACGGCAAAGAAGTTGTCCAACGGCACGAAATGATTGAGTTCCAGCGAAAACAGACGAAAAATCATTCAGGAAAAGAAGAAGAAGAATCTGGGAACTATTTGTCATATCTCCAAGATGCCAACAGTCTACCCACCTTCCCAGAAATCATCTCTTTCGGTAATCTTTTTGTGAAAACCAATTGCACACGTGGAGTTTTTCTATCCAAAGAATCATTCAGAATTCACGTGAACTATGTGACCACGAGACTTAAAATCTTTCAACGTGACCTTATTGCTGACTTCCACGATAAAGGAAGTTCTCTCCTCCTTTTATCAGTTATTCCAGCCAATTTATCGGCTTCATATTCGTTTTGTGAATTTGAACGAGAATATTCAAAGGTCAGTTCTTGAGTCTCTACATCTCATGATAGTTTTCTGAATATCTACGGATTCAGATGTCTGACCCAGCTGAAGACTCAGTAGAAGCAGGAGAAACCTCAGGAACCGTCGTAGGGGAGTCAATTCCAACTCCTATGATGACTGGAATGGTTGCTGGTCTCGTCTTTGCAATCCTCATGATGATATGTCATATTTGCATCACAAAAGCTCTTGTCAGTCAACGACTGAAACATTTGCCACGTGCACGAAAAGTCAAGATCAAAAAGAACAAAAAAGATAAAAAGGGAAAGAAAGGAAAGAAAGGAA
The DNA here is from genome assembly GCA_002259235.3 of Caenorhabditis latens. Taxonomy (NCBI): domain Eukaryota; kingdom Metazoa; phylum Nematoda; class Chromadorea; order Rhabditida; family Rhabditidae; genus Caenorhabditis; species Caenorhabditis latens. The sequence continues at coordinate 9,474,346 of CM056092.1, read as the reverse complement.
AGAAGGGGAAGAAGGGTGAGTGGCAGAGGAAAATTGAGCCGGATCGCACATTGTTAATTTTCAGGGTCCGGTACAACAACTGGAACAACTTCTGGGTCGACATCTGGAACAACTGCTGGTACAACTGGAGCATCTACTGCCATGTAGATCACCGATATAACTGACTTATCCCATAATGCTTCTGTCTTTTTCTAATTAAAAGAGACTTTCATCAGGAGAAAGATCTCATTAAAATCTCTAATAAATACAATTTTCACATTTCTATTCTTATTCTCTGTAGCTTTGAAAATGACACATACGATTAAAAAAACTTCGTCGTACAGAATACGACACCCTTTTCTCATGACTTCGTCTACTTATTTTTCATTTTCATTCACTGCTTCAGATGGACTCGAAATTCGAAATTTTCGAAATTGCTGACCCCCAGAATTCGGAACCTTGAGGATGTTCGATTGGAACCACCGAGTCTTTCGAACGTTTTGTATGGAAATATGACTCGAAAGCTGATTATTTTATAGGGTTCGAAGTATTTTTAATTCTGTTTCTGAAAATATGCTCCGAGGGTTACATCAATTCGCAAATTCTATATTCTCTTCTTATTTGATGTTCTGAGATATCAAAAACCATCAAACTACATACACATCTGATTAGTTGATCTCATCCAGTTCATTTCATAATTTTCATTGCTTCATGAATAATGAATTAATATTCATCAATTCATCCTTTGATATTCATTCATAGCTAACAGGCAATAGAAATGTTAGCTTCTGCTGTTATCTTCTCTCCTTTTTTCCTTCTTTTTGTGGAATCTTGTCTTAAAATCAACTATTCGACACCACGTTAGTTTATTAACGAACTTTCCTGTGAAAAAACAACTAATTTCAGCAAAATGCGAGTGTAAATCCCTTGCATTGGATTCATCTAACATGCAACAGAATATTGGAACCAGTTCATTCTATCCAAATATTTCCCTTCATTCAGTTCATTCTCCAGTTATCTCGATCGACGACTGTGTTCTCACTGCTCATTGCATGGAAAATTACGATTTAGTTGGATTCGACCCGGAAAAGGCTACCATGGTTTGTTGTGAAGTTCAGATATCGCATTGTTTTCTGTTTGAAGTTTGGTAAATACAATGCAGAAGGATTCTGTGATCCATATACTCAGAAATGGCTAATTGATAATGGAGATGTCGATGGATTGACAACTTACCCTCAATTTTTTGGGATTTGTGTGGACTACTGCAAGTTTTATTTTCATTTTGAGAATTATCTAAAAATATTTCTTGCAGCGAAACAAGCAACAACTCCTGTTCCACGTATAAGTCCCATCATTGCTCATATTAATTGAATAATCTTTCAGAATCGAAGTGTAGAGATTGTTCCGCTTTCGATTTATATAACAGTTATGGAAGAGAGGATTCAATCGGCTTCTCTTCAGCGTATATGTGCACTTCAGAAGTTTAACGAAAGTTTCTTTTTTCAGAATAAATAATATTGGCGGATGCGTGCAAGAACTCATAATGTGTGTCAGATTAGATGCTCTAATTTGTGATGTTTCTGGAATAATGGTATGAATTTATCGAAAGAAATTGACTCAAAAGTATTTGATTTTAGGCGAAAACTGATTCTGGAACGTATCAAATTGAAGATGCATCGACTGGAACAAGTTCACATTCTACCCTTGTTTGTGGTTCAAACGGAATGCATTCCCACGGTGATGTGTAAGTTTATCCAGAGAGTTCACAACACAACTATTTTTTTTAATTCAGACATGATATCAAAGAATTATCGTGTTCCTATGAATCATGTTATTAAACTCTTATTTATGAGTGAAAAATAAAGTTATTTCCCAGGGTGAAGAATTTTATGTTAGTGACTGGAACAGAAATTACTTGAAAGAGTTGTGAAATTCAATAAAAAAGACTATCAAAAAGTGTCTTTATATCCCGCACGTTTCTTTCCATATTACTGAAACTTCATTGAATTGGACAACAAGTATTGAACATGATTATGTGCTGCTATAATAATAAGCTATAACATGCGTAAACTAAACAAGGATGGTGCTAATAAACATGGATGGTAATAATGAAAATGGATAACAAAGTATGTGTAACATGTGAAAAAACAAGAAATGCGTAAAAATTGGTGCAAATTTACAAATTTTAAAACTGAGGATACTATGACAAGATTTGTGTATTAAAAGGAAACAGAAACAGTTGGTGTCAGAGCTTTCTTAAATGCAAATGTTTAACGGGCTTCGGGTCTAAGAAAATATACTTGGTTTCTCGATCTGCAAATGGTGAAATCATCATTTTTCTCGGATGGCTCTTCACTGAATGCATCCAGTTGATCTGAAAAATCCAAGATTGAAGATTGATTATTTTTAGAAATCATGTTTTCTTAAAAAGTCAATTCATTTTTTGTTCCCCTCTCACCCGTCCAAACACCATAAAATTATAAACCATCTTTGGACGGTTCTGACTCAGGCTGAGCCAATATTTTCTGATGGTTTCTTAGTTGATTTTTTGGTTCATAGAGGTTATCTAGTCGTTAAGATTCAAAAAAAATATATATATATTAGTGAGAGGTTGGAGTTTCTTGTCAAACACACCATACCTCCGAAGCAGTCATCCAGAAGTTTTCTGAAGTCGGGATCTTTCAATGGTAAACTGAAATTACATATGAAGATTCGAATATAAACTTTAACTCACGTGCTCACTCCGTATCCCGTCATTTTCATACCCTTGTGACTTGTTTGGTAATGATAACGCATCGAACGAATGGTTTTCACCTCTTTAGCTTTGTTTTTGCATTCGTGACATTTCAGAAACTTCTTCTCACTGTGCTTCAATGCGTGGTCGACAATATTGAGTTTTCCGCTTCTAATTCTCCAGCTGATAACATGACCACATTTCTGGAAAAAAGTATAAACAACTGTTTCTCAAACTGCAAACCTAGAAACTCATAAAGACGTTACTTGTTGCGCACCATGTTCGCTCGAGAAACAACATGGATCAGTTAAAACTTTTCAATAATTCTCAAAACCAGTGTTTTCAGTTCACTAATAATTTGAAGTTTGCCCACTGTTTGAAGTGTGATTGACTCGGGTTGCTTACCGGAAAATTACATGTGATCGGAACGGCTGTGTTTTGCGTATCATGAGTGCGTCGGGTTGTTTTCCGAGCTGCTTTAAAAGTTTTCGCATGTTTTCCATTCTGTTCAGCCGTCTTTTCTTCGGCAGGAAGATCAGCTGTCTCATCGATGTTATCAACATGAAATGAATGATGAACGTCCATGTTGGAGAGCCCGTAGGAACTGGAGTTTTTTCTTTCTTCACTTTGTGCAATATTGCCATGATCATCATCTAACACGGACGGTGCAATACTGCAGTAAACTGAACCTGTCACCTGGAAAACATAAGCTTATGGTGAGCCTTGTCGTTTTGATACTCACATTTCTATTGAAAGTAACCGGATTCGAAAACTTAGAAATCGTCATGTCATCAGCAGGAATTAGAATTGCGGCTGTACTTCTTACCGTTCTGGAATGAAATAGTTGGTCTGAACCTTGAATGTTTCTAATACTTCTCTTTTTTGATGACAGTCTCTATTATACCATCAAGAACCAAAGCAACATCTTTATCTCTTTTTTTCTGCTCGTATAAGTTTCTTGTCTCCTCAATTTTCTCTTCTGAATCCAATTGGCGATCGAAATCAACTTCTTCTTCATCATCGTCAGCAATCTCGGAAATTCTTTCGTGCAAATTCCAAGTTATTTTTTTACGAATGTCAACCTGTGAAACAATCGGAGTCGAGGAACGTGGAACATCAACATTTGCAATGCTTGTACTGAGACTTGGAACAGTGAACTGCTTCTTATGGCCACGTGAGATCCGACCTTCGCGAATTGACACACCAGAGAATCCAACTCCTTCCTGAAATTCATACTGTGATCCTCACGAATTCACTACGAATGCTTACCAGAATCTTCTTCAGGGATATACCATCTTGTTTCAATTTCTGAAGTGAACGGCCGTAGAGTCTAACATCGATATAAGGAAAACTATCTCCTGTCATTTCTGATAAATCGTCTGAAAATTTACCGAGAAATTAATTTTTAAAGTTCAGAGAGCTTTTTTTTAAAGTTCAGAGAGCTTTTTTTTTTTTTTTTAGATTTTGAAAAGATAAAGCAGTGGAAATGAACACTGATGAAAGGAATACAACATGATGAATTAAACAAGCAAATAATTTATTATTTAATAGAATATCCAACAGTGATATTAAACAAGATTGAAATGAAACAGATTATGCTCGGAAGTCCAGGTTTTCGACGTTTCGTCAGTGTATTCTGCGAAAACTGAACTTCAATTTAGATATGCCGCCATTAATTACTAGAAGAAAGCTGACAGATTTCGGTAACACAGCACCAAACTGAGAAGTCCGTGTTTCACACATTCATACTTATTCGAAATGTATATTTTAAAACCCAGATGTTAGACAAAGTCATAATAGATCAATGATTCCACCTGATTTTCAGCAGTTTGAAGATAGGAGATATGTGGAACTTACTAGAAAAAATCTGTTGATGAGCCAGGAACATCGTTGTCGTGATTTGTTTCTTCTTGTTGTTCGGCAACTTGCGACTCTTGCCTCTTCTCTTTTTCTCTTCTCATATTTCGATTTTTTCCAATTTTTCCAATAATCGACAATTGCGCTGGAAATGTTTGAATTTGGTTTTGGGCTTGAAAGTTATACCATACGTTCATAACATTTACGGAAAACTTCGGCGATAGCGACATTCTCTCGCTCCAAGTTGAACACTCTGAAATTTCAGTATTAGTAACCAGATTTTGAGAATACGAGTCTTAAAACTTACTCAAGAATGTTGAAATTCAAGCATTTTATTTCTGGATGAAACTTCTTATAGTGATATCGCAATTGATTGGATGTGCTCAACGCTTCGTCACAGGTACGACATCCGAGACATTTCTCTGTGAGATGCGTCATCGCGTGATCAAGAAGACGTTGCTTTCCGTATCGCATTTTCCAAACGAAGACTCTCTCACAACCCTATAAAGTGAGCAAATAATGGTATCAAAAGTTTAGTATCTAATCAAAACTTTGCGAACCTGAAAATGACACTTGATTTGATGCATTTGATCAAGTTTACTACGTTTGTTTTTTGGCACTTTGAATGATACTGTCTTTTTCACACCACGATCAACTTTAGTGTTCGCTCTCAAGATTGATTTCGTATTTATTAGACCAGGAGGAGGTGGTGTGTGCATTATTTCATCGTTTTCATCCTCTTCATCATGTCCACAGTGGTCTTCATAATCCTCTTCTCCGTGATGTTCAATAATCAATGTCTCTTCTTCTCTTCCGTTCTCGCCCATGTCGTAATCAACATACGTCATTTGACGATGAGAGTCAAGAGCATCGTCTGAAAAATGTTGATTTTAACTGTATTTGGGTTACAGGTGAATACGATTGTTATCAGTATAATTATGAAGCCCTCCTTCATCAAAATAACTTTCGGCTGAGTGGTAAGCCACTGTTTCGTTTGATTCTGCTAATGCTGTTTTCAAATTGAACAAAACTGGTTCGGAATAAGGAAGAGAAGTAGCTTGAATGCCGGTCATATCCTGAAAACAGACTGGTTTTAATGACAGCTATCATCAAACTCACATTATTTGAAGATAACGACACATCTGCTTTCACAGGAATCATGTTGCCCGTGTATTCAGTATATTCCAGGTGAACTGTGTTTTCATTCGACAACTCCCGTTTGATATTGATGACGGGCATGTCTTTTTGATTCGATTGAACACGTTTTTCAACAGTTGGAATGACTGAAGTTTCTTTCTTCAGAATTTTCCGAATGTTTTTCATTCCATCAGTTGACGTTGACTCTTTCAAAACTACTCGTTGTCTTTGCTGTGTTACAGATGTAGAAGCAAGCTTCGAAGCGGCTGATTTGCACTTTCGGATTAGCGTTCCAGACTTTGGCATCGCCATCATTGACCTAGTATGTGCACGAACAATAGGTGGCCTCAGCGTGACATGTTTCAGATTTCCATCATATTCCAAACTTGTTAAGTGACAGTTTGATGCACATTCTTCCATCAGTTCATCACTTATCATCTCATCCTCGCCATTTGACACAATTTCAGAAACAGTGTCAGGAATATGTAGATCGAACGTTTGAAAACGATCAGTATGTTGGCTAATGGGAGTCGAACATCTCGGAACATTCATTCCAGTGATCGTACTGCTGAACATCGCCTGTTCGATTGCTGTTTCTTTGTCCGATTCCGACACTTTTTCCAGTATATCGTTGACCAGTTCTTCTATATCAACATCATCACTTGTCTTACTTTCTTCGCCACTATCATGGCTGGTTTCAAAATCTTCGTCAGAGCTGGAATTAATTTCCGAGAACTTTATCGGCAAATTCAAAGTGAATTTTCGTTGAAGATCGATTTGTGAAACGGCTGGAGTGGAGAAACGAGGACATTTTACGTCAGCGATTGTAGTACTTAGAACTGGGGCTGTCACAATAGATACCTCATTGGAATTGGCCATTTGATGACAAGAATCATCGTTGTAAATTTTTCCCTCCACAATCCAAACTTTCGAACATCCAATATCACTCTAAATGTTGAAAAATTTACCGTATATCTCATGAAAACCTCACTCACCAACATAGTTTCTAATGCTATTCCTTGTTGCTGCAGTCCTTGAAGTGTTTGACCGTAAATGTTCACTTGGATAAACTTCTTCCATTTTTCACAAGTCATCTTTAATTTGTTTTCAATCTAACATACCAGTTCTTCAATCGAGATATTAAATGCATCGATCAAAACGATTGTAAAGCAGAATAAAAAAAGAATATTAACAAAAAATTCAATTTGAAAAACAAGAGATGAAACAAGATTATCAGACATGTATGAGAAGCAATAATATACTTTATTTATTGACTGTTTCAGGATGTTGGAAGAACTTCATCTGCAAAAAATAGTTGTACCTATATAGTTTTCAAAACCTTACAAGATCCATTTTCCTCATTGTTGTTTGCCTTATGAATATTTTTCCGCCTAAAAAATCGTTTAGGACTGATGTTACCAACAATGTGTATTTGTTCTGTAAAAAAACAAAAATATAACTCTATTTAGAACGATTATCTTACTTCCGAAGCATTTCTGCCAAACGTCATTTATATCGACATCTTCGTATTGTATACTGAAAAATGAATAATGACATAGTATCCCACTTTTTATAAACTCACTCCATGATTCCGAATCCAGTCATTTTCACATCAGAATGTGTTTTCTTGTAGTGATAACGCATTTGACCGACAGTTTGGCATTTGAAATCACAATTTCTGCACGGCATGTGGTTTTTCTCCTGATGAGTCAATGCGTGACTAACGAGACGAAGCTTTCCGTATTGAACTTTCCAGTGTATTTGTTTTCCGCAACCCTGTGAGAAAAATTGGTGTTTTTTCTTCTACTTGGCTTTATGAATTACCTCGAAACTGCACAAGATGGTATGGCTTGTGGCGGAGTTTCTACGCTTCTCTATCTTAGAGCTAGGAACTTTGAACGAGACCACCTTTTTTTCTTTAGAATCTACATTTGATCCGGCCGCTTTCAGGATTGATTTAGTTCGGATTTTGTCTGGCCATAATGGAGGAGAATACTGTGTTCTGGTGTGTTCCGAATTCATCTGAAGTGTCTCATCATCGTCTTCCCCTTCTCTTTCCTCCGGGATTGAATGATATGAATCACCTTCATTTACTTCGTTGTCACAATAACTATTGTATAGGGGAGCAGACGAGTAACTTGGAAGATGTCCGACTGGTTTCAGTTCATGATAAACGTTCTGATTCTGTATTACATCACGTGATGCGAGCATCTCGTCGCTGTTGTTATTAAGGAATCCGGAACTCTGTAATTAAAATAAATGTGAAATTTTAAGCGAAGGTAAATTTTACATTAACTTCCAATTTCAGCGCAACACCTGGAATTTCCAAGCTCGGCGCCGTTACGGGAACATTATAGCTCAAAGGTCCAGTTTCTTCGTTTCGCGGAATAGAATAAAACGCCTCCTCCCGATCTTCCGTAGTGTTTTTTCCGAGAGAAGATTCAGAGTTTCCATAATTTTCGGGTTGGTTCCCGTTTTCTTCCTGTTCTGAATTCTGAATGAATATTTTTCGACAATCGCCACAAAAGCAAACAAACTTGAAGTTTTATGATTAGTGGTCCACTTTGATACAAAGAGTCGTTGAAGTTCGGACAGACCACAAGTTCAGAATTTGTTCTCAATCTTAATAGTCGATTTATTACCAATCTGCCAAATGTTACACCTTACGCTGCTATTTCTCGTTTAGGTTCTACCAATTCACCAAATTCTTCAACTTCTCTTTTATACATCTTTGCGGGAGTACTTGAACATCGTTCCGGCGCTCGTTTCGTGCTCTCCTTAGTTGTTGTCAATGACAATGTATGATCATCATTTTCTTTAGACCGTGAATCACTTGTTACATTCAAAATCGAACTATTATTTTTCACAGACTCTTGAAAGTGTAACGAGTAATCACTGACAAGCTCTTCATCAGCATCAGAAGCGATATTGGAAACATCATGAGAAAAATGTAAAGTGAAATTGGAACCGAGATCATCTTCGAAAGGAATCGGTGTCGAATATCGGGGGAACTCAGAATTAGCAATAGTTGTACTGAATAACGGAAGCACTGCTTCCTTTTCTGTCTGCATCAACACATCAACCTCATTCAGAAGATCACTTACAACTTCTTCGACGTCAACGTCAATCATTTCATCATCTTCATCGATTTCAGAAATCTTCTGTTCCATGTTCAATGTGAAATTTGCCTGAGGTTCGATATAAGGAATAACCCTCGTTGAACATCTTGGAAGTTTCACCTTAGCGATTGTAGTACTCAGAAGTGAATTTTCTTTGTTGAATTCTCCTGTAAAAATTGAAACTTCGCCGATCCAATGCTGCGGGCAACCGATTTCATTCTGAAAGAAACTAAGCATTTTAATGATATAGAAACGCGACCTTACTAAAACAGATCTTAGTGTGATTCCCTCATTTTTTAACTGCTGAAGAGTTTTTCCATAGATGTTGACTTGAATATAAGTTCCACATATGTTATTAACCATCTGAAAAAAACAGGAAAACAATTATTTACACGGTTATGAAGAAGAAAAATAGATATTATATAAGAAGCGACTAAAATCAAACAGGTCTAAAATTAACAACAAACAACTGTTTATGAAAATTATTATAGAAAAAAAGCAATATAATATACAAGATTTCGCATGCACAGGATGGCTCTGGGAAAGAACTCGCGAATCAACGAATCCTGAAAAAACTAAATTGCAAGTTTATGATTAGTTTGAGATTTGAATACCTACAAGAATTTTGATTTATTTTCTCCGACTTCTCCGGTTTTATCCTCTTCTTCCACGACGTTGTTTCCCGATTCCGGATTTATAGAGTTTCGGGTAGAACGAACGCGATTTCCTCTTTTCATTCCTTTATCTTGTCTTGCAAATGGATTCAAATCTCCAGCGTCACAAAGTGATATGTTCTCTGATAAAAATTTTAAATATCCCAGACACTAACATTGGACACGACATACTCTTGTAACACTTGTCCCATACTTGAACGAAGTCAGTGCCATCTCTTGAAGTGTCCAGTGCGCTGCAAACAAGGAGTTTTGAAGAGAAAGTGATGGACGAGTTACAAATCATTATAAACTTGATTTTCAATTTCTGAAACCGTCTTTCGAAAAGATCAAAATCACCTCTTGATTCCACAACCTTCCAATTTAGTTTCCGGGTGACTCTTTTTGTGATGATACCGAACGCTACGAATTTTATTGAACGTTTGTTCGCATAAATTACATTTGAGAACAAGGTGGGAGACATGAGTGAAAGCGTGATCGACAAGCCGCGTTTTTCCGTATTTCATGCGCCACGTGTAGGATTTATTACAGCCCTGAAACAAGCAATGGTATATCGTTAGTAGCCGAAAATAATAAACCAAACTTACATCGTAATGACACTTGATAATGTGCACTTTGTTCATTTCAGTTTTTTTCCTATTAGAACTTTGAATCAGTGGCTCTGCGAACGACACTCTTTTGTTGGCACAAGCTTTTCGATTTTCCGCCGTTTCATCACCAGAGAAATGTTCGTTTTCATCTTCATGCTCCTTTTCGTCGTCGTCCTGATTATCTACAGCTTCTAAGTTCTCAGTAATCATTTCTTCTTGATGGTCTAAAATCATAGTGTCCTCTTCTCCTCCATAGTCCATAATATCATCTCCAACGTATATCATCTGATTATCGAAAGCAAGAGCATCGCCTGAAATAACGATATTTAAATATGATAATTTTTTCGTATGAATACTTTGTAGATATTTATTTTTTTGTTGTCGATTCTCTTCAAACGAATTTTCTAATGAATGGTATACTGCAGTTTCATTATCTTCAGGACGAGAGTTTGATTCAAAGTCAATGACGTCCTGAAAACGAATTATTTATGTTAGTGGTTAAGCATATGTAAAGCGATAACCGAAAACTCACAACATAAATAGGAGACAACTCTCGCTTTATGGAAATTGTGTTATCCATATTTTTGGAATACATGGGCTGTGATGTGTTTCCAGCCGACAACTCCCGTTTGATGTTGATGACGGGCACGTTTTTTTGATTCGTTTGAACAAGTTTTTCAACACATGGAATGACTGATGTTTCCTTTTTCAGAATTTTCCGTATGTTTTTTATTCCATCAGTTGACGTTGACTTTTTCAAAACTACTCGTTGTTTTTGCTGTGTTACAGATGTAGAAGCAAGCTTTGAAGCTGCTGATTTGCGCTTTTTAATGAGTTTTTTTGACTTTGTAACTGTCATCAACGACTTGGTTCCATCCCGAGGTGTCGGGGCCGTTTTTACTGGGCTCAATTCAACATGATGTTCGAACTGTGCCCCGACGAAATCGGAAAGTTCCTTCATCACGCGGTTGTTTGTTGGTGATTCGTCGATAGATTTATCACTTTCTATGTCCCCGTCGTCATTCAACACAATAGCGGAAACAGTCTCAGGAATATTTAAAGTGAATGCTCTATGAGGATCAATATCTTGATTAATGGGAGTCGAACACCTTGGAACATTGATCTCATTGATCGTACTGCTGAATATCGTCTGTTCGATTGCTGTTTCTTTGTCCGATTCCGACACTTTTTTCAGTATATCGTTAACCAGTTCTCCAATATCATTATCTTCGTTAATTTCATCGTCCCTATAATGACTGCATTCAAAGTCTTCATCATAACTGGAATTAATTTCCGAAAATTTTATCGGCAAATTCAAAGTGAATTTTCGTTGTAGATCAACTTGTGAAACGGCTGGAGTGGAGAATCGAGGACATTTTATGTCAGCGATAGTAGTACTTAGAACTGGGGCTGTCACAATAGATACCTCATTGGAATTGGCCATTTGATGACAAGAATCATCGTTATACATTGATCCCTCTACAATCCATACTTTCGAACATCCAATATCACTCTGAATTGAATAAATTCACCGCACATCTAACTAATATTTCACTCACCAACACAGCTTGCAATGCTACTCCTTGTTGCTGTAGCCCTTGAAGCGTTTGACCGTAAATATTCACTTGGATAAACTTTTTCCATTCGCCGCAAGTCATCTGAAGTTCATGTACTGTTTAACAAAAGATTTCGGGTTTGTGTGAAAGCCTTTTGAAAAATGGCGGTGTAGTTTTCAAAGAATTTGAAAGTGAATGACGAGAAAAACAGGGAATTATGGGGTTATTCAGGTCATGTAAAAATGTATTTTAATACATATTTTACCTTATTCACGACCGTTGAAAAATGTGTTTTTTTACACATTTTTTTTCCATTTTTCTACATTTCTCCCCCATTTTTTGACAGTTTTTCTACATGCGCATGTCGAAAAATACAAAAAAGTGGAAAAACGTTGTTAGACCAACGCTAAACTGAGATTTGTGAAAAATAGTTTCTCGACGGTCGTGAATAAGGAAAAAATGTATTAAAATACATTTTTACATGACCTGAATAACCCCATTAGGTGGAAATAACAATTTTTGAGACTAGCCGGAATGGGACTAAATTTTGCTGGTTTTTGAATTCATCAATATATCGAACTATTTTTTGGTCGAAGTTTTTCACAAATTTTAACAATAATTGAATGAAAAATAGTGAAAAAATAGAAAATAATTCGACCAAAAATTCGAAGAAATTTTGAGCCGTGTTTTGGCGTGTCGGTGTTTGCACAAACCTACAGTAATCTTTATTTTTTCAAACAATAAAATGTAAATATTTTAATGAGCCTTTGTTTTCTCTTCTGAAACTTTTCTCATAATGTGAGTGCTGTAGTCTAAATTTAAGCTTTGATTCGGCACTCATTTATTTAAAACAGTTTTGATGGAAACTTCATTATTTATATTGAAACCGAATTGTGCAACAAGAAACAGATGAAAACAAAAAAATCAAAAAAGTAACATTACAACAAAGCAATTTTGCGGAATGCGAAGAAAGAAGGTTTCAAAATTGGAAGAACAGAACGAAGATTCGTTTTTGAGAAAACAAATACAAATCAGAGTGCGAAAAAAATGAAAAGAGAGATTCAATAGTTTCCCAAAAAAATAATTGGTTCATCATCATACTCAAGATAATCGAGACTGTTGTATTCGAAGTCATCTGACAATGGGAACGTTGCAATCGGTTTCTCATTAACGTCTTCTTGTTCTCCATCAGATGGGAGATACTTGATGCCTTCTACATCGGTGTGTTCAGTTTTTCCGACTTCTGAAACAGATCTTTGACAAATAGTAGTCTGTTCCATGGTTAATTCTTCTTCTTCGTTGTCCTCCAAGTCTAAAGCAAATGGAGTTGGACATTCTCCATCAGCAAGAACTCGTCGAACCTTCTCAATACAAGTCAAGCAAGTCGTTTCTCTCCATTCCCATTCTTCCAGAATATTCTTCTCGTAACTAAGAATCCAGACAGCTGTATGGTCCTTATCGACAACTGCTTTCAAATAAAATCCAGTTATATTGCAAGTGAAACAGAGAAGAATTTGATCGTGGGGGACTGGTCCGAGTGGAGCTTTCATTATTTTGACTGCAACGAATAGCTATTAATTTCAGTATACATAGAATTTAAATAGATTCTCGGATACTCAGAACCGAGTTCAGAAACTTACAGTATTCCCAGTCCAAATCAATTTCATGTTCAGTATTGTATCCAGATGATCCAGTTCCAGCTCCATTGTTCAATGAGAAACTTGAGTTTCTTTTGAAGTTATCTAAATGTGATTATATTATTTTATCAATTACTTTGTCAAATTGAAACTTACACTCTGATTCATCTTCCGAATCCTCATACTCTGGAATCTGATATTCTGAAGATCTCTCCGATTCGTTTTCTGATTCCAAAAACTGTTGGTCTCGTTCCTTGATTTGAATCATTGTAGTGTCAGCAGCTGAATCAATATTTGATTCTTCTGGATCTGCTTTCTTCTCCTCTACTTCTTCCACTGGAACTGCCTTCTGTTGATTAGATAGCAGTTGAAGAATCTTTTCGTTTTGAATATAGATCTTCTTCATATTCTGGAGTTGCTGAAAAATAACACAGTTTATTTTGAATTTCAGTAAAATGATGTCAATAAACTTACAATAATCACGTATCCAACAACTCCGGCACAGATGAAACAAGCAACAATACAGAGATAACAGTCCATTTCAGACAAAAATTCCAACATCGATCGATGAAAGAGAAGAATGTGGAATACAACCTCCCGAAACGATGAGGATTGAATCAAATGAGAACGTATGAAGGTAGAGTGAGAAAAGACCCTGGGAATAGTAAACGACGCAGTCTTGCTCTGCAATGTGAAGACGGATTCAGAAAAAATACGGACCGCTGGATCAATATCCCATACTGTGGGAGTGTTTTAAGTTCTGGGAAAATCTATTATTGATCTGAGCACTTTTGTACATTACGGATTTGTAACGAAAAATAAAATTTTTAGAAGAAACTTTCATCAAAGATTTCAGACGAGAACATTGTCATCTGTCCATATTAGTTCAATAGACAACCAATCAATTAAGAACGTTTTTCATTCGAACTGTGAATTGGCTCATATCAGGTGATGAACAACTCTGATCAGAAAAAGAAGAAGAAGAAGATACAAAACTGTGCTCGGAAAAAATATTAGAAAATTCGAAGCATTCAAATTTTGAAGGTATTCTTTGGCGTTTCTTGTATGAGTACAAAGTTGCAATGTCCAGGAATGTATTTGAAAAACTGAAACTCTATTTCAGAGGCATCTCAATGACCGAACACGTCTCGTCTTCCGTTTCGTATCCTATCTCAGAAGTCCAAAGTTTTTCATTGATGTCTTCGAATTCAAAGTTTTCTTTTGCTTCCATGTCTATTGCAAACGGAACAACACACTCTCCATCAGCTAGAACTTTTCTAACTTTGTCAATACAAGTTGAACATTTTGTTTCAGTCCATTTCCATTGTTCATCGGAAACCTTCTCATAAGTGAGAACATGAACAATCGAGTGACTCTCATCTACAACTGCTTTCACATATAAATCGGTTTTCTGGCATGTGAAAGTCAAATATATCTGATCCGGAGGAACCGGACCAACGGGTGCATGACGGATTTTGTCTGGAATCATGCATTTTAGAATGGAATTAGTGCCAATGGAAATGCAGAAAACTAACAAAGTTCCCACTCCAAGTCGATGTCTGGATCAGTATTGTATCCAGATGAGGAAGTTTCGGAGGGACTGATAGAATGCAAGTTTTGAGTCATTTCATCTTAAATATGAGGATTTAGATTTGTCAAAATTAAGAAACTATTAACATGCATCTGTTTTTTCTACACACCTTCAAACTCTGATTCCGAATCCGAGAAGTACGGTAGTCTGTAATCCGATAATAGGTCTAATTCGTCATCTGAATCTGCATCTTCCTCTTTATTATGATAAAAAGTAGTATAGAGACTTGATTTAATTTCAGAATCTATCTGGTACCATTCTAATAGTAATTGAAGTATTTTCTCATTTTGTTGAGAAAGTTGTTCAAATTTTCGAAAATTCTGGAAACTTACGAGAGTTAAAATTATAACACTGATACCTACCGTCCACATTATGATAAACCCACATACTGAAATAGCAAATATAAATTGAGAAGATTCATATTCGGATTCTATTTTACTACACAGAATACCGAAGATGAATTCGTAAAAAACAACGGCAAACCAGCAGATTGTAGACTGTTTTGATAGTCGGTGAGCCAGATGAAAGACAATTAAATCCATCATCACATCTGAAAACTCAAGGAAAGTCTATGAATCATTGAAGCACGTCGGTAATACGGATCTAGTAAAAATCACATTCTGAGTGTGAAAAAAGAAGAGCCATTTTTGAAAAATGTAAAAAAGAGGCAATCGTGTTATTCTAATGATTGCATTTGCGGTGTGGAATGGCTTTTTTATTGAATATTCAAATGAAGTAAATACGAAAAAAAGTAATGAAAAAACACAGAAAACTCAGTATTACCGTATTAGTGAATAATAGACCAACTCAACAAATACACACATAATTTTAACATTGTAAACTGAAACAAAGTTGAACAAAGGAACTTCAAATCTATAGAAAATCTATACATTTCCACATTGAAACGTGGCACTCATGGAAACTTTTCTGAAATCCTCATAACCGTGTTCATACTCATTCCTGATGTTTCGATTCCATCTTTCGAAAATTCAATTTAATTCAAACTTTAATTTTTTTTGTATCATCACGTCAAATCTCTCACTCATATATCAATGTCTCATTTCCGTTTCACTTCTCCGTTCACCGTAAAACAGTGAGAAATTCCGTGATAAATCATTCTGCCGGCAGTTGATATGTTTCTCGAAGTGCAGGAAACTGTTCGTTTCCTCGCTTCATTCATGTACGGACGGATTCCACGGAGGTTAGTTTCTTGGATGTTTTGGGATTGAAATCAGACAGAAAATGTCTTGGAGAGTTTAGTTTACTTCGGTACCGTAACAGCGGAGACCACATTTTTTAAAAGTTTCAATGCCGAAGGTTTTTCTCAATATTTGAATTTTCAAGAATTAACACAACCTATAAAATCATTCATTTTCAGTCGAGTCAAAGCGTTTTGTGCTCATTTGTCGAGTCTGCTAAGCGAAGCAATAGACGAAAAACAAACTGTCGAACGATTTGATTTGATCGTTTTTGCCGATGGAAAATCTGATGAAGCTATCGTTCAGGTATTCCCTGTATCCGTGTTCACTTATTTTTGAATCGAATCTTCCAGGCCGCCCGGCGTGCATATGTTCACCTGACTGAACTCCAAGAATGCATGAATAATGGACTCATTATGGAGATTACAGATGGTCGTGTACGTGCGCTCACTCCATTTTCAGCCCAAATCGTATTTCCAAAGACGGCGAATCCTATGGAATTCGAGAAAGTAGGTGGATGGTTTAGGCCGAGATTAGATCATCTAATTTGTTTCTTTCAGCTTAGAATTCACTAATCAAACTCAGGATATTCATGATCGGATCTTATGAATTTTGCAAAATGAACGCGTTTCTTTTTTGAATTTATTCATAATCGTCAAGCAATTGTCATCAGTTAATAGAGAAAGAGTGAATAGAGTTTTCAGAGTAAGATGATCTCAGAATAAGGAAAGATTTGAGGGAGGACATGAGGAAAACGTGTAGATCAAAATTGATTGTGATAGTGAAAGGAATATCCAAATTATTTTGCGAAATGCACGTCATACGGGTTGAAAAGAGCATTGGTTTTGTGATGAGAAGAGAGAAGGAGAGATGAAAAATTGGAGAAATTTAGATGGGGGATTACAGAAGAAAAATTTTAAAAAGGGATAAGAAGCTCCAAGAAGGATACATAGATAAGATGGTGGCATGATCAAGAAGTTAGTGGGAGGCTCGTTAGTTGAAGCTGTGACGTTTTAAATAGTTGCCTAGACTGGATCTAGATGGGATAAATATAGGAAGAATAACTGAAAATATATTGAAATTTGAATGGAAACTGACAGAAGTTGTTTTGAAAACTAGGCCTTCTGTAAGATTGAATTCAATTTCTGATATGAGTGTAAATAAGTTAAAATGGAAAAAAAGAACAATACCAACTATTTAGATTCACGGGGGTTTACGAAACAGTTTCAACTGAAACGCGCCAGAATTACAAACCTCGTCATGATAGAAAAGAAACGGGAAATTACAAAATTAGAAAAAAAACAGTACAAAAAAATGAGAAGCTATTGCTGTTGTTGAATGAGTTAAGGAGTTTGAGTTGCCTTGTTGTTCAATTTTTCAGTCATTGCCTTCCATTTAGCGTATGACCATTTGTGGATGTCTTCGGCAATTTCCGAAAGTTTCAAGACAAATTCACGATGATAATAATGATATGGAGCAACGATGTTCTTCTGTGCAGATCTGTACATTCTCAATGCGAAGTGTGGGAAAATGAGAAGGAAGAGTGCAGTGGTTCCGAGGCAGATGACGAAGAAGAGTGAAGCTGCCAAGTAGTCATTCTTTGGTCGATTTGCTCTCCAGGTATCTCGGAGATAGATGAATGGAGAGGTGATGAGCCAGTAGAAGAACTGGTAGATCAAATTCAAGACGCTGCCAACTTTCTGCTTAACGTAGAGACAGTTTCCTTTCAATTCGTCCATACATCCAGACTTTGGCTTGGCTGGAGAACGAGATGGTGAGAACACTCGAGATACTCCTTGTCTTGACAAACGTTGAGCCTGAAAAAGATAAGAATTCTCAATTGAAACACAATGAGATGTATGTAAAAACTCACTGAAGTTGGTGGATCCTGAGTCAAATTTCTTGGAGTTCTTTGGCGGAGAACTGGTGCACTTGGTGCTTCGTCATCATCAGCAACCTCGGCAGTCTTCACAACACGTGGAGCAGATCTTGGTGTATGAGTTGTAGATCTTGATCTCGATGTCGATCTTGGAGTAGACGATGAGGCCGCCGAAGAAGTTGGAGTACTCGCGGTGGTTGTGCGGGCGCGAGAACGAGAGCGGGACCGCGAGGCGGAAGCCTGGAAAAGCGAATAGTTTAATGAGAGTTGAAAATTCTATTGAATGAAAGTGAATGTTGAGGTTATTCTGGATTCAAGATGGCGAGAAATGGGACAAAACAAGAAGAAAGCGAAGAATGTGGAACTCTTCCCTTCATCTAACTGCCTCTGGTCTCAACGAGCAGCTGCTCAATTAGCAATTCGTTGGTCACAGGCTCGAAGGCTTCTACTAGTTTGTTGTTGTTTTGGTTGACCTTTCTCTTTTTCTTATTCCTCTCCACTATTCACGTACTATCTCGTTTCCCTTCGAAGCTTTCACAAATCTTCTAAACAAAGTCTTTTTGAAACGTACCGGCTGAGATCTTGGAGTTCTCGAAGCAGCTCTCGAAGTGGGTGACTTTTGAGTTCTGGAAGCAGTTTTTGGAGTGGCTGATTTTGAAGCAACACGTGAAGTCTTCTTGTTGACAGCTGTTGAACGTCCACGTCCTGGAGACTTCGAAGGTTTTCTTGAAGATTTCGATGGAGACTTCGCTTTGCTCATTTTCTTTGAAGAGCTTGGAGTTGACGGAGTCGAGGCAGGGTTACGAGAACGGGATGAAGAGCGCCGAAGCGATGGCTGAAAATAAGAAGATTGTTTATAATACTCTTGTGGTAAAAACAGAAGCTTCAATAGTCGAGTAACTGACTCATAAATCTCAAATAGACAGAAACCATGAAAATGGTGGAATGACCTAGATTTGATTTGATTGGTAAAAGGACGGACAGGCATAATTGGCGGGAGGAGAAAAAGGGAAACGCGGGTGAGGACTGGCGGAAAAACAGAAAAAGAGGAACGGTGGCGGGTGATTCAAAGGGAAATCTGGTGCCGGAAGCAGTTGGTAATACGAGAGTTTCTTCGTTTTCGCGGAAAATACTCAGGTATTAACTTTTAAAAGATGTACGCCTAAGTAGATCAAAACTGCACTTTCAAGTTCAGAGAGTATCCGAATAAAAACCGTTAATCAAATACTTGGTTCGGAATAATCATTTTTCGGAAGCAGAAAGAGAGGAAAACGTCAAAATGGTTGGACCATCTGTCACGAATGAGCCTGGAGGAAGAGATGGGTGGGCAGATGGGTTCGGGACACGCAGTGCTCCCCCAATTAGCATACGAAAGCGGACAAAATAACGTGGAAAGGTCTAATCAGATAATTACGGAAAGATAGAAATTCGAAATTAGGCTACTTGCGGAGCTGATTAGAGAAATAAAGCTCCTAAGGAGACTCTGAACTTTCAGGCGCTTCGAGATGCTTTGTTTCATATTATAGAGGTTTTTTGACATGTGACATTTTCATGATAGCTCAGAGTCTGAAAAACTTCAGTTTGAAAATCCTATCTTCTGACTCCGTGGTAATAGCTTCAACCCGAACACCTTCTTTTCCCATCCTCCTTCTTATCCCATTCATAACTTAATCCCTTCGTATTGGTCCTCCTTCTCCTCATCTCCATACCCCATAACTCAATCCTGGTCGAGGAGGGCAGTGCACACTGTGCAGTCTTCGTGGCCAACATCAGGCCAATTGACCCCTCCGATCCACATAGCAGCAGCCGCACTACTTGGCACGTTGCCAAGTCTCCTTTCTCTCCTCGCGTAGGCCAAATCTCGAGACGATCCGCTCGTCCCTTATGCTAGTGTGCCTATTCTACTGGTAACGAGAAGAGAGAGAAGGGACAGAACGAATGATGTCCTTGATGAATTGCCAACCCCTCTCTACGCCTTCTTTCTTTCCCCTTTCATATCTCACCACTTCTATTTCCAACAAGGCCATTCACCAGACTCATCGCCATTTGTTATCATTTAACTGATCGGTGGGAGAAGGAGAAAAACGTTTTTGAAAAATTCGTTATTGGCCTAGTTACTGGTCAGTGAGTACTAATGATTGATAAGAGATGGATGAAATTGATAAAGCAGGGAAACGGTGGGAGAAGAAGAAGAAGGAAATTTGAAAATCGGAGAGACAGAATAGAGTCACGAGAGGGTACCGGAATACGCTTCAAGTAGGAATTTTAAAATGTCAACTCACCATTTCTAGTTGCTTGAGGATTGGGTGTCTAGAAGGTTCGTTTGGACGCGTTTGATGATTCTGAAAAATTCAATCTTTGTATCAAGAAACCAAAAAACTCGGAACAGAGAGATCCAAGCATTGGAAGCCAAAAAAGAAAGAGGAATAAAGCGAAAAAGGAGACACCATGGTGCACACAAATATACAACAGTACATCCTCTCTCTCTCTCTCTCTCTGTTTTCCTATTTCTCTGTGTCTGTCTGTGTGTGTGTAAATGTCGGAGAAGAATAGCAGTGTCTGTGCCATTTGGCACAGTGCCAAATGGGCGTGGCCTGGGTCGGTAGAGAGAGAGATGGTGCAATGGGTTGGTGGTGCGGAAAGCGAGGACAAGGCATCGACAATGGTGGTGTTGGCGGAGGAGGAGGTGTCTGATCTCTCCTCGATCGTAACACTATTTAGTTAGGGGTTAAAAAGTAGGAAAGGTAGTTGGATAAGAGAGTGTAGAAGATGAAGAGAATAAGAGAAATGGAATAACAGGTGTGGAGTGCATCCACAACTCTTGGAGGGAAAAGGTAGAGGTATTGGTGGGAATGGAAGAGAGATAGAGGTGACGAGTCGAACCTTACGTATGGTTTTTGTCAAATAGTCCGGAGAAATAGAAGAGAGAAATGGAAGGAATGAGATGAAAGATGGAGAATATGAGAGTCCGTAGATTGAGGGGGATGGAAAAGAAGAAGAAGAGGTAGGAATACGGGAAAGGACTGAGAATATTCTGAGTGACTTTGCATCATTAGGATTCAGAAATCCCTTGATATGAGTTGTTGGTTTGGAAAATTTTGATCCTATCTAGAATGATACAAACTCTAAGCTCTTGTTTCTATAGCAACAAATTTGACAGCTCGATTCAAGCTGAAGTCAAAAGAAGTGTTTTCTACTGTGATACGGAGTATTTTAGAACAACGGAATCTCGGTGACACATTCCCAAAAATTAGCGAAATAGAGGCTATGAGTCACTGTAGAGCAAATCGGAAAATGCAAAATTGAAGCATGGAAAAAAAACATAAGTTTCTCGGTTTCTTCAGAGGTTTTAGTTTTCATAGTTCCGACCGATTGCCAGGACTTATGCCAAAAAAACGCAGAATTGGAGATTGTCTTTTACCTAGAATCCAGTTAAAACTAGAAATTTCTTCCTACTCTCAGCTCTCATTCGTCTCAAGTTGATTACCGTCACTACAAATGTACTATAAACCCATTTATGACGCTTTCATGTTGTTAATAAAAACCTTTGTTTATCAGTAAGACGAACAAGATAATGTGTTGCACAAAAGGAGAGTAATAATGGATGGTGGTCAAAATAATGGTCAGTTTGGAAGGAGTATGTCAGGAGACAGAAAGTAAACATTTAGAACGAAAAAGTAAAAGATATAAGTCACAATTTGTAAACGATACGAGTTGGAGGTTTATTCGTAGAGAAATAGATGCTCAGAATAAATATGATTTTGGATTCTGAAGCTGTCTAAAAAAGCATTTTCTGGAAAAAAAAAAAAAGGCTAGTCGAAAATTTCGCTGAACTTGTTCTGGAAGGAAGAGGTGTTAATCGGAAAATAACCAGGCGAGTCATTTTTATGGGGATGAGACAAACATCATAACTTTTACTAGAAAACAGGATGAAGTAAGCACGAACAGGTCAATGCTTGGTTCAAAATACCAGATTATAGCAGAGAGATCGTCACCTTCAATGTGAATTTCACTTTAAATCATCTGGAAAAGAAATGAATTCCTAGAGAAAGGAAGAAAACAAAAGAAACAATTTCAAAGAATCTGCAAGGGAAGAAAATCATAGAGTGGCAAAACACCCGTTCTCGCATAATATGAACTAATAGATAGATATATCGAGAGAGAAGAGAAAGGGGATGGACACACGAAGGAAAAGAGAGAAAGATAGAGACAGTGTTCTTACAATTGACATTGTTTGTCTGCGTCTTCGGGAACATATCATATCAATAATTGATTATAAAATTAAATGATACAAATCTGGAGGTGGAAACGGAAGGAAAAATGAGCCAAGTACGGAAATGAAACGGGAGTAACAGAAGGGCTGAGGAAGGGATGAACTTGACACGTGATACCACTCAAAAAATAAACTTCCAAATGGCTCGGAGAGCACTGTGAAGCATTGTTTGTTTTACTTGGAGTTACTATAGGAAGAGGAGGAGTAAGCATTGAGAAGATGGAACTATTTTCCCAGGGAAAGAAGTTTGAAAATTCTTCGAAAAAAGGGCTGGAGAAACAACTCGGATTCAATGCATTACTGTAGCATTTGACATGAAAGGGGCATTCTTTCAACTAGAGAGACATAGTGATTCCAATTGATAATCAACAAAAACAGTTGTTTCACTAGAAAAGAAGAGTACGGGACAACCGAACCTTCACCAATAAACTCCACCTGACGCTCAGTGACATAACTTTGCGAAACAATAAAACAGACCCAAAAACTATAAAACATCCTCTAAAGTTATTGTATCCGTACTCTTTCTGGCGTCTTTATCACAATTTACAATCAGTTGAAACTTAATGGATAAGTTATATTAACTAATTAACGGACCGTAGTAAGGTCAGCGGATACAAATCATCTGTGAGGGATGATTACATTTTCTAGACTAAGGTTATGGTATCTGTCTCCTTTTAGAAAACTTTTGTTTTTTTCAGGTCAACCATCAAAACAAGATACGCCTTTCGTCTCTATTCAAACCATTTCAATCCTCTAATTACCTCAAACACCTAACACCCTATTCCCCTCTGTTTTATTCTCTTCCGAATCGTCCGATTCCAAACAATACAAACACGTATATCTCGTCTCTATCGCTCGGCACGTTAGCTCATTCTCCTCCTTTTCTTTTCCTTCTTCCAACAAATTTGAACGACTGTCGAATGGTGTTGTGCATAGTAATAATAAGGGGGCTGTACACCTCTTTCTCCTTCTCATGTATGTTGTTCTCTCCCTCTTTTTCACTGGTTGGGTAGAAGAAGAAGACGAAGAAGGGCTCATTGTGCAAATAGTGTATGGTTGGGAAGGAGGTCAAATGCATACGGAAAAGGAGTACATGCACGTATAAACAGTACGTTGACTGGAGAGAACGGGACCTTCCCATGCCAAGAGAAAAGGAACACGTAAGCCGGTTTGTGCGGGGAAAAAGAGAGAGATGGATAGGTGTATCATGACTAATACAGAACATAAACATACTTCATTTGTATCATAAAAATACATACCTTTTCGTATAAAATCCTCGATTCGGTATACCAACGGCACGTGGAAAAAGTCTCAGCCTCTAGAATGTTCATGATGGAAGAAGTGAGAAAGAATCGGAATAAGAATAAGGTTTCGATGGATGGCGGTTTCGATTTGACTGACTAAACAAAGGAGATACTTGATTGATGCTGCATCATTCACAATTTACGATGTTGGTTTTGTCCAGACACTTTTTTATTTTATCGGAGTGTGCGCGACAGGTGTTAGAATCAGAAGAACTTTCAAAAAGGAAAATAAAAGTTGTCACCTGCATGGACTTGAGGATCTTGTCTTGTTGGACTCACGATCGACACATTTTTGGAATCATAGAAGCGAAACAACTAACCCTGACCCTAAGTCTGAAAATAGCTGAATTTCGGAAGTCAGGGTTAATTTTTTGAATCTGAACAGCAGTGACGATGCACCTCTATTTTTGTTTTGTGGATTTGCATACGATACTACTATCATATTGGAGTTTAAGACCACATCTTCTTATTTTCAAGATTTGATTCAAAAAGTTAGGAATGAAAGAAGCAATAAAACAGTAAGAGTAAGTCATTTCTTTTGTGGATGTAATGAATGCTCAGGATTGTTTGGACAGTTTATTCTCTCGATGATTTGTGGTAGAATGAATGCTAATTGAAATTGGGAACAAGGGAACGAGAGACCCAATTTAATTAAAGCAGCATGAAAAGGGAACGGACGAAACGAAACTCTCAGATGATATCACATACTTATTTCTTCTTTTTCATTCGGCTACTCACTTTGATCTGAAATTCAATGGGTTTTTGGGTATATCAAGAGAACAAATCGTACTGATCGGCCTTCGCGTGTAATTCTTTATCTGAGAATGAGGTGAGTGTAGTTGTCATTGTCGTCGAGATTGTTTCATCCTCCCAGTCCCAGTGTTCACGATCACGAAGTTGGCGTTCTTCCCGAGCCTGCAATCATTGATTTTCTTCATAAAACTATTAAGGTGCAGCTGATTTACCTCCACCAAATACTTGTTAATCTGCTTATAATCAGGTGCTGATTCGAACGTATAACTATCGATTAGAGTGAAAATTTTGTCATATTGACTCGGAGTTTCGAAAAGAAATTGAGTCCGTCCGGCCAGTCGAGAAGCTTCTTTTGCTCTTTGAACATGATTTCTTTCTGAAAATAAATCAAATTGAAACAATGAGAAATTACCGATAACATATCAAAATCACCATGATTTCCTCCTCTCTTACCAACAACATTTCTCCATGGAAGTGTTCCTCTCGTCATCTCAACCAACCCATAAAACCAGCTCTCCAAATCATCTCTTCGTCCCAAATCTTGTCTTTTATGAGCATTCAGACTACCGTATCGAGTAGTTCCACGCCATCCAACCTCCTTCCGCGACGGGATTATTTGATTATTTTTATCCACATAACGTCGTGCTAAACCGAAATCATACATGAAGATTGTGCGACTCTGACGATTTGCTTTCACTCCAGGCGCGAAATTTCCCGGTTTGACGTCACGGGAGACGAATCCAATGCGGTGGAGTTCTTCACAAGCCTAGAAATATCGAAGAAAACAGAAAATGTGAGTGCAACTAGTTTCCCCCGAAAGCATCACCTACAGTATCCTACTTCCAACTCACTTTCAAAGTCTGAATCCCGACACGAAGAGCAGTATTGATTGTGAATTTACGTTCAGGTAGTTCGCATCTCAGTTTGTGTAAATCTTTTCCCAAAAGTGTAATCATCATGTAGTCGAAGTCTTTTAGTTTTGTTCCCTGAAATATGAAAAATCCCTCATGTTTGCTAGTTAATATGATGATTTTCGCCTGATTTTAGTCAACTCACACAATCAATAAGCTCACAGAAATGTTTACAATTCGCTTGCATCGCTGCCTTCAACACGACGATTTCGATTTTCAACTGGGATTTGCTGAACTTTTCCGTTTTCACAGCAATTTTGATATCGTCATCTTGTGATTGGAATACTGTTCCGTAGCCACCATCACCAAGAACTGGCCCCAATTTGTATTTTTTACCTGAAATTTACATGATACAATCTGTATGCGATCAACCAAAATCCAACAGCTTAAATGATTTATTGAAAGGATTACGATTTGAGCTGCTTAAAATTTAGCAGCGTTTCTGCACAATTTCCAAGGTTCCCCTCCAACACACTTTCCCCAAATCCCTACCAGTTTCAGTGATAATTTCATCTCCTTCTTTTGGCAATCTATCCTTTTCTGGAACAACAGCTTGTGGAAGAGCAGAAATTGCTGCTGCATTTCCAGCTGCAGCTGCTGCAACAGCTGCTGGAGGTGTTCCAGTTATTGGAGGAATCGGAGCATTTTGTGGTGGAGGAGTTGATGGCGGTGGTGGAATATCAGACATGGAAATGAGAAATGATTTGATTTTGAAAAGAAAGATAACAGAACAGAAATAGGAAATAAAGAGAGAATAACGTCAAATGGATTAGAAAAGAATCACGCTCAAAATGTAGTTTTCTGATGAGAAATTACATTGAATCAGCGATAATTTTTATATGCTCGATCCGATTTTTTACTACAGATGATGCTATTTTGAGTTTTAAAATTCTGGCATTTTGTTTCCTTGAAGCTCTATAAGTGTGACACTTTTTTACTGGAATATCTGATTTCTTTCGAATCAGATGAGATTTCGGATATCTTTGAACGAAACATTTCTGTCGGAAGCTAACTTTTTACCTAAAAATATAAGAACTGTATACAAGGCTAGAGCCATTCTGTGTAACTTTTCTTCCTGTTTCTTCTTTACTCTGTTTTTCTGTTTTTCTCTCTAACATCTGATTTCATAAACCATTTTCCCAACTTGACTGTAATCCTATTCTCTTTCACTTCTTTCTCTCTCTCTCTCTCTCTCACTCTGTCTACTTTTCTTTATTTCTAAAATACATCCAGTTACATGTATCGTTTATGTGTTGGTATGCATTATATATTTCTTTCTTTTCTTCCCTCTTCGCTTCGCTTCTTCTTCCGACACAAGGTGCTGGTGGACGGACGACAAAAAAGCGATATGCATGTACTGCGATTACGAAAGACTCAAAAAGACCTCAGACCGGTTTGGTTATGTATTAGCCACCGCACGGCGCCATCGGATCCGTGTCCTTGACGCGCGGCAGACGCGCGCCAAAGGTGTTATCTCATCGGAAGAAGGAGAAGAAGCGATGCCACCGCGTAACTGACACGAAGCGACATTGATGATGTAATCGAAACGGACGATGGGAGAGAAGGGAAAAGGTGAAAGTTTGGGTGCCTAAGAAAGGAGGTAGAAGGCGGATAATGAATAGATCTACCGACATCGGAGGTCGAATCGACAACCTTGGCATAATTTATCTTTCATTTTTAGCGATTGAGAAGCTTTGGTCGTTGGTACGTCATCAGAAAGAAGACAAAATGAAGGTTTTTGGAGAAGGAACATGAGAAATATTACGGCAAAGCACAAAGAAAGGCCTTCATGAATGTGATTTGAAAGAACCTTGATTCGTATTAACAAAAGAAAAATGTCTTGGAGACCTTGAATATCTCAGAAATACTTTGAGGTTAAGATTACATCGGATGATCTGAGACATCATCATCTTCGAGCTTGAACTCATGGAATACTCTAAAACATGAAACAATTCATTTCTTGGTTCATGAGTATAAAGTTGAACCAGCTCCCAATTTGACCATGTGGTGGAGTCAATCGAAAGAGCGGGGTAGCTCATAAATGATCGATAACAACCAAAACTAATTTCAGTTTAATAACAGTTCGGTTGGTGAAAGAACTGGCAACCGTATATATGGTTGCTCAGACGGTAACTCATTTGTACCGGTGTTGATTAAAACAGTCTACTACTCTGTATATCTGAAAGCCCGAATCAAGCATCAGAACTCAAGAACCACATCCAATTTCTAACAACTCTCATTTTTATTTACATTTGATCTATCATCGTCTGACCATTTTAAAGTTGTTTGTTAGCATTCAGAACAACACAATTTTTACGATTTTTACACTTTTTATGCAACACTGCAACAGCAGAATCTAGATGGGATCGCTGCGGTGTTTTGCAAAAAAAATACAAAAACTGAGGCGAACCCTCGAATAAACCTGACGGATCTATTCCTTATTACACTTTTTACGCGGAAAAGATTCAGTTTTTTTTTTTCCTTTTTCTGCAATACTTTTTATTGTAAGTTCCTCTTCCTTCTTCGAAAAATGAGAACCTTGTGACTTACAGTATTTACAGTTGCATCATTTTCTGTCTTTCTCTCAGTTACTAGTTATCGAAAACAAAACAAAAACCAGGTGGTCAATCGGCTGATCTAAACACATCACGCGTCTATTATTACTCTCACTTTCTCTCAAACTGTTCTGTGCTCTTTGCTTGCTCTTTTTCAACTAGGAGAGCATCAATGCCAACTGATTGCTCCGAAACCGTGCCGCCATAGCTCAGTCGGTTAGAGCGTGGGTCTAATAAGCCCAAGGTCGCAGGTTCGACCCCTGCTGGCGGCAAATTCCTTTTTCATTTTTTGAAAGCGCCGATTGCAATAGCAACCTGTTAGCTGGCCATTTTGGTCACTTAATCGTGTTCACTGGTTCATTGGAGGAGGGATAGAAAGGGAAAAGTTGCTTCATCCTTCGTTATGTCATCGTGAAAGGAGACATAGAAAAGAAGTGGGCGGAGCAAGAAAAAGGGTACTTATTGGCGAATCGCTTCCGTCAGAATCATATTCCGAGTCTTTACTCATTTTGTTCTGTGTTCATTAACAGGTAAGTATTTACGCAGAAGATTTTTTTACCTGTTCGGGGGTGAATTTCTGAAAAGATTCTCAAATTACTCTGAGAGTTATGTTCCAAAAAAATATTACTGTACATTGTTGAGGATCATTTAGAGTTAGCCGCTCTGTTAACTAGTACGAGCAAGTGCGATAGTTAATGACTTCATCTTAAGCTTGAGGAGTTTTTGTTACTACAGTAATCCTTCATTTGTTCTCCCTGAGAATGTTGGCAAACGTCTTCAAATGCTTCCCGTTACATAAAAAAGAAGAACACCTGTTCCTTTTGTCTCAACAAAAGCTTCTTCTTCTCTCAAATCCTCAATTATTCTAGTTCTGCTTCTCTTCCTCCTGTCTTCTGTCAATCCTTCAAATGTTCTCAGAAGAACAGACAGAACATACAAATCACACAGCGAACGAACGATTTCTTTTTCATTTCAAATGGTGTGTATGTAACCAAACCAGACACCTTTTTCTTAAATTAGATACTATTCAATTCAGAGAGAGTACGGTAGAGAAATAAGAGTGGGCGGAGTCTCAGGGATTGGGGTACCAGAAGACGTAAACTCGTTTCTGTGTCCTTTTCTCCCCATTTTTTGATGTTGATTGGTTGTAAGGGTAAGAAGGAAAAGAAGAAGACATTTAGTGTCTTCAGAGTATTCAGGTGGATTCTATTTCATCTTATTTCTCTACTATTCTATTCAAATGGATACAATCTGAAAATCTAGATCAGGCCTTGGCCGAATGCATATATTGCTCAGTTGAATTGCTAATATTGCACTCGCCCCGGCCTGATCTGAAAGTAAGATTTCATAATCAGTGTAAGTTTATTTTGAACCTCTGTGATTCCTCTTTCCGTCTCAAAAACTATTTCAGATGTCATCAAGTGCTGAAAAAAGTTTAGGTATCAGCAGGGTTTTCAATAAAAAGTTTCATAGGACCCGACGAAAAATTTCATAAAAAACGAAAACAACAAAACAAGAAATGATATTGAAGTAAAAATAGTTCCTATGAAGTGAATTTATTTGAATTGTTTGATTGATTTGGCAATAATATCAACAGCGAAATCAACATCTTCCTTGGTAATACACATTGGTGGTTTGATACGGAGAACGTTTCCATGAATTCCTCCCTTTCCGATGAGAAGTCCATGATTCTGAAAGTGTACGTTAGATTAGGATTCTCCCTGGACTCAGTTACCTTTGTATCCTCAAAGATGGCGGCAGTCTTGGCTGCAGCTAATGGTTTTCCTTGTTCATCAACGAGTTCCACTCCGATCATTAGTCCCTGAAATTAATTAGTATTTGAGTTCTATCAGCTTTCAGACATACCTTTCCTCTGACATCTCCAATTGCTTTCTCATCCAAAGCAGCCAATTGTTTCAAGAAATAATCTCCAACAACGGCACAATTTTCTTGAAGTTTCTCTTCTTCAATGACTTCCAAAACAGCTTTTCCCACAACTGAAGCCAATGGATTTCCACCATAAGTGTTGAAATATAACGATTTATTGAATGAGTCAGCAATTTCTTTTGTGGTGACAACAGCTCCCAAAGGGAATCCATTTCCAATTCCTTTCGCCATTGTGACCATGTCTGGTAGAGCGTCTTGGGCTGAAAATGTTATTTGACTAGCTATTGTCTACAGTTATCAAATTCCAGTGGAGTCGAATTTTATGAATCTCAATCAAAAGTTCGAAAACTAACATTCAAATCCCCAGAAATGTGATCCAAGTCGTCCGAAACCGGTTTGAACTTCGTCGGCGATGGCAAGTCCGCCACGTTTTTGCACAGCTTCGTACGACTTTTTGAGGTATCTGCAAGATGAAATTAGCCAATGAATTTGAGGAGTACTGTAACTTACCCATGTGGATACTGTACAGTTCCTCCTACTCCTTGAATTGATTCGATCAAGAAGGCAGCTGGACCAGATGAATGAGAAAAATCATGGAGGAGCATCTCGTCGAATTGCTCGATGTACTTGTCAGATGCCTCACAGACTCCTGGAGCACAACCACATTTTCTGTTTTTGACTTGAATTGGAGAATCACGACAATTGCTTCCTCCGAAAATTCCACGATATGGATCAGCATTGAGAGATTTGAAAATGTTGAATCCGTGGGGGAAAACTGGTTTCCAATTACCCAAGTTGGTTGCTCCAAGGACAGTTTGAGTCATTCCATGATATCCATTTCTCATTGAGATCACATCGAAACGACCAGTGTAATTACGGGCAAGAGCAAGAGCCAAATCATTAGCTTCTGATCCAGAATTCACGAAGAAGACTGACTGAAAGAAATTGAAAAAATCATTGAATCGTGAAAATTCCAGAAACAGGTGCGAATAAAAAAAATGTAAATTTAGCATAGAACATTGACCATCGAAAAAGTTTCCCAAACTCACATTCAATTTGCTTGGGAACTTTCCGATCAACTTCTCAGCATACTCATAAATTGGTTCAGTGTGATAAATGGAAGTGGTATGCCACAGTTTTTGAGCTTGTTCTGTGAGAGCAGCATTTACTTTTCTGAAATAAGTTTCCAAAGTAGAAAAATAAGAGAAAAGAAGAAAGAAAAAAAACTCACGGATGACAATGTCCAACAGAAACAGTGACGATTCCTCCGAAGAAATCAAGATATTTCTTTCCATTCGAGTCAAAAAGGAACTGTTTTTCTCCTTTGACAATCAGAAGTTGATCTTTGTAATATGTGACATGTCCTTTTGGTAAAAGTGGACGAAGTTGTTGGACACGTTGCATCCTGCTGGCTGAAATCAAGATTCAAATAGATAGAATGGAAATATCGAGGTGAAGATGAGAGACCCAAGGACACAAAGAATCAAAAATTGCGTGAAAGAAATAGAAATGCTCATGAACCTATTTGAAAATGAGAGAAACGGACCAAAATAAATGCAGAAAAGAGGTCTCAAGGTCACGATTACACTGCACAAAATGCACTGGAAACGTTGCAATGACAACTGACTCTACTTGTCTGTGTCTCTTGTATTTGTGTTCTATTTCGATGGTTTCTCAGACAGTTGTCGTTTGAGTAAGTGGAAGAGATTGACCAATCAATGAGTGAGAAAAGAAACAAAGCAACGTGTTGAGAAGAAAAGAGCAGAAGAGCAGACTAGACAAATATCTGGAAGATTTCAAACGAAAAAATAAAGGAGAAATATCGAAAGGACTAGGTTTTCGTGGGAATAAAATCAAAGACAATGTGAGAAGATAAGGAAGAACTGTTGCACGTATTACTGATAAAACGATGAAAAAAGAAGAAAGTTTTGATTATTGACCTTCCAGTTGATACAAACGCGGAGTGAAGGTCGAGAAGTTCATACATTACAGGCTGAACTCTCAGTCAAAAATGAGAAACTATAGGACTTTTTTGGTTTCAGATAAGATGATCAAACTTAATTTATTCTATACAGTTGAAACTTTAACTTCTGTTTTCTATCACACTTCTATCAACTCACAAGCACAAAAAAGGAAGAAGCTCCTTAAAAACGATGAGTTCATGGTAGTGATCTAGTGCAATAGTAAAGGTATTGGCTCAATGAACACCGAAAACTTTTAATGAAGCATAATGTAAACATTTCTAACTCATTGATATAGTTTTAAGGATTATCATATTTTGAAAAGGTAGCTAGAAAAATCATATTGGTCTCCGCTGTGACCAATACATTATTAAGGAGACAATACATACTTACAGTAACTCAAAAAATTCAGAGCTATATTTCCAGGCAGAATCGTCTGAAATGATTTCTAATAAAGATTCCTAATTAGTTGATTTTGATAGTACCTGTAAGCAGGATGCAAAGATTTTGTTTACTTTACTTTTTTTGTTCCTCCTTATAGGCTGCAAAGTTCAGAATCTATTGTTTTTTATCTTTTTTTGAAACTTTCCCCTGTTTCCCTCTTCAATTAGTTCTCATTCCCGATCCCGTTCCATAAGAATATTTGGTCAGATAACTTTCCCTTTTTCTCCGTCTTCAATTCTTTCTGTTCATCTCTCCGTTCTTCTTGATATTTCTCTTCTTCGTAAACTTCTTTCTCCAGATTTTCCGTTTCTTCTCCAAAAGACACAGATAACCCAAATTCTCCTCTTTTCTGTTATCAATACCACTCCAAAAGTTGCATAGTTTCCTCTCCAAGACATGGCAAACATATGACTTCTTCCGAGTTCTTTCATTGATTTTTCAGAGTTTTTTCCACCAGTTTTCACATTTCTCGGGAAGCAATACATGTAAAACAGTTTATTCTGAACATTCCCGTGCTCCTCGGTAATGATTTCAGAATCGAACTCTAAGTCTTCATTCAGAAGTTTTGCCGGCTTTCCAACCGCATTTCCCGAACAACATGAAAAGCAATGTTTTTTTCGTTGTTCCTTTTGTTTCGAGCTGTCAAACACCGTTCCGCCAACCCGAAATTCCACCGTTTTCTCTCTTTTTTCTATTTACTCACATGTTTCTCTGATTCTCTTGTTTTTCAATACTATTTTTCTGAGATTTTCTATTCACATTCAGTCAGGTTGGACAGTTCGAAAGCAAGAAAATTCGTATAGAAGGAGCTGAGAAATGACTGAATTCTTCTCTCAGAAGCAGATTGATGGTGAGCTTTTCGATGCTTTGGTTCATCTTTTATCCAAGAAATCAATTTAAACTTACTTTTCAGAAATTCGTGAATGTTTTAATTTCTACGCAACCGGTGGTGTTCTGAAAACAGCTTCCCAATTGAGATGTGCTCTTCGTAGTCTTGGATACTCGCCAACTGCAGCCAAGACTCAAGAGTATTATAGAAAACAAAATAGTGAGTTTTTGAAGTTATAAACTTCAAGTTCACAAACATATATTTCCAGAAAAAACAATTGAATTCGCCAATTTTCTGGATATTTGTAAAGATGAACAAAACAGTCCGGATCCACTGACAGAGATAATCAAAGCGTTGAGTGGATTGGACAGGTTGGTTCTCATTTTTAAATTCATTCAGGTGACTGAAAATTGTCTGATTTAGAAATAAGACACGCTCAATGCCATCTCGTGAACTTGCTGCAATTCTATCACAAGTTGGAGAACGAATGAGTCCAGAAGAAATAAAATATTTACTTTCAAAAGTTGAAGTGAATGGAATGGTTCCACATCAGGCATTGATTGAGTATATTTCAAAATAATCTGAAATCTCATGACTGATGAATAAATGAATGTTTTGTAAATATCAACTGATGTGTAGTGTTCACAAAAAATTTTCAGTTCTCATGATTACTCACAGAACATTTATCAGTCAGGTAATAAATGAGAATAAATCATCTAATATTTATTTCTACAGTATTCACTCTCGAAATTAAACAAATAAATTCTCATATGGAACTCTTCTGAAGCTCGGAATATTCCATATTTCTTTTCGGTTATTATCTTTTTCACAAAGTCCATGAATATCTTTTGTTTCTCGAAATTTGGATTCAAATGTCCTTCTGCTTCGGAGATATGAATCTGAAACAAGATTACTGTAGAAGGTTACTGTACCATATTGACTTACCTCCATATTTGCCTGACATACAACTATATCATTCTGATCCAGAACTCCGTTCTTCTCAAATATTTCAAACAATTCATATTCTGCTCCTTCAGCATCAATCCACAAATTATCGATTTTCTGAAAAAAAAAAAGAATTATTTCGAAAACGGAATACAATGTTTGCTTGCCTCAATGTCCAAAATTTGTTTGAAAAAGTACAAAATATCCACGTGAGCCACATTTTGATCTAAATATTCTCCTGAAATTTAAGAAAATCAGTTACAACAGAAAACAATTTCTTACCATTCTTCTGTATACTTGCATTGGAGAATCCAGCGTGTCTTGCCACAGCAAATGGAAAATATTTTCCGATTCTCGAATAAATTTCAGAATTCAATTCGACCATTGGATCAGCACCGAAGAAATCAACAATTTTTCCAAGTTTTTGCATTTTCTGAAAATACTTTCTTTGTTAGGAAGTCCGAAAAAGTTATAGAAATTGAATCTATCCGCTTTACCAACTTGATATCTGAAGAAAATGACTTCACTCACTTTTTGATACCTTTCCTCTGCAGATGTGTCTTGTCCAATTCCCAAAGTGATCAAATTGTGATTTTCATCTTCCTGAAAAAACACATATGTTGGTATCAAGTGAAACTTTTTACTTCTATTGGAAGCACATATTAAGATTATGAAATCTAGGATCCACTCTTCCAGGATCTCACTCCTCCTATTTTTTTCTCACCTAAAAAGTGCATTGTAGCCTCCATAAATCCCGGAATACGACGGACTTTATCTCGAAGATAATCTACGATTTGGAAAAAGACTATCCGAGGAAAAAGGTTCAAGTTTTTATTGTTTTGCTGAACATATTGATTTTTTGAACAAAGAAATTTATTCAGACAGATACATTTTTTCATAACTAAATGGTTTTCTACAGACATGAGTTTGGAAAATGAGTTTCATGTGGTTCTGATAAGCCTGATCAGATCCATTCATAAAAACAATGAATTGGGAAACACCTACATTTTTCGGCAGAATAACAGTTTTCTGTTCATTCATATTCTCAACTTCAATCAGTCCAAGCTTCGAAATTTGAGATTCTTCATCACATTTTCTTGACAAATTCACGAATTGTTTCCAGAACTGAACATAAATCATTTCTTACAGGGAAAAATGTTTTCAGTTTTCTAAACTACCTCTGATGGATCCTCAAAACCCATCAATTTATATTTGGCGCATGTTCTCCAATCTTCGAAAATTTCAGATTTATTTGCAACCAGAAATAATGTTTTTTGATCTAAATCATCCGCTTCAACTTCTTTTATTTTTTTCTGAAAAGCATTTTTTAGGGAACAAATAAACAAAAAATAGAACTCACCGAGTATAATCTGACCACTTTGAAACAAATAAAAAATACTGAAAATAGGACTAGAAACTGCAAAATTCTCTGCAAAGACATTTGGTTCAAGTGACCAAAAAGAATGAAAGTGGAGGGATTTTTAGGAAAGATTAAATCTTCGTTTGGACTGTTCCATAAAGGAAAGACAACGGAGAAGAAATTGAATTCTTGGATATTCAGAGAAAGAAAAAGACATCAAAGAACATGTCGAACGACTTTTAAAAGTGCAACAGCCAGTATTTTTAGATGGATTATTTTGAAAGAAATGGTAGCACTGATGGATTCTTCAAATTCTCAATTATCAAATTTGTGAAAACACCCTTATGATGTATATCATGAACCAGAGAGCTTTGACTTTATTAGAACTGAAAACCAATTTCAATAAGGTCATTTCAATATCCAGGCAGCTCAACGAACACTGAAGTTAGACTATGAATAAAGGTGTCATCGGTTCTCAAATGAACGTTTTGCATACCATAAGGTCGACATATAATTTGGGAAACCTTCCGATTATTTTTCAATGTCCAATTGATGGTTATATCAATCGGAGAAAAGTTTTCAAATAAACATTCGCTGAAAATTTACAAACGAAAGCATGAGTTTGAGCAATTACACAAATTTATTCAATATGACAACTTGTTGAACTGCAAGACAAAAATTATTTAAATTTATTAATAATCAGTGAATCAAAACTTTTCTAAACAATATTGGCTCCTATAATTGAACATATACATTCTAATATGTCCATACTCGTCTCCAAAGTACACTCCAAACCGTTTTTCTTCAATTATTCGTTTCAAGAACTTCATAAATTCTTTTTTTCGATGGGGCACATCTGATGTTATGTGGATCTGAAAACCTTTTAATTGGTATTGAATTTTGATTGTGTAGTTACGGTACCTCAATATTAATTTGACACACATCAATTTTATTTTGATCAAATCTTCCATTCTCATAAAAAATATCGAAGAAATCGTTTCCAAATTCTTCACCTTCTGCATCAAACCAAAGATTGTCGATTGTCTAGAATTGAAATAGATAGAATGAGAAAGAAAAAGTCGATTTACCGTAATATTAAGAATCTCCTTGAAAAAGTATACTATATCGATATGGATCATGTTCGTTTCAATGTACCCGTCTGAAAGTTTTCTGGCTTTTGAAAGTTTGAAAAGCAAGAAAATTACATTTCTCCATAACACGTGCATTCGAAATTCCACTCTTTCCACCGATTGCCAATGGGAAATAAGTTCCAATTTGAGAATACAAATCGCCGTTTATATACGGGATCGGATCAGCTCCATAGTATGTTACATTGTTTCCCAGTTTCAACATTTTCTGAAAAAAACTGAAGGATGCTTCTATTAAAATTACGGAAGTAGTTCAGTAGAAAAATGGTTCCTAAATTCCGATGCATCATGTTCTTCTTTTTGAATTTTCAACTTCTTCCGAACAGAACGATGCTTATAACTGATATACTAAAACTTTTAACAATGAAGAAAAGCATATATACAGATGACAATTTTTCGAGTGAACTCCGGTAAAGCTTTGTTGAAAAAGTCAAGTTGTGCTAGTAGATCATCTAGAGTTTTCCTATTTGGCAGAACAGATTTTTATCTCACTTTGATCAACACCTGTACGTTGACCCAACTAGAACAGATAGCTAAAGTCAACTTTATACAAAATCAAGACTATTCCATTGTTCTTTTCCTTTTTGAGAACATTCCAATCCCATTTTATTTATATATCTATTACTCACTCTTCTAAATTGTTTCTCTGCTCGGATATCTCTTCCGATGCCGATTGTAAACAAGTTGTGAGGCCCAGAGTTGAACTGAAAATACTCAATTTTTGTCAATACTATTCGTTTTCTGAAGTTATCTTCCATCGAAATCTCTCAAAACGAGAGAATTTGAATCAAATGAAGACTCACGATTTTCGGAAACAGAACATGTTTCATCTCATCTGAATTCCTCAGTGTAACAATTCCAAGAAGATGAACATTTGCTTGTGAATCACACTTTCTTGAAATTCCAACAAAACTTTGCCAAAACTGAAAATAAATCTTATTTGCAAAGGAAGATCATTCAAAAACTCACTTCTTCAGAATCTGTGATTCCCATCATATTTTCCGAGAAACATTGATGCCAACTATTGAATATTTCCAATTTATCTCCTCTCAAAGTAACACTTTTCAAATCGATCTCATCCTGATCTGACTCTATCCAATCCGTATATGCATCCTGAATTCGTTCATTTTTTTTCCAACCAAAAAATGAATCAGATAATTACCGAAAAATAGAACCTAACAAGTAGAAATAGAGCATAGAATCCTAAAATCGCTAGAAAATATTGAGAGTATCGGTGCATAGTGAAGGAAAGAGTGTATTCTGAAGTGAAATGAAGATGATGTGATAGATGGGCGGTACATCGAAATTGCTGGATCTTTTAGTGAAAAGAAGATTGTATCTAGTTTGATGCGTTTGTTGGATGAATATAAAATAGTTCAGAACACATTTGTTTCACAGAATTTCCTAAAGTAAGATATTCAGGATAATTATCTAACTCTAACGACTTGAAAACCCTTTTCAACATGTTATTCCAGCCACTCCATTAGACTTTGTAACAACATTTATTCCCAAATTTTCCAATGGAATTATTTATTTCTTCAAGTTTTCTCATCCTACTTTGTGGTTTAGCTGCAAAGAGTGCCAAATAGTAGCGATGACGAAATGACTCGCCCGGTAAGTTTCGAGAAAAAGCAGTCCGAAAACCAGAAAGGTTATTTAAACTAATAAAAGCATCTGATGGAACTGCATTGTTATAAATGTTCCTCTCGAAGTTTCCCTTCGAGTTAAAATAAATCCGTAGATCCACAACAATTTCCGTTCTAAATTTTCCTGTTTGTTTCCACCGTTTTGTTTCGTATCTTCTAAATTTAATCTATGGCAGACACATGTGGATACCGATAACTATCTGAAGAGGGAAAAACTCGAATTTTAGAACAAAGAAGGATGTATGTGGCAGGAAGAAGATTATTTGAGTTACGGTGTGATGGGGGAACATCTAGAACATACTCTTACAGTTTTAATGATTAATACAAGCATTCATGTGTAACTGCTGAAAATCGGTAGCAAAATATTATTTTTTATTCGAAATTGGTAATAAGGTGAACAGGTATAATTCCGATAAAGTTGTAGTTGTAGTGAAACAATTTTAGATGATATCCAATGGAAAATCTGAAAATAAAAATATGCTCCCAACAGGAAATAGTTCTTACCCGTTTAACCTGATTTTCCTATCTCTAAAACGTCATGAATAAATCTTGGCCCATCTTGCATCGGAAAACACTTACAAGGGAACCCCAAGACCATGCAAATACTTTTTTGGCTGAAACTTTCAGGATAGGTTAAGAATGGTCTGGAAAGACGTTTCTGAAATTTTTGAAATCCGCCAGACGAAAACGTGGCAACTGGAGGGCAGTGATATTTTGGGAACTTTCTCCGAGCGAGAAAATCAGTTTTCCTGTGTTAAATCAGAGCAAAACTTTGAGAGCTCATAACTCGGCTGAAAGTGTCGGGCGGATTTCAAAAATCTCAGAAACGTCTTTCCAGACCATTCTTAACCTATCCTGAAGGTTTCAGCCAAAAAAGCATTCGCATGGTCTTGGGGTTCCCTTGTTAGGTTTTGTATCATTGAAAATTGAAATACTGTGCTGAATGTAGCCGCATCACAAGTGACATTCGGTTGACCTACTAGCCAGATTTCAGGATTCAGACCCCTTTGAAAACATGTTCAGAGAATTCCGAATCACCTGCTATTCTGCATTTCTTCGTTTCAAATTCATGTCGTTCAGGGAGTAATGAGCTTCCGTACGGTAGAATGTGAAAAAAATTCGTGGTGTTTTAAATGTTATTCTCGTGTAATAAATGATCCAAATGTTCCAACAACTGTTTTGCGGCCTTGTGTCCGTCAGTATAAATAAAACGAAACTTCCACGTCATAACTCCACATCCTCTTCTTCTGAATTCCGTTTCAAAATTAATTCTCAATATTGTTCAAGCTCCTCATCTCGATGTTGTTTTTCACAAAGTTTGAAAGATTTCTAAACGTGTTTTCACTATTTCTGATATGCTTCCGAGCCGGACTTTCACTTGAACACCTTCGAAATTTGAAAGTGGAATTCAGTTTCGACTGCCTTGATAATCGATCCGTCTGTGTATTCATTGAAGTTTTTGAAGATGAAGTAATGTGAGTTTTTCCTTTTTTTGTTGAAAAATTTCTCTAATTGACAAAATTTCAGTTATGAACAACTGTTGACTCGTTATGACTCGTGTGTTAAAAATGAACGAAGAGAAGCTTTCCGTGAAAGTAAACATTTTAAACATTATAGTTTCTTCTCGAACCGTAACATTCCTATAAATGTTACTCTGGAACCAATCCATGTTGGACCAATCAGAGAAGGAAAATTGGTATATTTTTGCATTTTGAATGAACCTCTTTCCACCAGTTACTGAATTTCAGGATGCCTTCACTGCGAATTTCCAAATAACTAATGATTGTGGGAAAAATAGAGAAATCATGTGTTATGAAGAAGCCATTTATTACGATGGAATTGATACAATATTGTCTCTGCACAGAGATTTGAATCATACTTCGAAACCAGGACCATGTAGTAACCGATGGTTAGGTAGCCATTTTTGGTTGAAAAATAATGAAAGGAAAGAGAAAGAAAGTCAGAGAGAAGAGGAATCCACTACTATGTCTCATGAGAATACAACTCAGATTCACTTAACCACTATTTGAATAAAACGGTTTTTCATAAATAATTATGGATTGGTTGACAACTATGTAAAGAAAAACTAAACCTCGATTACAATAAAATAAGATGAACTTTATAAACCAGAAACCCTCAGAAGACGTTCCACGCGGAGTGCCCTGCTCTCATTTGTCTGATTCCTTTGCACTCCACGTGCCACTTTCCGAACCTACGCGTGTATCTTCTACGAACTATAACAAAAGAATCATATTCTTTTCCTTCCTGTCTTATGACAACATCCTGCTAAAATGAAATCTCTGAAACTGTTTAATATTCCATTTGATGTTGGTTTCTTTTACAGTCAACTCATCTCATTTTTACAAATTTCCAGCAAGCGATTGGATTGATTGGAAATGTCCATATTGTTCTCATCGTTTCTGTTATTTTCTCTGTCGCTTTCGAGTAAGAATATATCGATATCTTATCTTTATTTTTCTAATTTTCAGTTTCCACAATGTCGGATCGTCATCTTCGAAAATTTCTCTGGATCTCTATTCAGTCGTAGTTTCAATCCATTCCTTAATGTTTCTTGTTTATCAGGTGACCAGCCATTTTGATATGTCACACGGAATTTATTCTGTATTTCAGATTATTCATCTTTTTATCGGACGAATGTTTCTTAACTGTGTCAACCCTAGTAATTATGGATTTCTTTTCTTGGTCGAGGTCCGGAAACGGAAAATATATCAAATTTGTAAAGGTTTTCAATCTTTTCAGACAATTCAAGCCTACTTCACAGTCCTCTATTTTCATAATCCTTTCATTGAAATGCATTGGGAATCGGCGGGAATGTTCTTGGAAAAATTGAAATGTAGCGAACTTTCAACTTTCTACGCGATAAACCTATTTTTTCAGATACAGTAATCGCCCAAACCTACTCTGTCTATATTTACCTTTTTCTCTCTTTAATAACTTGTATATTTCTCTTGTTCAGGTGAGAGGAACCTTAAATAACGGGCCCTTTTTTTATGTTTCCTTTTCATTTTTTCAGTGATGGCAATGGCAAAATCAGCCGGAAAATCAATCAAACAGAATTGAAAAGTGTTCTGGGAATGTCATATGAAGTGAGTAGCTCAGCTTTTATCAATCTCA
Organism: Caenorhabditis latens; assembly: GCA_002259235.3. Lineage (NCBI taxonomy): Eukaryota > Metazoa > Nematoda > Chromadorea > Rhabditida > Rhabditidae > Caenorhabditis > Caenorhabditis latens. The sequence goes on along the minus strand of CM056092.1, from coordinate 9,433,246 downwards.
ATCTCAAGTAAAACTATTTTTAAGAAGTGTGAATCTGTAATTTATTGGTTGAGTTTCTTTAGTTTCATACCAACTCTGATCGCTCTTCTTGCTGATTGGTTTGTTCAATTTTTAATATTTCACATATTCCTGAATTTCAGTCTTCTGGTTCTAAATGTATCGTACTTCACTAAACCATCACATGAACTAGTTGTAATATTTATGAATTACGTGGTTATGATAACGTATCAGGTATTATCCCTTATAAGGATAGTGACAAATACTAATATTTTTTAGTACGGTCGTTTCCTTTCTCTACTTTATCCCTACTTGGATGGAATCAGTGTTTCTTCATTTTATGCAGAAGTTTGTTCTCAAAAACAACTCACTTTGATATTTATTTCTTCAGGTCATTCAACTCGTTCTTTCTATTATTTTCTTCTTCAATCCATACAGAAGAAAGAATAAAACTATTTTCGAGTATTTCGAATGTGAGTTGTTGCCTTATTTTCGTTTTCCATCACCCAAATTCTTTTTTTCAGATACAACACATGCTCAGTCCTTTGCAATTCCCGTTCTCTTCATTTCTCTACTTTTCAATAGTTTGGTTTTTTATCTGATCAGCCATCGAAGTATTCCTAACGCGGAAAGTATTTCGGATGAAAATGGATGTGTTCACTTCTTGAAAAAGAAAAGAAAGAATCGCAAGAAGCGATGAAAACTCGAAATCATTATATTTCAATTCGGAATAAAATAGTTGAACAATTGAAGTTCTGGAATTCAAAACTTTTAAAATAACTTTTCAGATGTAAGTCTAGAATTTTCAGTAAATAGTTAATCGGAGATTTTTTTTAACTTGAAGTACTAGAACTGGCATTTGTGCAAAATAATTTTTGTGACGTGTAGTGTCCTATACTAGAAAACCATCTGTTATTTTGATTCCTCCCACCATAAAAATCATCATTTATCTGTAAACTCTCTCTCCTATTCTGTTCTCAATCTTTGTACTGTTGTTGATTTATTCCCTATTTTTCTCTATTGAATTCATTCAAATTCACTTTCCAACAAGCTACTAATTATCATTTTGAATGTGATTATGTGACTCTCTAAACCAATATAAACATCAGAAAATCTGAATTCTGACATGAAATCAACCATGCAATTCTATTCTTCTCTTATTCTTCTAAATGCTCTTTTCTTCTTTTCTCTTGTTATTATTCCTTCTGAAGTCAATATGGCTCCATGTTTGATTCCACAGGGTGCGTTCTGAAAATCAGAAAAAAAAATCCATGTTCTGAAGATCTCCTCAATAATCTTTCAGATTGTGATTGCATAAAACGTGGTCTCTTCGATGATAACTGGCTTCAATCAAACAAACCAACTGTCTTCAATGCATACAAAGATAAATATTCATTCAGTTTTCCAGAAACCACTTATCCAGAATGCGAGGCAATCATTTCTGTTTGTCCTGAACCTGCTGAAGTAGCAGCAATTTATGCAAACGGAACGATTAAAATCGGCGGTGCTACCGTAAGTTTTCGTTTGTTTTTTCTTCTATTTTTTGGTTTCCAGCTCAAAAATCCATTCAAATTGACTCAATTGTGGTGTGAAGACGGTAATTGGATGAAAGTTGCCTATTCTGGAACCTTCGATGCAACCATTCGGGCTACAAACATTTCGTGTGCCCTCAAAAAATAATTGCCTCAAATTAAAACATAAATGTAAATGTTGATTTTCTCAAAGTCAGAGTTACGTTTGTTAATAAATTTATTTTGGAAAACACTAGCTACTACCAAGAGAATTGTTCAGTGTGATTTTGAAATTAATGTTCATCATCAAATTCTTTATTTCTTCAGAGGAACGGATCCAAGTCGAGTTTTTTCTAAGAGCTCTTTCATCTGCCTCTCAGCTTCTCTTGCTTTTTCTTCCCAGTCCGCATTTTCAGCAGATTCAAATTCTTCAGCGGTATTTATATTTGAACCAGAAGCTCTGACTGGAATAACAGATTCAGCAGTTTTCGAAACTTTTGTCGAAACTTCACTTTCTTGAGTTGCGTCAATCAATGGTTCTTCAATGGGCTGAACAGAAAACGTTTCTCGAATTAATATAAGTGATACAAACCAAGACGATATCAAAATTTTTTCCGATTACAAATACTTCCTTTTTCAATTTACTTTGCCAGTTACTGAGGTCTATTTTCTTCATGTCTGCTGGCGGTTCCTCTTTTCGGTAGCTATTGGAGAGCTGAAATATTTTTTTTAATTTCAGATGGTGTATTCTGCTCTATCTATGGAATTTCTAGAGTAAACATATTTTTACGAGCTCACCACTGTTTCAGTCCAAGGTTTAACATTAATCTTCCTGTTTTCTGTTGTTGAAGTCGTACTGTCATTGATTGTCTTAGGAATGCGGGATGCGGTCTGAAAAAAAGTTAAAGTCTGGTCACAATTTCTTGTCGTTGACACATATTATTCAATAGTGTGTGGATATATTGAAATTTCATTCATCAGAAAAAAACTCACGTTTGTTTCGTCCAAAATTTTGAAAGCATCTTTAATTTTTTTCATGGGAAGTTCTTTTTTCCTGTCTTCAGGTACTTCGATATTCGGATTGGGCGTTTTTGCAGACCATCCTAGCCGACCAGATGAATGTTCGATGAAGAAAGTTCCGTCTTCAAAATGAATAACTTTCAAGAAAAGTTGAACAGTATTTAGCCTTACCTGGGTTTTTAATAATCTGAAAATTTCCATCACCTTGAACTGTGATAGGGATTACTTCTACTCCTTTTCTGTATGATCTCACTCTTTTAGATGTCTTCGAAGCATTCTTAGTTGTCTTTGAATGAGTGGGTTTACTTGTTGTGGCAGTAGATGATGCAGTAGATACTGTTGATGCTGATTGAGTAACTGATGTCGACTTGCTGCCCGTCGTCAAAGAACTTTTTCCAGTGGATACCAATCCACGTTCCATATTATCGACAGTCGTACCGCCACTGTTTTTTGAACTAGTGCTTTTACTGTTTGATGCATGATTCTCGTTTTTCTTATTTCTTTTTAGGCAGAAAAATATACCAGCAAAGGTTCCAGCAGCAATCAATAATAGAGCCACCCCAACACCAACGTAATAATAGCTGAAGGACCTTAGAAATATGTATTACAACTCCTGAATACTTACGTGTCATCAGTCTCCGTTGGTGCAGATGTAGATGTGACTCCTCTGCTGATTCCAAACAATGAATCAAAGTACTGCTGCACATTGTTTAAAGCTTTCTCAGTTTTCGTTTTGTCATATTTTGCAAACTTTAGATCCAACGTTTTCAATGCATTCAGACTTTCAGCTAACAATTTGTCCTGAACTTTTCCGCGTAATGCTTTCTCCATTTGCTTGATATCTACTTCTGACTCGTTAACCTCAGAAGCAATATTGAATGGATCTTTGAAATCGGTGATAATTTCAATCTTTTTTTGGTTTTGATCTGCTCATCCAGTTTTGTGGCTATCTTGAGAATATTCTCCAATGATTTAACTGTATTGTCGTTCCACAACATCTTCAAAGACTTTTTCTCAATTGGGTCAGATACCTTTTCAATGATATCAAATATAGTTTTCTTTCCGTTGATCAAGTTCTGCAAATGTTGCTCATGTTTCTTGACACTGATCAGTTTCTGAACAACCAAATTGATATCTCCAAGATCCTTAGAACTCATTTTTGCGTTTTTCAGAATTATTTCATCGGTTGCGCGACGACGACGGTACCGCTTCGGAAGCTTTATTTTTATTGTTTTAACCAAATGACTGGGTTTTTCAATTGAAGTGATAAGTTTATCGATGTCTAAAACTTGAGGATTCTCTGGTGTCATAAGTGCAAGCCTCGTCGCCGATGGGTTCAAGTTTTCAATCTTCTTCTGAAATTGTGTTTTTCCCATACACGAGACCAGTTGCGGAAAATCTACTTTTTCACTCCATTCATGGAATGGTGTTCCGAATAAACCTTCGAGTGTGTTGATAAAATCAAGTGACTCTTCAAATTTTTCAAGTTTCATATTCTTCAAAGAAGTATGAACATTTTCCAAAATACTGATCGATGCATTAAATGTTTTGACATTTTTGATCCGCGAGTAAGAACCGCCTCCTTTTTTTCTTATGGCGGCGATAAGCGCTCCCATTGATTGGACAGATTCCGGTTTATTGAACACACTGATAGGGGTTATGAATGTGTTCAACTCAGTTGCAGTTTCATTCAGTTTTTTCATTGATGCATCCAAATCTAGGTCGAATTTATCATTCAGATCAACGTTGCTCATACAGTTGTGAACATCTTTGAGCACTTGAGCAATTTCTGAAGGAATAATTAGGCTATCCACAAATGAGTTCATTTCAAATAAAGAATGGCTAGCTGATTCGTAATCAATCTCCTTCCAACTTGTATAGATTGGTTCCACATCTGTAACCAGCTCCTTCAATGGCTTCAGTCTCAATTTCAGTTGCTTTAAATCCTTTCCAAAATTCAGAAGCTTCGTTAGCCATTCGTTCTGATGATCGGATAATACAAGTCTCATATCATCATATCCATTCGGAAAGCCAACTGTGAGATTCTTTTTCATGTGTGTAGTTGGTCCCATCAGCATCAATTCTTTCAGTTTCAACTTTATGTCCACCATGAATTCACTTGTCATTTGCGAAACTAGATTATTATACCTTATCTGCGAAGTTTCCAATTCTTGTTTGAACTGCTGGACTGAGCTTAACTTAGCGATTAACGACATCATTTTAGCTTTTTCGGTAACTTTTTCGTGAAGGTCGACCAAAAAATCGTTTAATTTTTTCAACTCTTCCGACGTTTCTTCGAAATTTTGTAAGACCGGCCTCAACTCTCCCACTTTCTCAGCAAACGTTTCCATATTCTCTGTTTTTCCAGTCATCATTTTTTTGAGATCTTGGAGTTCCGTCGTCCAGCCTCTCACAATGTCCGTTGGAACAGTTATAGTCATGTTTTGAGACGTGGAATTTATAGCTTCATTTTGTGTTTGGGGGTCGATCAATAGCTTCTTAAACGAGTGAAAATCTTTATCCATCTCTTGGGTTTTGTTCATTTCGGCAATCATTGATTTGTGAACCCCACACCCGCTTTCTCCAGTGCACTCACTCCCAATAATTGTTTGCAGCAATTTGAAATCATCAGGAAGTTTTGAGCTTGTGGAATTGTCGAAATGCTTCAGAGAGATGTTGGACCCCAACGGAAACAGCTCCTTCATCAGTTGATCTTCGTCGAATGGTCCGTTTACAAGCTGTTGGTTGATAGAGATTCCATTGACAACTCGAGTGAACACTGCTGACTTTTGAGCAAAAAGATCTTGTGTTGCACTCAAAGCTGTTCCAGCTGCAGAAATCTTGTCTGAAATAATTTATTTGCAGTATTTGTCCAACGGTTCTCTTCAGCTATAGAGATCTACTACACCCTTGGCATTTCAATAAAGAAGAACACATTTATCATAATTAAATGCCTTGCTTACCACTAAGATAGTAAGCTCCAGCAATGAAACCAATAACAGCCACAGTAGAAACGGCAGCGATTGCAGCTGAAAGAATTAATTTGTGTACTACAATTATGCTGCATCCGAAAAACGGCAGAAAAAGGATTACCTGTTTTCATGGGTTTTCGTGTGTCCAGTTCTTCACTGAAAATAATGTATTAGTACTAAAACAGTGTATCAGTACCGTACTAAACAGTAAGATCTTCGTCAAACTTCAGCTCTTGATTTCCTTTTTCATCGTCTTGAATCAACTGTGGATCGTATTCATGTACAATAACCTCTCCATCCGACTTGAATAATATTGTTGCAGCGGGACTCTACAGTTGTTTCATAGGATTGTTTCAACGAACAACAATATTGAAATACCTCATTTTTACCGTAGTTCACCGCAGAAAACAACGTAATGAGTTGTCCACCTGCATACACTTCAAACCCGTCTACAACCTCCTGAAACTCAGAAACTGTCACCATTCCATTAAATTTTCGAACCAAACCTCGTGAGCCCGTACAACGATATCGACACCAAAATGTTTGCAAAAATCCTTCAGAGCTATTTCATTGAAAACTTTACCCGTATTTCTATTTATGTTAGGTTCAAACAAAGCGTCTCTGGAAGAAATAGAATATCAACTGGTTTCTTAGTTTTGATCAACTTTGATGGTCTAAATATTTCAGCACGTCGAGAAGGATCATTCCACAATAACTCATTGAAAACAGCAAACATGGAAGAATTGGCTTCTTTAGGTTTCATCTGAAGCCAAACTTTTAGATTTAAAAAAACTCCCAAGCGATTCCAGAACTATAGAAATGAACACCCTGTACAGGAATTGTTCAAAAAAACGGATTTGTGAAAGCTGGCTTTCACAAGGCACCCAGAATAGGTGAGAAAACCTATAATTTACCATGAATACCTGACAAGGACAGGTATAATATAAAACCACATTAGATTCGAATCCCTAAGCGCCTCAACTACTGCAACCGATCTAGACAATAATCTCCGAACTCACATCTCGCAACGTTTTAAATGTCAATGATTTGAAAGCACTTGGGATTCCTCCATGCATACAAATAACTTTCATATTGATTCTTGCTATATATGGCAAGTGGTTGAAGATACGGTTCCAACTTTCGAAAATTTCCGTTCCTTGTTGCTGAGAATATATACGAGTACACTCTTCCTGAAATAGATGTCTCAGATTTTTTTCCGACGTGTCGACTGTTCTGAATTTATCGTGTTATTACCGAAAATCGAATTTTGAAACCTAACGAAGTCGAATATTTTCGAAGTCCACTTACATGCAAACCATATTTAAAGTTAATACTCCGAGTCTCGTGATTTCCACGTAGAAGTTGTATTTGATTCCCGAACATGAATCTCAAACAAAACAATAAATGGCAAACACTCTTTGACTACACCACTCTTTGACTACACTTGCTCTTTGACTCCACTTTCTCTTTGACTCTAAAGTCTCTTTGACTTCACTTTTCTCTTTGACTACATTTGTCTCTTTGACTGCAAAGTATCTTTGACTACAGTTTTCTCTTTGACTTCATTATGCTCTTTGACTACTAGCTCTCTATGACTTCACTTTCCCAATAATGCCTTTTTGAATACATACATTCTTCTAGATAGTTGGAGGATCTCTGAACATTCAATACTGAGCCTCTAAAAGTTAGTTTCCAGAGCCTCTAAAAGTTAGTTTAAAAACTTGCATAAAAGTAGATAGTTAATTTTGCTAATGAAAACCAATTTTTTATAACCACAACCAATTTTACCATTTCCCTGTATGGTCTAGATGTTTCAGGGAATTCCGACTACCAACTTCCGAATAAGAAATGTTCATTTCCATGCAACTCTGGTCTAGATCTAGTAGAAAAAGTGTTTTAATTAGAAAATAGAAGATTCTACAGTTCAAACGATGAAAAGAATCTCATTTCCAATATCTCAAACAACTGAGATATTCAATATCTCAAACAACTGAGACTGCCATGAGTTGTTAATCAAAACTTTAGTAGAAACCAAGCTTTTCGGTTATCGCATCTCATTATTCTTAACTGCGAATCAGAGTATCGGTTACTGTTGTGGCGTGAACTAGTATGGCCTAGTGATCGCCTAACCCTGAGGTCACACGTGGCAAGAAGATCTGCCGTTATAAGCCTAGAGAATTAATAGTTTTGGGTTATTCCATATGTAAGTAAATGGTTCTTCATACTCTCCGCCACCTAAGAACATGACAGTTACCCGCTCAAGATATTCAGTTAACGATCCCGAAAGATTCAGGAACTCGACAAAAACTAATTTATGATTACTGGAGTCAGGAATATTTAGAGCTTCTCAAACTATCTAGAAGAATGTATGTATTCAAAAAGGCATTATTGGGAAAGTGAAGTCATAGAGAGCTAGTAGTCAAAGAGCATAATGAAGTCAAAGAGAAAACTGTAGTCAAAGATACTTTGCAGTCAAAGAGACAAATGTAGTCAAAGAGAAAAGTGAAGTCAAAGAGACTTTAGAGTCAAAGAGAAAGTGGAGTCAAAGAGCAAGTGTAGTCAAAGAGTGGTGTAGTCAAAGAGTGTTTGCCACAATAAATTGAGGCATCTCAAGCTTTCTGTTCCACGGTCAACATAGTCACCGAGGAAAGTAAGTCTGAAAATTATATATCGTCCCCTAGACAATGTACTTCTTCTCAGTTTACAGTACTTCACGTTCCGTTTCAAATACCCTCCGTTTTCGTTAACATATAAACTGTTACAGAGAATCGCAAAAAGATAAGAAAATTGTGCATGAATATCTCCAATGACTAATGTTTCACCAGTCACATCGACAGCGACTCTCCCGATTTCTTCACTGTGTTCCAGCAAAATTTTATTCAGATGATGCTGGATCTCGAACGGTAAAAACTGGAAACAACCCATCAGATACAAAGATATTTTCAAAGCTAACCATTTCTTCTTGATAGTTCGTGGTGATTTGTTCAACAACCATATGGACGAAGTTCAGATTTTTCTCTCTCTGTTTCTCCACTCTCGAATGTTTGTGGTCATCCTTAGAATGCTTTCGCCGTAGCTTTTTGAGAGGCGGAAACAGTGAGAACATAGTCTAACCAATCAACTAGACAGTTCAATTTTTCTGCTAATGAATAAAAAACCTTTCTTTCATCGCCCCATCATTTTTGAATTTGAAAAGGCCGAGCTGGACTGTCACATTACATTTAAGAACGTGAAAGTTTTCATGTACTTGATACCTTGCAAATAGAAGGTCCCACGAAATTGGAACACCCCTCTACTAGGAGGACAGTCGTGAGGTGCAATTGAAAAAAAAAGAAGGAAACCGTATAATCGAAGAACCCCTCTATTAAAAGGACACTCTCACTTTCAGAGGGTTAGAAAAATAGGCCATATGTTTATATTACAGGTTCTACGGTACTCTATTCTTGAGAACACATTTGAGATCTTGATTTTTTACACCGAATAGTCGCTTTTTTTTCTGTCTTATCCGACAAATAAATGTTTTCCCATTTATTTTTGTCAGTTCTCGTTTGGCATTTACTTGCAAGACAGTTGTCAGCCACAGCAGTACTACATGTCTTTTCAATCCTGACGATCATTTATGCACATTGATCCGAAATAAATTAGGTTTCCACGGAGAAAAATGAAGAGCGTGGTGGAAAAAATACAAAAAAGTAAAGAAAAAACGAGTGAGAAGTATCGGGGATCGGGAAAAACGGGGACCGTAAAACAGAGACAGGGGAAAAGAAGGAGAATAATTAGGCGTAGTAGTTAAGAGAAGCCTTCTTCTTTGCCTGTACTTCCAAAATAGCATCCATAAAATCTTCATGAAGAATTTCAGTAGCATCACGACGGAGTGCAATCATACCAGCTTCTACACAAACTGCCTTGCACTGAGCACCATTGAAATCGTCTGTACAACGAGCCAATTCTTCAAAGTTTACATCCTTGCTGAAAGAAAAATTCAAACATGTTAGTCTCAAGCTTATTAAATACTTACTTGACATTCATTTTTCTGGAGTGAATCTGCATAATCCTGGCGCGAGCATCCTCATTTGGATGAGGGAGTTCAATTTTACGATCAAGTCGACCGGATCGAAGAAGAGCCGGATCGAGAACATCGATACGATTGGTCGCGGCAATAACCTGCATATTTAGTTTAAGAAAATCGTTAAGAGTTTTGCACAATACCTTAATATCATCATTTGGTTGGAATCCATCTAACTGATTGAGCAGCTCCAACATTGTACGTTGCACCTCACGATCTCCAGCTTTCTCCGAATCGAAACGTTTTGTACCTAAATAACTTATTTGTTTTTCAGTAAAAAATCAGATTGAGCCTTACCGATAGCATCCAACTCGTCAATGAAGATAATGGCTGGTGCCTTCTCCTTGGCAAGAGCGAATGCATCACGTACAAGTTTCGCTCCATCTCCGATGAACATTTGTACAAGTTGTGGGCCCGCCAATTTCAAGAACGTCGATTTGGTTTGGGCGGCTACAGCACGAGCCATCATGGTTTTTCCGGTACCTTTAAAAATACTATTTATATTAATAATAAAGCTTTTTAATCACCTGGTGGGCCATACATCAGCACACCCTTAGGTGGGTGAATACCCAGATTGACAAAACGGTCCTTATGGGTCATTGGCAATACAACAGCTTCAATGAGCTCTTGAATCTGCTTATCGCATCCTCCAATATCTGAATACTGCTCCGTTGGTCTCTCATCAACCTCCATTGCTTTTACACGGGAGTCGTACTCTGCTGGTAACTTCTCAAGAATCAAGTAAGAGTCTTTGTTAACTCCAACAAGATCTCCTGGCTTGAGCTCATCTGGGTCTACCAAACCAACAACTGGAAGGAAGTAAGTGGCACGAGTAGAAGTTTTGATAACGGCACACTTTGTCTTCTGAGCGTCAAGATCAACATTGGCACCCTCCTCCTCAAGATTATCTTCGAGATCCAAAAGCTCGACCACATTTGATACCAGGTAAGGGAGTGTTTTGTTAACTTTGATGCGTTCAGTATTCTCCTTGATACGTTCTTTGAGAGTTGTGGCTGAATGGTTGATTCGCTGCACTTCGCTTCTCATAATGCGAATCTCGTTGTCCAACAAGTGAATGCGGCTCTTCAGATCTTCTGTTGACATTCTCAAAACCTCCTCGTCAATAGCGTCGTCGACGTCCATCGCATCTGGAGCTTTTCCGTCTTTTGGTGGTGGTGTTTGAGACATTATGAGATTCTTGGACGCTGAAAAAACGAAACCATGTAAAAGTGGGAAGACGGAGAGCAATTGGATTTCTGATCAAGTCTTGCAAAAACATTGTTAAGCTTGAAAAGTGAGAATTCTATGCGGTTTTTTAAAAATAAAGTTATCCAGGAAAAGCTTGTTTTGGAAAATTATGATAGGTTAACTGACGATACTGACGAGAAACCAACCATACGCGCGATTTGATATAGAACAATACTGTGGTTAAAAAATTAAAAGTATAAACTGTCGAAGCAGATGATTAGAAATGTGAACATATTTAGAGTTATAAGAAAGAAGACTCATAAAGTATGGTAACTAATAGTGCGAAAACAAATTTTCTATCACATTTTATCAAATTTGGTGATGGAAAGTAGATAAAACCACGATAGATATGGTAAGAAACAAGAAAATTGAACAGAGTTAAAAATTTTGAAAAAGATGATATGTGTATTTGCGCGTATTGGTGTACCGCACGCCCGGCATTTGATCTGACGACAATCAGTCAGGTGAACACATATTCGTGGCATTTACTTCCACGAGTTGTCGCTGAAAGTTACTCTGGAAAACCAAAAATCTCTAGAATGTTCCAAAAGTTTCCCCTCCGACGATTCTTCTCCACAAGACCATCCACTATGCGTGCGTGGGTTTCTGAAAATGGTACTGGAGTTGAAATGAGAGAAGTGCCGATTCCAATAATCAATAAACCAGGACAAGTGATTTTGAAAGTTAAAGTAATTTTTTTGAATCACAAGAGAAAAGTTTAATAAGTATTCATAAACATCTCAGGCCGCTTCTGTGAATCCAATAGACGTCGAAATGTCTCAAGGATACGGTAGAGAGTTTCTAGGAACATGGAAAAAGATCGAATCATGTGATTTTGCTGCGAGTAGATTCCCTTTGATTCCTGGAAGAGATTGCACCGCTATTGTCGACGCAGTTGGAGGCGACGTACACAATTTGGCTCCTGGTGATGAGGTACACGAATCGCTAAGGCGACCACATACAAAGAAATCTTTTAGGTAATGGCAGTTGTTCCCGTAATTCAACCCGGGACTCACGCAGAGTTTGTTGTTACCGAATCAAATCTTTGCTCCAAAAAACCAGCCAATTTGAGCTTCGAACAAGCTGCTGCACTTCCTTACGTCGCTTCCACAGCGTTCTCTGCATTTTCAGTAGCGCGAGTCAATCAGAGAAATGCTAAATCTCAACGAGTACTTATTCATGGAGGTGCTGGAGGTGTTGGAAGTATGGCAATTCAATTATTGAAAGCGTGGGGCTGCGAGAAAATTGTGGCAACATGTGGAAAAGACAGGTAGTGATCAAGCTAATCAATATTATTTATTGATTTTTTGGGATTCCAGTTTTGATTTGGTTAAAAAGCTTGGTGCAATTCCTGTCGACTACTCATCAGAAGAGGCAACTCAACAACTTGTAGAACATGCTCCATTTGAAGTTATTTTCGATACGGTTGATTCACCTTTAGCCAGATGGAGTGACAATGTAGGATGAATACTTTCATCATGCTTTTTATAATATATCAGTTTGTGTTTAGGTAATGGGAGTGTGGAGAAATTGTGTACACGTCTCGATTGTGTCCCCGTTGATGCGTGAAATGGATAACCATGGAGTTCCACTGGGTCTTGCCTCGACAGCCGTGAAGCACTTTGAAAGATCCTTTCAGGTATTCAAAGACAAAGTCGATAAATTGAGAAGCTCCATAAATTTTTCAGAGTCACCTTAAAGGTCGCTGGTTCTCCTATGCGTTTTTCACGCCCAGCTCAGATCTGATGGCTCAACTTTCTCGATTTGCTGAAGACGGAAAAGTGAGTTCATGACGATGAAATACAACAGAATTATTTACTGTTCCAGATTGTACCAATCGTCCAACAAGTCATGAAATTTGAAGATCTTGAAAATGCATATGAAAAAGTTTCTCGATTGAGCGGTCGTGGAAAAACAATAATTAAGTTCGACTAGATTTCGTTCTACATTGACATAATATTTCTTGCCCCAGTTTTTAGAAGCCTATCTGTACCCTGTGATGTATTTTACGATAAATATTTGATCCAGAACCCATTCATTATTATTACAATTCGAAAACCAGAGTTTCAGGCTGCGCCTGGTCCGAAATCCTCGTATCCATCATCCATTTTAGCTGGGTTCTTATCAGGAATAACTTCGATGTTACTGATAGCGTCAGCTCCAGTTATTTTAACACCATCCTGAAAAATGTTTCGGTAGAAAATATAATTTGCTATACTCGTACCTTTGTCTCTCCGTGAGAAGGCTCTGGCTTCTTCTCCGTTTCTGACGACTTCTTTTTGGGGTCTTTCTTCTTTTCTTCCTTTTTCTTGTTTTTGTCGTTATCAATCATTGGTTCTCGATCCCCCACATTTTTCGGAGGTCCACCGCCATTTCCTCTTTTAGAGTTTTGGCTCACATCTTTCTTTTGCTTACTGCTAGGAGTGCTTGCTGAACTTTGGGTGCTAGGTCGCGATGTTGACCTTTGTCTGTCAGTATTCTTCTTCTTGGCTCGCAAACTTGGCGTAGTTCTTTTTGAAGTTTTTGGTTTGTCCATTCTTTTGATCCTGAGAGTATTCTTCTTCACATTCTAGTTTTTTTTCAAAACAGTTCAAACTTACTTCCCAGCGAATTAGCCCAGATTGTGAGGGGTAGTGAATATTACGGTCTCGCTTTTACCCGATTCCGTTGAAAATAACTTGATTATGTGATGACAAAGAGGGATATAGAATAGAACCGGATTAGCTGGAAGTTCACAAAGTTCACGTTTTTGAAAATCAAGCTCACGTGACAAAATATAAGTTTTATCACCTTTTCAGATTTAAAAGAAACATTTTTAAACAGAAAAACCAACTTTTTACTGTCAATCAATACGAAAAATAAGTTATTTTTCTGTTGAGATTCTCAAGCCTTGTCATGATCTTCAGTTTTCGTTGTTGTATTGTTGTTCTGTAAAACATTTAAAGCAATGCCAGATTGTAGACTTTCAAAAAACCTTGTCTTTTTTAGTTTTCTTCTCTTTCTTTTCCTTACGCTTTGTCGATATAGCTTTCATTGTTTTCATCTCCTGCTCTTTAATCGGACATGCCTGGATAACAGGCTTCAACGAGAAAGTTGTCTGAAGAAAACGAATGACATCGTTCATTGATACACGATCCTCAGGATTTTCTCCCCAGCAGTTTTTCTAAAAAAAAAAACTACTTTGAGAGAATATCTCATACTTTTTTATCACCGTAACATAATCTCCAAAACGAAAATCCACAAGAACTGGATCGAATCGCATACGATAGCCACTCTTCACTTGTGGAACAACTTCGGCTACACGCATATCTGGATAAGGTTCTTTGCCGTTCTCACTGATCTCCCATGCCATTATTCCTTGAAAATTTATAAACTATCACTGGATTTTTTTTTCTGAAAAACAAGATACCGAAAGCAAATACATCAGTTTTCGGACTATAAATTCCAGTTTTCAACGTCTCCGGAGCCAACCATCGAATCGGAACTTTCTTCGTCATTTCCATTTGATAAACGATGCCTTCGCGTGATAATCCGAAATCAGCAATCTTCACTTGTCCGCCTCCATAAAGACAGTTTCGGGCAGCAATATCACGATGGAGAAGTTTCTTTTCATGCATGTAACCTATTCCACAAGCAGCTTGATAAATCATTTCCATCTTTTTCGGAGGTTGGAGGTTTGGATTTTTTTGTAAGTATGTGTCAAGAGCACCACAGTCTGCCTGAAAAGTGATGAGCGAATTTTCTGAGACTGCCTCACTAGAAACTCCAGCTTACCAACTCCATGATGACATAAAGAGGTTCTTGTCCTGCACCAACACCAAAGAATTTAACGACGTTTGGATGCTGAAAACGACTTATGAAATATACGTATGTTTCCTATTCTCCTTACATCCAAATTTCGCATGAGTCGAGCTTCCCGCATGATTTCCTTGATTTGTTCTTTGTTTAGGGCTTCAAGCTTTGCCTGAAATTGTTTATTTCTATTCATCGGTTAATTGCAAGAAAAATACCGTCTTGATTGCACAGTCTTCCACTTTCCCATTTTTCATCGTAATTTTTCCTTTCCAGACTTCGCCAAAAGCCCCTTCCCCTAGTTTTTTCACTAATTCTACCTGTGAATGTTCAATTTCCCAGTCTTGTTTTACAATTGGAGTTTTCAGAATAGTCATCTTTTTGATGGGATCCTTTGAGGATACATAGTAATTAACTAGTGAGGAAATCGTCTCGAACCCCTTAGTTTCCAGAAATATCTGATCTTTATCATTAACACGCATCACGTAATGCTTAACCTGAATAATGAATGTTTTGAGGGCTCAGCTCCGGCCAACCTCACCCCCGCATCCTCCAACTCTTCGTTTTGCATCGCCGACAGCACATACTGGCGTGCTTCTCCTTGCTTAGGTTCTGTACTTCGAATCAAGAAATCTCCAGTTTTACGAAGCATCGCCTGATAGTTTTTACACACTTCATCTCACTTAACTTGAAAATACCTTGATGTCTTCCCTTGGAAGTAAACCATGATACCAGGGCTCTGTGTGAATATCTTTGTCGAACATAACTCAGTCCTCTGGTTTTTGCCAACGAAATTTTGTTCTTTTTTTGATCGAAGAAAAGGACGGAATCGAAAATGATCGATCACAGGTTGCGAAAGCATAATTTGCTTAAAATAAAAAGTTACTTTAACAGGGTCACGGTGAAAATTATTCTTTAAAAATATTTTTAAAAATTACTTTCGATATTTACAAACTGTTTTTAAAGGGACATGCGACAAGAGGCTTCCGTGGGTCTCGCTGCGCTTAAAATGTACTACAGTACTTACCCGGCAAATGTCGAAAATTTAGGCCGTTTCTTCTTATTCTAGAAATTCTCCGGAATCTCTTTTTTCTCGATTTTTCGACTAGATCTCGTGTTGTGCTTGTTCGAATATGTCGGACGGTTGGGATGATAACGAAACTGCCGCTCAGGGTTTGTTTAATTTATTATTTATAAATTATTCAAAATTTTATCGTTATAGTGAAGCCAAGCGGAGGCAACTCAGGAGGCTCAGGCTTTGGAGGAAAATCTGCTGGATTCGGAAGCGGTAATACTGGAGGAGGTTTTGGTGCCAAATCTGGTGGAACTGGTTTCGGTGGTGGAAGCGGAGGTGGATTTGGAAGCAACTCGGGCGGTGGATTCGGTGGCAACTCAGGTGGAGGGTTCGGAGGCAACTCTGGTGGATCAGGTTTCGGAGGAAAGTCTGGCGGAACCGGTTTCGGCGGTGGTAACTCAGGTGGCTCTGGTTTTGGAGGTGGAAACTCGGCGGGCACTGGATTCGGAGGTGGAAACTCGGCAGGCACCGGATTCGGTGGAGGAAACTCCAGTGGTTTCGGTGGCGGCGGTGGCTCAGGCTTCGGTGGTGGAAACTCTGGGTTTGGCGGTGAATCAGGTGGAGGCGGTTATGGCGGGGAGAGAAACAACAGTAAGTCTTGTGGTACATAAATCATCATTTTTTACATTCTTCAGACTGCTTCAATTGCCAACAACCAGGGCATCAATCTCGTGATTGTCCGGAGCCACGCAAGCCAAGAGAAGGAGGTGCACCACGAAGTGAGTTGTATACATTTATCAAAATCGAACTTTGAATCTTTGTTTAAAAAATTATTTCGCTGACAGTAAAAGGTTGGTTGAATCTGGGGTACTTCTGCACCCTGAATATGACAAAAAACGAAAAGTGAGTTTTGAGAACCTAATGATGTCCTTCTATTATGAGCTCTTATTTAAAAAAAGACAGTTCTGATATAATTTTCCCGACACATTGTTGTTTCAGACTGTTACAACTGCAATCAGCCGGGACATCAATCTCGTGATTGCCCAGAAGAACGAAAACCACGTGAAAATAAAGCTGGTGGTGGTGGCTTTGGAGGAGGAAACGCAGGTTTCGGTGGATCTGGAGGATTTGGAGGAGGAAATAATGGTTTCGGAGGAGGCTTCGGTGGAAATGACGAAGGCTTCGGAGGTGGTGGTGGCGGCTTCGGTGGAGAAACTGGAGGGTTCGGAGGCGGAGGAGAAGAGCGTGGACCAATGAAATGCTTCAATTGTCGTGGAGAAGGTCATCGTTCTTCAGATTGTCCAGAGCCACAACGTGGATGCTTCAACTGCGGAGAACAGGGTCATCGTTCAAATGAATGCACAAACCCGCCAAAACCAAGAGAGGGAGGCGAAGGAGAAGCTCCAAAGGCCACATATGTTCCAGTTGAAGACAACATGCAAGACGTTTTCGATATGCAGAAGATCTCGGAAGGCCTTATGTTCAACAAGTTTTTCGATGCTGATGTACAAATCACTTCATGTGGAAAGTCTGTCAAGCGACCACCATGCAAAACCTTCGCTGAAGCTAAACTGAGCGAGACCATGCAGAAAAATGTTGAGCGCGCTGGTTACACCAAAACGACACCGATTCAACAATATGCTCTTCCACTCATTCGTGATGGAAACGATATCATGGCTTGTGCTCAGACCGGATCTGGTAAGACTGCTGCTTTCCTTTTACCGATCATGTCTCGTCTCATGGACGACAACGACTTGAACACAGCTGGAGAAGGTGGATGTTATCCACGGTGCATAATTTTGACTCCAACTCGTGAACTTGCGGACCAAATTTACAACGAAGGACGAAAGTTTGCATATCAAACAATGATGGAGATCAAACCGGTCTATGGAGGTCTCGCTGTTAGCTACAACAAGAGCCAGATCGAGAAAGGATCAACTATCATTGTTGGAACTGTCGGAAGAATTAAGCACTTCTGCGAAGAAGGAACCATCAAACTCGATAAAATTCGCTTTTTCGTTTTGGATGAAGCTGATCGCATGATCGACGGAATGGGATTCGGTAATGACATCGAGACTATTGTCAATTATGAAGGAATGCCAAAGAAAGAGAATCGTCAAACGCTCATGTTCAGTGCTACTTTCCCAGATGTTGTGCAAGATTGCGCTAGTGCGTTCCTCAGAGAAAACTACACCATGATCACAATTGATAAGATTGGAGCTGCAAATAAGTGCGTCGTTCAAGAATTCGAATTGTGCGACAGAAGCGAAAAGAAGGATAAGCTGCTTTCCCTTCTCGGAATCGACATAGAAAGTTACTCAACTGAGAAAAGTAGGTTCTTTGTTTGTTATTATCGATTCAAACCAAATTCTTTCAGCTGCGGATGTCTATACCAAGAAGACGATTGTATTCGTTTCTCAACGGGCGATGGCCGATACCTTGGCTGCTATCTTGTCAAGTGCTCAAGTTCCCGCAATTACAGTAAGTTTAATTATCTTGATTCATTCAAGAACTCTTTCTTCAGATCCACGGTGCGCGCGAACAGAGAGAACGCTCGGAAGCTCTCCGACACTTCCGCAATGGAACAAAACCAGTTCTCATTGCTACCGCAGTTGCTGAGCGTGGTCTCGATATCAAAGGAGTAGATCATGTCATCAACTATGATATGCCGGACAATATCGACGACTACATCCATCGCATCGGAAGGTTCGCTTTTAATTCAATGTTCGTTGCTTAATTGTTCATTTTCAGAACTGGACGAGTCGGTAACTCGGGAAGAGCTACTAGTTTCATCCAACACGACAGTCCACTGATTCCGGAGCTTTTGAAAGTACTCGGTGACGCCGAACAAATCGTTCCAGACTGGATGCTCGAAACTGGAGGAGGAGGAAACTACGGAGCATCTTCTTTCGGGGGACACGTTCCAGCTCAACAGGAGGAGGAGGCTTGGTAGACTGAACCTATCAATCTGTCAAATTTTACCACTGGCAACTAAGCCTCATCATTTTAATGTTAAGTTCATATCTCTCTTTATTTATATACATGCCCAAGATTTTACCAGAATCCCCTGTTTTAATTCCGTTGTATTGATTGTTGGTGTTGGTTATCAGCTAATTATCCTCACCTTATAAACCATAAAACCAAGTGCTGTCATATTTTTACGGTGGGAGATGAGCTTTTAACCCGAGAAGGTACAGCATTCTGTCTCTTGCCCTCGACTGTTCGTCACTCATTTCTACGCAGGTTTAGCCGACCATTAGCCGGCTTACCATGTCTGCATCTCCTATTCTCTTCTACTGTTCCTTTCACTTTTCCTCCACCACTTCGTCCATCGGAGTGGTCATTCTGTCTCTTCCACTGCGAATTCATCTCGTATTTCAAACATACAATTCAGATGATCGAACGTGTCGGTCGTCTCTACAGTCGATCACTCTATCGTCATCCGGTCCTTTTTCTAATCATTCCATTACTGATAACTACTGTAATCCCTTTCGGATTATTATGGCTGTTCCCAATTCGCTTATCCCAAAATGCAGAGATAGTAAGTGTTATCAATTCTATGTGAAATCTGGGAACTGCTAGAGATAGGAAAGTCCTTATAAAAGTTGATGTACAAGGGTTTCAGTGATCTCGCCAATCCCTATAAAAATTCAAGGTCACACATAGGTGACCTCCTATTAGAGATGTCGTATATAAATACTTGTTGTCTGCCTTACTTTTGAGGCAAACAATTAAAAAATTCTTACTAGTTAGTATCAGTTTTTCTGATCGTTCCACAGACAATCTAAACTTCCAAAAAAAATTCTGAACCTGTTGATGAAATGAAACATTGCCTGATGCGTGTTTCCAGAAATCCTTTCTCCAAAACTTCTTCATAAAGTACATAAAACGTCTTTTCAGTTTGGTTACCATGAACAAATATCCAAACATTTTTCTTATTTTAAATACATATCTAAGTCCTAACCGGTATTTTGGATAGGTTTTGCGGTTACAACACTCTTTCTCTGTTTAATCCTCTCGATTCTGAATCCTATCTCGTTAGATTGAGATGCGAGGAGATTTTCAAGTTTCGGTCTTTCTCTTCTGGCATTCATCCCTTCAAACGCAATGCATAATCTCAAATCTTCCTGTCTTGAGACGAAAAGATTCAGAATAGAAAGAGGATATTACAAGGAAAAAGTGAGAATATGATTGCGAAATCGTATATTCATCTAAATGTCTACACTCAATTGAACAGTTTCTCATGAGGCTACTTCCTTCGAAAAAAATACTTGTCTGCGTTTCTTCGATACAACACTATTTCTTTTGACACGGAATGTGTGAAATAATTGATCAGATAGAGCGAGAAATCGAGAGGAATGGAGGTCAAATGATACGATAAAAACCACGGAAACCGCAACGGATCTCTGAAGTTTATTAGTGGGAATAGTTTGAAAAGAATCCAAAAATCTTCTGAGAATCGTCTCTACGAAGATGACGTCATCTTATTAAGCAGTTCAAACTACACTCATTAAATTCATTGCATCTAGAAACTTGTTTCTGATTATCCTTCGAATAATTTCTGATCTCTGAAGGAATTCGGTAGCAATGAGGGAAAAGTTTCAGTTTTATTACACACCGAACTGATTAAAGTTTCATCTTAATTCCAGAGAGATAAGAGAAAAATTACGAATGGGAATCGAAAGACAATTACCTACTCACTTAAAAGCATTTGAAGATTCTGTTACTGTATTCAAACTTAAACTACTACAACCTTAACTTTCCAATTCAAGAATTAGCTGAAAAGTATTGAATTGTATTATTAAGTCATTATGAACAATTGGAAACGACATCCAGAACAGAACTTACCGTTGTTTATTGTTTCAGGGATTCGACACAAAAGATACAGTTCTTTCGGGTCCTCGACTAGCATGGGCTCGTATTCAACCAAGTCTTATGTTCAGTAATCGAATTGCATTTTCAAATCCCCGCCCAATTGACACAGATGTTCAACAACCGTCGGTTCAACCTGTGAACAAAAGAGTTCGGAGAAGTTGGGCTGATAACTTATTATCTGCAATCAACCAGGTTGCATGCTATGATTCTCCAATACCACTAAGTAAGGAATGATTTTGAGGAAACAGACTAATTGTATCTGATATTTCAGTGGATCATCTATCTCAAATTGTTCTGGAAGTACCCAATTACGATGCAATTTTTGATTTGAAATTTCTGGATAAACTATGTCAAATGCAATCGAACATCTCGAAGCCTCTTTCGAGATTTGATGCTTTCACTCCGTATCGAAATATCTGGAGTGTTGCGAATATGTTTGCATGCATTTCACCGAATTTGAGAGTTAATTGTACTCAACTAGATGAGGTTTGTTTCAGGAAATACAACTGGTTTAATGTTCATTCTATCTTAAAACTCTTTCAGTCCGACATAAAAATAGTTCGGAAAACTATCGATAACTGCTGGAAGTACCGTACCCCTATCTTCGAGTGTCGCAATGAAAAATGTCAGGGACAATGTGCCACGTGTCGAGGTACATCCTTCGTCGTCTGAATTCTCCTTTTATAAACAATCCATAATTTCAGAAGTACCAGAAGAGTGTTCATCTCAAATAATGCACGATTTATTCTACCGACTACTTCCAAAAAATCGAGACGAAACTCCATTTCTCGTCAATACATTTCTTCCAGTTTTCACATTAACCGGATATATTACACAGAATATTCCAGTTGATGTGATTTTGTATGATGCTCTGGAACTTTCGGTTATTGATTATTCAAAAAATAGTGGTTTTGAGTTGAAAGGTTGGAAAAACAAGGGAGTTATACAACTTCAGATTTTTTAAATTATAGGTCTCCTAATGGATGTGAAACGAGATCGTCTACTTGCTGCAGCTCTTCGTGATTCAGTTCTTGCTCTTCTGGCTGCTGGATTAGTCATGATTGTATGTGGAATTACAGTAATCTATAGTGAAAAACCTCTTTAATTCAGGTTGTTGCTGTTCATTCTCAATCACTTCTCTACGCTTTTGTGGTGATTCTTCTCTTAGCATTATCAGTTGTTGGTGAGTGATTTGATTAAGTTTTTCAAAAAAGAGTTCTCTAAATTAAACACCATTAAACAAGGAAACATTTTCAGGAGCTCTTGGAGTATACAGCCTCTTCACTGACGAATTTCCTCTTCTAAATCTTGTTACTTTCGTTCTTTTGATTGCAATTGGATCTGATGACGCCTTCCTACTCAAATCGAACTTTCCGAACCATTTGAATGAAGAAACCTTCCATTCGGTAAGTAATAAAATAATTTTAAAAATTCTATAATCTCATTCGTTTCCAGTTTGTGACTCATACTTCCTTCACAATGTTTCTGACTTGCTTCTCAACAGTTGTCCCTTTTTTCATCAATATCACTTCTAATGTCATAGTTTTTCGGCGAGTTTACCCTTTATCGTAGCTAACGTAAAACATTTTAATCTCATTTTTCAGATGTTTCGGACTATTTGCTGGTGTTACAGTAATCTTCAATTATTTCATGGTTGTTTCGTTTCTGCCAGCTTTTCTTTTGATTCAACATAGGCTAGTTTGTGAACAACGGCTATCTAACAAACCTAGATTCTTTCCAGACATTTGGACTGTTTCACTGGATTCAAATTCCCATATCGATCAGTTTTCTCTCATTTGCTCTACGTTCTATTGCCACATGTTTTGGTTCAGGTAAATCAGAATAAAATGTATTATTTTGGAAATTGAATCATTTCAGGGTCGCTATGTCCTGATGGCTCTTCTTTCGATTGTGGCGATTGGAGGTGCAGCAATCACTTATCAGGGCCTTCATCTACCAGAATACAATCCTCTCCAACTTTTCACTTCTGACAATTTGCACGAATGGTAAATATTATTTCAATTGAATAATCTCATCAGTCTCATTTCTTGTTCAGGTACGATAACAATGCAGAAAGGAATTTCGAATTTGTGTCTGCCAAAATAGCTCTTCCCCTAACCTCTCGTTTGGTCTGGGGAGTTGAACCTGTCTATTCTCTTTCAACATTCCGTGCAAATGCCACGTCACCATTAAAGTAAGAATTCAAAAAAGAACTGAAGAGAGTGGGATTCGAACCCACGCCCCCGAAGGGACTGGTGCCTTAAACCACACAGGTGAATCGCGACTTACGTATTATTTGTCACTTACGTATAATTTGTACCCATTAGGCGTACATTTGGAAAGTCGCGAACGCTTATCTACAATATATGAACAAAAGAAGAGTGGCGAAAATCAGTTCGCGACTCACCTATTATACATGAACTTTTCGCGAAATGAGTATAATTCACGAATTATCTGTGATTTATACCTCACTTACGAATAAATCATTAATTATTCGCATGATAAGTTGTACCCAGCCCATAAGTCGCGATTCACCTGTGCAGCGCCTTGGACCGCTCGGCCATCTCTCCGGCGAGAAAAACTCAGTTTGATAGCATACTGATGCAGAAATATGTGATAAGAAACCTGAAGTATTGTGTTTAAAAATTCTTTAGCGGTAGCGAAGTACAAAATGATAAGTGTAAAAACTTACTGAAAAAAGTTTTTTTTACAGATCGGATCCGTTTTTTTCACTGAAAACGGCAAGAGATGTCCATAAAATCGCGAGATCATTGGAAAAAGCCAGACAATTACCATTCGTAAATCATCAAGCGAAATTCTGGCCGGAGCGATTCTTGGATTGGTCTGATAAGTATCCATGTGCAAGAGGGTAAGCTAGGAAACAACGGTAACCTACAGTAACCCAAAGCAACTATTAAGATTCCTTTGCTGTAACATGTCGAATCCATTATTCTCTGATTCATATTTGGATTTCTGCCTTCGTAATTCCACATCTTTCCTCGCCACGTCATACAACGACACTCCGATTTTCGATAATCAGACATTTGCATTCGTTGGATACACTGCAATGCTTCCAACCACTTTGAAATACAACCATCGATTCTCAAAACTGACAAAATCATTCGAAATGTTAGAAATGACTAAACCAGATGGTGGATGGTGGGCACCTGAGTGGTGGCTGATGAGTACTTGGTGAGTCTACAGTAATCCTACAATACCAAATATTCAAATTTCAGGTTCGATTTGCTTAGTTCAATCGTACAGGATTGTTTGAGTTCTGTTGTCGGATCACTCATTTTTGTCGCCATTTTTGCATTTATTCAGCTGAAATTTCAGGTTAGTGTTTAAAGAATCTTTAAAAAATGTTGTGCATATCCAATTTGCAGGCGATCGCAGCAGTTGTAACTATAGCAGGTGTCATATTCACCTCATCTGCAATCGTAACTCTACTCGGATGGGTTCTTGGTGTACTTGAAGCTGTAATTCTTGTACTTGTTGTTGGTCTCTCATTCGATTACACTCTTCATTACGGAGCTGCTCTTCCTGATCATGGATGTGCAGAACATCGTATTAGAGAGGCCACTTCAAAGGGCGTTGGTCCTGTTACACTTGCTGCATTCACTTCATTTTTAGCTGGAGCTTCGATGTTACCTGCATTGACTCATGCTTTTTATCAGGTAATTTCAGATATTTTTCAAATGTATTTATTCAAAGATTTCCTCGTCAGGTCGGAGTATTCCTTGTTGTAATCTCATGGACATCCTGGACATTTTCCACATTTTTCTACCTTCCAATGCTCTCTTTAACTCTTCCACGTCAATCTGGTATCTGTCCTTACTGTGAAAAAACCAATCTAATGCATTTATCCCCTCGTCGATAGTCTTTCAAACGAATTCCTAAGTTTCGGGTATTTTCATGTTTTCGGGTTATTGTGGAACCATTTCATTCACTTGCTCTTTCATTCAGATTTTTTTCAGATTTTTTACTTTTCCAGTTACTAAATAAATAATTTATTGTGGTAAATGTTCGGTACATAAATATTACGCATAAAAATTGCTAGATGTGGCATTTATTTAAATGGGAACAGCAGAGAAGAGATCATTTTGATTCCAAATAATATGGTTAGAGGGTATCACAACAAACGACTGAATCAGATGAATAAAAAAGAAAAATACTAATTTTTGATCATTTCTAAAAACGAATGCAGCAAGTCACGACCGATTTCCTTCAAATCACTAGTATTGATTTGATATCCATTATTTTGTCCTTTATGAAATCCACAGAATGTTGATTCGAGAGTGTATGATGTGGCAATCCCAAATTGACGCCATACATTCACACGTGCTGATGATTCTTTGGCACGAGATATGTTGAAACGACATTCGGAAGCATTGAACCGCCCGGGGCATGTCTGAAAACGAATGACTTGAGTTTTGGAAAAAGTAAAAGAAAGCAACTGATTACAACTGTTTCAGTGAGTCGAGAGATAACAAAAGCAAGATGACTAACCACTTCAAGAGCCCTTGGTAATGCTAAATGTTGTTCTTCTTCTATTTGGGCCGGTCCAACATCCAAAATATCATCAGCTCTCCACGAATCGGCAGCATTGTTACCATAAACAAAGTAGTCCCATTTCTTCGAATGACCATGAATATCTACATAAACGAATGGCTTCTTGTTGACAACCTCGCACTGAAAATATAATCAGATTTATACAATTTCTGTATGAGAGAACTCTTACCAAGTATTGTATAACAGCTTTTGTTGCGACTATCTCTGGATGAAGTGCTTCATTCGGTCGATCCCACACTCTATTCAAATCGATTCCAGCCAAAGAACAACGATGTGACCCATTTATAACTCCGTCCGGGTTGATCATTGGAATGATTTTGAATACAAATGTCTCACGAAGACGATACATTTCGTTTGATTGACGACATAAAAGATTTTCAAGTATTCCTGAACGGAACGATCATTTCAATAAAGATAATTTCTTCTGTAACCTTGCATAATCCAACTAGCATTTGTTTCTCCAGGATGTACTCGTGCACTTAATACGATAACTTCACGAGCTGCAATTTCAGCAGCAGTGGCCGGAGTTGTAATTGTGAGCATCTGAAATACAAGAACAATCAAAAACGAGTTTTTTCTTCAATGGGAATACTTTGATCGGATTTCCAGCCAAACTATGTCCAATGACATCCTCACGACAATACACTCCTTCTTGTTTTCGCTTCCGAAGCATTGTTAGGGATGACTGGAAAATATTGACAATTACATAGAGTTAATGAGCAGCTATAACTTACATTGAGGAAGGAATAGGTGTATGGATAGTGATATGCAATGTAACAAATGTCACCAGTGTTTTGGAAAGTTACATTGAATCGAATTGAGTAATAATACCTGGAAAAGTTGATGAAATATCGGAAAAGAAAATGAATACTTTGGGATCTTTCTCATAGTTTCTATATTTTTACTCACTTTTTCTTTTTTTGCTCCTCGACATTACGTTTCTCTTCGTGTTCATTTATGTACAAATTTCGGAAGTAGCACACATTTTCACCGGTTCTTCTCCATCCATTTGCGGATTCCATCATTGAATACATTACTGGCTGCATTCCTGAATTTTCAAAGTTTGAAAAAGTATGTGTATGAGAGTTCAATTTACAGAATGTTACATAGTTTCTTGGAGTCTAGATGACTTACCTTGACTATACAATGAAGTTGCCTTGAGACAGTTCACGATTTCGAATGTGTATTTTACTGACTTTCGCATGTTTGACACCTGAAAATTAATACATTACCATCAAAGAAATGGAGCCAGGTTATAAAAATTTAGATTTAAAAAAATAATTGTCTACCTGGAAGAAAAACCACTGATAATGATCACGCAACTGATTGACATCCGGAGAAAGGAAAAGTTCATAATGAGTCGGGGCGACCTGAAAAATTGTGATTAAAACAATTTCACGGTTGAATGAGACTCACTTGCATCACCATTCTCAAATTCCCACTTTCAAATCGACTATCAAATTGTAAATCTTTCGAAGTATCCAACTTGACTCCACTTGTGGGAAACGGTAACTCGGGGGCTGAAAGACCATCGAAAGCAGCTGTATCCAGATCATAAACCACTTGATTATTTGTTGCTCGTTCAGGTTTATCCAGTTCTTCTATTATCATTTTCTTCATGTTGTTGGTGGTTTTGGCAGTTTTTTCACGAACACGTGTCGGCGTATTGAACATTTCAATCGGAAGATGATGGTGAACTGGCATTATGTGACGAGTTTTCTGAATTTTCTGATGTTTGCAACCCTCTCATTAATATTGAATGTTTTCTGATTTTTACAGATTTATTCGCAACGAGCTACCTCACAAGTGGTCCTCCATGACTCCTGATTTGTCTGATACATCATTGAAAACGTTGGCTGAAGTGTTCCTTGCTCATTTTCTACAAAAAATGGTGCATATTTGGACAGTTGTTGTTGATTGAGTCTAGTTGTTTTTGGAAGAGCTCCTCCAGTTTCATCGTCATCTTTTCCGTCATCTTCATCAGAAGCTCCGCCTTCTTTTCCATCATCATCGTCGTCACGAACGAACGCTTCATCTTCTTCATCCATTCCGTCTTCGTCAGAACTTCTTCCGTTATCAAAAGAAATATTGATAGAAGAGGAATTACGAACACGTCCATGCCCTCCAGGTGTTGATGGTACAGCTGTTGGTAGAGGGAAATCAACTGGGAAACGGCGAGTCTCAAGTGGATACGGTAGAGGCGACATGCAACGGAGACAAAGTGCCGAGAGAGAATCCTGGAAAGAATCAATTGGAATAGAATACTGAAATAGAGGTGGATATTGAACGAGATAAAACATCTAATAGAAAAAGTTAGATCTTACGAAAACCCTAAAAACTATCTGAACTGGATTCTAACCCAAGATTTTATAGCCATCATCCAGTTGAACAAAAAAACCACAGAAAAGTATCCACTTGACTTTTAGTTTACAGAAAAAGAAAACAAAAAAGTTTACCACTTATCGCTTATTTTATTCTTTCATTTAGAGTAAACAAAAGACCGAGGCAAAACGTTTTCATCAAATACCCGTTCTCTTTTTCTGTTTTATCGGGAGGAAACGTTTTCATTGGCTCTACTTTCCTCAAACTGAACGGAAAAGCAGAGTCATAAAAAAGAAATTTGTTCCGAAGAAAATTAGATTGAGAAAACGGGAATCGAATAAAAAAGAGTCCAACTTAATAAAGTTTCGAGATCAAAACTCTCCCGTCATCTGCCACGAACAAAACTTTGATCTTCCAATATTTTTCCCATTGAAAGTAGACTTTTCTCTTCTTCTTCTCCCAGATACACCATGTGTTCGGCTCATGAGAGAAATGGAAAAAGATGAGTTGAGGAAATAGAGTCTAGAGGTAAACAATAGGTAACAGACACCGTTTTTGTAACATTTTTGGGGATATTTTCAACAACGAGAAATCGTCGCTAGTGACCGAAAGGTTTCAAGTTTCAGTGTCTCAATTAGAGAGGAAATCTTTGACCTCAGCCATGATGTCTAAGCAATTGAGATGATTTTCCAGTACTTTTCAGTTTTCAGCATTGAAAATATCCAAACAACCATAGTTGTCAAGGCCCGGGCAAATTGGCGCGAAAGTCAAAAATTCAAATTTTTTGAAATTTTTTGAATTTTTTCGCGAAAAAGTCAAATTTTCGAGTATCGTTAAGAGTTAGAAGAAAATCAGAAAAATAGTCTAAAATTGACCCATTTTCGATGAAAAATTGAAAAAATTTCGGAAAAAATATGGAAAAAAATGGGTCATTTTTTGAAGCCGGGCCGGGCCTTGAAAATTTTCTACCGGCCCGGCCCGGGCCTTGACAACTATGCAAACAACATTATTTTTAACAGAAGATCACCCAAATATTTAAGAAAAAACACCAAAAAGAACTTAGAAAATCTTTGAAGAAAGCAGACAATTCACGCTTGAATAAGCTAGAAAAAACACACAACTCATTTTAGTGAGCACATTTCAGGTGTCCATACGAGGCTATTATGTGTTTTTCCTATTCCAGATTTTTTGGTTTTCTAGCGAAAATTTGCACGGCTGAAATCCTAAAACTCGGAAATCGATTTCCTGTTTAGCAACAGGAAATTGAGTTATCAAATAAAACAACGATGGGCCTGATTAAAAAGTAATAGCCAGTGAATATACCAAAATACCTTTTTCAGTTTCATTTTCTTCTTTTTTCTAGTCATTGGGACTTTTTTATCATTTGAATTGAGTCTTTTACGGGCAAAGCACATTTTTGGTAGTGAATACAAAAATAGGAACTGAAATTTTAAAACTTTGAACAACAACGTGTCCACGTAGCAGCAAAATAAACTGGAATGGTTCGCTTTGAAAATAACTTTTTTTAATTGAGGAAAAAATAGTCAACAAACGAAGAAGTGAGAATGTATGAGAACCTATCAAAAATGCACGATAAGAAACCACAAATCGTGGGAATTATGACTGAAAGTTTTAGTCTGATCTTCTGAATTTCTGAGAAAGAATCACCTACCACAATTCTTGCTTTCGGTCCAGTTTTCCATTCATCGCTCCAAAATTCTTTCAGTTCACGAGAACAAATGTCAAGAACTTGAAGATTTTTCAGTTCGTCCCTCGCTTTCTCTGAAACAAATATGTTAATCGGAGTGGACTTCGGAGAAAACTTACTAAAATTGCTTAGAAATCTAAGAATAGCAACAGTTCCGATGACAACTTCAGTGTGTGCAGCTGATAGAGATTTATCAAAAGTACCAAAAAGTGAAGAGAGTAGACGAGTTGGTCGGGAATTTGAAGAAGAGGCAAGATGGCGGCGAAGTACTTCCAAAAGATATTTACAGATATTCTCACGGAGAAGTTGAGTTCGAGTACGTTCTGAAGAAATTAATGAGAAAATCCATGTCACAAAAATGTAATTGATAAGTTCTGTGCTTTCGCTTTCCGGGGAATATTCCAGACGAAGAAGGAAACTTACTATTTTTTAATGTGAAGAACAATAACTGCAGATGTTTATCGAGTAATAACACTTGCGATGTCTGATCTGATGCATCCAACACTTTGATTTTTGCTACGAGACGAGTCATAAATCCTTCATGTCGTCCGATCGCTTGTCCATTTCGAGCTGGAAAGTCAGTTTGTTTATACAACGTGCAGCCTATTCAGTGATTCTTCAACTTACGAGATCTAGATATTTTGATGAAAAACGGAATAAATGATTCTGGAAGATTGTCTTTCCGAATGAATAACTTGCACATTGGAGTAATGAGACCGCCCATTCGAACTTTGAGACTCACCCGCGAATCTGAAAACCAATTTAATGCATTATTTGGTGACTTCACAATTACCTTTCAAACCGATGGAGTATAACAATTTCCATAAAATCTCATCCAAATTATGATCGATCGTCGATTCATCGGTTGCATCTGCTGTTAGGATAATTCTTTTTCGCGTAGTTCGACAAAGAGTAGCAACTGCATCGCATTTAATCACATATTTCTCCTTTTTCCGATCGTTCTCAGTTGAGAAAAAACTGAAAATGAGTTCGAGCAGACGGCAAAGGAAGATAATTTCTGATTGTGTGCAATCGCCCTGAATATAGAAGTGTTTACATTGATTTCCCAGAAATACATTTGTAACCTCAGACTTCTATTTAACGAAAACGGTTTTAAAAAACCGGAAAAATTCGTTACCTCAAAAGCAAATAGTACAGCTTTCACTCCACTTTTGGCCAAATTAAATCGTTTTTTGTGCCCGAATGCTTCAATGAGTTCTTGTTTTTCTTCTTCTGTCCATACTCGATTGCAACTGAATTCGAATTCAATTTAAGTTTTGCGAATGGAGGAGTTAAAGTTAACTTACCCTTGAATAAGTGTGTCTGCTACTCTCGATTGTGGTGGTTCTGCCAGAAAATTGGAGATCTCTACTGTCAAATGACTCCTGAAACAGTATGAAAATTGAGCTGCGTGGAATAAAAGTAATCAAGTTATCGTTCTACGTTCGAAATGTTTCTTTTCTCGTACCATTTTTGTCTTGTCTGTGATATCTCTTCAGCATCGGCTGGCATATTATCGCATTTTCAACGGGGAATTCCGTCTGAAAATTAGTTCACTAGTTCATAATGTACTTTTGGAAAATGTTCCATGAAAATATTCGCCGTTGACATTTTACAACTTTTTAGCAAGCAGAAAGAAGAAGAAAATATTCGAGACTTCATTTATTCAGACTAAAATCTTTCACTAAATAAACCGAGTTTGATGAGGAGAGAAAGAAAGCAATTTAATACCAAAAATATTGAAGAAAATTTAAATTCGCGGCGTTTTTCGTCGTTGACTCTTGTATTTATCCTCTGTAGAAGAAGCCGGTCTGTAAAATGAAACAAATGAGAAAGGGGCGTTGGGAAGGGGGAAACGAAGAAACAGAAAATTTCCATAGTAACAAAAACGGGGAAGAAGGACCTCCATGGATGCTTTTTCTCTGCGTCTGTATGGTTTCCCTAATCTTTATTCCGAGCTTTATTATTCTTTTCACTGTTAGTTTCACACGAAAATAAACTCATGAACAGAGTGTTTTGTCCAGGTGAAAACAGGAAATTAGCTTCCGGTGTTTTTGGAAATGAAGGAAAAGGGCATTTTATATATTCTTTCCAAGTAGTCGAAAATTCAACGGAAAGTTATTAGTTAGATGATTAGAGACAGGATAAGAAACGTACATTGACTGCTTCACATTCTTCCTCTGACATTCCTTGTCTCTGGAATCGTTGTGGTAATTGATTCCAATCTATTCCTTGTCCACGTGGAATTTTTCCGACTGGTCCAATGGATGAAGCTGTGTTAGAAGGTGGAGCAGATGGAGAAGTTCTGACGCCAGATGGTAAATTGCCAGAGACTTGAAGAGGTGGAAGTGATTTTGCATCGAAGAATGGACGAGGAAGACGGGCTCCAATGAATTTAATCATTGGTTTGCGGAATGCTGCCTGAAAGAAAAAAAATCATTCAGAAAAACGTACTGATTTTCATTCTTCCGTTGTCAATCATGCGCTTTTAAAATTTTTTGATCAAGAAACCTTGAGAATAAATGTTTCACCGTTTTAGGTCCGAAGGTCGGCATATATAACTATTAAGAATTGTTCTTGGAATAGATTTTTAGTGTAGCATACTTTGACTTGAAAGAAAAAACTAACAGCTTTGACAACGGCGGATGAATGCATTTCTCTTTTACTCGGTGTCGAATTGTTTGTTGGAATTGAGCTTGCTGTTTTTGGTGGAGCCTTTTGAGTGAGAATTTGTTGTACTGGATTCTCGATACTTTTCGATGCCGATGACGCCTTTCCAAAAATCGATTCGAAAAGTGATTGAAGACGAGCAGCCCAGAGAGTTCTGAAACAATGTTCATAGTCAGTATTTGAAAAATTTAATTTTTAGATTCTACATGCAGAAAGCAATAGAATAAGTGCAGGAGGCAACACAACAACGTCGATGTTTACTGTTTTCGGTAAAATTAATTGGGTTTTGTTCATTTAAGTGGGGACAAACACGTTGAAACCAATCAATATTTTGACAATAGATTACTTGATAATTGAGAAGTCGAAGAGTCGCTTCATTTCGGTCTGTTTCAGCGAGAATCAAATAATAAGAAGTGAAAAAGCTGAAAAGGGGCGCCTCGGCGGGCACGGGAAACACGCAAGCAACTTGTATAGATGTCTGCGTCTCTCTTTATAGAGATCGTCTCTTGTTGAAACAGGTTCCAGAATGTCCATGGCCATGGAAAAGGTTTCAGAAGATATGGAACATAAAGTTAGCAATACACATGAGGTTAAATTACGGAAAACCAGAACAATATTTTAGACGAAGAACTTGTAATATCGGTAGTCTGGCATTTACATGTTTCATTTCCAGTTGAATAAATTAGATGCCCATTCAATTAAATCTCATTTCTCACGGCCTTCTGCAGAGGCCTTGTCAAAGTACTGTGCGCTGTGCATTCCGTTGGAGGCCGTGATTTCTAGCTAGTATAATATGAATGGTATACACCTGCTCTCACAAGGGAACCTTTTTCATACGATCGTTGAGAATTTGCTGAAAATTGGCACACATATACTTTCGAACGTGCTCAATTGAATGGCGTTGTCAGAATTTGCAGAGTTATGCCCATTGGGTAGAAATCTCGATCTGAAAATTCTAGAAATCCAAGTCTCATTTTGTCCACGCGGCATCCCTCTCTTGACTCTCCTTTTCTCATTATAAAAAACAGCGAAGACGGCGCAGTGGTAGTGAGGGGGTGCAGTGTTGGGAAGGTGGTGGGTACGGTTCCTCTCCCCGAATTTCTTTTTGCATTTCTGAATTTCGGTGTTAAAAATTTTCTGATTATCTTAAAATACAATTTTTGCCTTTTGAACCATAGAAAATGGATGATTGTGTGTTCTGGAAGCAGTTATGACAAAAAAGCGAAAACTTTTTTTCGAGAATTTTTCGCTTTCCGACCATCAAGCGGTGGACTAAAAAATTTTTTTCAAAAATAAAACTGTTTTTCATATGATTTGGTCATATGAAGCTGTTTCAAAACTTTTCTACCAAAATTTTTTTTATTCGTCCACCGCTTGATGGTCGGAAAGCGAAAAAATTCTCGAAAAAAAAGTTTTCGCTTTTTTGTCATAACTGCTTCCAGAACACACAATCATCCAATTTCTATGGTTCAAAAGGCAAAAATTGTATTTTAAGATAATCAGAAAATTTTTAACACCGAAATTCAGAAATGCAAAAAAAGAAATTCGGGGAGAGGAACCGTACCCACCACCTTCCCAACACTGCACCCCCTCACTACCACTGCGCCGTCTTCGCTGTTTTTTATAATGAGAAAAGGAGAGTCAAGAGAGGGATGCCGCGTGGACAAAATGAGACTTGGATTTCTAGAATTTTCAGATCGAGATTTCTACCCAATGGGCATAACTCTGCAAATTCTGACAACGCCATTCAATTGAGCACGTTCGAAAGTATATGTGTGCCAATTTTCAGCAAATTCTCAACGATCGTATGAAAAAGGTTCCCTTGTCAGGAGTCAGTCATAATAGAATCGTGTGCTCAATTATCAACTAAATCAAAATAAAAATTTCACCCAAAAAGTATCCTCTATGGATATTCCCTACAACATTGTTTCGTTCTCACCTACAGATTTTTGTAAATGGGCGGAGTCTCAATGCACGCATAACACAGTGAACGGCGGAACCCGTGAGATGTCGGTACACTTGTATGGGCATAAGCGTTCCAACGAACAGTTTAGTCGGATTTATCCCAGTTAACTAAGGTTAGCGGTCGTTTCGATCTTTCGAAAGAATGTGTCGAAAGCATAAATTTTGGATGAGATTCTTCGGGGTTTCCGTGGAAGCGAAAAAGTTCTGACTTGGGAGTAGATTGTGACAGCAACACAAGGGAACCTGAACAGAAGAGAAACATAGCAACAATTGTGGATAGAGTCGGGAGAGTGCATCTTTGAGATTATCTTTCCGGATTACTGAAATCTCTGAATAAGTAATCCCCCATTTCTCTTTATGCAACCTGTGAAAACACATATTCGAAAAATGAAATAAGTTTTTTGACCACCCATATTTTGTTTTTCCCATCGACTACAATCCCGGTTTCTCCCATTCCCACATCCTTGTTCCTCCAGAAAAATTGACGTCAAAAGTCCTGGAGCTTCTAGAGAAACACGAGACAGCTGCTTCTTGGTATCCATGGAAACTTCACAAGAAAACGAGAGAAAACAGAGAAAAAAGTGGGTGGAGTTTGACACCAAACTGGTTATACTCTGCGTCTCTCTTTCTCTCTTTTTCTTCTTCCGTTCTTTACGAGAAATATGGAGAAGAAAGAAGAGAAAGAAGCATAACGTATTGTGCTTTTTTCTTATTTGTTCCTTTTGATTTGAAACAAAATCAAAATGGTTCGGTTACGTTCCGGATTTGGTCCTTATCAACTATGTAGTTATCTTCTAACTATTATTATGATTCCAATCACAATGTTTGCAGTTTGGCCATTAGTGACTCCTTATTTCTCAATCTGTAAGTCTAATCCTCAATGCTTCATCCTCTCTCTACCGTACTTTTTGTTGAATCTTTAACTATATAAACTAAGAGATTCGTGTTCTATAGGTGATTCTTTTCGAAATTCTCCGAATTAAAACTACAATTCAGAACTCCAAAAGATTGTAGCAGTACGTATATATTTTCTAATGAATCCACATCATTTCGTTCCCTCTGACGGATATGAGATGAAATACCTTTTCTGCTTTTCTATATATTTTGTCCTTTTATTATTTCCTGTTTCTCTCAGAAGCAATAAGTTCTTCAGTTTTCTGAACCTTTTGGTTTCAATGAAAAACTTTTACAGATATTGATCAGAATCCGAAACAAAGTATCTGTGAATCAGAAAGTGAAAATAATGGGTTAATTAGTTTTCTCTGTCGTATCTACTATTGAAAACTTTTCTGGGAAACAAAAATAATTCCTTTTCCTGTCTGTTGACCCCTGTTCTCTAGAAGTCTTCCCTCGAATCGATGCTCAAGATTTTGTCTTCAAACGGTTCTTAGGCTTGAAGTAATCGTGATCCAATCTTTCAAGACTGATGTGAATTTTTTGTTTTCGATTCAAACTTCTCAAGAACCGAACTTTTTGAAATCATTCAGTTGTTGTCCCTCAATCCAAGTTCTTCCTCCTACTAGTCTCAAATTATCTCCCAAATGATTTGATGTCTCGAGAAAGCATAAATGAAGTTCACTCGAAAGTTTATATTTTTCGATAAGAACCGTCTGATCAGAAATATTTTGAATGGTATTTGAACCGTTTTCCAGATTTTTGGAACTGACAAAAAGTTTCAACTTTGTACAATATGCGATTCTATGGGGAAGTTGTATGTTTATTCCGAGATAAAATCGCTCATATTTTTAATTTCATAAAGTGAGCTCACTGATCTCTGAGCCTTCATAAGCTGATTTATCCCATGAAATCTTCCCAAATCTTCTCCCACTTCTCCATATTTTAGGAATGGAGTATTTGTCCGTGTATCTGATTGTTTTCACTGAAAAAGTAACTTTCACCAAAACTCAAAAATCTGGAGAACCAAAAGAACAATTTTTAAAATGACAACTAATTTCCTGTTTCCTATAATTTTAAACTCAGAATTCGCCATTTTCTAAGAAAACTTGTTGATTTTGGATCGGAGGAGAAACACAGAAAACAATTTAATCAAAACCTACTTTTCTCTGTGATTTTTGAGACTACAACATATGAAAAGTGCGTCATGAAAGAGCGGAAATGAGGAAGAAATTATGGGAAATATGAGAGAAGGAATGAACAGACCTTGAGAAAACTCTGAATTTAGATTTGAAAAGTTTAAAAATCGTGGGAAATTTAGGCTATGTCGACATAGCCTTTATAGGATTAGGATAATCAGCATGTACTGACACAACTTTTCGGAATTTTTTTTAGTTTTTCAGAAGAGTGATCCTTTTCTCAAAACGAGATCATTGAAACGGAGAACCTGTTCTATTTTCTCTTGAGACGTAAAAATCAAACAGTTTCTGACTTTGTTCTGATCAGGAACACATGCTTTGATGTCTAGATTGATGATCAGAAACGGTTCAAAAATAAAAACAAGCAGATTGTTTTGAATTATGAATTTCTGAATCAAGTTGAAAATCCAATTAAATATTTTTGTTGAGGATCATTCCAAAACAATCTCTCCCAATTGTAGATCCTCATATATTTCGTGATTAGGCTGGCCGCGTGGAACTGGGATTCTAGTCAAGAAATTTACCGTAATCTCTTTTTCTCATATTCTAACATTTTGAAAACGATGATATCAGTTTGAAAAGTGCAACTGACTCACTTTCTCTCTCAAAATCACGTTTCTACTTCCCACTTTTTGAGATGATTTATTCTTTTCTCAAGTGATTATTATTACTGACAAGATCACTCTATCTTATAATTATAAAATCTTTTTGAAGTAAACAAATTATATTTTCGCCTATAACATCTCATTAGACAAATCCTTTCAAGCTTGAAATTCTGAACTCATTATGCAACTGAAACAGAAAAAAATGGAAGTTGGGCAGATGTTTCTGAGAATTTCAAAGAATGAAAGGATTGGTCTGAAATCATTCAAGTCTGAAGAAGGATCAGAGAAACTTATGAGTCCTCGAAAGTCTAGAGAAAAAATCACGAATTTAAAATATAAATTGAGATGAATTGTTTCGTTTGAAAATGAATTTTCTGAGAAATTCTAGTAGTATCATGGTAGCTGTGCAAGAATTCCATTTTTTGTTTCATATAGTATATTTTGAAATCTAGTCTGTTCTGAATCTAGTTTATTTCCTGCTTCCCCGCAACCCAAAAAATCAAACAACTGGGAAAAAACATGAGCAATCCAATCAGAAACCCAAAATGGAAAGAATTAAAATCAGGAGGTTTTTACGCTTTGACGTCACGACATCCGAAGAAAAATAAAGAGATTTTGTCGTTTCGTAAATATAAAACTCACCTGCAAAAAATCTGCGAAAATGGGTTCATGGGAGAAAAAAAAACCCTCTTAATATTACTAGGGAGAAATGAAATATATTTCAATTTTCAGCGATACCAGTATTGTATGCACTCATTTATATTCAAGTGATATACATGACTGTATATGAACCTGCATCTGATGAACTGAAGGAGAAAATCAGAAGAGACAGTTAGTTTTTCCTGATTTAATTCATTTTATGGTTCACTCTAATTTCAGATTTCGTCCGGAAACCGTACACCCCTGAAATAGGGAAACATGTAATAGTAAACTCTTTCTGTACAATATGCGAAGTTCAAACATATAGAGAGACGAAACATTGTAAAAGATGCAACTTCTGTATAGACGAGTTCGATCATCATTGTGTCTGGCTGAATAATTGCATTGGAGGCAAGAATTATAGGTGAGTGAAGCAAAACGAATTGCATCGACCGGGAATCGAACCCAATACGAGGTTTGCAGGCCATTCGTTGGACTTGTCGTCTGTGTCAATCTGTTCTCAATATATTCGTGCATCCTATCTGTGGTAATATTCATTTGGTGGGTCTCCAAAGATCAAAACGACTTGACAAAATATATAAGAGATGGAGGTAACTTAATAAAAATCTCAAATTGAACAAATGAACTTGATGGAATCCAGCAGATTGGCGGATGATTTTGTGGGTGGCTTCATTGATAATTACGATTGTAGTTTATTTGACCTTGGTAGTCACAACATTGCATTTGCTACATTTCCACTTCAAACTATGTAAGTTAGAACTCGCGCTCTACCGAATCATTTCTTTTTCGAAGGAGCACGTTTGCACAATTACAATTTTTACTAAAAATTTTAATGTTTCAGTTCAAGTCGGACAAACGACATATCGATACATGACGAACAGAAAGCGAGGGGCCAAAGTAAGTAACTTCTAGTTTTCATGAATGTCTTGAACGTTTGAGATAATGTGAATATTTCAGGTCGGTGCAATATCTCATGTGTCGCCAACTCATTCTCATACTCACAGACAAGATGGAGATCCAATTGAAGAAGATGAAGATGTTCAAATGGATGAAATCAGAAATCCTCCAACATCTCCAGAAAGTTTGGAATTCGATGAAGAGCAAAGGATTACTGTTACAGTAGAACCACCAACTCCAACACCGAATGGATCGACTGTCAGCTCTGCCAGTTACAGTAATCATGGATATGTTGTGACAGAAGGAAGATAGAATACTTCTACAATTTAGTGGTTTCTCGTTAGACTTTTTGTCTGTAATTTTTTAGTTTTGATGAAAGAAGTACTGTATTTTTCTCCCAGTTTTCTTCACTACAGTATCCTTTGTTCCCTTTCTTTTTTGCATTTCATTGTTTTTTCTCTCATTATTTTCTTATCACTTTCACTATTACTTGTCCTTATTATCACTTCACTTTCTCCCTAATTCGGGTACTTTTGTGTCCACCTCAATCACCTGAACTCAGTCTTTTCCTTCTCAAATCCTGTGATAAAGTAATAAACATTAGTTGAACAATAATAAGTTATGATGACCCTTATCACAGATATCCACTCGAAATAGTACATGAGATTAAGAGACGCAGACAAGAAGGTCAGAAGGTGAGAGGAGTCATAGTAGTGTAACAGAGCGAGAAAGTTGCGCGGTGCCCCTGTCGGAGAAAAAAGAAAAAGTGAGACGTAGAGACTTGAAGATGAGAGATTATTGATATAAGAGAGAAATAGAGAAAAAGAGAAAACTTTTGTTCCCGCAATACCTCCTTCCCGTCCCCCCGACTATTGGCTTGTCATCTCTTCTCTCACCACTACTATGATCGAAAAGGTGCTAGTTGTGGTTGTGGTCATTGGGCTCTCTTTTGATGGAGCATGTGCACAGGGTGAGTTGATTTCATTCAAATGTGTCGAGAAAAACTACAGTATCCCCTTTTTGGGGTTGTCACTGTCCGATTGGGAAGTACTAGTTCTGAAAACGAAGATATTTTTTCAGATCTTGATAAAGAGTTCTGAAAAGCCAATACAAACTCATCCTGGTAAATAGTTCGGATCTGAATTCTTCTTCATGATATTCTGAATAATTCTAAATTTGGCATAGGATCAAAATCTGAGAGATAGCTTGAAAGCTACCTTTGCCAGATTCTATTGATAACAGAAGAATAGGTTAACAGGAATTGAGCACGAGATTCACAATATTAAAGCTTTTTGTAATTGTTCTTCTAGATTCATTTCTGAAAAGTTCATTTCCATGAGTAAGAAACATTCAAACTTTCAAAACATTTGCTCTCATGCTACAAATTCCTTCTGCCAATTCTCCGAAATCGTCACTAATTCATCCGGAAGTGTGAATGTAGACATCAATAGATACACCCATTCATTTTAGTGTTGTAATACGATTTACTTGATTTATGACGTGGAAGTTTATTGGTTCTTAAGAAATCTCAGTCTCTGAAGAGAGCGATTAACGAGAGGAGATAGGGATAAACCAATGATTCCATTAATCTAGACACCCTGATAAACTGAAAACTCTTTTCTCATCTTTTTTGAATTGTTCTGATTTCTGATCCACAGGTGTCCCATCACATCAATCTTTTCATCTGAATCAACCCATCTGCTTCCTATGATCCAACTCACTTTCTCCAGTTATTTTGTGACGTGGAAATGTCATTATCTTCGCAAAACGAGCATTTTGGGGTGTAACCCGCTTCTTCATCTCTCTCTTTTTCTC
This sequence comes from Caenorhabditis latens, assembly GCA_002259235.3. Lineage (NCBI taxonomy): Eukaryota > Metazoa > Nematoda > Chromadorea > Rhabditida > Rhabditidae > Caenorhabditis > Caenorhabditis latens. The sequence continues at coordinate 9,393,443 of CM056092.1, read as the reverse complement.
CTATCCCATCTTTTTATTTTCTCATGCGTCGGTTGAAATGGAACGATAAATCATCAATCATTTCTATCTGTGTGTCTGCGTCTCTCCCTCTCACACACTATCTTATTCATCCATCTTTTTTCCGTGTTCCAATGGGGTTTAAAATAAAGAAAAGGGATGAAAGAAGAAGAAGAAGAAAATGAAATATTTAATTTCAAAACGAAATCAAAAAGACGAGAATTCGTTCGGTTCGAACCGATTGAAGACGAGAAACCAGAATAAAAAAGAACATGACAAGCCATCATTTATCAGTTCTGATATGAGTTTTCAGTGAAAAACTTCCAGGTTCATGTCGACTGAACGAGTACGAGATGACCTGCCGGGGCAAGAATTCACTTCACGAATTGGAAAAGGTTTGTGTTTTAAAGATGTTCCGATCGAGTAACAATCATTTATGGAATTCGAACATTTCAGGGTAAAAACTATGCAGAAGTGGACACATTGAATGTACATCAAGCTGGGCTCGACTTATCTGATGATCTCTTTCCAAATGGTTTGTAAATTCAAATTTGAACTGAAACTCTAGGAAAAAATTATGTTTTTAGGAATCAACTTCAGCCGTTTGACACTTTTGAATGCAACTAATAATGAAATAACAAGAATAGGAAGACGTGGATTTGACAAGACTCGACATGTTCAGTTTCTGTATCTTTCTAATAATAAGATTGCACATGCTCAGCCAGATCCATTCCAGTCTTTGGAAAAGTTAGTTACAAAAAATTTAATTTTGACTGAAAACACTGTCATTTTTCAGGTTGGAATTACTCGAAATGGATGATGCACTCGATGGAAACGGTGAAGATAAAGCTGATATGCTTCGTAACTTTTTTAAATCCAAAAACAATTTCATTCATTTGTCGAAAATTGAACTCAACAAAAATAGGCTCGATGAAATCCTCCCGAAAACATTCTGTGGGGTAAAAAGAACATCTTCAGACTAAATATATTGAGCTTTTCTGTTTCAGGTTCAAGGTTTGAAGAGGTTAGAACTGTCGAACAACCGTCTTCAATCATTTAACTTTGCTCGTAGTTGTCTCGGAGAACTGAAAGCTCTCATGTTGGCTGGAAATCTTATTCAAAAGGTTTGATATTCTGTCACAACTACCTAGTTTTTCGAATTTCCTCTCTGTATTTCTGACAAATCGCTTTGAATAGTTTCTGCTCTAATTGGTACAGTAGCTTTTAAAGATTTTAGCAACTGAGAAACCATAATTTTCATTAAAGCTTGGTTTAAAGCTAACTTAGTTATTCCAAAAAAACCTTGAACTTTTAAAGTTTTTCAGATTCCAACTGACATTTGGGATTTCCTTCCATCTGTTTCCAGTTTGGATGTTTCGAACAATCCATTAAATTGTGATTGTGAAACTGTTCGATTGGTTAGAGATGATGACGTCGTTTTCATCAATCAGGTATTTCAATCACTCGTTTCTCTAGAATTCAAAAATCATCATTCAGGCCGAAACAAAATGTGCATCTCCACCAGAAGTAGAAGGAAAAAGTATCTTTGAACTGAGAAAAGATTACTGTAGCACTGCCAGAAATCCTACTGGAAAATCTTCATTCTTCCAGTTTATGGTTTTATTTGTTATTGCTGTTGGAAGTGAGTTCCAGGGAGTCAGACTTTTAAAATCTGTAATTTTTAGTTCTGTTTGCCTACAAAAAGTACCGTGAACGTCTGAGTCACATGAGTTCAGTACCCGTTGGATACACAAATCTGCAACATGAACAAGCCGTTGAACCAGAATTCGTGTAGAAGTAATTCATATTTTTTAGTTATTTTTCTACCTGTTACATAGCCATATTTCTTTCAGAAACATTCACAATTACTTATTTTTTCTTAAAAGAGTCTTAATAATTTTCATTTCATACGGGATACCATTGTTTTGTGTGGATAAATGATCTTCTCAAATTTATTTAATTTGAATTTTTATGAGTGTTTTTAGTTTTCTTTTTTCCCGCCAACACAGAGCAGGTGCATCGGGAGTCTTTTATTCAAAAGAAAGAAGGAATAAAATAGAAAAAAGAGTGAGTGTCCTTGAATAAGGGACCGTCCGTTTGCCGGGAAAGAGACCATGGACTGTCGTCCTTTTGATCCTTTTCTCGTATGTTTGACACTTGTCTTTTTTCTTTTTGAGATGTTTTGAAACTGCGAGTTATTAATACTCTCGTACTGCACTAGCCATACAGAATGCGACGCAGTTTTTAGTTGAAAATCGTCAAATCTGTAGGTGTTGTACGGCCTCACTGATTATCTCATAATGACGACTGCTTATGTAGTCTATATTTTTTTATTTAATATTTGGATTTTTTCCAAACTCTAAACTTTCGAAGAAATTGTTGCAAAGGTCGTGTGAATGACATCTTTAATCTGCCAAAGGATCTCCAAAAGTGTCATTTTATTGACTACGGAGGTATTGGGAAAGGAGAATTTATAGTGTTTCGGAAGGAAGAGTCGGGCAATAAAAATGTTAGATGGTTCCTATTTGTATTGTTCAGTCAGGTTACAAGTTCATGTACAGTTCCGTGGGAATTCTGAACTATGAAAATTTCAAAACGAATGAAAATTCAGAGCATCGGTGAATGATTTTGAAGAGTTTTTTATTAGGATTCTCGGAAAGATTCAGCTGAAAATAAATCACAATTTTGAACATCGTTCATATCCATTCTACTACAACAGTTATCCCTCATTTCAATTCTTATTCGTTTCCGTCGTCTCTAAACTCTATTAGACTGTCACATAGAATAACGGTTTATGGAATTAGTCTCTCTCGTTTCCATCTCCCCTCATCCTTCTTTTCCAACATATTCCATCCGTTTTCTTCCGTTTCTTTTCCTTGTTATCCGGTCGGCAAATCTCCGAATGGCGGAGGTGAATAACGAAAGAAAATCGAATATACATATCAGTATCATCTCTTTTCTGTTGTATGTCAACGGGTTACTGACACAGGAGACGGACACTTTCATTCCGATATTCAACAACCAATCCACACTAATTTTCCTTTTCAAAACTGGGTATTATGTTTTGAATTGAACTATTCGTGTGCAGCTTCAGCTCAAAAAACATCCAGTCATAGAGTTCATAAATCAGACTTTGAAGTTAGAGAACGAAAAAGGAAATTGCTCAAAAAATGGAAGCTCTATGCAGACCAATTTATATATTTTGAAGACGATATTCACATGCTCTTCTCTTGATTTTTGTACACTCATTCCCTCATACTTTCCTTGTTTTCCGTTTCCCTTCTCCTTCTTTTTCACATCGTACAGAAAGTTTCGGGTTGGAAAATGGTGGAACGTGTGCGATGTTGGATTATCCAAAGTGCACACTTATTTTCTCTACCGTCTCTCAACTTCACTCACTATTTCTATGCTCTCTGAATAAGTGACCGTTCCCTTTTCTGGTGTGAAACCATCCTATTTTTCGTTGACTCTCGCTCTTCAAGTTGGTCAGGTTTTTGGAGAAACGTCATCAAACAGGAAGGGATTATTGGGATTTGTGTTAAGAGATCTGAAATTACTATTTCATGGAAACCAAATTTCTTTAAGTTTCAATTGTATATTGTTGACTAGTTGAGTCTTCATTTTTTAATAGACTCAATGAACACTTTTGACCGATTATTCTGAATTTTATTGAGCTTTTCCGTGACATTTTACCCTTCTCCGTTGCATCCAGAATAAATCCAACAGCCAATTTCATTTTCCTTTTTCTTTCTGTTCCTCCGATGAAAGTATTCACTGTTTTTCTTCCGTTTTTCTCACCGATTTCCAATTTCACTTCTTCTTCTTCTACATCTTCTTCTTCTTGTTCGTCATGTCCTGTCATCTCTCCGTTCCGTTTTCTTCTTACTTCTGATTATACATCTTCTTATTCATTTCATGTATTCCATTCACACCTTTCTCTCTCTCTCTCTCCTTTCGACTTGGAAGCATTTTCAATCTTTTATTAGAAATATTGAAAACATATTTTTTGGTTTCGGAAACTCATGCTACCTTCCAGCAGCTTGAGATTTTCAGCTACAATTTGAAAACTGAATGCAGGATTACGGTAGCTAAGCGTATTGAATTCTGAAAAATTCCAAGTGGCCAGCATAGACAATACAAAAAACGACCTAGGCGCCCCAGCCGACTCTAATCTTCTCTGTTTAAAACTGAACATTGTGCTCTTTTTTCTCCAGTTTCTTGCTCTCATTTTCCGCGCGGATTTCCTTGTTTCTATTCGCGCATTCGTTTATTTCGACATGTCAGTCAATGCGATCACCACCTACAAACATTTCCGTCTTTCTCTCTTTTTCTCTCTTCTTCTTTTTTGTTTTTTCTCCTTTCTTTCCCACTGTTCTTCTTCTACCGGAGACGCCCGATCCCCTCTGAGACAAACACTAAAAAACACCAATTTCTGTGTTTCTCTCATCCGCACTCTTCGTTTTATCCAATATTTCATTTCTCGTGGGGTCAAATCAAGAGAAAGAGAGAGAGAGAAGACACCTGATTGTTAGGTTCAAAATCAGAAAACATATATCAGAACTCTCTGATTTCTGTGGATAATTGTTTTTTTAAAAAGATAATCAGTTCAATGTAGGAAAGAATAAACTACTATAGTTTATAGAGTCAAGAGACCCTAATGGTAGTGGTTGGTTGAGTAAGTCTATGGTTATAGTAATTGAAAGACAGCGCACCAGCCTAATATTTTAGAAAAACAATTCTTTTGTACTGACTCTTACCTCAATGTATGATATCTTGTTAATTTTTTAAATCAGTTGTTTTCTTCCATACCTATATGAGTTGGAACCAGAAAACCTTTTTTTTAAGTGATCAATTGATATCGATATAAAATCTCATGATCTGTGAACAGCAACTTTGATGTAGTTTTAGAGAAAAGCCAACAATTTACAAAAAATAGTATAGCTGATGTGAAATCGACTTTTTCTAAAGCGGGGACGGGTTCCCCCTGCAACTCAGAACCATTCTTGTTTCTCTCCTATCGTCACAATATTCTTTCCCTGTCTACCAAATTATTCATCTTCTCATAACATTCTTATTGTGCAATCGAAAAAACCTTTTTCACCTTCTCTTCCACCCATGCACACCTCCACAATGTATACAAACAATATGTGCATACTAGATGAATCATATCATGTTTTCTTTTTTCAATCATCTCTTCTGCTTTCATAAAACCTCTTTCTTGGAAGAGTCTATGTCTTGAGGTATTGAATGAGTTGTCTTCAGAAAGACGCACGTGTCAGACGTCTTGTAATCAACTAGAACTCCTGACTGCCGTTAAGTCCTCGAAATCTCAAAACGATTTCTCTGATTTCTTCAGATTTTCCCCGTTCATCCCTCTGAATATCTGAAGTCTAATCATTTTCTCATCATATTCCATCATACTCTTCACCCTCAAAACCAATCGTCACCTAGTCAAACAACAAACATTTCCAAACTTTTATTACAACGTTCGTTCTCTTCGATTCTATCTTCAGAATTTCCACTCCGAATACTATTTCAAACCAGTAATAGTACTATTCGGTTTTACAAGAAGACTTCTCATTTTAGTTCTGAAAACGCTGAAAGTTGTTCCTTTGGATGTTACAGTTCTTAATCCAAAATAAATCTACATAATTTTGCTGATTCCAAGTCCTGTCAGGAGAAATTAGTCGATAAAACACAAAGAAAAGAGAAGTCAGAGGTTCTCCAATTTCATGAAAGTTTTAGTTTATATTAATTATTTCTAGATTATTCTTTGTTTATCACAACTTCCTCCCGTAAAACTGTTTGAGTGTTGTTGGCTTGTGAACGAGTGCCTCACTAACGCATAACACATTCAAACTTATTTGCATAGTACTGTATTCATATTTTATATATTCATATGCATAGAGACACCTCTCCACCGCTTTTCAACACTATCTTCTCGATTCTTGATATGAAACCCCTTTCTCTTCTTCTCTCCAGAATGCAGTGCTAGTATCTGAATAGTTTTATAGTTCGATTGTCTGAAAATTGGGTCAAGTTTATTCTCTGCGACCTGCAACTTTTTGGTCGCTGAACTGAAACATTTGTTTACATTGTAGCTTATGTAAATGTTTTTGAGGAATTTTCATATAAGTTTTGCTCATAACTGTTAGTTCGGAACTCCCAAAACCGCCAGGCAACGGTCAAAGTTTTAGCTCAGATCGCTCACCACGCCAAGGGTTTGTTGGCGCACTTCAGGTAACCGGCCAATCGACGAACGCGCCAAAAAAACACAACTCCGAACAGGTTTAAATCCAACAATGAGTCACTTTTTCACAGTTTTTGAAGTTAATATTGCTTCTGTACTGATTTTCAGAGCGAAACTCTATAAAAAGGTTTAATTAAAACAAGAATTACCTCTTTGTTCAGCAAAAATCATTGAAAAAGGTCAGAAAATTTAAAATTTATAAGCAAGAGCACATTTATCTTCTTCTGTATTTCGCTCTCAAATTTTTTTAACGTTTTTTCATGAATATCTGAGTTATTTTGCTTTTCAAAATCTCAGTTTGTCCATACCTTCTACTATTCTATTTTTTACCGATACATTGCAATTTGCAGACAAAAAGTGACGATCTTGGGCGGTAAAGTTTCGTGAACACCCCGCTCGCCTAGTTGAACATCGCCACGCCGGACACCAGCAAGAGTCAAAACGATGTCGAAAAAAGCGGTGAGTTTTCAAAAAAAAGAAAAGCTATAGTTTCCTATAAAACCGTCTACCAGAGTTTTATGAATGTTTTGAGTTTTTCTGAAATAGTATAGCGGACTCAAAGCTAAAAAGACGTTGCGCTTGGAACCTAGAGTTCAAAGGAATAAATCTAAGAATGAACTCATCTACAACAATCTTGAGTTAACATCCGAGTACATAGGTCCTGAACTTTTTTGCACTGAAAACATAAATAAAATTGATGATAATTCAACTTATTTTATCATCCTTTTCTCTCTCTCATTCAGTACTACAGAAAAAAGAGAAGAATAGAAACTCGGTTAGAAACCGTGTCCCCGTATGTATGAATTGTGCAAACCGTCAACCGAAGGCGGAGTCTGTACAAAACGGGCGGTCTATTCTCTCTCGTCTTTCCGTTTTTCGGTTTGTATACTGTGACAACTTTCTTCTCTCTGCTCCTTCTTATCACTTGTTTTAGAGACGAAAGTTTGACTTTCTCCTCTTGGTTTCAGTTTTGAGGTTTTTCATCTATTTAATTCTCAACCGTCCTTTTCACATTCATCTCGTTATTAGAAATCGAAAATAAGCTAGCTTTGCTCTTTTAAAGCTTGGTTTCATCATCTGGAATCGATTGGCTCAGTTCAAACTTGTGGAATACACATAAGGAAACGTCTTGAAATAAAAGATGGTTGCAGCCGGAGATGTAATTGTTTGGATAATTCAAAATAAATATGAGCATTGAAAATTGAAGTGAGAACTTTTTATTTTCAGATCAATGTGCGTGTCACCTCGATGGACTCGGAGCTCGAGTTCGCCATCCAATCGAGTACCACTGGAAAACAACTTTTTGATCAGGTAATATTGAGAACTAACCATATAGAATGAACTAACCATATAGAACCTTCTTTCGAAATCTCAACTCGTACTTTTCTAGGTTGTGAAAACCATCGGCCTTCGCGAGATTTGGTATTTTGGTCTCCAATATACGGACAACAAGGGATTTCCAACATGGCTTAAACTGAATAAGAAGGTCATGTCTCAGGATGTTAAGAAGGATCCTACTCTTGTTTTCAAATTCCGCGCCAAATTCTATCCAGAAGACGTCGCCGAGGAGATTATTCAAGACGTCACTATGGTATGTTTGTTCTTTTTTTACGGAAATTAAAATTCTTTAATAGTGACTCACTTAACCTGATAAAGAGAATTAGGCACTTTTGCTGTTCCAAAAGACATTCGCATTTTTGAGGTTATTGAAGTTCCTTTGACAATGCTCATTGAAATTTTTTAGAATGTGGTCAATTTTTGGTTTTTAGTTGTCATTGTGAATACCTCTCTACCTCTCATTTCGCTGTATTCTCTGGTGGAAACGATTTGTCACTGATAAGTGTGCCATTTGTACATGTACATGTTGGCAACCAACACAATTCGACAGGCTTACTCGGAATAAAATTTAAAACAGTCGAGAGTGAAAAAGTGGAATGTAATTGATTTTTAGCTTTGACCCTGGAAATGTATAATTTCAGTTTTGATAGTTCCGGAGCTGTTTTTTCTCCATGTGTTTTGACCTTTTTTGTGGGTGTAAACACAAGCGCCTCGTTCAAAAACATACCAGTGGTTTCCGATTACCTCGGGGACACATTTCCTTCTTTTCTTTAACGAAGAAAAGATGGTTTAATGGTTTGTAAACACGGAGGAGGCCACTTTGAGGATGAGCACATTTGTATTTCTCCGAACTAGAGAAGAGAAAAAAAACAGGGATCGGTGATCTGGGTGGTCTATTTCGTAGTGGAAGTGGATCAGAAGATCATTTTCAAATGTAATATAGAATCAGTTTTCACTCGTGATAATTGTTTTCCGTTTGGGTCCCAGTTGTGATCTTGCTAGTTAAAAAATAGTAAGCTTCAGAGTTTTCTCTCCTCTTCAGTCAGAAATTCCTATGACTCAACTCTCGTTTTGAACTATAAAACGAAACAAAAACTATCTCTCCTCCTTTCTCTTTTCCCGTCTACACGTCTATTCAAAACTCACAAACCGGTGTATGCAGGAAAGAATGACTAATCGAAAAAGTGATTCATTCTCAAAAGCAGAATAGGGAATAAATATGCAAATGTGTAGGGAGAAGCTACTAGATCGTCTGAAAAACGTTTTGAAAAATCATCATTTTCAGCGCCTGTTCTATCTTCAAGTAAAGGATGGAATTCTTTCGGATGAGATATACTGCCCACCGGAAACGTCGGTTCTCCTTGCCTCATACGCGATGCAAGCGAAATATGGAGACTATGTTCCGGAGACACACGTTTCTGGATGCCTCACTGCTGACCGGTTAGTTTCTTTTTTCTGGAACTAACGCCATTTTCCCGAGTCACTACATATACACTTAGAAAAAATTGAGTTTCATAATTTCAATTTATTTCAGTCTCCTCCCGCAGCGTGTTCTCGGACAATTCAAACTTAATAGTGAAGAATGGGAACGCCGTATAATGACATGGTGGGCTGATCATCGTGCAACGACACGCGAACAGGCAATGCTCGAATATTTGAAGATTGCTCAGGATCTCGAGATGTACGGAGTCAATGTGAGTTTTTAAAATTTTCTTTAAACAGTCAAGAACTTCTATTCGAAGTTCGAACTTTTATGCAAAATCGTTATTCAGTACTTCGAAATTCGGAACAAAAAAGGAACCGATCTCTATCTTGGAGTTGACGCTCTTGGATTGAATATCTACGATAAGACGGATCGTTTGTCTCCGAAAGTTGGATTCCCTTGGTCTGAAATTCGAAACATTTCATTCAACGACAAGAAGTTTGTCATCAAACCGATTGATAAGAAGGCTCATGTAAGTGATTAGAACACGGCAAAATCGTGGCATTCTTTTTTGGAAACTTGTGGCATCAACTGTGTGATACGACAAATTCAAGATAAGAAAACGCCGATTGAATCTAAAAGCGGAAGAGTTGAACATTTTTTTCGAACAACAGGATATTTTCTATAACCCCAGTTTTGAAAATGAGGAGAGATTCAAAATTTCAAAATTTTTATTTACAGGACTTTGTCTTCTACGCTCCACGTCTACGTATCAACAAACGCATCTTGGCGTTGTGCATGGGAAATCACGAGCTTTACATGCGCAGAAGAAAACCAGATACCATCGAAGTTCAACAAATGAAACAACAAGCAAGAGAGGAGCGGGCCCTCAAAGTTGCTGAGCAGGAGAAGCTCACCAGAGTATGTTTTCAATGAATTTAAAGATCATGGCTTACGCATATGAATTCAAAAAAACGAGAGCTTCAATTCTTCTTTTTTCTAAATCTATTTATGCTAATTTTGCAGGAAATGTCTGCTCGCGAAGAAGCTGAACAACGTCATCGTGAGGCCGAAAAGCGCATGCAACAAATGCAAGAGGACATGGAGAGAGCTCGTCTTGAATTGGCTGAAGCTCACAACACTATCCATTCATTGGAGTCTCAATTGAAGCAATTGCAATTGGCCAAACAAGCTTTGGAGCAGAAGGAATACGAACTTCGTGAACTCACAGCTCAATTGCAGTCGGAGAAGGCGATGAGCGATGATGAGAGACGTCGTTTGAGAGATCAAGTTGATGCCCGTGAACGTGAAGTCTACACGATGAGAGAAGAAGTTGAGAGACAAACAACTGTTACCAGACAACTCCAGACACAGGTTATCATTGCTATTAAGACTTGTCGCATGAAAATTCTATTTTGCAGATCCACACTCAACAACATACTCAACACTACAACCATCACCATTCCAACGGACACGCTCATGACGAGACAGCTACTGATGATGAGGACAATGGAGCAACTGGTAAGTTTTTATGAAATGATATTGCTCTCTCAATCATCGAGTGTTGTTTGATGCATCATTTTTCACAATTTCAGAACTCACGAATGACGCTGACCAGAATGTGCCACAACACGAATTGGAACGTGTTACTGCCGCCGAGAAGAACATTCAGATCAAGAACAAACTGGATATGTTGACTCGTGAACTGGACAGTGTCAAGGATCAAAATGCCGTTACCGACTATGATGTTCTTCATATGGAGGTAAGGATTCTAGATCATTTTTCGCAATTAATTTCACTAATATCTGAAAATTCAGAACAAAAAGGCCGGTCGCGATAAGTACAAGACCCTCCGTCAAATACGTGGTGGAAACACGAAGCGGCGAATTGATCAATACGAAAACATGTAATACTCTCTACAATTCCATTCACTCATTTTTACATTCATCCAAATGCTCATTGGCTCTTTTTATTCTCCAGTCTCTCCTATTTATAGGACATATGTTTTCTATTCTCTCACAATTGTTTGGTTTTTTGATTCACTTTTCCCTTCTCCCATCCCAATTTCAGTGCCTTTTTTGACTATTCGAAACAAGTTTTTGTTACGTTCTTCCCACGAATATCTCGGTTTCCCCTATCACTATCCGCTAAAATGTTGTATTCGTCATATCCCAACTTCTCTTCCCAAATGTTTAATTTATGACCGTTTTTAACAATTTATCTCCGCCAAAAATTCACCCCGAACACCTAATGTTCGTTCGCAGCAATCTTAAAATTCTCTACGCTTTTTTTCTTTCTCCCGAAAAATGACTATCAATATTTTTTTAATTAATTATTCCATTCTACTCCATCATCTTATTATTTACAACACTCGTTCATATTCTTCGTACCGGCTAAAATTATCACTACCGATAAATATGCAATATGTGGAACAATGAACTTGAAGCGAAACACTTGTTTATACAATGGGGAATATATGAATTAGAACAATCAGAATTCTAAAAAATAGTTCATTTTGAGGGTGTCAATGCTTCAAGTGCTTCGATGTAGTCCATGTGGTGTTTGGGTTTGCCAGATAAGGTACAACTTCGTACTTCGGAATATACTTTATTATTTTCTGTAGCAATTTCCAGACTCTTCAATAAAAAGTTACGCCAAAAGACACATTACGAAGTACTCGGAGTTGAAAGTACAGCTACACTCGCAGAAATTAAAACAGCATTCTACTCACAATCGAAAAAAGTAAGATAGCCACAGAAAATAATCTAGATGTACTTAAAGAACAATTTCAGGGTATTAGATTACCTGAGCTATTATGCTCCGAATTTTTATCAAGAAAATTAGACTTGCTTGCTACTTTTTCATCTGTTTCACAGCTTACCCGAGAGGAGTTCACAATGGCAACGCTGGAGCGCGTTTACTCTCATTTAGCCGTGGACTCCTCGTGGAGAAGATATTTTCAGTCACATTTTGATTATTTCAGTTTGTTCTAATCAGAAAACAAACCAACATCAGTTATTTTGCTAGCTTTTTGTCCTATGAAAGTTAAACGAAATTCTTACTGAAAGCGTTGTTATATTTGTTTAATTTTTCAATCTATCACTATTACATACCGGGAGCCATTTATCAATGATTACACTTCTCATCAAATTTCGTCACTTCATCGTAAACATGATCATTGCAGGTTCATCCTGACAATTCTGCTGACGAGACGACGACTGCTCGCTTCTTAGAACTGAAAAATGCGTATGACGTACTCAGGTTTGTTTCTGAAAAGCTACAGTTTCTATCATCTCTATTGCTCATTTTCAGGAGACCAGCGGACCGTAGTCTATACGATTACCAGTTGAAAGGTGGAGGCGGAAGATATCCACATGCAGGTTATCGGTATCAATATCCGTCAACAGCACCTCCACAGTATGATTTCGGACGGTAGGTGCCCGAAGCGTCTTGCTTCTTCATTTTTACCTTTCTAATTCAAGAGATTGGTCCACGTACTGGAGCCAGAATCCAGACAATTCGAGGTCAGCAAGAGAGGAAAGAGATAAATCTGCTCGTCAATTCATGAAATCCATTATCAAATGGACTGCTTTCGGGTTGATCCTCGTTGCTATGTATAACGGAGGATACGTGTTAGTTTTTTTGAAAAATATTCGCTCGTTTTTGGGGGAAGCCAGGTACTGGAATAAATTGCTTATTGTAGATATCTACTCGCTTACAATCAAAAACAACTGGATAAGCTGATTGATGAAGATGAAATTGCTAAATGCTTCTTACGACAAAAAGAGTTCCGAAATTCGAACTTTGAAAGTTCAGAGGCATGTTTAATGCTATTTTCGTCTTTCAACTTATTTTGAAATGCAGGTGGCAGAAATTGGAAGAATTCTGAAAGCTGATGTCGATGAGATTTGGAAAATGAAGACAACGCGAAATCCAGATGAAATTAGAGAAGAATATCGGTAAGTTTAGTTTTGAGCTATTTCAAGATTCAGTTCGAAATTTTAATTCTCAGTTGGTTCCGAGCCCTGCAAGATACTGATCACATTCGAAGTCTCAAAGAAAAACGAATGGAATTGAAGGAAAAGGAAAGGAACAAATGGAGAAATCAAGATGAAGATGGATAGAAAATTACTCATTAATTATAAATAGAATAGTAAAAATAGCATAAATGTATAGTCCTTCTGTGAATTGTATTTTAAACAAAAACTCGTGCAAAAATGCATTACGGGTGTCTTCTGGCCCAGTTCATTTGCCTCTGTTCTCTATCGAATTAGGCGTTGTATATTGCTTTGAAATAAAATTACTTCGATTTGAGTTCTCCCATGTTGACTTATCTTCTTATATCTTATCTGGTTGATTCTCCTGCCAATTTTTTCCTTTTTTTTCCAATTAGAAAAATTAGTGTCATTCTTTTTAATCCTTTTCAGATGGAGGGGCTAAATGTGTTGGTGACTGGATCCACGTGTGGTATCGGTCTTCACACCGCCAAAGTTCTCTTCAAAAAAGGAGCTAACGTGATTTTGACTTGTAGAGATGAGGTAGGATCTCAAAATGAGTTTTAAAAAATTTCCAAGATCTGAATTCTATCACAATTAAAGATTCGTGGCCGTCGTGCAGTCGAAAGTTTGCTCAGTGGCGTTCCACAAGAAGAAGTTGCAAAAGAATCGGAACGGATTCATCTGTTCACTGTGAGTCGGAAGAAACTAAAGAGTTCCACTCATTATGTTTTCAGCTTGATGTGACAAATTATAATTCGATATGCGAATTCACTGATGAAATCTGTCGGACGTTCAAATATCTGCATGTCATCATCAACAATGCTGGAATTATGGGTGTTCCGTTTGAGGTATGTACACATTTCACTAATTTTTTATTTTAAAAATTTTCCAAGAAACCTATCTTTATTCTAAATCAAACATCAATCATCGGCTAAACTGTTCTCTTCTCAATCTCCCTTCGACTGTTTTTCATGTTTCTTCTTAAAAACTTTGAAAATTTTCTGTTTGGCTCCAACCGTCTCCAATGAGCCACTATCACTCATTGATACGAATCTTTCAAACTCCGATACCACCATTGTCATTGTTGCACGACGAACCGAGTCCACAAGAATGAAATTGGCCATGTATTTTTTGATGGTATCAGGAGCATTCGAAGGCATTGGGAGAAATTTTAATCCCATTACATCAGCCTTGACAGTTGCATTCGAAACACCGTCATATGGTTCTGCACCATCAGCGAATATTTCGTAGCAAGTGATCCCCCAGCTGAAATAATGAAAGTTCAGTTTCAGAAGATGAGATGTTCCCGTCATCAATCCTGCGTTCTCACCTGTAAACGTCCGTAGAGTAGGAAAAAATCAATGTGCTCAACGTCTCCGGCGCAAGCCATTTGACTGGAACTTTGCAACTAGTCTTTATTTTGTAAGACGGTCCAGTGCGGGACAACCCGAAGTCGGTTATTTTGACTTCTTTATCATGAAGCAAGCAATTACGAGCGGCGATATCTCTAAAAGTTTGACGGACGATAAGTTAGATTCAAACACTGTAAAAGGATTATGGAACTAACCGATGTATACAGTTGTTCCGATGTAAATAATCTATCCCTTTTGCGGCTCCAGAACAAAATCGGACCTTTTCTCCAACCGACACCGGGTTTCCTTCGGCTTTTGCATGCTTCAAGTGATCGAGAAGCGATCCTCCCTTGACAAGTTCCAAAAGAATGTAAAGTGGTTGCTCGTCATGAGCAACTCCGTACAAACGTACGACATTCTTATGATTAAAGTTTCGAATGAATCTGGCCTCATTCATCATTTCCTTAATTTTTATTTTGCTTAGAAACGCAGATACTTTTGTCATTTTGATCGCCACTTCTACACTAGTTCCATCTTTCAGCTTCAATGTTCCTGAGCAAACTTTTCCGAATGCTCCCTCTCCTAGTTTTTCACCAACTGTGACGTCTGAATGCATGAATTCCCATGACTGCTGGAGAATGGGATTTTTAAGTTGGAAAGTTCCAGCTGAACAAGCTCCAGTGTTTTTCGTATAGAAATTAATAAGATCAGAAATGGACTCGAAAGTTCTGGTGATCTCACAGAAAAACTTGTTGGACTGTTGAACGCGTTTAATGCAAACGTTTCGGCACTGTAATTCAAATCTAAAAAGTCTTTCAGAGAGTTCTGACTGTTTCTCACCTTCTTCTTGTCCTCCTCATCTTTGCCTAAAACCGCAATTGGAATCAAAGAAAGAATCACTTCACGGTTAACTTTAGTCTCTCCCTCTACTACTTCCGAGACACGAAGCAAATAATCCCCTGGATTTTGCAATGTGGATTGCAAATCTTCACGTGGTAGAAATCCATGATAGAAGTTGAGTTCTCGGAGCTTTTTCTCCAAAATCGGAAAGTCGTCACGATCAGGAAGCTCAGCTGAAGCGCTGCGACCTTTAGTTTTCTTCTTCTTTTTCTTCTTATCGCCATCAGCAGGAGGTTTTCCTTGCAGACTGTTTTCAGTGGCTTGTTGGGTGGTCTGAATTTAAAGATGGACAAAGGTCACTTGTACTTTTCTTATTCCAATCAGGCTTCTCGATCTAATTTAGGCACGAAATAGTTCCAATGCGGAGTCCCACCTCTTGCTGTCTCTCCCTTTCACGCCCTCTATCAATTGTGGTTTTCTCCTCTTTCTCTTTTCCCCTATCATCAATTCTGAGTGTTTCTGCTTTTAATGGTGTGTTGGCTGGAGAAGACGATGGATTTCTCGATATCGAATTGCTCGATGTAGTTGAACTTTTTGGTCCAGTGATGGTATCTTTCTCTCTGTCTTTTCTAAAAAAAAATCAGTAAGTTTGTGTGACCTTCATTGAATTTTCTTACTTCGGCACATTCCCAACTGGTGCTGATTGGGCATATAACGATTGAGCAAAGACTTCTTTGGATCCGTTATCTTTCGATCCCATATTTAATGTTTTCGTTCTGAAGTTTTTTGTTTGAAAAGGTGGGAACTGAACTGAAATTGCCTTTTTTAATAGAAATGAATCCTATTCGACTGTTGCGTAGAACGTATTTGATTCGAAATAATCAAGAATCGATCGATAACATCAGCTTTTTTTGAATACATCCTTCTTTGGGAATACGTGAAATTCCGGTTTGAATAGAATATATTAGTTCAAGTGAAAATATTTGAAATTGAAAACTGAGTCTGACGTAAACTTTTTATTAGTAAAATCAACTTGTAGAATAGTTTTAAATCAGAGGATCGAAACTGTAACTAAAAAACCTTTTTTCCAGCTCTCTGTCGATGGAATCGAAATGCACTTTGCCACCAATGTCTTCGGCCATTACGTTGTCGTTGAACGTCTTCTTCCACTTCTTTTGAAAACTGATCGTCCGGATTTCAAAACTCGCGTTATTGTGGTTTCCAGTGGACTTTATCGAAATGTAAGCGAATTCATACCGAATGCTGAGAACCTCCATTGCATCTGTTTTTTATAAACATTTTTATTACAGTCTAATAATTTTAGGCAGAAGCTATTCCACAAGTCTCCAAGATTCTCGGCCAGAAGACGTACGACTACAACCCAAAGCAAGCTTACGCGTTCAGTAAACTCGCCAATTGTCTCTACACCGTTGCTCTTTCGAAGTGAATTTTTACCTCTACCGCGATCATGTGAAACCTATTTTCCAGAATGTTGGAGCCCCACAAGGTCGACGTCTACTGTGTTCGCCCTGGGTTCGTTAATGGAACTGAATTAGGTCGAGAAACTCATTGGTTCCTCCGTGCTCTTGCTGCTCCGATTATTTGGTTCATTGCAAAAACACTTGAACAAGTAAAGAGCAAAAATGAGGTTTAGTGTTTAAGCATTTTCGGTTTCCAGGGCTGTGAAACCATTGTCTATCTGGCAGAAACTCCAGCTGATCGGTTGAAAACTGGAGCGATGTATTACGAAAAGAAGGAAGAAGCTTACAATGAGATGGTAGATGTGGTAAGAGTAAAATATGAACATTTTTCAGAAAATTCTTATAATTTTTTACAGACAGCAATTCGCCAGGTGTGGGCGATTCTTCGTCATTTGGAAGACACTGTTTGGAAACGAAATACTCAAATGACAGATGAACAGAGAGCTCACGGAGAAATGGTCAGAGATATTCTAGAGGAATCGTTGATTGTTTGATTTGCGAGTAAAACGTTTCCATTTTTTTCTTTTCGTTGTAAATATTAATGCTTGTGTAGACCGAAGTCCCATTCAAATTCACTTTTCTTCCTCATTTTGAATCCAAATCCCCACGTGGCATAACTTCAATTGCATCACATTTTCGAGCCGATTGAAGGATTCAAAATAATTTCCCTTCTTTCTTCATACGTGTATTTATATATGTTTCTTTTCCCCGTTATATGCTATTAGATCCCGATAATTCTCTTTTTTTATGCCGAAAGTAAATTGCTATTTGAAATTTGAAAATGTGGTTTTCTATTGTGATTAAGTAAAAATTACGAATTAAACGATGTAATACTTTCTTTCCCAAAAATTTATAGCTTTATCAAAAAGAGTTATTTAGAATGGAGGTGGCGAGCGGAGGAGGAACTGGTCCCAGGAGGAATTCAGTTGCTTTTTGGTATGTGAAATGAATGAAAACGATGATTTCTACACATAGGGATTCACTGTGGATGATAACAATCATTTGAAAAATTGTCTCTTGATTGAGTAGTTTCAGGCTTCTCGGCCTATGCAACAATTTTGCTTATGTTGTGATGCTGAGCGCTGCAAAGGATATTCTGGAAAAAGACTCAAAACATATCGAGAAACCATGTCGGGTGAGTTTCATTACACGATTCCCTGAATCTCTTCACGTTTTCAGCCAGAAGTAACAACTCGTGAATGTCAAATCATGTCAACTGGATCTGTTCTTTTAGCTGACATAATTCCGGCTCTACTCATAAAAGTGTTGGCACCAATGTTTATTCATCGAGTCCCTTTTGGGTAGGTTACTGTATTGTTCTGAAGCTCGATTCAACTCAAACTTTCAGAATTCGTCATTTCATTGTCGTCTCTCTTCAAGCTGCGAGTTTCCTTATTGTGGGAATAAGTGATTCAACAGGATTCGCCCTTTTTGGTAATTAGAATAATTTAAAATAATTTTTAAAGTTGATCGTTGCAGGCGTAGTACTGGCTAGTTTTGGAAGTGGTCTCGGAGAAATCTCATATCTTGCTTTGAGTTCGAATTATCCATCGTAAGCATTTATTATTAGAGAGCGAACATCTATAAATAACTTTATCAGAACCGTCGTTGCTGCATGGTCGTCTGGGACTGGAGGCGCTGGTCTGATTGGCGCTTCGATTTATGCTCTTCTCACAGATTCGAAACTTCTCGGAATTTCTCCAAAACATACAATGTTCATAATGTTGATACTTCCTGTGCTCTTCTCTTTCGCTTATTGGTCAATTCTTCAAATTCCGCGAAGTATCCATAGAGCACACTTTCTTCAACCAAACACGTGGATTACATCTTTAGAATCGCCGTCTTCTGAATCAAGAAGAATACAAGAGGAAGAAGAAGGATTATTAGAGAACACAGATGTTGAAGAAGAAGGAGAAAATATATCGAGAAGAACAGAAGTGTCGAAAATCAGAAAAGCAATTCCATTGCTGAGATTCATGGTTCCGTTGATAGCTGTCTACTTGGCTGAGTATTATATTAATCAAGGATTGGTGAGTTTCTTGAAGCTTCAGTTTTGATTAATTCTATATTTATTATGTTTTGACAGCTGGAACTATTGGAATTCGATTGTTCCCACGGATTCGGAATGAGCTCTGAAAGTCAATATAGATGGTTCCAAGTGACTTATCAACTTGGAGTTTTCATTTCAAGATCATCTTCGAATTACATTACAATTCCAACAAAATACTTGACTTCTTTAGCTATTCTTCAGGTGAATTGGGAATCCTTGGTTCTCCGTACTCTTAGATTTGTGTTTCAGATCCTCAACGCTGGATTTTTCACATTCACTGCTGTTTATGCAATAATTCCTCATATTATCCTAGCGTTTTTCGTCATTTTCTTTGAAGGATTATTGGGCGGAGCAAGTTATGTCAACACGTTTCGAGCTGTGCATAGAGAAGTATTTTCTACTAATAAGAATATTTTAATTACTGAAATCTTTCAGGTTTCGATTGAATCTCGAGAATTCTCAATGGGTGTTGTCTCGATTTCTGATACGATTGGTATCGTTTTCGCCGGTTTCCTTGCAATGCCTGTACATAATTTAATATGCTCAACTCCACTGTGATTTTTGTTTTCATTGTACATACTATGTAATTAAAAGGCTTTGATTCGGATATAATGAAAGTTCAGAAATGTTCTTTATTAAAATGTCAGAAAACGAATGTAGGTAAAGTGAATACATGCCTATTAAGAACTATGGAACAATTTTTACATTTGAATACAACAATTATTTAGGAAATGACATCATTCTGTCGAATAATTTCGATTTGACTCCTTCGGAGAAATTCGAGTTTTCGACTAACTGTTTGACATCTTCAATTGAGGACAAAGAATCGATACATTGCTTGAACAGTTGATCCATCTTGTATTTATCAGCTAATTCTATCTTTTCGTTTAGTGACATATCGTTGTTAATTAAAAGGTGAAACTCTAGGAACATGCGGACAGATGGTAACTTGTATTCTTCAGCGAGTTGGAGAACATTCGAAAAAGAAGAAACTGAAAAACAAAAGCAATTTGTTTCGAGAAGCATGAAAGAAACCGCTACCTCTCGGAACGTGTGGTTCTGTGTGAAACATTCCGAGAAGTTGTTTCATGTCGTTATAATTGGCGTTGGGAATAGGAATTTCAGTTCTTTCGTTGTTTAGAAGCTCAGCAAAGTAAGTAGAGTTTTTGATGAGAATCTAAAATGAAAAATAGTCGAAACGTTTGTTATTGAAGCTCTTACCTTTTTGTTGATTTTAATCTCTCTTCCTTCAACAATCAATGCAACTCTTTTTTGATAAATTGGCTCAAGTTCAAATGAATGTTTGAACCAAAAGCCTCCATCCGTGCTGTAACATTGATCCATATTTCTTTCTAATTCTTTTTGAATCATAAATTCGGTTCCGAAGAATTGTACATCAAACTCATGCGGTCCTGTCCAAACGTAACGGTCTTTGTTCCATAAGTAAATCATCAAGGTGCCTTTCCAGCCGAGAACTCTGTATTGACTTCGCAACTCCTGCCAATCGAAATTCCATACAAATTTCATCTTTTGAAGTCCTGCCGTAGAAGATTGTACTTTTTCGATTCTGAGATACCTGGGATGAAACGGATAAGCATTTATCAATTTAACTGTCAATCGCTCACCATTCTAAACCACTTTCATCTCCTCTATCGACATCTTTCGGAAATTGGTTTGTTTTTAGTGCAATACTCTCGTAGTCCAATGTGTCATCCATTTTTCTGAAACAGCGGAAATTGAAATTATGAGGGCTGCATGCAATAGAATATGAAAGAAATTGAGAAAGAAAACAGATTTCAAAATGTGATAATGTCTTCTACCATACGCGAAAATGCAGGCAACTACGGTAGCGTAGAAGTTGTGCATTCTACTTGCTGGCGCGAATTTCAATTAAAATTACTTTTTACCGCGAAGCCATGATTGACACGAACTTCACGGCTCACTTTTTTCACAGAACTTGTCACTATCGAGTGTCTTACTAATTCTCTAGTAAACATTGTGAAAATGTTGCGTCGTATCAAACGTTTCCTCGGATTTTCGGTAAGAACGTGTTTTCTGTTTCTTCCAATGATAAATATATCTTCTAGGCTCATTCGTATTTTCCTAACAATGAGGTTGCACCAATGGCAGATGGAAGCATGATTTCCACAGCAAGCCGCAAATCAACGAAATCGGAGAAAAAAGCAGCCAAAAAAGAGAAAAAGAAGAGTCCACTTGCTGCTGATATTTCCGCACCTGCTATCTATCATGGTAAAATTAATTCAATCTCTGAAATACTTGCTTGTTTTTTTAAAAGTTCCCACTTCACCTGCGGAAATAGTAACCGGTGGTAAGGAAACGATTGCATGCTCAGAATCGGAAACCGATCGTCAGACAGTCATCACTGACTCGTTGCCATATCGAGATCCCAGTGACAGTAAGAATACCGCATATTGGCAACATCGATTTTGAATCCTTTTTTGCAGAAGTATGTATGGAGTCTCCACCTAACATTATTCTTCCGGGAACTCAAGAGAGCAGCAGCAGTACTCGTAGTCTTGTCGGTTCGGATTCGATGAAATCTCGAATGGAGTCTATGATACTTGACGGAGAATCGCCTGATATGTTGCCAAATGTCGAGTCACTTGCGGAGTCGGTCTATTCATATGATTTTTCGCAAGAAACGGTTAGTAACCTGATTGTTATATCGGTTCAGAGAGCAACTGGTATTTTCCAGACTTTTTGAAGTTTTCGTTTTAGGAATCACAAAAGACGTGCGACACGAAGAGTCGTGAACTTCCAGTCGACTGTGATATTCCAAATGACAGACCATCAATGGAAGTTTCTCCACAGTTATCTCGTATCTCTACTACATCTTCTGTTTACATTGGTTTGCACAAGGTAGATGTCACAGAGAGTCAAGAGGAATTATTGGAAAAGTCTGAAGACGTGACTGCCATGAAGAAGGTAATACTCGCATCAATAATTTGAATCAACCAGAGTTGCTTCAGTTCAACGCCGAGCTCGATGGTCTCCTGAAAAAATCGTCGCCACCATTTCAAGTCTCGACCGCCCGTCTACCTCCAATGCTGAAAGAGTTGCCACCACCGGCAAACGATGAGTCGATGCTCAGTGGTAATGAGGAGTTCAACGACTCAAAGAACAACTCAGTGACACGTATTCTCAATGAATCTCACGAAGCTTTGATGCGCAGTCCAGAGAATCATCTTCGCAGCTGTGGTTACTAAGTTCTGTTTATTTATTTATTGCACGACTGTATATTATCTATTGACCCCTCTCCCCAACAAATGGTTTGTAAAATAGACTTTCCCCAAACTACTCGCTGCTCAAACTTCTAACCGCCCAGTTTCCATTTATTCCTATCTACAATCGATTTTTATTTTGAAATGAAATCAGTTTCCTGTAAAAATTTATATTGAATCACGATCGCAGATGAGAAGTGCAAGTTTTCCTCTAAAAAAGAGAAATCAGAATATTCAGCTCGTGTTTCCAGAAAATGCTGAAACATTTACCCGTGGCCTTGCCTAGGCTGCAAGTTTTCTTAATTACGTGAAAATCCACGATTAACTGCCCGTCTTGAAGCATGACGGTACTGCTTCCAGAAGCTTATTGCTAGTTTTCAATCAGTGTACATATCTTCTCAATTAAAGAAAAAATCTTTCTGCTCTCCACGAATTGAAAAAAGTGAGTTTCAGATGTGTGATAACTCATAAAAAATGAAACAAGTTTGGGTTTTCGATTCATTGAAGCGAAAAAAGAAGAATGACGACAACTAATAGTAAGAGTAAGAACACGAAAAAAGATGGCGCTGAAAAAAAGACAAAGACGTCGAAAACGACTGCCAAGAAGAAAAATTCGACGTTGACCATGTCGAAATCTCAAACTTCAACCGATCAGAAAGAAAACGAAAAGGAGAGAAAACGGGACGAGAAAGACAAAATTTCGGATAATAAGAAGGCGAAAGAGGATACGGTTGGCATGGAAAAGAAGAAGGAAAAGAAGGAAACAGTGAAAGAAATTCCGAAAGAACAGCCGAAAGATCAACCGAAGAAGGAAAAAAGAGCTGAAGACGATGCGAATAAGGTGAATTGGAAAGAAGGATTATACCTAAAATAATTTATTTGTTCTAGCCAAACGAGCCGAGTGGAATGGATGTGATTGTGAAAGAAGACGATAAGAAAACCAAAATGGATGATGGATACGAGGATTTCGGCCCGGGAGCACAACAGAGTTGAACTCTTGAACATTAATGACAGGAAATGAATATTTATTGTATTAGAATTGTAGACGAAATGAGGGTTAGCATATTTTTTCTCAGTTTTCATTTTTTCCAGTTCTCAAAATATGTCTAAATCTAGTTTTCTTTAACCGAGATGTTTTACGAAAAGATTTTGGCTTCTTACGAAGAAAAACAGAAAACGAGTGTAACTATGGATTAGAAAGTAGTTGAACGATTTCAAGAAACTGAAATAACGTGAACCCCCACTACTCTAAATATCAACAATCAGATCTGGAACAATGATAAGATGGGTAGAATAAAAGGTGAGGAATCGAGAAAAACGCTTCAGTTCGAACCTTTGTACTCGATACAAAAACATCGTATTTACTCGACAAATCGACGAAATCACGATGAACCCGATCGACTACTTGCACCTAACTCTGCTGCTTGTCGGCCCACTCGCTGTGTTGGTTGGATGCGGAGGAAAGAAGAAGGCACCGTAAGTTTCTGGAGAGAAGATATGTTTTCTTTTTAAAGTGTGATTTCGTAGACCACCAAAACCAGCATCGAAGATGTCACCACCACCACCTGCACCCATTCCTCCGCCAGAAGCTCCGGCAGCACCACCAGCAGATTCTGCAGCTGCTGCGGATGGAGAGAAGAAGGATGGTGATAAGAAGAGTGAGAAGAAGGAAGGAGAGAAAAAGGAGGAGGAAAAGAAGGATGAAGAGAAAAAGGATGAAAAGAAGGAGGAGGAGAAGAAGGACGGTGATAAGAAGGAGGAAGACAAGAAGGATGAAAAGAAGGAAGATGAGAAGAAGGATGGAGATAAGAAGTCGGAGAAGAAGAGTGAGAAAAAGAGTGAAAAGAAGGATGATGAAAAGAAGGACGAGGAGAAAAAGGACGATAAGAAGGAGGAGAAGAAAGATGAAAAGAAGGAAAAGTCCAAGAAATCTAAGAAGTCTAACAAGTCCAAAAAGTCGAAGAGAGACAAGAAGGACGGTGACAAGAAGGATGACGAAAAGAAGGAGGACGAGAAAAAAGACGACGAAAAGAAGGACGAAAAGAAGGACGAAGAGAAGAAAGAGGATGATAAGAAAGAAGATGATAAGAAGGAAGACGACAAGAAGGAATAGCCTAATTCATTTCTTTCTATTCTTACTGCCTCCAATAAAGGTGCTACCATTATATGTGGTAGTTGTTTTTTTCAAGCGAAGAATCAGTTTTCTAGATCAAAGACAAACTGTAATCTATGACCGGTTGCCGTAGCTCTTCGCACCACCAAGAAGCTTTTTCAGAAGTTGAATGCTGTTGTTCATTTGTAACGAGACTCAGAAATTAAGATTTTTAAAATCTCCATTATCACTCCAGATTCTCTTTCTGAGTGCTTCTCTGACCCCTTTCGGTCCGCAATTTCAATCAATTCCGATACCTTCTTCATCTCTGAATCTCCATTTCTCTTTTAATAATTTTCAGTCTCTGTCTTGACTCAATTCTTCTCTATTCAATAGTCATAATCTCTCATTCTTTTCTCTCTTCATTTTCATTCTTTCCATATATCTCTCCTTTTTTCTCTCTTTTTTTCTATCCGTTGTGTCCATCTCTTCCAAAAGAACATTCGTCCTCTACTGCATTGCTGTCCGACCTCCATCCCAGTATCTTTTTCTTTTTTTCTTTTTTTCTCTTTTTCCTCTCTCAATCTTTTTTTCGATTCTCTAAATCTCTCCGTCTTCAACGCTCCTCTTGTTTTTGGCGCCTCTCAGCTCTCTTTTCTGTTCTCAACGTATTCCTAATTTTCAAGCGGCACCAGCCAAGAACTCTCACTCTGTTCAATTTATACGTTTGGTACCACCAACCTGTCAATTAACCTTTTCTTTCTTCTTTTAACTTTTGTCTTTATAATTCAACTTTCGTCCAACAGTCCAATGATTTGATTTCTCATTTTAGGTAAATTGACCATCTTCCTCTCTCAACATCAAGCAACAAGAGGAATAAAATGACACGTGTAAGTTCCCACAGTTGAAATAAACTAAAAATGAATAGTTTATGTAAAAACAGCTTACAAATTGTCTGTGGAAATGGTCTCAAGGCTTCTTATAGTTTCAGCACTTTCAGTTCTTCCGTTCACAGTTCTTTCTCAAAAAAAAATATTGCAGAAAAACAAGAAGAAGAATTCGAACAAGCCACCAAAACCAATCAGTTCAATTCCATCTGCTGCACCACTTGAGTCTTCATATCTTCCTGGTCCATCAACGTCAACTGCAACTCCTCCATTCGATCAATTAGATCAAGAAGCATCTACTCCACCACCGAAAATTTCAAGATCATATGCTATTCCAAAAACCACAAAACCTGAGTTTAGTGAGTGAACCTAATTTGAATTCATTCAGAAATAATACTATTTTCAGAAGGAATTCTTCAAAAAAGACTTCAACAAAGCATCCTTTTATATGGAAGTGGTAGAGATGCAGAAATAAATACTCCCGAGTCTTTGGAGGATATTTTGGAGAAGCTATCTTATCCAACACCAGAGGAAACTTTTGAAGATGTAAACACATTTTGCAGAGATTTAGATACACTGTAGATGTATTTTCAGTTTCTTGAATATAAACGAGATTTGAGAACTTCGCACGAACGGAACTTGGAGAAACATAATGAAGGATGTGAGTTTTTTTAAAGATTTGTGGAAGTAAGAGAAATTCCAATTTTCAGGGCTTCAGCACGCTTCTCACTGCTATTGTTTCTTTGAAACTGGATACGATGAGCTTAGAAATGGACAACAAAACTTGTATCGGTCATACGGACATTGTCCACAAAAGGAATTTGTGATGGAGACAAATGAGGATCTTCAGAGAATCTATAAAGATATTATTGATAGAAATATAAATGAGGAGTTCAAAGAAATCAATGATTATTTTTATTCAATGAAGAATAGAGATCAAATTGAGGTGAGAAAAAAAGGTTTCTGTGATACTGAAAGTCTATTTTTCAGGAAGCGTGTTCCACTAGAAAAGGACTCCTCGACTTCTTCTCTAATAATCCATTAGATTATTTGATGAGAGAGAAATTCAAAACTTGTCTTTTATTCTGTGACCTTATTGGATTAACTGTAAGATCTCATAACCTAATAATCAATGATATTGAAGAAAGTTTCTCAATCGACGGGCTTCCCCGTAATAAGAAATACTGTAAATTCAAAGATGGATTCGTGTCAGTTCTGGAGACAATGAGGTCTTATAGAGACAAATTTATGATTGATATATCACGGTCCCAACGTTTTGTTCTGATGAATCTCATTCAAATGATGCCGAAATTCCTGGGAACAGCAGTAGATGAATACTTCAAATTTGATGAAAATGCGAAGAAATGGCAAGAATTGAAAGTGATTCGAGAGGAAGAAGCAAGAACAAAAGAGAGAATTCCATTCAATTTAGATACTTATATTAATGGAGATTATTTATATAGAAAGGTAAGCGAGTTTCTGATAGAAAACAGGTTGAAAAGTGAATTTTTCAGTTCCTTCGTCCGAAACTTTCGAAAGAGAATTTTGATATGTTCAAGGCAGTTTGCACTATGGATGATGATGGAATATTGCAGTTTGATCGAAAGAAAATTCTCGTTGAAAATAACAGTGGAAAACCAACGGTAAGCTATTCTCTTATCAAAAAACACTCTGCAAACGCAATGTTTCAGATTATATTCCCTCCGAATCTTACAAGAAAACTCGAGCAACAGTTCGAAGAATTCTTAATTGAATAGCCGCACCCAATCCCACCGTATCTTTTTTTCCTATTTCTCTAATGGTTTATGACTCATAAAAGTTGTGAAAATGACCCTCACTTTGCCATAATCATTGTCCATTCTCTCAATTGTTTGCTTTATGTTTTTCTCTCCTTTTCCTCTTTCCCATGGCTCTCCCCGTCCTCGTGATTTCACTTCGTTCCCTTTTTCTTTGCATTTATTTCTTCTTTTCGTGTTCTTCTCACTATCAGATCTACCATTTTGAAGGTTATACTCTCTCTTATTCTTTGGCTTCTTTTCGATTCGAATTATATGTTTCTCTATTTCTCTATCTTTCTCACTCACTGCATTTCTCATAATATGATCCAAAAACAGTCATTTCATTGCATTTTTAGCTCTTTTTTGTTGGAAAAATGATTTTGTTCACAGCTTTAAAACAATTCAGATACTCCTTCCCAATTATCTCGCTGCTTGCTTTCGATCTCGTTCTGTAATTTGCTTTAAAAATATGAATTCAACTTTCCGTTGTTTTTCGAAAACTTTCCATGAGGTTTCGAATCCTCTGTGTTCATATATCTCCCTTTTCCTTCGTCATAACTGAATCATTTATTTAAAAATTGATTATTGCAGAACTATGGGAGCATTCCTATCCGTTCCGGATGGAACTCATCCATTGAGAGGAGCTATCGGTTAGTTTGAAACAATGAAAAGAACTTCTGAAACAATAAAAACTCATTTACAGATTTCGTCTCCGGACGAAAGAGAGCAAGCAACCAAACAATTGGGTCACCACCAACGAAGAAGATGCAAAAATCGGAGAAGATTGAATCGACTTGTGAAGTTCAGGAGGATGAAAGCGACGATGAGAATGATGATGAGTTAGTTGAAGAGGCAGATCCAGAAGTAGAGTTGGAGATATTGGAGACTTCGGGGGAAGATGATGATTCTGACGAAGACGAAGAAGACGAGGAAGATGAAGACGAGGAAGAAGAGGAGAATAATGAAGTCGAAGTACAGAATGAGACTAAACCCGTCTCCATCAAAGATGATAAGGCAGAAGAGGAACAGAAGGAGGAGGAGAAGCAAAATGCGCTTCCGGAGTTGGACAAGAGTGAGGAAGAAAAGAAGGTTGAGGATGGACATGTCGAGATTCAGAAGAATGTTGAGGCCGAATCGAAGGAACAAGATGAGAAAATCGTCGAAGAAAGTGAGTTGAAACAGTTTTGATAAAACTGAAAAATGTTTCAAAAACACAACGGTACAAGTTTCAAATTTCAGATGGAACTAATGGAAACATGGAGGTTTCGGAGCCAGTTGCTGAGAGCAATAATCAGGAGTTGAGCAATGGCAACATCGAAGAGCCAGAGAGAGTCGACTATGATAACGATTCGATCTCAAATCCAGTTCCAACAATGTCGGCGGCAGAAGTTCTCGTTTAGATATCAATCATTCATTTCTAATATCTGCCCTCTCTCTCTCTCTCTCTCTCTCTCTCTCTCTCTCTCTCTCTCTCTCTCTCTCTCTCATAACTAACGATCATAACTGTTGAAGTTGGCTTTTTCCTCCTGCCAGATCTTTGTTTCAAACTAACATCTATTGCCCTTATTACATATGTTAACATTTCATAGCTTTCCTGTTCAAAACAGAGAAAAACAACGAAATAAACTATGCTGGGACCTAATTCTTATTTCATTGAGACTTGTTCACTTTACTCTTCTAAACATTGTTCGAGAAGACCTGAAAAGAAGACAAATGAATCTCAAAACAGTATTAGATTTTAGTGTCTTTGGAATCATCCATTTAAAAAGGGAGTCTTGAAATGGTTGGTCTTACTCTTCAGCCAGTAAAAAGTACTGAGTATCTATTCTGAGATTCAACTAAGTTAAGAAACTTTAAAAACTAAGAAACTTTATAAACTTTACGAACATTTTTATTGATGAGGAAAACAAAACTAAAACAAGTAATTAAGATAATTTAATCAAACAAAGTCAACCCGACAATACATATTAGGAACATAAACTGGCCATGGAAGAGATTCCTCGTAAGTTATCATCGGCCGTCGATCCAAATCCCAGAACTTTTGTGGATCTGCCCTGGTTTCATGCCATTCAGGTCCGTCATATGACCTTCCCCAGGGTTGTTCTTCTTTTTCGGACACTTTCAAGTTGAAGTCCATTCGTTCCTTCTCGAAGACCTTGATCCTTTTGTCCGTCTTCCTCCCTTCATTGTCCAATCGAGTTCTCCATGAACTGGGATATCCTCCGAACAGCGTCTTCTTTTTCAGAATTCGATCCGCAGCAATTTTGAATTCCAATTGAATTCTATCGACGAAACTTGAGCCTTGGACAGATCCTCCACAATTTCTCGGAGTCGTCAGAAATGGATCTTCGACTACGATGAAATGGTGGGAATCTGGAAGTCCATCCAGTGGCTTCTCGGTTTCGTCGAATCTTTTTTCCATTATTTTTCCATTTTTCACCGAGATCCATGATTTGTCGAAGCTGAAAATTTAAGAAATTCAGAAAAGATATTCAAAGAATAAAAACTCACTTGAACTCTGCATAAAACTTCAGAAATCCAAAGTAGAGATCCGACAAACTTCTCTCATCTTCTTTGAATTTGTATCCTCTTTCTTCAATTTCCTTCTTCATATCCCGTTTCCCGTAGTTGTCGTCTTCAATCTCAATCGGGCCATTCAGTTCTGGGAAGAACTCTTGAATGTTTGGGAGGATGTTGAGTGCTGAAAGGACAATATGATTTCTTGAAAATCATAAAATGATAAAACTCACTTTGAAGGTATTGAATTAACATCAAGCAAATCGAAAAACTGTTGAGTCTTCCATTTTTTGCTCCCTCGATACCAGACTCCGATGCCCATCCTTTGATTGCTCTGCACAACTTCGAGAAGCGGTTATCCACTGAAAATGATTCAAATTTTGAACTTTTTTGAACAAAAAATCCAGAGTCCAAAATCTTTAGGAAATTTGGAAAGTTTTACTAATTAGTATGTGTAAAAAAGAAACTTACTCTGTGAATACCAACTGAGAAGTTGTGTATTCCTCTTCGAATCTTCATTGTCCATTGTGACATCGATCTCTACATCCGTCTCCAGGTGGACCAGCTTCAACACGGGTGTCTGCAAAGAAAGATGATTAATTTTTATATGATTTACTACCGTTCTTACTCTTGCTCTGACGACTTTTCCAGTTTTGAAGAGAGAGTTTCCCATGAAGAACCCCTTGATCTTCATTAACTTCTGGAAACTGCTCTCGTCCGACCATCTTGATGTTTTGATGGTGAAGTCCAGGTCAGATTTGAAAGTGTCCACTCCTGCTGCGAATGACCCAGTCATCCAAATCTTCACATCTGAGACGTATTGATTCAGGCAGTAACGGAACACTTTCTCTGCCTTTTTGAGCGACTCGTGGTGATCCGAATTCGAATACGATTCGATTTCGGCGTCGAGCTGGAATGAGAGATTACTGTAGATGGAAGAGTACTTTTGTGCAAGACACAAATTGAGTGTTGACTTTTCAACTAACCTTTCTCTCGACGTATGTTCCCTTGTGGACGAATTCATCCTTTTTCTCCTTTTTCCCGTCCTTCTCGACATCTACACTCTTCCGTTTAATAACCAGTTCCTGACTGATTATCTTCGGTTCCGGACACTTTGGCGCAATCGGTGCATTGCTGCAAACCGATGCGAAGAGTGTGGAAAAGAAGACAACGGAAGCGTACGATTGTCCGGACATTTTTAGGGTTGAGGGGAGAACGTTGATCTGGAATTAAATTCAGAAATGAATTGATTCAGGGAGAAAACGTGAAAAATTTGGAAGGAATCGATAAAAATCCACAAAATAAAACAAAAACTCAATAAGGAATCGTTGAATAGAATAGTGGAGTAAACGACGTCGTTTTGTGGATGTCGCTGTGAGAAACGTTCTTATCTCATCACGACAGCTGCTCAAACACTCTATTAACTAATTACGTGAAAATTCTCATTGATTTATAGGTTACTGACAAGCGTCTATGCACCGTTGAACCGATGTATAGTTTACGGTGTGAAAGAGCAATATATCTGCCTATGGGAATGAATAATTGATTTTTGGATATAAAAGCAATTTTAATTCAAAAATGAAAATTGATTCATATTGTTCCACCAAAAGAAAAAAAAGAAATTGAAATGAATACAGTACTTCTGCTTTTTCAAAGTTGAATCAGAGCATGTGAAGAGATAGAGAATTAAGTTTTATTCAAAAATACAGTATCAAATCGAAAGACAAATAACAGATTCAGTTACAATCTCTCTATCATTATCCACTGTCGAATACTTCCATTCGTGTGTTTTTTGATCACATTCCACATTGAACCAGAGTGCAGAAGTACGTGGAAACTGGTTCATATTGACAGTCTGAAAGTAATAAAATTAGCTGAAATTATAATTGAACGAGCCGTCTTCAGATTATAAAACTAACATAAATAATCTGATTTTCAGGCCAATTTGTTCTCAATAATTGTCTTGTTTCACCACTTTCTGGATCACATTCCATATGAATATAGCTACAATTCTCATAAATAAAAATAGGATTTGTCAGGTTTCCATTGGAAATATCTCTCGATAATTGTGGATCTAATTGAGCAATGTGAGCACGAGATAATGATTTATAGTCAACACATCCACATTCTGAAAACTCGATTTGTATTTGAATCGAGAGAGTAATTGGTTACCATTAAATCTTCGAACTTGGAAACAACTCTCAGAAACGGAAAACAGAAGAAGAGTTAGAAATAAAAGTCTCATTTTTTGGGAGGATGAGTCGATTGAATGTTCGAAGCAAATGTCCAACACAAGTGGCATGCAAATATGTAAATTCAAATTTAATTTACATTAGAATCGACTTTATTGACTTCATTGAAACATAAAATTAACATCTTTGAAAAACCAAAACTATGAATCAATTATCGAATAAAATCCGATCAGACAAATGGACAAGTGTTTAAAAGAAGGCGCATCCAGGCAGTTGTGAAGGAAAATCAACAGAAGAGGGAGTCATCAGAGAAAAAGAAACGCAAAGCAGTAGAATTTTAAAGTTTTCAGAAAATCAGCAAATTATAAAGGAAGGGAAGGTGTTCCATAGAGTGAACCCGTAAAAGTGAATTGATACTAGAACAGAGACGAGAATAGAAGTACGGGGAAGGAATGGGGACAAAACTAGAGGGTAGAACAAGAATATTCATGAAAGCAGATAAAAATTCACAGAATTAATTTCATTTCTTCTTTGCCCAGGTAACAGGTTTCTTGACTGTTCTTCTTGGCAAAGCAGTTGATTTTTTAGAAGGTTTTGGAGCTGGCTCTGATGGAGGCAACGATGAGGTCGACGGAATAGGGGCAGTTGAAGTACTTGGTTCAGAAGTTGGAATGCTGGATTCTGAAACAATCACATCCATTATTTTTTGGTCCGGGAAATTGAAACAATATCATTACAATTCATACCTTCATCAAGAACTATAGGTTCGGAATCGACAGTAACAACATCAATAACTTCGTCATCTATTTCCATAACGTAATTGTCTAAAAATAAGAAGATCAACGATTAGATACGAATAATTTCAATGTTACCTCCAGTAGCGTCTACTTCTCCAACTACATCAATAACTATATCATCTGAATCAACTTCAACTCTTTCCATTTTTGCAGGAGGCTCTTCAGAATTCATACGTCCAGAATCCCTCTTTTTATCTTCATTTTTCCTGATTTCTTGACTTTCTTCTGGATTCGTAGCCACCGGAGTCTTGCTTCTAGCTCTAATAACTTCTTCCACTACATCTGTTACTGCCTGAGGGACTGGCTCTTCTTCTTGTTCAGTTTCATTTACTGGTTCATTATCTTTCATTACAGGTGGAGCAGGTCCTGGAGCAGAATCATCTTGAACAGTAGGAATGTTCTGAGCAGCAGATGTGGATGTATCCATGTGATCTATCGGGGGAATTTCTAAAACAAAAACTATATAGAATCCGAAAGGATTAGATTACTAACCATCATCTTCATCAGCACTATCAAACAATATTCCTTTTGCTTTCAATGCCATTTCGACAGCTTCTTTGACTGGTTGTTGGGCATATTTTGCATCTGAAAACAATCTTAAAACTAAATGTTTAGGATTCGAATGAACGCACCCATAGTATTGACATAAATTGGCTTATGCTCTATGGTTGTCTTTCTTGGTTCAGACTTTCTTTTAGCTTCCTTCATTCTTTCTTTTTCTCTTCTTGCAACTTTATTGTTAACTGCGTCTTCATCACTACTTGTTTCGGTCGATGACGATTCTTCTGATGTCGTCATTCCAATGTCAGCATTAGATGCAGTTGGATCTACATCATTTGAAGGAGCTGGAGTTGCAGGTGTTGAAGATGAGGGACCTGCTTCCGAATCTTTTTTATTTCCTAATTTATTCCTTTCCAATTGAGCAGCACGTCTTTCTTCTCGTTGAGATTCTAAAATCATCCGACGAATAATTCGTTCAGCTTCTCTTTCCAAATTATGTGATTCAGCCTGAAAACAAAACTAATTATTTTCAAACGTTTCTTATTTTTTCATACCCGTATTTTAGGTTCTTTATTAGAACCGGCGTCAGACTTTCTTTTCTCATTGATAATCTTCTTGGCCTCGATTGCACATTTTTTAGCTTCCTGTGCTAACTTCTTCACATCCATTCTTTCTTGTTTTTCAAGTTGTCTTGTCTCCGATCGTTCTCTTGCTCTTGCTTCTTTTTCTGCTTTTTCATTCAGCTGCTGACTCAACTTTTGAGCATTTCGAGCATCTTTCTCCAATTCTCTCGCCTGTCTAATCAATTCCTTAGCTTGCATCCTCCTAATTTTCTCCTCATGCCGTTCATTTGCCTTTTGGAGTCGATTTTGTTCTCTAACTCTCCGCTCTTCTGCTTTTTCATACTCATTTTTTGCCTTCTTTTCTTGAACTTCTTCCTCGATTTCAGCCATAAGTTTAGCAATTCGAACTTCAAGTTGCCCATCAAGACGTACTGGTTGACTGGTCGCTTTGAGTATTCTCCCCCAATTTTGTTTCTCCTCTCGATTATATTTCGCTTTCAATTCCGAACGAGACCTAGTAGAAAGATAGTGATGCATCAACCCGAAATCTGTCCCTGTGCATTGTAGTACTTCTGAAAATGTGAAATTACAGAATAATTGTGTTAAATATACTTTTAGATGACCATATAGTAAAACATTACGGAACAACTAACCATAGAAGAGATCAGTCTCCCTATCGGACCACAGATTTGGTTTTCGTGAAATCCTGTTTCTGAATGACATTGATGTTATATTGCTGCCCATCCTGCCTTCTTCAACGGTTTCCCAGACTGATTCATGATTTATTTGTGCAGATTGAACCACCAAACTTGTCTCGTCGATAACAAGTCTTCCGTCAGCTCCAATTTTCACTTGTGGTGCATTAATACGTGGCGATGGAGCATCAAAATCACCGATTTCTGACTTGGTTATTATCGTAGAACTGGTTGAAGATCTCCGTTCTCGTTTGAAGTTTGTTCTCTCGTTCTTCGGGTTCCAACGAGTCAAATCAGACATTTTCCATGTTTTTGTATCCAGTTCCTCTTTCCCAGTGAAACGTTTCTTCTCGCGTGGTGGCTTTGGTTGGAGAATCGCCTCATCTTCACACATAGAAACATTACGAGAACGTGGAGTCAGGCGAGCTGGTGGATGGGGAGAAGCAAACTGAGAAGTCGGGGATCTGAAATTCGAATTATTATTATGAAAAAAAGAACAGTGAAGTACTCACAACAAAACGTTATTCTGGTTCCCTTTTCCTTCATCGGTTTGTTCTCTTCTGGTCTGTTCATTGTCAATCACGTCATCTGTGAAGTGAACATGATGATTTTGATCATTCTTTGCAACATCAACATGAAGAGACTTCATCGATTCTGAAGGTGAATCTTGATTTTCCGGAGAAGAATTCTGATTGATCACAACGTCTTCCATTTCTTTCGGCACTTCTGAAGTCACTACAGTTTCTGGTGCGGTTTCAACTGCATCAGTGACAACTGGAACTGGAGCTGCGACGAGTGGGGCCGATTGTTTTGCTGCCTTCGCAACATTTGGTTTTATCTGAATCCTAGCCCGGCGCATTTTTATCTGAAAAAGTTTACCTCATTATCTTCAAACGAACAGAGGTGAAAAGTATAAGAAAGGCTTGAGGAACCTAGAAACACACAATAAAAAAAACCATTCAAAAACAATTTTTGTTTTGGTTTTCCTAGTTAAACAAAGTTTGGTATGTACAATACGAGTGTTCCTAAACATGAAAAATGAAAATCATAAGAAAATTATTGCTTTAAAAGGGAAACAAGTGAATGGATGGTAGAAAGTTGGCTGGTGAAATAAAAAGAGAACAAAACCTGGAAAATCCGAGTATAAAAAGAGAACAAGTCATGGCGCATACTAAAAAAAAGAGGACGGAGTTCTGAAACTTGAGCAATATAAGAGACTACAGTAGACTTTGGAATGTTTGATAGGAAAGAAGTGGTTTAGTAACAGCTGACTGGAAAACGAAAATCAATATAAAATTACGAGAAATTTCGTAATATAAGAAGGAAATAAACAAAAGAGACAAATACAGAAGAAAATAGAAATCTACAAAGAAAAATAAACTATTTAGTTTGAAAATATTGAGCTACCAAAATGGACACCATCCAATATAACTTTGGCACAAATTAATAGAGGAAGTTGCTTGTTCCGTGAGCAATGCGACTTGTTCGCTAACTGAAACAGGCTCATTTGGATTTGATCCATCGATATGGCTGAATTCGGTTCCTGAAATAATAGAACATGTAGAAATCGCTTCACTGTGCGTGTTTTCAGCAAGAATATTTTTCTTGTCTGCAAATTCGCGTGTCTTACCTTCTAACTTTCTTTTAATCGTGTCCATGATCGAATCAGTTGTGCTTGTAGACGGCAGAATAGTGCCTCCTCGTACTGTCGTTTCTTTCTTTGTTTTCGGATCTTTCTTCATTCCTTCAACAAGACGCCAATTGATAACTGGATCATATACAAATGCTTCCAAAACAGCCAAGAGTGATTCTTGATTTGTTCGTAACATCTTAAGAACTCTTTCAGCTGTGTAGTTGTAAACTCCATCGAGACCAGTAACTTCCATTGCCTAAAATATTACTTTTCGTTCAGTATTTTTATACTGGAAACTGACATTAATGAGCATTCTAGTCAGTCGGAACGGCACTCTTTCTGGGAACTTCTCACGGAGCATTGCCACTTCGAAACAGTCTCCGAAATCGATGTGCACAATTTTTCCTGTTAAACGATCAAGCATAAGGTTGGAAGGATGTCTGAAATTATTCTTTTGCTAACATCTTCATAGTTTTACTAGCTCTTACCTATCTCCAAGACCCAAAATATATCCAACCATCGACATACAAGCCACGGATCTTGTGTAATTGGTTCTTCTATCAAACCAAACTTCTGAACTTGGACTTTTCAACCATAAGACCTGTCGAAGATCTTCTCCTGTAGTCACACTTAAAGCATTTTCGAATAATTGAAGCTTCTGCATTGCTGTTAAATGTTCTGTATCAGCAGATAGTTTTTGAAGTGTTTTATGCTCTATGGAAAGTGGAATCTTCGCTTTCTTCTCACGATATTCTTTGACAAGAGTGTGAAGTGTGTCACAATTCGGCACCCAACCAATCAATCCAGAATCTTTACTCAAGGCAACAATCGAATAACGCTGTAAATAAAGATGAGGAAGCTTTTCGAAAATCGTCATACTTACCTGAATAGTCAAATTTCTTCGGCAAGTATCCCCATTATTAGCGAGAAGTGTGTTAACCAAACCAAACAATTGCATTACTCGTTCATCTTGACGTGGATCTTCATGTCCTTTGAGCAAGAACTGATAGTCGAGGCCATTGGAACCACGGATCACCATCTTACGTGGACGTTGCTTACTTGTAATAACCTACAAAATGCAATTTAGAAATGTTCAAATACGATTCATTTAGAAACTTACACTCATTTTCGAGCTGAAACTTTGAATTGAAACGAGCGGCGCAAATGGATCATATGTTCCAGGAACTACAAGTTCGAGATCTTTCGCACTGACCAAGTTGGGAGAGACATAAACTAAATCTAACGAGTTCAAAGTGGCAAGTTGATCACGGAGCTTTTTGAATACCTGAAAAATGTTATTGAATTCGAAACTAACTGAAAACGAGAGATTACTGATAAAGTGTACCAATTTTACTACGGAAGCCTAAGGCTTCTGTTTATTAGTGAGACTCACCGAGCAATAGATTTCCCATGCTTGATTGAGATCCTTCACATTCCCACTACTCTCGAATGCTTGCACATATTGTCCGGCTTCCTTGAGATCTGTACTGTACGTCTGTTGGAAACTGTGTTCTTTCATCGTCGTCGGTGCTCCTTTTTGCATCATTTCATTCATATTTCTCAAAGCGTCGAACATTGCTGCTACGTTGTTGTCCTGCACGCGTCTCTGAGTAATTTCATTGCAAAGGAGAAACAATCCACTTTTTTGAAGGACATAACGAAATTTCAATATTGAAAATACGGCTGTGAATTTCCAAAAGTTTAGCTTTCATACATATAATCAAAAAATATATAACATACGTGGAAGTATACACGACTCGCATCATCGAGGGCATCGTGCCATTGCTCATGCCACAGAATAGCACATCTGACAAGTTCTTCGGTGACTAATCTTGCTTCATGAACTAATTTCGAATGATATTCAATCATTTTATTCAATACGAAGTGTGCATTCTTACTACGATGCTCATCAGAACTTCTTGATGCAACCGTCAACGCATAGATGATAGCTTGTGGGTGGTGTTTTGAAATTTCGGTAAGTACACGAAGCACCAACGAAACACTTCGATGTTCTTGTGAAGAATCGAGACGAGCCATTAATTGAGGAACGGCTTCGAGCCATGTGTTAATGGGAAGATCAAAGACAGAGTCATTAAGTGCCGTGTAAACACCGTCGTTCTCTCCGAATTCAAACCACAACTGCATCATTCGAAGTGTGTCTTCAAGACGTGAACCAGGGGAAGATTTGAGAGCTTTAGCGAAGCACTTGATAGCATCAGCTGCATGTTCCAAATAAGCGGAGTTTCCAGGTGAGAAAGTCAATGGAGATGCGTGATGGAATGGTTGTGGTTGAGATGGTGATGCAGATGAGAGAAGGTGAGAAGGCATTGGTCCAAGACCGATAAGTGATCCAAGTGGTGGAGGAACAGGACAATCTGTAAATACTTTACACCGAGGTTAGATGCTTATCTATATTCAGACTTTTTTTTAAAATTCGAATTTCGACTTACCAGAAAGAGTTTCTCCATTTGTTGAATGGAATGCAGCAGGTTGTGGTGATTTTTGAGACGGTAGAGGAGGAGGCGGTGGAGGTGAAGCTGCTTTGATAATTGGCTCTCTCTTTTGAGCTCTCTTTGCACTCGGCGTATTTTCGCGTTGTTGGACGATTCTGAAAAGTATGAAACGTTATGTCTGAAGCGATTTCGAACTCACCTCGTTTGTGGTCGTTCTCTACAGACGGCGTAGAAATGAGTGGATGCAAGTTTGTGCCAGACTTTATGCCAATCCGGATCGTATCTCGCAGCTTGCTTGTAATAGTTGATGGTATTATCAAATGCAATAGTTTCAGGTGTTCGATGATCTTTTGTTCTGTATTGTGGTGAAACTTGTTGACGAACGAATGACAATTCTCCAGTAGGCTGTAAATTATCTATCAAAATTTGTAAATTCAAGTCCAGATTCTTACCGTTACACTCATACTCTTTGCCTTCAACTCAGTCCATTCACCAAGTTTTAACAAAACTTTTGCGCAAATTCTAGCCGGTTCTTTCGTCGAAGGAGGTACCATTTCCTTACCAGTTGGAAGTGGAATTGGGTTGACTCGCTTGTTCCAGTGGTTTGCCAATTCTTCAAGAGCGCGAATAGCTGCGTCTTTCTGCTCATCTTGATAAAGTTGTTTCGCAAGGGCCAAAACAAGAAGAGGCTTATCATATGGAGCCTTGGCACACATCAAATCAGTATTAGCCGGTAGCGAGAGAAGATCACGAAGTACTGCTCTTGACATTGAATGTTTTCCTTGTTTACGGCACATTGATGAGAATTTAACACGAAGCGGATGCATCTCTTGTGGAGAAAGAACTAGACCACGAAGCATAATAAGTCGCTGCCATTGTTCGACGTTTTGGCGACATCCTTGGAGACGTCGACTCCAGAGAAGTGCGATTCTCGGACGACGCTCTGGCCGTGTCTGGAAAAGTCTTTTTATATATTTATTTTAACAGCAAACAAATATATTTTCACCACCTTCTTTCCAGTGGGTCTCATTTATTTTAAGCCGGATACGACTGATTATTCACGCGTTCCAGTTTAAAAGCCTACAAACCTACAAACCCAAATTTGTTCTTTTCGATTTTATTTGCATCGTTCTCTTCAATTAATTCTTGAAATAAACCGTTTAAGCGAGAAAACAATCGATCGATCGAATGTCGTCCCGTAATTCGTCTTCTCGTCGTCATCGTGGACCCAAACAATCCCGTTGTTACCGTGCTCCGACTCCTGCTTCCTATACTTCTACATCGGCTAGTTCAACAGCAAGTTCGACGGCACCCGTATCTCCGATGGTTTCGGAGCGTGACAGTGTTCGCAGCACCAGAAGCATTGGATCATGCGTTTCAATTGTGAAAAGTGCTTTGTGCAGGTCAGAATACAGGAGAAATTATGAAACTAAAAACGCAAATATAATTGCAGCGTCGTAGCTCCGGATCTCGAAATCAAACATGGTGATGTCAAAAATGTCTACCAGTTGAAAGACAAAGGAAGGCTTGTTGTGATCAATCGTACCAATGGGGAAATCGTCTACATGCTTCGTTGTGTTGATGGAAGACGTGTATTCATTGAAAAAGGGGCGGAGGGAGCATCTTTGATCATCACTAATCCGAAAGGAAAAGTCATCAAGTCAATTGCTGCACAGTACCCTGCGTAGTGGCTGCTTGAGTAAAAATGTATACGACATAAGAAGAGAAGACAATCACAACCGACCACAAAC
The DNA here is from genome assembly GCA_002259235.3 of Caenorhabditis latens. Taxonomy (NCBI): domain Eukaryota; kingdom Metazoa; phylum Nematoda; class Chromadorea; order Rhabditida; family Rhabditidae; genus Caenorhabditis; species Caenorhabditis latens. The sequence goes on along the minus strand of CM056092.1, from coordinate 9,353,613 downwards.
TTCATTTTTGAACTCCAACATTTTTTGTCGTATTGTAATTTTATAGTAAATAAAGAAATTGAGAGTGGAACAAACTGCCTCATACATAACTTATATAGGAGAAATCAGACATACCTTATATTCGATAGCCTCTTCCAGTTCAGCCATTTGCTGCACGGATACCATTGGAATATAAGCTCTCTCATAGCTTTCATTGGCCATTGCTGTCAGTTCACTGTCGATCATCTCACGAACTTTTTCAATTAATCCCATTGCTTTCATATTTTCGTCACTGAAAATAAGTAACATGATGTAATTGAGAAAATCATTGAACAGACTTGTGGACAGCTACAACTGCTCTCAGCATGGCGCCATCTTGTGTGTTTTCAGATATCACCGATACATAATCTGCCATACGCTCCCAATTGTCTGAAAAAAGCAAAAATTCATTAATTCAGTTGAAATACATTAGTTATTTTCTTTCTTACCAACGGCCCAAGCTCCACGTGCAGCAATAACCGCCATTTTATGATCCAACTGCTTCTTATTGATTTCATCCCTTATCGAATCGTTTCGTTTCGTTCTTTGATCTGCCCAAACCTCCGACTTATGATTTAATTCATCCCATCGTGCCAATGCTTCTAAACATCTCATTTCGTGCATTCTCGCCTCTTCCGCAGCTGCAGCTTTCTCTGGTGTCAACTCTTCGTCTTTATGAAAATTCTGGAGGTTTGCGGTAGAATGTTTTTGTTTCTCCTCGAGTTCATAAGCGTCAAGAGCCTTTTCCCACTCGTTCAGCTTCTCGTACCATCGACCTCTCATTTGGAAATTCATTTCATTTCTCTCAGCATACCGAACAACACCAGCCGCTTCTTCTTGCACGTTCAACTTATTTGCATATGTGATAAGACTCTGACAATCGTTTGGCTGCAGCTTGATTTTCCTTCCGAATGTAGTCATTGCTGGCTCCGAGTTTTTGAGCACACTCATCTCTTTGTATCTACATGCTTTTGCGAAAGCTTTGGTTTGCTCCGCCCACATTCCGAGAACGTCGTGAGTGATTGGAAGTGGTCCTTTTTCAGAGTGATCCATGAACTCAGCAAGATTTAAAATAGTCTGAATTAGTTCAGGAATTCCTGTACTGATAGCGCGCAACAGACAAGAAGTAAGATCTTTTTGTACTTCTGAATCAAGTTCTGTCCAGACGGACATGAATGCAGCTGGGAACAAGTCACGAGCTAAATGTGGATGTTGATCCCCAAGAGAAGAAGCAGCACGGAGAGAAGGAGAACTTCCGCTCTAGAAAAAATTAAAATCAGAAACTGCGGGTGTTTAGATCATGACCTACCTTCAGAAATCCTATCCGAATCTTCATCAGCCACTGCAACCATTCGTCTTTTGATGTCAAATGCTCATTTCTCCACTGGGAAATCAGAAGATCTTTATTCAGTCGTTGCTTCGAAATCTGGACAGTTACAAGTTCACTTGTTGGTCGAGCAGTTGTAGGAGCTACTTTCGGAACCTCTTCTGGAACTTTTAATGCGTTAGAATCGTTTAAAAAATATGAAATTAGTTACTTTTCTCTTCTAGTCCATATCGGTAGTAATCATCTCTGTTATCCTGCCGACTAGCTCCCGAATCGATTGATCCATTCATCAGTCTTTCATGTAAATCATTATTCAGATAAACATTACTGGCTTGTCCACGCATCGCAGCCTGTGCTGATTGCAGATTTCCATTCGAACCAGCAAAAACAGATGATGTTATAACGTCGCGAGACATCTGTGCTCGTTGAGCCAGTTTTCTATATTGTTCGTAGTGAACACTTTTGTCCAGATTAAAATCTCGCAACTTCTGATCAACGCCTCGCTTAAAAATATCGAAGAATTTTCCAAGTTGTTTGATGATTTCGATAAGCAGAAGGATCAATTTATCTCTCATTTCAGCAGTCGAGATATTATGATGCCAACTCTGCATCATCCGTGGAGCATAAGCAGATACATCAACTTGTTGTGTCATATGGAGTACTGTATCAAGTGCAGTTTGTCGAATAGATAATTTCAGAGAAACATCATCAAGAATGATTAGAAGTGGTGGAAGAACAAGATGGAGATGTTGAACAATGCAGTACGTAAGCGGTCGGATGGATTCCATCACTTTCACAGTTAAAACTCGTTCTTTCGTTTTATCTGTTTGAAGAACAGTCAGAAGATATGGTATCAGCTCTCCAGTATACTTGCTAAAATCATTTCCAATAGCAGTTCCCATTTCAGTGAGCACTTGAATAACAACCATCTTCACTGATATATCTTCCTTCCAGGCATCCGCAATAATTGTGAAGATTGCTGGCATGTATGGCGCAGCATGTTTCTTAATTATAGCCACAAAAATTGCCAATTGTTGAAGGAAGAACTCTCTCAAATTGGCACGATTCGATGATTCTGTTGCTCGGCGACAAACTTCTATGAGTCTTGGAACGACTTGTTCTGTGTATAAAGGAGCCATATCACCCAAACTTCGGAAGATGGTGACAATTGCTTGAGCGATTTCCGCATAACTTTGAGAATCTTCATCTTGCATCATCAACATCAAATTGGCAATCGTGATTGCTGGATAAAACTCTTCTAATGTACATTTCTCATAGTTGAACCAATGAATGATGTCTTGACGTGGATCTTTCGAATCCGTTTCAGTAATTGGAAGAGACAAAGCGGTAGTCCTAGCAGTCGAACTTTGCACGGAACCAGTGAACACTTTATGAGTATATGGATCAATCGCTCCAAGGATTCCCAGCGTTTTGATAGCTTCCCGACGCATTGTATTCGACATTACTGTTTTCAAAATTCGAAGGAGATCGTCTAAAAGTGTTGGGTAGTCGCGATAGGGATCAACGACATAAGCTGTGGATCGACATATTCCACCAATTGCACGAAGAGCGGCCTAAAAAAATTTTAATGCTTAGAGCTCTTTGTAACAGTGAGATTGTACCTCTCTTTTGTGAAGACTACTCGAATCGTTGATCATATGTGTCAGTTTCTCGAACAAAGGTCTCAAATTCTTCACAATCTCAGCTCCACCAATAACAGAAATCTCACTGATGGCATTGAGAACTTGAGCTGTCACTTCGGCATACTGTAAAGTAAGTATTTGAAACTGTAAGTAAGTACGTGATCTAATAATTAGACTAACAATCATAAAAAGTTCCTGGTGATCATTAGAGATAGCGATCATTTCTTATCTTTGAAATCTAACAATTTCGTATTATCAATTTCAGAGTTGAAGTAAGTTTTTTCTCTAAATTCTTTCTCATTTATTGTTCTAGATGCTCCGTCATGTAATCGGTGGCATTTTTCCTATAATTTTCATCATAATTCACGTATCTGGTTGCTCGAAGAAAAAATCGTCTGCTGGCAAAACTTCAAAAGATGGAAAATCATTGTCATCTACGAACAGTCGAGAAAACCTAACGGCCGAGAAAGGCTCAAAAGACACAGGGAATCCCGAACGACCGAAGAAGTCAGTTGAAGAAAAAATTACGAGAAAAGAGAATATGGAACCACCACAGCTAGTAGTAACATCAGCAACGATGAATTCTAAGAAGAAAAGATCTGATAGAAAAAAAGGAAAAAAGAAGTCATCTGGGGAAACCGCGAAGAAGAAAAGCGTGAAGAGTGAGCAGAAGACACAGACGTTGGATGTAGAAAATTCGAAAGTGACACAAAAGTCGTGTTTGAATACAGCAATCATTGGAAGTACAATGATGGGAACAATGAGAGAACCGTCAAAAATTTCAAAGGTATACACGAATTTCGGGAATAGCTAATATTAATTGGTTATGTCATTTTTCCTGATTCATGTAAACTTGCCCTTAATTTTTCAGATATCTAAAGCCGGGGGAAACGTTGATGGTGTAGGAGGTGGAGAAGGCGGAGATGGAGGTTATGAAAAACTGGGCGATTTATCGGCAGATGAGTTGAAGAGAATAGCCGATGCTGCACCGGCCTAGTTATATCCATCAACAGTTTTATCTTTTTTGTAACTCATGATGAATAGAAATTGTTCTTAAAAATGTATTCGTTACAATTGCTTACCTTCTGATCATTTCTCATTTTCGGAATCATGGCAATCATTAATGATCCAACGTAAGGCCTCATAAACTTTGGACTCTGTTTAGCCAACTGTGCAATCATTTTGGCTGAATGTTGTTCCAATCGAGCTTGACCACTTTGCATCATCTGACTCAATGTCTCTAAAAGCATCAATCGAAGACGTGGAAGAACTAGAGCTGGATTGAGTTCTGCGAGGCGACCAAGAAGTGTTACACATGCTTGTTGCATTTCAAGCTTCTCATCGTGAAGTGCCATGAACTGAACTTCGAGCATTTCTGGTTGAGCCAAATGAGCAAGAAATGGACGTGGCATTTGACCGAAACAGCTGATCACTTGCATTCTAACACGAACGTCTGGAATTACAAGTTTAAATTGAAAAACTATTCCCTTTAGTCACCTGGATCGTTAACAATGACCGAACATACAGCACGAAGAACTCCATAGATTGTTTGAAGTAGACTGTTCCTCTTGTCGGTCGTTACTTTTTTGTAAACTCCAACAAATGGAACAACCATTTCACAACACGATGATACTGCGGCAAGGCGAATTTCCACATTATCCGCTGTCAGATAATACTGAAAACATTTGAAATAAGGTACGAGTTTCGCAGGAACTGGGAATATGGGTGGGAGTTACTCACATCAGCAACATATTGCATGATTCTCTGTAACGCTCCTCTTGAAAAATAAAACTCTCCGAGTACATCGACGGCAAGAACGATACGTTGCAATTCCTTTGGATCATTTTCCGCTTTCTGAATCGTATATCGTCAACTGAATGTTGAAAACCTTATTCAAAAAACCTGAAGAATCGCTTTTGGGCAGGGAGGGCGTCCAGTTGGCTCTGATTTCGGTGGAATAATGCATCCTGTGAGTGTCAGGTAGACTGATGCCATCACACCGTCTTGAACATTCAATCGGAGTTTTGGAATCCTCATCATAATCATTTTGAGAACGTTGGCCAATGATCGAGAGAGTGTGATATCCATCAGTTGTGGGATTATTGTTTTAATCTGAAAACACCAAAAAAGGTACATAGTAATTTCCAACAATACAATTTACCTGAACGGTCACTTTTTCATGATACGCATCGACGAAGAGGAATAGGAACGTAAAGTAACTGTCTAGGAAATCCGAGTTTGTTGTCTTTTTGATTACTCCCGAAATGAAGTTGATTGTTTTTTCGATTTGTGATGAATGTACATCTGGATTCGACAACATCATCATTCCGAGAGCTGGAGCAGCAATAGCATTCTTTTGAAGACTGAAAAAGATAATGAGCTTTTTTAAAACAATGAGCCATCGTACACATTGTATGAAGTGTCAAATGCGACAGTTTGGAAGGCTCGATCACACTGTGGGAATGCGCAAATTCTTGGAAGAAGCTGCATAAGGACAGTGTTGAGATATGCTGAGTTCTTCTGGCTTCTGTTGACGATAGGAATCATTTGTCGAACACATTCCAGGATCTGAAATTCATACGATTGTTTTAAAATAAGCATATATTGATATGAGTAGAATACTTCGAAAAACTCACCTTTGAGAAGTTCTCCACAACTAATTTACGAGATGTGACACTCTCCACAATGACTGGTTGTCTGGAATAATAAATATATTATAACTTCTCATTAAAAAATGCTTACTTCGATAGAACAAGCCACTCGACTCCATCCTCTTCATCTTCCTTAAGAAACTTCAGTTTAACGAATTGAGAAGATTCACATCGAATCAATTCAAATCTCGAATCCGAAATTCGAAGTAGCTCGTTGAGAATTAGAGCAGTGGAATGCCATCGATCGTTAGCATCGGCAGACGATTGGTTCGACTGATAAGTGAGAGCTTCACGGAAACATTCCTGAAAATTGAGATATAACAGTGCTCTCTATATCGTCTACTAATGAGTAGTTAGTTAGCTAAACTCACTTTGAACCATTCTGTCTTGTTCTTAGCCTCTCTTTGTGATACAATTGTCAACACAACATGTAATGCATCAATCGCTGCAATCCGAACAGATGGCTTTTTGTCTCTGACTGCGTTGAAAATGTATTTGAAAAAAAGATTGACACGAAGAAAGAAGGCAGTTGGAGTAGCCAATGCGAGTTCTCGGGACAGATGAGCAGCAGCAAGACGTCGTGTCTCATCTAACTCAAGCGTGTTATGTGCTTTTGGAGCCTGAGGAACGTTTGGTGTTGTCAGAAGCCACTCTTGACAATGATCTAGACACCGATCAACTAATTCTGCTGCGTAGGATTTGCATGTCTGAAAGACAAGATATTAGTATAATCGGAAGTATGAAACAAATAAATACCGCAATCAAGAAAGCCAATGCCTTAGATGCCAGTTTCACTGCTTCTTCATCCATTCCTCCACTATTCAACATCTTCAGCAAATAGTTAGCATATCGAATCACATTTCCAGCATGTGTTTCAGCCAGACACACAATAAGATAGATTCCTGCTTTCTTCTGATCAACATTGCCGGATTTTACACAGTTATATACAGCACTCTGAGATGCACCATCTGTCCGACCGTCAATTGCGTTCAGAAATGCTTCACTGAAGGTGTTTGGTTCGTCTTTGAGCTCACTCCGTACATATCTGAATCAATTAATCAAATAGTATTAGGAGACTGAGGAAATCAGGTTTGATTGGCTGAGAATCATTAATGGTACAAGCAAAAACCTATTTACCTGTCGCTGTTTTTCTCGGAACTGACATTAGTTTTTACATGAATTTTAATTTTAATTTGAAAACACATTTACCTGCTGAGCTCTCTTGCTGCCTGTCTCTGGTTTGCTTCCTTGTTCTCCGTAATTCTACTCCTGTACTGAGAAGCAAGTGCTCTTGCTGCATCGATTCCTTGCTGAAAATCATATTTCGCCGTCGTTTATATTAATTAGTTCGACTCACCTTTCGATGCCTTTCATCGAAATCATTAATAACTGGAGCAGTTTGATTTGTGACTGCTGCTTTGTTTTGTTTATCGGCGGACATTTGAAAACTCATTCCGTGCTGTTGGATCATTTCAGGTGATCACGACGGAGTTTAATGCATTTTGTGGCTGAAACTATTGGAATGAGTAAAACAATTTAATAAAAATACCTGAAACTGAATATTCAAAGGTATAACATACAGTTTCGTACTCGATGGGAATCGAATTAAAAAATATACAAGATCAATTGGAACAAACTTTTTTCCAAAAAAACAAATTGGAGAAAACAAAACAAATATGAAAACGAACCTATTATACTAAAAATGAAGTATCAAATATGTTTATTTTATCTGTTGAAAACCCGAGGTGCGCCTCTCTTAAATCTATCCATGTCTTCTGTTCGTGTTTCTCGTCTTTTCTCATCGTCTAATCTGTCTCGGTTCTTCATGAATTCCTTCTCTTGCCAAAGTTTCTGCATCATGTAGGCGTCATCGTCCAGATAAGGAGTTTCGTATTCTTTCTTGCTAGCTTCTGGTGGAGAAAAGTGCTCGGTTGCTTGTTTTCTGGAAAAAAATGTACTGAACAAAAAAGCGAGAAATGTGACATAATTTCGAGATGAATTGAAAAGTTATACTTTGTACCTCGAAAAATTAAAGCAAGAAAGAAGAATTTTGAAATAAAGAACTCAAAAACTAACTCATAGGTGAAACCGGCAAATGAAGTAATTGTTCTCTTTCGAGGAGTAGCAGATTCACCAGTCTCCAGTTTAAATACTGCATCGTTTCTTTCATGAACGACTGCTTCAATTCGGTCCATTGACTGCAATTAAATATTTATTTTACTGATGAAATTACCGTTAACTTTTCAACTTTATTTACCTCCTGAACGCGATCAATTCTTTCTGGGTTTGGCATATTACGTGCACGTGAAATGTGCGCTTTCTTCATCGTTATCAGCATATTTCTCTCTTTCAGACACACGTACCTAGAAAAGTTTTCGGTGAAAATCGAGCAAGAATTTTGTAGAAGAATTTGAATTTACCAAAGTTTATGGAGATCTGAATTGCTCTTCAGTCTCAATTCTTCTTCGGTCCATGATCTTCCGGGGCGATTCTTTGGACGAAGCTCCGCCTTTCCGAAATTAGCTTCATCGTCGAAAAATTGCTTCATTGTACTGGAAAAGCGGATGGCTGGAGAATTTTGTGATCTTAAAATAATAATGAAGAGTTTGATAATCAGAGAACTTAACAACTTACCGGACCACTGACGACACTAAACTTGGAAAACTACGCCACATTGCAGCTGAAGAGCCTGAAAATCAAGAAAACGATAACTTTGATGTTTCCAAAAATCAAAAAAAAAAAAGGAATCTCCTGATCTCATGTATAATAAGTGAAAGCAGCAAAAAACAATAAAAATCCACTGTTTAGTGGAAAAAATGGCACGCCGAAATGGGTGAGGCAAGTGCGCTCTCCCGGACTTTGGCACATGGCAAATAGCGGCAGTTTGAAAAATAGTTTTTCTAGGTATACTTGCACAGGGTCTCGGGATGAGTAGTAAAAATAAACGCGCTCCGCTGAAATCAGCTGAAATTTTAGCGCGAAATTCAAAATAAATTTTTTATTTTATATTTATTTAATAGAGTTGATCCCGAAAAGACGCGCGACGGTCGAAAAACTGGCCAAAAATGCGGGAAAACGGACATAAATCGGCTCAAAACGAGGTCGATTAAGCTGCGTATCAAAACGCCACAGTGAAACAGCGAATTTGAAAAATTAAAATTTGAATTTGCCGCCAATGTCTAGTGGAGCGCGAACGATTTCAGTACTCACCCCTAGACCCTGTGTACTTGCAAGTGATGACTAAAAAAGGAAGTGAATTGATCCGATAAACCCAAAATATTGAAAAAAATCTTCATGTTCAATTCAAAAAACAAAGGACATGAAAAAACAGCTACATGAAAACATACAATTCGTGAACTCTAGATGGGATAAACTCATGATTCTAGTCGGTGAAAAACATTAAATGGCTGCACCACACAGTCACATGAACTGTCTCAGAGCATTCAAACTTTCGGTAATCAGTTTTCCGTCATCTTTCTTCTGAATGATCATATTTCAGTTCTTACCAAGAGATTGATAAGCACCTTTCATTCATTTTCGTCTTAATGTCTGAATTGGATCCACTTTTTAATACAATCAGTTGAGATTTCTGATAAGAATATTTCAGATATTCAAAAAAACAATAATTCTTCATCTGGTTTTATTTTCTAGCGTCTATTCTGATCTTTACAAGTTTTTTTTTAAAATGTTATGCCTTTTCAGTTATATCAGATGAGTTCAATTCTTTTTCCTTTCCAACAATCCGTTCATCAGTAATTTGAACTCTTTCATAAGCTCACTTCCCTTTTTCCAATAAAAACAATCGTACAAAATGTCAAATGTCAAATGATTGTAAGAGAGAGAGGTCGTTGTTGTGTCAGGTGTTGTCTTCTTGTCCAAGCGTCCGAAACATTTTGGCTCATTGCGGTTGTAACCTACTCCCCTTCTCACTTCTTCTCTGTACATTTCAATGCACTAATGCTCACTGAGCACCATCAAGTGAAATGAATTGAAAAAGATAGAGGAAAGAAGGAGATGATGAAGATAGGAGGGCGTTCAGACAGGAAAAGATAAAGAGAAAGAAGAATTTCATTTCATTTTCCTATTCTCAATCACCTTCCAATTCTTCTTTTATCACCAGTTTGTCACATTAAAAATAACAGAAAAAAGATTCTTTCAAGGGATTCAGAATGTGTCCATGTGGTATTTAGTATATCTGTCATATCGAGAATATCTTGATCTTTTTTGATGTATGATGAAACATGAATCAGTTTCCAAGCAAGAGAAACATGTTGTAATACGGATTGCAAAAGTTCAGAATTCTTTTTTTAGATCGAATAATACATATCAATTATACTTTCTGCACTAAAAATAAAACTTTGAAGAAGTAACTTTATTTTTTGGGTTTCTAATTTACATCTGGGTAATCGTGAAAAGTAACCAAAGTAAGCAACTTTTCTGAAAAAAACAATTGCGAGTTGAAAAGTGTATTTCTACTGTTGAGTGCTCAATGTGGAAACTTTAAAATGTTTCCTCTCTGTTCTATTTTCTATACAATACTCTCTTTGTCCAATGTTATTCTTTGCTGTTCCAGATAGAAATGTCATCATCATATTCAAATCGAGAAAGTTCGAGTCTCCGATATAGAAGTGGAAGTGTTGAGAGAAGTTCGACAACTTCTTCGTCTTCTTCAAGAGATCCAGCACCGTATCGAACGAGTTATGGAACTGAAAGAGGAAGAGTTAGTTATTTGATGATTCACTTTCAGAACAAATTAGAATAAATATGTTATGAGAGATTTCAATATCTTCTGTATCATAGAAATCTGTAATCAAAAAATTAAGTTTAGACGAGGTAAAAAACAAAAAAAGATTTTGAGCAACAGATAAAATTTTATTGAAAAACGAAAACGTAGCTATTAAGTTTATAGATTTAGGTAGAAAGTGGTTATTGTAGTACTCCATTCCTAAAAACTCTAAAAATTGAACAGAAGTTATTTTAAAAGTTTGCAAACCACAAGCGTTGAGAATCTCCGACTATTGTAACAAAAAGTGGTGAAATTGTTTGAGAATGACTGCCGGGAAGCCACTGAAAACATGCACATGTTTACTGCTTTCTCATCCAGAAAAATGGGAGAAAAGAGCCGATAAAGTTGTCAATCACCTGATGTTCCTTGGGCTCTTTCATACACACTTGGCACAAGAATTCCTGGAAAACTGATACGTATTTCTCTCATATTTTCTCGTTTCCTTTGTGTTGAAATAGTTAGCATTAGCAGTCAAATTTTTCTGTTCGATTTCTATTTGAATAGTTTTTGAAAGGATGTTTCACATTTTAGCCTCGAGAACTTCCCACAACTACAACAAGAATGTCTCGTGCAACGTCATATGATCCATTTGCATCTTCTAATCGAACAAGTTCAGTTATTCGAAGTGGAGGATTATCGAATAGTGATTATACACCAAGAATCAGCTCATATACAAGCAGATATGGTAGTACTGAGCAATTGAACTCAACATCCTCAACATCTTCTTCGTACCGCCCGTCTTCTTCTTCTTATCGTGCTGGGTCAATAACTTCTGGATCTGGATCTTCAAATAGCGCAACGTCATCATATACTCCCAGAAATGTGAGAGCTGGAAGTGTAAGTATTGGAGGTGAGTTTCTAGTTTTTGACTGTAAAAGAGACATCTGGACATACAGACGTGAATACAGAAGCTAGTGGAACGGACGAGGGTCACATCTCTTCGTTTTGCTTCACTAATTCCGTAGTGTCCATATGTTTCACATGTGTTTTACAGCGTACGACCCCCCTCGATCCACTCATTCGGACTCAGTGTCCTCATCATCGTCTACTTTTTCTCGATATCGACCCGATAACTCAATGTAGGTTACTCAAATTCTAGTAAAATATTTTCATCTGGCATAATTTGAATCCAATTGTTTTCAGATCGTCGTACACACCGAGTCTATCCCGTTATCGTTCCACAGATTTATCAACAACTTCCGATTATTCTTCCTCTAAATACCGAAGCCCTGACAACAGTTACAGTAGTAGTCGATGTTCTTCTACAGTATCTTCTGGAAGTTCCAATCGCTATTCGTCTCATAAACCTTCATCTGCATACTCTTCTCGAACGTCTACTTCCAGTTCTTATCGCAGTGATCGAGATTATAGATCAATGAGTAGGACTACTGATAACGAGGTAACCACCGAAATAGTTCTATTTTCTCTTCATTATACAGTTCAAAAAAAAAATTAATCAGTAAATGGAAAAACACAATTTAAATTTACAGGAGGACGTAGACGAAGTGGAGAGCACATTTCGCAAGTTATATCAAAAGTATGTCACTGATAGTGAACCAGATCTTACGAAGGCTGGAGTTAAAAACGAAGAGTCATTGGCAGAAAAAGGTGAGATAATTTCTAATGGAATAATTGAAGAAAATTTAACGATTTAGTTTCTCGTCGTTTCGAATCGAAAAGTGAGGCAGAAGATGACGATAATTCAATTTCTGAGGAAGACGAAGATGAAATTCTGACAAAATACCAGACGAAAGGATTGAGAAGAGTTAGATCCCGAGATGACGAAACATAATAAATTTATTGAGTTCAGGCCAGCTCAGCTAGTTCGATCACTCCGCGTGCTTCGGTTTGCAACTCTCCAAGCAAGGATGTCACTCCAAAATGTTCTCCGTTACCAATCAGAAAGGTACCGTACTACAGTTTGGAAAGATTTTTGAAATTTGAAAATGTTACAATTATAGGAGCTCAAGACTGTCGAGAAATCTGAATCTCGTTCCGTGTCTCCAGAGATGAAACCATTAACCAGAAACTTTCAAATGGAAGCAACGTTTGGAATTTCCATTCCAAATAAAAAGGAATCAGATGACGTGGAGAAAAAGAAGAAAGAAAACGACGATCTTGTAAAAGAAGCGCTGAAATTAGAATTTGTTAAGATATCAGATTTCAAAAAAGAAGAAAGTGTTGAAGAAAAAGCGGTAATTTCAGAAGAGCCTTTGAAGAAAGAAACTCCAAAAATACCTGATGACGTTCCAAAATTGGTTGACATGAGTTTGGACGAGGATGACTTTTCGGATGATTCAAGTCCTTCAGAAATCGATGAAAAGACTCCGGAAGAACTTCCAGTTATCAAACTTCCTGAGCCAGTCAAGAAAATAGTTTCGTCTATCAAGATCAATGGAATTCCAGTGAAGGAATCTGGCTTGGTTTCATCTGAGAAAGAGGTAGAGAAAAAAGAAGAAAAAGGACCAGTGAGAATCAGAATTCGAAGTGATAAATCACCGTCGAGAACGAGAGAGGTATGTGGGGAGATATATACTTTTTGGAGTCCACTTTTCACAGAAGATTTCAAATTCATCAATTGGTAATCTTTCTTCTTCAGATTACACCATCTATCGAAACTTCGAAAACTCCCGAAAATCTAATCTCATCTGCCGTGAATGTGGTATTGAATCACCCAGAGGAGCCATCAAAAATTCAAAAGAAAACAGAGGAAACTCGTGAAATTTCCGAAGAAAAATCATCAGAAAGTGACACAACAACGACATCTTCAAGAGGTTTGAATTCAAACAATTTCATGAGATTTCTTCTATTTTTCTTTTTTTATCAAGCAATTTCGAACAGCTGTTTGCAATGATGACGGTGGCTCACGGAGCAGCCCGAAATCTTTTTTCTTCTGTGCTCACTGATCTATTTCTCTTTTTCTCTTTTGTTGTGAACCACCACAACAACTGAAAAATGTATAGATGAACAAAATATGTTCTGGATTTTGAAATTTGACGCGTACGAGTCTTTTTTTAAGCTCTGAATGTCCTGTTTGTCTGAAATATTTGAGTCTATATGAACAAATTTCAGCTTCAACACTACGAAAACGAAGAGATCCGAACCGAACATTAGAAAACTTACAGTCTATTTTGAAAGCTGAGAAAATGAATAATGGAGATGGAGGAAACGAAGAAAAGAAATTAGAAAACAAGACGGATGAGAATATAAATGAGGAGCAAGAAAAGGTGAGAATTCAAATAACAACATTTTTGTGTCAGAACAATCACACTCTCCAAAACGTGGTCTTATTCCAGAAAATTCGTCGAATTCCAATTCCTCTCGTTCTCATCACTGAGCCATCAAACCCATCAACTCCTCTAGCAACAACTCCAGTTACAACTGCTGCGAGTATTTGTCTTTGGAATAATAATGATATAAAAAGAACGTCTTCTTCAACAGAAGACGATGGAGAATATGATGAGGTAGGAGAGAAAAACGTATAGAAAAGTATATTTCTCTTAATTTCAGGAAGAAGATTACTCATCTGGCGATTGGACTGAAGGGGAAGATGATGAAGAATGTAAGTTCGTATTCAGGAAACTTCTCAAAACATTCAACTTCCAGACATGACTGATGAAGAAGAAGACAACGAGTTCTCAGTTTCTCAAACATTTTCTCTCAAAGATCACATCAATCTTCGAGAACTGTACCCTCTTGCCACGTCAGCATCGAATACCTCAGCTTTGGTTTCTGAATTCTCGGACGGCGATACATTTCTAGCAGACGCAAGAAAAGAGGAATCACGGGGAAGAGTGGATAGTTTATTCGCAGTTCCTGCACCTACATTCACTTGTAGTGTTACATATGATGGAATGCTCCCTGGAGATGAAGATGACGAAGAATGGTCAGATGAAGTACACAGCTGCGAAGAAGGAGATGATGAAGATTTTAGAGGTAACACAGATATAGAAAACACAAAAACATTAAATTCTTTTCAGTTCTTCCAATCGCTCGTCCTGGATCATCCTCTCTCGGCGCGTACATGTCTCCTGGAAGTATGACTTCTGATGATGAGAATGGATCAAATTATGATGGAAGAACAGTCGGATGCACTCTGAAATTAGTGGATAGGGCCGCTAGAAAGGATTCGGAAGACTCAGAAGAATCAGAATATTATGATGACGAGGAAGAAATCGAAGATGAATCAGATGAATATGAAGATGAAGAATATTGGGATGAAGAAATTGAATATGAAGATGAGGAGGAATACGAATATGAAGACGAAGACGTTCTAGAAGAGTACGTTGATGAAGATGAGGAAGAAGTAGAGAATGAAATCACAATGAAAAGTGTCGAGTCTTCTGAAGAAGAAGAGGAGGAGGAGTGCAGTATTATGGAGTCTGAAAGTCATGAATTATTTGTGACTCCTCCAATCAGATTGATGACTGAAAGCCTTGTAGAAGAGATGATTGAAGAAGCATGTTATGGAGAGATTCCAGAAGAAACATTGTTCGCATTGGATGAAGTTGAAGTCGAGGATTATACAGTGAGTCCTAACCAATTAAGAGATTTTCACGTAAAACAACGAACTTTGAGTTTCAGGGTCAAAAAGACGTCCACTTAATCCCAACATTCGTTCGTCAAATGACTGAAAATATCCGTGAAGAATCAGCGTCTCGATTTGCAACTGATAGAAAACCAGCAACGGATTTTGCTAAAAAAGCAGTAATTCAACCGACAAAACTAGAAAAAGTTCAAGTTGGAACTAAAATTGATACGAAATTGGCTCCAAGTGAAGAGGAAAAAAAGAGGATTAAAGAGGAAGAAGAAAGGAAGAAGAAAGAAGAGGAAGAGGAAAAAAAGAGAAAAGAAAAGGAGTTGGAAATAAAAAAGAAGAAAAAAGAAGCAGAAGAAAATGAGAAAAAGGAAAAAGAAGCTAAGCTGACGGCAGCTTTGGCAGCTGGAAAGGTGGGATTCGTTGGAAAAAAAAATAGACTTTGTTGACTGTTCAGGAAGACAAGTCTGCTCTCCGAAAGTCTGCTCTGAACATGAAAGACGAGGATGCAAAGAAGAAAGTTGCAACAGATGAGGTCAGTAACTGATCTATCTGAGTGTTCATCAGACAACATTTCAGAAAGTAGCAGCTCAAAAAGCTCGTCGATTCGGTACAGTATCGGCGATGGCCGGAAAATTTGATGAATCTGAGGAAACAAAAGAGAAAAAAGAAGAAAAAGTGTTGTAAGTTCTTTTAAAATTATCTCTTTCATTCATGAATTCAAATCATTCTCCGAGTTCTCTAAACATCCACATGCACTACCTCCTTGCTATTGTTTTTGCTCGATTTGTAAATTTCACAATGCGTTTTGAGAAGAAAAGATACTTGAGAGAAACTAATTGACATTTTTTTCACTACAGAAATGTCTTTGAGAACTGCATCCATTTCACTTTTTGAGATTTGTCCAGAGTTCTTTAAATTGATAATTGTAAGCATTAGGAGCTCTCTGGAACATAAGAAAGTTAAGTATTACCAGCGTGTTATCCATTGCAATATAACTCACTTGCTGATGCCAATGTCACTGAGAGCAACAGCCATATTTTTCGCGAAATCCGCTTGCTTCAGTTTCAGATCATGTCGATTATAGGCAATGTAGTCGAAAGCTTGCTGAAATTAAGAGTTATTTACTACTGAAAGTAACCAAACCTTTCTCTCAGCAGGCATTCCAATTCTTTCCATGTACATTCCAGTCCGTCCAATGAGATCGAAATCTACTTTTTTGATATCTATCTTCTTCACTCTCGTATCTCCATGATTCTGAACAAATTCTGGTTCTGGAAGCGGCTGATCCAACTCTGAACGTTGTGCTTCGACAGCTTTCAGTCTTCCGGCTGAAAAGTTTTAACAGAAAAGTGATAAAGTACACTCCCTGAGTTCTCACATCTATCAGAAAGGGGTGGAGTGTTCATCACAATCTCGTTATTAGGATCTGGATGAGGTCTAATGATCTGTTTCCCCGGTGGTCCTGGAGCTATCGGCGCGGCAATGTTCACCTTGAATAGTCTATAAGTGTATAATTTTAAGCCCTTTTCCGACTTACAGGCGACAAAGATTGCGTCTTTTTTAGTCTGAAACTCTCAGATTTCTGCTTTTTCAGATTCGAATCATCATTGTTTTTCTTTTTCGGTGGTTCCTCTACCAGATTGTCATGCTCTGATTCCAATTTTCCCTCATCTGATCCATTTTTGTTTCCTTCCTTCAACTCTTTCTTTGATCCTTCTTTCTTCATTTCCATCATCGGCGGACCAACTGTTTCTGGAGTTTTTGCATCTGGAGTTGCTACTTTCGGTTCTTCCTTATTCTTCTTTTTTGAGTCATCTGGAGTACCATCCAAACTGCTTTTTGTCTGAAATTTCGAAAGTTTAAACTATTGAAGTCCCAAAATAAATGTATGGGGTGTTTTCGAGTATACTGTTACATCTGAAAGTTCTCCAAGAATGCTGTACAGATTGCCTACTTTCTTCTCCGCTGTTGGAGGTGACTGGTCAACTGCTGATCCCGGTGCGACTCTGAAACTTTCAAAGTGTTAGCGAGTAGGTCTGTAGTGAAACATACGGTTTCACTTTCGGCTCTTTTTCCTTTTTCTCCTTTTTCTCCTTCTTTTCCTCTACTTTGACTTCCTTTTTCCCTTCTTTCTCTTCTTTCTTCTTCTTTTTCTTCTCATCCTTCTCCACATCTGATTTCTTCTTCTCATCTTTTTCCTTATTCTTCTTTTCCTTGTCCTCCTTTTTACGACGAAGACTATCATCCGAAAGTTGAGTTTTTTCAACACGAAGACTTCCCGAATTGTTCTCAACTGTCACCAATTTCTCCACTGTCTTCGGTGCACCTTCCACTCCAGTTTTCTCACTTTTCTTCGGAACAGATTTTGATGGAATCGAAGCTGGACCTGATCCTGGAAGAGGTTTTTTCGAGCCCTGAAACGACTTAAGTTAGTTTTCTTTCGAATTTGGGGATTTTCGTCCAAAGTACTGCTTGCCGGATCCCATGTGGTCTAGTGGTTAGGATTCGTTGTTTTCACCCACGCGGCCCGGGTTCGATTCCCGGCATGGGAAGTGTCTTTTAACCCTTCTCACCTTGCTCTTCTTCTTTTTTCTTGGTTTATTCGGATCATGTTTCGAGTGTTTTCTTGCTTTTTTCACTTTTCCATGTTTAGTCCCTTTAGTCTTCAATCCATGCTTCGATCCGTGCTTCGATCCTGGCTTTGACCCATGCTTTGATTTCAGCCCCTTCTCCTTCTTTTTCTTTTTCTTTTCCGGAGACTTTCTGAAATTTATTGGCTTCTGTCTTGATTCTTTCTATGAAATTACTTACAATTGTCCACTCATTTTAAACGAGAACGAGAAACGATTTGACTGATCCTCAAAATGAAACAATCAGTCGATAAAATGGGAATAAAAACTTCAGTGATTAGAAAAATGGGAAATGTTTTTTTTCCGTGATGGTTTAGAATCGAAATTCCAGATATAAAAAGTCGTCACGTCTAGAATCGAAAGGTGCGGAAAAACCAAAACGAGTGTATGAAGTTATCAAACCGGTTATCAACGATGATTTTGATAAACAGGTATGATCAATTCGCTGATGAACCGGGGAAGAATGTACACTACCGAATTTCAGATGGAAGAAATCAGAAAACAAATGAAAAGTGGATCAAATCAGTTACAAAATAAAATGAAAGATTTATCAAAGGGTATTTTGACGGCTACAGAAGAAGCGAAATCGCGGGAAATGGAAGAGAAAAGAAGGCTAACGACAGAGAAAGCTACTGGAGCTTTTGGGTTTGTTGTGTGCATTTGAATTCTTCATACATTCTCAAGATTTCGTGAATTTCAGAAAAGCAGAAGAAGAGAAAGCTCGTTGGAAAGCAAGTCGCGATGCGGAAGCAGCAAGAGAATATGCTAAAATTGAGGCTGAAAAACATTTGAAGAAGAAGCGAATTCTAATTGATAAACCAACAGGAGAAACTGTTTTAAATCAAGAAAAAGAAGCACCAAAAAGAACAATTCGAAGATGGAAACCACCTCCAGCTGATCCAAGTGAGTAAACAAACCTTTAACTTCAACAATTTAATTTTTTTTAGACGCCGTGATTCCTTCTTTCTCGTGTGGCCCAAAAGAAGCTGTCAAGCCAAAAATAGCAGCCACAGAATCTGGAAAATCTTCAAAACCATCGACACCAACAGCCAGAAGAAAGTCATTAGCATCACCAGTTCCCGTACCAAAAGAGGTTTCTGTGACTGCAACTCCAGGTGTAGGAATCCAGAATATTCCAAAAAGTGAAGGTGCCGCTGCGACAAGAATCAGAAATCAAGCTGCTGGTGTTGGGAGTACGGTAGGTTTATCAATTCTTGAAAAGAGAGACTTGCACTGTTATAATTTCAGACTCCTTCTGTCCCATCGTCTATTATTTCTCAATCTGATCCTCCATCGTCTACAATGCCTTCAGTTCCAACATCATCTGTAACAGAATCACCAAAACCAAGTCGTCGTTACAATGCAAGAAGAAAAACTCAGGAAATTGTGAATGAATCTCTCGTCAAACTGAAGGTAGTTTATATTGCAGGACTGAAATAAAATTATAGAGTTTACAGACAAAGCGGAGGAAGAGAAATCCGAGAAAAACTCGTTTCACTCGTAAAGATCGGGATGCAGATTTACTATTGGGATACGAGAAGAACGCCACTTTCGAACAGGTATTCTTCATGTTTCACTCTTGTTTTCCTCTTCAATTCTGATTTTTTAGCTCGAAAAAGTGTTTGAACAATCGACAAGAAACCGTCGTCCACCGGCATCAAAAATCGAAAAAACTCGGAGATTGGCTCCTTCGAAAATATTTATAAGTGAATTGACAGATATTGATAAAATCTATAAATCTTCCGAGATTCGTGACATTATTGCATCTGTGAATATGGTTTATTGATTATTTATATATTGATGATTCTGTATTTTTTTAATAAATAAAAATATATATAAATTTAAAGAAAAAAACAACATTTGAAAACCGAGATTTGAAGAAATTCTCGATTATCATAGATCTCAGGATTTCCGGCCACAAGGAGCCGTCGGTTGCTCCAAGCTTTTACCAGCAAAAAACCCAGCTCTTGCATAGAAACCATCAGTCACATTTCGTGCCGGTTTCAGTTTTTGAGCCTTCAACAGTTTTCTGTATTCCGTAACTCATGATGAAGAGTTACGGAATGCAAAAAATAAATGTCTTTGAAAATTATCCAACAATAAGAAACAAAATATTTCAACATGAATCATTTATTGATTGATCAGATGCTAGTTCGAGTTATGAGTAAGTAGTTAGAGGAGAAACAAGTCATTCCTGAGTGTCTTTCGATTCATTTGTCAGTGTTCTGTCTCCGCTGTTCACTTTCTCAAAATCTTTCCTTGTCAGGCATTGGATTGGTCTGCCGTTGAATCGGAGCGGTGTTCCAGTGAATAACTGAAATTAAAAACAATTAATTCTTGTTATTCTGAGTCAACATACATCACAAAAGAACCTGTTAGTCAACAGCTTCTTCCCACTCATTCGAAGTTTTGGATTGTAAACCAGGATAAGACGCAGTAGATCAGTTGCTTGTTTCATGTCATCAGTACTGATTCTCTGAAATTTTCAGAGTTCGATTCAATCAACTTCCTGAAAACTCACATCATTCCTAACCCGACTTCCACTTCTCTCTTGTTGCAGAGCAGTTTGTTCATACATATAAGCGAACTTATTGCCTGAATGGGATGTATCTGATTCGTACGCATTGATGATTGTTTCAGATACTTTCTTGTCCACCTGCATCGCTTTCTTCTCTTCACTTGTTGGCAATCCAATCGCATCGAATATAACATCTGCCTGGTGAACTGATGAATGTCCAGCAAAAAACACTCGACCTTTCAAAAGTTCTCCAAACACACATCCACACGACCATATATCTGAAAATGATAAAAGAATTGAAATATTTGTGGAGATAAGAAACGAACCTATCTCACATCCGTACCGTTTCGCTCCGAGAATCAATTCAGGTGGTCTATAATATCGAGTGACTTGATAACTTCTCTGAGGATGATCTCCTGGTTGAATCAAAGATGATCCGAAATCCGATATTTTCAGAAGTCCTGTCTCTGGATTGTACAACAGATTCTGTGGTTTAATGTCTCGATGGCAGATATCCATCTGAAATTTAACTGATTTCTCTGGACACTACGTCCTCACAAACTTTCTGAATATGAGCTTGTCCACGGAACAGTTGCCACGTGATTAGTTTCACTTCAATTATATCGATTTTTCTGGTTTGATTTCTGAGAAATTGTTGAAGATTAGAAGGCATCGATTCGAAGATCAGACCCATACAAATTTTGTCTGAAACATAATATAATTTTCGGTCTCTCACTCCATATTGTTTTCCCAAACTAACCTCCGTGGTGCTTCGTATAAGTGTACAATAAGACTACAATATTCTTGTGTTTCAGTCTTCCGAGAGTTTTCAGAATCTCAATTTCATTTGACTGCTGGGACTGTTTCTTGGAAGGCCAAACTTTTTTAATCACGATGCTCATCTGTTGGTTCGATTCAGTTATAGCCGTTCCACTATATACATTCGAGAATGCACCACACGCCAGAAAGTTCATATTTGTGAGAGAAAGGATGGTCTGAAATCATAGGAACAGGATGAAAGCATTTTCAGACAAAAAGAACTTACACTTGTATCATCGTCACTCTTCTGAACATGTATTCTATCCTCTGTTTTGTTAGTTTCCCTCATTTGTTGATGAATTGATGGTTTCTATCTAGTAGTAATAAACTATTTCTGTGGAATTTCTTTCTTTTTTAGACGAGATTTCACAATTTGTTAATGGGTACATGCCACGTGAGTATGATATTCATTGGCATCTTTGGTGGGAAATTTTTGATTTCGTGAGAACTGTTTCATTCGAAATATTCCTCCCTCCCAAATCTTCTCTTTCCCCTTTCTTATCCCTATTAATAATTGCCTTTCCGAATATCAAACCATCTGTTTCTTGTCGCTCTGTCGGCATCTCGATACAAGACTCTTCATTTCTCATAAAATCGGTTTTTATGAATTCCTCTTGTCAGTTTTGCCCATCTGGCAACAGGTATTTGCAATAAAATTATGAATTTTTTGAGTGGACACGAGAAACAAATTTCATATTTATTATCATTTATAGGCACGATATAGGCAAAAACTTAGTTATTTTTCATGAAATTTCAGTTCTGTTTTCTCAAAAACCTAGCGATTGAACAAATTTTGTTCAGGAACCATCAGAAATAAAATCCCTATTTTCGCACAAAGACATCGTCAGAATATTCAATTTTCACCTAATGAGGATTACGGTAGAATCTGAAGTAGCTCCAATTTTATAGGATTTTATTAGATTTGTGAATCGTTTATTATTGAAAACTGGTTTTGCCTCAGGAAATACTTGCAAAATGTGAGAAAACAAGATTAGGAATCGAAAGGAGTACGGTAGTTTAAGAGTTGTTCAATGATCTTTATATATTGATATGAAATATGGGAGTTTTAATTTGCAAAATACCATTTGCTAATCAAAATGTTCCATTTTAGCTATGTTTGATAGGTGGTATCCCTAATGATGAGAATCACCCAAATAAAAAATGACCAGTTCTGATTCAGGAGGCTCTCACCACTTGATCAAACCGGTAATCGTGTTTAATTTTTCAAATCGAAAGTGGACTTCATCTGATGAGGAACTTTAAAAAACCGATTTTTCGATCCATAACTTTTCAAAGAAGACCTTTATTCTTTAAGATATACAAGAAAAAATCATGATGGTACGTCTGTGACACTCTGACACAGTCTTTGAATCAGTGATTGTCAACTGGGAACTGCAATAACCGTTTCCCTGTCGACTGGTTCTCTAGGGAATTCTTATTGAATATATATGTCACGTGTGAAAATCCCTCATACTCCGAAATCAAAATAAAATGGCAAAACGTCATAAAATTATTACGTAATAGACTCATGATGAGCTCATTCTCTTTTTCTCCAAATCATCATCCGCCAACCAATAATTCAATTCGTTTTCCCGTCGGCAATCTTATTTGCACAGGCTTCCAAGAGTCCCCCCTCTCAGTCCATTGTGTCCAAGAGAGTTACTGTAGTTATTAGTTAATAGTAACCAAATAATTTCTTTTCTCCTCCAAAATGCTGGTCATCACAGACGAGAATTGAGCAAACAGTTTCCAAAATTTTTTGCGGCTAGCGAATTTTCGGATGAAATATGGTTCCCGGATGAAAATTACACATTGCACTAAACCAATTGGGTTTCTCTATTTTTATGTGTTTCGGAATGACCGTTGAAATGAAAATAGACGGGTTTTTATGTTGTTTAATTATAGACGCTTTTTTGATACACTTTTTCTCTGATTGATTGATTCATGAGGTTAAATGAAACTGTTGAATTCAACACGTCTAATTAAGTTGTAGGTCACCGTAACGAATTGGTTTTTGTTGTGATTTTGGATTTGTTGAAATTGGAGTGCTGTCAGAAAAGGATGATGAAAAAGAAGAAGAAGCAAGATTGAGAAGCGAAAACTGTTCTTGAACTGAGAATTTCTTTTTTCATCTTCAAATAACAAACTACTTTTTTTAAAACTTAAATTTCGAAAGTTGAAGAAAGATGTAAACTCAAAGAAAAGGGATTAAAGTTATGATTCGGAGTTGTTCATTCTTTTCATAGCCATGAAATTTCAAATTTTCTTCACTGAAAACTACCGTAACCCATTTGGACTATTCACCTTTGCCCTCCACTTCTCTCCACTTTTCGCTTCTAAATTCTTCTCATTTTCTTGTTCTCCCGTAATGTAAATTCCTTCTCGTCTCCTCTTTTTTTCCCGTAAAAAACCTAATCTTCTTCTGCTCCGTCTGTCCATTCCCATCTTTCCGACGTGTTCAAATAGGGTGTCCCATCCGAAAAACAGTGCAAATATTATCAGTGAAAATGTAGTTTGAATTGTGATGGGGCATAGAGAAAAATACGGAGAAAAGAGGCTGATTAGCCATTCTAAAAACATAAAAAAGAAGTTTTTGATTTGGAATTGATGTTCAATTTGATGTATGTTGTCGTCATTTTCATTGAAAGATCAGAGACTGGGTTACGGTATTCGGAGGGGAAAACGCAAGAGTTTATCGCATTTTGGACTCGGAGTAACCAACAGAATGGAGTCTGAAAACTACGGTATCTCACATATTCCAAATAGATAATATAGTTAGAAAATAACCGACGGAAACCGTAAGAAATTCGTGTCTTCCTCCAGGTCCCAAAAACTGTTGAATTTTCCGATCCCTGTCTTCCCCAATTCGATCGTAAATGTTCCTGAGAGACGACACTATCCGAGATCTTTATCTCCTCTAATCCACCATGTTACCTCATAACATCATTATCTTCCAATTGACATTATGTACCTTCTAGATCTTTCACGGATTCTAGTATAGCTCATCACATTGTCCACCTGTGTGTCACAAACTCGTCAAAAATGAAAGCTCCTATTGGACCGGTATCTGATGGAGAGAGCAGATTTAGTAGATGTGTTTCAGACAATCTCTGATAGCATAACACAGTATACCACCAGACTGTATATGGGTGAACACACAACTCTTATTTTGGCTGATTGGTGTTACATCATGGATAATTAGAGGATCATCCAGGTGAGAAAACTGTGTCATAAGACGAGAAAATTTGACACTTCCCATTTCTTGAGTGTAACTGTTTTTACGGATGCTTAGAGCTGATCGAACATTTGTGCATTGATACAGCAAGAAGAATGAAAGCTTTCCGATCTAACTTCCAATTTTTGGTTCTGAAACTGTATACTTTTTTCCAATCAATTTTCTCCAGCAAAATCAATTTCTCGGATGTCTCTGCCTTGTTTCGAAACTGTTTTAAGTTGTTCCAAATATAATTGTTGCCCTCTGTTAACTATGTGATAATCCGTGATTCTCTCCTCCAGTTTCTTCCCTTGCTCTCCCTCTCATTTTTCCGAAAGACTGTTTCTGTTTCGACCGCGCGGAAAGGTTCGTGACCGGCCGCCGCGTTCCCGTGTGGAAAGGAGGGTCGACATGCTTCTTCTCCTCTTTTTCTTACAAGCTTCTCTCATTTTCTCTCTTACCGTAATACTCTTTTTTCATTGCGCAGGAGCCTCACACTTTTCCGCCTCTTTTTTTCTCTCTCACCTATGTTGCCTCTTCTTTTTTTTTGGGAATGGTCATTCTCGCCAGGTGGAATAATTGGGCTACTGATAATTATAGTTATCACTTCTGTTCACCTGAAGAGTTCGTCCTTCAGATTTTGAACTTTTGTTTTTCTAATATTTCTTCCAGATCCTTAACTTCCAGACTAGAATATTGTGCCATAGAATCCCTTCCTTGTATCGATAGATCCTTCTGATTCTGTTGTCTCTGAATACCATGTCCTTGCCCATTGTCTTTCAAGTTGCATTTTTGTTGTTCTAGTGCCAATGTTTTGGTATTCTCTCATTGATATCTTTCATTCCAAATGTCACATCCCTCTTCTTTTTGTATTTAAAGTTTCCTCTCTGATCTGCTATTACTAAATATTTCAAATGCATCAATCATAGCTACTGTACCCCTCCCCACCTTTTCTAAAATTTCTCTCCTTCCATTTTCTGCTTTATCCTTCAACTTTTCTCATATATTCAAACAATGTTTGCCTTCTTCAAATTCTCAAAAATATTCCCATTCCGTTTTTTTCCCACTCACTCCTCTCTCATTTTTTCGCTACCGTTCAAGGTCTTTTCTCATAAATTCATTTTTTACCTCCTCCTTCTTCTCGTCCACTAACTTTTTTTCATTTTTCCCCCGATATCTCCTAAAACGGATATTTCGATACAACGGTTGAATTCTCCGAAAGTTTCAACGTTCGTTAATTTGAGAATTTGTATTTGAATATATTTTTGTTTCAAGAAAAAGAGTAATCCTGTACAAGACCTTAGCAATGCCTTTTTGAATTAAGTAAAAGAAAGAGGTTCAATTCCAAGTCAAATATCGAAATAGCTCAGAGATGGGTAGTTTGATAGTTAATTTATCATTATTCAAATCATCAGTGATTACAAATGGGGGATGTCCATTATGTTAATATCTCTGATAACTGCTATCAGACACAAGCAAGAAGTCAGTAGTACTTTCTATACAACTAATTTCTTCTGATAGTCTAGATTTTTGATCGCAGTTTTGTCGTTTTCCGTCGTATTTTCTGGAATATATCTGAAAACATTTCAAAATTTTTCGAACGATAATTTTGAAATAAACAATTTATTATCTGACAAGTTGGAGTGTTTTCTCTTTTTTATGGCGGGTAAGCTTCGAAATTTTTTTGAAGTACACAACAATTTTCAATTCCAATCAACTGATAAAATGCCCGCTTTCCAACTAGCTCTAGTCATCTCGAAAGATCGTAACAGACCCCGGAGACCACCCGGGAAAGCCTACTGTCAATTGGGCACAATGACGAGACTGAGTAGTCTGTGCCAAGTTCACAAGAGTCCAAAATCTTCCTTCGGGAGCAACCTTCAAAAATCATAGTGCTCTTTTCTTCAGCGTGTGGTCATCCACACGACTCATTCCCTCTAATTTCTCTGTTTCTCCGTTTATTTGCATTTTCTCTGCGTCTCTTCATCTTTAATACTATTTCTCGTCTGGTCAACCATCGTCTTATCTACTCATCCTAAACACAGGTGAAGCCAGAAGGAGCAGACACAAGCAAGAATGACCATTTTGCACATAATTCACACAGAGCAGAAATATTGTGTTGAATCAGGAGATCGCAGAGAAACAGAGAAATGAGAAAACAGTTTTTTCTAGGATTTGGGTTTGTCTGTCGGGAACATGACTCGGGAAAAGGAAAAACATGAGTGATTAGAGAGAAACCGCCTTGTTCCCACTAGCTAATTAAAGAAGAGAGCTACAGTAATCCAGTCTAGTTACAGTAATCAATATGAGAAGAGAATCTCGATCATGGAGAATGAAGCATCTAAGTTGATGCTTTTCCTTCAAGAATCCCATCTCTCATCAAACTACCTGTTGCGTATTAAAGTGCTGAAAGAATCCCTCTTCTTATCGAATATAAACTGTCAGTCTGTAATAATCGAGTACGGTAACTTGTCGACTTCCGTATTCTCTTCACTAATCATTATAATCTTTTCGTTAATCTCATTTTCTCTTTCTTCGAAATATCCCGTTGTGAAAACTTGAAGGTTCGACCGCTTAAGAATTTGACCTCAAAATCTCTTCCCCCCAAGATCCCGCTTCTTTTCTCGACGGGGGGTAAAAATTGAGAGAAAATGGGAAATTTATTGTTCTTCTTTTTTTGAGGATCTGATGGGAATTAGTCACTTTTATCTTGTTTTGAATATTGGTAGCATCGTTCAGATAACTGTTATTCATGCAGACTGATTTGATTGGTTTATTTTGAAGTGTATTTCGAAAAATGGCAGCACAACAAACTTGTTGTTTTGAATAATTATTTACTAGGTATTCAGAATTTGAACCGTACGATTTCCCTCATTTGTTCTTCTTCATCACTAAGTCTTCCATCTATCTGAAAATTCTTATTTGTTCTGAAAAGATCCTTTCCTTGTCCAAAAATGTCTAATTTAATATCCCTAATGCCTAATCCAAGTGACCGTTTGATGAATGGGTTTCTCCCAATGAAAATGGTCGCGGGCCCCCTTTTTCCGCACTTCCAAACGCAACAATTACTCCTTTTCTCTCAATTTCTGAAGAGGGAAAATGTGGTGTCGAAATGGAAAAGAGAGAATAAATTAGAATGCAAATTACCGCCTCTTTTTGACGACGGACTTTTGAAGTGAAAGTAACCACCGATAAAATATATGTATTTGAACAAGAGGAATGGTAATTAATTCTGAATTTTTGAGAAGTAAATATGGATTCTTTTGGAGTGAGGGGGCGGGACTTCTACGAATATTTCGGAACTCCTCTCAATACCTTTCCTATTGGTTCCAGCTAGTAGTTCGTAGATTTCAGAAGTTTGACAGCTACCAGGACTAATCCAGCTCATCAATAGCACACAGAAAAAAATCTTTTATGATACCGTACTCTGTGACATTCCAGATCGGCGGCTCAAATGAATATGCAAAAAGACAAGATCTAAAAAATCAAGCCGTCTCTCTGAGAGAATCCCTGAAATCTCTTCCTTCTTTACCTCCGCTCCGCTCTCCATAAAATTCATTTACCAGCGTTTCCCGCGTCCTAATCCCTCTTGATCTTCAACTAGATTACTGTAGTTTTATGGTCCCTATTTACCTTTTTGGTTCTGCTTACAACCCAGAACTAAACGTTTTACAAATTGAGAGATGAAGGGGACACTTATACAAAATAGGCAACATTTCATTTCCATTTACAAATTCTTTTGACATCTCAAAACGATCGACCACACGAACATCCTCATCTTAATTGCCAACAAACTCGTTCCATTTCTCTGTGTCTCTTCATTTCACATACTATCTCTTCTCACCTAATGAGGCTATAGACCTCCACACTTTTTGGAACACGGGGGTGGGTTACAGTAGCCCAATGATTTCGAATGTCTCATTTAACACCGTCTCTCATTTTTGGGTGATTAACCTTCCAGCATCAAAAACGACGGAAATTGAAGAGAGATGATGATGGTGAAACGGAAAAACGACACACTCCATGAGATGGTTTCCAACATTTTTGAATTTTTCAAACCTTTTTAAAATTTGATTCTGGAATTGAACGGCCAGTCCTCTATAATAAGTCATTGTAAGGGGAAACACAACTCAATGAAGACGAGAAAACTATTCTCTCAAAGTTCAGGTAATTCGAAAAGTCGAACCAATGCGTGTGCGAACTCAAAACAACGCGCGGTGCAATCGTAAAGTCGGCCAGCTCCACAGAAATGTGATTCTCGATTACTTCTCCTGCACACGAATACGATTCCTGCAATCTCACTTCGTCCAAACAACAACTTTCTGATTTTTCTTGGGGAACCTCTCTAATAAGTTCTTGCCCCTCCAAAATCCGTATCTCTCTTCACAACTCCTCCTGATTTTCCTCTTCTCTCTGCTCCATTTCCATTCTGTTCACCAGTGAAAACATGCGGTTGTCTGTAAGATTAATGTGTTTTTGTTTCTGTTTCTTCGCGCACTTCTCCACTATGAAATAGTTCAGTTGATTGAGAGAAAAAAAGAAAAACAGATGAAAGATACAGGAAAAGGTGACATTTTGCAGAATTTGTGAGAGGTTTAAGGAGGGTAAGAGCAAGGAAATCGGTATATTGTTGGGGTTGTTAATGGAAAGGGATAGAATCATTGGGGGCGGATTGAAAAGTGGATTACGGTAGTCAGTTATATCTAGGATCGGATCCAAAAGTTGAATCTGTGTCCGAAAAAAAAATTCAAGAGGTTGTTCAACTCTTCACTAATTTTTCTAAACAACTACCTTCCTGACTAATCCATTGTTTCATGCATATTACCATAATGCTGAGAACTGTCCTCTTCCTCCTCTATCCCCCCCCAAATCATGTCTTCTTCCGGATAATCCTCCCAATGTTGTTACTTCCACTTAATGAGTTCTCTTCCTTCTGGCAACATGTTGCTTCTTATTACTGTTACCGTATGCTTTCCACGTAATAATTGGATTGATGACGTCATCAAGTGCTTCTCTGTGCTCTATCGAAATAGTATGCTCTCTCATTTCTTCTTGTAATTATCATATTGGATGCTTCTATGATTGTTTTATCTTCTATTGGAATCTTTTCAGGTGACAGCAACGGGAGATGTGAAGCAGGCTGAGCTGAAACTTGGAGAAAAAACAAGGTGAGTGAGATAGCAGTATTTCAGTACAAAAGCACTACCTTCTCCCATAGGCGAGCGAAAATAACCATAAACAGAAACCGCACTTAAACTCAATGCTTTTTCACCAGAAGTTCCGTTTCGCTTCCTTGTCATTTCCCTCTCAGACACGTGTCAATCTGTATCTTTTCGTGGCACTTGTTAATATAGATACCATCAAATATTGCTCCATCTCGTTCTCTCTCCAAATACAGTGTTCGTCGTCTCTTTTCGTGTCAATAAGGGAGTGATGGCATGTGCAAACAGGAAGTGTTTGCTGTAATCTCCTACTGTGTTTCCATATATTCTATCCGTTTCTGCTCTCCTTCACACTGCATAATAATAATAACATCATCAGATGGGTGACCGTAACAGGTGAAATGATGTAATAGTTGAGGTAACAGGCATGTGTGAACAGTTGGGGGAGAAGGGGAAGGATAAGGATAAATATTAGAGAAAAGGTGTCAGAATAAAGTAATTGTTTACTGTTTCAATAAATGAAGCACCAAGTATTACTGTAGATCCGAAAAAGGTCGTCCACAGGAATGGCTCATTCCACTCTTCAAGCTTGTTCGAAAAGTTTCCTGCTTGTATAATCCATCCCTGCAGTTTCGCACTTTGGTATCAAGTCGTGTCAAATAGGTGGCAACACACGTTACGTAAAAACTACAGGAGAGGTACCTTCAAGAAGGTGTCAATTAAGAGCAAACTAACCGCAATTGACTTTTATTGAAACAGTTGAGAGTTCATTTCTGGTAGAACTCTCGAAGTTTCTTTCCAACTTCTCCCTCTGAATAAATCTTTCTTCTGGTAGTCAACTCATTCAACTCCTTAACTGGGTAGTACCTGTAACTTAACACCTTCTCATGTTTCTGTCGGCAAGCTCATTTCTACAAGAGGAAGAGCAACAGACACTCGGGTGTCTCTTTTGTTCTCTCTTTCACATCAAAAAGATGCCGCATTCCTTATGTAGTCAGTATATTTCTGTTAGTTATGATGATGTACTTGACACGAAAAAATGTGATACAGATGGCACGAGTACTTGTTGAAAAGGGTTAAGTACTTCACAGAAAACAGCAAAATGAGATAGTTGCTTTCTTCTGTAACTCAATCAGATCCGCTGACTTCTTCGCTTCTCTAACTTGCCAAATCCAATCACTTCCTGTCCATTTGCCACCTGACATGTTTTCCTGTTCTACCGTGTCAACTGTCATGTTTATGTACTATTATCGCACTCGACGGTAACAAGTGGATTAGAGATTAACGGCTTCCCGCATCGTCTTCAGCCTTCTACAGTAATCCTACTTGACAATGTCTTCAAATTGTCAAGTGTCGAGTGTTGGACAACGAGAATGAACAAACTTTTGGGGGTGATGAGTTGTTGGCCGAAGGGATTAATTATTACTTATAAAAATTATCTTTCTAATTTTCAAAACTGAGGTTTCATGCATTAAAAAAAGAGTAGTAACTGAGAATACCCCAAATCTTCAAATTGGGTGTCCCTTTTTGAGCACTAATTGTAAAATTCATTCGAAAAAACTTCGCTTTCACTGCATGAGAAAACTCTAGTTTTTTCCTTCAAAAAACAACAAAAATTGTACCTCACGCAATCGTCAGAGTTGCATCATAAGCGTGTGTCGTACTTGTTCAACTTCTACAAAAACGTTATATTCATGTACTCAGCCCTTCCCATGTTCCTTTCTCTTTTTCTCCCCAATTCCCCTCATTCCCACATTAATAAATCTCCAATCACTGTGGTAACATGTCGACACGATCACCACGAAACATTTTTCGAAAATCTTCAAATTGACAAGTAGAAAGAGAGTAAGAAGGAGGAGAAGAAGTACGTGTGTGCGCGCGAAACAATTGATATATCGATGACCGGAGAGACGGTGGAAATGTAACTCGATGCCCTGTGGCCACCTCATGTACTTTTGAAATAAATCAGAATGTCAGCAATGGACACAGCACAGCCGGGAAGCAAGCAAAAGTGACAAGGATCGATAGAATGGGAATGGGAACACTATTTGGGTTCAAAAAGTTGGGTCATGATGGGAGATGAGTCATAGAAGTAGAAATAGACTTGAATGCAACATATATCCCCCTGCTTTGCATCCACGTGCTAAGAAAATGTCAGTCTGGTTCTGCTGCTTAGATACAATCTTGTACCGTAACATATGGACTCACCATACTTCCGGTTTCATCACTTAACTACTCAAACACTTTGACAGTTGGTACTAATCTAGGTACATCATTTCTCAAGAACTGCAGAACATGGAATATGGTAGATATTCTCCACTGATTCCGGAAAAGCCTCTTTTAATAAAAGCTTCTTGAAAGTGAAATTCATAAGGTAAAAGTTAGAGTTGGGAAGGTTCTATCTGATTCTGGTTAAAATATTCCAATTATTGTGTTTTCTCTCATATAAAATTTTCTAGAAATTCAAAAAGTCTAATTTCAATCATCCGTTCTTCAAGCTCATCCTTATTGCTTCAGAATCTTTCTACATCCTTTTTTATATTTCTCTCCAAATCACCTAATCAAAGTCCCCCTCTTAACCTCATATTAACCGGAGTCAACCTTTCATCATCATCATCTCCATGCCATCATAACAATTTTAGCACCAACAGATCACATAAACCGATAAGGTGTAACAGGGTGGTAACATGTGAGTCCCCTTGAAAGAGACATTATGCCGCCCGTGTTTTCACATAAACACCCACTTTCGGGATCTGTCAAAAAGAAATCAAAAGAGAGGGAGCGACGTTTTATGGTTAATTAGTGGAGAGGCAGTTGGTGCGGTGGCAATGAAGATATGGTAGCAATGACAGGTGGTACATTACGGATATTTTTTTGTGGTTTAGGTGGCTTCTATTTTAGATTCGCTTTTTATTTACTAACTAGATAAAAACTTTGAGTTTCTCTGGAAACAGTTAGCTTCACATCGAGAACACACCCGTAATTCAGAAGTTGACTCAACAGGAAACGAGTTCTTCCATTGTTGCTCACATATGTGTTATATAAGAACTTACCGAAACAAATCAGTCCTTTTTGTGTTCATTTAGATAATAATCTACCGACAGAAAAAAACAAAAAGATGAGCAATTGGTTGAAAGAAGGGACCACATGCTGTGAAAAGCTGACGAAGGCATAATTGGGGCGGAAACTGTTTTTTGTATGTTGTTTCTCGAGGATAACATTCTACTCGTAATTGCTTCTTCTCCTTGTTCTGATGTTGAATTCATATGAACTTCTTCTGAATGATTCCGATGTCCAAAAAGCAACTCTTCCCAAACTAGACAACGACCTCCTCCCCCGTTATACTTACACTTGATGTATGGCACTAATTCAATTTTGAATTATTTTTTTACTTTCCGATTTCGAAGTTTATTTTAAAAACTTCAGTCAAATGTACTCTCATGAGTCCCTCCGACATTTCAAACGACATTTCTTCCGTTGAAAAAAAAGGAATTTCTGACCAAATGACCATCTTCTCTTATCTTCATTCAGTTTATGTTTAAGTTTCCAACTTAATGTGTCTACTCGGCGATAAGACAAAAAACTGAAACACATTTTTTCCTAAAAGTGCATGCATTTTTAGGCCACCCGAGAAACTAACGGTGACGAATTTTTGGTAAAAGTTTGACTTTTTGAATTCGTTTTTTGAAATGTATGACTCTCAAAGAAAGTCTTGCGTTCCGATATTTGTTTTTATACAGCTTCACGGAATGCAGACTTCGAAAGGTTAAATGTAGATTCGAGAAAAAATATACCTTATAGTCCCAAACGTTGGAAAGTTGTCTAGAGCATGAAAATTTTTTTCAAACAATTCTCAGAAATTATATGCTCCGAGAACAGTAATTATGAAGTCTACGTAAGTGAAAATCAGAGAAAAAAGGGGAGGTAACTAACCTATTTTCTATTTTCAAGATACCTCTTCCAAATGTAAAAAGGTTGCATTTTCATTTCCGGTCCTCATTTCGAAGCGATCCTTCCTCACCTCTTTTTCTTGTTTCCCGTCGACCCGAACATTTTCTCCCAGATCCATTTTTCATTTCTCTCTTTCTCTCAATCTTCAACACTCTCTTCTAAAATGGGCGGAGTCTGTCCATGAGCGACGCGTGCCGATGAGTTAAAATGACGACGGATGGAGAGTACGGTAGCATGTTGGAGAGGAAGGCCGCCCACTGAGAAATGGGCGGAGTCGAGAAGCAAGGAGAGGAACGGAGAAAAAGAGAGAAAGCACACGCCTTCTTGAGAAGAAAAAACGATGAGTTGATCATTGTTTTCTGATGATATTTGATAGTAGTTTGGGATAAGTTTTTCATGCTTCTCAATATTTTCATATTATGATTAACTAGCTGATTTCAAAATGTCGCAATATTCTCTTCGATTCCTGTTGCTGGATAAACTATGACTGTTCGTCCGTTCAGGTTTGATTTTTCCCTTTTTGCATGTTTTGTAAAGACTGCGTTCTTTCATAACTCAAAAGGTTATGCTTCCCAAAAAAAAGTTTCATGTGTGCTCTTTTTCGGAAGCAGTCTGAAGTCGTAGGCTTCTCCTCCCAGCGTGAATGTTGTGTTTACAATTAAAATGTTCATTATGTTCGGTGTACTGAAATTTCTGAATATATCTCGTGTTTTTTATCCTCTCCAAAACGTTCCCATTTTAAAATGTTCCACTTTTTGAACCTAAAATCACCGGAAACATTTCCAAGCTCGTATGGTTCCTTCATTCTATAAAAATCATTTCTGAAAATGATAGATCTGAAATTGGGAACAGTCTCACAAAAACGTGATTCCGTGTTCTCTAATTATCCGGTATTTCTTTTCTTTCATGACTCTCAACAAGTGAATAAGTGTGTCTCCTATTACTCAACACACTAATGATAGATTACATCCGTGATGAACTCAACACACCTGTTGACACCTTCTGACATGTCTCATTACACGCTCCTTTTTTGGGTCAATGGACACGTGGCAAATTAGATACGGAGGTGATCGAAAAATGGGAATTCTGTCGAACGACTTTTCGAGTTCCTTCTTTCTAGTAAATGGATTCTGAATCGCTGATTTCCTTAATTAAAAAAATGTTTAAGATAATGTTTTTTTTTTGTAGCAGAGTCTGAAAACCTAACTTCCGAAACTATAAATCTTGAACCAATCTCTGTGTATTTCCTTATTCAACACGTTCCTCCTCATCTGAATTAACACTTCCGGTTACTGGGAACATCAACAACTGTGCACCTTTTTCTACCCCCTGCTGGGAACTCGATGATGTGGTAATATGCCACTTTTTTGTTACTCTTTCATCAAAAAGTTATGAAAATATAATTACTGAGCTTAAGAAGTTACAGAATCTCTGGAGATAATCGGTTTGATCCGTGAACTGACATACCTTTTCAGAAACATGAACGGGGAGAACCAGACTGGAAAGAGGTGGATATAGATAGAAGATATTTCTTTGCCAGAGCGACTATAATCAACTCTTCCAAAATAACCCCTCTCATAGTCTGTTCATTTTCCTCATCTCACTCCTAAATTCTCTTGATTCACTTTCAATACGAAGAGACCACCTACTGTGAAATAAACGGCCAGATGCTTAGTTGAGAAGATGATCAGAGAATTAAAAATTATATGTTGAAGGCCGAGATTCAACTGAGATAACCCTATTAACAGAATATTGTTGCATTTCCAAAAGTACTGGGCAAAGGTTTTTCGGTATGTTGACACGAGTTCTGGAAATTTACGAGTATCATTGCTTTAGTTTTCATTTTCCCGCCCAAAAAAATAGGTTTTTTTGAATCCTAGGCTTACAAAGTTTTTCTGACTACTATCGATCCCGCTACTATCTTATCTGGTTTTTCATTTCTCGAGTCACGACCATCTCGCTTATTTCGAGCATTTTCTTTTTTTGGATTATATCGGTTTCTTTGTGTTCAATTGAATTCCTACCTCGAGCTAATAAGCTTTTCCTCTAGAGTTGATCTTAAAAAAACCTTTTGATTTCATAAAAATAAGAAAAACCTCGGCCCTCATTTTTTCCCAAGAAAAAAGACTTCTTCCATCATAACCACCAACTACTACATACTATATCGAGAAAGCATTCAAAATGTAGAAGCAAGAGGTTAAGTGGCTTGAATGTGAGGTCGTGTCGCGCAATCGAACCGGTTATTTCAAAAGACTCACTTCTTCTTTTTCTTCTTTCTCGGGCGGTGTCATCTGAAGCAGATTGGCATCGAAAGTGGAAGAGAGTAGTAAATAGAAATGTAGAAAAGAGTAGTAGTCGAGAATGAACAAGCTAACGTTCTCTTTTTTTGTTGCTTTTTCAGTTTTTTTAATTAGGACATGGACTACTGCAATTTTTAATTGGAGATTTCAAAGTAATCGTAGTTTCACCAAGTTTGAATTTCAAAACATCAGCCATCTTGATTTTCTTCCGATTAACTCGAATAAATATCTAGATCGTTGTACCTTCAATTTTCAGAGTGGCTCCATGGAATTATTTGATCTCGCCCATCCACTTCCATCCAGAATGGTTGTACAGCTCACTTTCCAGAATCGAAGAAGGACTCATGATCACCGGTATGTTCATCTTTCACTAGAATTATCAGAAAGATCTTTCAAGAATTTGTCTTTGCTTTGAAAATTACTATTTCGCGCTTTCCGAAAAAAAAAAAGAGTATCAGTGTGGAAAACAACTGAAAACAAAACCGATGGTTCATTTTTAAAGTGAATCTGTAATTTGAAAACATTAATTTCGTAAATTCAAATTCCATTGACTTGAAGGAGTTTAGTATCAGATCTTGAAATTGCTCTTCGAATAACTCTGAACATTTTTCTGTCTTATTTATGCTGAGTTCCTCAAGCTTAGAAGTCAAGAAATTTCTTCAATAATTATCGCTAATTTTCTGCAAAACCCCTCTTTCGATTGTGTTATAATGAATCAAGTTAATCTTGAATCATTTAGTATTCTGCAAAGGCATGAGTTCCCCAAACCATGACTCAACATCTCCGACCCCTCCAGTTTTTTACTCACCTTTCCATTCGATTTGACACAGTCAGATGAGGCTTGTCACGTTCGATACCAGATATCAGTCACGCTCTTTTAATGACCTCACAAGAAGTTTGGAGTGTGAGATGTCACTGTCTAGACTATTGAGATCACTTAGC
The DNA here is from genome assembly GCA_002259235.3 of Caenorhabditis latens. Taxonomy (NCBI): domain Eukaryota; kingdom Metazoa; phylum Nematoda; class Chromadorea; order Rhabditida; family Rhabditidae; genus Caenorhabditis; species Caenorhabditis latens. Next base: position 9,317,112 of record CM056092.1, on the reverse strand, counting down.
TTCTTCTTCTTGTCATTCGTTCGATTGAATGAACTTCTGCAAATGAATTAAAGATCTACAAATTGTTATGATCCCTGAGAATTTCTCTCTCTCTCTTTGATGATATCTTGTTTTTTTGTTGATTTTGATGATGTGTTATTACAGTTGACCATCTACGTTTAAAAGAGTTTTAAAATGTGTAAAAACTAGTAGTACTGCGCCAAAAAACTGTCAAAAAGCGTTTTTAATTGCAGAATCACGAGACACTATATTATTAGGATGAAACTAAGTTTTTTCTCACTTCCGATCATGTCTACAGTACTAGATTCTACTTTGGAGTATGTTCTTTCTTTCTGAAAACTTGCAAATTTCTGTCTGAACAGTTTCTTCATTTCTTTCTGTTATCACTTTTTATCTCTACGTCTTCTGTATGATTTCGGATTCAACCTGTGACCCACAATGGATCATCATCATCACGAATCATCTCTACACCTTTCCCCTTTTGCTACTTTTCGGAAGACAGAAAGATTGCTAAATTGATAGAGAAGACGTAGAGAGGACACCGAAAAAAGGAGAAGAAGCTGTGAAATGAACGAGAGAAAAGGACATTCCTTTTTTCTCATTTTTTTCTGTTTTTTTTTGTTTCCTTCCAAGATTTTATAAGTTTTAGGATCGTAAATCACCTTCCCACAGAGAAGACTATTTATTACTAAGCATCAGATCCAAACATCAGTTCTCTCAACTTTTTCCCTGATATCTTTAATTCAATGAAACTCAACACTTTTTGAGTCTTTTTCACCTATTTATTATATTTTTCACTAATTTCCTAAATTCTGAAGGTTTTTTGTTTATTGGGCATATTATAGAACCATGTCTTCCCATCTTCCCATTCCTTTTTGTCTCTTTGATCTCTTATTGATCCATGTCATTCGGTGAGATCAAACGCAGAGCCAGATTGGTACCTATGTTGCCAACACGTATTCCCATTGTCGGCATGGGAAAACGTCTGAAACGAGTCGACACCGTCAAAGGGATGTTCCAAGATAGAACCTCTTTGGCGGAGGGATTTCAACATTTGTATACTGAAACTAGGAAGATATAGTAGAGTCAATTATTCATTTGTTTTCTCTTCTCTGAATTCGAGTAAATTCACAGGAGAATGAACAATTATTCATCAGTCTGGAGGAACTGTAACTTTTGTATAATTTCATACTTTATCTCGATAATTGTTGTTGTTTGAAGAGTTGAATTTTGAAGTCATGTCTTATATAACTCCTATAATTTTTTGTTGACATGATTTCCTAGTGATCACTACTGCAAAATCTGAAAATTGACAAACTTTATAATGACCTCAACCCCTCCTCTAACAACCATTTTTTTAGTGTTGTTTTCTACATTTTCCTACATCTGAAACCTATTGTAATACAGCTTCTCCTTTTTCTCCTTCTTCCTATTTTCCCTCTTTTTCTTTTTCCAAGTCAGTAGCCGTCTTCCTCTCGATGATCTCGACACTTTCACCTTTTGCCCCTCTTTTCCCTCTCAAACCGGTTGTTCTGCCGACCCGCGCACCCCCTGCGCATCAGAAGCTGAAGGCATCAGAAGCCGTGTCGAGAATGAACACTTTTCCTCTTTTCTACCTCTTCTCAAAGTTACATCATACTGCTTTTTCGAGTGTAAGAGAGGGTTAGAAGTCAGTGAGGATGGGCGCATGATGCATTCGAGAGTGAACAGAATCAGATGTATGAGAAGCTGGTTTTGATGTTAAAAGAGGGCAAAAGGAGATCAAGGTTACTGTAGTTTTCCGCTGATCAAGAAGGAATCGTTTCAAAGAGCACTTAACAGTTGCCACTTCTTCTATGGTAATCAAGTTTTGTAGTCTGGATTATGCACTTGGAACAGGAGTTTCTCTTTTGGGTTCAGATTCTCAGAGATCTTTATAACTATAAAAACGTAACTTCAGCTCAATTCAGCACCATTCCCGAAAAAGAGTTGTATTTCAGTTTCCTAGGATTCGATTTCGTCGACCTATATTTCTAGATTCTAAGCCTCTACAGTCCCCAAATTTTTCTGAACTTCAAATTCTCACAAGCTCTAACTTTTCGTGTTTATTTCAGTTTCTCAGTTCAGTGATATCCTATTTTCATTTAAAATGTTCCCAGAACCCATCTCCCATTCAGTCAGTCTCGCCCCGCCCCTCTCCAAAATTCCCACGTAACTTGGGACATGTCATTTCTTCCCGGGAGAACATGGGTGCCTACTGTCGGCACCTTTCATCTTACGCTAACGGAACCCTTTTCGGCAGAGTGGGCGGGTCCAATGGCAGAAGACGTGAGAATAGTATAGGTCGATGGATACTAAGTCAGTCAGTCACGTATACGTCTCCCGATTGGTGACTGCCATCGAGCTCTCTTATATTCGGTTTCTTCTCTCATTTAGCCTAGTATCGACTCCAACTCTTATTAGATCTCAAAGTATAGCTCATAGACTCCTCTAATCTCTCCCATCAGAATCCAAAACCCCCAAGTCTTTTTCATTCGAATCTCATTCTACCGTACACATTCTCATCTAGTATATTTCATCTCGTTTGGCCAATTACAATTACCAAATGTCAAACCATCACATCATGCGAAGAGAGAAGCCGCACTCTCGAAGTACACAGCTTCTGCCATTTCCTCTTCGCTTTTTCAACCCCCCCTCCTCATCTGAAAATACCAGTTTTCTGATGCTTCTTCCTCTTCTCTCTCTCGTCTCATTTTCTATTGTGTTGTATTGTTATGTCATCACTTTGCCATTGGGGAGAGTAGTAGTACAACACATCCATCTCTCGAGATTGTTTGACAGGGAGGACGCCTTTGACCTGATCATCTGAAACACGGGAAACATTAGTTATCACCCATGGAAACTTTGAAGAGACGCCTTGAAACCCTCTCGTGCTCTTTCTCTTACTCTCTCGCCTAACTCGAGTTCCAGGTTTCAATGAATTTCAAGCCTCTTATCGTCAGTTTCTTATCATCAATAACTGACCAGTGACTCCAAAACTATTATTTCCTTTTTACTATTATGTTACTTGTTGTTTTTCTATTCTTTTAGAATACTGTGAGTATACTGTATACTACTCACAGTATACTCACAGTAGTATACCAAGAGTATACCGTAATCTAGAAATATACAGTATACCAGAATAACCTTCTAGTATCTCTCCATCAATATCAAATAGAATATATATTAGTCGTAGTCTCAGTCTTCCTGCGTTTCTTTCCGTCTCATCACTTCCGAAGTCTGCCAGATTTTCCCATATTTTCCCTTTCTTGATCCCCGTCTCCTTTCAATTTCTAAATATTTCGAAACGTTACTTTTTCTTTTTGAAACCTTCATAACTCTCATAACTCATTGTCATTTTCAGAATGAACTGGAACAACGACTTCAAAAATGGGATACCCTTCTCGAACGGAGCACAGAAAATGACTAAAATGGAGTATAATGCATCAGATGGAGGTCATCAGGAGGTTAGTTTAGTTTACTTATTTGTAAAAATTGAACAATGGAAGAGGCAAAATTACACTGATATAACTGATCGGAAAACAGAAATATAGGAAGTAATTGAAATGATAATCAAGGTCAAATTTAACATTATTTTCAGAACGAGATTGAGGAGTCTTCAGCCCCCTCGTCACCGAAACCAGAGGAGCATATCAAAAGACCATTGAATGTTTTCATGGTTTGGTCGAAAATAGAGAGAAAGAAGTACTGTGAGGCACATCCAGATGTTCATAATGCAACGATCAGTCAGACTTTGGCTGCGAGATGGAAACTGATGTCAGCAGAGGAGAAAGCACCGTTTGTCGCAGAGGCAGAACGATTGAGACTTCTTCACATGGAGGTTAGTTTAAGACTAAAGGAATGATATCTCAGAAACAATATGTTATTTTTCAGAAATATCCACATTACAAGTATCAACCACGTCGCAAGCATAAGAAGAAGATGCTGGTTAAAACGGAGAGTGTTGATGAGAAGAAGACAACTCAGACAAAGAGACGTTACGAGCAGATGCCAATGACTGAAAACAAGAATATCCAGAACCAGCAATGGAATAATCAGAACTTTATGGGAATGCAACAGTCAAATTCTGTTCAAATGACTCCATTCTCCTCTGGATTCTTCAATCAACAACAGCAACAACCGAATGGAATGATGGGAATGGGTGTGGGGATCATGGTTACAGCGATGGCTCCAATGATGCCACAGAACCAAGGATTCGAGAATCCGTTCTTCGTTCAAAGCTTGCCACCAGCCGCCGACCAGGTATGTTTCTTCAGATCCCTCCGTTTCAAGTAATATCTGAAGTAACCTACTAATTCATTGTTTCCTTCAGGTGACTAACTCGATGGTTCATAATCAGAACTCAATGAACTTCTATAATCCATACACTCACAATCACTTCAATCAAATTCCACACCAATCTCACGGAATGTGTGCACCTGGAAACTCACAATTTCAGCCACAGATGAACTCTCGTTCTGTCTCGAATGGATCATCTTTCGGAAGTTTCAACTCAATGGGAGCTTCTCCAGCGACGTCTTCAAGAGATACTCCATCGACTTCATATGGAATCACCGACGACTTTTCAGATATCACTCCAACTATTTCATTCGAATCTGGATCAGGAGATTTCATGAGCGCTCTTCAGTTCAACCAACTTTAAACACGGATTTCAGAATTCAAATCAACCAAAATAATTCACATTCAATGTCAGTTTTCCCCCTCTTTTAAGTGTTCTTTTCAATGTTTCCCTCATTGAAAATGTTCATTCATTCACTCAAATTCACCTACGATCTTCAATCGATTTCATTGATATGCTCACTCATCTTCCTTCGTTTGACATATCACTCCCACTCTCACATATCACTTTTTCAGTTTGGTGCCCCACACAAAACCTTAAAACTTCCCATCAAAACTTTTTGATTTTACAGATCCCCTCTTTCTTTCCATCCCCATGACATGTCGCTCCCACATTCCCCATAAATTTCAGTTTTTTTGTTTACAGTATTGAATGAATGGTACCAAAACTGAGTAAGTTTTCAGATTTATTTCTAAATTACTTCGAGGATTACGGTAGCTGTAGAAGCTCGGAACTTCCACTTTTTTCATTTTTTTCAGTTTGACTTTTATTTTTTATTTACTGTTTCAGTTTCTACTTTTCCGTTTTCTGCCGTGTTTTCTCGTCTTCTCTGCCCCCTCTCTTTGGCTCCAGCACTATTTTTTGTAGTCCGTGTTCCAGTTTTCTTTCAAATTTTCTTATCACTCTGCACTCTTATCAGTAACTTTCAGAGTGACCACTTGGAACTTTCATATTACTATTTGAAAGTTTCTAGCTGTATAGTTGTTACGTCATTTGGTTCTGGGGAAGACTTTAGAAATACCAGAATATTCTAGAAAGTATACTGTAGGTATCTCTGATTTCAGAATGAGATTACAGTGTGTAGATTGTAATATTGTCAGGAAGTATACTGTAGTTTATAGATAAATATTCAACAGTAGTATACTGAAAATACCTTGCTAATGTTCCATATCTTCTCATTCGAATCTTCCCCGTATATAGATCACTCGCCGTTCCTCTCTGTCTGCGTCTCTTCCTCTCCTGTACTCTCTCGCCGTTTCTTCATTTTGAAATCTGCCGATTGACGTCTACTTTCTCCTGAATTTCCTTTTTCTCATCATCTTTCCCCCACTTTCATTTTTCAAATCTTCGAAACTTTTCTCTTTTTTCTTCGTTCGGTTTTTCCGTGATTACCGTATCTCGCCTTCTCGTCTTCAAATAATCATCGTCTTCTTCTTCAGGATGGATCTCCAAAAACCGCCCAATTTCATGTTGGACTGTGGAATGGCTCCCCATATGATGCAGCCGATTCAGTGGGCAGCTGCTGCAATTGCAGCCGCCTCATCGACTAATTCAGGAGCTTCGAATGCCACCTCATCGAATTCCACGTCACAACAACAATTGCAACATCATCCGTACGGGGCAACAGGTTATAAGGTATTTAATCAAGAGAACAATAGATGTTACAGTTTTTAGACGGTTTCAGACTTGTAAACAAGTCGTTTTTATATTTGATTAGAGATTAAAGAACATCAACTGATGACCTAGTTTTGAAAAAAGTAAGGTCTCCCAAATTTCAGAAAATGTCTGAAATGCCTTTTGGTTTTTGCTTTCCAGAACTTCCAGAGACCTCTCATTGGTCATTTTTTATGTTATCATCACTTTAATTTTCTCCAAATTTCTTTCTCTTATCAGTTCTAACCTATTACTTTTTGACGAGAATAACCGAAAAATGACATTTTTTCATATTGAATTTAATCCCATTCCAGGTCCAAATTCCACCGAAAAACTCTTCAGTAACACCATATTCCGATGCAACAAACTGTAAAAAATCATCAAATCACATCAAACGTCCAATGAATGCATTCATGGTTTGGTCTCAGATGGAACGAAGAAAGATCTGTGAACATCAACCAGATATGCATAATGCAGAGATTAGTAAACAATTGGGATCAAGATGGAGAAATTTAACAGATGAAGAGAAGGCTCCGTTTGTTGCAGAAGCAGAGAGATTGAGAGTTTGTCATATGCAGGTGAGCAGACATTTCTGGAATGAGTTCTTCAACAATTTATCTTTTAGGAATACCCAGACTACAAGTACAAACCACGTAAGAAGCCGAAGAAGAATCCAGATGGAACACTCCAACAACCAGCTCAAACTCAGAATGTTCCTCAGAATGCTCCACGTGGCACTTCTCCACAATCACGTCAACGAAAGCGTCCGAATACAGAGCAATCAGATCCATCTAGTCAGTTTCAAAACTTCAAGACAGTCAAAATGGAGCCAGATTGGATGGGACAACAACAAATGAATCAGAAGATGCCATTTCATCCGTCATATCCATCGCCTTCTGAATTTGGACACGCCCCTTTGACTCCTGAATCTGGATTTTATGAGGATTTTTACAATCAACAACAACATCAATTTGCACCACAACAGCATAATGGAGGAGGAGTTGGAAGTCCGATTCGGATGGTAATCTAGAAAATATAACAAATAAAATAATAAAGTAAAATTTTCAGACAGCATTGGGAATGGAAATGGGCATGGCTCCTCAAATGATGGGACATAATGCTGGATTTGGTGCTGGAAATCATCCATTCTACTTGCATACATCGCCTCCTTCAGTTGATCAGGTATGGACATTCGGACATCTGGACGATGATACAGACATCAATGAAGCATTGATGTAATTATAAAGACTCTTATCGAAACTCAAAGATGAATTGATCTCAATCAAATATATTTCAGGATGACATGCGTTCCCTCTCATCTGGTTCTTCTGGATACGCCGATTGTAGTGCATCCGAACAATCCACGTCATCGCCAACATCTTCTGGAGTTGCTTCAATGACGTCATCTGCATCTGGAACTGTTTCAACGTCGTCTGGAATGCATGGTTCCATATTCTCTGATGATTTCTCTGGAATCTATCCAACAGTTAATGTTCCACCTGGTTTTCCATGGGGAGACGCTTTGAAGAGTATTGATTTGGAGCCGTTTTAGATATTTTTCTCATTGGAACTGAACACTTTCGAAAAAAATCTTGCGGGTCTGTCAAAACTTCAAAATAATAGTTTTGAAATCGAAATTTCTGTTGAAAATCTATCTAAAAATCATCTGAAACCTCTTCCAAATCTCTCCCAATTCTGCCCCCTTCTCCATAGCTCTTTCCATGATATTTTCCTTTATTTTCCCCCTTCTACCTCATCTTTCAACTAGATTTTTTCCCTATTTCCGAGTTCTTTTAGTCCGGTCTTAGTACCCAAATAATCCACTTTCATCTAGATATTTTCCCCCTGTTTTTCAATTGTATTTTCAACAGATTTCCAGTATTTTTCATAGTCCAAGTGACTGTATTCTTTCTTTTTCCAAAGTATTTTTACATCAAAAAAGTAATTCGTTTATTTCAAATTGAAAGTATTTTCCCCTACTCTCCATGTATTTTTTCACTCTTTCTATCCGTTCACTCAGCTTTACAAAGCCAGTTTTCATCGTTCTTTCAAACTCTTTTCTCTATTATTTTCTGTTCGAAATGTCTGAAATTTCAGCCGTTTCTCACAGAAATCTCTGATTGTATATGTTGACCACTTCCCCCAAAATAAACCAAATTCTAGCTCCCCAGATATTTATTCTCATTCTTTTCTCCCTCATTTCTTTCCATTTACAGTATTCTTCTGATTCTCCTAGATGGAGTCTGCCCACTGAAAATTTATGATTTTTGATGGATTTTTATAACCGAATTGCATTTTTTTCGTTCGAGAATAATGAGGAATGAAATTTTAAACTTTTAAATTGTTCTGATGAGTTTCTGACTACGTATATGAAATTACAGATAGGAGGACTATGTTTCATTTTTGAACCCCTGAAAATAGCAGAAGAGCTTCGTAACTTCTTGCCATTTATATCTGGAACTACCGTATCCCACAAAATACAACATTCCAATTGGATACATCACTTGTCCTTCAATATAAACTTCCGATAGTTCCAACCGCCAAATCAAAAGCGGCATGTTTCTTTTTCTTTTTTCTTTTTCTTTTTTCTTCTAATTTTATCTCTTTTTCCCAAAATTGGACATCAATTTCATTCGTTTCGAAAGTTCTATTCCATCTTATCTCATTTCAAGATCTTCTTAAAGTTCTTCACAATTTTCCGACCTCCAACAACGTTAACGGTCGTCAAAAGAACCGAAGAGATTGGCATCTCGAACACGCGACCGGCGCACGACCAATCTTTTTTTGAATGCGAAAAAAGTTGAAGAGGTTTTTTTGTTGCAAGGAGGTCGAGAACGAACGACGGAAACGGAGGGATCAGTTAGTTCAATTGTGACACATTTGGATGGATGTGAAAACTAGAAAGAGAACGAAATAAACTGTTCATCTCGTATTTGAGTTTTTATCTGTATTGCACCGGTCATTCCCAGGAATTCTGTAGCTGAGCAAACTGCCGACAGCTTGTCTACGCGCACAGCAGATTTGTGTATGACCGGCCCCTGTTCTCGTCTCTTGAGTTAATCCACTCATGTAAATTATTCCACTTTTAGTTGGATCTGCTGCAGAAGTCGGTGGCAGAATGAGCTAAAGTTATCCGAAACCCTGTCAGATAAAGTATGCAATTCAAAATATTTTTAATTGAAATCCAGATGGTCCCAACTTCTTTCTCGATTTTGTGTAGACTGTTTCTAAAAAGTTTCCAGAAATCTGTTCTACAACTTTTCAAAACTTTCCTCAAATATTCAAACTCCTGTTTCATCTTTTGTTTTTTTATAGTACTTTCCAAATTGTTGACTTCATTTGTCTTCTTCGTCTCGAAAGTTCTTTTTTTTGCTTTATCTGCCACCGGAATCTTTTCAAAAGTTCTTCTGAATCACCGACCTCCAACGATGTTAACTGTCGTCAAAAGAACCGAAGAGATAAGAATCTGGAACACGCGACCGGCGCACGACCAACCTTTTTTTCGAATTTGAAAAAAAAAAGAAGTGAAGTGTTGGAATAGTGACAGTTGGAAAACTTGCAATATGACGAAGTCGAAAAGAGAATAAATCATTTCGAGTATCCAGAGTGAAGTACTGTAGTTGAAGACTTTCTTAAATAGAAATGACAAACAGACAAAGATTTTTTTCAAATCAATCGAAGGAATTTATGATAGAATAAGTTTACAGTTAAATGGTGAAAAAACTATAATGGCGATGAGACATATTTTTAAACTTCAGAGTTCGGGTATTACAGATAATAAGGGAGCTCCAAACCAAGCCAACTGTTGTTCGTCAAGTTTTTGATGGTTTCCTAACCCCCTGATTCCCTAATTTCATAATAATTTGTGGCTTGTCTGATGTAACAAATCCTCGCACACATCGTCCGAGAAAAAACAAGTTTGGGTTCACCTATCAAATGTCAGGAAGGTGATATTCTCGTCGTTAGCCATCCTTATCACAGGATTTCTGGTTTTCATCCAGTTCCCCTCTCGCTTCTTTTCTCTTTCTTCTTTCTCCATCAATCCATTTTCACTTCTCCATTTTCATTTTTGTTTCTTCGGAAAGAAAAATCACAAGCAGCTAATATGATTATATTTATATTTCTAATTATATTTTTATATATTCGTAAGTCACCGATTTCTCATTTACTCTGTATCATTCTCTCTTTCTAGCCGTAATTTCTGCTGATCCACCTTCTGATGTTCCTGGTGCTCTTTTATCCTCTCTTGCCTCCAAAAACCATAAGAAACTTCCACTTGCTCCATCAATGGAGGCTCTGGAACTGATGGGTGTCCAGTTTGTGGATGCTCTCATTAAAAAAGGACAAATGGAAATGGCAAAAGGCGCTTTTAAGACACAATTAGAAGTTCTTGAGAAGGTTCATCCAGATCAATTTGAGAAATACAAGAAGCTGAAAGTGGAAGATTTAGCAGCAGATGCAGTCATGCAACAGGCTGAAATGTCAAAATTGCAACCGAAAACAGGTGATAATTAACATTTTGATGTTTGCCTGGATTAATTATTTTCAATATACGATGACTAAAAATAGAACTTTTAAAAGTAGAAAAACGTTCACTGTATTTCAGGAAACGCTTTTATCGACATGTTGAATGGAAATGGAATCCCAATCGGAAGCAGTATTCGAGGATTGGAAGATGCAATTAGAACTCAAAGAGATATGGAGAACACTGATCCCTCTGAACAGGTTTGTGGATAACTTCCTGAATTTCAGAAACTGTTTCATTTGAATATGACTACTCGAATAATTCAGGAAACTGAAAAATGTGAATTGAATAAAAATGTATATATTTAATTCCAGATTGCTAAAGCTGTTCTTGACAAATTCCAAACTCAAATTCTACCGGGACTTGTTGCAAACATGATTGCTGGACGAAATCCATTCAAAATGCCTCAACAAATGAGAAAAGCTCAAGCAGCTCCTTCGGCAGTACTTCAACAAGCAATGGCTCAAAGAGAAATGTTGGGAAAAGGTGCACCTGGAATAAGAAATGAACAACAGATGATGATGATGAATAGAGTAGATCAAAGAATGCAACAGAGAGAACAAGAAGAAGATGATGATGATGATGACGTGGAAGAGGATACTGTACCAAGAAGAAGAAGTTCAAACGGAGAACCACAGAGTGAAGCAGAGCATCAAAGAAGAGATTTGGCAAGGAGGTTGAGGAATAGTCCAAGATTGAAAGGATTGTTACAGGTAGGAAATGAGAATATTTGAAGCGTTTTCTAGGACTTTTTTTCAGAATGCCGAAGTCCAATCTCTTCTCTCCTATCGTCGGATGAGAGATTCTCCACTCAGCAAACGGAGGCCTTTGGCTATGAATGGTTTGTTTTGAAATGATGGATTTTGACTCTTTTTGAATACAATACAATTTTCAGATGACGATGAGAACACGTTCCGAGCGATGGAAGCAAAAGCAAAACTCGATCAAAAGTCTCAACTCGTTCTCGGATTTCACGGGTTTGGAGGATTAGATGATAACGATGAAGATGACGAAGAAGATGAGAATTCAATTGATCCATCAGCTAACTCTTTCCGTCGTGCACCTCTTCGTTTATCTTCTGGATTTGTGGAGAAATTAAGATCGAATGATGAATTGAGAAATGCATTGGATAAAATCAAATATCGTGTTAATGACGTGGAAAAGTATTTAGAACCAAAACCGATGGAATTCAATCCAAAACCTCAACCTGGCTACTTTGTTCCTCGTAAAATTCCAACAAGACCTCGTAAAATGCTTCCATTATTGATTGGATCTGATCCAAAAACTCAAGAAGAAGTCAGAAGACATCCAAGTTCCGAGTGGAAGATGGCAAAAGAGTCGAGAGTTTTAACGAATTTGAAGAACAATCCGAGTCTTGCTGCACTTTTTATGGATGAGAAACTAGAGAATACGCTGAGAGGAAGACAATTGTTAACAGATGAACAGAAGGGAAGAACTCGAGTTAAAACCATTCGAGCACTGCCAAGATTGTTTGGAGCCCCGACGGCAAAAGCAGAGATGATTGATGCTAAAGTAAGAGTGTAACGAATTTCTTTATCAGAGTTGCCCGCGTATAAATACGGGGTGATAGGTTCCGGATAAAATAAGACGACAATAAACACAGTTTCTTACAATAAATTTACTTTATTGCAAGAAGTTATAATAAGAAAGCGTAAAACTTACAAAACAAAGCAAAACAACCAAAGCTAAAACCAGAACTAACTCTGAAAGCCAACCGACTTCAGAAAACTACATTTGCCACGTGGAGTACACGTGTCCACGTGAACTGACGCACTGAGGCTACGGTAGGCGCGTGAGCCTTTGGCGGAGTGTCGTTGCGTATTTATTGTGATGACTCGGAGAACTACAGGGTTACGGGGGTACTTTGCCACCGGCAACTTCCCCCCCTTTACAGAAACCGGACCCCGACCGGTTCGAGTACTGTCACAGATACGACTTACATTCTTCTCCCTTATCTCACACCACCTAGCCTAAACTCAGTCACACCACCCTAACATAAAAATATACAAAAAGTTGTCTTTAGGAGACCTCAATGCAAAATACTACCCTAATTTTACACTCCTACTAAAACAACAAACAATTAATTAACAATTTGGATTGTCCACCAAGATGACATCACTGGTGACTCCATTTGTTCTCCTTTATCCGTGGCTCCGAAGTCACCGACTCCTTTCTCAGTTGGGCCACCACCACATTCTCCGTCGTTCTCGCCTCCAGGAACTCCAGCAGTTGTTCCCACGTTTTGAACTTCCCGCCCGCACTCGCAGACGAATCGCTCCACTTCACATGACCGGCAGTTATCCAACTCCGTCTCCAACTCTCCACCAATCCCGATTTTGCACAATCCATTTTGTATGGAATGATCGTGATCTCCTTCACTTCCTCAGCTAACTTTCGAACCAAGTCACCCAACTTTTGGTTCGTCTCCTCGTCCTCCGTGAGCTCTAACAAGAATACGATCGATTCTACATTCGCAAAATCGAACTTTTCCTTCCACGTTTCCAGCGCACTCTTCCGATACTCAAAGATGGATTTTCCTTTCACGCCGATTCTCGGAGTTATGAGAATCTTCGATTCTCTAATCACCGTCTTCTTTGGCTTCATCCCTTCTTTTTTCTCCTCCATCCCTGTATCCACAGCGATCTCCTTGCTCTTCTCCGCCGTTTCCCTGTCCGGATTCCTGTTTTCCACACGGATTCCCAGATTTCCTACCATGAAAACCTTCTTCTCCTCACTCCTCGTTTTTCCGTCACCCGCCACTGTATCCACAGCGATTTCCTGGGTTTCATCCCGCAAACCATTCGGCTTACGCTCCTCCTGCTCCAGCTTCTTCCTCAGTTGCGTCAGCGCCTTCTCCAGCTTACTGACCTGAGCCTCAGCCACCTCCTTTTCCCTCTGGATTTTCCGGATTTGCTCCCCGAGCATCTCCTTTTCCTCATTCCAGCACTCCGTCAACAAGTTCTCCTCAACTTGCACTTGCGTTGCCTTCGCACACGCCTCTCTCAACTCTTCCACCGATTCGAGCTTGAACTCTCTCATAACTCGAATCACCGATCGCGGCCATTCATCTCCTCCGATTTCTTCGAACTTTTCCAACAGCTCTCTGTGGAAAATTCTCATCGGCTCCAGAATCGCATCCGTCTCCTGTTCGCTGCATTTTGTTGCCAACTCCCCGAGTTGCAACCTTGTTTCGTCCTCCACTTTGACGCTGCTAGCGATAAGTTTAGTGAACTTCTTCACTTTCTTTCTTCTCTCCTTCACGTTCATTTGAGTCTCCACAACGATCATCCGATCGTCGTCAAGTTTCCACGTTGACTGCTTCGACGATGTTTTGTCGCTCATCTTCTGCGTTGTTGTCCGTAAACTAAGTTTTTATTCAAAAACTGTTTACTATTCGTTGATTATCCAATCGACGAAAATTATTCAAGATTCGCAAATTTCCGTAAAATTTATCCAAATTTTACCAAAAATTCTTATTCTTCCGCAAAACTTCGAAATCGCCTGGGTTTTATACTCGCCCACACGATAAATTCGAAGCTTCACAAAGAAACACGAATAATCAAAAAAAAACGGTTCGGCCCCCAAGTTGCCCGCGTATAAATACGGGGTGATAGGTTCCGGATAAAATAAGACGACAATAAACACAGTTTCTTACAATAAATTTACTTTATTGCAAGAAGTTATAATAAGAAAGCGTAAAACTTACAAAACAAAGCAAAACAACCAAAGCTAAAACCAGAACTAACTCTGAAAGCCAACCGACTTCAGAAAACTACATTTGCCACGTGGAGTACACGTGTCCACGTGAACTGACGCACTGAGGCTACGGTAGGCGCGTGAGCCTTTGGCGGAGTGTCGTTGCGTATTTATTGTGATGACTCGGAGAACTACAGGGTTACGGGGGTACTTTGCCACCGGCAACTTCAGAACTATTTTCCAGGTCACCCAAGACATTGAAGAACGTCCAGTGCCTCCATTGTTTTTTGAGCCAAAGGGAAAACATACTCGTCTGAGATGGACTGGAGCCAATGAGAGAGAAATTCCAGGACTTGGTAAGCTTTATTCCAGAAGAATTCAGGCCAATAACTCCAGACTTGGCACGGGCCGGGCCCGACCGAAATAAAAAAATTCTCGGCCCGTTTTGAAACAAAAAAATGTTTTCTACCAAAATTTTTGTATTTTTGGAAAAAATCTAGTTTTCTACTAAACGTTTCTCTGGAAGTTTTGTCAAAGTATAGCAATCATTTCTTAAATCCTGGCCGAGACGGGCCGGCCCGATTTCGGACAAGTGCAATTCCTATTTTCATTACAGGAAGTCGTTTCATTCTTCCATCTCTTGACCCAACAATGCCTGCTCTGAACACTGCTTTTTCAACTCAAGGACGTGCTCGGGATGAGTGGGATACAATGTTCAAAATCCCAAATAACTGGAATCCAGGAGATGAAGTTGGATTCAAAATGAACTCGAAAACAAAACGTTTCGTTGGAGGAAACGGAGCTCTCGATATGCCTGCATTGGGTCTTTAGTTCTTGAGAATTAAAACTAGAATTCCACTTTTTAATAATAATAATAACAGTAATAATAATAACAGTAATAATAATAATATTTATAATAATTAAAATAATAAATGTTCATTGAATATGTTTCAAAATATCAAGAGTCAGATAAACATATTAATAAAGGGAGAATTCTATGATAGTGTTCTGTTCTAATGAGCATGCAATAATAATGTCAAGCTTTTAAAATGAAATGAGCAAGTAAATTTGAATCCAATGAAGGATTTGAGCCTTGATGATGTGGATAATAAAGTGAAGTACTAAATGATGTGATACGAACGAACCGGAATTCGAACTATTTCTATCAGAAAAATAATAAATAATTATGTTGATTGTCCATTTGTGTTTCCTTTTGCTTCCTGTTTCTCCTTCTGTTCCTCTGCGAGTTCTTCCCATTTCTTCGCATTGTATCTGCAAATAAAAATGAATTCCAAACTCGAATCCCAAAAGTGAAACTCACTCGCAACGCTCTCTCATTTTGTCTGCTTTCGGGAATATTCGAGCAATCAATTCGTAGCAAGGCATGCATATTCCACGCATGAAACCAACCTGAAAATTAAAAATTCTAATGACAGGGTGAATACATGATGGCGTATTGATAACAAGTTTTCTAAATACTAGTCTGATATTTCACGAATCCAAACAGCTTACTCACCTGCATCTGCGGAAGCAAATGTGCTTGATTTCTATCCATCATTGCAATCGGATCCTTTCCACTCAGTCTCTCAGCGTCTCCTTGATCATAAAACTCTTCGAAAATAACTTTGACAGTTTCAGTTTGAATGTTCCATGGCTTCGCAGATGCAACCAAATCACATCCAGTCATCATTACGGCCTGGGTTAGAAGTCTGGAAAAACGTAAATGAGGGTTATTCTGTCTTTAGAAAGAAACCTGTGTTCCTGACGATTGATATCGAATTCTCCCTTATCCAAAATCACATTCAACTTTGCTTTGTTCGAGAAGAAAAGAGCCAGATCAGTTGCCAAAATGCAATGTTTGATGAGTGACAGTGTCTGTTTGTACTCCTCAGAAGACAATGACTTCAGAATATTATGTCCATCTTGTTGTAAAATTGTAACTGTTTGATTGAAATGATGACGTTCCATCACGGAGGTACTGTAGATTGCCGCCAAGGGAGTTGACATTGTTTTCATGTAAGCATTATTTTTTCCACGGTGATCCAAATCGTGGCAGAGGCAGGAGACATAGAGAGCAAGAGCCTGAAATAGATTATAGTGGGATATCAAAAGAACACACTGACCTCCAGTTTCGTAAAAGCTTCTGGACTATTGACCAACGTGGCAAACATCGCATGAGCCACTGACCATCCATGAGCCCAGTTATGATAAGCAACTCGTCGATAATTCTTCCTGACAGTCAATACAAATCGGATGAGATCATCAGTCTCGAACCGTCTGAATACAATAATTTCAGATTTGGATTATGATATTTGAATGAATCCTTACAAGTAATCAGAGAAAAGACTCTTGAACATGTAGACTGCGTATAGTGGTTTTTCTAGTTCCGATAATCTCATTCCATTGAAATCAATTCTGAAAGAACGTGTTCAAATGACTCAAAATAAGGAAAGGCTTACGTTTCCAGCTCAACAATCCGATTGTTAATCTCAATCTTCTTTAATTTATTGACTTCATCCGCATTACAAACACTGTGGTATGCCAATACTTCCAACGCGACACGATATTTTTGTTCAGAACGACGAATTTTATCATACAATTTTGCATGATGGAGAGCAAGACCACAGTAAACTGCGAAGATTTCAAAGGCATCTTCATCTTGACGAGTGAATGCTCCGTTGTGTTTATTCACCATTTGGACAACACCAATTACACTGAAAACAGATAGAATTCAGAGTTGGAATCAGTAGTCCAGCCTCTTGACTTACATTCCTCTTATTAAAATGGGCATACAAAGAATCGTTTTTGTTGTGTATCCAGTTTTCGAGTCAACATCTTGATTGAATCTCTCGTCTTCGTATGCATTTTCAATATTCAACCCTTCTCCAGTAGATGCCACGTACCCAGCTATTCCCTTTGACATATCGAATCTAGACGTTTCATTTTTATGTTTACTCCCAAATATCACATATTTTTTCTCTCTTTTTTTTATTCGAAACTAATTTCGTTTCCATCTCACCTAATCTCCTTCTGTCCTTCACTATTCACTCGAACATGCTCTTCGTCTCCAGTTCCAACATCAAATATTCTTGCATAAATCTGCTTATTTTTCGCATCAACCAAGAAAAGAGACGCTCGATCCGCATCAACTAGTTTTTGAGCAAAGTTCTGAAAGTCAATTTTTCATTCAGGGAATCAGAAATGACTCATAAGTTTCAACTGTGAATCAAAGTCATCTGACTCACCATAACTTTAATAATGACAGCATCCATAGAGACGATATCATGGAATATCGATCTGGCAACATCCAATAAAAAATTCGAAAGTTTCCTCTGTTTCGCAATATTTTCATGTATATCTTGAGAGTCAGACGCCACATTCTTGTGGGTGTAAAGCTGAAAAACTACAATTTTCGTTTCCGAAAAAGCCTCATTCCTGCTTCAAAAATAGCAGTGTTATCCTTATTTGACGTCTACAGAATATCTTCTTATCTCGCCCGAAAATCTTCTTAAAACTGCTATATTTTGAGTGTTAGGATGAAGGGAGGAATACGGTAACTACTAGATGATTACTGTACCTCTGAAAAATAATTGGCTGCCGCTGCCCAGGTACACACTGCATTGACTATTGACTTTTCAGTTTGATCCAGTTGAGTATAGAAGTGGATTTCTCCTGAAAAAGATATCTAGACGATCATACTGGTATTCCCTTACCTATAGTTTGGTTTCCAGCATTCACAATCGTCTGGATATAATCTGCGGATTTGGTGGTTTTGACCTGCAAAGACATTTCAAAAGTTTGCACTTTTAAAACTCAAAAGTACCTTTTTCAGCTTCAACTCTCCATCATCTGTTTTTCTACACGAGAAAGCACCTTCGTCATTTTGAACAATTAACTCCACAGAATTCGTTCCAATCAATTGACCACAACATTGAGTTATTTCATAGAGGATTCTTGTCTGGAAATCCAAAATAAAGTTCATTTACGTCATTATTCCTTGACCAGCCTATCTGCCCGCCTTCGGCGGTTCAGTCGGCTGGTCTCTCCTCATTTACGTGGCCACCGCTTTTCAATTGTGCCCGCATGGCCGAGTGGTCCAAAGCGGCGGTGCTGTCCAAAGGCTCAGTTTCTATTCTCTTTCTAAAACCGTGGCGGACATCGCCTCAGACAACGCCCAATTGTCTTTTATATATAAGAATGATTCTTAATTTCCTCTCAATTTCCTCCCATTTCACAATCAATTTCCTTTCAAACAACTCACCCGATTGTCGGAAGTCTCCAAAATAACTCGTCGTTTCATTGATAAATCAAGGTCCTGAAATACAAATGAAAAGACGAAATCAATCAAGAGGCAACTAAATAGAAAATATGTTTGAAAACCCTGAGTCTGCATGGGAAGATGTTTAAAAAACTGAAGACAACTCACATTCCAAGGTCCGGCAACGGGAGTTCCAGTCGACGGTTTCTTGTATTTCTTGAATTTGATAGCTCTCCGAACAGACCATCTTTCGAATGTTTCATTCGAGATTTCATTCGAAACGATATAGTCTTCTATTAAATTCGGATGATCACGAAGATATTGGACAACTGAGTTTTCATCCATATTTGGGAAAATCTGCTAAGAAAATATTTCAGTGCTGAAAGGATGAAGAAAAGTGCAGAGACATCTATAAAACTACATTTCGGTGCATAACACTGTGTGGGTGAACTCTACAACTGAGAAAATGTACGATGGTCAAACTTGAAACTGAGATTTCAGAATTTCTGAAATATCAGAAACAGATGTCGAGTAAACTGCAGAACATAATCTCTGTGGTGAGCTTCAGATTTGAGAGGGTCCCTTGATGAAAACTATTCTATTTTTGAATATTCAATGACAAAATAAACATCTAAAATGCAGCATTTTCCAAATGTATAATTACTTTCATCACTTTTCTCGCAGGTTTATATTTCTGAATTGATGTATTAGACAACAATCAATTCTACAGTCATCGTCTCGAAGCAGTCTACAGTATTCTCAAAAACGTTTGATCCCGGAAAGAATATAATTGTTGACCTCTTGTTTTAGTTTCATTCTTCATATTTATGTTTCTAATGAAAATAGCTATCCATTCAACGCTTTCGAGTATTAGGCGTAATCATTATAGTAGAAAGCTGAGAAGTAGCTAATTATAATTATAATTATCATTCCGTTTATTTTTAATCTCTTCGCAGAGTCAGAATGACAACATGCTTGCTCTCTTGGGAGTGGCGGATATCACCTTTCCGGAGTTTCTGACACAAACTAATTACGAAGACTAATCCAATTAGAGACTTGTAATCAAAAGAGACCTCCCACGAAGAAATATTCTGCTCATAGGAAAAGAAATGAAAAGGGAGGCGGCCTGCTATCTCTCGTTGCTGGGATACAAAAAGGGAGTTGTGAGAAAAGAAAACGAGCTCATCCGCCCTAGTATTATCACCCGGGCCTCTGCGTCTTCGTATTTTGTTTTCTCTTTTCGGTCTAATGCTCTAAAAATATACGTATGTGTAAGGAGATAATCATTTTAATACTACATTTCGTGCATGTTATATGTCTTGGTAAAAACGAGGAGAGGGGAAATAAGAAAAATAAGAGACAAAATGAGCTGATTTAGAAAGGGTTTAAAGGATCCGTCGTCGTTGATAATACTTTGAAATTCTTCTCAAGATTTCCCAGGAG
Organism: Caenorhabditis latens; assembly: GCA_002259235.3. Lineage (NCBI taxonomy): Eukaryota > Metazoa > Nematoda > Chromadorea > Rhabditida > Rhabditidae > Caenorhabditis > Caenorhabditis latens. The sequence goes on along the minus strand of CM056092.1, from coordinate 9,297,138 downwards.
ACGATCCAGATGAAGAAGACGTTCCGATGAAGTTCTGCAAAATATAGTTTCTAGGTAAGAGAGTGGATTGCGTGTCAAAAAAAGTATTTTTGAGTTTTGAACTGAAGAGTGCAATGACGAAATGAAACACGAAGCCGAGGAAGACATTTCAGGGGAGAGAAGATTGAAGTGCAATTAATTAAAAATTGTTGCCAAAACCGAGTTGGATGAAGGGAAATAGGAAAGGTTAGAATAGAAAGTGGATGGCTTTTGAAAAACTTCTATAAGTTAAAGCCATTTTTCTCCTTTTCCGACTCACATTTCATTGACATATTCGAATCGACGTTTGTCGTTCATTCCCCACTCTACTGATCCATTTTTTATGTATTTGGTGAGTCTCTCCGATAGCCTTGACCACTTTATCTGAAAATTAGAGATCCTGATAAAAAAAGCAACGCAATATATTTGACAAGTTACAAAATTCTATTACTGCAGACATTTCACAACTCGAATACTTACATCACCCAAATATTGTAAATCCTGATTCCAGCACACTTGCTCATAATCCATTTCATCCACTTTAATCGGATTCTTATCATCTGGATTTTCCATATCTTTCTTCAAAAATACGGATTTCTGTTACTTGCAATGAAGCTCAACGAACTCACCAACACCCAAAACGGTCGTTTCCGTCTGTGAAAACTTGAAAAATCCGTATTTTGAAGACGTTTGTAGAGCTCGGCGTGCTCTTTTGAGGACATTTCAATGTGAGTTCTGAAATATTCTAAATTGTGTGCAAGATTAAAGAAAATACAATAGTCAAACTTACTTTCCAAGTTGAACAATTCCAGCCGTTTCATCCAATGAATGTCCAATTTCTCGCGGATAAAAGAATTGAACCGGAAGATTGGTAGCATTGATTCGGAGACGTGATGGCTCGAACTTGAAATCATATCTCTCTACTGCACCTAATTTCAGCCCATTCTTCACATCTTTCTGTCCGTATTTACCATCATCTAAAATCAATCGACCGTCTTCTTTTCTCTTAAAAATTCAAAAGTTCAGATTATTTATTGAAAGAACATGAAAACGCATACCAACTTCTCAAACTGTTCGTTAACAATGAGTAAATATGCTCCGGCAAATCTGCGAAAATTGAATATAGATTCCCGAGAAACTGAAGCAACGAAAGTGACTTCGGATAGTGGAAGACCATCAGAATGACCGATGAAATCCCGCAGTTTCACAGGAAGAATAACTATTTTTGGGGATTTCCGCTAAAATTAAAAGATGTATTGCGAATACGTTTCTTTTAACTAACATCGATGAAAACTGTAGAAATTCTTTGAATATGCCATAAGTTTCTCGCTGGAGGTGTTCCTTCTTCAATAATTCTAACAACCGTGCATCGAGTTGTTAGTTGTAAGTCTAAATAGTTTTGTATTTCGATTGCTTGATCAGAATCTCGACATAGTATCACTCCAAGTACATGATTATCTGAAAATTGAGAAGGTATTTTCGGTCTACAAAAGGAATAACGAACTCATTTTGAGGAATGCTTCAATTGAATCTGATAAATGTTGAAACTTCGAAGGAAATTCAGAAAATCCTCCGAAAATCGACGAATCCAAAATCTTCTTCGCGTGGTCTTGAATTTTTGGATTGTCCGATTTATTCTTCACAAAATTTCTTGCAGCCACAATGCCATCGATAATCAAAAGCTTATAAGTAGTTATCAAAAATTCAGCTACTTCTAACTCGTCAATATTGGTTGTGTTCCTAGATTGCTTCAGTGACTTCCAACATGTCCAAATTGATTTTTTGATATTTTTTGATGGAATAATCGATTTTCGAGCAAGTTCATCAATTTCGTTTTCACAGAATCTTTCAAAACTTTCAATAATTTTTCGAAGGTTTGCAGAATTCTCTTCTGATTTCCATGTCTTAACTTCGACGCCAGCTGGAATGTTGCTACTTCTAGAATATAAATTATTTTAACTTTTTATTTAATGAAAACAATTACCTGAATAAAAAATCAGATTCTGATTGCTCAACCCAATCAGACAAATGTAAATTTGTAATCATGATTTGTCGTTTTGTGATTGAAGAGGTTCTCCGAGAAGAATTCGAAATAGAAGTTGTGAGAACTACGCATCTGAAGAATGTCTGAAAATTGAAGAATAGTAAATATAGTGAGAAAGCAAAGGGTTTTGAATCGAATAAAATCTAACATCTTTTACAGTCAAAGCATTGATGATTGGCTTATATTTTGCACAACATTCGCTCGGTTTCAGCTCCATTATGACTAAACGAATTTCTTCGAGAAATTCTTTAGCTTCTGGTGATTCCACTACTTTTAATGCACATTGTGGAGTAGCACAAATCATAATTCTTTCAGCTTCTGTCTTTAAATTTTTGAATTGAGTAACTGTAGACAACTTCGTTGACTGTGATTCGAGACCCATCTGACGGAGTGCTAATGACCAACTTTCAGAAGAAGTTACCAGAAGTACACGACATCGAGGAAACCATCTGAAAATAAAGAAGATTATTCAATTATCCGTTCTCATTATTATGAACTTCAAAAAGTTGAAAACCGTCATGGCGCATATCCGCCCGGAAGTAGAAGGAGCAGATGCCGGTAAGGCGATACAACAGTTCGAAGTGGATGTGCATTTTATTAGATTCATCTGAAATCAATGATAAATTCTTGAAGAGAAGGACAACAGCAAATGGGTGTTACCTCGAAACTTCGAATCGGTTCATCGATTGGATAAAATATTCCATTTCCGTGTATTCCATCGAATCCGTTTGCAAGTAATTCGGTTTTGCTGAACAAAAATATAATTGTTATGAAATAAAGAGACTAGTTATGTGACAACCTGTACTGTTTGAGATAATTCACCTATCAATGCCAGTCGATTTCTTTGAATTGTTCACTTGAATTGGAAACTGATTTTGCCAGTCTCTTCCTGCCTTCTCTGAACTTTTTTGTAAAGTTTCCGACCATTTTGTGACTGATCTCGGTGTTGATTTGTAGCTAGGTGTTTTACTTGGGCCGGGAACTGGCTTTTCGAAGAGTATTTGACAAGATTCATCAATGGAATCGTCGTCGTTGTGTGTCTTCTGATTAGTATTATACTTTTCCTGCTGCTGTTTGGCGAAAAAGTGTAGTAATCCGGGTTTCGGGGTTTTCTTTGGTGGCATTTTATCTAGAATTACAAGGAGTTGATCTTGAAATGCAACTTATAAACGATTTTACTGCAATTTGCGAAGCTAGAAAATTGTTTCAATAAAATTGTTTTTCAAGCATGGCGCCGACGAGCGCAAACACCATCACGTAAAACCGCAGAATTCTGAGAAAAATTGAAAAAAAAAGCCTTTATTGAAGGAAATAAACAAATACAAGTATAACAATGGGCAAGATGTTACAATGAACAAATCAAAATTATTAAAAAATAGAGTAAGAGTTTCGGAAATATGGAGGAAGTTGGTGTGGATTCATAGCTCCAAAGTATACCAATTGGAGTGATGCAACGGCGTCTTCTTTCGAACAATGTCCTCCAATTCCATTCTGAATTTGATAATTGAGATGAGTGGATGTCAACTGTTGGAGAGAAGGACGTCTTCCATTATTGTCATAGAGAATAGAAGTGTCGATAACATTACTGTGAATGATTCTCAATGACTTCAAATCTCCATTCAGACCGTGGCCTACTAGAATCGATTCTTCGTTTATGAAGTCGAAGATTCTTTCTCTGACTGACTCAAGAGTCTCTGTCGCATATAGGAAATGCTCTGAAGTCAGACCGGAGTACTTGGTGACACAATCGTATACTTGGTATCGGGGCTGCAGGATTGCGTCGATTACGGTTTCACCAAGATCACCGACTACTGTAACACGTCCCACCTCTTGACCGTGACTCGTGTACACTGACTCGACATCCAAGGCAAACATTTTACCAGACATATTCCAGTTGAACTGGTTTGCTCTTGGTGCCTTCATGAAACTCTTCAAAATCTCTACTGGTTCTTGTGTGTGGATGTGAAAATTGTAGAGAATTCCATCCGAATCCTGGCAAATTGGTGCCGTGCTGGTCCGTTGAAGCCCGCTCATCTCCACGTGGAAAGTTGAACGACATCTGGTACAGAATCGGGAGGAATCTGAAAATTAATATTTGACTTAACTTTATAATTATTTTCAGGTAGAAGAGGATACTGACCATTTTCTGAATAAAACATCTCTCCTCTCTGGAATGGACTCGGCTGAATATAAACTTGTGTTCCCATGTCCATTGGGAATCCGTGCTCGAAAAGTTGATCTTTCTGGAGGATGAAGTTACCAATATCGACTGGCTCATTTTGAAGAAGATAGACCGCTTCTTGGCACGCTGAAAATAAAAAAGAAACTAGTTGTTTTGGAAGCAGACTGCGATATTTGATTCAAAACATTCTAAAAGCATTTCTGATTCAGGGAAAATGAATGAATCAGATAGGAAAAGAATAGAGAAAACTCACCATAATCAGCAAAAATTTCAGTCTGCGAGAGATTTGAATAGTCTTGAACAGCAGTATCAAAATAAATCATTTTGAGGGGAAGAGAGAAGACAAGGAGTTAGTGAATGAGACTCTGAATGAGTTACAAATGAATCGTATCCCTTATTTTATATATTATCTTCAAGTGCGATAGTCATACTGACCCTTTCTCCTGGGTATATCAGAAATGTGAAGATGAATGTCGATGTCCCAAGTTGTAAATTTCGTTTGAGTTGCCGACAGTCTGGTGGGAACGGAAAATGTAAATCATGTTTTGGGAAAACAAATCATAAAAAGAATCCGATCAATTACCATGTTCATGGTAGAGCTCTATAACTAGAAAAGTATAAAACACAGACTTGTCACGGGCCGGGCCGGGCCGGGCCGGGCCGGGCCAAAATCAGGAAAAATCTCGGCCCGGCCCGCTCGGCCCGGGTTGAAAAATTTTTGAAAAAATTTCGAATTTTTGAATTTTTTTGGAATTTTTTTGAATTTTTTCGAAAAAAGTATAGTTTTCGAATAAAAATTCAAATATGAATTAAAATGTGAATGTGTACAATAATTTAAGCATTTTTACTCTATTGTTTCGAAAAATTTCAAAAAAATCGCTAAAAAATGGGTACCCATTTTTGAATCCGGGCCGACGGGCCGGGCCGGGCCGAGCAAAATTACGGCCCGGCCCGGCCAGGCCCGGCCCGATTTTTGACAAGTCTGATAAAACAGAATCTTCTATTCTCTCTGCTTTCCATTTCTGTGCATCATGTTCACTCATTTCGAGATCCACGTTTCATCTGGATATGCCCAAATCACCACGGCTGCACAAGTCTTTGCCAAGATTTTTTACCGATTAAATATGAAAATTAAGAGTGTGTAACGATTGTCCCTCACAATTGAAGTTAAATCTGGTTAATCTTTTTGTATTTTTTTTTGTGCGGGTATTCCTTCTGGAAACAATTATATGTGATACCGTAACACACTTTCAATGTTGACAATTTCTGACTGCAAACACAAAGTATGGTACTGTCTTTACACGGTGCTGTATCATTACTATCCAGACAAGGATCATATTGATAATTTCCATTTCATATATCAAATAATCTGTTTATTCAAGTTTAAATGAAAACAAAACCGATGTCTTTCCATGTTTCTTTTTTATCTCGGTTTCAAATAAATCGTTTCGTATTTGTTCATTTTGGAAGATCTTTACAAACAACCATTCTCAACTGAAGATCCCAATAGCAATCAGAGTGAACACACATCTTATTTGGCAATTGATGGAAAAACACTTCCAACGGTTTCTGACATCTGAAACAAGAAACAACTCTTATGAAAAGAAGGGAAGAGAAATCTCTTACACAGAACACTGGAAACACGTTGGATGCCACGTGGAATTGAGTGCCTCACAGAGATTGTTCTTAATGAATTCACCGCAACCTGGAACATTTAGAATGGGGTTGATGTATTGAGTTATTGAAACCTTTGCAAATTGGACGAGTCGTTTTGATGTGACACTCGGAGCACAATATGATTCCATTCTGGGGTACACATCTCAAAAATAGGGGAATCGATTGATTGAAATCATTTTAGATAGAAGAGTCATTTACCTCTCGCCATCATTGATCCGACATTCACACAAATCACACAGAAGGTGAGTCACGTGCCAGACCTGAAATATATTCTATTAGAAATCTGTCTGTGTCTCTGAATTTCCAGAGGCCTGAATATTAAATAAACTCACTTTTCCATTTGCCAGAAGCGCTGGCTCCTCGCCAATTTTAACGGAGCAACGTCCACACTCGTTCATCTGTTGATTTTCAAGAAAATAAAATGAGAGAGTCAATAATTTTACAAGAAATGTGACGTGGGTTTCGTGGATCGTGTTATCACTATATTTACTTCAAAGTTTTTAATTTGGGGAAAAACGAGAGCATTGTAAATTATTTCGCATTTATTGTGTTGTCAAAATAAGAAAAGCTATTTCTCGGCTCAAAGAAAGAAGAATAAAATGGAGGATCGTAACATCACTGACGCTGATCGTGAATGCCCACAACTTCCGGAATTCGATGAGAAAGCGAATGTTCCGAGAGATTTGAAAGCGATGAAACCAGTGAGTTTCGGCTTTTCAGCAGTTCATTTGATTGAGTAAATCAGGGAGAGGAGATCGGAAAGAATTGGAAAGTTGTGAAAGCGATCCAATCGGATAAAGGATTCAATACGATTTATGTGGGAGAGCATATACAGAAAAAGAAATTGGCCGCGATTAAGGTCTGAAATTGAACTACTTTTGAGAAACAAGTTGTGAAAGATTTCAGATCGAGAGAAAAACTGAAACTATCAAAATGTTGCAATTCGAGTTATTCGTTCTGTTGACTGTGGAGAAGAAGAATAAATGCAAACAGTTCTGCAAGTAGGCAATCTTCGGAGTGTTTAGCAGTGATGAACGGACTATTTCAGATTGTTTGAGAAAGGAAATGAGAAGGATTACAACTGGATTGCCATTACTCTTTGTGGGAAAAGTTTGAGAGTAAGTTATGGAATCGGAATAATTAAAATTTATTCTGTTCCAAATCACTTCAAGTCTACTTTCCAGACTCTTCGGAAGAATCAACCAGGAGGGAAACTATCGGTTGCTTGCGGATTGAGTGTTGCTCAACAATGTTTGAAAGGTCTTGAAGAGCTACATCTTGTGAGCATTTGATCTATTGAGATTTTTGAATTATCGATTGGTTTTCAGCTAGGATTCATTCATCGTAACGTGGCACCTTCTGTTTTTGCAATTGGAAGATTCTCAGGTGACAACAATTCTGAGATGAGAAATGTAAAACACCATTCTTTTGTACATAAATAATAACTTCAATTCCAGATTTACATTCTCGATTTTGGGTTTGCCCATCAATACAAAAATAAGGACGGAACTCTGAAACCTCCATCTCCGAATCCATGGAAATACGTCGGAAGTCTTCGTCATATGCCACGTGCCGCTTTCTCCCGTGTTGAGTTCTCTCGAATGGAAGACTTGGAAATGTGGTTTTATTTGAGTGTTGAACTTGTCAAAGGATGTCTTCCTTGGGCTCATTTGAAGGTTTCGCTTCGTTATCCTCAACATCAGACGTACTATTTCCAGTTTTCAGAAACCAAAAGAGGTCCACGACTACCAAAAAATGTGTCGTAATGGTCTCCAAATGCGTGAAATGCTTGGTGGTCTTCCTCCAGAGTTTGTTGATATTATGCAGATGGTTAGTTACTATTATAAAACGTTTTTTTATCTGAATCCAAAATGTTCAGATCGATAAATTGTCTTTTACTGACACTCCAAACTATAAAGAAATCTACGGACTTCTCACAAATGCTATCCTCTTCAGTGGCAAAAATGTACGTTTTCATTTTCAATTACACTGGTTCATGATTATGAATACTCAGGAGTTTCCGTACGATTGGGAAGAATCAGAGATGAATGAATTCAAGAATCCACCAAAGACAAGTCCAGAGCCAGCTACAAAATAAAATCTTCTTCGAAATAAACTTGAGACTTAAAACTGTTTTCTTTTTTCAGACAATTGAATCATACATTTAAGAGGCGGCAATTCATATAAAAGTCAACTGAACAAAACTGTGAATCTGGTATAAATACGGGAAACCGTTTAAATGAATAAAAACATTTTTGGTTTTCAAAGTTTATTGAACTAAAAACAAATACAGAATAAAATGTACAAAAATGGTTTAAAAATGACAAGAAATTAGAGAATTGAACAAGATACTTGATAAAATGGAGACAGAAGATGGGGATTCATGAGTCCAAAATAGACCAGTTGAAGAGATGCAACAGCGTCTTCCTTCGAGCAATGTCCTCAAGCAGAGTTCTGGATCTCTCGCTTCAGATGGAATGATGTCAGCTTTTGAAGTGAAGGACGTCTTCCGTTGCTTTCGAAGAGAACCGAAGTGTCGATGACATTCGAATGAAGAATTCTCAAAGACTTCAAATCTCCGTTCAACGCATGTTCCACAAAAATGGAATCCTCATTGATATGGTCGAAGATCCTCTCCCGAACTGAATCTAATGTTTCCGTGGCGAATTGCATATGGTTTGGGGTGAGTCCTGAGTACTTTGTCACATAATCGAAGATTTGATTTTCTGGTTTCACAATTGCATCAATCAGTGTCGTCCCCAGATAATCCACCATTGTAACTCGTCCAACCTCTTGTCCTTTGCTCGTATACACTGATTCAACGTCAATCGCAAACAACTTTCCACTCATTTCCCTGTTGAATTCGTTCACTTTCGGAGCTTTCTTGAACATTTTCAGATTCTTCATTGGCTGCTGAGTGTGGATGTGGAAGTTGTATTGAATTCCATCGACATCCTGACAGATTGCAGCTGAGGAAGTGATTGGTTGTGATCCGTCTGTATTCACGTAGAATGTCGATTGACATCTGGTGAAAACACGGGTCGTATCTGAAATATGTTAGATATAGTATACAGGAAATATAGATTCGAAATTTCTTGATTTCGAAAATAAACTAACCATTCTCAGCATAGTACATCTCCCGATCCCTTTGGTACTCATTCGGTTGAATGTACACTTGATCTCCCATTGCGACCGGAAATCCATAATCGAAGATCTGATTTTTGTTGAGAAGAAGTTGCTGAACCACACTTAATTTCTCTTTGAGAAGACGAGTAGTCGATTGACGGACTGAAAATTTAAAAAAAATGAGTTTAAGCGGAAAAGGAATATGAAAAAGAGAGTATATTGAATAGGAAATAAACTTACAGTTCTCAGCAGCAATCCCAACACGAATTCTCTCTTGAGTGAGGGCAGAATGGGTGTAAACGGAATAGTTAGAGCTGATCATTTTTGGATGAAAATACAGGAATAGTCAGAAGACAGGAAGAAGAACAGAACACAACTCGAGGTGAGTTACGAATGACTCTTTCTGGTTCCAGGTATACAGATGAATGCATCTCAGACTCCGCCCTTTTTTATGGTGGTGTCTCTGGGAAGTCTCATTGTTCTATAGCATACAGTCCGGATGTGAAGATAGACTGTGATGTTCCAAGTTGTAAACTCATTTGAGCTGTCAATCATTCCGTGAGAATACGCGTCATTGTGATATTCTGAGTAAGTGTGAAAAGACACTTTTCCTCAAAAGAGATGTAAAAAACATTGTCAACAGACAAAATATAGCCGAATATAAACATTTTTGACTTGATCAGAAAGTGTCACTTTAAGATTGTTGTAGGTCAGACTCGCATAGTTTTCTACGGTTTCTAGTAGTTCTACTCTGATACGTTTTGAAAAAATATTCAAACTTCGTGTTGTCAAATTTTTTTGGGAGCCAGCAGTGATGACCTTATAATTTTTTATAATATCGTTGGTCCTTTTTTGAGGGATCAGCGGTTAAAATTAGGAACTATGCAGCTTCGAAATACATGGTTTTTGAAAGGTCGAAAGACAATGAGCTCAGCTTGAAAACTAGTTTTTCCGAAATTTCGGTTCAATCAACATCAGACTTGCAGGATGACGGATTCGAGTTCTACGTAAAATTTTGATCTAGATCCGCTTGGAAACAAAAAAAATTCGTATGCCCCATATAGCATCCATCGCGAACCACCTGTATAACACGCGGTGGTTTCAATCAAAGAGGTTCTGGTTCGAACTTTCTCAATTTATGCAAAAATTTGATGGATACAGAAAATATTTGTTACGTGGTCATGAAAACGAAAGAATCCCTCAAGAGAAATTCAGTATAAACCATGGATCACAAAAAGGCCTGTAAGTTCGGAGAGTGTGAATATTTTCGGAAAAAAATTTTGGGAATGTACTTCCATTCAAATGAAGAACAGGTCAGGATGAAAATTTTAAGAGGAAATTGAGTTTGAAAAATATGTTGTGGTTTCTAATAATAGGATTTGATTTTCAGTCAGAAAATGAAGTTTTTCCCTGTAAAAAATGCCGAAGTCTTAACAGGAATCGATAACTGACAATCATTCATTGAAGAATCGAAAAAGGTTATAAAATATTTATTCGAAAAACTGAATCTTCAAAAAAGCTTTCACTTTGCCGACTTTTCCACTTTCTCTACACATTGGACTATCTGAAATTCACGATTCCCATACTGATTACTCTGACAGTTTCACAATTACCCCAGTCATCGAACACCGATTCTCGGGATCCGCCACAAAAACCTTTTCAGAAACATATTTTCGTAGAGAGTCCGGTGCTGAGGGTGACAATTTCAGAAATTCCCGCTTTTTGACCTACAAACGATTTGATTTCTACAGTATCCGAAACTGAATACCTGAGCTCGAATAGTCTGTGCATTCTTTCCATCGTGAGGTTGTTGTCCATTTTCATAAATTTCCCAAATGACGCATCCGAATGAAAATACATCAGTTTTTGGAGTGAAAACGTATAATTCAAGAGTTTCTGGTGCAAGATATCTGACTGGAATCTTGCAATGTTCGGTCATTTCGTATCTATCCGTCAACTTGGCGAGTCCGAAATCTGATACTTTCGGCTGAGAAAAAAAAACAATATCTAGGAAGGAGAAATAGCCGGAACTTACAGTTTTATCTTCCGTCAGAAGAATATTTCGAACTGCCAAATCTCGATGAATCAGTTTTTGAGAGTGAAGATATTCAACACCTCGTGCCGATCCTATCACAAAATTCAGTTTATCTGCTAGAGTTATTGTTTTGTAATTCTCTTTTAGGTATTCACGTAAAGCACCATCTGAAAAAGAAAAAAATATCTCAAAGGGGAAAAGGGAACTGACTTGAACACAATTCACTCATCAAATACAACGGTTCTCGTAGCACTGAAACTCCATAAGATCTTAAAACATTCTGATGATCTAGTCGTCTCATGATTCTCCCCTCATGCATTAACTCTTCCACCTGATCTCTTGTCACTGATTCAGATGCATTCTTCAACATTTTCACAGCTACATCCACTACACCAACTGCTCTTTTCGGATCTTTTGTTGTCATTCGACCGACTCGAACCTCTCCAAATGCACCTTCTCCTAGTTTTTTTGCAAGCAATTCAATGTCATCATGGTGAAATTCCCAAACGGATAAATGAATTGGATTCAGAAGTTGAAATTCTCCCTGAAAGTTAGAAGATTTCGAAATGAAGAGTGGATAAGAAAACGAGATTAATCAATTCGAAACTTACCTCTTTATGAGTCGTCGTACTCTTTTGATAATAACTGAAGAGATCGGCTATTTTCATGAACCAACTGATAGAATCGAGTGAGAATTTCGCATCGTTCATCTTTATTACTAAATTTCGATGATCCGATTTGCCAGGAGACACCGCTTTCCCTTCTGGAAACGAAACTATGCCATCTGAGAAAGTGAATCCAACTCACTACAGTGAACAGAAACGACAAAAGCCTTGGAACTTGCTTTCTCTTTCGTTTTCCTTACTCCTCTCTCCACACTTTTTGCTCCTTTCTTCTTCTCATTTTCCTTTTCTTTTGGTGCTTTCACTGATAACCGAACCAACCAATCCCCCGGATTTCTCAGCAGAATCGTTACGTCTTCTCTACAAATATATCCATGATAATTTGGCATTTTACAGATAAATTCTTCGAGAATTTTAAAATCTTTCTTATCATGCCGGCCCTCGTGCCAAGAAGAACCATAAGTTGAAGAGTTCGTCATCTCTTTCGCTGCATCCGTTTTCGGAGGGGATGAAGAAGACTCTTTACAATCTTTCTCTACTGATGGTCTCTTCTGAAATCGAAATTTCAGAAATATCCTTTTTTCCCTGCTTACTTTGGATCGAAACTGTTTTCCACTCTCCTTGTCTACACTCCTTTCTTGTCCATTCTTTTCCCGACTCGGTCTATTTTGATTTCGTTTATTCGGACTTGGATTGGGACTCGGAGTTTTCGGAGTTGATGGAGACTTCAGATTATTTCTCTTCGGAGTCGCCGAATCTTTTTGAAATTCTTTCTGTTCATCATGTTGTTCTGTTGATTGTTTTGGTTGTTTCTTTACTGTAATCAGACCCTGTTTATCTTCTTTTTTCTTCAGATTACCTGGATTAGACACTAATTTTTTTTCGACTACATTAGGCTTCTCCATTTGTTTCTTTTCCTTTTTTCTTTGCGAAGAATCATCGTCATCTTGTGTATGCATCTCATGGCTTGGTGCCCTTGCATCTGCTTCCTGACTTCATAATCTTTCCCATTCTATTATTTCATTCACTCAAACCTTTCTCGCCATTATCGGGAATCGATTTTTGAAGACTGATTAATTCAAGACAGACACGTAGAAATGTTTCATTAGAAATGATTGATTGATTGACTAGAATCAAATACTGAAGGAAATGGGCGGAGTTTCAGAGTACTGTTTTATTCGTAAATAAAGAGAAAGGTCACGGAAAACTTTTTTTCGAAAGATCAGATATATTAATCAAGACGGGGGAACTCTATTGTTGTTACGAATGGTAACATACAATCTAATCAATCCAATCAATAGAATTTCTATTGACTTTGAGTTTGTTATACCCAACTTTCTTATAATGCAAAAATAGAAATAGTTCAGAAGAAATTATTGAAAACCCATAAATCCTAGTCAATTCTCACACTGTCCTTTGATCTGCAATTGACCTCCTGTATTGTTAGTAAATATCTCTTTTATCTGGAGTCCAATCAGCTGCTATATTACTTTATGTGTTTTTCTCAGAATAACACAATGACGCGTATTCTCACGGAATGATTGACAGCTCAAATGAGTTTACAACTTGGAACATCACAGTCTATCTTCACATCCGGACTGTATGCTATAGAACAATGAGACTTCCCAGAGACACCACCATAAAAAAGGGCGGAGTCTGAGATGCATTCATCTGTATACCTGGAACCAGAAAGAGTCATTCGTAACTCACCTCGAGTTGTGTTCTGTTCTTCTTCCTGTCTTCTGACTATTCCTGTATTTTCATCCAAAAATGATCAGCTCTAACTATTCCGTTTACACCCATTCTGCCCTCACTCAAGAGAGAATTCGTGTTGGGATTGCTGCTGAGAACTGTAAGTTTATTTCCTATTCAATATACTCTCTTTTTCATATTCCTTTTCCGCTTAAACTCATTTTTTTAAATTTTCAGTCCGTCAATCGACTACTCGTCTTCTCAAAGAGAAATTAAGTGTGGTTCAGCAACTTCTTCTCAACAAAAATCAGATCTTCGATTATGGATTTCCGGTCGCAATGGGAGATCAAGTGTACATTCAACCGAATGAGTACCAAAGGGATCGGGAGATGTACTATGCTGAGAATGGTTAGTTTATTTTCGAAATCAAGAAATTTCGAATCTATATTTCCTGTATACTATATCTAACATATTTCAGATACGACCCGTGTTTGCACCAGATGTCAATCGACATTCTACGTGAATACAGACGGATCACAACCAATCACTTCCTCAGCTGCAATCTGTCAGGATGTCGATGGAATTCAATACAACTTCCACATCCACACTCAGCAGCCAATGAAGAATCTGAAAATGTTCAAGAAAGCTCCGAAAGTGAACGAATTCAACAGGGAAATGAGTGGAAAGTTGTTTGCGATTGACGTTGAATCCGTGTATACGAGCAAAGGACAAGAGGTTGGACGAGTTACAATGGTGGATTATCTGGGGACGACACTGATTGATGCAATTGTGAAACCAGAAAATCAAGTCTTCGATTATGTGACAAAGTACTCAGGACTCACCCCAAACCATATGCAATTCGCCACGGAAACATTGGATTCAGTTCGGGAGAGGATCTTCGACCATATCAATGAGGATTCCATTCTTGTGGGACATGCGTTGAACGGAGATTTGAAGTCTTTGAGAATTCTTCATTCGAATGTCATCGACACATCGGTTCTCTTCGAAAGCAACGGAAAACGTCCTTCACTTCAAAAGCTGACATCATTCCATCTGAAGCGAGAGATCCAGAACTCTGCTGGAGGACATTGCTCGAAGGAAGACGCTGTTGCATCTCTTCAACTGGTCTATTTTGGACTCATGAATCCCCATCTTCTGTCTCCATTTTATCAAGTATCTTGTTCAATTCTCTAATTTCTTGTCATTTTTAAACCATTTTTGTACATTTTATTCTGTATTTGTTTTTAGTTCAATAAATTTAGAAAACCAAAAATGTTTTTATTCATTTAAACGGTTACTCGTGTTTATACCGTATTCTGACCCGATTCACAGTTTTGTTCAGAAACGGTCAAACAACCAGCGATGTTTTGCGAGGTTTCAATTCACAGCTTCCAGAAATGTTTAGTGATAAAACATTTTAGTGATAAAACACGTATCCAAATTCATTCATTTTGAAGCATCCGCCTCCCCCTTCTACAGTCTTCTTCCTTTCAAACGTTCAATTTCTGAAATTGCTTCCTCATTCCAAAACGTTCCTTCTTTCTCTCTCCACCAGCCACATTTCATTTCCTTCTTTTCCACTTTCAGCCACAATAACCCCCCTGAAAATGCATCAGTTGGAAGTGCCTCCGTCTCGTAACGGATTGATCTCTGAGCCAACGAAAAAGGCAGTGTAACCTAGTGAGAGACGAACAGAAAGTGTCACAAGACGTCTCTTTGAACTGCTGAAAATGAAGGAAAAAAGAGAGAGTTTAGGGTGATGAGACACAGAGAAAACAGACAAAGAACTTGTTTTCGTCTGGCGCTAACCCTCCTTTCTTCTCCTCCGACGTTCGCCGAGCGACAAGTCGATGTGGGCGGAGTCTTGGCTCCATGCCAGCAGATTCATCCAGTAAATGTAATGGTGGAAGGCAGAATAGAGGAATGAATAGTTCATTTAGTTAGAAAGTTGGAACTGATGAATGGCTTTCGGATTACTGTAGCCGAAGAAAAATGGAATGAGAGATGAAGTTATTACCGTAATCTTCAAGCATATTTCTCTTTTATTTATGTGCATTTCTTGAATCTGCGAATTCCGACTCTTAAACCGTTTCTTTTCTAAAAGTTATCTTTCTTTGCATCTTCTAATCAACATCGAGCTTCAATTTTTTTCAATTTTATTATTTTTCTGCATTTTCATGCTCATCATCAACATCATACATTCGCATAAAAATCGGAGACTGGGAAGAAGTGAGACTAAGAATTTGGTTGTGAATTCAATGAAAATCAGAATTTTGGAGGGAAGAAATTTACAGAGATGGGGGAACGAAAGAGGAGAGGAGCAGAGAAAACAAAAAGAGAAAAATAGAATGGAGCGAGAGCGGAGAGAGATAGAGAAAAAAGGAAAACAACGAAACTAAAGGAGGAGGAGACTGATATGATCTGGAAATCTTTCTCTCTTCTAGGAAGAAACTTGAATTGCAAAACTGTTTTTGGTGTAGGATAGCTTCTTGAAAAATCCATCAACCGATATATTGCCACACCTTTTAAAACTGAGATTTTTTTTGGATGTAAATAGAAAAAAGTATTAAAAAACGAGTATTTAATTTAGAAATGAAAATGACGTGGCAATATACAAACAGACAAAAAAGGAAAATGGAGGAGAAAAAGATTTGAAAAGTTTAAAAAATGATAGAAATTAAAGAGGAAAAGGGGGCCGGGGCGGATCACATCGCTCAGTAAAGTTTCGAGGTAGAGTGTGCTCTGGGGGGAAAAAGGAATCGAATCGAAACGGGAGGGAAAAGAATCGCTAGACATGTTCTACCAAGAAATGACAAAAAAAAAACAAGAAAAACCATGAAAATTACAGAAAAAGACAGAATGGGGAATGTTTGAGAGGGTCCTTTACAGAACAAATTTACAGCGCAAAATTGTTGAATAGAGGTAGAATTTAAAGGGATGGGAAGAGAAAAACATAACCTGGATGAAAGGGAGACAATAAATGGGCTTTTGAAACAATGAGGAAACAGAAGAATGAGAAGAGGTAATCAACGGTTTTCGATATTTCTTGTAATAGAAGGGGGAGGGAGAGGTTTGAAACGGAGGTATTTCAAAGTTATTATTACACGACGTCACAGGGATGAAATAATGAAATTATCGGAGGAACAGGAAAGGGTGACAGAGATAGAATGAATGAAGAAATCAAGTAAAATAAAGGAGACAAGGAGTGATGGTTGTGGGCGGTGATGATCATTGAGTGTTTAGTTGATTGACTGATTGACTTGAAGAAGGGGATGCACAGTAGAAGATTCGAAAAGATTTCTGAAATGAGATAACATAGAAAATGTATTGAAACTTTTCTGTATATCTATCAGATTACTAGGCTGTTTTTTAATTGCATTTTCTGTATGTTCCTTATCTATAAGCACATTTCAGCTTTCCCTAATCTGTTAGTCTCTATTTCCTATTCTTAGCCTCCCTTAACCCCAGTACTCACCTCATTCGCTGCTTTGCTCTCTTTCGAACACCAAGATAAAGAAGAAAAACAAAATGAATCATTTACAAATCGAAATGTATATGTTGTCCTCCAGCCTGTGACAACTCGTGCCGGATCAAAGCATCAACATCCATATCCATCAATGGCTGATCTGGAAGTGTCAAATTCTCCAAATCGATAGGGAGAGCAGATGAAGAGGCAACATTGTGCTGAGCAGCCACGATTCCGCAGGACTGAATTCCAGAGAGTGGAGATGATGTAGATGTGGAGAGCCACACTCCTTGGTTGTTTCCGCCGTTCTGATAGTTTCCGTATGAGCCCGGAAGGGGCATTCTGAAATTAGAAAAGGATGAGAACAATTCAAACTGAATGAGAGAAGCAGCTCAAGAAATACCTATAGATATCATCGATACTAGCAATTGGATAAAAAGGAACTAACGGTTTGAAGTTGGTGCTTGGCACAATTGGATTACGAAGAAGTGGATTCTGGGCACATGGACCACGGACACTGTTCAACTCATGATAAGATGGTGGTGGAGCAATTGGCTCAGTCTGAAAAAAACGAAACTATGATTTTGGGTCTTCATCGAAACGTGGTACTCACCTTAATTGGCTTTGGTTCTTGCTTAATTTGAATCCCATTGACATGAGTGTTCCCGTCGATGCGCATCTGATCGGTCCGATCAACCAAATCATTTGGAATAGCAGCTGGAGTGTCTCCAACCCATGATGGGAACTCCAAATCGTCATAAAGCTCTCCTCCAATCGATGGAGTGACACGAGACGATGATCCAGGAACAGACATTGTAGATTGAGTGCGTGGCCTGGAAAAATATTTATCTTCAAATGTATCTTTTTGAATGGAAAGTTATCGAAACGTCTAAAAACATCACTCTATCGAAAAATTAGAAAGCAAAACATACCGGAAAGTAGTCATGCTGTCGAATGGCCCTTGCATCGAATCCTCATCATACATATCATGTTGAATCGATGTGATAGATCCAGCTGTGGAATTTCCATTGAGCCCCCCGACTGATCCCATGAGAGCACGCTCCTTTATCCTTTTCTTGGCTCCACGGCGAGTCTTCTCGAGTTGAGCCTAGAAAAAAGACAGTAATTCATTTCAATAATATGATTTTGTATTCATTAATGATAATTAAATAAACAATATATTCACCTTAGTTGTTGCCTCAATGGTATTCGATCGTTCACGGGTACGACGTGGATTTCTGCCAGGTTTTGCTTCTGGATTGATGACCCACCACGAACTTTTTCCAGCTCCTTCATTCTGGATGCGCATGAAACGAGAGTGAAGTGAGAGATTGTGGCGGATTGAGTTCTGGAAAAATATTGGATTGTTTCATATAGATATGTCGTTTCTGAAAATGTATTGTATGTGATGGAATCGCTCTGAACTTTAATTTTTTTTCAATTTCGGCTATTTCCATTATTTCTTTTCACAGTTTCTTCTCTTGTGCTCATCTCCTTCCACGCCTTCAGTTTTCTGCCATGTGCTCTTCCTCAGAGCAACATAGAGACACTTTTGAATGCCGTAATGAAATAGTTGAGAATTCTAAAGAGACATAGAATGCAAAAGAAGGAAACAACTAATAGGGTTGTTTCTTCTTGTTGCAGAAAAGCGAGAAGAGGCTCCCCTTTTTCTTCCGAAGCACTGAGGAGGCTGCTGGGACGTGCCAGCCACCACATTCTCTTTTTCATGAGATGAAGAAAAAGAAGAAGAAGAGAGAAGAGGAGCATCCTTCTTCATTATGGTCTAAAGAATTGAAACGGTGTGTAAAAAGCAGATGAACCACGAGAAAAACCTTAAATTAGGTTCCAGGCTCTTCATTAAATATTCATTGAAATTTGGAACGATATGGAAAATTTGAAGACCGAAGCATCAAACGAGCGAGTATGACATCATTCGTGTCAAAAACGTCGAAAATACCAATATTTCTTACAAGTCAGTTAATTTCCTAACATTTGTTTTTACACAGATACTTTTTAATTCAATTGGAAGTCGCTTTTTTCCATAATAATAGTACAATGCCACTCTGCGCAGCGCAGTAGACAAAATGTCAAGGCCAAAAGAAATATGTCTCCTTACCTTCCATCCAGCGGCCTCTTCCTGACTTGATCTTTCTCGAAAATAGGGAATATTATCGGAAAACCACTGATAAATTTCATTGAGCTTAAGCCGACCATCTGGCGCCGATTCCAGGGCTTTGGCAATTATATCGGAATATGATTCCTCACCCCATGGATTCGGTTTCTTCTGTGCCAGTTGATCAGTTGGCTTCTTACGGCAACGCTTCTTCTTCGCTGGCATCGGACCACCACCTTGCGATAAATTCAATGACATTCCAAGAGTCATTCCAGAAGAGCAAGGCACTGATGCAGCAAGCATTTGACCAACGGTTTGTGGTTGTTGAGAGGATGCCGTTGCGGCGGTGGCATTAGAGGAGCAGCTCGCCTGGGTTGGAGAGCCTTGTGCTCCGCCCCCAATAGAACTGGCCACTGAGCTGCCGGAAGACGTTAACGTCGCCATACTATTAAGATTCAGAAGCGGCTGAGGTAATTGATGTTGCATATGTGGAAGTTGATGTGGATGCATTGGATGATACGGATTGTGATGATGATGCTGAGGGAGAGTGGACGGATCCTGATAGACGAATTGCTGCATGGGCCACGTGTAACACCTGCCACGTGGCTCTGGCGGAAAATCGTCGTCTAATGAATCGTTCATTCTGGAAGCGAGTGGGAAGAGCTCCACAGGTTGGACGACGGAGTGGGTGGAGCAACAATAGATTTCGTGCGGATGACGACGCCTTCTGGAGAGAATTTGAGAAATTCAGAATGAGAGTTGAGCAAGAAGAAGAATGAAGAACGAAAACTTTAGGAAATGCAACGATGCGGATCATCATAGAAAGAAAATTACAATAGGAAAGTCATATATGAATTAAGGAATCTAACGGCACTGATAATATCAAAACTTTATAAAATCGAGTTACTCGAAAAGGTAAAAAAGCCCATTTCCCTTTCCACTATCTATCATCTTCTGTCCTTGTGATGCGGGGAATAGTGAGCGACCATCCCCACTATCGAGAAAAGAACAGGTAAAGAATGATAGAAACACTGTGCCGATTGGAGAGAGTTCAGGAGAAAGAGGAACGCATAGAGTTAGGGCCAACGGCAAATTGAGGAGGGAGGTAAAAGGGAGCGAAGAATGCGGGAGACGATGCAGAATCTACACTGTAGATGGTAGTGCTGCTGATGACGTGGCATGAGTAGAAAAGAAGATAATAGTAGAAGTGGGAAAAAGAAAGAGAAGGCACGTGTTATTATCAGATTGATAAGAAGAAGAAGTTAAAGATTGCAAGTTTTTTGTGCTGTTTTGAAACATGAAAATAGAGTTTCGATTGGTTGCATTGGTGCAGAAACTTTTTTCAAAAAATTATATTTGCAGAAAGAAGTTTTTATCAGCACATACTCTTCTTCGTAAGGACTACTGTATATTTATTCAAAAGGTGAAACGACCGAATGAGACCACCAAAATGCGTATTGTGTATCTAACTATGCTAACTATTCGCAAAAAAGGAACACTTTTTTCATGTGTGTGTCCTCTCAATTTTTTTAGTCTCGTAGTGCTAACACTTTCCCTGTGGGTGGAGAGGAGAGGCGCCTGGGCAAAGAGACGGTGGAAGGAACGGCCAGTTAAACGACGGCGGAACACCCCAGGGGGAAACGAAGAAGAGGAGAAAAAATATATGATACCTCTGTTCGGCTTTTTTTTCGTTACGGTCGTTTTAGGGTACGATGGAGAAGCACGGAGAGAGTGTAACTGTCGTCTTAAAAGAATAAGAACAGGGGAGGGAAATAGAAAATATTGTTGAGTAGATACAGATGGTAATTCTAGTCGATGCAATTCTAAATTCGACAATAAAAACCCGCCAATAAAAAAGGGAAGGCGACGAAGACCAAAAAAGGCGAACGAGACAGATGGCTGGGTGGTAGTAGAGGTGGCCACACGACGGATGAACGGACAGACCCGGTCGTTTGGGTGCGGGCGAAAAAAAGAGACATCTCGTCCGTGTCGGTGAGACAGAGAAAGGGAGAGAGGGTGAGATGGTAGCCGGGTGGCCCGTTCGTATGGTTAAAAGATGAGGAAAAAGAAGGAGAGAGGAGAGAAAAAACGAGGAGGAACACCGACGTTCGCTTTTTGTTCGAAGAGAGGGAGAGAGGAAAGCGATAGTAGAAAGAGGGAAGAGAGTTAGACAGACATGAATTGGTTAGATATTTAGTAGAAGCCTGAGTGTGAGGGCATAAGAGAAAAAATGGCAGTCGGGGGGAAGAGAAAGAGGGTGGCCATCCCCCATTCATCTTCCTTCCCTGCGTGACAGAAAGAGGCGAGAGAGTACGATAGACGGTACTTTATAAGAGGAAGCGCAGAAATTCTTCTACATTTTTCACTCTCACCTGATCAGCTGGTAGGTAGAGATAGAGGTAGGAGATGTGCAGGTATGATAGAGAGACTCAGACGACAAAAGAATAATAAAATCAGAGGAAGACGGCTGGAACACTGACACCTTTTGATTTTGGTGACAGATATCTTCCTCTTTTTCTTTTTCTTCTCTCTAGGTACTATTACTACTTTTTCTAACTTTGAAGAAGAAGAAGAAGCAAAAGAAGGAACATTTTCGATTTCATTTTTCCTTCTTTTTCCACTTCCACCACTCAAAAAAGGAATCGTTCGTTTCTAACAAAGAAGCTTCTTTTCGTCTCCAGGTATTTCAAAATGTCTAGTTTCGATTCGATTCAATTCTACAGGCAATGACTAAAAAGGGGAGAAAAGCTGTGGGATAGTGTAGACTTTACTCTCGAAAAAAAGAGCACAAAAGAACGCACATAGACCAAAAGAGGAGCTCTCAGAGTGAGAGTAGCAGCTGATCGGAAAACGGAACGGAGGTCGAGTCGACGGAACGGGCGGCTAATTGCACACGCAGTGGTGAGCACCCAAGAAGGGAAAAAAGGAGAGAAGGACCATTATGTGTCTAAGGGATTGAATGTATAGGAGGGTCTCAGGTTGTACTGTGAGAACAAGGGCAAAAAAGGACAAAAGAGGTTGCACTTTTGTGTACCTTTTCTTGACGGCTATGACGTGGCATCGGGTGCCAACGGGAAAGAGAAAGAAGGGGAAGGGGCACGAGTTGTTTACAGGACAATCCGAGGGCAGTAGAGAAGACTGAACTTGGAACACACACGAAGGACATTTTTTGGGTTTTTATAACCGGAACTAGTTAGCTGAATATATCAAAAACAAGATCGCGGGTTTTAGTTCCTTTTTCGGTTGATTGCCTCGAGGGGATCGAAATAGTGGAAACTCTTGAAACTACAATAGTTCACCAATGTTACCGTACCCCCTCAACTTTGTTCTAGAAATATGCATTTCGAGAAAATAAAAAGTATATCCTCCTAAAATGTGTCAAGTCTCTACTCTCATCATTTCGTAAATCCGTCCATCTTTCTCTGTTCGTTCGTTCATTTTCTATCCTCTTTTTCTCCCAAAGAGTAACAGCCGGCTGGCTGTTCTTCTCTTCCCGCACACACCGCCCGTGTCAATTAATCCATTGCCGGCAACGTCCGTTCGTTTCTTGAGGAATGACTGAAGACGTTTAAAAATGAGCAGAGCTCAAAAAAGTAAGTTGAATCAAAATAAATAGTATCTGATTTTTGACTCAAAATTCTCAAAAATGTGAGCGAATGAAGCTAGACTAAATCCTAAATCCTCTCTTTCAAAAGAAGAAAATGATACAAATTCATCAACTAATCTCGACAAAAAGAGTGATATGAGATATCACGTTTTTCACGACCAAATGCATCTGGTTATACGAAATTATAGGGTATTGGAGTATGACTAAACCCCATAACTAGGAAGTACGAAAGGTTTTCTGATTTGTGAGTGTGAATTCACACGGAAGTTTTCGCTACAGTAATCCCAACTAGATTCTTTTTTACGACAGAGAGTTATTTGAATATCAAGAGTTCAATCCTTTGCTTCAATGACGTGACAATCAATGGAATTTTCAATAAAGAAATGAATGAGGATTTAATTAAAAACGATTGAAGAAAATAGAGAAATGGCGAGATTAAAAGCCAATAAAGTGGCCATAAATCCTGACGCATTTGGTTGTCGAGCGAGATGTATATGTGACAAAATTGGCAAAAACGAAAGCAGCCAATAATGGATATGCTCGCGGAAAATTCTTGTAGAAAATCTAGAGAATGAAAACTTCAGAAGAACCAAAATAAATTTTGAATAGGGGATATTTTTTTCAGAAATGAACGAAGCTAATCTTCCTGCTCCATTTTGATGATGCTCATTTTCTAAGAATATGATGTGAGGGAGGAGGACAGTATACTAGAAGGTCATGAAAATATAGCACTTTTCAGCCAGATCGGAACAAAAATAACAAGGAACTCTCTATCTCTCAAACGAAAGAAAGCTCTGGGTGGGTCAGTCACATGAGCCTGCTGAATGCAAAAAAAGAAAGAAAGGAAGGAGGAATATGATCTTTGAGATTCTGTTTTAGTAGAATGAATCAGAATAAGTGAGCAGAGAAACCGAAATTATAAAGGTTTGATGATCAGAATGTACATGTGACAATAAGTGAGAAACTAGAAATCTGAATATCTTCAGAATTTTGTATTTCGGAGATCACAAGATCGAATCGAAGGTGATTACTGTTCATCTGAATCAGTTTCATATGAAAACATTTCGATAGAACTGAAAGTTCAATAATTCGAAGCATTCAACTATAACAGATATTCTAAAAGAATCGAAGCAAAACTGATAGAAGAGAAAATGTAACTTCAATCAGCAGATTGGAAAAAAGAGTGATGGGGCAAAATGGTGATCGGACAAAGAGAAAACATTATCAATATTGCAGAGGTGAAAAAGATGAGAACAGAGAAAAAAAAAGAGAGAGAAACACATGACCAATGGCTTCCTCTGCTGGTATGAGGTCTCTAAAATGATGAAAATGAAACAAAGTTTTTTGTGGAAGGAAGCAGAAAATGAAGAAAGAAGCAAAGGTTACACAACTCTCTGCTTGGTTGGTTATGATAGAAAATTATAAATCTTTCTTATATATCATTTTTCTTTTCGTTTGAAATTTCAGTTCTATCATACAATTAGATAACATTTCTGATAGAAAATGAGTAAGAGAAATGTACCCGATCTCTGTTTTTCTTCTGAGAAAATAGAAATCACCGAAATGGGCGGTCTCTAAAAAAAAAAGAAACTCGTGATAAACAAATGAGATATAGTTATCTCTCTGGAGATCTACTCTATTATTAAAATTATGTTTTCGATCAGAAGCGGGGGCTCATGACAACCTGAGGTAAAGGAGCATCATGAGATTTTCTAATTTCCTTAACACTTCAGTGGTCATCAAAACTTCCGGTTGTGTTCTGTTCTGACTTCAGAAAGACTTCTCATGACAAATTACGTATAAACTGGAGAGATTTCGAAAGTACAGGTAAAAACAGACTGAAATCGGTTCAGGTCAAGAGACTCCCCCATAAATCAAGAAGAAGGTGTTACTACTCTTTTTTCGAGCACTCAATTCAGATTCACACCCGATTACTTCCGTCAACTGTCAGCTGGACTTTCCAATTTATTTCAGGAAGAAGAAAATGTTCGAACTACTTTCCGCAAAAACAAATGTGTCATTGGGAGTACTTTCAGGTCGTTCCATTTTCTCAAAAATGCAAAAACTACCAGAGAAAGTAAGCAGTTGTCAAAATGGGGGCGAAATCTTGTGACGAGAGGAAGAACGAGAAAAGAAAGAAGAAGAAGATAGGGAGGTAAAAACCTGAGAGAAACGGCAATAGAGAAAAGGACAAGCGAACTTTTGTTTTTCGTTATTTTTTCCTTTCCTTCTCTGGAACCCTCCTTTATGAAATATCAGGAGATGAGATGTGAACTGAAGAAAAACACGTGGATCTTCTTCTTCTTGATCCTCCAGATTATCTCGGTAAAAATCTAGCATTCACATTTTAGAAGTGTTCGAGAATTGAAAAACAACCTGTTTCCACGTGGCTTCAGAAAAATAAGACAGTGAAGGAACGGACTTCCAATTTTCGGAATGAATAAATTGAGAAGAATAAGGGAATTGGAAAGAATGAAGAAGGAGGAGGTGTGTCTAGACTTGAAAGGAGAGCAGACTGACCGAAAAGTTCCAGCCTTCTTGTTTATTTCTATGTGTCCATATATCCATGTTAGTTTGTGTTTTAGTAGAAGTGTGCCTTTTTGTTGATGCCTTTTTCTTGTTTTGGTCTGAGAGATAGTAAGTTCGCCTGACTCTTAGTCTAAGATCATGAACGCATGGAAATGAAACGAATATAGGGCTCTGATGAAATATTACAGAACATGTGATAATGTGTTGTTTTTCGTATCCCTTCGACTAGCTCTCTCTAATGCGACGATCGTAATGTGTAGAATATAAAGGTGTTTGAGCAAAACTCAATAAGAGCCTATGTTCTAGAAATGCTTTGCTAGTTTCTGAAATTCTTTAAACTCTTTTTTGAATCAAGTAGCTGAATCTAAAAGTAAAAAATGAGAGAAACGTGTGCCGAAAAGGGTGAAAAATAGGAAGAGTGGAATGTGTGTCCGCGTTGAAGAATGCAACTAATTTAGTGGTAGTTGTGTGTGTTTGGATGATAGAGAGAGTAGGAAAAAGAAGATGAAGATGGCAGAAGAAGAGAGGACGCCTGGTCGTGCTGCTTGCTCTTGTCCCGGCGCCCCGCGCTTCTCATTTCTTCTCCGCGTGGTGCCCAACAGCCCTGCTGGCGGCACCGCATGAGTTCGTTCGTTTTCGAAAACGGAACTCTCGTCGTCTCTTCTCTGTTGTTTTCCAGTGCCATCCAGTGCCCCTGTGGGTCGCCTCCTGCCGTTCACTCACGCGGTTTTCTGAATGCATGAGAGGAGAGGGTCCGCGTTGTTCTCGTTGACGGTGGCGGCAGTGTGAGAACGCTGGCGCGACTCCTCGTGTGCGGTCACAAAAAAGGAGCTCTTTTTCCGCGCGGAGCCTGGCGGCACCAGGGGACGCGTACTAAGTCACGCCCTTCATGTCTGCATAGCTATTTCAGGAGAAAGAGCTGGGGGTGACGGGCACTCGTTCCCCCACTCCCAGTATCACAAAGAAACGAATTTCATAGGCACGGAGAAGGGGGAGGGAGAGAGGAGCTCTTCTGAAAGAGCTCCCACATTTTTTATTTATTAAAAAAAGGCGTTCTATCGTAGACTGAAAGGGAAAAAAGGGGTGGTGAACAATCGTCCATTGTGTTGAATATTTTCTTCTTCCTTGAGAAATGAATTCAATTCTTCGGATATTAGAGATTCAGAAGGATGCATAACTTCTATTTTATAAAAGGGACTTTCAGTATCCAAAAACCTTATTCAGAGCGATTCCATATCTTCCCAAAATACGATAAATAAACTAACCTTCCATCCAGCGGAACTGTTGGAGTCTCCTTTGTCTCTGAAGTACGGCACGTTCTGAACCATCCATTCGTATACTGGAAATGAGAAGAATTTCAGGTGATTCCAGTATCGGCGTCTATTGATCTACTCCCTCTCATCAGAAACCTTCTTTTTCTGTTCCTTTCACCTTTCAACTTGTTGCCAAAACGTATCAGGCGGTATCGAAAGGTATCAAACTATCAGTTGCCGGGTCAGCAAGAAAATAATGCAGAAGAAAAGAGTGAAGACTGAACAGAGGCAGAGAGAATTACACAAACGGTGCCATCTTGTTCCTAACTTTTATGTTCGCAACTTTCAAATTTGGGAATTTGAAATCAAATCAACTGATCAGTTATAAACTACAACATTATTGCATTAGAAGCCATTCACAGTAACCCAAACACACAAACCTTGAGCCAATGTTAACCGTTTTTCTGGACTGGCCATGATAGCTGTAGTGATGAGTTCAGCATATGACATGTTTCCCCACGCGTTCCTTCTAGTCGTTGTCTTTTTCGAATTGGCCGCATCGTCTGGCGATTCGGACATTCTGAAACTTTCGTAGAAGTTAGAAAAAGTTAGTTTTCGAATTATTCTCAATGTATCATACCGTGTGATCGAATAATGATAATCCCTCATAGGAATGAAGATTCTAGAGTTCATTTTAACAGGAAAAAAATAAAAACAAGGATGTCACCTTGTTTCCGACTGTCAACTTGACTAGTTATCAAGTGATAAGAAAGCTTCGCTTTTTCAAAAAAAGAAAGACATTTCTTTACTCCACCTGAAGAATCAGTTATCAGTTGGAGCACAGAATAGTGTTGCGAAAGCATTTGAACGTTCCGTCTATACGAATGAAACGAACTGGTACCGAAATGATGAATAGTGATAACTGATATAGCAAAGGTTGATAATTTTCGAATGAGAAAGTTACTACAATACGCTATGGAGAGAAAATTGTGAGGTATTTAGCACTGTAAGAGTGTGTTTCAGATGTGTGAACATATAAAAACGAACTCGGAAGGGAAGGAAGTTGAATTGTTTCCATCTGGAGTATGCAGCATTGCAGTGGATCCGTTCGTGGACGATCCTCCGAGTCGTCCGCATTGCTCACTGCTACCGAACAGGCTGAAAATAAGTAGGTGATTAGGAGGAATGTTCCCGAGCCTGTTTTCCATTAACTGAATTTCATTTTCTGGTGGTTTTCAGGAATGATCTTATAATGATACTCTGATCTACTACAGACTCTTTAAAAAAAGAAGATATTTTCTCGTTTTGAATATTCCGGTTGTTTTGAATTTCATTTCAAATTCCTTAATTCTTTTTCAGATATTTTCAGTCGTTCTCAAAGAACGGATTAAGCGTGAGAAAAACGGAGTGGAATCCTTTTTTCTCTATTTCGTTAATCTATTTTCTTTTCCAGTGAGATAAGAGACTTAGAGAAAATAGAGAAAAGAGAACAAAAGGGGAACAGAATGTTCTGGGAGCGTGTGTCAAAGTGCATGTTCCGCTCCATTGACTCTCCAGTCTAAGAAGAAAAAAGAAAAGAAATCACGTGAGTTCTCAGAAAGCATGAAAAGAAACTGGATATTACAGAAAAAACCAGAAGGTGTGAGCTTCAGAGACTTTTTTAATTTCCATGAGACTAAACTACCGTAACCCTATAAGTACATACTCAGGATCTTCTTCTGGAATCTGTTCGTGAATAAGTGAATTTGTATTCACAGGGTGGTCCAATACAGGCCTCCGCATCGGCCAAGTGTTACATCGCTCGCGGGGAATTGGTTCCAGATCGTCATTCATCATCACATCATCTGGAGTTGACATGAAGGCGTCAGCACCGAATCGAGAGACAGAAGACGTTGATGTGGATGCCGCTGATGTTTCACCACCCTGATCACCTAACATGTCCATCATAATATCTTCCGGAATTTCAGCTAAAGATGAAGAAGTTGAAGAGGATGACGATGATGAGGAAGAATCAGGAGTAAACGAAGTTGAAAACTGTTGTTGTTGTTGTTGAAGAATTGACAATGGGAAATGCAATGGCAGATGATTTTGGGTGTAGGCAGGAGGTAAATGATGTTCAGGAACTACAGTAGTTGAAGATGTAGAGAAGGAAGGAGTGAGAGGAGGGGATGAAAGTGAAGGCAACAGCTTGAACTGTTTTATGGGAAAATACCGGGGAAAATAATAGAGATTAAAGAGAAGAAGGGAACAGTTGAAGTGAGTAGTGAATGTGTTGTGTTGGAGGTCTTGATTTCCTTTGTTTTGAAATATCAGTCAATGAAATCTGGAAATTTAAACGGAATGAGTATGAGAACGAAATGAGCAACGATGTAGAGATAATATAAAGAACGAATAAGACATTTTCAAAATGAGGAACAGGAATTTGAGAAAATGTCAAGAATCATTTGGAATCAGAATGTCTAGAAATGGCTGCAGACAGAATAGTTTAGATCCGAGTGCTCCTACGATGAACTTTAGAGATTAGTGGGAGGAAAGAGGAAACTCTGAAGCTTTTTATCAGGATTAAGAACTAACGTCATCAGGGAAAGATATCGACATCATCCGTTTGCAGATTTTCCTTAACTGAGCTATCTTTTGAATTTGAGAGATAGAGATATCTAGAAAACTCTAAATTAATTTGAAATAAAGAAGAAAGAGATCATGAGCTTTCTCTCTTCGGGAAGAGCTCGTTTCCCATGAAGCAAGTGACGGAAGCCAGGCGTCTCGAGAAAAAAGAAGAAGAAGATAACGAAAAAACGCTCTCAAGACAAGGCGCCCAGAAGTAGAACCTAGGAGGAAAAGCCATTTGTCGTGGAAAGAGAATGGGGCATTTTGCAACACATGCGGCAACCGGTGGTGGCGGAGGAAAAAAGAACAATTTGGTGGGAGAAGAAATTGAATGAGGGAATGGAAAAAATGGAGAAGTGATGGTGATAAGATGATAAGGTGATGATGATGAAGAAGGGGGAAATCTGAGGTGATGATGGGAGATTGAAAGAGCTAGCTGAGGAAGAGATAATGGTTGGTGTTAGTGGTTAAGAATCAAAGAAGAATGTAGTAGAGAAAGAGGAAAAGATGAGAAGTGATAAATGAGGTCTGGATTTATGACACAAAGGTTACCGGGGGAGTACGATATCTTTCATCTAGCAACTGAGTGTGAAAAAAGTCAGAACTAAATCTACCCGATACGAAAAAAAAACCCCAACGAATCGAAATCCTTTTAGATAGAGATCGTAACGAGAGGGTGCAGATGGACAAAGAAACAGAAAAATGGGAATCGAGATACGGTCTTCTCTTCTTTTTTCTTCAAAAGACACTAGACATATCTCTGACGGTGATGGTTTTTTCACAGCGCAATGTCTTTTCGCTTCCTAATTTTTCACCATTAGTGTGTGGCGTGGAGGTCTATCGAGAGACAAAGAAACTGAGAAGAGACGTAGAATGAGAAAGGACGAATTTGAAGACAAATTTATTCGTTTGAGAAAATTTAATTGACCTTTTCAAGGTGATTTCAGAGTGAATTCTTGGGCATTCGGAAAGGAAAATCGGTAGACTTCAGTCAAAATTCGGATCTCTAAATTGAACAATTCGATCAGTTTGAACTTATTGAAGCTTAAATGAGAAAGTTTCCCGTCTAGTTCACACGTTACAAATGAAATGAAATTTTCGGTCTGAGAGTTTCCGACTGATTCATATTGGATATAAAACTAAAATGTATCTAAAGTATGAGGAATCAAATCGCTATATCCTATCATAATACTTGGAGAAGTAGGATCCGGGATATGCCGGAAACGGGAAGAGAGCTTCTAAAGAGGAGTGATTAGTCATCCGACGTCTTCTGAATGTTGAGAGGAAGGGAGAGAGTAAGAGAGTACGGCAGGTGTACTCTACGAGAGAAATGAGAGGATTAAAAGTAAAAGAGTCGAAGATGGTAGTATTTTGGATATATGGAATGATTTTGGTTTCTGCTACTACAAACAATTCATCTATCTTCATTTTGCCGAAGTCAACGCATCTAAAAGTTATGATCATTAGAGGGAAAACAGAGAAGTTTGTGCTTTCTCGAGATTTGAAGCCAATCAGAAATCTCTTTCCAGAGGATTATTATCTCGTGAAAGTCAGAAAGGTTAGTCAGAAGAAGATTCAAACAAAAATCAGAAGATAATTTGGAGGAAGAAGAATGTTTCATATAAACGGATTATAGCAAAATGTGCTAGATATCACAGATTAGATATGAGCAGTAAGGCGAAACATCAGAAGATCATTTTACAGAATGCCTGAACTGTGCATTTTTTTTTTCGATTAGAACGAGAAACGTATTTGAGGCATACTGTAGGGAACCTTTCGGATCCAGTCAGAACCACCTAGACTAATCTATCAAAATTAGACAGTTTTTTCTTTCTCATTGAAGTGAGAAGATCCCAGTCTTCTGGTATGAGATGATCATAGAGAGACGCTGATGCTTGAGATGAATGGTTTTTGAGATCGAAAGACAGGAGAAGAAAAGAAAAATTGAGAAATAGTGATATGAAGAAAAGAAGACAATCGGTGTGTAACAATTTTCAACTTGTTCCCTCGTTTTCTTCACGTTTTTCGCAAACGTTCACATGGATCCTGTCGATCAGAAAATTGATGAGATTCGAGAATTCTCTCTTGACGATAGAATACCGATATCAAAAGTGGAGACACCAAAACTTTGAAGTTTCTATCGAGGAAATCGGCAATATTTTATCGGCGCCGATGACTGCGGCGGTGACCAAATCGTCCAAGTAGACTGGGAAAGATGATGAAAAAGTAAAGGAAGAGAAGAAGCACATGACTGGTCGAGGGCAAGAAGAGCGGCGACCAGCAACCGAGGAATGACCCGATAATATGGGAAAACGAGAGATGGCATTTTGACAGAAAACAGTTCTGTGCTTTTGCCACGTCATCAAGTTTGGAGCACACTGAGCACTTCTAAAAATGTCAAGAAAAAGAAGTATGCGTGTTTCGTATAAAATGCACTCACTCTCCTTTCTGCAAGTCTATAATTAGGTGGAAGAAAGAGTACATTTGAATAGAGCGTGTGCACCTAATTATTATGATTTAGAGTATATTAAAGTACTGAAAAAGTACTTCTAAATTTAAACAGATTCTTTGATCGAAGGTATCCGATTTTAATTGAACTTTTCGAAGTTCAAAATGAGCTAGAGAGAGAGAGAGAGAGCGGGACCTGATGTCCAAATGTATGACAGTGAAGATCTAGATGAATATTTCAGCATGACCAACTGTTTCTTGTTGAAACTTGTTAATTTGATAAGTACGGAGAAACAAGTGATGCACAAGGAACACTTTTGATGCATGATGTTTTCGAAAGTAATTTTAAATCGTAAGACCAGAAAACCCTCTATGTCTAACTCGATTGGAATTGAAAGAGTTGAAGCAATTACTAATAACCTAATCGAATTCTTTTTTGATCACCTGATCCTGAATCCTGGTTACTTCGCCTGTAAAACAAAATACCTTAGCAAAGATTTATAATTTCTTAGATTCTTAGGATTACCAAGACTTTGAGCTAGATCAGGATAGCTTTTGATCAATAGAATCCTAAATTCGATGTTGATCATGACGATATTATACATCAATATGAAATCACGAAAATCGGAAATCCATCTCAACAGTTGCAACAAAAACACATATACAAAAAACAAGGAATCATAGTCAGAACGACTCGATGTATTCTTTGTATTCGTATTGTGCTCGTATGCTTTCCAGTTTCAGCTCTCCATTTCAAGCCAGTGAGAAGAAGAAAAAATACTGTAGTATCTGGAGAGGAATTCGAAAAAACGACGGGGGGCGAATGCACATACACATGACGATGGCAGAGAACGGCAAAAACATAGTAGCATGTTACTGAAAAAAGAGGAACGACGGAACGGGAAAAAAAAGAAGAGGGGGAACTTGTATGGCTGTGTGAATGCTGGCTGAAAGAGCTGGGGCTGAAAACGAACACAGAAGATGGAGAACTAGGAATCGAGAGTTACAGAAAACTAGACGACAGAAAATTGCTCAGTCAACGGCAGTCAGCAATGGGGTAGACAGACAGCGTTCCTTCTTCTTCTTTTCTTTTTCTTTTTTTGCGATGTCGTCGTCTTCTTCGTCAGACTGAAAGAGGGAGAAGAATCGTGTCTCTCTCCCGAGACCTCTAGACCTCCAATGTTTACTTGCCATTGCTCCCCGTTAGCTTTTTTCCATATAGCTCTTCGAACAGATCTAAAGGAGAAAGGGGCGGAGACTGGAAGTGTCCAAAGAAGCGAAAAAGGGAGGAACGTTCTTTTTTGTGAAGGGTGTTATGCACAACAACAACAAAAATCAAAAACAAGTATGTGTAGAAAAAGGGAGGGTGTTGGATTTTAGTGTCACACATGCCGAAATATCTAATTCGAATGAAGACTTACAGTTTCTGAGTGCCCATTTCTGGAGAAGCTACTATTTGTAGTCGAAATATATTTAATTAGAAGAACAACTTCATTGTTCCGGGCAAAGTTAGAAATTAGATCAATCCTTCAGGTAACCCCTCGTACTTTTTTCTTTTTCCTTTCGCCCAATCAGATGATAGATACAAAAGAAGAAGAAATCGAAGGACACGGAATGATCTAGTGTTGTCGAAAGAGAGAAAGAAAGTTCTTCTGATCGAACAAAAAATAGCTGCGTACTTTCTCAAAACGAAGGTTACGAGAACTCGAAAAACTGCACGATCGTTTGATGAATCTTTTATGGTATCTTCTTAAGTGAATGAGAAGTGATTCTTCCAAACTTTACCGCTCTACTCAAAAAGGCACTGATAAGATATTTTCATTTTATTTGGAGACGGTTATGCAATATCGATAAGAACATAAAGAAGTGAGTGAAAATGAAGAGTAGAATGAAAAGAAGGGAATACAATAGTTTTGCAAAAATTGAAGGGCACAAATTATTGAATCTGAACGATAAGAACTACAAAGATCGTCTTGATAGAACTCTATGGGAATTTCAGACAAATTCGAAATGTTAAATTTCGAGATTTTAGAAATTCCTGAACTACTGAAAAGTACCTCACAGTTCATCACAATATATCTGTTTGAAACTGGTGAAATTTTTAAAACAGTGGTGACTAAAATTTTAATTTTCTTGAGACCAAAAAGGCCACATATTTGTCTAATTCAGAACCCGAATCCAGAGAAATCTTCCAAATTGACAACGAAAAAACCTAGGCAACGAGGAGATAGAAATCGAATCGAATGACATTCGCGTGATATTGCACTTTTGATTGTGACCGATTAGGCAATCTTTTCTTTGGGTAATAGAGAAAGAGAATAGAGAAGAGTAGCAGATAAAGAAGAAAAACTGTCATCGAAAAAACGAAAATCAGAGGGAGGAGAAAGGGAGAGAATGATCATTAAGGAGAAGAGGGACAACTGAAGCATTGGCGTCGATAGACCGATAATTTTTGATAGGACTGTGATAAGCGCAGCGAGTGTGGAAAAAGAGAAGAGGAAAAGAAAGAAGAGAAAATGAAAAATGAAATAAGAAGTAAGAGTGAAGAGGACACAGTTCGAGCCGGTCATTTTCAGTTTTGAATTATAGTCACAGACACAGAAAAAGAGTGTAAACGGTGACTGATGGTGATTGATGTTTGACTTACAGTCCAGAACTCAGAAGAAAGTACACTCGTGTACTCAGAATGACAGGTAAATAGTATATAATTATGAACCATTTTAGAGAAGAAGAGCCGAAAATAGGGCTAATGTAGGAATGTATAACATAAGAAAACTACAGTAGAATACGGTAGGGAAAGAAAGAAAAATGCGAGACGCAGAGATAGAAAAGAAAAAATCGAGAAAAAAGAACTGGTCTTTACCATTCTCAATTTGAAAGGTAGATATGTGTGTGAATGCTTTGTTTCAATCTTGGGTTCCAATCTTCAAAACTTCTCCTAAAATGCAAAACAAATTTTCAGATACTCCTTTCTATGCAATAGAAAAAACTCAACTTTAAAAACTCAAGATATTAACGAATTATCAATCTGATTCATAGAAGATTAAAAGGATTAAATGCAAAAAGAAGACAATTGAAACTTTTTTCTCTGTATTAACATTCCAGCAGGAAATGAAGATTAAAAGGATAAGCTTTGGAGAGAAAATTGGATTTACTCTAATAAGATTGAACTGAAAATCTAATTTTTTTTGGTGTAAATGACATTAAAAAATATCAGAAGCGCACGGCATGGGAATATATAATTTCATGACTAGAACGTAGATCAAACTTCGAAAATGCCAAATTGCATTCCTTGAAGAGAAATTCCGAATCTTCGCACAAAGAAGGACAAACTGCGGCGCCGCGCCAGGGTCACACATATTGTGCGGTAAAATGGTCTGAAGAGTAAGAAAAAGAAAAGTAGGGAAGTAACAGGAGGAAAAAAAGAAGTGTTCGACTGACTGACACAAGAAAAAAGAGGAGTCGGTGGCGCCAGGCGGCCGTTAGGCCATTGGCGTGGCAAATGCAACACGGACGAAAACGACGACGAAGACTGAGGAGCGGCAGCATGGAATAGGAGAACGAAAAAGAGTGAAACAAGTTAATAAACGCAGAGTGAGAGAATGAATGGTTGGAAAAAATGGCGAAAAAAAGGAGAGGCACACGAGATACGGGGCGCCCGGCGTCGGAGACGATGAAGGAAGGCGACGGCGAAGAGATGAAGATGAAGGAGATGAAAATATGGATGTGAATGGATGAAGACAAAAAGGACAATTTCTTCCGATTTTCCCTCTTTTTCGAACTGTTTTCATGTGAGTTCTCATAATTTATATGGGGGAAACTACAATTTTTCATCCGAAATTTTCTCCTTCGAAAATACCGAAAATTTTCCAATTCACTAGATGCATCTTATAACCTTTGAATTAATTTCTATTGGTTCAATTCCAGGTGAAATGCTGATTTTCAGACTCATTTTCACAGAACTTCATGTCTGAAATGACGGCGGCGGAGGTGGGAAGACTTGAAAAACATAAAAACACAGGTGAAAATCAAACGAAAAATCGCCACCAACGGAGAAAAACAAGCTTGATATTCGTAGAATTTGTTCTGTGATACTAGATGAAATATACTACTAAAAAGTGCATAATATGAAAAATAACGTGAAAAGATGGAATTAGGAAAATCCTCAAATCTTTCGTGCTTTTTGTGCAAAAGGCTAGTAGCCTCATAACTAATTACAATCTTCTTCCCTTCCTTTTTGCTACTTTCCTCTTCATTTGGCTCTTTTCCAAACGCCCTCACTTTCCCAGATTACTGGGGCACGAAGAAGGCGTCTTCATCATTTTTCTATGTGCCGTCTCGTTAACTTGAGGAAGAGCATCTAAGAGAGGAAATGGAAAAGAAGATGGAGAAACGTTGCTTCTTTCTGCTGACATTGAATTCACTTACTGTGATTAGTCTCCCGCCTCATATACTTCTCATGCCATAGTATGTGAGGCAGATCATCTGATTCCGGTGACCAAGTCTTCGACCAAGATGTGAACAAGTTGTTCTGGAGCAAGGAGAAGAGATGCTCAGTGATCTCTCGTAGAGGATCTCCGAGTTGTAAGGCATCAGTGTTTTAGAGATCAATGTGGAGGAAAGGATTATCTTTATGGGGTATGAATGTGTTTGAATGAGCGAAAAGATCGGCTCAAAAGTTTCAGATCTTTAGATTATTTTTGTAAAAATTCTTTGGACTGCATTTTTTGTCTATAACTTCTAGAGCCTTCACAATCTTTTAGATTCCAAACGAGCCATCAGATGACCTCGATGAACAGGGCGAAGGTAGGAAAAAAAGGTTGGTGAAAAAAAGGAGAGAACTTTACTGCAGTAGTGTCATTTGATGGACACTGCTACCAGTAAAAACAAGTTCTCATCCTTCTTCCATCTTTCATCGTCCTTTTCAAGTATTGCGTCGTCTTCGTCGTCCATTGGAAAGAAGGAGGAGGGCGAACGAATCAAAGTTAAGAATCAGATCATTTTCGCTCCGTTCTTCTCTTTTAGTAACGACTGGTGAAAGAAATGGAAGGAAGAAGAAAAGTTTACAGTTGACCGAAAAGATTTATGCCAGATTGACATGATGAATTTGAAGACAAAAGAAAAAGAAGGAAACGATTTTTCGATTATCAGCACACAGGTAACCCATCGATTAATATATTAGTGGGGGGAGGGTTCTCATGGAGAACGATGCCGTTTTCGTAACACCGAGGCGATGTCTTGTTTCATAAATTGAAACGATTATTGATCAAACACCGAAAACTTGGATCAGTATTAGAGCACAACTTTTAGAAGAAAAACAAATGAAAATGAATTAAGGGTCTATTCTAAAAGTGGTCCTCTGGTAATTCAACACCTATTTTCCTGGATCCTAGTGTTCTGTCCACACCGTCAAAACAACGTACTTCATTTACTCAATTTCAGTTAATTTTTTTCAGAAAAGAAGAAAGAAGAAAATGGAAAGGAAAGGAAAGGAAAGAGTAGGCGGTGGTTTCAGACACTTCCAGGAAACGGAAAAGTGGAGACAAAAGTCCATTCGAGAAGCACAGTTGAACTTTCTTTTTTCTAACTCTTTTCTGTTTTCAATGATGATGAATGAGGGGAGCATGAGTGACTGAAAAACAAAAAAGCGACCGTCGGAGGCCATCTGAAATGCAATACTTCCACAAAGTCGTTGCATTCATTTTCAGATGGAATCGAGGCTCTCTCTCTGTGAGTGACTCATGACTCACACATAGTCTTCTTCTGGAATTCCAATCAACTCTCTTTTTCAGCTCTCTATCTCTAGAATCTCATAGAATCTGAAATGAGAAGAAGAGGAACGGATGAGAGTAAAGAAACGCAGACATTTCAGTCTAGAACATTTCTCATGTGACATTGGGACACCAGATGAGCCGGCGCTACCGCAAAAAAACGAGGGATCCTGAACGGCTTTTGGGCTGTGGGCTATGAGCTTTCTAAAACTTGGATGCAAAAACTGAGCAAGGGAGAGAAAGGGAGAAGCAGAAAGTACAAAGATCTCTGATTGAGAGAAACATCTTCGGACTGTGAAGTCTTTAGAGGGTTGTCTGTATCATAGAACACATCTCGGGGGAGGATCATATTTAGAGACTTCAATTATTTCTTTACGATAATATCTAGAGTGTGTGACCCACCGAGTGTTTCGCGTTCTATGAAAACTTGGAGAATACGGTATTTCTTAGACGAATGCATAGCTGATATTGCCTGCTGAGCTGCTGCAGCTGACTGCTATGAATTGAATGACTACTCATCAGGAAGCAACAAGTAGCATGAGAACATGATAATCCGCTTATCCTTTTATCCTCATCATCATTAACGTCATCATAGAATTCATTCCATTTCTTTGGCATTAATCAGTGTCACTGAAGGATAAGATATGAAGATTACGGAGAGCTTATAGGTCAGAACGTGGGAGTCACGTTTTTGAGTCAATCTTCCCATAAGCCAAAGTGTTTCAGATAATCCGATTCTATGACAGTGTGAATGATAAATGTTCTGGTAATCTTTATCTCATCTGTCCCATCATCAATTTGTCAAATAATTCAGAAGGAACAACGACAGGAATCACATGCTCTTTTTTTACGCCTGCTGATCGTTGAGAAACCGAGACACCTAGACAATCGAAGAGAGCGAGACGGATCCGAGTGGGAGCTCATGTCTCATTGAGCATCTTGAGGAGTAAGGATGAAGAGATAAGAAGAAGAGGAGTGGGTTAAAGTGTTAAAAAGAAGCACAATAACAATAGAAAATGAAATCATTTCAGTGGACTCTGGTTTCCTGAGATTACGGTTGATCTTTGCAGAAGATTGTTTCGAATATGGAAGATTTCAAGATGATACCGTAATCCTTATTATTCGTTTCGAGGTCCAAACTAGTTGCAATCAGGAAACATAACTGATGAAAAATTTCCATTCCAAAAGAAGGCGTCAAGGGGCAAGTAGACATTTAGACGTTTTCGTAGCGAAAGAAAAAAACCCCTAGAAAGAAAAAGTACAAGTTATCGGTATTTCATCAGGAATTTGGAAGAGGGTTGTCTCCTCGTTTCCCTCCTCAAAATCGAGAAAGGAGACGTCGGGAAAGATTCGCGAACACACGAGGGCACAAACCGGTTTTCAGTCTTTTGCAGAGAGAGAGAGGGACAAAAAGGAGAAAGAGATAACGTTGACGGCGAAAAAATGAATGTTGCGAGAATAGTTTATGGTAGTGTTGGGACAACATCTGTCACCCAAAAAGCAATTTTTGCACTGAAATACTATTCATATTGAGTTTTTTTTAGAGATGGAGTATCAATCAGATGGTTTTTTTTTCAGAAAACGTTTCACATTCGATATTGAAGTAAGATTTGATAATGAATTCAGAACCATTTCAGAGTTTCAGACCAGAAAAGAGCGTCTCGAAAGATAACAATTGGTGAAGAAAAGTGAAAGTTGTCCGTCCGTGAAGAACAATAACAAAAGTGCAAAACCGTGCGATAACGCCGCTGTGAAAGAGAATAGGAAAAAAGGGTGGGACTACTTACGGTAAGTTCTGATTCTCTAAAATTACAGTAATCAAGACATCATATGATCGAAACAATTGAACAATGAACATCTATAAACCTTGAAACCGTTTTTTTGAAAATCTAAAACCTAAACACAAAAACATCTCATTCTACATTCCACGTCATCCCTATCTATTTCATATTTTCAACAGAATAGTTGGTGTCAATGCGTCTGTCTCTTATCGTATCAATTTAGCAGCAAAGAGAGAAATGATAGCAGACGGCTGGCAGGAGGATGATGAAATGATCAAAGACTGTTATATTGACAGTCTAACCGAGGAGCCCAAGTCATAAGGTGAACAAAGAGCAAGAATAGGTGCTTCCAGAACGTTTTAAAGATCAGAAGAAGAATTCGGAATGGCTTTTTGGTCGAAAAAGAATCAACTGAAAAAAAACGAAAAAAATTTCAACCGATTTGAGAGGACGACAGGGAAAAAAACCAAAGGCCAAAACAAACACTTTCACTTTCACCCGTTCTCCTGTGAGAGGTGATGGAGGAAAAAATCACATAGACAGACCGTGGGTAGAACACACTACTCTTTTTTTGTGACGAGTCTATCTATCCCTCCGTAGACAGACTTATAGTAAAGAGGGACTGAAATCTAGAGGAAACGCAGAATGATAT
Source organism: Caenorhabditis latens (assembly GCA_002259235.3). NCBI lineage: Eukaryota > Metazoa > Nematoda > Chromadorea > Rhabditida > Rhabditidae > Caenorhabditis > Caenorhabditis latens. The sequence goes on along the minus strand of CM056092.1, from coordinate 9,257,514 downwards.
GTCTGTAGAGGAAGTTTCAAAGTGGGAGAGTCTCTGAGACTGGGTTGAAAATGCTGAAGTTTAGGTGCATTATAAATACGTTCGGCTATCATTCATGGAGGTCTTGTGGGTCTCACCGATCACTGAAGACAGATTTACGTTGTCTCTGATTCATTCATATACATGCAGAAAGTGTTATTGCTGTAGACACTATTTCTGCAAACTTCGACCCTCGAAAGTCACTGAAAATGTGAGCAAAAAGGGCATTTTCTCTTCAAATACCATTTCCTTTCATTCTCTCCGTCTTTTTTCTATTCAAATGTTTGCCATTTCGCCCCGTCTCTATTCCGTAAGGACGCAGTGTCGAAAAACAGCTGATGGAATGAAATGAAGAGGCACAAGCTGAGAAGATGAGAGAAAAAGATAATTGTCTGTCTGGTAGAAAAAAAAAGAACAGAGAGCAAACGAAAGGAAACGGAGACAGTTTTTGACCTCTGAACGTCACTGTATACTCTAAAGGGAAAATGACTAATAGGACATTTAGAATACTGTAGATGCCCAGTGTCACTCTGCAATTTCAAAGTCATGCGACAATTCAAACACCACAAAATTTCCCATTTTGCAATTCACTTAGTTGGGATTGTTCATTCACGATGATTCAATCTTAACCTATGCAAACGCGCTTTGTTGAGACTACATTTTGGTAATATTATTTGACGCCTAAATTGCAATTTTTCAATATTTTTTGTTTTTCCAAAAAATTGGCCTTTCTCGATTATATATCTCCTGAAACCTATTTTTTTTTCAAAGTTTTTCAGTTTGAACAAAAAAATTTAGGTAAGCGATTTTTCTCAATAGAGCGCGTTTGCATAGGTTCACTTTGAATTACCGTGTTCATTGAATCACTTTCAGATCTCTGTCACTTGTCGGTCGTTTTCTCGTTTATGTCGTTTGCACAAAATGAAGAAGAAAAAGAGAAAGAGGGGAGGAGAGAGTCAAAAGATCGGGGAAACCCCTTTTTTTTCGTTTCAAATTGTTTGCTCTTCTTTTATTTTTCGTCTCTTCACGTGAATTTCACATGAAGGGGAAAGACCTTCCCAACAGCTGACAATGGGGTTGTTTCAATTTTGAATGATCAGAAAAAAGAGACAAAAGTGTTAAGATAAATGAAATAGTATAAATGACATCAACTTGGTAGACTTATTCTTGTGGTTTCCCCCATTTTTCTCGAGGTCAACATCAAGATCAATCGAAAACGACGGGAGAGAAAAAAATCACTTTTGATGTGCCAATCTATCGGAAATAAAGAAGAGGAGCGGCGAAGAGAGTAAAAAGAAAAATTTCAATGATCAAAGACCACATTGAATGTGACAGATAAAGATGACGCGAGAAATGAAGAATCACAGTAAAAGGTCAGCTGAGACCCTTTTAGGTCTCTTAGTAATTGTCTATCTACCAAATTTTAAATGAAGAGGTTCTTAGGAATTACAAGATTCCAAGTTTCACGAGAAAACAGGCAGGACATTGTTTATACCAGTGCAGCTTAAATAGTCTTGCAAACTGATAAAATTTGATAAAAAGTGCGAGAAGCCTCTACCAAAAGTCATCAAATTTCTTAACTTGAAGGGGTGTTTCTAAACACATGAAAACCACCAGAAAAAAAAAAACTTTCGCGTACCTGTTTCTTCCACTGTCTACAGTCTCGAGGGATGGTTTGAAAAACGGGCGGATAGCGACTTTTTGGTGCATAAACTGTTGAGAATACTGAGTAACACCTCCGAATGAGGCCGAGCGGCCTTTCTGGTAGAGATCGAGATCCCAGAAATCATCTGAAATAATCAAATAAACTTCAGTCTTTTAAATAATTCGTTACCAGAACAAAGTTGACTTGAAAATCACCTCTATCTAGAAAACAATAAATAAAAATTTTACCATCAAAATCTGTGGAAATACTCATTCCGGAGTCCGTTTTAGCTGGTTCGAGATTTTGCAGTGTGGTGAGAGATGGTAGCGGTGAATCGAGCTGAAAGACGTAAATTGATGAGGAAAAACACCTTTTTGTTCAAGCTGTGCAAACTTCGCAATTTTCCACAAAAAATGGTTCAAAATATCTATTTTTAGCCAGACAAAAAAGTAGGGAGAAAATTATTGGTAACTTTCGAAATATTACTGGCTTACTACGGTAGGGAGAAAAGTGTGTATCGTGTGTGCGTACTGAACACCATACCTCACGACAGTCCCAGTCTTGCATGTCCTGTGCGAATTTTTTCAGAAAGTTTTCACAATTGCAGCAATGTTTTGAAGATTTTTCCTGAAAAAGAGAGCTTATGTATCGTTTAGCTTACTTATTTTTTGATGCAAAATCAAGAAAAAATAAATAAAAACCTTATTGTTCATATTGGAAATAACAGACAGGCAGAAAGATGAATGAATAGAGGAAACGTGTGAAGTTTCGATTTTGAAGTGAGCAATTTCAAAATGTGGAACGTTTTATGGCAACATATTTTACAAAAGCGACGTCTAGAACTGATAACAAGCCGGAAATATAGAAAAGAAGAAGTTTATTTTGAAACGAGGAAACCAATTGAAAAAGTTCCGAATGCTGAATGCAGAACGACTTTTGCAACACTCGTTTCTTATCTGACAGTGCTTTTTTTTGTCTTTCTTCCTTTTTCCCAACATTTTCCATCCAATCACATGTTCCGGTCAAATGATGGTAAAGTAAACCGATATGTCCATCTTCGCAAGGAATATGAAAAGAAAAAAGAAAAAGGACAGGAGAATGCTTTTTTCTCGTTGGTCGGCAGTGGCGGCGCCCGGCGACAAAGGTTTCAGAGATCAACTTTTCGGGGCGACCCCTCGCGAGAGTTGTTGACAGAAAGTGCAAAACTGTTTTATGAACTTTGAGACGGAAAAAAGTAAAAAAAAAAGAAGAAGAATATCTGCTAGAAGACGTTGCAAGTCTACTCTATAGCATACTTGTCAACCGGGCCGAGCCGGGCCGACGGTTTTTCTTGAATAACTTTTTTCAAAAAAATCGTACAATGTTGGTTGATAGCTCAAAAGATAGGTATTTTGAATTGTCATCCATTGAATATAAAATCAATTTTCCAAATAAATCACGCGAGCTACAATCGCTCTCGGCCCGGTTTCGGCCCGGCCCGGCCCGGACGGGCCGAAGGCTGTATTGGCTCGCGTGATTTATTTGGAAAATTTATTTTATATTCAATGGATGACAATTCAAAATACCTATCTTTTGAGCTATCAACCAACATTGTACGATTTTTTTGAAAAAAGTTATTCAAGAAAAACCGTCGGCCCGGCTCGGCCCGGTTGACAAGTATGCTCTATAGAAGCTTTGAGATTAAATCATAAACGGATAAGAATGTTTGTAAAGTTAACAAGAGACGGAACAGAATGAGACACTATTTCGAAACGGGCTGAAATGATAACGAAATGTTTGCGGAAGCGGAAGGTTTATTTTTTTTCTAATTTCAAAACTTTTAATCGGCGCCGAGCCCAAGTTCATCTGTCTTAAAGGTGAAACTCAAATAAAAATTTATGAAAGTTGAAGTCATGGGGAATATTTCAGTTAGAGAAATAGAATATGGATTGAATCAGTTCGAAATAGTATTGAGATTTCCAAAAACTAGAAGTGCAAGTCTGCTCCAAAAGTCTTTTCCAGAGTACTTTTAGGTGCAAAAATTTATGGGAAAGTGTGCAATTTAATTGTAAACATTAACCTCAAAACACATGCATGCAGAAAAAGAAAACAAGGAAAACAGAGAACTTTCAGAGTCTACAAACCTTAAAAAACAACTAATATATTTTGCAGACCAAAAAGTTCCTCTGATTTATTTTTTCAGGAATCACAACCATCATCAGCTGGTTGGTGGCGGTGGCCCCTTAGAGAAGAGATCTAAAGTACACTAGACAGAGAAACAAGTCAACAAAAAGAGGCGGAGCCGCTCCTCCATCCCATCGTCATGCACGTGCACACGTGCCTCTTGCATCTCTCTCCGCCGCTCCATTGCCCCATCTCCTTCTTTTTTTCCCTTCTCCAAAGAGTGATCGCTTAGAATAGTCGACCACATTCTGGCGGGCGCCAATGTTCCCGTCGTGATCTCCGAAATTTTCGTGGCAAACTCTTTTTTTGCTGTGTTGTCTTCTGGTAGTGGTGTTTCAAAATTGTGTTTCACGGGAACGAAACGAAATGATAAGGTATCAGAGAGGTGTGTGGTCTACTAGATTACAGGAAAAACGAATTGAATCAAACTGAAATAGACAGTTAAAAAAAGAGAAACATGTGAATTCATTGATGGAAAAGAGAAAGATGTAGTTTGACTTGAAAAGGGCGAATGGGAAAAGAAAAGTGGAAATCATGTGTTTTTTTGTGATGAGAGAAAGAGGGGTCGATGGGTCTAGACTGCAAGAAAAATAGATGAACTGAGTCATGAGACGGGCAGTTTTTTGAATTTTAAATCGACGAATAACGGAATGCAAACGATTCTGGTTTTGCAAAGTTAATTGGGGAAAGAGATTTTTGGTGGATGAGAATTCGAAATGAATCTAGAATTGTGAATTCATTGGAAACTCATACTCACGGAAGTATGAGTGTATCTCTTGAATAAAAAAGAGAGAAGAAGGAAACAAGGTTCTCGACGGAGCACATTTGATATCAAGAGTTACTCGAAATAGAAACTATCAATACGGTAGACAGAGTGACGTGAAATGTGACAACACTGAATTTTGAAATATATGACACATGAAAAATGGAAAATCAACATTTGTATATTTTTAGAACTGAAATTATTTCTGTTCCATTTTGACTGTTTATCTATTCTCAAACGATATAAACAATGTATTTGAGCTTTGATTGTTTCGAACGTACAGAAAGTTATGAATCACAAGGTCGGATACACAATATCTCCAGTGTTCTGGTGTTAATTGTGTCCCTAGCTCTCCTAGTACTGTAGATACGTTGCAAATTACCCCTTCCTCAGTTAAAGTGAAATTCTGGAAAAGTGAATGAATCCAATTGTCTCGATTTTTCTCAAAATGAGGGCGCCGAAATCAAAAAAACAGTTGTTGGTACCGTAATCTCAAAAAAAATTGTGTTTTTTCTTGAGCATTATCCAAATGTGCCAAAGTTATATATTGCTTGATCCTCATTTGATAAATTACAGCTTCATTCCCAACAAAATTGATTTTACTACAGTAACCCTCTTTGTACCAGATTTCTACAGTAACATTTCGAAACGCACGGAAAATTATGAAAAAAAATTTCTGCACACAAAAGGGTTCCGTTATAAGAAATAAGTTCAAACCAATTCTCACGGATGCTTTGGAAGTGACCTTATGTGATTCATTAATTTGAATCTTTTAGAGTCGTTATTTTTGTCGTTGAGTCCTATTACCTGACATATCATTTCGAAACCAATAGCAATTAAATATCTTCCAGTATCACCACTTTTTGAAGATCTGTTCGCTATCGCTAGTTATCTGTTCAACTAGCTCGGAGCGACAAAGACAACAAGGAAAAGGGCGAAAGCTCAACAGTTCAAAACTACCAGCAGGCGATTCTCCTATCACAATCAGAATAACTTGGGACCGAAGTCTAGAGTACACGAACTAACTTCTATTAAACTTTTTGAAACTACAACGGTTTCGGGAACAAAAAATGTTTCTGAAAACACATCTCATGCAGTGATCTAGCCCGAGAACAGAATGTTTCTGACGTGTCAAGAATCGATGTTCTAACTACCTTATGCAGAGAATTATCTCCTGAATCGAGCATTGACCAAGCACGAGAAAAAGAACAAGAGAAACATAAGTTTCACATTCGAATAAATCTAAAGTTCACAGAATGTCTTCTGAGCTCTGATTGAGAAGAAAGAAATTGAATTAGCGCTTTAAATCTGTGTCACGAGAAAAGAAAAGGATTAGAGCACAATCTATGAGTTTCACAAGTGAATGATCTCATGACATTTCCACTGGGAATAGATTAAAGTTAATACTACGCACTTCTGATTATAGTGCTGCTCAACTGATTAGTCAATCTGATTTGGTGTTTAGAGAAACAGTTAAAGTGAAGGTTCAGAGTGATTATATGGAAGATTTTGGGTGATACGCTGAGCAGAATGTTTGCTTCAGCTGATCCACCTACTCATTTTGCCATCAAATCAAGTCAGATACTGGAAATGAGGGTTCTAAAATACTGAAAATTGCTTTCAAATATTTTCGGTTGACCTTTCGAACTTTGCATTATATTCCGATTATATCTTACCTTTTCTTCAGTAAAAAACATAAATTCAGAACCGCAAGGCCATAAATCAAAAACAATTTCTTCGGAAACTTACAGTACCCGTGTACCCAACTGATACCAAAGAATTTTGAAAGTAGAACCTAACTTGTAAATAAAAGAATTTGCAATACGAGACGATTCTATCTTTTTTGATTTTCGTTCTTTTATAGAATCTTCACAGAAGAAATCGGAACATTTCTCTCCTCCTCTTCCTTCATTTTTCCCTTTTTTCTTCTCTCGAATGCCGACCCAATCGGCCGAAATCATGCACTTTTTTGTGGAAATTTCATGAGAGAACACGGGAAACAAAGAGGTTTTGAAATCTCGAGAATCGGAAAGAAGATTGGCCTTCAAATAGGAAATGGATAGTATCAATGTGAGAAGTTTATCATTAAAACTACGATCTACGGCAGCCAAAAATCAGGTTTTTTGGATAGAAATTATGCCATAAAGTACGAAAAAATTAGAACAAGGTCGGCAGATTTTGGAGTAAACAAGTGAGTAAAAAGTTAGAATTAGGACAATGATTCGAGGAATCTCTGCGGAGGGATACTGTAGATGTGAACTTCTTCGGAAGGTCGGACACATGAAAAAAGTGGTTTTCGATGTTTATCGTCTCTTTCGGAACTCTGATTTCGCAGGAACGCATCCCAGCCTCGTGCAGTGGATTATAGTCAGAATGAAGGGAAAACAAGGAATCCAGACGGACCAATATTCTCATCAGAAGCCATTCTGAATTTGAGAAGAGAATAGGACAAAGCAAATAAACAGTTCAGTTCGTTTTGTTTACTCATCAATTGTTTTCCAGTTGAGACATTTTATTCTTCCAATCGAAACAGACACCTCAGATACTATTTTTGTTTTTTTGACCCTGAAATAAAGATAAATAGAAGAGACATCTGGGTCTTGGCACGAAGTGAAAGCGGGCACAGACACTTTGTTTTTTCTTGTCTCCTCCGAAAGTTTAACTTTACTGTTTCCGTCGGAAGGAGAAGAAGCAAACATATGGAGGGATGGAGACCATGAGATTCGATTTCAATTGAAGTGGGAGCAGGAGAGAAAAACAATATTTATTTATTTTTGGTTCTTCAATCAGTAGAATAAATCAGGAATTGGAGAGATTCAAGTAGTCGAAAAATGATGATTTGAAGACTGGTGATATATTTCCGGCACGTTTTCAGTACAGTAGTGACACTCACATTCAGAATACACAGCGTGCGGAAATCTTGTTCGGAAAAGGCTCATGCAGAAGAAATAAACATACAAATATTTTAATTTACAGTAACCCGAAAACATGTAAAGCAAGACATTCACAACAACACATTTATTATGGTCTATAATATGAATATCCAGAGGAAAACGTTGCTAATTCTTTAATTCTCGTGAGATCTAAGAATGAAATATAGTTGACACTCTTTTGATTTTTTTGAAATAATGTTTGTAGGGAAAATGCAGATGTCTGTAAGATCTTTTAACTCATTTATCACAATGAATGTGAAACAGTTATTTGAAAATATTTTCAGTTTGATTTCTGACAAAACCGTTTTCAAGTTTCATAAAAAATCTGATATATATGAACTTGTATTTTAAAAGCTCCACTCTCTTTCCAAGATTTTGCAACAGCTTTCTCTGAAAACTTTTCTTTATTTTTTATTCGCTAGAAGCTCATTCACTGGTCAGTGTCCAACCTTTGAACTTCGTATAATTACGTACCTCTTCCGAAGCGAAAAGTGCTGCAAACATCGTTTTCAAGAGAACATTTTTCATTACAGAAATACAAAACCATATTTAAGACAACCGGAAACACAAGAAAAAAGGCAATGAACCAGAAACTAGATCACAATTTTTGGAAGAATGGAGACAAAGAAGTAGGATTCAAGGCTCCGAAGTATACCAACTGGAGAGATGCGACGGCGTCTTCCTTCGAACAATGCCCATCTGTCCCATTCTGAATTTCAAATTTCAAATGAGTGGAAGTCAACTGACGAAGTGATGGACGTCTTCCGTTGACGCAATACAAAATAGATGTGTCGATTACATTGTCGTGAATGATTCCCAACGCTTTCAGATCTCCGTTCAATGCGTGTCCCACGAGAATGGACTGTTCATTGATAAAATCGACTATCTTCTCGCGAATCGATTCGATGGTTTCTGTTGCGTATTTGAAATGTCCCAGTGTGAGTAAAGAGTATTTCGTGACACAGTCATACACTGCATCTTTCGGTTTCACGATGGCGTCGATTACAGTAGCTCCATTACAGTGGACTACAGTAACCCGACCCACAGCTTGACCATGCCTTGTGTAGACTGACTCAACATCCAATGCGTACATTTTTCTTGACAAATGCCAGACATTTTTCTTGACAAATGTCTTGTAACCCTTGGAGCTTGCCTGAATTTCTTCACATTTTCCATTGCATGTGGATTGTGAATATGGAATCTATACATCATTCCATTTGAATCTTTGCAAACAGGTTTTGAACTCGAGATTTTCTGGAATCCATCGCTTTCCACTTGAGAACTAGATCGGCACCTTGTGCACACTCGGATCAAGTCGTTTTCTGCATAAAACATATTCTTGTTCTTCTCGTGAAGACTTGGATGAATGTAGACCTGACCGCCCATTGGTACAGGATATATATATATATATACATATATATATAGTTTTTGAATGAGGGTCTGAAAAAGCAGACAAATGAATTATAATGAACAACTGAAGTATCTGAAGAAAATATAGAAAGTGCCAACAAGGGAAATATATTTCTCATGAGAGATAAAAAACAGATTATTGACTCATTATAGATTTTGAAAACAAAATGTTTCTGCGAAGTTTAACCCTTTTTCTTTATAACTGAAATTGTGCTACTGATTTATTCACACATGGGAAACTATTTTGTTTATTGGCTTTTTCACATAAGAATTCAATTCGAGTGTCTGAGAAATCTTTCTTTCTGAAAATAAAATCAGCTTCACTAATTTTGCAAATTGGAATACAATCCTTTCAAAAATGTTCCCTGTATTTTCCGTTAATTCACACTGAAATTCCCATTCGGGTAGAAGAGAATAAGTTAAAATTCTATATATAAGAACCCCCAATTTGAAAATTTTCACTTTTCGAGGTAAATATCGAAAAAATCACTAAATTCTGTACTTTTTCAGAATTTTGGAAAACCTGTGAAAGACCCTATATTTTGTCTCGAAATTTTCAAAAACACAGAAAATTTGGTTTGAAATAGTTTCTTCTTATTTGTGTGTCTTTTTCAAAAAGTGTACAGTTACTGCTACAGCTTGAATGCTTCAGTTATCAAACAATTTAGATATGCAAATATTTATTCACGTAAATTAATAATAAAAAATCAACAAAGGAGTAGACAAGACCAAATCCAAAGGACAGATTTCAACTCCGTTGAACTCTGTCCATACAGATTTCAACTCTGTTGAATTCTGTCCATCCATGGGGACACGCGAAAAATGAGATTTCACATTCACAGTAGTCCTTTCACGCGGGAGGACAGATTTCAACTTTGTTGAATTCTGTCTTTTCAACAAAATAGGAAAGGCCACGTGAATAAGACGATTTTGTAACTAGAACTCTCAGGTGAGTTTTATCATGCACATCCAGACGACTTCTGATCAATAGAGACGATTCTAATCTGTGTTTCGCTATATTCCTTGTTCGATTGATATCTAGTCGACACTTTTTAGAAGTTGAACAATCGTGTCTGTAAAGTTCATAGTTCTTGTCCAGACAATGCTCTTTTTTTACCTGTCTGAGTATGCATAATCCTGAGAGTATACATGCCAAATAGATAACGGATTTACAGTGTCTCCTGGTTTATTAGAATTGATATTTTTACTCAATATTCTTCTACACACATCTTTTATAATTGCTCCTCTTGTTTATCGCAATAGATTTTATTTTTGGTAACCTGTAAAAAACATTTTTCAGTGAATATGGGTACTTACCTGTCTTGTAGAATGCACTGGATCTGTATTCTCTTTGAAAAAAAATCGGATAGCCACGTTTTTCTTAGAAATGATTTAAAAATGTTCTAATGGTTTATCACGTGGCTTTATGAAAGTACAGTACGAATTTCCACAATATTGCCAACGTCACGTAAAATTCATTTAAATAGAATGATTCATTTCCAAGAAAAAACAAAAATTTCGTGGCTATCCAATTTTTTTTCAAAGAGAATAAAGATCCAGTGCATTCTACAAGACAGGTAAGTACCCATATTCACTGAAAAATGTTTTTTACAGGTTACCAAAAATAAAATCTATTGCGATAAACAAGAGGAGCAATTATAAAAGATGTGTGTAGAAGAATATTGAGTAAAAATATCAATTCTAATAAACCAGGAGACACTGTAAATCCGTTATCTATTTGGCATGTATACTCTCAGGATTATGCATACTCAGACAGGTAAAAAAAGAGCATTGTCTGGACAAGAACTATGAACTTTACAGACACGATTGTTCAACTTCTAAAACGTGTCGACTAGATATCAATCGAACAAGGAATATAGCGAAACACAGATTAGAATCGTCTCTATTGATCAGAAGTCGTCTGGATGTGCATGATAAAACTCACCTGAGAGTTCTAGTTACAAAATCGTCTTATTCACGTGGCCTTTCCTATTTTGTTGAAAAGACAGAATTCAACAAAGTTGAAATCTGTCCTCCCGCGTGAAAGGACTACTGTGAATGTGAAATCTCATTTTTCGCGTGTCCCCATGGATGGACAGAATTCAACAGAGTTGAACAGAGTTGAAATCTGTATGGACAGAGTTCAACGGAGTTGAAATCTGTCCTTTGGATTTGGTCTTGTCTACTCCTTTGTTGATTTTTTATTACTAATTTACGTGAATAAATATTTGCATATCTAAATTGTTTGATAACTGAAGCATTCAAGCTGTATCAGTGAACGTTTCAAAAATTATGTACTTCAAGTTGGTTTAAGACATAAAATCTTGGTTTCCTTCTAATAGCCAAAACTTTGTACGAATTGTTAGAAATCAGTTCAAAATTTTGGATCTCAGGCAAAACTGTCTGTAAAAGACAGATTTTTTCGATTTTTTTGACATTTACCTCGAAAAGTGAAAATTTTCAAATTGGGGGGTTCTTATATTGATCTTTCTCTCCGATACTCACTCCAATCACCTATATCTTCTGATCCGTTATTGTTCTCTTCTAAAAAGGGGAAGAGAGAGAAATGACCCAGAAACAACTCTCACTTATTCTTTCTTCGACTTTCTGCGTCTTTACAAAAATAAGTCATTCTAATTAGTGATCAGTAACATATTCTCATAGAAACCCCTTTAGTTTGGAAACTGAAAAAGATGGCGAGGTTTTCAGGTGAGTCAACTAAACGAGAATCTGTAAAAAAAAAGTCTAATTAATCCCTTTTTGAGAGTCTTGACAACTCATTTTTGCTTTTCAAAATTATAACTTTTACAGTAACCCGCTCATCATCTCATATCATATTTATCGTTGTATCTACCTATATTTTATTTCTATTCAACCTTTCAAAAAATCATTTGCAACCGGCAGACCGACCAGCAACTTATATGAAAAAGAGTGTTTTTCATCAATCTGGTTCGTTTTTTCTTTTTTTTCCGGAATCATTTATTTGAAATAATGTTTTCCAGGGAACGAAGCATCTCTTGAAAACTGTCCATGGCATGTGATTGATGTGGAAAATGTGATAGATGATGTAGAGATTCTGGAGAAGTCAGAGAAGAAATACATATTTTCGGATCTGGGATACAGTCATGGTAACTGAATTTCTCTTCTCTCTGGTTCATTATCTAATTCCTCAGGTCTTGGAAATTTAATGTTCCAATTAGCTGGTCTTTATTCAATTTCTCAAGAATCTAGAGCAATTCTTCTGATTCCAATGTCAACTTCTCTTCGAAGAGCATTCGATTTCCAGAAGAATTTTAATAATTCCATACAATTTGTTGATGCAAAAGTGGCTAAAAGACTATCAAACGACCTTGAACCGACTAGAATCACGATGACGGTTTGTGTCCTTTTATCATGAAATAGTTCTTATGAGGGCTTTCAGAGTTGCTGCTCTTACCGTAATCTAACTGCAATTCTCTTCAATAACAAACGGAAAATTGAGAAAATTGATGGATACTTTCAAAATTTTCGATATTTTCATCCAGAATCTGAGAAAACAATGAAGAAATTATTCACTTTTGTGGATCCAGTCAGGAAATCGGTAAGTTTCATATAAGAATGAAAGAGAAAAATTATGTTTCAGGTCGATGAATTTCTGGAGAATGTTGGAATTTCATTGACAGTTCGAAGTGCGAGAATGATTGAAACAAACGTGGCAAACGATGATCAAGCTTTCGAAATGCCTGAAGAAGACGGTTGGTTCGCATGTAATACATATCAATGATTCCATTTCCAGCCTTCGCCAAAACAATGATTGTGGGTGTTCATATTCGTCATGGAATGGATATTTCAATGAATTCAAGAAATCGAAAACATGGACACGTGGATACACCAATCGAGTATTACAAACGAGCTATTGCGCAAATATCGAATGTTTATGAGAGTGTTAGTTGAGTTCACTGAGAGCAGAAAGGATTATCAGATTTCAGGTTGCCTTTATAATATGTTCTGATGACGTGGCATGGGCAAGAAGGAATTTGAAACTGGGAAAAGGTACGCATTCCCATTTGTATCGCTCATTTCATCATTTTTCAGAAACAGCTCATTTCTTCTGTCCGGGACCACGAGAAGTTGATATGGCGATATTATCATCATGTGATAGTGTTATCATCTCCACTGGAACGTTCGGTTGGTGGAGTGCCTATTTAAATGTGAATGCAACTCCAGATATTTACTATTATAAACACTGGCCTGCTCCCGGTTCCGTGATAGAGAAGATGACTAACAAGTCAGAATATTTCATGAAATCATGGACTGCATTGGAATAATCTTGTAATGATCTCAAAAATTTCTAAAACACCCGAAACTTATCGGTGATTTATTACAGGAAAACTTAAAAATAAACTTGTAAACATTGAAACGAAGCAAACGGGAGCAACAAAACTACGATTTTCTAATACATAAATAAAAAAGGCACCACATTACGAAAATGAGAATTTATAACCCAAAAAATTTAATGTTGAGTCCATTGAATACTCTTCAGATCAATGCCTTCTTGTACCATTTCCCAAAGTGGACTCAGTTCACGGAGACGATTTGTTTCACGAATACACAATTCAACGGTATGCTTGACCTCTTCTTCTGTTGTGAATCTACCCAATCCGAATCGAATTGACGAGTGAGCCAAATCTTCTTCTGATCCAATTGCACGAAGAACGTATGATGGTTCCAAGGAAGCAGATGTGCACGCACTTCCAGATGACAATGCAATTGATTTTAGTGCCATAAGAAGAGATTCACCTGAAAAAACAGTTAATGTACTCAATCGTAGTCTTAATTTTCTATTCTGAAAAATTTCCCGGATATTCATTTTCACAAAACTTTGCTGCTGAAACTATTGTATTCCAGTTTTCAAAACGCAGTTTTTTTTAAACTTCAAACAAACCTTCAACGTAAGCGAATGATAGATTGACACAGCCTGGATATGCATGCTTCGGATCTCCGTTTCGAATAATATGTGGCAATTTATCACTGATTCCATCGATGAGCATACGAGATAACCGTTCGACATGAGCTTTATCCATTTCTGTAAATTTCAAAATTATTTGGAAACGAACTGTGAGCGTTTAGTGAGAAATGTTTCATTTTTGAATCATTCCTACGTACCCATTTCTTTATCTGCAATTCGAGCAGCTTCTCCAAGGCCAATACATAGTGGAGCAGCTACTGTTCCTGATCGAAGTCCTCTTTCTTGCCCACCTCCAGACATTTGAGCTTCAATACGAACACGTGGACGACGACGAACGTAGAGAGCTCCGGCACCTGAAAGAATCCGAATGAATTACAAAGTTTTTTTTAAAATATAATACGGTATTCAAGAAGTTTAGATTGTTACCTTTCGGTCCGTAGATTTTGTGTCCGGAAATCGACATTAAGTCAATTTTCAAGTCATTAACATCGATTGGCACTTTTCCAGTGGCTTGAGCAGCATCTGTATGGAAATATACTCCTTTTGAGCGACACAGTTCACCTGTAAAGAATTCACATGTTGCAGACAAATCGCAATGAAAAGAGCACAATGAAACTACTCGGTTAGACACTTGAACTTACCAATTTGCTTGATCGGCTGAACAACACCAATCTCATTGTTGACGAACATAATTGACACGAGACAAGTTTCAGATGTGATTGATTGTTCAAGTTGCTGAACAAAAAAGTTCTGGATGAAACAACAATTCGAGCTCTCACCTCCATATCAACCATTCCCCCTTTGTCAACTGGCAAATAAGTTACTTTGAATCCCTCATTTTCCAAATATCGGCACGAATCCAAAACACATTTGTGTTCCTGGAAACCGTTTACATTTAGAAAATAATAAATAACAATTAACATCACCTAAACCAGATTTTTAGAAAACATAAAAACGGAGGAACAAAATGTTTTTAGAACTAACAGTCTGCAGTGTGATTATATGGTTTTTGCCAGATTGTTTTCGGAACTTTGCGACTCCTTTGATTGCCAAATTATTCGATTCAGTGGCTCCAGATGTGAAGACAATGTCACGAGGATCTGCCTGGAATCACAATAAACTTCTAAAGTATTTCAGGAGTTCGTTTTCACTTTGATAAGATCTGCTACATATTTTCTTGCAGCTTCAACGCCTTCCTCAGCTTTCCATCCGTAAGAATGAGTTCTTGAATGAGGGTTTCCAAAGTCATTGATCATGTAAGGAAGCATTGCATCTACCACGCGAGGATCCTAGGAAAATTACATTTGATGACATTGAAAATATACTGAGAAGTTTGCAATCGAAATTTTCGAAACAGCTAATGGAGTTTTAACTTTATGATGATGATGAACTTTCGAATAAGCAAATTTTCAATAAATCAGAGTTTATTGTTGAACCCTTACCATTGGAGAGGTAGCCTGTACATCCAAATAAATGGGCTGTGGAGCTCCTGGCTCGATCTTCGAAGCCATTGTACGTTGAGCAATCGCCCGAAATAAGAATCGTCCTTTCAGCATTTTGGGTTACTATAACTTGAGAAGTGAACAGGAAAACGCACAAGGCGAAGTAAAAAATTATCGGTTTCTCAAACCAAAACATTTTTCCAGTGAAAACAAGTTTAAACAATCGTGATGCAAACTTTTTGCGATTTATAAGGATGATTGTGGTTTTGTGGTTTGAGGATGAAGGGCGGAGAGATGGTGGAGAACAAGGTAATTTCGGACAAAAAAAGAAAGTTAAAATTAGAAGAAAAACGGCTTGATCGGTTGGAACGAATGGAATTTTAGATTTACACAAAGAAAATCCTAGAATAGAACTTTGCAGTGAATTTTTTCTCGGGAAAAGAGGCACTTTTGTGGTACGTAGGGAGAGAATTTCAAAAGCGGGAAGAGTGAAGATTTTAAGCCAATTTTCGGAGCAATAAAAGAGAAAAAAGAACGGAAGAGAAAAATAGGAACGATCAAAAGAAAAGAGCAAAACGTAGAGAAAAAAGAGGAATAAGGAATTAAGCGCCGTCAATTTTGGCATCGGACGATTGAGAAGAAGCAGAATTAGATGCACCCGGTCCATCAGCTTGATCACTTCCATTGGTACGACCACTGGCCTCAACAACTGGGTGGAAGTATTCGTGAGCCATTGCTTCTTGAGCGGTCAAGCGTTCCTAAAAAATTTCAAAGATTAATTGAAGATTGAATTGATGGGTAAAAAATAAAATTGCTTCTAGGCCCGATATATACTGCACTGATTTTATCATAGTTGTGGCCCGGGCTTAAGACTCGGATGTTGGCGCCAATATTCCAAATTCAAACTATTCGAAATTTTTTTCGCGACAATTTTTGATCATGATTCAGGATTAGAAGACATTCTGAATAATCATCAGGAATGTTCATATTTTTAAATGAAAATTGATATTTTTTGAAGCCGGGCCTTGAAAACAATGGGTTTTTAAAAATTTTTGAATTTTTCCTACAGCATGATCGTAACGTAGAAGTTTGTCGAGGAAATCGAGAGCCTCTGGAGTAACCAAGTGTTGATTTTCAGCGTGGATGAATCTGAAAACAAAAAAATTACTGCGGTTCATCTACTCACAAGTACCTTTCCCAGCGTTTTCTTGAGTGACGCCCGAGAATATCGTTGAAACGTGGGTCAAGATCGATGTGATATCTCGCGATGTACTCATAGAGCTCGTCGGTTCCCAATACCTTGGCGATGCGCACAAGCTGAAAATAAATACTTCAGAATGATGTTCTTGATGAAAAATTATGTGAAGAGTATAACGACAAAAGAAGAGAAACACTAATCGAAAAATAAATGCGTACCTGATCATAGTTATCGTGTCCATGGAAGAACGGTTCCTTTCTGAAGATCATACTTGCCAACATACAACCCAAACTCCACATATCCAAGGAATAATCGTAGCATTGGTAGTCAACGAGAAGTTCTGGTCCTTTGAAATATCTTGAAGCGACACGGACATTGTAATCTTGTCTTGGATGGTAGAATTCGGCCAACCCCCAATCTATCAGTCGTAGTTCCCGTTTCTCCGCATCAATCATAACATTGTGCGGTTTCACGTCTCTGTGCATAATTCCTTGAGAGTGGCAGAAGTCAAGAGCCTGAAAGAGAAAAACTTTGAAACTTTTTCAGAAAAGTGGGAGTTTATTTCCGGATTAGTCATTCGGCGCAAGTTTTATAATCAAAATTTACCTTTAAAAGCTCGTAGAGATAATAGCGAATGTCGAAGTCGCTGAGCGTCTGATAAAGCTGCTTGAAGTCCGAGTTATTGACATGTCTGAAAAATTTAGCAATAAAAATATTTTGGAATCTCAGAATGAAAAGAAACTCACTCGAATATGAGTGCTGGGGTCCTAGAGATAGGATCTTTCACAACATCGAGCAGAGTGATGATATTAGTTCCACCTCGCAAATTTTCCAAAATTTTGATCTCACGCTTGATCTTCTTCTTTTTCACTGGCTGAAAATGTATATTTTACAAAAACAAAAACAACAAAACAAACCTTGAGAATTTTGACAACAACTTTTTCGTCAGTGCTCATCTTGAACCCTTCGAATACCTCCGAATACTTTCCACGCCCCAACTTGCGAACCAGCTGATAATCATCAATTTGACCCCATTCTATCATGTGAGCCTCATAGTCCCAGTACTCGCGGGGTCTCGATGGATTAATCTGGAAAAATAGAGCTAATTTGCACTAAGAATTAAACTTGATTTAAAAAAAATCAATACTACATTTGGGACAACATTTTTCACTCTTTACTTTTTATTTCTGTAGAAGAAAACGAAAATTTTATAGCATTATTTTAATTTCAGGCTAAACTGTAAATCACTGCTCGTTCCAGTAGCGGATACATACACTAAATTAAACAGTGCTTTCAAATTACGAGTTTTCTTTACTGCCTCTGGTGACTCATCAGACAGCTAGGCGAACATTATTTTTTCACATTTCTAAGTGATCACATGTATTCAAAACCAAATTTACCAACTCACCTCAGCGTAGACCCTCGCCCGGCTAGGAATCGGAGGCATTTCCCAAGAATTACGGATCTGAAACACTAGAAGTTTTACAACGTTATAGCGACAATAGTCTTTGGTAATATGCGACGAATTATGACTCCTCAGTTACTCTATTTTATTTTCGTATCGAAAACATGAAAAAACACCCGAAATCCGATAAATTGAATAAACCACGGCAAATTTTTAAAAACGTGAAAAGGATTGAAAAGTGTGTGCCGGAGCGAGAGAGTGCAGAGAAAAACCAAGAGAGAGAATCGTCGTGGCGAGATATCCTTCTTGTGAAAGTGTATGCGCCTTTAAATTTGTCATCATTGGCATCAGCGCGCATTTCCTTTTCTCACTATTTATTTTTTTTTCAATTTTCACAGTCATTTCCAACCATGAATCCTATTTTTTATTTTGAAATGTGCCTTTCAAAATGCTAGTTACAGGTAATTATGCTTCCAGCCACTCATCTTCACCGATTAGCACGGCATTTGAACCTACAATCAAGCAGAGTGAGTTAAATTATCATTCTGTAAGCAATTCTTCGTCCTCTACTGATTTTAAGAACACCTGGGTACTGAGACGTGTATTCCAACCAGAAGTGACGCCACCAGGTGGTATTCAAAAGAATCCGAACGATTTTCACGATTATCAGAAGTATGAAGTCGTTGAATTTGAAACACAAAAGCCGGCCGGTCCTATCAAAGTTATTCTGCTCCAGGACGTTGAAGGTTTGTTTACAGTAAAATTTTTACATATAAAGAACAACTTTTTTAAAAGGTATTGGGCACCAATTCGATGTAGTTAGTGTGGACCGAACGCTAGCACGAAAAGACTTGCTTCTCTCCAAAAAAGCTGTATATGCATCACCCTTTGATCTGAAACACTATGCCGATATGAAAACTGTGAGTTTTTTCCTATTTTTTGAAAATTTTTAATATTTTCAGCGGATGGCTGATGAATTGGCTTCCCGCATCAGGATTCCATATGAGCTCAAAGTTGTTGGCAGAGATTTACAAAAAATGGTTGTGCCAATCAAAGTTAACATGGAGAACGAATGGACAATCGATAAAAAACTTGTCAAGAGTTCTCTTCGTCAAATGGGTGTTTTTGTAGCCGAAAATACAATATTCCTTGCCTCAAAACCCATTTCTGGACCGAATTTTGACATTGAAGCCAAATTATTCCGATTTTATATTGTCGTAAACCAACAGTATATTGTACCGATGTTAGGAAGAGTTACACATATTTCGGTGGATGAATCCAAACAGGTACATAGTAAAATGATTTTTTTTTCTGAAAGTTATCGTATTATTTAAAGATGATTTCACCTGCCCTGACAACACCTCGCGACGAGGAACTGGCTCGATACCACATTCGAAAAGAATTCCCACTGTACAGTAAAAGCAACGATTTCACTGAAGATTTCCCTGTTTTTGAGCATATGAAAGAACATGCCCCGACAACACCACAATGAATTCATGGGGCTGAATTGGATTTACATATAAATATTTCTGTTAAATCAGGCTAGAAATTAGTGACACATTATTATTTTTTTGTTGTTTTTTTTTTGTTACAAAGAAAATGTTCTCTATTGTTTCTCCAATTTTGCTATTCTCGGTTACCGGTTTTAATACCGATATATTTCTGTTATCAGATTTGATTTCTCTTCATATATATATGTTCGCCCCTTTTTAGACTATTAGCATCTCCACAACTCGTCAAAATGGTTCAAGAAAGCACAATGATTTGGTAAGTTCCCAATAAATATATTTACCTTCAACCGCAAAATCTTTATTATTCAGTGTCGACAATTCTGAGTGGATGCGAAACGGTGATTTTCAACCAACTCGTCTTCAGTCGCAACAAGACGCTGTCAATCTTGTCACACAATGTAAATTGCGCGCTAATCCAGAGAATGCTGTCGGAATTCTTTCCATGGCAGAGTATGTTAATAAAAAGTAAATAGTTCACAAATCGGTAAATCAAACATTTCCAGTAGCGTTCAAGTGTTGTCCAGTCTCTCAACAGAACAAGGTCGCTTAATGATGAAGACTCACTCTATCGAGCCATATGGGAAATGCAATTTCATCGCCGGAATCAAAATTGCTCATCTGGCTCTCAAGCATCGTCAAAATCGTAATCACAAGATGCGCGTTGTGCTTTTCATCGGATCACCTCTCGAGGATATTGATACTGCTGAATTAACGAAAATTGGCAAGAAAATGAAAAAGGAGAAAGTACTCTGCGATGTTGTAATGTTCGGTGACAATGATACTGATGGACATGAGAAATTCTCGGCGTTTGTGGATACTTTGAATGGAAAAGAGGGAACGGGATCCTCGCTTGTTGTGGTTCCGACTGGATCTTCTCTCACAGACGCTTTGATGCAATCTAGTGTTTGCAAAAACGAGGACGGTCAGGCAGCTTTCGGAGCCGGTGGAGGTGGTGCTGACAACGCATTCGGAATGGACGTGGACAATGATCCAGATTTGGCTTTGGTATGAGAATATAACATTGCTTTTATATTTAAAGTTTCATATTAAAGGCTCTTCGTGTTTCGATGGAAGAAGAACGTGCTCGTCAAGCAGCTGCCGCAGCCGCCAATGGAGGAGCAGCAGCTGATTCAGGTGCTGATCAAGAGATGGCTGCCGCTGCAGCAGTTCCATTCGAGGAAATGGATATGGGCGCAATGACAGAAGAGCAACAGTTGGAATGGGCACTTCGTCTCTCAATGCAAGAAAATGCTCCATCGACTGATCAACCACAGGCCCAACAAGAAGAACAAATGGATGTCGATGGCGCCGGTGCTGCTCCCGTTGCCGATGAAGGAAATCTTGATGATTTGTTGAACAACCCAGAGCTCCTTCAGCAAATTGTGGATGATTTGCCGTCTGGGACTGAGGTAGTTTTTAGAACATCGAAACTAATAAATCATCATTCAACTTTCAGGAGAAGGACGACAAGGAGAAGAAGTAAACTGTACTCGCCATCGCTCAACAATTTTTCTGTGTGTTTATGTGAATCTTCCCGTTGTTTTATTGTATTTTAACCTATTTATTGATTTGTCAACCCCTCCTTCTAGCCACACCCATCCAAGCTTTTGCTGCGTCAATTTAATTTATTCCACCTTTCTCGTCCCTATTCTCTCCAATGTAAATCCCCAATCGATTTGATTTGAATATAAACATCTTGTGGCTCAAAAATCAAAGTATGCAAAATTTATTTAATTTACTAAATATCAATTTTAATAAGTAACAAGGTCATGGATCCTTTTTGTATTGCTTCAGATAATCTTCTAAACTCTTCACCATTTCGCTTGCTGACGGCAGCTTTTGTAACTGAAAATAATGAAACGGTAATACGTCGATATCCGGGAAAACCCCACCTCATAATTCTGTGCGAAATAGGCGCCCGCATACGCTCCGAGACCCATCGAGATGAGATGTGAGAAGAGACCCATGATTTGCTGAAAAATCAATTGTTTTGAAAAATCGAAATAAAACCATATGAGCGATTCAGCAAGAAGCATAATTAATGCAAAAACCTTGAAATAAATGGAAGATTGCAGACCGAAAACGTAGAAAAGAAGGAAAATGATGATGCCCGGCTTGTTGTGCAAACGCGCCCCTTTGAGAACTCACTCTTTTTCGAAGTACTTTTCGGTTCATCTATCAGTTTTTTGCAGAAAACTACAGAAATGGCTGAAAACAAAACTTTAGAAGAGCTCTTCAAGGATAGATATTCAGAGGTTCGAGTTTGGTCTATAATTAAAGCCAACTGTGTAAGTTTTCAGAAAGATGAACGATATAAGACAATGGCAGACACAGGATTCGAGAAAGTGATTGTGGTTCATCCATGGGATCCCAGAAGGAACAATAACTACAGGTTAGTTCAGAATAAAATTTCATGAAAGTTATTACTGGTAAATCCTCAATCACCTTTCTTCATTTTCAGAAACCGAGGTGGATTCAATTCTGGCGGTGGACGCGGAGGTGGTGGTGGTGGTGGATATGGAAATCAGAATCGAGGGGGATGGGTTCCACGTGGTGGTGGGTATCGTGGGAGAGGAGGTGGATGGCAAGATCGGGGAGGTCAACGACAACCATGGAGAGGAGGAGGTAATACATATTTAAAATATTTAAAAAGAAGAATTAATATAAAATAAGAGAAGAAGAGCGTTCACCTTATTTTTGAGTACTTATAACTTACCTTTATTAAAACGGGGACTTATTAAATGAGTTGGTGTATGTTTCATTCCAAAAGTTCAATACAAATACCTATAATTTCAGATCGTCGACGACAGCACGACTAAATCATCACGTGATCTGCTTAAATGTCAATTATTGCAAAGCATTTATGATTCCTATTTTTTTTTTCAACACATTCGCACTCATTTTCTGAATCTCATTCTCATTTGTCTGCTTCAACATCTTGTATCCTGTATTACTTCTATCCTAGATTTCAGTTTTTGCTAGATTCTCTCATTTGTAATTTATCTATTTCAATGAACATCTTCAAAACAAAACGTCATTTTTAGGACAGAGGCACAAACTCCAGCAAACTCCACTCTATCACACAATTCTCTCTCTCACACTTCGTGATGCAAAATATTTCGCAATCGTCTCACAGAAAAGCGTCCGCCCACCTAGGACATAGAGACTGAGGTATAAATATTAGAGGATTTTCGAGAACAAAATTAAGAATATTCATACGAAATTCTAATTAAAATGGGCTTTTTCTCTCATGCTGCAATGCTCGGAGTTGGTTATTTCATTGGGAAATCTTACTGTTTCCGGTACAGGGTAAGCACTTTTTGAAACCATTTTGGAGAACTCTACTAGAGAAAAGAGTTCCATGAAGGCCTTCCGAATTCTGAATTATATAATATTTTTTGCAAAACAAATATTTTGTTCTAGGTCCACCAACTTCCAAATGAACCGGATGCATCTGAAATTTCTTTCCGAGTCGAAAGAAAAGAAGGACCGATGATTTGGGGAAATCCATGGTGGAACCATCATTATCATCATTGTCATCCACATTACCACCAACAAAGCAATCAGAAGAATGGAGCAGAAACACAACAAGTTGCTCCTCAACAGAAGAAGAATTCAGAACTTTTGGAAGTGGAAGCAAGCCAATGAGAATTGATTTAACTGAATCTTTATCTTGTGTACATTTTGAGAATAAAATCTGAACTTTTAAACTAGAGGTTTATTCAAACGAATATTTCAGAAAATAAATTCGAAATCATCGAAACACAGGGAAAGTTATAAGCATGCTTCCAGTCTAGTTAAATAATCTAGAAATCATCTGAAAGGTCAAAGCACATTGCAAATCTTTCAAACTTCGTAAAAACTTCTCTTCTCGTAAAGATTGTCTAAATTCAGAGAATATTGAAGATAATCCGAGAGGACGATAGTTTTGTATCTCGCTTGTTGATCCTCAATTTCTTAGATTTCTTTTTTCTTCGCTTTCAGCAAATGAAACGGTCAAAAACATCTTGGTCTGAAGTTCATTTTACAATTTGAAGAAGTTTCATTACATTATTTATTCAGGAGATTTTTAACTAAAAAAGTATAAACACTATTTAATTATCCTTTTTTTCAAATCCTTGATCGGCTGCCGGAACCGTCGGATGCTCCTGACAACATCTCGATTTCTGCCAGAATCCACAATTTCCAGCATCTTTCTTCTCCACGTGGATGACAAATTCTTGAGTATTCGGATTAGCTGGATCTATCGGAAGTTGACGAACCTGAAGAATTATATTTTTCATTGTGAAGAAGATGATTCAACTTACAGTAAATCCTTCGCTATATTGTTTTCCAATCCAATATCCAACTCCAAGAACAACGGCATGAGTGAAGAAACACATTGGTTTTCAGATAAAGTTTTCGAAGGTTACGCATATTTTCATCATGAAACCTTTTATATTTTTTCAAATGGGTGGAGATTCTGAAAGATATCGAGACATTTCGCAATCTCTTCGGGTTGCATCACGAAAACACAAATAAGTTTAGAGTTTGTGACCACTAATAAATAGTCGCAGAGGGGAAAGGAAAACCAATGATTCTTGAAATCGATTGAGGAATAAAATAGTTAGAGCCTGAAAAGTACCATATTGGAACCACTTAAGAGCTCTGGAATGTGTTGGACCCGTTCAAACAAAACTATTGTCAAAATATGTGGCACATCGAAGAGAGGCCGTCATACTGTATGAACAACGTCAATATAAAATTATCAATGCATCTTTAATTTCAGATGTCTTCGAAGCAGGAATTTGTTAGAAACTCGAACTATCGTGAACTGAAAGTGTAATTATTTATAAAAACTATCCCAAACTTCGTATTCAACACAGGGATATACTTTTGGCACGTCTCAGCAAAAAGTTATTTACCTGGTTTTGCATTTTATTTCTGAAGATATCAACTAAGACAAGTATATGAAGTCTGAAAATCTTGTTTGTTTTTTCTGCTCTATCCAGTTCTTGTAGGAGCTATAAAGTTATAAGAGACAATGTCTTGCTCAAGCCACCAGGCCATGTTACACATGCGCCAAGTTGATCCGTTTTGGCTGATTTTTTGATATGTTACTACCCTAAGAATTCTAAGAATTTCATACCATACCAGATTAGGCTCCGCCCCCTTTGACCTACCGAAACGATCGATTGAAGTTGAAAAATGAAATTTTTTCTTTCGAGAGATAGAATCAAAATCTCTTCAGAAATGAATTGCCAGCCTCATTTTGTGCATTTTACAAGATAACTACTTTTTTCTAGCACGCCCGCATCATAGAGAAAAAAATCACTTTTTTGAAAAAATTGTCAATTTTTTCATGTTTTTTGGATTTTTCGGGTGGTCGAAGTACTGTGGTCCGAAGTGAATTTATGATGGTAAGATACATATTTGTGTTGGCTATCTGAAAATACAAAGACTTTCCCCAGATTCCACTGTCTAGGTGAGTTATGATCCAAAAAGTGACGAAATTTGATGCATTTCAACGTACCCCCCTCCATGGTAAAAAATGGCTGGGTGACGAAAATCAAAAATATTTCTGATTTGAGTTATTCAGAGCTAAAATAGTACTCACACAACTTTTCAGACAATTCTGGCCATGTTCCATTGAGTTACAGACACCTCCTCCATTTTTTCGACTCAAAAAGTTTGAGCTCTCGTAACTTTCCAGATTATTACTCAAAATCTAAGAAACTTCTGGAAAACATTGGAATATACTTCAAAAACACAAATAAGTATATAACTGTCAAATTTTGTCGTTTTGTTCAATTTTCGTTTCATTTCATATCTGACCAGCCTATCTGCCCGCCTTCGGCGGTTCAGCTGGCTGGTCTCTCCTCATTTACGTGGCCGAGTGGTTTAAGGCGGCGGTGCTGTCCAAAGCGCGCCAGTTCGGTTTTGCCCGCTGGCTCAGTTTCTCTTCTCTTTCCAAAACCGCTGCGGACATCGCCTCAGACAGACAGACAAACACCACTTGTCTTTTATATATAAGAATGATAGCTTCATGGGTCTACGATAGTGAGGTATTCTGGCGCTTGAAAAACCAGAATTCTTATTTATAATCAATTCTTAATTATTTATTTGTGTTTTTAAAATACATTCCAATGTTTTCCAGAAGCTTCTTAGATTTTGAGTAATAATCTGGAAAGTTACGAGAGCTCAAACTTTTTGAGTCGAAAAAATGGAGGAGGTGTCTGTAACTCAATGGAACATGGCCAGAATTGTCTTAAAAGTTGTGTGAGTACTATTTTAGCTCTGAATAACTCAAATCAGAAATATTTTTGATTTTCGTCACCCAGCCATTTTTTACCATGGAGGGGGGTACATTGAAAAGCATCAAATTCCGTCACTTTTTTGATCATAACTCACCTAGACAGTGGAATCTGGGGAAAGTCTTTGTATTTTCAGATAGCCAACACAAATATGTATCTTACCATCATAAATTGACTTCGGACCACAGTACTTCGACCACCCGAAAAATCCAAAAAACATGAAAAAATTGACAATTTTTTCAAAAAAGTTATTTTTTATATATGATGCAGGGGAGCTAGAAAAAAGTGTTCATCTTATAAAATGCACAAAATAAGGCTGGCAATCCATTTCCGAAGAGATTTTGATCCTATCTTTCGAAAGAAAATTTTCATTTTTCAACTTCAAACGATCGTTTCGGTAGGTCAAAGGGGGCGGAGCCTAATCTGGTATGGTATAAAACTCTTAGAATTCCTAGGGTACTAACATATTGAAAAATCAGCCAAAACGGATCAACTTGGCGCATGTGTAACATGGCCTGGTGGCCTATGCTCGAACCAGTCAGAGATTGTCTCATAAACAGTAGTGGTTCATTCCATTCCATTCATCTACTATTTCGTTCTTCGCCGCGAGCAATCCCAACTCTCAAACCTTATCTGCTAACCTATTTCCAGTTCTTATTCTCCCTCATGAAATTCTTAAAGTTCCCAACGAAAAAGTTCTCTAGGAGCATCTTTTTCTCATTCTCTCTGTACACCACCTGCGCGGAATGACAAGAAAAAAGTGTTCGTTGAGAGGCCTCTTTCAGGCCCTCGAAATGTGCGGAAACGCGCACTTTCGAGAGGCTCCCGGTGAGAGTTAAGAGCCCAAGCGGAAAGCACGCGGAACAGTTTTCTCACTTTGATACGTTTCTAAGTGATTTGAAGTTGAAGAAAGTGATACAGTTCTTACTTTTCCTCTTCTAGTTTTTTTCCTTCTTCAGCCACCTGGTTCGCCAGCTGCACTCTTGGGTCATGACCGCTAAAAGAAAGAGGCGGAGCATCTTTTGTCGCACTTTTGTGCAGCTGAAGGAGTGTTCGTGAGTCAGATGAAACCATCCTTCGACACTATACAATTCATTTTACACTCTGATATATCCTTCTAGTTTTAAACAATAGAGACTTGACAATTGGAATTTCTCTTATCAATGAAAAAGGTCTCGTGAAGTAGATTAACTTCTCTTAGTAAGACTCTTACCATTGTTAAAATGACCAAAATGACTATTCAGAGCTACGAAGAACTTGAATAAAACTTGTATTACATTCAAAACGTATTTTCTGATTATTTCGAATCACCCATTTCTTCCCAAACTCTCGACATAAAAACTCAATTTTTTGTATGTTTGCCATCTAATTATTGTTCAGATACCTCATTGAATCCGTGTATTTCAAGTGCAGTTTGTCGGTATTTTTTTCTTTTTCCATGTTGAGTACCAACACAAACATACTGTGACGGCGATATTGTAAAGAGCCCAGTGGAAAGCTCGATATATCGCGCGTCCTATTTTTAGAGAGAAGTCGTTTAAGGATTTGGTGTTAGAAGAAGAGGTGGTTCGAGCAGAGAAAGCTTTATTCAAGCCAGACTGGTTACAATCAAACGATTAGAGGCTAATGCCGGCTCCAAGACCAATTGAGTATGGGGGAGACGAGAGAAGTCGACTCCTGACAAGTAGTTGTTCTTGAAGTCAGCATACGTAGAGGAGTGGTTCCTTCGGTGGTGGTTCGAGATGGTGGTTCGAGTGTAGTATCGATGGGAAGTAGTATAACCGTTTACGGGTTAACAGAACTATCCTTCGCCTAGGAATTGTCCTTTATAAGACTGAAGTTGGGGGCGGACGGTGACTTCTACTCGAGAGGAGACGGAGGAGGCTCACCCTTTTCGGGCAAGAACTCATTCCATACCTCGAATGTTAGGAGAGGAGAAGAGTCACTACTCGCTACGTGACAAAAGTGGAGAAGTAAGTTAGAGGCGACTGTTCGCCGGAACTTCTCTCTCGGTTTCCCGCGAGAGGTTTGATGAATCGGCATTTGGCGCGAGTGCGGCGGAGCGCACTTGCGCCTCGTTGAATAAGTTTGCTTGTAGACTTGTTTATTGGAGGTTAAGAACGTAACCAGGCGAGATTGGTTTGGCTGATTGTAGATTGATCGGTTTTGATTAGTAGAACAACAATGCGCAAATAACAAACACATTTAAAGGTCGTGAAGATAACCGCTCAGGTTATCTTCGCGACACTGGGGGGGCAGAGAAGAACCCACTTTCCAAGGGAAAGTTGGGTTTAGATCCGATGTTTTGTTTATTTGCGCCCTTTCCGGACGCGGTCGAGGTGTTGATGGGATTTCTTTGTGACCTTGGTTGTGTGTTCTGGTTTGATGTATGGTGTTGGCTTCTTTGACAGTGATAGCACGGATGAGTTGTCTTGCGGTCTGTGGGGAGTTGTGGTTCAGATAAGCACCTGTTGCAGAACCGTTTTCGGGCTGCTGCTTCAGGTTCAATTCCACCTTCTTTTGTACTGATTTCCCTAGGATCACAGTGCGTGTTTGGGATTCTTTTTGCTTTTTGTTGCTTTTTGATCTTGGCTTTCCTGCTGGATCTACTTCAAGTTCCGGTTGGCGATTATTATTTGAGGAGCTACGGGATCTGGATGTGAATAGGTTGTGGCCTGTTTGCTTCTGCGATCCTTTGGTTTCTTGTATAGCCATAGTCTTATTGGGAGGACTAACATTTCTGTTTTTGGACATTGTGGTCTTTTCGACCATTTTTGCTGTAGGAGTGTGTAGCCGACTGAAGTTCTCTTGACTCGTAGACGCTGTCCTTCCCTTTGCGGGAATGACTTCTCGATCATTACTGCTTGTGGTTGGTGGCTTTTTGTAGTCGAATTGGCAGTCTCTGGATGAGTGGTTACCATTGCATTTTATACAAATGCTGACGTTTTTGCACTTTCCTGCTAGATGGTGTTCGCTGAGGCAGTTCTGGCACAGATTCTTTATGAAAACGACCAGCGTTTTCATGTCTAAATCTTCTTCGCATCCACTAGCTGCGTGTTCCTGTGAGTTGCAATATTGACACGGTGGGATTGAAGTTGGGGTTCTGATTTTTTGGATTGCTAGAATCACTTTTATCGTCTCCTCAGCTTGTTCCAGTTCTCGTTCATCCTTTTTTCGTTGAATTAGTTCTGGATCCTTTAGTCTCCAGCTATCCTCGAGCTCTTTTTTGATTTCTTCGTGTAGATCAAGCGCCTCGCAGTGAAATACGAGGTGACGACCTCCACAGTAGTTGCAGTCATTGGGGTCCTTGCATTCCTCCGTCGTATGTTGTCTGCTCGTGCATACTTCACATGCGTTTTCGGCATTAAGAAGCATTCGTTTGCAGTTTCTGGACCATCGGCAGTCTTTGGTTTGGTGGTTTTGATGGCAGTAGCTGCATGGAGTTCTTGATCCGACTTGTTTGTAGCCAATGTATCTTTCTCCTTCCTTTGTTGAGTTGCAGAGGGAGATGTGGTGGAGTCCATGGCATTGTTCGCATATCATGTTGCTGGCGCAATCCTTTCTGACATGATCCTTTTTCAGGCATCTTATGCAGATTTTATGTTTCTTGATAGCTTTGATCTTCATGCTTAGTTCCATCGGGCATTCTGATACATTATGGCAGAAACTGTTACAGAGGGAGCATGGAGTGTCTTTCAGGCATGGTATATCCCTTTTCGGGAGAACTCGAAGAGCTTGCTTCACAGCTTCGTCTATGAATTCTCTCAGAGTTGCTTTCGCCAGGTTGATACTTTCTTTCTTGATCGTGTCCTGCGTAGTATCTCTTGCTGATTTCTGTTGATTTAGATATCTTAGGACTGCTTTGGCTCCCTTTTCTTTGAGCAGGTTGATGGTTGACTGGAAGATGGATCCTGCTTTGATGAGCACCTTGCGGAACCCAATCTGATCTAAGAATTCGATGATTTCTGGGAGCCTTTCTTCCGACGGAGCGTTGACAGACTGTTTCAACCGTTTTCGGGCTAACTCGTCTACTGCTTTATGTGTTTTCAGATCCTTTTTCAGTTGTTTCAGGACTGCTTTGAACCTGTTGAGTTGTCTTCCTTTTGGGAGAACCACGACATCTTTGAATATTTTTATCAGCTTTGCGAGTCGGATTTGGTCAATCGCGTAGAGTTTCTTGACGTCGTCCATCGTGGTCGGCTGTGTTCTCTGAAGTTCATCATGTTTGGCAAATGATTGTTCTACGATTTTGGGATGAGTATAAGTGAGATGGTTAACAATGATAAAAAGATTTGACTATGTACGGATGTACGCTTTTTATGAGGAATTCCTTTTTCCTCTGCTTGTAGCTTTTTTCCACGGCTTTTCGCCATGCAATTCCAGTTTTTGACGTCCGGATTTCTTTTTCAGAAACGTCTCTCGCTGAGAGTTTGTAGACCCAGACGCTTTTGAGAACTCTCCTTCGGTGGCTTTGGGCCCTGCCATCGTTGGAAAGTGTTCTTTTGTTATGTTGAGTTGGTCATGTTTCTCGTTTCTCATTTGGATTGACTGGGTTCCCGGGCTGGTCGTTTGTGTATTGAACACCGTCCTTCTCGTCGTTCTTGGGTTGTTGTTTGAGCGATGACAGTTCAAGCGCGTGATGGATTTCTCGCGACGATTTCTCTTCCGATCGCTTGAATTTGATGAGCAAAAATAGGCGTGGATGACGTTACACAATTAGGCGTCCCTTGTTGTGCTTCCTTCGATCCCTTTGCTTCGCGATGACTTCATCGACTCTCTTTAATGGCCTCAGGTGTTGACGGCTACGTTATCACTGCTTTCCGCCGTTATAAAGTCTCGATACTGCTATCAAGATATGGAATTTCCCGTTCCCTAGCTGCCTTTTCGGCCGTTTCGGGTGGGTGGACTTTTCAGAAGAAGGACATTCGGAGAAAAGATTGGTAATGAGATGAGTAACAATATAAGGGCAAATAATTACTTGAGTTTTTTGTAACTCATACTTTCTGGCAAGAAATATCGATATTTTTTAACAATATTTATTGATGAACAAAGCTTTTCCAGCTTTTACTCATAGAAACTCGGATCATCGTCATACATGACATTATAGTCATTGAGACATTCATATGGATCACCGGAATCCTTGGCTTCTTGCTTCTCCGATTGCTTGTTTCTTTTCTTCGGCGGTTCAAGGCTTCTGGTCTCCATCCTATTTGGTCTCGACGAAGCAGAAGACCGATTCATGTGACCTCGATCTCGACTCCTATTTCTTCTCGCTCTCTCAGTGACCTTGTTTTGGTGCGTGGTTTCCAGTCTTCTACTATCCATTCTTCCACGTGGAGAGCTTGCATGACGGTTTACTGGTCGGGATACTTGAGACTTCATTGATGGCACCGGGGTAGAAGATCTCATCGAGCTCTCTGGCCGCTTTGTGTCCCTTTCAGGTCTTCTTTCCTCGTACGTCTGTCTTCTGTTTGATGCCCCAAAAACTTCCCTTTTCGGGACAATTCTGGAACATCGTTCCTTGAAGAACGCCTTTCTGTTTTCCGCCTTTTGTCGATCAATAGCTACTTGAGCTCTGTTCAAAAATTCATTCGCTTTCTCTTCTTCTTTCTTCCGATCCTCTTCCACCGTCAACTGTTCCAAGAGTTTTTTCAACTCATCTTCCGCTCTTTCTTTTCTCTTCTCTATCATATCAATCATGCTCTCTAGTTGTTCCATTCTCGGTTTACACTCCTTTTTAGCCTTTTCAGCCACAGCTTTCGCTTCACTCTTCAACTTTCGAGCCCGTCTCCATAGTTTTTGCATATCATCTGAGTCCGCCGCGATTAACACGTTGTTTTTCATGCGGCATAACGCGACTTCTAATTTCTTCTGATGATCTGCCTGCCCTTTTTTGAGTTCCACCATTTTTCCTTGAAATTCTGCTCGAGTCTTTTCGACTCTTAACAAAATTCCCAGAATTTCATGCGATGGGATTCCTCGAGCCGCTTTTTCGTGTGGTGGCGCCGACGAGCTTCTTTTCGGAATCGGTGTGACACGAGAATTTGGGCACTTTTCCAGTGGATTTGGTGACTGTGGGGAGCGGGCGGTACTTGACTCCATGCTTTTTACCTAAAGTATTCGATAATTACTTTTGGCACTTTCCAGCGAATAGACAAGTGTAGACGAGAAGAAATAAACCATTTTTTGAGCATTTTTGTCTTTTTTGACGATTGTTCGGCGCGAATTTGAATCGGATGAGTAAGGGAATGGATTATAGTGCTTTTTGAGCTGTTTTTCACATTTGATCGGTGTTTTTTCATATGTTCTTGCGAATTTCTTCGGAAAATGACGTTGATGTGATGAATTTCCTCCTTCATTAGCTCTTCGCTGACGCAACGCGTTGGATAGCAGCTGTTTCCATTCCTGGTTCGAGCTTGCTTTTTCTTCTCTCTTTCCGACAATGGAATTACTCTTTTCGAGTAGTTTGGCTGACGAAACTCCGTGTTTGGACTTGATTTTGGCTTCCCCAGAATCTCGACGTTGGCTCCTTGACTTCTTGTTCCGCTGTTTCCTCCTCTCGGCAATCCTCGTTGATGGGGAGCAAAAAAATGTACGCACGAAATCTTGGGAGCGCTTTGGTAAGTAACTAGCCCGATTTTTGACGCGCGAAAGAAAATTATTGTAATTTTTTGAGCCTAATTGAGTTTTTAAGGGAAAGTTTTAAAGAAAATTGGTAAAAATTTAATTAAATTGAGTAAAATTTAAATTTAAAAAGCTAGAAATTGTGGCGACGCGTGGGTACGCGACGCGAGCGATGGAGCGAATTTGGTGAGGCTAGTTTTTTGGAGGGAATTTTGAATTTGAATTTAGTGAATTTTGCAAAATATTTTGGAGAGGAAAATTTTGTGCGGGACTAGAAGATGGGATCAATGAGGGAGTCGAAGAGATGTCGGGGACGGAGCTTTCTTCGGATTGATCTTGAAGATGATTAGCGGACTTCGTTTAGCTTTGTTTCTCTCTTTTCGGGAGTTTGCTGTGAATTTCTCGATAAAACGTCTGGTGAATGGAGATGGAGGATTAGTAATCCTTTGAAGACTTGAAGTCATGGAGTAGCTGTCGTTAGCATTGTTATTTGATAACATTCTTCTTGTTTATGGAGTATTTTATTGTCTTTTCGATTGGGAGTAGTCCTCTTTCCGAGGAGTTGTCCCTCACGTGTGTGATGTTAGAAGCGATTTTGTCAGGACTGGAGTTTTTCTCGCTTTGACTAGCTGTTGTGGTAGCAGCTGAAGTAGTCGGGTTAGTTGTTGTTGTTGTCCACTCGTTTGGGGTTAGTTATTTATGTCCACTCGTTTGGGACTGGTAGCTATCCACTCGTTTGGGATTAGTAGGGTTGTCCACTCGTTTGAGACTAGATGGTATCCACTCGTTTGGGATTTGATTGGTTGTCCACTCGTTTGGGACTAGTAGGTATCCACTCGTTTGGGATTAGAAGGGTTGTCCACTCGTTTGGGACTAGTAGGTATCCGCTCGTTTGGGATTAGAAGGGGTGTCCACTCGTTTGGGACTAGTAGGTATCCACTCGTTTGGGATTAGAAGGGGTGTCCACTCGTTTGGGACTAGTAGGTATCCACTCGTTTGGGATTAGAAGGGGTGTCCACTCGTTTGGGACTAGTAGGTATCCACTCGTTTGGGATTAGAAGGGGTGTCCACTCGTTTGGGACTAGAAAGTTCGGTAGATGACTTTTCCGTGTCATTTCCGCTAGTGTTGCCACGATCGACTTGTGCTCACAAGCCACACCTACGGTCGATGCTGGTGACATCGTTTTGAGCTGAGCGAGACATCGGTCCTCAAGCTGGGGCTGTTTTCGCAGAATATTGTGCATGCTGGGCTTGATTCCGGTCAAAACAACCCGTCCGTTGCTTTTGGAGATCTCTCGCGAAGATTTGGCAATGAAAAATACCTTTTTCAGGCATGAATCACTGCTGTATACTGAACATGTTGCCACGATCGATTTATACCTCACAATCACATGAACAGGTGTTGGGTGTCGTTTTGAGGTACATAAGTAACTTCAACACTCTCGTCTTTTCGTTTCTTGTCGCGTCCTTTCAGTGCAGAGTCGCTTATCGATTTTTCTCGTGACACTGATGTCCTTTCCTTTCGACGAAGAAAATTTTGACTGATTTTCGGCCGTTTCTCGTCCGTTGCTCTCTCTTGACGACTTCAACTGGTTGATCCACTGTTACCGGGGTTTCTTGAAAAAAATTTTGCACCTTTTTCAGGTACTTTTCCCGGTTGATGCACCATGTGACGGCGATATTGTAAAGAGCCCAGTGGAAAGCTCGATATATCGCGCGTCCTATTTTTAGAGAGAAGTCGTTTAAGGATTTGGTGTTAGAAGAAGAGGTGGTTCGAGCAGAGAAAGCTTTATTCAAGCCAGACTGGTTACAATCAAACGATTAGAGGCTAATGCCGGCTCCAAGACCAATTGAGTATGGGGGAGACGAGAGAAGTCGACTCCTGACAAGTAGTTGTTCTTGAAGTCAGCATACGTAGAGGAGTGGTTCCTTCGGTGGTGGTTCGAGATGGTGGTTCGAGTGTAGTATCGATGGGAAGTAGTATAACCGTTTACGGGTTAACAGAACTATCCTTCGCCTAGGAATTGTCCTTTATAAGACTGAAGTTGGGGGCGGACGGTGACTTCTACTCGAGAGGAGACGGAGGAGGCTCACCCTTTTCGGGCAAGAACTCATTCCATACCTCGAATGTTAGGAGAGGAGAAGAGTCACTACTCGCTACGTGACAAAAGTGGAGAAGTAAGTTAGAGGCGACTGTTCGCCGGAACTTCTCTCTCGGTTTCCCGCGAGAGGTTTGATGAATCGGCATTTGGCGCGAGTGCGGCGGAGCGCACTTGCGCCTCGTTGAATAAGTTTGCTTGTAGACTTGTTTATTGGAGGTTAAGAACGTAACCAGGCGAGATTGGTTTGGCTGATTGTAGATTGATCGGTTTTGATTAGTAGAACAACAATGCGCAAATAACAAACACATTTAAAGGTCGTGAAGATAACCGCTCAGGTTATCTTCGCGACACATACCATCAAACTAGGTGGTCGTTTCGATTTTTTCTAAGATCTTTGTGAATTCACTGGAAACTGAGCAATGTTCAACGAGGTTTTGTTTCTTAAAGTTGTTTCTTAAAGTGCACTATTAGTTCATGGGTTCTTGAAGATTGTTTTATTACACATCATTCACGCTCGATTGGACAACCATCTGGAATACTCAATCATAAGAATTTCTGCAGTTTCTTTCCTTTAAGATGATTTGTACTTCTAGAAAGACTTCACATATGTTTTTGAATTTCCACTTTTGTGGTGGCCTGTATTCACTGTTGGGCTTTAAGTTCTATTTTAATTAAAGTGGCTAATTCAATAACTTTCATGCTGATAATGATTTGGAACTGGAATTGTTCAGTGTTCCCTTTGAGCCAACCGACCCTAGTGCTTGTCCATCCTGGCTCTAGATAAAGCTTTTCATCTTCTCCACATCAACACGTGTCTTAATACTAATAAAAAGACGATCCATCAATAAAAACATTTTGACCTACCAACAACCTACATCACCGCAAAAAGAGACCGACAGAATAAGTGTCATCTGTCAAGAAAAGGTGTAATACACCTTTATTCCCTCTCTTCTATTGGTTTTTTTTGTAAATTCCATCATCCCTCATCTCAAAGTGACAATTTATCGGAAAAGTGAAAATGAAAATAAAAAGAAAAAACATCTTTCTCCGATTCCCTTTAGTACTTTTTCAATGTCTCTTGGGAAGTTGTTTCCAAGAATTTTATAGAGAACAGGATCTTTTATTCTGGGATGCTTTGATTCATTCACTTATCGAAATCATTTTGGAACTTTTTCTCGACTGTCTGTACGTACTGAAGTTTAGAGGTGTCGTTTTAGTCGAATACACCCTGGAAGGTGACTATAGTTGTGATTATTGAGTAAAACTTAAGTTTGGCTACACAGCGGGGAATACACTTTTCTGGAAATAAAACAAAAACAATATATTTTTAAGCCATTTCCAGTATTAGCCTCAATCCTGTTTTTGAGAGTATACGTATACCATTAGATTTCGATTTCTTTCAGACCATGATATACTTTTTCATAAGTGAAAAGTTGATGTTGAAATATCTACCGAAACAAAACAAATTTTGCTCGGAATTCTCAAGTTGAAGGCCCCAAAACATGTAACTCGTCTTCACCTTTTGAACCTTCTTCTTCTCATTTTCTCTGCTTTTTCGAGTGATTGAAATGAATTAAAGTGACACTCTTTTGTCATTTTTTTGTGTCTTCATGCATGTGTCGTAATTCATAATTACATTCGAAACGGAGAGAGACGGTCATTTCGAATCGAATTGAAAAGCAATTCACAAATCAATTAGTACTGGAAAAACATAGAGGTTGGATTACTTTTTTGACTAACCGACGACGGTCTGAATTCTACAGTTTGTTAGTTTCAATTCAATTTCAACCAGTGTTATTTATGATGTCCGGATTTCAGAAGAACTTGGATTTGGATTGATGTGGGTTTTATTCCGATTTTTAGTTTTGAAAATTTTGGAAGCGTTTGAAGATTGAAGACATTAGTTTAAACGATTCAAACAAAAGAACATGTTGCAAATTGAATAAATCGAGTCGTAAACTGGATGAATCCTTCGATAGTTTATTCACAACTTTGTATTCCTGAATAGTGTTACACACTCTAAATTGGCTTTCTCTTAACTTTAATTATAGTTTTATTAGCTTGATTTCTCATTTCCTAATGGGAAGGATTCCAACACGGGGGACGTTTTCTTCTTCTTTACATTAATGAATTCACCGATTCCTTCTGATAGGGTGCTTAAGGGTCTAGGAGTGATGCTGTAATCTCTGTTGCCTAACGTGAAAGATTGGGAACAACCACGAATCCATTCAACTCAAGATGAACTTTATGTTTTTGTCTCTTGCTTCATACCTTCACATACCGTAATCGTTCTCATTCTCATATAAAATCTATAATCTTTTCGAATCTCTTCTCACTTCTTTTGTTCACTTTTTTCATCTACTTCAATACCTTTTTCTATTCCAAAATCCCGTCTGACTTCTTCTTCATTCTGCCATTTGAATTATATTCTTCTCCTTTTTCTTCTTCCAATACCGAATACATATATACACCATATCCAGTTCATTTCAACCGACCAACCAACCGTAATTACAACATATCGCCTCTTTTTTCCACCTTTTATTCTCTTTCTTCTATCCACGCAATCCCTCGTTTCGAATCATTTTGTTCTCCAGATTTTTGGATTCTAGTCTGTTGTCATACTTTGATGCATTTATAATAATTGAATCGCAAAACCTTTCTAAAAATCTCTTCAACGTGTTTCTGAATAGTCATGAATCCTGGATCGGACTCTAGAAATTCACTTGCCACAGTTTTCCAGATGATTTTCAGCTCATTCGGCCTCGTCTTCTTTTTCATTTTTCTCACTTAAAGACCTGACTTTTAACCCATTCTTGTAGATTCTTGTACAAGAAGTCATTATTAATTTTTCCTTTTCTGTCACTCTTGTGTTTTTTTTTCGGTTTTTTTGGCAGAGATTAGCGGCAATTATCGACAGTTGTCTTACCTCGTCGGCAACGTTTTCAACACAAATTACTCGACTTTTAACGTTCCTGATTTTCTTCGTTTTTCTCGAATCGTTCACCTCTGTTGCAAGACATTTCTGGAAAGATGTGTCTTTTTATACTTTTACAGACTAGGTTCCTCATTGGAAAAGGCTTCTAGAAAGAATGGAGAAAGTAAGTTCTTGAAAATCTGAAAATTATCTCTTTTAATCTGGAAATCTTTCAATGGAGCGCAATCCGTTTTGATTCTTGATCTGCCCGCGTTCTTGTCATTTGCCACCAGTTACATGTTTCTCAAGTACCCTTTTCCCACACTTTACATTCCATTCATCTATTCCTTTTTTGACATTTCCCTCTCTCTCTTCCTCTCTTTTTTCATTTATTTGCACTTTCATTGACACCAACACCACAGACACTTTGGCAATACCGTTTGAACTAACCCATATCATATTTCATTTTATTTTTGTTTTCCTGTTTTCCTCGTTTTCTGAAAATAGGTCAAGAAGGATTACGGTATTAACTTTTTGGGTTTACCACGGTCGACTGGTTGTTTTTGTATTTCACCTACTTCCACGAACAAGGAAGAAGCAAAAGAAGGATTAATGAAGTTTCACTTGAAGTTGAACACTTTTCAATCTAGGTCTCTGAACAGCAACTGTTTTTGCTGAAACATTGACATTAAGAAGAGTGCGATAGTCACGGGAGCTACATGTTTTCTCTACTTATCAGTATTGTTTCGTGCATTGATTGTGTAATGAAACATTCACCAATTCTTAAAAGCTTTGAGCAAGCCTCATTTGTTTTTTCTTCAGAAATGGTTCAATCAAAAAAGATAAATTCCATCTTCTCAGTTGCCATAATTGACCAACTGCATAGATGAAAACTTCAATAACCAGTATATTGAAGTTCTTTCCACATCTGGCTTCTCTAATTTTAAATTCATCTCGATTCTCAAAATCACGTCGTTGGATTAAAAAGTTCCTGAACAATGGTATTCCATTTGACGGAATTGACTTTTGCGAAAATCGAAGAGATTACTTTTTTTTAACTGAGGATTCCATTTCTGTATTCAAAACTAGGTTAGTCCTGGGAATCTGCCCGCTGACAATCTCCCTATAATCCGAATTATTTACTTGTGTGCTGATTCAAAATTCTACAACTTGTTTTCAAAAAAGTTATTTTAATCCGAAGCTCTCTAAACCTTCTGAATCTTCATTTTTCTTCTCCAAAACCGTTCGAAACATAAATATCATTGGCCCAGTGGTCATCAGAGTATTATCAGGGAGTGTATATATTGTGTCTCTGTATGCAAATATATACATTCGAAAAGAAAAAGAAAAAGAAGAAGAAGAGAGACCGATTGGGGTGGAAAAGCCGCGCTTATCACTAGGTAAACATTGAAGAAGAGAGAAAGGGGGAAAACAACGCTGGACGATTCGAACTGTCATTTTCGAACAGAAAAAATGGAGAGTCGGCTGCGGTTGAGTGAAAGAATATGAAGAAGAAGAATGGCCTGCCATAAAGTGTGGTCATTCACACTAATTTCACATAGTTTATTCATTTTACTCTTTATGGTTTTTTAGTATTCTCATAGGTCACTCGACCAGTTTCAAACGTTACCCTGCCGGAACTCACAATTTGAAGAGCGTGGATTGAAGAGTGTCTCTTGAGCCAGTTATTAAAAAATTCATACAGTTTTCTTGAAAACATCATTTTTAACATCACTCATTTTCTTATTAATCAAAGAAGTTTGAATTTCCTCATTTGTAGGTTGTTATTTTTCAAAATTTATGAGTATTGCTCACTATCTTTGACCCTCATTTCAGTTCTTATTTTTTGTTTATTTTTTGTAGTTTTGAAACCTGAAACCTTTGATATTCACATCATTCTATTGAAAATCTACTAGGGTTTGCCTATCTCTTCCCCAGTCTCAGTTTTTAGTATAGAAGTTCAATAAAATAACAATTTCAGCTTCAACATGTTGAATGCTCGTTCACCAAACCCATACCTTTATGAATTTTCTTATGTTACCGCGGTTGATGTAAACTTTGAAGATGACAGTCAACAGAGTAATATCTTTATTGTTAAAAAGTTCGGAGTCTTTTCTCTTCTTGTCACAAGCCATCGGTGTTTCAGAAAATAAGATAAAAATAACTGAAAATCTTACTGTCCTCCAATACCAAATCCGTCCCTTCGTTCTCTATATTCTGAAAACTTTTCTACCATTCTTTTGAACTTAATTTTTCAACTTCCAGAATGGGTGTATACGATGACGTGTCTACATTCTGTGACTATTCTCCAACTTCAACTGTTTCAACGTCTTCTTCTTCATCTTCTTCTGGATTCGCTTCTCCGGTTTGTGGATTTGAAACTGTTAAAAAAAATCTGGAGTGAAGTGAGGCTGCATTTTGTGACAGTGCAGCATGACCCGTGTATTCAGAAGTACTCAATCAGCCAAGAAATATAATAATTTCCAGGTTTACGAGAATGTTGAAGAACTGACTGGATTGTGCTCTCGGAGCTGGAAGATGATGGGAAAACGGACTTCAAAACCGTCGATGAGTGACTTCTTGGCTCAATTGCCACCCCCACCACCGGCATTCGATGATGAAGTTTATGGAGGAGGCGGATTCGGAAAAAGGTTGGAGATCATTTATTCTTGAATAGTGAATTATGAGGAAAATGAAGAAAATGGACAACGAAAAACATTTAAAATCTTGACTGAAACAGTCCTATTCCGTCAAAAAAATGCCTTCCAATATATTTCCACATGCAATTTCCAACAGTTTCAATCGAAAATCCATAATTTTTTCCACTTCATTTCCTTATTATCTTCTGCAAAATAGAACAAGTTTTAGTTGGCTTCATTCCAAATATTCTCTGATCTTTTCTTTCCGATTGATATGAACCAACGTAACACTAATCCAATCATCAAAGCGACG
The DNA here is from genome assembly GCA_002259235.3 of Caenorhabditis latens. Lineage (NCBI taxonomy): Eukaryota > Metazoa > Nematoda > Chromadorea > Rhabditida > Rhabditidae > Caenorhabditis > Caenorhabditis latens. The sequence continues at coordinate 9,217,193 of CM056092.1, read as the reverse complement.
ATGCCGCAATATTTCCTTTTTTGTGAATGGGTTTTGTTGCGCAACCGATTCGAAAAAACATTGTCTGGCTGTCGGTTGAAAGTGATGAAGTGTTGATAGAATGATAATTTAAGAAATCAGAAAACATTATGGAAAAAGAGAATTGTTCCGGAGAAAAATTAGTTATTGAGAATTGTTTTTTTCGTGAGGTTAGTGGATTGCGGATTCAGAGATGAAGTTTCAGATTGTCGGAAAGCTAGTTCACCAAATTTTATAAAGAATTTTATAAGGATGACAATTCATTTCATTCATTCTTCTTTTAAAACGTGACAAATGTATGTACTAGATCGAAGTAACAACTGTTCCACTTGTATCATCTATACAGATAGTTGTCTCGGTCACTGATGTACGTGTGATTATTTCGAACAAGTTATACTAATCATACGATTGAACTGAATCAATTCTTGTGAAACTGGGAATAGTATGACCATTTAATCACAACACAAAGTTCATCTTATCATAAACTAGTAACAGATGAATCATTTTCGGAAGTGGTGGAAACATACATATCTGTTCTGCTCTTCTCGCAGCATTCAGGCTCAATATTGAATTTTCATTCTGACAACGTTTGAGACAAGAAATCATAGCTAAAAGCTATTAAGACATCACATAAAGTTTTTTATGTACAAAAAAGATCGAAAGGTCTCTCACTAAGTTTTCTCTGAAACAGATTCTCACTTTTCTTCTTCATAACTTCAAGAGTAAGTTCACAGCTGATTCATCTCCAGTTATCTGATCTAAACGTTTCGTTCTCACTTTCCCGTTACAATCCAAACTTTTTTCTTTCGAATCCGCTGATACGAAAGTTGCAATTTCTGAAACGATACACATACTTCACAAAAATTCTTATGGAAATCTCGAAACATTTATTGTTAATTGAGTTTATTATTATTAAAACTGAAATAGCCAGAATCTCCAAAAAATGTTTTTTAAACATTTTTCAAACTACACAGGGATTATTGCTGATCTACGCAAACTTGCGGTTATTGAAATCGTATGTGCATCAGTTCAATTTCTCAAATCTCCAACAAGCATAATTTTTAAGTTAGAATAGCAACATGAAACTGCTAGCACAGAGAGTTCACAAAGATTATAATGTATATTTTTCAGACCGGTAGAATCCTCAACCTCAACCGCTTCATCATCTGCTTCATCACGTCGCCCAATAATCTCTTCTTCTTCTTCTCCAAACCATCATCATCATCCGCCCATTCCTTCTTCTTCTTCCTCTTCCTCTCCACCTGTTCTTCTCTCTTCGCCACCTCATCCACCAGTCGTTTCATCATCAAATTGTTCTTCGAACCCCCATCCTCTGCCGCCAATTTCTCGGTGTTTCGATATGCGTCCCTTATCGCTTCCGCACAAAGAAATGCAAAGAATTGAGAGGGAGCAATCCCACAGGTCGGTCAAACTTCTTATTCCTAATCGTTTTGATATTCCTGATAACTATGCAATTACTCCTGCATGTCCGAGAAGGTAATCATGAAATCCCTATACCAAAAGTAGAAGAGATATGATCAAAAAGAGTTACTGAAAACGCATCCTAATTAGAAAAATGTAATCTTTTAGGAATCCCACAGAGCATCGCCAATTTTTGGACGATCTTTCAGTGGTATGGTCATTTTCCAGTTCTGAGGAAGAACTAGGAGATTTTCCGAGACCGCAAAAGGAATTGAGAAAATCTGGAATGAAAACTGTTTTAGAAAAACCCTAGCATTTAAGAGTTGATGAGGAGTACTTTATTTATAACAACCCCTTCCCCGTACGAAATATTGCAATACAGAAATTTATTATGTTTCTCAACTAATTAAATTATCAGATTCATTTTAGGCTTTCAGCCAAAAGAAACACTTCGATAGGTTTTGTTTCCTGTTACACGTTTCTGATTTCAGATAAGGTTCTTTCTATCTGAAATCAGTTTTTGCAGCAAAGGCTGAAAAGTAACAAGCGTCATTCTTACTTCTTCCAACATTTCTGATTCATAGCTTACTACTCCTTCGAAACAGCAACTTCTATCTTTTTTCTTCTCATAATTTAATGAGAAAGTTCACAACAACACCCTTCTTTGCAGTTATCTGATTTATACTATTTGTTCACACTTTTCTGTTTACAATCCAAACTTTTTCTTCTTTTTCCAAAGACTTTCGCTTCCAATAATTTCACTTTTCCCTCCTCCTTTCCTCATAAACTGACACAATTAGTAACACGGAGATCTTCTAAAAACTGTTGAAAGAAGGAGAGAAAAGAAGCTTTTAAAATCCACTTGAAAAAGCATCTGACTACGAAATCATGTAGTCATTGGCTGCTTTTCGATCAAGAAAACACATGCTTCGAATGACCAGAAACTTCTTTTCAACGTCATCTGAATTGGTGGAAAAACGATGTGGATCTTTCACTTCTTTCGATTACATAATATCAGAAATTGTGTAATATCAAATCATTGGTTTGATGATTAGATTGATCTGAAGTTGATTTCGAATCGTTCATTGCGCTGAGAATTCAGTTGACATGACAAGATAGACAGAAATGAGATTACTGTAGTTGCGAGTTAGATGGTATGAAGAAAAACTGCTTTTTGATTTTGCGACGACTGTTAAAGCTATCAAGTTTCCGGCTGGAAAAACGCAAATTTTTAGCTGAACTGTTAATTATGGCAATTATCACCCTTACTTCTGTTGAATTTCTTGAACAGCATCCACTTGGCCTGTTTGTAAAATGATCGAGTTGTTCAGTTTTCAATTGAAGTAACGTTGAGACTGTAAGGCAGATGTATTAAAACAAAATATCGGATGATACCTAATGAAGTAAAATCGAACTATGTTTAGCTGGAACGCTTCAGTTAGAAATAGAGATACTTTTTACTGAGATGCTAATACCAGCAATGCACATAACTCGGTGAGATGTATAAAAAAACGTAGTTGTATTCGATGATTCTTCAAATCAATGCTGTTCCATAATAAAACCTTTTTTTTCTTCTTTCAGAGTTCTGGTCATAACTCTCCTGATAATCACAATTTTCATCGTTATGATTGCTCTTGGAATCTACGTTTTCTACGACGTCATCGCCGAACACATCAATAATATTGCTGGAACTTTCTAATCGTTTTTGTATAATTTCATGAGAATCCGGTCTCTTCTTCTTTACGGGTTCAATGTACTCTGAGTGACAAATTCTTTCTTTTTTTTCGAATTTTTTATCAATAAAAAGTTTTTTTTACGTTTTAAAACAAGTTTCGAAAAATATGCAATTGTGGATTTAGTTTCACATACTGAAATATGATTCTTTATTTTTCAATTCAAGTTTTCCGTATCATTCTATTTTAATTTTCTGATCCGCATGATATAATTCCTCTGTTATCAATGGTACAGTATAGCCGCGGATACCCATTGTATCACATATCTTTTTGGATTCAAACTAGATTCTCCGATTGCGTGTGATCTTTTGAACTGATTGCCCAACCCATTTGATTCTTTTTCTTTGGAGATCGTCATATTCGAAAGCTTTTTGATCATTGAAGTCTCATTGAATGAATGTTACATTGTTTCAATATTTCTTCTCACATGGGGAGAAAGGAAACATGCTTTTTCTTATCGGATTTTATAGCGGGAAAGGAGGAAAATGGCCAGAAAAAGAGATTGAGAGAGGGATAAAGAAGAACATTTGAAAGTTACGTGTTGATAATTTCAAAACAAACGATCTTCGTTAATTGTGAGTGGAAGCAGAAGAAGTCATCTGGAATGCATTGGAATCTTTGGCAAAGATCAAGGAATACGATAGATCAACCAGATTATGAATGAGATTCATATTAACACCAAAACAAACATTTTCAGATGTATTGGCTATACTTTTTCATGGTAACCTCACATGAGGTCCCAATCAATTTCATGCCAGAGCTCAGAATATTGCAGCCAGAAAATTCACTCTCTGTGTATTTTATTTATGCGAAATGTTCGTAGTTGAAATTTATTCAAAACTTTTAAAAACCATAATAAAAATTCACCGGTAATTCAATTCGCGACAAAGTGGACCTACATCGTATGTACAGAAAAAAGAGGGAAATTAATTTGCATATTACTGTGGTTTTAAAGTGGATAGAGAGATGGGTGGAGGTGGTTCAACAATTGAAGTTAACGTCTTATTCAGCTCCAAATGAGTCGAGTTATCAGCATCTCCATAAATGAATGCAGGTCTCATATCGATGATTGTTGTGACTGCTCCGACAATCAACACAATCAATAATCCGAGAAGAATTGCAGTATAAATTGGAACACATGAAAATGGAGGACGTGGATGGAATTCCGTACGTTGAAGTGGCTTCTTCTTTGGCTTTTTGATGGTCACCGCACATTCGAGATCTGAAATGAAAGAATACGTTAAATGAGTTTCATTTTGGAAGCTTTTTTGAAAAAAATAACTGTTTTATGATAATTTTTTTTGAAAACATTGAATGTTAAATTTAGCTTCTGATAAACGTGTTTTCGAATATTAAGTACGATTTTTCAGAATCATTTCACCATCTATTTCGTCTGATTTAATATTGATGTCACATGTATCGTGTTGTGAGGTTTCTCTTATTATCAGAGTCTGACAATGTGAGTCAAGATGGATAAGTTTAGGAGTTGAAAATAGGATGTCTACAGTAGTACAAGAGATAGAACAAACTACTTTTAAGGTAGTAATAAAGCTCAAAAATGAAGTAATTGGCAAACTCTCACCTTTTTCACCGCTCATTTATCACAAAACTATTGTTGTTATTTTGATGATCGGTGTTTTGAAAAATCGTTTGAATAGTAGTTGTGGGAAGAGACCACGTGAATCTTTCAAGAAGCAACAAAAAAAGAAGAAAAAACAAAAATGTGTGTGTTCATTCTGAACAAAACAGAATAGAAAAATGAGACAGAGACTTATTTTGAGGTTTCTTCCCACTTCTTCAATCCTAATTTTCCTTTTTTTTGTTGTTCCGACTGACAAGAACAGTTGAAGTAAGTGCTTTCAAACCAATTGGAACATTATCAAGTCTTCCGCATTCAAAAGATTTTTAAATGGATATTTGTGGTTCTTCTTTCTAATGTTTCTAGTTTCTAATATCGGATGAAGACAGGCGTGTTTTTTTGTTGAGAATACAAATATAGTTTCTAATTTTTTATGAACCGTCAGAGATCGAGTATATATTTTTGAATTCAAGCCTTCTTGATAAAATAGTTTTCGAGAAGTCAGCCAGATCTAGATTTGAATATTGTGCACTAAAAACACACAAGAACACTCATGAACTGAAAAAAAACGACACGTTTCAAGCGGGTACTAACCTGCTTCAACAATACACTGCCGAGAACTAGACGGAGCAATCGTTGAATTCAATTCGTCGATTTCATAAACCGCTGATTCCGAGTCCATCATTTTTGGATCTTCTTCTTTCCCTTTTTCTACTTTTTTCTTCAAATCCTTACTTTGAAATCTTGCTGATTTTGCAGTAGTTGTATTCTCTTCTTTTCCTTTTTCTTCTTGATTATTATTCGATGAATCTTCTTGATTTTGATTCAAATCTCTTTCACTATCAGTCGATGTCTTGTGCATTAGTGGAATTATTCTGAAAATAATAAAGATTTTATAAGAAAACTCGAGAAATCAATACAAAGAAAAGAGGAAATCGAAGCGATTCCTCTCATATTTATGCGCTTTTCGTCGCAGTTTTTTGATGGTTTTATGGCGCGAAAACGGTCTTTCTTCTCTGTTTTTTTTTTATTTCAAGTGTTATTTTCTTCTTTGATTCAAAGAATAGATATTCCAAAATGTAGTGGTGACTTAAAACAACTCAAAAAGTTTCTGATTTCAATGGTATCGAGATCAGAAGACAGAAGGAGATCTGTTGAATAGAACAGTCTGAATTTAAAATTGTATAGTTAGTCAGATGAAAAATATAAACAACACGATATGTTCTATTATAAACTACTGTTATTCACAATCCGTGACTCTTGTTTCTGAAGTGAAACGTATGTTTGTGTACTCAAAAATGTTGTGAGAATTCCAACAAAAAAGGAAAATTGTAGAAAATTTTAAGAAGAATGGATACTTTAGACTAAAGACTTTAGTGTTTCAAAAACTACTATGTTCAGGAAAGTAAGGCGAAAAGTAAATATTTCATTTGGGAAAACAAGTTGTCAGAACAAATAAATCACTCTTCGTTTAACTAGTCGAACAGAAGTTTCTGTATCAAATCAGTCCAAAAATGGGTGACGAATACAGTTCAAATTTCAATGAAAACAAGGGAAAGAGATCACTGGAAGACAAGGAATGGTGTTTCAGCAATTTGAATGAATTCTGTTGGAATAAAATATGGTATTGCGAGAGAGAAGGAATGAGAAAGAGCTGAAAATAGTAGAGACGTAGTAGATTCCCTAAAAATGCCAAAAATATTTTCAGATGATAACAAAGAGATTTGAAACAAGGTGAATTACATTACTTCAATACTGAAACAAACACCGATATGTGTGAAGTAAAGAGATCTTTCAGTTCATCCGAAAAATCAATTCAATGTGGAAGAAGCTGTCGCTCCGCTCTAGACACTGACCAAATACGTCTGAATCCATAGAACTACGATAGGGTCAGAAAACTTCAATTTTCATGTCGATTGACGCACGATAAACATACAAAATTCTTGTATTCAAAAGGCTACGAATTCAGATTTTTGGTTCTCGACTGACCAATTTTGAAATTAAACGAGTTTCCATCAATTGACTGAAACTTCTGATGTTCTTTGATTAAATTTTCCAGTATTTGTCAATTATCCGTTGAATAGTTTTGTTCAATAACTTGTAACTAATTACATATCCAATTAATATTTGAAAAAGAAGAAAATAGTAGAAATCTGACCTTTTTGTTTCTTCTCCAGTTGAGAATAGTTAGAGAAGAAGAGTCAGTCACTTGACATACAAACACATAGCCAAAAATAATATCCAGTTACCAGCATTCAGTTCCCAAGTGAGTCTGTTTTCCAACTTTTGTCTCTTTTTGACGCCTAATCCAAAAGGGTCCAATAAACAGAAAACATAGTGAGGGAATAGAAAAAGAAGAAGAAATATGACGAAAATGGATGCGTTGGTTGTCTGTTTGGCCTGGAGAAATCGAACAAGAGATACTGTATGAATCAGAAGAGACGCAGTCCACTACAGAAGAAGGAGGAGAAGATTTCAAAATGGAAACTGGTTTTTCGGAGTGAATTGAAGAGAGAAAAAGAAGAGAGAAATTTGGGAGGAAGTGAGAAAAAATACGAGAATTCTGGTTTTTGTATCAATAATAAAGAAACGGTTAAATTCTTGGTCTGAAGTCGACTTCAAACATTTCAGAATAAGGAGACAAGCGTAAATCCCAAAAGACTTCTAAAACATTTCTAGTCTCAATATGGCTTGATTCATTGGGACAATCGCGTTCAGTAGTTCCTGTCTACCGCAAAATGGTTAAAAAATAACTCTTGATGACTCACCATTGAAGTTTTTTGTTCCTAATTGGGAATTGAAATGTTAATTTTTTATACGACAACCAAATAATGGATGGACTTTATTATTGAACTATCTAAGAAATAAAGGAAAGTAAAACTTTTTAAAAAAGAGCCAAGCTGGAGAGAAGTTCATTAATCATCTTATGGTATTCGCGTCTCTTGGGATAATATTCATTTTGATTTATAGAGTTTTCGGTTATTTCTCTCCGAACGTTTTCTTCTCCGAAAAAACTCAGAAAAAACTTGGAAACTGACTTCTAAATTACAGAGCAAGAAGAACTTCTTGGATCGGAGTTGTTTTTTTCAGTAAAGTACAAAAAAGAAAACTGACAAGTGTGAAGACAAAAAGCTATTCCAAACTTTAAAAAAAGGTATCTATTCATCAGACCCAGGAGTAAAACCCACATCCTTCCGTTAGAAACACTCCACTATTTGCAAATGTTCTAGAATCTTTAATTTGAATACAGTGAATTAAAGTTCAGAAAAAATAATTTCACAAGAAACTATTCAATCTCAACAACTGATAAATTTGAAATTTCCGAGAGAAAGGAATCAAACGAGTTGCTATCAAATTAGTTTGAATCGACTTTATTTTTCTTTTTTCGCATGAACAAACCGATTGATTTTGAATTTGAGAATTCATGGTTCTTTCTTCTTACATTACAGTTACCTGGAACTAAAACTGAAATTCTTTACGAATTGCATGTTGTTGGCTGTAGAAACAGTTTAATAAATATATCAAGAAGTATTGGAAAATGAGAAACGGATATATCAGATTTATGGTGCTGCCGGAAAAATTGACTGAAATTGATGCAGAAGTTTTTCAGATTCTCTCATTTTCAGATGTCTGTTTACAGGAAATATGAGCCATTTTGGTGTTGAATTGGGATGACGAATGAGATCAAACGGAAAATAAATTAGTCAAATTTGAGAAAAAAGATTTCTGAATAACTCTCAGATGATTCATTATCGTATAACTCAATCATTATTCGAATCACTAAAATAAAAGATTTCGCTCCAGCCATTTTCCAATGAGTTTAGGAACTTCCCAGAATCCGGCCAGCTACCGACTCTTATCCAGCAATAAACCCATTTCCGCCCAACGACTTCCGAAAAGCCTGAGGACTCCTCCCTGGCCCACACTATTTTTATTCAATTCCAATTCCAATTCCCTCAAAAAGTTTTGACTCACTTGATTGTATTTTTGAGAAAACCAACAAGTTTTCTCCTCAATGGTTCCTCATTTTTTGGAGTCACAAAGTTGGTTGGAAGATGACTGAAATCTCCAGATTGTTTGGCGGATGGTGGTGCAATTGTGAGGATTCCAGAATACTGAGAAGTGCTGAAATTCAAGTAAAAAACGGCAAGAATTAGGTTCAACTCGAAGTTTTTTGATATTCAAATCCTTGAAAAAAGAAAAACGGGACGAATCATAGTTGTTAGTTTGGTTTAGAAGGCAGGAACGTAGACATCACTATGCAAATATTTTGCAACATTTTGAAGATTTTTGTTTGTGATTGCTCTCAAAATGAACAGAAACGTCCTATTTTAGTAAGGTGTTTGATAAAAGGAAAAAAGAGTTGAAGAAGAGCATTAAGTTTCAATTAACCAAAAGAAGAGTAACCTCGAATCAAAATGTTCAGTTATTTTTGTTTATGTTCTATGAGTTTTGACACTTTGAAGATCAAATAAACAGTTCACCAAAATAGAAAAAAGAGAGAAAAACGTGATGTAATCATCATCATAATCCTCTTTTTCACATTGACCCATCTTTGAAAGTTATTTTTGCATAAGTCACTCCAAATGATTTCGAAATATTCGATGAGACTTTCTATTTCGAAACATCAACAAAAAAGGTAATAGATTTAATTCATAGGAGGAATACAACTATAAATCTAAAATTTTGAAATTCTCAAAAGCAAAAGAAACCCAAGAAAAAGGTGAAAAGTAAAATCCAAGAAAGAAAATAAAAAGCAAACAAAAAGAATACGGGACTTTCATGTGTGTAACTATGGTGATATTTGTGAGAAAATGCGAACAAACCAATAGGAAAATGATTTATTTTCTGGAGGAAATGGACGGATTAAAAGGGATAAGAAACAGAAATTGTGAAAGAAAAAGGAAGGAGAGAGTTGGGAATTAGTCTAGAAAAGGCACGAAACGGCTAGGATAGCAGAGATTTGGAATTGTAATATAATTAATAAACAACCTTACCTTCTTGAAATTCCTTCATCCATGTAATCAAATATATCAGAGCCTTCTTCACTTTGAGTTTCTGAAAATGTTTTTGAACTTTTTGAACATTAATTCTGAACTGATAATCATTGTATTTTTTGGAATCTCTCTTATTTTTTTTCCAAGATTATCTCAACATTTCCGTACAAAACATTTTTTTCAACAAGCCGAAACCATGAAAAAGTTTACGAAAAAGCTTTGAAATACAGAATGATGTGTCCAACAGAAACGCTGTGTTTACAATATTCAAGAAGAAAAAGATGAAATGTGAATGTTTACTGAATCTTCTCGCAATCAAGAAGTTTTCTACGAAAATTGATGTTTGGAACTAAAAAGAATTATAGTGAAAACATGAGTCAATTTTCAGAAAATTTTATTTATGAATTCAATTGCTGGAAAAACCCACTTCTCAGGCTGGCCCTGAAGTTTTTTGGAATTCCATCGAATGAACCTGCCCTTGGAAGCATTTTAAAAACGAATGAAAATTGAAAAGTAGAATGAAAACAGTATGATGGTCAAATGCTCGGAGACTTAAGCTTAGTGAGCTCCTCCTCGAAGAGAAATTTCGCTCGGAAAGTGTCCGTTGGCCACTTTGCTTTTCGTGTTCGCAAATAAGAAGTGATGATTTCTGCGTCTCTGTACCGTCTTCCTGTATATTGTCGTACTTTTCAAAATAAAACTTCCGTTTCGGCTACAAACACTAAGAAAGGATATGTGTCTTTATACAGAGAAGTTGGGACAAATAATATGAAGCACGGAGAACATAGGACACAAGTATTGGAAAGTCAATAAGAAGATCGATTCTATGGGAAATTTCAGATATTTAGAATCATCACGATTAGTTGAAATAATAATGGCAGAAGCTTCAGATGATCTTCTTTTTCTTGATAATCTCGTCCAATTCCACCTTCTGCTTCATGTACCTTTCACGCATCTCATCGGTTTCCCTTTTCATGCGAATAATATCATCAATTGATTTGTAACTCTGAAACTGAGAAAGAATTGCACTTGAAATTTCGATGTTGGCAATGACAACTTGCCATGTTTGAACTTTAGAAAACTCGGACTACTGGAATGTGTAGAATTTATTCATGTAGTATTCTTCAGATTTGTTCCGAAACATATATTTATTTGTTGAATTTTTGATCACCTTTTAGTATAAATTCAAGAAATTCTCTCTGTGACGGTAAATAGAGTTTCTTCAATTCCTCTCACTTACCTCTGCAATAACTATGTTTTCTTCTTGACGTTTCTTTTGAAGCTCATTGCGTTCAAATTGCAATTGTTCCAATGTCTTGAGCTCCTTCTCGGGAAGATCTTAAGAATACATTTTGGTGGGTCAGTTATATGAAAACGTAACTAACTAGTATTTAGATCGTCCTGTTCTTTTATCGAATTTTCAATTGTTTTGCGATTTTTCTCGATTTGCTGTTCTTCAGATAAAACTTCCGCTAACAAAATATCTTTTTGTACACCTTGTCCAGCTGGTAGACTGTTTTCCAGGAAGTGTTTGGCATCTTTGAGAGCTTCTGTCGAAATTTCCTGAGTGTATTGCTCGAGAGCTTTTTGGTTCTCTTCTGGATTCATTTTACTACTGAAACATGAAATTTTATGAGGAATTTTGAAAAAAATCGGTAATAATCAACAGACTGTCAAGAAAAGAAGCGATTCGGAAATCAGGTGAAATCTTTATAAATCAGAGAACGCGCCAAAAAAAACTCAGTGAAAAGTGTGCGATGACCTTGCAGAAAAGACTCCGCCCCATTCTTCATGCCGCAAAACTTGCCCGACTTTTTATCTTTCAACATTTAAGCTGGATATTTCAGTCAAAATAAATAAAAAGTGATCGGTTTCTTTATAAAAATGAAATATTACAGGTAACATGGCCTCGGGAGCAGAATTCCGACAGGATATGCCTCCAAAGGGAGGCTATCGAGCCTTCAACTTCCATCGCACGTTCCCGAAACTCGTTTGGAGCCGTAAGTTCTTTAAAAAATATTTACTGTTCACTATAAAAACTTTCAAAAGCGTTATAGAAAAAATTTGCAATCATTATTTCTATATTACGATTTCGAAAAATATTATTTAAGCGATAGTTTGAACCGCTAGCCGGAGAAAGTCACATGGAGTTTGTAAGAGGTTTTTTTCCGTTTACAGTCCAGGGACTTTAACTGTTATTCCAGTGCATATCAACCATTCTGATTTATAAAATTAAAATATTTTTCAGCTGGAACCGTCGTGGCAGCCATATTCGGAGCCACCGCATATGGAGTTTACTCAGCTCTTGAAGGAAAGAAGGCAGTCATGTAAGTTTTCTGCTTTTTTGACGAATCACTGAAAATGTATCTTGATGACTCATCAAGGACTCGCTAATGGGCCTATTCTGGACCTATTCACAAGGTAGCAAAAAAACATTGTTAAAAACATTTGTGTGTTTTAATAACATCAGTATTGAACATCGGAAAACTACGATGCAAATGAAATTAAAAAGATCTACATAAGTAAATGGTGTGATAAAACTCACTTAATTTTTGATTGTTGGAAATCATTTTCGCCGTATTATCTTCGAGGTTTTTCATCAAAATGATTTCATGTTCGAAAAGTATATTTTGGAAGATCTTTTTTATTCTTTCAAGGTTATTTCTCGATTCACAATGTATGAATTTCAGCACTGAGAAATTCGAAGATGTCGACATCAACAATGCCATGCAGCCCTTCCTTACTGCCGAACGTGACAGATATTGGCTCAAATTGATGGCTAAAAACCGCGCTCTCGAAGAGGAAATTATGAAGGACGTTCCAGGATGGAAAACTGGTACCTGGTATGGAGAGCCAGTGTATTTTACCCTTGGAGACAAGTGGTGGGATCCATCAGCCACTGAGGTGAGCGAGCATGAAACATTTCAAATCGGAGAGAATGATGACACCCAGTTATTGTCTGAACTGGTTGTGGAATCGATAATGCATCTGGCAGCCGATGTTCAGATGACAGCCGCGAATTACTGAGAATCTCACTAGGGAACATCCTATACTTGCTATTTGGGTTCGGAATGGTTTAAATATCATTCGAACGGTAATAACACACTGATCAATAGTCCGTTACCAAATTGTGCTTTGGATCCGACTGCGTCGAGATTTTTCAGTTTCATACTTTTAGATTTTATATGTCCGACTAGTAATAATAATAGAAACGGAGTAAACATTTCTAGTTTTCGAAAATCTTGACTTTTTTGAGATATTCAGGTTTTTCCAAAAATGACGATAATATCCCAATGATATGAAAATTCAAAAAAAATTCACAAATTTTAACAGATTCATAGACCATTTGGAGTCTTCTTGAAGAAGTTTGGAGCAGTCATTCTGGGCGTTGTTTTTCTAGTTCAAAATAACAAGAAAAGAACTCCATAATTCATCAAGAAAAATTATAAAATTTTGAAATGTTTATTTTGAAGATGAGCATCGAAGACGTTTTGCTGGGCTCTGAAAACCTACATGAAACACGAGTTAATTTTGTACTAGAAACCACTTCCAGGTCAAATATCTACACTTTGATCTTAGCTAGTAACCCAAATATCTCAGACCAAGAGGTTCCGAAGCAAAAAAAACCCAGGATTTATGGAATCTGACGATACATATAATATGCAGTTTTTGCAAACAGTTTATTGATAAATACAAGTTAAAAGCATTAAACGGAAATGTAATTGATATTTTCTATTGTGTTTTCTTGCTCTTCTTCGGCTGTGCGGCCTGTGCATCTGCCGAAGCTTTCTTTCTTCTCGAAACCGACACTTTTGAAACCTCAATCTAAAAAAAAATCAATTTTTGGAACTGTTGGTCAGGAAAACTTACCAATTTTTGTGACTTGTTCGCATGATAAGCTGCTCTTGCCCTCATGTTTCTCCTCTCCTTCTTCTCCATTTCCTTCTTCTTCATCTCCTCTTTCTTTTGTTTTTCCTCTTGTTTCTTTCGTTTTTCGATAATCTTCATTCTTATTTCTTCCGCTCGTTTCGAATTCTCCTCCCTTTGTCTTTTTTGGGCTTCGGTAAGAGGAGCACTTCCGCCGGTACTCATTCGTGCCGTCTGTATTTTCTTTCTCGGAGCCATTTGAAAAACTATTCTGAAAGTTTCATTAAGAAATAAAAGCGAGGTTCCAAGTTCAAAAATGTTTATAGAAAGTTAATTTTTCACTAAAGAATAACGGATTTTAAGAAATGAAAGTAGATTGTGAGACTAAAATCGATATGATGTCCTCTCTGGCGAAGTTTTTTCAAAAAATTAAACTAAAGACGGAAAACGTTGCCGTAGTATCGGAGTGTCGTTTACAAGATACAAATTTACGTCTGTGAAAATCAAATAATGAGTAAATGATGTTTATAATCAATCAATTCATATTTTTTTAGGTGTTCGCTCATTCATGGGGATCCGTTGAAGCCCGTGATCATCTTTGGCGTCAACACTCCGAGTATGCCGGTCCGAAATTCTACGATAACTGGTTCCCACAATGGATGTCCAAGTGGTTCTGGTAGACAAACATTTCGTCGAAAAGATAACTGGAAAGCAACTTCGATTTTTTGTGTCGTTCTGTAGATCCCCAATAAATTTTCATTTTTTAAAATTCTAGTTAGTTTTCGAAAAATGACGGCTTCTTCAAATTTTAAACTTCATGTTTGTCAATTATTTTCTTTTTCGATTAATCAATATGAAATGAAAATGTAAATTTTGACTCGATCTTAATTTCCGTATCCGAGAGCATTGCATGTAGAAAAGGAATGTTAAGTTATTGAGATACAGGGCCTTGCAGGGATGATACATGTAAGACGTGTTATTTATCATCGGGAAACGTTCAGTCTAAATAAAAACACTTGGAGCACCCAAGCAGCAAGAGAACAGATCAAAACGGCAACAGTAGGCAGATTTTGAATCTTCTGAAAATTTATAGTTTTTTTATTTAATTTTGTCGATCCTGAACCAGTTGTCTTGAAAATCTTTACTTTTTTCGAATTTTTTTGGTCGACGTCGACCAACAATAACATTATAGTACCGTACCACAATATTAACTTTAAAGGCGCGTACCTTTGTAAGTTTTTTGAGTCTGAACGCGGTCACATATCATTACGGTAATTCCTTTGCGCGGTTCTGTTTTTCTCTGAAGTTTCGCTGTTGATCTTTTCAAAGGGTTTTTCGGGAGTCTCCACTTTTTTCTCAAATTAAATTTTAAGTATCCAAAATATACCGTTCCAGCACAATGCTAAACGCCGTCAAATCGATGGCTCGGGCAAGAACGCCCGTGCGTACATATATGAAGTGAGTATGTTTAATTCATCATTTTTTACATGGGATTTCTTTCAGAAAACAGGTTAGCGCTACAACACATTTCGATGTCATTGATCACACCTTTGACGCGGTTGTTGTTGGGGCTGGAGGGGCTGGGTTGAGAGCAGCGATGGGACTTTCAGAAGGCGGAATGAAAACTGCAGTTATCACAAAGTTATTTCCTACTAGATCTCACACCGTGGCAGCTCAAGGAGGTTTGGAAACTGAGTTAGCCACGATGATGTAACCAATTTTCAGGTGTTAACGCAGCTTTGGGAAATATGAACCCAGATAATTGGCGCTGGCATTTCTATGACACCGTCAAAGGTTCTGATTGGCTTGGAGATCAAGATGCTATTCATTACATGACTCGTGAAGCGGAGAGAGCAATCATTGAGCTGGAAAACTACGGAATGCCTTTTTCGCGTACCACGGATGGGAAAATCTACCAACGTGCTTTCGGCGGTCAGTCAAACGATTTTGGCCGTGGAGGACAAGCTCATCGGACTTGCTGTGTCGCCGATAGAACTGGACATTCACTCCTTCATACTCTCTATGGAGCATCTCTCCAGTATGATTGTAACTACTTCGTTGAGTATTTCGCTCTCGATTTGATTATGGATAAAGGGAAATGTATCGGAGTGATTGCTTTGGATATTGAAACAGGACAAATTCATCGTTTCCGTGCTAAGAACACTGTTCTCGCCACAGGTGGATACGGGCGGGCATATTTTTCATGTACATCTGCTCACACTTGTACTGGAGATGGAACTGCACTCACCGCTCGCGCCGGAATTCGTAACTCTGACATGGAGTTCGTTCAATTCCATCCAACTGGAATCTATGGTGTTGGTTGTTTGATTACAGAAGGATCTCGTGGAGAAGGTGGATATTTAGTGAATTCACAAGGAGAGCGATTCATGGAAAGATATGCACCGGTCGCGAAAGACTTGGCTTCAAGAGATGTGGTGTCCAGAGCAATGACATTGGAAATCAACGAAGGAAGAGGTGTTGGACCGAATAAAGATCATATTTATCTTCAGTTGCATCATCTCCCGGCCGAACAACTTCAACAAAGACTGCCAGGTAACGAGTGTCATTAATACGCCTTATTTTCTATTTACATTTCAGGAATCTCGGAAACTGCTCAAATCTTCGCCGGAGTCGATGTTACTAAGGAGCCTATTCCAGTCATTCCAACTGTTCACTATAATATGGGAGGAGTTCCAACCAACTACAAGGGACAAGTTCTCGATTACACACCAGAAAAGGGAGACCAAGTTATCCCAGGCTTGTATGCTGCTGGAGAATGTGCCGCTCATTCTGTTCACGGAGCTAATCGACTTGGTGCCAACTCTCTACTCGATTTAGTTATTTTTGGAAGATCGTGTGCTCTTAAGTAAATTGCGAAATGCACAAACTCTATGTAATTATTATTTTTCAGTATTCTAAAGGAAAACAAGCCAGGAGATTCTATTCCAGAACTTCCGGACAACTGTGAAGATCAGTCACGGGAAAACTTGAGCGGACTTCTTCATTCAAAGGGAGATATTCCGGCGATTGAATTACGACTCAAAATGCAACATACTATGCAGAAACACGCAGCTGTTTTCAGACGTGGTGATTTGCTGAAGGAAGGAGTGGAAAAAATGGCTTCTATTTACAAAGAGCAAAAAAACATGAAAGCATGTGCCGACTCTGGAAAAGTTTGGAATTCGGAACTTGTTGAAACTCTCGAACTACAAAACTTACTCATCAATGCGAACCAAACCATTGTTGCTGCTGAAAACCGAACAGAATCTCGGGGAGCTCATGCTCGTGATGATTTCCAGCAGAGAATCGATGAATTCGATTACAGTAAATCTTTGGAGGGACAAAAGAAGAAAACTTTCGAGGAACACTGGCGCAAACACTCCATTATCGGGATTGACACTAAAACAGGAGCTGTTGATCTCTCATATCGCCCGGTTATCGATACGACACTTGACAAATCGGAGACAGATTGGGTCCCACCAAAAGTCAGATCTTATTAGGACAACAATAATTGCTATAAATTCCGAGTCATGTATCCTTTCACTGACATTTTTTTCGTTTTGTATGTTTTCCTCCATTAAATATGTTTATTTGTTTCCCAATTAAAGTAAAGTTTGTTCGATTCTCTTTTTTCCCAGTTTTTCTTATGATTCGGGCTGTTTCCCTTTTTTCTGTGGTTGGTGAGAAAAGCGCTGCATGTGCGCTCCTTTGTATTTATTATTTTACGTCATTGTTTGAAGGAGTGTTGGAACAGTAAATCTCGCTTTTCGTTTCTATCTTCACAAGTTATTTTCCGTATATAAAGTGCTGATTTCAATTGTTTCAGAAGCAATCATGGACGGAATGATTGCAATGCTCCCTGCTCCACTGCAGAAGTTATCCTCACATATCGATTTTCAAGGACAAAAAGTCGCTGAACGTACCTATCAGGTAAACGAAACATTAGAATGAATGAATTTTTAGAACAACAAAAAAAACACAATTTAATTCGGAAAATTGCTACAGACTCAAAAGGTCTCTTGTAAAAATTTTAATGTGAGAAAATCGCCTTATTCAGGTAATCCTCACTCTTGCCGGAATTATTGGTTTCTTTGTCGGATTCTGGACCCAGCAACTCTCTTATGCCATTTTCACAGTGATGGGAGCTTCCGCCTTCACTGGTCTGATCATTCTTCCACCATGGCCATTCCTCTTCAGAAAGAACCCTATTGTGGTAAGTAAATTGGGAAGTTATATTGTAATTCACACGGAAATGGCTTCAAAATTGAATAATAATTATTTGCTTACAGTGGCAAACTCCAACGGAAGAACAAGAGACATCCTCAGACAGCAGCGAAAAGAAAGATGATAAGAAGAAAAAGGAGACGAAAAAAACAAAATGAAAGCTTTAATTTCGGAGTTAACAAAAGTCTTCATACTCGGGATCTGATAAACTATTTATTTTTATCAAAGCTTAATTTATTTTAAATTCTTCCTGTTTCATGTGATTCATCATGATGTAAAATGCAAAATCATAATAAACGTATTTCGGTTCTGGCAAAGTTTCAAATGAGTCTACGTTTTGATGCGGATTATTTTACTTATACTTCAAGATCGTCATCTTTCTGTTCAATCCATATTTCTAGAAACGGAAATGTACCGCGCAGGAGCACTAGTGCTCCGCGGATCAGCTCTTCGTCGCACGCGGTTCTTCACCGCTTCAATTCATCAAAATTTTGCCACATTTTCTCAAAAAAGTATATTGACGAAGCCAATTGTATCGACGATTGCAGCAGGGAACCAAAAGAAATTTTATTCCAGTGGGTAGGTAGTTTGAATGATAAAATTTCATTCTAAAGAATGAATATTCAGTTTTAGAAACAAAGATCACGATGATCCAATTGCCGTCGATGATTCCTTGGAACTTTACAAAGATCTTGTAAGAAAACAATGACAGAACATTTTTCTGAAATTATGTTATTTAGGGTGGAATGTCGGCTATTCAAGTACCCGCTGACATGCCAAATGTCCCTATTTTAGCAATCAATCGGTATCCACTCTTTCCAGGATTCATCAAAAAGGTTGATGTACGTTGGCTTCGAAGTTACACTATGAATTCGAATATTTTGGTTTCAGATCGTCAAAGACGACAATCTGAAAGCATTGATCAGACGACAGCTGTCACTGAAACAGCCATATGCCGGAGTTTTTGTGAAGAGAGATGATGAGTATGCACTTATTGAATTCTTCAAGCGTATAATCTGAATATTACAGAAATAAAGAAGAAACCATCGCATCATTATCAGAAGTCTATCCAACAGGTTCTTTCGTTCAAATTATTGAAGTTAGAGACCAAGGAAGTGTTCTCGAATTGGTTCTCAGTGCACATCGCAGGTACTGATATCTCAGAACGTTGTAGAGAAAAAAAATGTAGAAGCGCTTCGATTATGTGTCATTCTTTAGAACTATACTAACCAGGAAACAATGTGTTTGCCCGTCAGTCCCCGAACAATAGTCCGAGGTACTTTTACTTGGACAGGTGGTTTTCAAAGGTTGGACAAGTGGTTGGGAGGTTTTTCGAAAAAAGAAGCAAAATCCGTGAAAAAAGGAAAAATTTTTGAACACCTGACCACCTCCACTCTTCAAAAATTTTGACTTGGACACATGGTTAGTCCGGAGCTCCGGACTAGTTTCGGGGACTGTTTGCCCGTATAAGTTAAGATGAATATAAATGTGAAAATCCAGAATCCGAGTCCTTGAACCAATCGAAGAAACAGTTACACCAAAAACGGATACACCATTGAATGGAAGGAGGGCTCGTGGAAAGCGTACAGGACTGCCTCCAACCCCTCCACCATCTCCACCACTTTCAACGCCTACATCTGCTCCAGAATTTCCCACATCATCGACGAGTACAGAAGAGAAAGATGAGAAGAAAACGGCACCGGCTGAAGAAAAGCAGAGAAAAGGAATCGTTATGGTAAAAACAGAGAATGTTATTGCTGATCCAGTGCCGAAGAACAATGAAACAAAGGCTACTATGATGGCAATTGTGCAAACTATCAGGTAAGATCTTTAAAAATTAAGAATTATATATGCAGTCGCGGCATTCTAAATCAATTTCAGAGATGTTGTTCAATTCAATCAACTTTTTGGTCAACAAATCAATCTTCTACTCCATCCATCTCAAAATGTCATAGACAATCCTGTGTATTTATGTGATCTTGTTGCGACTTTGGTTCAATCTGCAGAAACAAAAGATCTTCAGGAAATGATGGACGAAACTGATGTAAATATATAGTTTTTCTGAAAATTTCGAAAACTTTGTTCTTTGCAGGTATCGAAACGTCTTAAAATTGCCCTACTTCTCATTCAAAAAGAGAAAGCAGTTGCTAAACTGAAGCATGATATCAATAAAGATGTTGAGAAGAAAGTTCAAGATCATCATAGAAAATACCTTCTGAACGAACAGTTGAAAGTCATCAAAAAGGAATTAGGAATTGAGAAAGATGAGAAGACTACAATTATTGAGAAAAACGATGAGAGAATAAAAGCGTTGGCGGTTCCAGAATACGCATTGAAAGTTATTAATGAAGAGAAAACTAAACTGCAATTCCTGGATCCTCATTCCAGTGAATTCAGTGTCACGAGGTGAGAGGAAAATATAATGCTATCGACAGTTCAACTCATGAATTTTATTTCAGAAATTATCTGGAATGGCTGACATCTGTTCCATGGGGTCTCACATCACCTGAAAACCGGCGTCTGTCACACGCTAAAAAGGCTCTTGATGAAGGACATTATGGAATGAAAGATGTGAAAGAACGAATTATGGAATTCATCGCTGTCAATTTACTTCGTAAATCAATTGGTGGAAAGATTCTTTGTTTCCATGGACCACCTGGAGTTGGAAAAACATCAATTGCCAAGTCGATTGCCACAGCACTTAACAGAGAAGTATGTTAATCAAAACTTTGAAATCTCGAGATTATCCACACTTTTCCCAACTAAATTTCCATTTTTCAGTATTTCCGATTCTCAGTTGGTGGAATGACAGATGTTGCCGAAATCAAAGGACATCGCCGTACTTATGTCGGAGCGATGCCTGGTAAAATGATTCAGTGTATGAAAAAGGTGAAAACAGAGAATCCACTTGTGCTAATCGATGAAGTCGATAAAATTGGAGGGGCTGGGTTCCATGGAGATCCTGCTTCAGCACTTTTGGAACTTCTCGATCCGGAACAGAACGCAAACTTTAATGATCATTTCTTGGATGTTCCTGTTGATTTGTCGAGGTTAGGAGATATTGATTTCACTGGAACCTCAACGCCTCGCAACCTAAGAATTTGATGAAACTTCGATGGGAGGTAGTAGGCAACTCCAATAGACTTCTCTCAAAATTTTCGAATCTGCTAGTCATACAGCTCGGAGTTATGAGCTCTCAAAGTTTGGATTTTTAAATATCTCTCAAAGTTGGAAAGAAGGCATGGCTTGAAAGCCGCCATGAAAGCCCATGACTCCGATCTGTATGACCAACGAAGTCTCATCAAATTTTGAGAATGCGAGGTGTGGAGGTTTCCTTGTTAGGGATACTGTTTCATGCGATATCAAGATAGTAATGTTTCCAAATCCCAAACTTTTCAGAGTTCTCTTCATTTGTACCGCCAATGAAATATCGAAAATCCCTGGACCACTTCGTGATCGAATGGAAATGATTGACGTCAGTGGATACTTGGCAGAAGAAAAAGTTGCAATTGCTCATCAACATCTCATTCCACAACTGAGAAAAGAAACGTGAGTCATTTTCTAGTGAAACGTGTAATGTAATATATTTGAATTCAGATCACTCTCAAAAGACCAATTGGATATTGAGGACGCTGCTTTGGAGGAGCTGATCAAGCATTACTGCAGAGAATCAGGTGTCAGAAACTTGCAACAACATATTGAACGAGTTAGTAACATTTATCTACTGCAATAGGTTCATTTTTATTTTCAGATTTTCCGTAAAGCTGCACTTCAAATAGCTGAACAAGAAACAGAAGATGAAGAACCAAGTGAAAAGGCAACTACAGCAATCACCGAGAATTCTGATGCTGAGCCCATTACGTCGACGTCATCAACGACGGAAACTGAATCCGTCAAAACAACAACAGCCGAAAAGATTACTATTAGTATAGATAATCTTCAAAAGTATGTCGGACGGCCAAAGTTTACATCAGATCGAATGTATGAAGTGACACCTCCAGGAGTTATTATGGGTCTTGCATGGACAGCAATGGGTGGATCTGCTCTTTACATTGAAACAGTTCTCAAACGTCCTGTTGACTTGACATCTGATAAAGATGGAAGTATTGAAACAACTGGAAACTTGGGAGATGTTATGAAAGAAAGTGTACGAACTGCATTAACTGTTGCAAAGGGGATTCTTGCTAGAGAACAACCGGATAATAAGTTCTTTGATAAGTCACATATTCATATTCATGTTCCTGAAGTAAGTTGGAAACATTGAATCAGTGAAGTATATTACATAATTCCAGGGAGCAACTCCAAAAGACGGACCATCGGCTGGAGTTACACTTGTTTCAAGTCTTCTTTCACTAGCATTGAAACGACCGGTTGTACAAGATATGGCAATGACTGGAGAGATCTCATTGACTGGAAAAGTGTTACCAGTTGGTGGAATTCGAGAAAAGATTATTGCGGTCAGTTACAGTTTTTGATACTTGTTTTAATCAATACGCTATTGTAGGCTCGTCGTGTTGGTGCGAAGCGAGTATTTCTGCCAGCAGAGAACCGAAGGGACTTTGACGACTTACCAGAATTCATGAAATCAGAATTGGATATTCGATTTGTGTCTCATTATGATGAGCTCTATGAGCATCTTTTCCAATGATTCTTCACTTTTTACGTGTCTTTTTCATATTGTTTTTTAGATAGATTTGTTAAATTTATTTTCTTTCCTTTTTAATTTTTTCTCTGTTATCTTTTTCGAGTGATTAGAACAACCCATGAACCTTTATATCTTTCTTCGAAGTTTGAATATTAGTCGTAATTGGATGAGTAGAGTTTTCTTCGAATACCTATCACAATGTTTTTGCTCGTTAGTCATGATTCAATCTAGTTCAGCTTATCTGTACAAAATGGCAATTATCGAAGAGATCTTTGAAGAAGAAGCAGACCAAATAGTCAAAGCCGAGTCATTTAAGAAAGAAGGAAATGGGTTTTTTGGGCAGGGAGAATTCGAAAAGGCTTATGAGAAATATCAGGTGAGAAGAGAGAGTCTATTACATGATTAAAACGGTATGGTTAACTGAACTTATTCTCTCCAGGAGGCCATTGCTACCTGCCCACCAACATCTACCGAACTTCTTTCGATTCTTCTTTCAAATTCAGCAGCTGCTCTCATCAAGCAACGAAAATGGGAAACTGCCGTTGAAGCAGCCACGAAGTCTATCGAGGTGTGTCAAGTCCTGAAATTCAGATAAAGAACTTCCTTTCAGATCGGAGCAGCCAACGAAAAAGCACTGGAGCGACGCGCATTCGCCTACTCCAATATGTCAGAAAAGTATGAGAATGCTATTGAGGATTACAAAAAACTTCAGGTACATAAAATTAGGAATCTTCATTTCTTTTAAACAGGGTATCACTATTTTAAAATTGAATAATTTACAGGAATTACTGCCAAAACGTCAAACAGAATTTGAACGTAAAATTAGTGAAATGAACGAGAAAATCAATGCTCGAAATCAAGCAATGACCGCGGATATTATGGAGAAATTGAAAGGATTCGGAAATATGTGTCTGTCCCCGTTTGGTCTTTCAACTGATAGTTTTGAAATGGTTCCAAATGGAAATGGAGGATTCTCAGTGCAAATGAAAGGAGCTGGAAACAAGAAACAAGAAGAAGAAGAAGTAGAGAAGGAAGAAGTTCAGGAGAAAAAAGAGGAACAGTCGCAATAATATGAATAGTTGATTTTCTTTTCTCAAATTGTATATTTTTCTGCATTCCGGTTTTTGTTATTATGCGTTCAGTTATTAAAATTCTAATGAATGAGTATGACATACATCCAAGCTTGGTAACAAAACGATTCCGTTTAAATTGACAGTTGAAGAAGTCACGTCAGACTTTTTTCTCATTTTTTTCTGATTTCGCTTGTTCTTATCTCTTCGAAATCTGAAAATTGAAAAACTGCTAGAATATTGGCATTTCAAATACAAAGAGGAAGGATTCTTCCTTTGAGGTACACCGAATCCAGGGTTAGCTTATCTCAGAATTCACTCATCAATTCTAGTTTACAGTCAATAAATGGGGAGATCGAAGTCGAAATCTAATAGTCGTTCGATTTCGAAATGGAAGAAGTTTTTCAGGTAACAATTAGAGATTTTGAGTGAGAAAAATGGAATTTCAGAGGAGAGAAAACTTCTGAAAGTCGTGATGATTGTGTTGAACAAACGACAGTGAATACGACAATGCCGATGCCAACAACGAAATCAAATGATTCGATTACTGGAGGGATGAATAATTCAAGATCAAAAAGCATTACGGTACGGTTGACAACTGAATTTTCAGGATATTGAGAAACTTTTTGATGATGAGAGCTTGTAGAAACGCAAATCATACAACACTCGTGAAGAGGTTACAAAAACAATCGACGAAAAAGGAAGCGATCAACACATTGCTCCGTCTCCGAAAAATCAAGGAGAGGAGAAGAAAAAAGAGAAGAAAGAGAAGGATGGAGTGAAAAATGAGGAAGTTCCTGTGAAAACAAAAAAGAAAGAATCGAAGGATGAAGAACAGGAAGCCAGTGTTTTTGAGGTGATCCAGATAATTCGAGTGTCGTTTAGAATGACATTTATTCAGGAAGTGCAAGGTCCAGCAGCCCCTGCTCAAACTGGAACTCATGGAATCAAGAATAAAATGCGGTGGAAAATTGATGTGGAGGGAGCTGATGTGAATGGAGATCAAAAAATGTCAGAGATTATGGAAAAAATGGGTCGATTGAGAAGGAAGAGTAAGATGAAAAAGTGTAAAGTGTTGAGAGCAAACGAGAAAGGAGTTAATGATGATGATGAGGAACCAAATGAGAATGCTATCATTGACAGTGCTCGTGTTCTTCAACTCGTAAAACTGGAATCTTTGATTTCTAAAGAACTTTTGGAAACTGATCAAGAAATTCTTAGAGGATACTGTCGTAGTGGAGATCAAGAAGATAAAGCAGAAGGATTGATTGAGAAGATTGTTACTGCAGTTCTGAATGCTGTCGTTCAGAAAAATGAATTCATCCGACAGGTTTCCGTTCCAGGACAATTGAGACTGTTTGCTGTGGATGAGAAAAAAGCGAAATATCCAATGATGGCTCTTCTAATGGCTCGTAAAGATCTTCTGTACGTTGCATGGTCGAAACCGAATCGAGAAGTTGAGAACACTTTGGTTAGTAGAGAGATGATCACATTTTACCTTTCTGAAACGAATCAGTGTATTTCAGGACGTAACATGGGCAGGAATGACTGTGAAGAAAGTGCCTGGAGCTGCAGTCCAAAGCCCTATTCTCTGATTCGATTTTTGTTTCATATTTAGTGCATCAAAATGGAAATGAACTATTGTCTTAGCTTTAAATTAGTGTTTTATTGAAAGTTATCCAGAATTGGATGAAATTATATTTTTTGTGTAAAGGATAGTTGTTGTTTGTGCAGAATCTTGCACTATATTCTTTCATCCGATTCTGAGAATGAAACTGAAATCATTAGAAGTTTTTTTTCAGTTCGCCACCTTGCATTTCTCAATTTACTACTGTAGGTATAAATGTGTGCGGTTCACGCTTGCGGACTGTGCATTTAAAATCACGAGCATAGTTTTGAAGATGTTATTCTAGATTTTTGGGTCATCCTTTCTTCTTTTGTGTTCGGACCGAGTGTGATTTTTCTTCTTTTTCAGTTTGGAATGCAACTGCTTTATTAGTTTTGAACTAATCACTCCGCTTCCGCCGTAATACATTTCTGTTATAGTCCGACTCTTTATTTGATCTCTCGTTCAGCCGCGAAACTCTCATTTCTCTATCTTTGCGCCAAATGGTCCGTTCATTCTCGTTTTTCTTTCATTTTTCCTGTTAGTCACCCCTATTTTGACTATTTCTTATCAATTTCCAACATTTGCAGGTAAAATGGAGAAGAACGAGAAGAACGGAGTATTTTCGCGAGTGAGATCGCGCTGGAGGAGTATATTCTCAAAGGTTTATAGTTTCGAAAGAATCTGTTAACGAAAATAAAAATTCAGAAAGCAAATCCAGTGAAACTCCGCGATTGCAATCGTCTCACGTTTGAGCGCATTCTCTCCAACCCCGACGAGGAAATCGGCACTATTCTGGCACAGGCGACAGTCAATTCAATAGAGTTGCCGAACGGTGCTGGCATTGCACTCATTCAGGAGACAACGGTTTATGACGAAGATCCTGTCATCGTAAGTTCACATGAAATGATGAGAAAATATCTAAAGTATTCAGGATAAACTCCCATCATCGACTGTCTGTCGTAAACCGTCAAATCTGAGCCGACGCTTCCGAAGATTGTCTTCTGGCGATTTGAATGTCATTCGAAGAATGACGGAGGAAATAGATTTCGACTTGAAGGTAATTTTTAGCCTGTTTTACTGTGGTCTTTTTGTCTTAACAAGCACTCTCATTCCACGTTAACGAATAGATTTCACATCGAATTCATACAACATTTACCAACATTGAGAAAAGTTTCAGAACGTTATCTACGATGGAAACGAGATCACTGGAGAACCGGACACCGAAAATGGGAACGATCGTGCGTGCTTCAAACCAGGACCAGCATATCCTGTCGGTTAGTAATATTCAAGTTTCAACCTCTCATCATTCATTTTTCCAGATCAACAAATGTTGTTCCTGAAGCAATGCATCAAGAAGATTGACACCCGACCGCCAAACATGTACTATTTGACCAATGGCTGGTCGGTGGATAACTTTGAAGCCCTGTTCAAGTACATGATTCGAACGAGTGAAGATAATGCAAGAGACACGCTTCTGAGCATCGAATTTCGAGATGTCGTTCCCACTCTTCAGTCATTGTACGATTTCATCGAGGACTACGCATCATTCAAAGGTGTCATTGTTCACAAAGACTATGTGTATGCGACAGTTCACTCCAGGAAAGTAAGTATCGAAAACAGGTAGGAAGGAGGCATAACTTCTCAAATTTTACAGGCTGCGCTGGAGAGAAAGCTGCGAGGAGCAATTGAGCAATTTGTCGAGGTTGAACAAAAAGTGCGTAGGGCTCGCATCTCCTACACTTCTACCATGACCATCAGCTCTCCTCATACTCCTCACGTGTCAGTCATCGTCAGATTCTTCTGTAAACGACCGTGTGTCATCGACAGAGGAGCGATAATGAACCAAGTGTCCGTGCAACTGGATCACGTAACTGGCCACAAAGCACGTATGCCGTCATCGAATAAGAATCCGAACGAGGGAGTTGTCTGCGAATGCGTGGAAATTCCAGCTGATGAGGAACCGCCAGCGCCTCGCAAGCCACCACCAGTGACTACAATTGTCACGGATCGTCAGATGTTTGTCGAAGAGGAAGAGGTTCCACTGCAACTGTCGTATCATGTAGATGCAGTCACCGGAGAGACACTCGTGGATTGCGATGTGGAGAATGATGATACGAACATCACGGTATGTTCAATGTTCACTACAATAGACGGAAAACAAATAGTTCAATTCTTGATTTTTCAGACAGATTCCGCTCAAGATCACGACATGCATGAGTTCGTCGAAATGTTTCCAACTCTTTTGGAACTTTTCGAAAAAGCTGGAATCAGAGACAGGCGGGAGGACGATGAAGTTGACTGCGAAATTCCAGTGCAGCAATCGAGATATCCGAAGAAAGTATCGTTTGTCGGAGGTGTAACAATGTCATCGGATGGATGCGAAGACACTCGATCGGTGACTTCTTCTGGTGATTCTTCGGTTACCTCAGAGTCTGTTGGACTCACAGATTCCTCAGATTTTGACACTTCTGATTCTGAAGCTGCATCGTCGGAATCTGATTTAGACACTTCTGATGACGACAACGAAGAAGAGAAAGAGAAGATTCAATCGGAATCTTCAGAGAAAGACGTCGAAAAGATTGAGGACGAGCTGAAAGATGACTGAATCCTCTCGTCACGTTAATGTTAATTCTAACCTTCTATTGAATGATTGTTATAATGTCCACGTATTCTCTTTTCTCATTGTACTATGCTTAAAGTTGCCAATTTATATGTCATTTCTAACCCTAATAGTGTCTCTATTTGCTTCCCCCTTTCATTCCCGACTATTTTCCTTTATTTTCCTCGATAATTTTCGTGTACCACGGGTACTTAAAGGTTCATAAATTCCCCCCATAATCCATACCAAATCATCTCCCGCACCAATCGTTGATAATTAACTAATGATAGTTTTCTTTCTTTTGATCTTGCTCTTTTTTCTCTGTTAAGTATAAAGTTTTTATGAACCCTTGTTGCTTACTCTTATTATCGAAGTTACAGATGACAACTGATTCGGCTGTCTCTCAAACCAGTTCATTCTCCAATAAAAAAAATACACGAAAACACATTTTCACTTCTTCTGTTGTGGTCCTAATCCTCTAGCAGCTGGATAGTATGCACTCACAACTGCAGGTGTTGGAACTTTTCTAATTGCCATAATTTTCCAAGTTGGATCCTGTAAAATGTAAGGAGTTCAGAGTACTTGTAAGTAGAATTAAGTCGAACTGTTGTCTGTATCTCTCAACTCACTAATTCTTCCTCATCGGTACTTGGTTTCAACCATGCGTAATAGAGGAGATCACATCTTGCCAACAAGAGAGCCATGACTGGAAGTTTCGACTGAAAAGGTAATGAATGAAGTCTCTCTCTACTTCAACGAACACTCACTTTGTTCTCATCAACTGCATACATTCTCATCTGTCCTGGAATCGAAACAGTTCGAATGAATTGGTTTTTGGATGAAACGCCAACGAGTACAATCAATGTGATTCTTTCAATTATTTCTTCTGCTCTCTCTTCTTGATCTCCACTTCTACAGTATCTTTTTAGAATTTCTCGATCTTCTGAATCAAATTTCTCATTGATTAATTGATCCATTCGAACTAATTGAAGCACTCGAGCAGCCATCGAAACATCATCTTCTGTCTGAAATGAACCGTATTCCATGATCCCTTCCAACTCAAACCCACCGGTTCTTCATCATCTTCCTTTGTTTTCTCGTTCGCTCTCAACACTTTACATCGTTTCGTTTTGTATTTCTTCCTCAACTTCCCCAGTTTTTCGAGTACTTCTGCCATTTTTTGATCTCCATTTAGATCTGAAAACGAAGAGAACATGTTGTCATCGAATAGATGAAAACTACCAACCAACTCCTTCTACATCAATTTTCCATCTCATTTTATCTTCCATTCCTCTTGGTTGTGCATTCACTGGAGACAATGGACCAGCCACATCCTGGATAATTGAACATTTTGGTTT
This sequence comes from Caenorhabditis latens, assembly GCA_002259235.3. Taxonomy (NCBI): domain Eukaryota; kingdom Metazoa; phylum Nematoda; class Chromadorea; order Rhabditida; family Rhabditidae; genus Caenorhabditis; species Caenorhabditis latens. The sequence continues at coordinate 9,188,072 of CM056092.1, read as the reverse complement.
TTAAATTACACTAAAAACCTCAAATTCACTGCCCACTGTCTTCTGTCTTGGAATCTTATTCTTCTTTCTTTTCGCCAACATTTCCAGATTTTTCTCATTCTTTTTCTTACTTTTATTCGATGGAGTATCAATGTCTTTAGCATCAACTAACATCAGCGACTTCACATTTTCATATTCAGGAATTTTGTTTACTTGAGATGACGGTTTCATAGTTTTTTGAGATGATGGTTTACTAGTTTTCTCATCTGAAGACTGGGGTGTTGCCGATGGTTCAACCGGAACAATTTTTGATTGACGCTTCTGGAAAGAGACAGAATAAGTTGAACAAAATTAGGCAGTTTTACCTTTGACTTTCTTTTTTCCGCATTTTTCAAATCAAAATAGACGGAATTCGATATTGCCGGTTGAAGTGGGGCAGTTTTGATTTCCTTATTTTCCTTATTCTCCACATTCTTTTTCGGTCTGAAAATGAAATAAGTCATTCTCATTTACGTCTTTCGCTACGGTTGCTTTTTTGATCTCAATGATCGAAGTGAACGCATCAAACTGAATCTTCTCGATTTACTTGACTTTTCCCCATTCTTGTCATTTGGCTTTGATTTCGATTTTGGTTTTCCCATTCTTCGTTTCAGTTGACTGAAAAAAGCATATGATTCAGGAGATGAAGAAGAAAAAGCAGTCTTACTTCAAGTCTTCCAAACGTTTTCCGATTGATACGGGATATTCAAATTGATAGATTTTTAAGTAGAAAATAATATGAAGAAGGAGAAAAAACACTGATTAGATTTGGGAGATATGAAAAATCAAAATCAAGATAGGAGACTAGAGAAGAATGTTTTCACGCGGGAAATCTCGTATCACTTTTCAAAAGACAACTTCGAGATGGGGACTAGAAATGCCCTTACTTTCAGTTGTTTGTCTGTTTGATATGTGGTTATCTGGAAATTAGTTATCACCGAAATAAGAATTTATTTTGAAAAATGCAGACAAGTTTATTCATATTCAGAAAAATTTTTAGAAATGGTCACAACCAATTTTGGTTTCCTTAACCAGCCATCGATCAACTTCGTAATAAGCCTTCATTCTGAACTCTCTCTTTTTCCACTCCTTATCGTGATCTCCGTAGTTTTTCATCAAGTGAACAATGCAAATGAACGAGAAATTCTCGAAAGATTCCACTTTTGACTCCAGAAGTTTCGCTCCATCGTACTCTCCAGTCCATGTTTGCAGCCATTTCTCGAATTGAGAGACTGAAAAAAATAGAATATCTTTTGAACCCGAATGAACCACTTACATTTATAAATCGGTTTGTAGTTATCCTCACAGATCTGTGCATGAAATCCTTGTTCTTCTTTTTTCATGAAATGGCTGAGAAATGTTGCACGAGACTGGGTGGACGGTCCATTTATAATCATGTTTGGAATTGATCCACATACTTGATAAATAAATATTTTCTTGAGAGCTTCGGGATCAGTTTTCCTGGAAATTTTAAGTTTTTCCTTCTCGTCAATTTTTGCAGAAGTCACTAGTTTACTATCTTCATAGCTTCATAGCACAACGTAAAACTCACGGTGTTAAGTTAACTGGACATTCCACGAAAACCCAGGTAGACCACCAAGCCTTCCATCCCTGATCTCCATCTTTTTCCCTTGCCTGAAAATAAGATTTAATCAGCCTTCACTCAATGATTTTTTTTGAAATGTCTCACTTCTTCGACTCTGAATCTATATCTCTCTTTCAATATAATTCCGTTTTTCCAAGAGACAATTACAGTGAAAATAAAATCAGTTTGATAATCAGAAAATGGAGTTATTGCGAAGTCATGATCCTGAAATTTAGATTAGAGAGTACTTGCAACCTTTCATCCAATTACCGTATATGTCTGTACATCTCCGTATCGTTTGAACAGAAACTCACTAAATTCGTTTCTTTCCGAACTTTCTCCATTCTTTTCACATAGTTGGACACGTGTTCTGTCGAGTAAAAAACTATTGACAAATGACTGATAAGTCGTCTGAGTGTGTGTTGAGAACGCACTGTTGAATAGAATTCCAGTCAGATTGGATCGAAGACGATTGATATAATTCTCTTTCGGTTCCGTTGGATGTTCTGGAATTTCATCTGGAAGAGAAACACAATCTCCTTTCAAATCGAGAGATGAATAGACAAAGTGTTGCAGATTTGAATCCTGAAAAAGTTATTTTATCAGTGAAAGAAGTCTCTATTACTAACATAGAACGCTTCTCCATGCCATTCCATTTTCAAATCTGTGTTCACAACAGTCGTCGCCTTGTATTTTAATTGAAACTTGACTGACAGCTGATCAGAAGACGGCTGCATACTGTAACTGTCTTGCTAAAAAAAGAATTCAATGACTTTCATTAGAGCGTATTCACTGACCTGGACTAGTTTGATATACATGTGAATAAGTTGAATCAGTCTTCGAAGCTCCGCTGAAATCATCAATTCTTACCACTGATGAGCTTCTCTTTTTCTTACCAAAAGTGGATTTTTTGGAGTGTTCACAGAGCAGAATCTCGGTTTCCGAGTTCGTGTATTTTGCAATTGTAGCGATGTCGTGTTCCATATTGCTCTCCATCAAATAGAGCATTCTAAATTCATTCCTTTTGATTTCTGTCCAATTCAATAATCTGTTCCCACCTACCTTCCATAAAACAAATTGACAATCTTAGAATATGAATCTGGTGGCTCCAGCTCCATTTCTCCTTCAAGACGACGTTTTCCATCTTTTATCCTATCAGAAATGGTTGAATTATCGTTGAATTCCCCTAGTCCCAATTGATTTAACTCATCAATGACGTCGGATGTTTCATTCTTTTCTATCTCAAATTTGAATTCAGAACACACCGAAATTACAGTGGAAAAGAGAAAGAATAGAAGAGAATGAAAGGGTTTCATGGTTCCGAAGAACTAGGAAAAATAGAAAAATGGATTCAAATGTCTGTTTTAAACGAGAAAATGTGAAAGAATGGGAAACCGAAAAAGGTGTTTGAGAGTCTCTCGGAACGACACTGGTTCTCATGGCTTTTACTTGGGAGCTATACGAAAATTAACTCTTGTAAAATAGGAAAACGGGAAAGGGAAGAGGATCATCTAGAGAGATAAAATAAAGTTACCGTTCAGAAAAATGGCATGTTCTAGACAAGGCAACTACCTTGTTAGGGAAGCGTCTTCTCAAAATGGTTGTATACAGATTTCATTGAACAACACAAACTATTTCATTTTTCTGACTGTCAGACATCTGTCACGTAATTCAAATAAATAAAACCGTGTATTTCTTCACTCAATTATCAACTCATTCCAATATTTAGTCATTTCACAAAAAACGAACGAAAGTTCATCACACATTACACCGATTTGAAGTGAGTTGGGCAGGTTTGAAGAGGGAGATCTTCACAAAAATAATGAATTCTGAGTTTCAGTTCAAAAAATGGGAAAATCGAAGTCGAAATCGAATAGTAGATCGATTTCGAAATGGAAGAAGTTATTCTCATCGTAAATATCCAAAATTCAGTTTTTTTCGGAACATATTTCATTTCAGATCAGGTCAAAAAACAAATGATAGTCGTGAAGAATTGGGAAGTCAAACAACTGCAACAAGTCCAAATCTAGGATCAAATAACTCGATTTCTGGGCAGTCCAGATCCAAAAGTATCACGGTAAGTGGATTAATCGAACTCTTATAACGTTCAGTTGAATTTAGAAACGCAAGGTATCGTACACTCGTGAAGATGGAACTGGTCTGAAAACCATGGAAGAGAAGGTAAATGATCCGAATTTGAAAAGTCAAGAAGAGAAAAAAGAAGAGAAAAAGGAGAATAAAGAGGAGAAAGGAGGTAAAAAGGGAAGTGGAGGAACTGGTTCGAAGACAGAAGAAGTTCCATCTAAACCTCTGAAAAAGAAGGAAACTAAGAAGGAAGAGCAAGAAGCCAGTGTTTTTGAGGTAATCAAATGACAATATCTAGAGACTTCAGGTCAAATTTTCCAGGAAGTACAAGGTCCAGCAGCTCCTGCCCAAACTGGAACTCATGGGATCAAGAATAAAATGCGTTGGAAAATTGATGTGGAAGGAGCTGGTTAGCATAAAAACTTATCATCTGACTTCATCTTTAATTTCAGACTGTAATGGAGATCAAAAGATGACAGAAGTATTCGACAAATTGGCAAAACTACGAAAGAAGATGAAGACAAAACGATGTAAAGTTCTGAAAGCAAACGATAAAGTTGGAACTGAGGATGATGATGAGAAGGAAGTGGTCAGACTCATTTCATTCATGATTTTCTCTTTCAAACTGAACATTTTCAGCCAGATGATGTCATCATAAACTGTGCTCGAGTCCTTCAACTTGTCAAAATGGAAGCGTTAATTTTGAAAGAAATTCCTGAAGCAGATCAAGAAATTCTTCGTGCATTTTGTCGTAGTGGAGATCAAGAGGACAAAGCAGAAGGGCTGATTGAGAAGATTGTATTGGCAGTCTTGAATGCAGTTGTACAGAAAAATGAATTCGTTCGACAGATTGTGATTCCTGGAGAGTTGAGATTGTTCGCTGTGGACGAAAAGAAGGCAAAATATCCGATGATGGCTCTTCTGATGGCTCGTAAAGATCTTCTTTATGTTGCATGGTCGAAACCAAATCGAGAAGTGGAAAACACTTTGGTCAGTTTATTTCTCTTTTTTTCTTTGTTTCGGTTATTCAATTCTCTGATTTCAGGATGGAACATGGGCAGGAATGGCGGTGAAAAAAGGAACAACTCCAGTAGTTCAAAGTACTTTGCTTGGTTGATTCGGATAACAAAATTCCAAAGAATAACTTTGAATTTTCATGCGTATTGTGTAGAGAATGAATAGTTTTTGCATTTTTTGGATTTTTTGGTGCTCACTGATTCAGAAAAGTATGAGAGGATTCCATTCTTATATTTCTCATACCTTAGAAAATACTGTGTGTTAACTGGTATCTAACTCTCTATAGAATCAAATCTAAGTTTTTAACAACTTGAATAATTCAACTTCAAAGTTCTGAACGTTTGGAACAGCGGAAGTTTCCCTCAATGTCTCAGATAAATGTTGCAACAACAGTCAAATATGGCTCTCACCGTTTTGATAACCCTTGTTCTTCTGTGACTATATCTGTTTCTCTTCCCTTTCTCGAAATGTTAATTTTTCCTGGCCGATAACTTCCTCCATAGTTGATTAATACTGATGTATTCGAATTCCATTGACTCGAGTTTACTAAATTCAGTTTCTCTCTCTCTCTCTCTCTCTCTCTCTCTCTCTCTCTCTCTCTCTCTCTCTCTCTCTCTCTCTCTCTCTGTCTGTCTCCGCAAAAATTGCAATCGCGCTCCTCTGCAATTCGTCGCGCCGCTCGCCGTGTACTGTGAAGAAGACTCCTCTCTCTGGTTGTTGTTGAGAATGAAACCATTCCGCCTACTTGATTTACCTCTCGTTCTATTCCAAGAAGTCGTAAAACATTTGAATTTGTAAGTGTGGATAAAAATCAAAAGAAATCGTACAAGCTCGATTCTCTATGATTCCGTACTTGAACGACTCGAGAATTTCTCCATCGGTCCAATAGAATATATGCGATCCGATTCTGAATTGTGTTGAGTATTTCAGTAGAGCCTCTACTGTAGAGGGAGTCATGAACCGTGAATATTTCCTATTTTTTCCAAATTTGAAAGTTTTTTGTTTTTGACTTGTTCTGTTTCTTATTCAGATTAAACCCTTCCCTAGGTGCCGTTATTCTGTTAATCGAATTTGGTTGGTAAAAAGAGTGATACGTTCATTTATTCACACACCAGTGCGAGGCGTAAGGTCGAGGAAACGCGCTCCGTCGCACAACGGTTGGCACGGTGCCAAAAAACGCGCAGGTCTTAGATCGTTTTAATATAAACCGCAACGCGACTCGGAAATTTGTTTAAAATATTTTCGTTGCGAACTTTACGCCTCGCACCCCAGTGTACTCATATCGGCAGGTACATATGGTATCACTCTGAAAAAGTTCAACAATTGAACAGGTTTGACGAACAAACTCAGGCAAATACTCGTTTTTCTTTTCTAATAAAAAGATCGAGAGCTGGACAGCATTTTTTTTGTTAGAACCCATACACCATTTAAAAAGCGTAGCGTAGGTATTCCAGACATCAATCCCAGAATATCGCTATAAAGTAGTAAATGAGTACAGTACTTCCCGTGTTGTGTATTTTTGTTTCAATGTGAAACTGGTATTTTTCAGCTTTATCCTGGCTCTATGCAGCGAACGAGCTAGATCGGCAGTTGCAGCGATGTCTTTTAAACCATTGAACGTATTAATTAGACATACTTCGTCGAAACATGAATTCTGGATAAAGTTTCCTAGCTTCAGCCTCTCCTGGCGATTGAAACTCTTTTCTAAACTGAATAAAGATGATAACACATGTGAGCAGTTTTCGAAATCATACAATGTTTGGAAATTAACATTTATGACAACGTGAGTTTAAAAATTTTTTTAAAACAGCCAACTGGAAGAAACCTTTAAAATTCGTCGTCTTGGTGCAGTGCGGAAAATATTAACGAGTTACAGAAAATGCGAAGTTTCATTCAGTTGCAACAAAATAATTTCATTGTGTGACGATTACTATTCAACTATTGATGCTATTGATAATTTCGCAAGACACACATTTAGATATGATTACATTGATTACAACTGCGACGCAAACGGATGTTGTAATATTAATGCTTATATTATAAATAAGATAAATAAGGACAGTTTGGTGAAATCTTTCATTCTCGGATCTACTTCTATTGAATACGATTCGGAATCAGGTCTTGAAAAACAGTCCGTTCTTCTAATCAGAAACGAAGACATGGACTTCGTTTTGAATAATCTGAAATGGAGCATTGAATTGTATGTTGTAGGAAAACTGAGACAAGACTATCGATATGAAAAGGTGAGTGAAGTCAATAAGAACAAGAGGATTCGCAAAAAATTTCAGCCTATAAATCATAAACGAGTATCGATAGGCTCTACTTTTGAGATGCCGTTCCGTTTTCTATGCGAGTCAGTTTCTGAACATATTTATATATCAACGAACACCTACACTCTTTCGGAATTCAATGAATATTTGCGAAGATGGATCGAAGGGAAGCAACCAAACATCTTATGTCTTCAGGTCGTTCACAAGTTATTCCGTGATGATTTGAGGAAGACATCTCTGAGGGAGGTTACCAAAGGAATCCAAGTTTCTCAATACAATATTAGAAGAAACATGGATAATTATGAGTAAGTTTAAATGCTTTATAACTATGAAATCAAATCAAAATTAGTTAGTCCTATAACGTAGAAGTTCGATTTTCAAATGTACCTTTTTTTCAGAACTACACTATTCAAAAACGTTACGAAATCTAACCAAATTTGTTCGGATATTGTATCAACTGATGGTATTGAAGCTACGATTGCGGCAGGTTCTGCTATTTTTTGGTTTATTGTCTGGAAGCCCCTGCTGATAACAAAGTAAGATGAGTCATGCCCCATAGCCTCAACTGATGATTTTGAAATTATGAATCATGAGCGTTTTAGTGTGTGACAGACGTATTTTTAAGGTGATGCGAGACCCCACGGAACAGATGTCTTCTGGAACCGCCAACGCCTTTATTCTCTCATTGATTTTCTCAATAATTGTTGTCTTCTCATCTTTCTCAATTCCTAAATCCTTTTTGATAACTTTCAATTGTTCGTTCAGAAGGTATTTTCTATGATGATCTTGAACTTTCTTCTCAACATCTTTATTGATATCATGCTTCAGTTTAGCAACTGCTTTCTCTTTTTGAATAAGAAGTAGGGCAATTTTAAGACGTTTCGATACCTGCAAAAGTAGAAAGTTTTTGTAATTTCAGTAAAACTATATAAATCTTACATCAGTTTGGTCCATCGTTTCCTGGAGATGTAAGCGTTGAAAGTGCGCTTTCCACGAGCCCTCCTTCCATTCAATGGTGTATCCGTTTTTGGTGTTACTGTTCCTTCGATTGGTTCAAGGACTCGGTTTCTGAATTCAATTATTATTCTTTACTTATACGAACAAACACATTGTGGCAAACACTCTTTGACTACACTTGCTCTATGACTCCACATTCTCTTTGACTCCTATGTCTCTTTGACATCACTTTTCTCTCTTTGATTCTAAAGTATCTTTGACTACAGTTTCTCTATGACTCCAAAATGCTCTTTGACTACTAACTTTCTTTGACTTCACTTTCCCAATAATGCCCATTTGAATGCATAATCTTCTAGATAGTTGGAGGATATCTGAACATTCAATACTGACTAGAGCCTCTGAAAGTTAGTTAAAAAACTTGCATACAAATTTATAGTCAATTTAGCTAATGAATAACAATTTTTATAAACACATGCATTTTAAACATTAATCCTTATGGTCTAGATCAGAGTTGCATAGAATCCCGACTTACGACTTCCGGATAAGAAATGTTTAATTCCACGCAACTCTGGCCTACAGTACCGCTCAAAAGTATATTAAGTTTTCATTTTTCAGTGGAAAATGACCACCTTTGAGAGTGTGTCATGGTAATACTAACTGTCCCACCGAATAACTTTTTATGGGATCAAACAGAACAAGAGTAGAGACTAATTTTTGTAGTTGACAACTTCTTTGTACGGACAATCCCTAGAGTTACATCTCGTCAAAATAAATGCTACCTCAATTCGTCAAATTTCGGTACAAAATAGTACGATTTTGAGCTGTTGTCTTAAAATTACCATACTTTCTAGAGAGTGTGCGTAAAAAAGGTGTCAACCACAAAAATAGAGTTCTATTCTTGGTATGTTTGATCCCATAAAAAGTTATTTTGTGGAACATTTAGTTTTACTATGACATACTTTCGAAGTCGGGCATTTTCAGCTGAAAAAGGCAAAACTTATTACACTTTTGAGCGGTACTGTAGATCTAGTTGAAAAGTGTTCCAATTAGAAAATAGAAGATTCTACACTTCAAATATTGTTAGAATCTCGTATTTCCAATATCTCAAACAACTCAGATTTCTTTAATTTAGTAGATTGCCATGGGCTGATAAACACAACTTTAGAATAGCCAAAGCCAAACTTTTCGGTTTTCGCATCTCTTTAATCTTAACTATGAATCAGAGTATAGGTTCCTCACACGAGTATTCTTAAAACAGGGAGAATCCTGATGGAAGCTTAATACTGTAATTTAATAGAAATTAATGTAGTAGCTGCCGCTCAAGATATTCAGTTAACGATTCCGAATGGTTCTGGAACTCGACAAAAACTATTCTGTGATTATTAAAGTCATGAATACTTAGAGCTTCTCAAACTATCTAGAAGATTATGCATTCAAATGGGCATTATTGGGAAAGTGAAGTCAAAGAAAGTTAGTAGTCAAAGAACATTTTGGAGTCATAGAGAAACTGTAGTCAAAGATACTTTAGAGTCAAAGTCAAAGAGTGTTTGCCACACATTGTTTCCTGGTTAGTATAGTTCTAAAGAATGAAACATAATCGAAGCGCTTCTACATTTTTTCTTTCTCTACAACGTTCTGAGATATCAGTACCTGCGATGTGCACTGAGAACCAATTCGAGAACACTTCCTTGGTCTCTAACTTCAATAATTTGAACGAAAGAACCTGTTGGATAGACTTCTGATAATGATGCGATGGTTTCTTCTTTATTTCTGTAATATTCAGATTATACGCTTGAAGAATTCAATAAAGGCATACTCATCATCTCTCTTCACAAAAACTCCAGCATATGGCTGTTTCAGTAACAGCTGTCGTCTGATCAATGCTTTCAGATTGTCGTCTTTGACGATCTGAAACCAAAATATTCGAATTCTTAGTGTAACATCGAAGCCAACGTACATCAACCTTTTTGATGAATCCTGGAAAAAGTGGATACTTTTGTCAGTTCGACGCCTCTGGCATACGACCTGCCAACTTAACGGCCCCATAATTCCGATTGATTGCTAAAATAGGGACATTTGGCATGTCAGCGGGTACTTGAATAGCCGACATTCCACCCTAAATAACATAATTTCAGAAAAATGTTCTGTCATTGTTTTCTTACAAGATCTTTGTAAAGTTCCAAGGAATCATCGACGGCAATTGGATCATCGTGATCTTTGTTTCTAAAACTGAATATTCATTCTTTAGAATGAAATTTTATCATTCAAACTACCTACCCACAATAAAATTACTTTTGGTTCCCTGCTGCAATCGTCGATACAATTGGCTTTGTCAATATACTTTTTTGAGAAATTGTGGCAAAATTTTGATGAATTGAAGCGGTGAAGAACCGCGTGCGACGAAGAGCTGATCCGCGGAGCACTAGTGCTCCTGCGCGGTACATTTCCGTTTCTAGAAATATGGATTGAACAGAAAGATGACGATCTTGAAATATAAGTAAAGTAATCCGCATCAAAACGTAGACTCATTTGAAACTTTGCCAGAACCGAAGTACATTTATTATGAGTTTTCATTTTACATCATGATGAATCACACGAAACAGGAAGAATTTAAAATAAATTAAGCTTTGATAAAAATAAATAGTTTATCAGATCCCGAGTATGAAGACTTTCGTTAACTCCAAAATTATCCGATGTTTATTGAGCGGGCTCAGCTGGACGGGAAAAGCACTCGAAGTTGAATGAGGTGTATGGGTTGGTAGAAGAGAAAACATCAAGCGAGGTTATGTCAGCTCGAGTTGCGGCTCCTACTTGAGATTGACCCATGATGAGCTTACGACCAGTGAACTCCAATCGTTCTCTCTCTGTAACAACAAATACGTTTTTGAATACATGAACGATATACCTCCATCCAGCAGAAGACAACTATTATGACTTCGTGTGATAGACCTCTTGCCATCAATTTGTTGACATGTGGTAATAGTTTTAAGGACATTTTGGAAGTTTCTCCGAGTCCAGAACACCCGAATTTTCAAAACACCCGGATTTGAATTTCCGTCTTTCCAGAGAAGAAGATTGATCGTCGGCATTTGACTAATCTTAAAGATTTTTGTAGTTTCGAATTCTAAGCAGGCAACTTACTAAACTTTTGTAAAGCTTGTCTTCGCACACCGACAATGCAATGTGTTGATATTTCTCTTGATACGTGGCTCCGTACATGAATTGGTTAACAACTTCGAACCGAAGCGCTCGTGGTAATACGGTTGGAATTTCGAGTCGAGCATGTACCGCGTTGTCGATATTAACTTTCTGAAAGATAAGTGTGACTTTCTAAGGAAGTGTTTGTGAAGCTCACGTCTTCTTCAAGGATGAGAACGTTTTGTCTGACTTCGAAGTACACATTCAACGCTCCATCCTGTGTTAAAGCTTCCACATTTTTCAGTGATTCCTCTAGTTTTGAGGACGATATATTTGCAGCCTGTGAATAACCAGATGTCTTTCTAATTGAGAAATTTTGCGCTTCTGAAAAACAGTATTTCGTTTTGCATTTAAGTTAATAACTTACTGGATGGAAAAACATTCCATGTCTTTGTGTATGTATTTTTGACACTTTTTTGATGATCTGAATCTTGTCCCTCAATTTCTTTGTTCTCTTCTTCTTCTTGTTTCTTGCTTCCAGCTCCTTTCATTTGCACAGAGAATCCTCCATTTCCATTTGGAACCATTTCAAAACTATCAGTTGAAAGACCAAACGGGGACAGACACATATTTCCGAATCCTTTCACTTTCTCCATAATATCCGCGGTCATTGCTTGATTTCGAGCATTCATTTTCTCGTTCATTTCACCAATTTTGCGCTCAAATTCTGCTTCACGTTTTGGCAGTAACTCCTGTAAATTATTCAATTTTAAAATAGTGATACCCTATATCAAAAGAAATGAAGATTCCCACTTTTATGTACCTGAAGTTTTTTGTAATCCTCAATAGCATTCTCATATTTTTCTGACGTATTGTAGTATGCGAATGCGCGTCGCTCCAGTGCTTTCTCGTTGGCTGCTCCGATCTGAAAGGAAGTTCATTATCAGGATTTCAAGACTTGGCACACCTCGATAGACTTCGTGGCTGCTTCAACGGCAGTTTCCCATTTTCGTTGCTTGATGAGAGCAGCTGCTGAATTTGAAAGAAGAATCGAAAGAAGTTCGGTAGATGTTGGTGGGCAGGTAGCAATGGCCTCCTGGAGAGAATAAGTTCAGTTAATCATACCGTTTTAATAATGTAATAGACTCTCTCTTCTCACCTGATATTTCTCATATGCCTTTTCGAATTCTCCCTGTCCAAAAAACCCATTTCCTTCTTTCTTAAATGACTCGGCTTTGACTATTTGGTCTGCTTCTTCTTCAAAGATCTCTTCGATAATTGCCATTTTGTACAGATAAGCTGAATTGAATCATGACTAACGAGCAAAAACATTGTGATAGGTATTCGAAGGAAATTCTACTCATTCAATTACAACTGATATCCAAACTTCGAAGACAGATATAAAGGTTCATGGGCTGTTCTAATCACTCGAAAAAGATAACAGAAAAAAAACAAAAAGGAAAGAAAAGAAATTTAACAAATCTATCTAAAAATTAATATGAAAAAGACACGTAAAAAGTGAAGAATCATTGGAAAATAAGCAAATCGAATATCCAGTTCTGATTTCATGAATTCTGGTAAGTCGTCAAAGTCCCTTCGGTTCTCTCCTGGTAGGAATACTCGCTTCGCATCAACACGACGAGCCTACAATAGCGTATTGATTAAAACAAGTATCAAAAACTGTAACTGACCGCAATAATCTTTTCTCGAATTCCACCAACTGGTAACACTTTTCCAGTCAATGAGATCTCTCCAGTCATTGCCATATCTTGTACAACGGGTCGTTTCAATGCTAGTGAAAGAAGACTTGAAACAAGTGTAACTCCAGCCGATGGTCCGTCTTTTGGAGTTGCTCCCTGGAATTATGTAATATACTTCACTGATTCAATGTTTCCAACTTACTTCAGGAACATGAATATGAATATGTGACTTATCAAAGAACTTATTATCCGGTTGTTCTCTAGCAAGAATTCCCTTTGCAACAGTTAATGCAGTTCGTACACTTTCTTTCATAACATCTCCCAAGTTTCCAGTTGTTTCAATACTTCCATCTTTATCAGATGTCAAGTCAACAGGCCGTTTGAGAACTGTTTCAATGTAAAGAGCAGATCCACCCATTGCTGTCCCCGCAAGACCCATAATAACTCCTGGAGGTGTCACTTCATACATTCGATCTGATGTAAACTTTGGCCGTCCGACATACTTTTGAAGATTATCTGTACTAATAGTAATCTTTTCGGCTGTTGTTGTTTTGACGGATTAAGTTTCCGTCGTTGATGATGTCGACGTAATGGGCTCAGCATCCGAATTCACGGCGATTGCTCCAGTTGCTTTAGTCGATGAAGGGAGTTTATCCTGAATACTTTAGATATTTTCTCATCATTTCATGTGAACTTACGATGACAGTATCTTCTTCATAGACCGTTGTCTCCTGAATGAGTGCAATGCCAACACCGTTCGGAAACTCTATCGATAACAGTTTTTCCTAAACAAGCTAGAAAAAATTAAAAATATATTCCTCATTTGCTATCTTATAATCGGTTCACAACACCGTGTCACCGTGCCGGGATGGTTTGAAAGCACAACTAATTATTCGGATGTGTTTCGTATATGAAAAACTGCAACACTTGCAAATTTTATTTTTCAGAAGAAATTATATGATTTCAATACTGCGAAAGAGTATAGACTGGGTGTGAGCGTTACGGTCAGCAACTGAGTATGCGTAGACACCGGAACGTCAAAATGCACACTTTTCCTCTAAACTTTCCTTCTATGTGTTTCCGCACATCCTTCTTGATTCTTCATGGTTTGTTCGTGATGCTGACAATAAAACCAGCGAACACAGATTAAAACGCCGTTTTTTGAGCTTTGTTGGTCTGAAAAGAACTACAAACCATGTTTTCCGGTTCGAGACCATTAAAAAAAAATTAGACGCGCCTTTAACACCCCCGGCAAGTGTTGAGCCAATTCTAATTTCTGGCGCGTCTAATTTTTTTAAATGGTCTCGAATCGGAAAACATTGTTTGTAGTTCTTTTCAGACCTACAAAGCTGAGAAACACTGCACTTTATCGATACCGTGCCGGATAAGTTAACGCTATTTAATAAAAAGTTTCTCGTAGTTGAAAGCCAACGTTTTCAACGGCAAACTACAGTTGGGCCATGTGTTCGGTAAAACATCTAATTGGTCTATAACGTCTCATAGACCACCCATTTTATATCATTTCCCAAAGATAATGCTACTGTAAAGATAAATTCCTGAGAAATCATTGTAGAGACATAATTATACCTGTCACTATTGTAGACGATGCTCATAAGAGTCAGCAGTTTTAATTCAGTTTGACTCGAAAAGTGTTTTGGTACTAATTTTGATGTTAGAAATCGATGCTTTCCTTGTGCTGCTACCTCATTCTCTTATGATAATACGTAACCCTACGAAGAAGCACAGAAGCTCCACATATTGAACTACAAATATAAAAGATTGGAAATTTCATTATCCTTCAACTTGTCAAATTGGAAGCGTTAATTTCGAAGGAAATTCTTGAAGGAGATCAAAAAATTCTTCGTGCATTTTGTCGTAGTGAAGATCAGGAGGACAAAGCAGAAGAGCTGATTGAGAAGATTGTATTGGCAGTCTTGAATGCAGTTGTACAGAAAAATGAATTCGTTCGACAGATTGTGATTCCTGGAGAGTTGAGATTGTTCGCTGTGGACGAAAAGAAGGCAAAATATCCGATGATGGCTCTTCTGATGGCTCGTAAAGATCTTCTTTATGTTGCATGGTCGAAACCAAATCGAGAAGTGGAAAACACTTTGGTCAGTTTATTTCTCTTTTTTTTTCTTTGTTTCGGTTATTCAATTCTCTGATTTCAGGATGGAACATGGGCAGGAATGGCGGTGAAAAAAGGAACAACTCCAGTAGTTCAAAGTACTTTGCTTGGTTGATTCGGATAACGATATTCCGAAGAATAACTTTGAACTTTCATGCGTATTGTGTAGAAAATGAAAAGTCTATTCAACATTATTTGTATTCTTAATGTCCCAGATTCAGAAAAGTATGAGAGGATTCCATTCTTATAACCTTAGAAAATACGGTTCCTAACTGGTATCTGACTCTATAAAATCGAATATGAGTTTTCATTAAGCAAATTCCATTTCGCTTCAAAATTTCTGAACGTTTTGAATACAGGAAGTTTCCCTCAATGTCTCTATCAAATGTTCTCATAATCTAAAAATCACAGAGCCCCTCTCTTAATTTATCTTGAAGTTCCGGAATGTATTTAATCTCTGCTCCGAAATCCTAGATATTCAAGTCAATCATTATGTCACTAGTGATTATATTTCTCATTTCCAGTTCTCGTTTCCAGAAATTTCCGTTGTCTAATTCCCTCCTTTTCTGACCCACGTGTTGACCAATGCTTCTTCTAGAAAGAAACAATTCTTTGGAACCCGTGAACCTCTCTTCTTTTCTTCTTCTCCACCTCCACATTTCTATTTAAAGCTGAAAACTTTTTTGGTGTTTTTTTTCGAAGTCAACCGTTTCAAGAGGGAAAAACGATGCAAAATAAACCAATGAGACCGAGATCAAAACCATTACCTGGAAGACTTCCACCATTACCAACGTGAGATATTCTGGAAGAGACTTCATTCTGATATGGTCGTTTTTGTTTTTCTTCAGAGCGGATGTATCTCCAATATCTGGAAGATCTGGAAAGTCAGATACAGCGCCTCCTGCTGTGAGAGTTGGATCAAAAATAAAACATAATGTGAGGGGAGAAATTCGTTTTATTTTTACAGATAGTCTTTCAGAGACTAAGAAAAACTTCGTCTTGTGACAGAAACAATTTAAGGAATAGTGGACAAGAAGAGGTGAAGAAAAATAGAAAAAAGGGAAGTAAAGAGAGAAAAAGTGGGAGTGAACACGAAAGAGTAAGAAAAGTGAGATCAAGAGAATCAGCTGAGAGATCAAAAGATTACGATGGAGTGGTAACAAGTCCATATGATAAAGTGGCATTGTCTGAATTCGAGAAGAAATACAAAGATGATTATGAAGAAATGAGAAAAGGGAAAAAGGATGAGAAGAAGGAATTGAGACAATCACAAATTGGAAGTGTTTTCGAACCGATTATCGGTCCGACTGCACCGGCGAGAAGTGGGGCAAACGGAGTGAAGAATAAGATGAAATGGAAGATTGATGTGGATCCAATCGGTGAGTTTTCTATGAGAAGAAGGAGAAGAAAAGGGCTAAAAACACACATTTTCAGAGCTTAGAGGAGAACAGAAGATGGCAGAAATACTTGAAAAATTAAAAGAATTGAGAAAATCATCGGGATCGAAACCATGTAAAGTACTGAAAGCAAATGAACAAATGTTGTCGAGTAGTGATGATGAACCAACTGAAGAATTGATTCATATGAGTGCTCGTATCCTTCAACTCGTTAAAATGGATCTACTTATCTCGAAAGAAATATCAAAAGAAGATCAGGAATATTTGAAAAGTTATTGTAGATGTGGAGACCATAAAGAACGAGTTGAGCCGATATTCGAGACGATTGCATGCTCGATTTTAGAGAAAGTTGCATCGAAAAATGAATTCATTCGACATGTTTCAATTCCAGGACAGCTGAGAATTTTTGCAGTGGATGAGAAGAAAGTGAGTTCAAATTGGGTTCTTTTCATAAATCTTCTTATAATTACAGTCGAAATATCCAATAATGTCTTTAATGATTATCCGTAAAGATCTATTTTATTACGCATGGAATCGTCAAACATCTCCTGAAGATGACGAACAATTAGATCCAACATGGAACAGTATGACAGTCAAAGGTTATACTGGAATCGGATTCGTTTCAAGTTCTCATCTCCCGCCGCAACCTGCTCCTATCAAAAGTGCTCATTTCCAGCTATACTGATCATTTTAATTTAGCATTTTATGGATTAAAACTAGTTTTAATAAAAATATTGTAAACAACTTTGGAATAATTTCCCTGAAAAAGAATACAAATTGGTATTACGACAACTATGTCAGTTTTTAATTCGAACTCTAGTTTCAAGCGGTCAAGAGTTCAAATCTTTATCTCATCTCAGTTGCACGGATGTTCTCAAAACCATTCAGTTGTCAATCCAAGTTTCTTTAAACGATAAATTGTTCCCACATAAATGAATCTATTACTATCAACAAAAGGAATGATTCAAAAATAATTTATTGAACCCACACGTAACTGAAATAAATAAGAACTAGAATCCATCTGAAACTTCTCGAGTTTCCATCATTTCGATCATCTTCACTGAACAGTATATCATCATCAATTTCACTCCGTTCATCATGTTCATCTTCATTATTCATCTCATATTCTTCAGAATACGGATGATTTGTAATCAACGGAATCGGAGTTATCAATATCTGAGATCTCGACCGATTTGGAGTTACATCTGTTTCATTTGTTGATTCTGTTGGAACATCTATTTCAGAAGATGACGGGGATGTTGAAGAAGGTACATCTTTTGTCGTCGTTGTTCGCCATGTGTCCTCTTGACAGATTCCACCGAATCCACACAACTCATCCTTGAAAATTCGAATATCTCTTGAGTATGTGGTTTCCGCGTAGTCTTTGTATCCAGCTAAAAGAGCAATACTCTAGATTAAATAATTGTTTTGGGTGGATTTCACTTTTTCTAGCGCAGTTCGGGTTAATGTCATATTAAAATAAGTAACGGTTGATTCCCAGTTGTCGGGCCAAAAATTCAAAAGGCAGCCTATTTATTTTAATAGAAATACTTACGAAGATAATCAGAATCAAAATTCTATCAGGCTTCTAAAATATTAGAACTAATCAAAAAAATTCAAGGAGGGTGAATTTCTATATTTTCGATAGGCTATCCGATGCAGTCATAATGACACGGAAATAAATTTTGGGGAACCGCGCCTCAGCCCAAATGGCGCAGGCAGAAGCCTGCGCCTGAGCCGGATGGTTTCGATTTGAAATTACTTGAAGAATCGATTCCAATGACAGTTGTTCCATATGACTCGACATCATAAACCAGAAGAGGACCACCTCTTTCCATTGTTTTATAATCCTTTCCATTTGTTATTTGCATACTTGTCAACCGGGCCGAGCCGGGCCGACGGTTTTTCTTGAATAACTTTTTTCAAAAAAATCGTACAAGGTTGGTTGATAGCTCAAAAGATAGGTATTTCGAATTGTCATTCATCGAATATAAAATCAATTTTTCATATAAATCACGCGAGCTAGAATCGCTCTCGGCCCGGTTTCGGCCCGGCCCGGCCCGGCCCGGACGGGCCGAAGGCTGTATTGGCTCGCGTGATTTATTTGGCTAATTGATTTTATATTCAATGGATGACAATTCAAAATACCTATCTTTTGAGCTATCAACCAACATTGTACGATTTTTTTGAAAAAAGTTATTCAAGAAAAACCGTCGGCCCGGCTCGGCCCGGTTGACAAGTATGGTTATTTGAAACTGATCATGAGAATGAGCAGCATACTTGAGATGTAATAATTCAGTATTTTCGAGTGAGTTTAATGTATAAAACTCACAGTTGTTCTTCTATAATTCATTTTGGAGAATCCATCTTCCGCTGTAAATCCATAAATATTTCGAGTAGCAGAGTTTGGTATTTCGTAGCCTTCTACAATATCTTTATAATCATTTCGAAATGAAAAGAATCGACTCAATATCTTTATGATATATACATGGAAACATGACGTCATCATGGTCTTCTTCTAACTCGATTAACATCGGACTATACATTCTATCCCAATGGTCTCGCAAAGGGTCAAAGATGTACGCGTCTTTCGCTTCCATTGAATTGGCGATACAGTCTTTGTTTTTCTCATCCTCTAGAGTACAGTTATCCCAAACAATACGAATTTTTTCAACGTATTTAATGGGAACTTTCCTGAAAGTGTTTTGGTTTTTATTCCATATTATGAACTGAAACTTCTTCTCAGTACATTGTATAATTTTTGTCTTTCATTTCTTCACCATCCCAGAGCCATTTTCTATTCTCATCTGCCACAGATTGAGTAGATGTCATAATGTGTCTTGAGGAGATGAAGAAACCACCAGATGTTGTTTCGGAATGGCCTGAAACCGTTTAACAATGAGCTATCGCCTTCCGAAAACTGAAAGAACCTTCTGTGAGAACTCTGACCATAAACGTATCTGTTCCAAATGGAACATCTTCACAGAAGTCTTCATTGTTTGGACAATCTCCTGAACTTTAACTGAAGTACTACAAAACAAGTTGATCTCACCAAGTTTTGACTTTCCACACTTTTCCAGACGCTTTTCGTTTTGATCAGGAGATAATTTACCATTTGAACTACCAATCAGGACTATTATAAGGTCTTTTGTAAATAAGGTGTTTTGTAAATTGTATTAGATGATAGTTCATATTGACCAAGAGATATAGGTATTGACTGGATTAATGGGAAAATATTTAGACTCGTGGAGAAAAAGAAACAGTTCAACTACGAAACACGTGGAATAAACCCAAATGAAAACGAGAATGTCACGGTTTTAAAACGAGTTTTTGTGATTATTTTACGCACTTTTCTTCATTTGTCGAAAGTAAAAACGTTATTACTGTAAGTCAACAAGAAAGTCATGAGAAAACAAAACAATTTCATATTTTAAAGTCTATTACTATCAACAAAACGAATGATTCAAAAATCATTTATTGAACCCACACATAACTGAAATAAATAAGAACTAGAATCCATCCGAAACTTCTCGAGTTTCCATCATTTCGATCATCTTCACTGAGCAGTATATCATCATCAATTTCACTCCGTTCATCATGTTCATCTTCATTATTCATCTCGTATTCTTCAGAGTACGGATGATGTGTCATCAACGAAATTGGAGTTGTCAATATCTGAGATCTTGACCGATTTGGAGTTACATTTGTTTCATTTGTTTCATTTATTGGAATATCTAATTCAGAAGATGACGATGATGTTGAAGAAGGTACATCTTTTGTCGTCGTTGTTCGCCATGTGTCCTCTTGACAGATTCCACCGAATCCACACAACTCATCCTTGAAAATTCGAATATCTCTTGAGTATGTGGTTTCAGCTTTGTCTAGGTGTCCAGCTGAAAACAAAAATACTCTAGAATAGCTAACTGTTTTGAGCGGTTTTCGGATTAATGTCATCTTAAAATAAATAACGGTTGATTTACAGTTGTCGTACTAAAAAAAATCGAAAGGCAGCCTATTTACTTTAATAGAGATACCTAAAACGATATTCAGAATCAAAATTCTATCTATGGTTCCAATTTTAGAACTAAGCCGGATGGTTTCGATTTGAAATTACTTGAAGAATCGATTCCAATGACAGTTGTTCCATATGACTCGACATCATAAACCAGAAGAGGACCTCCTCTTTCCATCGCTTTTCCCATTATCTTTCCATTCGTTTGGTGAAAATTGTCGGAAGTATAAGAAGCATACTTGAGATGAAATAATTCAGTATTTTCGAGTGAGTTTAATGTATAAAACTCACCGTTGTGCTTCTATAATTCATTTTGGAGAATCCACTTTCCGCTGTAAATCCATAAATATTCCGAGTAGCAGAGTTTGGTATTTCATAATCTTCTACAATATCTTTATGATAATTTCGAAGTGAAAAGAATTAACTCACTATCTTCATGATAAATGCATGGAAAAATGACGTCATCATGATCTTCTTTTAACTCGATTAACATTGGACTGTAATTTATATACCAATCCTTTATCAAAGAATCAAAGATGTACGCGTCTTTCGCTTTCATTGCATTGTTAATACAGTCTTTGTTTTCCTTATCCTCTAGAGTGCAGTTATCCCAAACAATACGAATTTTTCGAACGTATTTAATGGGAACTTTCCTGAAAGTGTTTTGGTTTTTATTCCATATTACAAACTGAAGTTTCTTCCGAATTATTTTATCTGTAAAAATAGCTAACGACTTAAATTTTCGTACATTGTATTGTTTAAGTCTTTCATTTCTTCATTATCCAACAGCCATTTCCTATTCTCATCGGCCACAGATTGAGTAGATGTCATAATGTGTCTTGAGGAGATGAAGAAACCACCAGATGTTGTTTCGGAATGGCCTGAAACCGTTTAACAATAAGCAATCGCTTTTCGAAAACTAGAATAACCTTCTGTGAGAACTCTGACCATAAACGTGTCTGTTCCAAATGGAACATCTTCACAGAAGTCTTCATTGTTCGGACAAACTCCTGAACTTTAAGTGAAATATTGCAAAACAAGTTGATCTCACCAAGTTTTGACTTTCCACACTTTTCCAGACGTTTTTCGTTTTGATCAGGAGATAATTTACCATTTGAACTACCAATTAGGACTATTAAAAGAGCAATAAATTGTATTAAATGATAGTTCATATTGACCAAGAGATATAGGTATTGACTGGATTAATGGGAAAATATTTAGACTCGTGGAGAAAAAGAAACAGTTCAACTACGAAACACGTGAAAGAACGAGTAATGAAAACGAGAATGTCACGGTCTTTAAAGGAATTTTCGTGATTACTTTACTCACTTTTCTTTATTTATCTGGAAAGGAAGACTCACTTATTAAAACGTTATTACAGTAAGTCAACAAGAAAGTCATGAGAAAACAGAACAATTTCATATTTTAAAGTTCATCCTTCGATTCAGTTGGCAGAAGTGTCGGACCCGATTCAAATTTTTCATCGGCTTCGTCGTTCTCCTGAAATTAAATACAGATTTGAACATAATTATTTTGGCTTTTCGAATACGATCACTAACAGTTTTAGGATTTCAGAAAGGAATGAAGTACTTGTTGAGATTCTAAACATTTCTATACAAAAACGAGAAAAAAAACCTTATAAGAGACAATTCCGTCGTTGTTGAAATCGAGAATCCATCCGATTCCTGGATCTCTTTTTCTTCCTTTTTCTTTCGTTTTGCTATCATTTATCAATTTTTGATCTCTTTCCATAATTTTCAACCACTCTTTTTCAGTTACGTCTCCGTCCCCATTCACATCAAAATATCTGAAATTCAGACTTTTGAAAAGTGTTTTCTGGTAACGAAACCTACTTAATATAATATGCAGCTGCCGATACATTATCAATGTTCTCATTCTTCCATGTTTTTCCGAATTCTTTTTTCATTTTCTTCTGGAAATCTTGAACTTCTTGATTTGTCAGTTTTCCATCTTCATTCAAATCAAGAAACTTGAATTGAATATCAGGAGAATACGGTTTAATTTCGATCATTTCAACGTTGAAAATCAGCCAGTTCTCGTCATTTGGAATATGTTTCCAAACTTTGCTCTTGCTTTTTCGGCTCATTCGATACGGAACACGGATTTTACGAAGTTCTTCTGGACACATTCCTTTCAGACCCTGAAAATAGAGAATATTAATTGACTCGGTTTAGAATATTTTTAATTATGATATCTTATTTTATATTTCTTTTCTTTTTCAGCAGTTCATCTAAGTTCCCTTTTCCAATTTCAGATTTGAAAAGAGACTTCCATAACAAAAACTTCATTTCTCAGTGGAAAAATCTACTAATTATCCAATCAATCATTGTTCTCTTTGAGAATCAACAAAAGTAGGTTACCAGTCAAGAATAACTATGTTCCGATGGAAAACACCGATAACCGGTTCATCCTCGGACACAGTAATACAGTAATAAACGCATGTTTACGTTATTAGAAGTAATAAAGATACAGAGCAGACTCACTTTATCCAATCCAGGCATAATCATTCCAGTTCCAAGTTGAATAGTGACTGGTCCGGTGCCATATGTTTGGTAGACTTTCTTATTGTCTTCAGTGAATACCTGAAAGGAATTATGTAAGAATTTAAAGAACTCGGATGAAGTTACCTTGTAATGGAAAGTGATAAAGTCTAACCGTTTAGCTTGATTTGTGCATTTGGCTGGAACAAATGTCTTTTCGATCTGAAAAAGCACAAGATACTAACAATCCGGAACACTCGATTATCTCTCGGAAGTTCTCTAATCAAAAACCTTGATATCCAGTGGTCCACCATTATCCATCTCTTCTAGATGCCTGATTTGAGCTGAACTCATCGGTGCTCCTTCACCGCGAATCTCAATTACTGGAATGTTTTCATCGATTCCACCGCTTTGTCGTTTTCTACCTCCAACATCTTTCGAGGATGCTCCATTGTTGAGGCCACAGTAGACTGGAAATATTCTATGTATTTCTTTATTAAATCAATGAAAAGTTTTACCTAGTGAAGAAAGAAGAACTAATAAGAAAAGTAGTAGAGACCTCGTCATAGCAAGGGTCAAGAATAAGGGAATGGGTGGAGTGGACAACCACCTATTATAATACGAAGACAGGAGGATATATGTATATTTCTGACACGCAAGAGAGTGAGAGAGATGATGGAAAGAAGGGAAGAACACGACCTTGTTAGATTCCGAAATAGAGAGACCAATACAAAAAGAAGAAGAAGAAGAACGGTATTAGAAGAATAGGAAGAAGGAGGTGAATGATGAAGAGGGTCATTATGTAGAAAATATGAGGAAACAGTCGAGAGAAACGAGACTTAGAGATTCCCGTGGGAACCGAGAATTTAAAAGATTTGAAAAATAATAATCAAAATGAAAGCAGTAGGAAAATGTAAATTTCTATCACAAAAATTGAGTTTCGAATGATCCTGAACAAGAAAATTTTTCACGATTTTTCTCTCTAAAAATAAACTCCAAAAACGCATCTAGGGTGCACCAGGAGGTCTGCTGAAAAAACATGAAAGCTTACGGTAGCTGACAAAATGAAAAATCAGGGAACTCAATGAGCTCACTTTCTTAAAACGCGCCGAAAGCACACATCCCTCTTTGTTTTATCCAACTTCAAAATAAAGTGTTCCTCATTTTTAATATATTTTTTGAACGTGACAAACCACGTTTCGATGACCTCTGAGATCGTGTCAAACTGATAAGAATAGCGTAAATAGTCGGGATTTTGCTTGAATCAATCAGTTCATCGTTTCCCAACCAGCGATTTTCAACCAACTCAAAAAAGAAGAGCCATGGCTGTCGAAATGATCGTCGAACCCAAGTGGGTGGTGCAAAACTTCGGAGTGAGTTTTCTTCTTTTTCGTCTACTTTGAAGCTTCTGAAGCACGAAACCTATTATAAAACTCTTCTTAATTTCAGAATGTCCGCATCCTCGATTGCTCCTGGACGTTCAAGCCAAAAGCCGATATTGCTGAGTACAAATCCAAGTACTACAACAAGTTCGGAGTTGGAATGAACGAGTTGAAGAATCCAGAATACCTGGCCGAGCACATCAACGGAGCCGCCCATTTCAACTTCGACATTGCCTACTATCCAACAGAAGATGAGCGTTTCGGTCTTTACACACCGGAAGAATTCTCCGCTTACATCAAACGTTTGGGAGTTTTCAATGGAGATCATCTCATTCTTTACGGACGTGGAAAGGACGGTGGCATGGCTGCTGCTTCTCGTGCCTACTGGACCTTCAGAGTGAGTTTCAATGACGTCTTCAAACAAATTCTCTTGTTTTACAGTACTACGGATACACCCAAGTGTCTGTTCTCAATGGTGGTCTTGAAGCTTTCAAGCTTGCTCAAGGAGTCGTTCAATCTGGAGAAAGCATGATCTCCAGTGGAAACTTCGAATCCAAATCAGTTGATAACAGCATCCTCGCTAAGATCGGAGATGTTCCATTCGATAACTTGGCCAGTATCAAGTATTTGGATGCCCGTAGCAAGGAAGAATTCATTGGAAAAGTTCCAATCGGATACCCAGACTCAAAGGCTGAGGGTGTTCGTTGCAAGGATGCAATTCATTTCCCAATCGGAGAGGTCTGTGGAGCCAAGGGATTCAAGAAGAAGACCGACTGTGATCAAGGTTTGTTCATTTCTAATATCTGATTGAACGTAGAAATTCAAATTTTCAGCATTCGCCGCCAAGGGAATCAAAGTCGGAGACACTGTCGTAATTGGATGTGGAATCGGAGTTTCTGCTTCTGCCGTCTGGCTCGCCGCTGCCCGTTCCGGAATCGTCGCAAAATTGTTCAACGGAGGAGTTCACGAGTTGGCTCACAAGGCACCACAACATCTCAACACCAAAGGATGATTTCATTTGACATCTGCTTTATTTCCACGAAACCGAAGTCGCTGATGGTGTTTTTGAATGTTTGGTCTCTTGCATCTTTTGATGTTTTGAGTTGAAGGAATGAAAAGTTTTGTATTTATTCTTTTGTCTTTTATTATTGTCATCACATTCTTGAAATTGTCTTGGAAATCTTGGAATTGCCGCGACATTCTGTTTGATTCTCGGATTCCTGCTGAGTTCTTGAGGAAGTTCTGAAACTTACGAACTTCGGTTTTTCGGAACTTCCGTCGGTAAATTTCCGAGCATTTTTTCAGAAAAACTTTGGTTCCAAGATGTCTGTAACTTCAAATTGAAATTTCAGATATTTTGGTGATTGCTGAACAGTTCGAGCTCCCGACATTTCCATAATTTCCGAAAGAAATAATTCGGAATTTTCCGGAATTTTCGAAGTTTTCAGTTTCTCACATTCCTGATAAAGATCACCAGCCAGTTTTGATCAAAGGGATTCCCACTGTTAACTAAATTGTCTGGTTCACTGTTGTTCCCAAGTAAATTAACTATTCAGTTTCGCTATTTTAATTGTTCTTCACTCAAAAATTGCATCAGATAGTCACGAATAATGGTGAATCAGTTCTTATTACTTTCCCAATTTATTCTTCTTCTTCTTCTTTTTCGTATTTTTCTCTGCTACTCGTTCGCTCTCGTACCGAATTAGTTTTTTAGAAAGGGAACGAATCGATTCGAAACGTTTTTCGTCTTTACTCCCCATGAACTCTTTTTTTCGAAAAGCTGAGCCCACTTTTTTAGAAAAAAAAGAAGAAGAATTCGGGTGTGAAAAACCTTGGTGGAAAGACCGCAAGAGTGCGTGAAAGTGTTTGCGGCAATTGTCGTACCCTTGTTGTGCTCTTTCAGCATTGACGCCTCCAGGCAAGAGCACACGCTTTTGCTCATTGCCCATCGATTTTTGAAGTTTTTTCCGTTCTCCACAGGACTATCTTATATCTTCCGAACTCCAAAATAATATTACAAACAACCAGAATATCGATTTTCAGAGTGAAACCGGAGAAAAAAGAGCGATTGAAGGCTGAAAGCTCTTCGATTCGACCGCCACGATGAGTGTTGGCACACACATCGCCGAGGTCATTCGACAGGGCATTTGGGCCTCGCTCACTGGAGGATGGTTAGTTTTCCAGCTTAAAATGTTGATAAAGCTCCTGAAAAATGTCTTAAACTACAGAAAAGCGCTATGAAAAACGCTGATTTCTCTTAAATATGGATAGAGAGGATTACTGTCGAATGACTGTACTATTCTAGACAAGTCATTCAGTTAGTCTTCCCGGCTTTCACACCAGATTTATATTCATTCACGGCACTCGAGCGAGTTTCTCGAAGGAAACCGTGACAAGAAAAAAAGCATATATATTGAGTGGCGTAGAACTTTTGGCTCCGCTTTTATTCAGAATTTACGGATTCAGCAGTAGCAGTTTAAATTTGCTTTGTTCGAGCACATTGTATAGTCTAAAAACAAGAATAGAAATGAAAAATAATTTCTAATATACTGAAAACAGCTGAAATAAGCTATAGCTGAAACTTCATCTGTTTGCAGGTACTACGAACCGGGTTTCTCGATCTTCTGTAATACTCTACATTTATATGTCTGGTTCGTACTTATTCTTCTTCCTCTTATCCTCGGACTCGTCACATCTCAAGGAGTTTCGATTGTTTTCGCTGCTTCATATACTGGATTTATTGTGTTCTTCTTCACCGTTATCAAGGTATTTTTTTAATTCGGGGAGAATTAATGAATGCGAAAATGGTTTCAGAGTGCCGTTGCATATCTTCATATGGTATTCGATACGACAGATCCAGTCGTTGTGACGAGAACAATCAATGATTCGATTGATGAATTGTATAGAGAATCGGAACGTTAGTTTTTCAAAACTTTTTCTGCTTTCGAAAACTTAAAAAACCTCTAGTAATCGTTTTCGATAGGGTTACTGTAGATGATAGACGTGGTTACTGTTACAGTAACATATACTGAAGAACGAAATACTTTTCATAGCTAAACACAAGCAACCTCAAAAGTTAATATTTTTCAACAAAAGTGAATTTTCCAGCTCCTCCTCTAGACGTTGAGATGATCGAACTTCGTGACATGGGATACAATTTACGTGGATCGGAACGAGCACTCGATGGAAGACGTGAACCGAGTGTTCGAGAAGAAATTGCTGCAAATATGGCACGTATCAGGAGACAAGATTTGGAGAGAAATTCTGATTCGGCCAGAGAAAGTACGGTTTTTTTCATGAAAAAGGCCAATAACAGTGTATATTTCAGATCAATCTACTCCGATTCCACAGATTACATCAAAGTTTTGGGATTTTGGTAAGCTTTTTGTTTCATCTGCGTTACTAGCTCGTGTCACGTTCTAATTCAATATCACTCACAATGATATAAAAATTATTTTTGCCATGGAATTCCTCAAAAACAGGCTCAAAATTCAATAATAGAACCTGAAAATATATATGTTCGATTAGATGAGATGTGATGGAAATGATGTGGCAGAATGTTGTGGTTATCTTGAACTGAATGGAGCTTCTTTGTGTTTGTCTTCGGTTTTTTAGATCAAACAGATTTTCAAAAACCTTTGGAAAAATTAGTTAGCTGATTAGAGATAGTTCTCAACCATTTGTTTTTAATAAAATCTTGCTTTTTGTAAAATTGTTGTGATTTTTCACTGTTTTCGTAAAATCCTATTTCTTGTTTTTCAAATTGATATTGTTCTACACTAAAACTAACATGAGCACACTTGTCCTATATCTGAAAACTAAAGACTCACAACACGAAAAGCATCTATTATGATGTTCCAGTTGTCTCCAACTCCTCTGCCACATCAGTTCATTCAAATGCTCTTGCTGAAGTCAAAAAAGTATTGAATACAATTGAAGATGAATCAACTGAAACGGAAAGTGAGCCGACGTCTTTTACGAGAAGAACACGTGCGAATCCAATGAAAGTACTGTATGAAGATGAGAGGCACGTGAAGATTCGAAGTAGATCAACATCTCCACCGACAGTTGTCACACCAAAACGGAAGAGATCAATGCCATCAAGTCTACGAAGAAGAATAGAAACACAAGAAGATGAAGAAGAAGGACCATCAACGTCTTCATCAAAAGTCAGAAGACGTTCTGATCCAACTCTTACAAGGAAGGCAGCAGGAGATGATCACGCAACATTGGAAACTTATCAGAAAATGATAAGAGAAAAAAATAGAAAAATTGATCAAATACAAGAAGACGAGAAAGAAGATGGAGAAGAAGAAGATGAAGACGAAGAAGATGTTGATGAAGATATGCCGTCGACATCATCAGCAGTTCCATCTAGTAGTAGACGTCCTTCCAGAAGACGTTCATCAACTGGAACAACCAACCGAAGGAGAAAATATAGCAGAAGAGCTGGATCACCGGCGGTTTTTGCAGGCGCTCTCATGAAAAAAGTGAGTTTTAAATTTAAAAGGCTAATGAAATTGTTAATTCCTAAATTCCAGGATTCCCACGAATCTTCTCGGAGTATGCCCACTTCTGTTGGTTGGACACATGTCGTTGTCTCTCTTGGAGGAGACGTGGATCGTCCAACCACGTCTCGTTATTCAGCAGATGACGCTGATAGTGGAGCTGATATCAGAGGAGAAATCACTAAATTTCTCGAAGATCTCATCGATAAACATCCAGAAACACTTGATGCCATTGAGAATGTTCGAATGAGTCGGCTGGGAAGAGGACGTCCAAGTTCAGAATCTCATGATTCTGCTCCAGTTGAATTAGCCCCCTTACCACCGAGTACATCAGGTGGATCTGGAGCAGGACCTTCTACTTCTACGGCTCAACAGTCATCAGATCGTGTTACACATGGAATATTTGCTGTTCCTCATGTTTTGAGAAATGCAGCGTAAGCTTACTGAATTCTTTCATCTCTTAATTGAATTCTATATTTTCAGACGTTCCAACTCATTCATTGATTGGCATGCACATTCACAAGTAGTATCAACAAGTCAACATCATATTGCCCAAGGACATGAAGACACTTCGCAAGGAGCTGTACATACATTTCAAGATGAAGATGGCAATTGGTGGACGTATACTTTTGATGAGAATTGTGAGTTTTATACACATTTAGAATAACCTTTAAACTCTATAAAGTTACAGCTGGAGTTGGCACAGCTCAGCCACTTGGATCCGGTCGTGCAGTCCTCGAACTGATTCATCGAGAACGGGAAAAACATCCGGAGACAGCACGTAAACTATTCCCACCGGCAGAATTAGAGGTGCTTCCAGAGAGTATGTATGATTCGACGGAAGACGAAAAAGGAGAGAAGACATCAGATGAAGATGAAGGAAAACAACCAAGTACATCAGCAGTTGTTGCATTACCATCCACGAGTAACAGTCAAACACAAACTGTTCAGTTACCATTGACAAGAAGAGAAAGAGCACTTTCTAGTTCAAGTAATGAATCAAGTACTTATATGCCAACACTTCCCTCTAGTGTTTTTCATGCACCAAGTGGAACTGGAGCAACGAGAGCATCGTGAGTTTATTTTCTATTGAAGGAGGTGGAAAAGTTACAGTTAAAATTTGAAAAGTGACAATTGTGTTGAACTCTAGCTTATTCTAGTTCAGTCTGATATAGTTTTGAGCCTACCAGAAAAAAAACAAATCGCAAATTTTTAAGAGTAATTCTGAATTTTTACTTTTTCGAAAGGAATTTTATGTCATCTAATCGAAAGAAACAGAACACTCAAACTCTTCATATTTCAGCTCAACCCGTGGCAGTCAAGTCGTTTGTTTCTCTGCAACTGGATCTCGTCTTCGGAATACAACACGAGATGGAGATGATCGATCGGCGGATAGTATGTGGCAGATGGAACAAATAATGGAACTCATCGAAAGTACACATAATCGACGAAATATGGGACCAGAGATGCCGAGTCTTCCAATGAACAGTCAGTTCACTAGCAGGACACTTCGACCTGATTACATGAGTCTTCCAGACATGTTAGATCGTCGTGGCTCTTCAAATATTCGAAAAAGCTACTACTATCCGATGAAAATGTTTCCGAAGGCTCAAAAGAACTTCAATTTGAAAGTGGATCGGATGAGTGTTGATCGCCTTTTCGATAGAAATCACACGATTTGGTCTCTACTTTTTGATATTGTCCTTGCAACTACAGTGTCTCTTTTGGCTGTTCTTCTCATTGATGCTCGAATCTTCTATGACTATTCCCTCGTGGCGTTCTGTTTTGTTGTTGCTTCTGCCCAATTCTCTTTGCTAAAAAGTGTTCAACCAGATGCATCATCTCCGATTCACGGTTTCAATTGGGTTGCCAGCTACAATCGGCCTATCTATTTCTGCATCATGGCTCTCGGATTACTGTATGTACATCATGTCGGCGGTGGAAAAGAAATTGATGATAATCAGGATGAATTGACGTGGAATTGGAATCCGTTTAGGTGAGTGATTTATAACAGGAAAATAAAACGGATTTTATAACAAAATTTTAGATTCTACATGATGCCCTCATCTTCAATTCTGGTAGCTGTTCGTGATCTACTCTCGATTCTTCTACTTCTCCTTCCCGTTGCATTCACTCTCGGATGGCTTCCCCAGTTCAACACTTTGGCTCATCATGTTGCTGAACAAATTGAAATGCATATTTTCGGAGGAACTGCATCATTCAGCGTACTTTCGGCATGTGTTCAACTCGCGAAAAGCTCGGTGTTCTATGTGGCTCTTTGTATTTTGTAAGTTCTATTTAAACTCTCCAAAAACCCATTTCTTAATTTCAGGTGTCGAGTCGCGTACACTTTCTCCCCGAAATCCACTCAGAACCCACTTTTCTCCGCATTCATTGCAACAAGTGTTGCCGTGTCGTATCTTCTTTCTCGAATGTCGTCTAATCAGAATCTAATGATTATTCTCTTCGATATTCTCACATCTCCATTCCGAAAACGATCGGACTCTGAAGACGAAGAGGCGACTGCAAATGCACCGTCCATCTCAACAGCAAGAGATGAAATGCCCAAAATGGTCAGACGGACAATTGGAGAAAGGGCTCGATACGATTTGATCTTCTCTATTTTTCTGGTTGCATTCTTTTTCGGACTTCATTCGACTTCGTTGTTCACTGCCACTCAACCATATTTCACTGTAAGTCTTGTTTCATATTTCTCCATTTCACATCATTCATCAACCATAAACTGTCTTATATTTCAGTATGCCATCTCAGGAGTGTGCGTCTCTCTCGGTGTTATAAATCACTACCTGTTCCCTCAATTCCGATCTCATACTCCATGGCGTGCTGTCTCTTCTCCATTTCTCAAATCTGCTGAACACGCTCAATTCGAATCTCCAGATGCTGCCAAGTTGATGTATTTCGAGACGATTCATTTGTGGATGGTGGCCATTGAGAGAAATATTGTGTATCCTCTTCTAATCATTTCAATGGTAACTGAAAATAGTTGGGCGATACCTGCTCCATGGATCATCCTCCCACTTGTCTGTCTCCGTCTACTCCGTGGTGGATTCTCGCAACCTCAACTCATGTATATTCCGGTTTCAGTCGCCTTTCTAGCCGCCGCTTTTGATCTCAAACATGTCATTGATATCGAGTATAATGGAAAAGTAAGTGCTATGAAATGTACCCGAAACAACTATTTTCTATTTTTAGTCTTTAACATCATGGAATCTTCTTCCAATCATTATGTATATATGCGTATCATTATATCCGAAAGTCGTGGAACTCTATCTGAAAATCGCCTTCATAATGGCATACGTGGCACCATGGCAAATCAGTTGGGGAAGTGCATTCCATGCATTCGCACAGCCATTCTCTGTCCCTCATTCAGCATTGATTGCTATTCAAACTGTCATTTCAAGTATCATCAGTGCTCCGTTGAACCCATTTTTAGGTGAGTGAAACCCAAATTATTTGCTTTAAATACACACTGTTTTGTTTCAGGATCATCATTCTTCACGTCTTCTTATGTTCGACCGGTTAAATTCTGGGAGAAAGATTACAATACCAAACGAACAGATGCTTCAACAATGAGACTTTCATCGCAAATTGATCGAGGACCGATGATGGATGACAGTAATTTGAATGCTGTTTTTTACGAGCATTTGACAAGATCTCTACAAAAAAGTCTCGCCGGAGACTTGGCAATGGGAAGATGGGCGACAAGTGTTCAACCGGGAGACTGTTTTGTACTTGCGAGGTGAGATTTTCAGCAGTTATCTAGAGAAATTGATTAAGCAAAATGAATCACTAGGAAAAATTGCGTCCTGGGCAATCACATTCAGAGCTACTGTTCTAATTCACAGCTCAAAAATGAAGAAACCAAGTTATTATATAAACACCTTTATTGGAGGAATTGAGAAAAAGAAGAGATGAATTAGCCTATTCCTTCTTGTCGTCTTCCTTCTTATCATCTTCTTTCTTATCATCCTCTTTCTTCTCATCGTCCTTCTTGTCTTCTTTCTTATCATCATCCTTTTTCTCGTCCTCCTTCTTTTCGTCATCCTTTTTATCCCCGTCCTTCTTGTCTCGCTTCGACTTTTTGGACTTGTTAGACTTCTTGGATTTCTTGGACTTTTCCTTCTTCTCATCCTTCTTTTCTTCCTTTTTCTCCTCCTTCTTATCGTCCTTTTTCTCCTCGTCCTTCTTCTCATCATCTTTCTTTTCACTCTTCTTCTCACTCTTCTTCTCCGACTTCTTATCTCCATCCTTCTTCTCATCCTCCTTCTTTTCATCCTTCTTATCACCGTCCTTCTTCTCCTCGTCCTTCTTTTCATCCTTTTTCTCTTCCTCCTTCTTTTCCTCTTCCTTCTTCTCTACTTCCTTCTTCTCGCTCTTCTTCTCTCCATCAGCGGCAGCAGCTGGAGCATCTGCCGGTGGTGGAGCAGCTGCATCTGGAGCTGGAGGAGGTAGAGCTGGAGCTGGTGGAGGAGCTGACATCTTAGATGCAGATTTCGGTGGTCTGAAATAGGTCATAATGAGAGTTCATTCATCACTCTGTCGTGAGAAACGTACGGTGCCTTCTTCTTTCCGCCGCATCCAATCATGACCACAAGTGGACCAACAAGCAGCATGAAGATGTGGAGATAGTCGAAAGGGCTGATCATCTTTCCGTGGTTTCGTCGTGTTTGTACGATGTGGTTGTATTCGAGTTTAACTATTCGAACTGAAGAATTTCACTCATTATCATCGTCTTTTATGCGGCCCATCTTATCACTGTTCCAGATCTCAAATGACTAGGGTACTAGGGTGTCACGCTATATTTCGTGTTTTTATTCAAAAATTAACTTGAAAAAAATTTGGATGAAAACTAAAAATGGCGTCTCACTTTTCTTTCCTTGTTGAACTTGCTGTTCGGTCACGGAGAAATACTTTTCTTCAGAATATTTTGAAAAAAGAGGTTTTGTGTTTCAGTTTCTACCTCAACTCTCTCGTCCATATCATTGAAGTCGGCAACGGATTCGTGACATTTCAACTGCGTGGCCTGGAATTCCGAGGAACATATTGTCATCAGAGAGAAGTCGAAGCAATCACTGAAGATATTCGAGATGGAAGTGGATTCTGTTGTTGTTCTCCTGGTTCACTTCCTGGTTTCTTGTCTTTCAACACAGCTTGGAACCTTCGATGGTTGGCTTGGGAAGTTGTCTCTGGAAAGTATATTATCGATGGATACAGTATTTCGGATAATTCTGCTGTCAATTTGTTACAGGTAAGCTGTAATTTCAAATGAAAAATTGAACATTTTCGATATTTCCAGGTCCATGAACTCCGTCGACTGTTGGTAACTCTGTACATAAAATGCATCATTTACTACACATTCGCTTCACATAAGTTCCGCCAATGGCTCCGTGAAGAAGTCGTTTCGAATGCAATCAAATCAGTCATTGAGAATCAACGATACACTGATGTTGATTCATTATTCTGTCCAACGAATGATGAGGATTATGATAATGCAGAGTCTGGAATATCACGGAGTAGTTTCAAAAGTGTCTACTTGTCATGGATGATGTATTGTCTCGCGAAACGAGAAGAAACTGTTCAGGAAGATAAATTGTGAGTCTTTATTTGGTTCGGTATTTTGAGTAATCATACATGTTTTCAGTGATCAAGAGGAAGCATTGACTCTTTGTTATCTTCTTTCTCTGGTAGCTCGTCGATCTCTCGGAACTGCTTCTTTCAATCGTCATTCAAGTGCAGCTGAATCATTTTTGTATGGACTTCATTCGCTTTTTAAGGGAGATTTCAGGTAAGAATTTATATATTTTTAATGTTATATTTATCAGAAGCTTCTATATTTTCTGATTCCAGAATAACTTGTCAACGTGATGAATGGGTATTCACTGACATGGATATGCTTCGATGCGTAGTTGCTCCAGCGGTCAAAATGGCTCTGAAACTTCATCAAGATCACTTTGCTCAATTTGAAGAATTCGATGAGAACGAAGGATTGTACACAACGATTGGAGATTATCAGACGAAAATGTTTATTTCTCACGAACAAGATCCCGGATGGAGACAAGCAATTCTTGCGAATACTCCAAGTTTGTTGGCATTGAGACATATTTATGATGATGGACAAGACGATTACAAGATTATTATGCTCAATCAAATGCACTTGAATATGAGGTTTGTTATTAAAAATGTTTGAATAAAGCTATAATTCTAAGAAACTTTTTTCAGAGTAATCAAATTGAATCGTGAATGTGTTCGTGCATTCTGGGCCGGCCAACAACAAGAGCTCATTTTCCTTCGAAATCGGAATCCGGAACGTGGAAGTATTCAGAATGCGAGACAAGTTCTCAGAAATATGATCAATAGTTCTGCTGATCTGCCAGTTGGATATCCAATCTACGTATCCCCATTAACAACTTCGCATATCGAATCTCATTCACAGATTCACAAAGTTTTCGGACCGACTTTCACTTTTGAGGTTGGTGTTTTCAACTCCCATTCTCTGAAATTGCTATATTATTTTTCAAGGGTTTCCGAAACTTTGGGCAAAATGTGTGGAATCGTCTACGTAATCACTTCGGTCCTTCTGGAAGTACATCTGCTCATCAACAACAACAACAAGCTGCTCAATCCATCGGAGCAACTCCAACTCCTGGCCCTCCAGTCATGCAGATCACTATTCCATCTGCCACGTCATCAGGTGCATCCTCTGCTCCAGGTGGACCGAATCCATCTTCTGGTCCACCAGCTGCTCCGAGAGCACAGTTTCATGTTGGACCGATTCCACTTCCAAGAGATGGAGATAAGGATACAGATGAGGAACAAGAAATGATTGTATTGACGATGACGACACCGAGACCGGGACGACGGGTGAGAACTCATCTCGATTCACACAAGTAATTCAATAATTCATTTTCAGCTCGAGAATTCAATAGTTGAAATGGGGAAAGATGGAACCGCCCGTGTCTCAGTTCTTCATCCGAAATCTCGCCCACCACTCGACGAATCAATTGCTGCACCAGTTACATTAACAGCTCCACCACAAACAGAAAGAGAACGAGCAATTATGAATCGACCTAACCTTCAAACAATGCTTAAATCCGGTCATATTATTGGAGGAAACCAAGAAATGGCTATTGGATCATGGGTTCTGATTGTGGATAGTGAACAAATATTCAAATATCTCAATGAACCATTGAAGTCTTCTGGAGAATGTTTAGTCGTCTGGCCAGACGAACTCGTTCAACATGTAAGTTTTCAAGGATATCAGAGATCAGTTGGAACAGAAATGTCTTCTTTCAGATGTCTGGTCGAGCATCTTGGCTGTTCCAACCATCACGTGGAATGGCTGGAAAAATAGTGTACACGTGGTATCCGTCCCACCCGTTGAGAAATCGACGAAGTCATGTTGGAGATCATATTCATTTGGTTTGTTTTTGAATTCTTTCAACTTTCATTTTGTATTTTCTTTCAGATCTCTCTCCCATTGATGCCTAATGGTTTAGTTCCAGTCGCCGAGAAAGGTCTCCGATTAATTGCTCCACAAGATATCAATTCGTTAGGATTGTCTGGATGTACAACACAGGTATCGATTATCAGTCTAATGCTTTTTTTAATTCAAGAATTTTCCAGGAACAACAAGAGTTCCAAGCCCGATATATTGATGTGCTCATCCTTTCGAAAATCGTCACTGGTACCGTATCCGCCCGTACTTCATTCCCCAAAAAACCACCAATTCCACCTCCGAGTAGTCGCGAAAGGGAACGAGACAGAGAAACGGGAACACCATCTGCTCCAGGTGCTGCCACGTCATCAGCGTCTTCTGCTCCAGCTGCTCCAGAAGCAACAACATCTTCTGAAGCAGGACCTTCGTCTGACCCACTCGGATCATCATCGTCAGCATAATTTGTATTTTTATCAAAGTTGTCCTTAGTTTTATTCGGGTTTCCATTGTTTTCCCCTTTCCGATCTGTATATTTTGTTTCCCTTCCGCCCGTTTTTGTGTATTTGTTCCCTTGTGATCCCAAATAATTTAGTGTGATTTTTAGAGATTTATGAATAAAAAAAGTATATAAAGACGTGAAATTGTAATTTTTACTCTTCCCAATGCATCCTAAATTCAAAAAAATAAAAATGATCATTCCCAATCTATTCGAAAAGACTAGTTATTCGTTCCTCTTAGCTTTAAAATTGCTCAAATTGAACAATTGAAAAATGCTCGGATCAAATCTCGGAAAGAAAGTGACGGCTGGTGTTGTACAAGATCAATACAAACAATTTCTGAAAAATAAACCAGAAGAAAAGAAGAAAACGTTGACTCCAGAAGAGAGAAAACTAGCAAAAAGAGCTGAAATGAGAAAGAAAGGAATATTTGTGAAAGCTGACGATCCAGATGAGACACCCACTATTCTGGAGAAATGTGAAGGACCTTTTCAGCCAATGGTTTTTGTTCTTCCAGAGAAACCGACTATTTGGAAGAATTCGAAAAAAAGAACTGGAGGAAGAAGGAATAAAGATAAGAAGCAAGCGAAGAAGAATTATGAGAAAGTGCGTTTATTTGGGCCTCTTCATTGCTTTGATTAATAGAGTAACACGATTAGGAATTGAAATTTGCAGCTCCCAAAAACAGACGTCTCAATGAGTTCTGGTCCTCAGAAGAAGAAGGCAAAGAAGGAAAAAGGGAAAGGAGGAGTTGCTGTCAGTTCACTTCCATCTTCTTCATCTTCAGCTACTGATCAATCTACTAGTCGCTCGAAAAATAGAAAATCAGCTGGTAGGAAGTTTTAGAAAACAGAAAACTTCATATTCATTTTCAGAAAAAGCAACCAAACCATCCGAACCTGATGCTCCTAAAAAAGAAATAGGAAAACCGATGGTTTCGAGTAAAGAAAAACTAGAAAAGCCAATCGAAGAGAAGAAAGAAAATGTGGAGACTGTGAAACAACCAATTGGAGAGAAAGTGGAAGAGAAAAAGGGTGATGAAGTGGTCAAGGAAACAGAGCAAAAGATCGCAGAGAAAACTGAAGTCAATAAAGTGGGATGTCAGTTTTGATTCCAAATAACTAACTCTTTTCTTCCCAGGTTGATGCTGTTGCTCCGGTACAACCAGAACAACCAAAAACTACCGTAATCCCTGTCCAACCATCTCCAGAAGTGACAACTCCAATTGAAACTCAGACTCCTCCAACTATAACTCAACCAGTTCCTGATCCATCTTCAACTAAAAAAGATTCAGAAGAGAAAAGCAAAAAAGAGAGTGTTCCATTATCTGCAACTACTTCAAATCCATCAATTGTCGACTCTTCAAAGAAGACACTTTCTGCTCCAATCGCTGAAAATCAACGAGATGCATTCGAGAAATTAGATGACGATGAATTTGAAAAGATGACATCAGATGTCGACGAAAAAGAAATTCTGAAGTTGGCTCCACGTCTTCTGAAAGTTGCAAAACGACATGCAGCAATCGAGAAGTGTTTGACTCCAGAAGAAAATGAAGTTCTCGCCAAGTTCTTCTCTGGAAAACAGAAATTAGATGCAACTGTTCTGGCTGTTTTGGATTCGGCTTTGGATAAGATTATCGATTATTTGCAGAAGAATAATTGTGCAGTTGATGAGGAAACAAAGGCAGTTATGAAGAAGAGAGATAAGGTTTGGGTGTTCTTGTGGACAGAAATGAATACACGAGTTGTTTTTAGCTGAAAGCAGCAATGATGAAAGAATTCTTAGTGTCTCCTCAATACTTGCCAAAAACTTGGACTGCTAAATTCAATGGTAACACAATATTTTCCTATTTTTACAAGTGGAGATTCAAGTTTTCCAGAATGGAAGAGCGAAGCGGAGAAGCAAAAGAATGGAATCAACTGGTTCCGTGTTCTGTTCTCTTATCCGAAACATAAATCATTTGATGATGGACCAGAGGACACTTGTGAGTTGTCTTTTTTAGAGTTAATCATCTCATGGGGTCACTTTTTCAGTTGGAAACTTCCGTCGTCGTCATCGTGGACTCATAATGGGCATTATTCTGGGACCAGGTGATGTCAAATCATTTGAAGAGACGAAAAGAGAAGATGATTGCCAGGTAATAAGACGAATAAGAATGGTTTATTTCAAATTAGTTTTTTAGGGAATGTTCCTGGACACAAAAATCATTGAAAATGCTAATGCGGACACCAAGGATACTAGTTCAACTGTCAGCGAGCGTCACACTTTGCTCACTGCGAAGAGTTCGAAAAAATAAAAATTCGAGAATTTCACTGTACCAGTTTTGAATGAAGACTTTGAGAGCATCAACCGGTTTTCTATTTTTTTAGTGTTCATCAGAGTTCTGGAACTATTCGGTAACTTCTGTGGAAATTGGAAATGAAGAATCATCTTCTCATAACGGAACTGCGCGAATAGTCTCTCTTTGTGATTTCGCCGGCTCTGATTCGGAAGCGGAAACAACACGAAACATATAGAATATCAAATAGCTGTGTGAAATCTTTCAACATTTTGTGTAACCTTTCTTCATAATCTTCAGTTATACAACCATTGATTTGTAGTTTTCTAGCTCATGTTTTAAGTTTTCCGATGAATTCTTTAGCCAGAGAGGAAATGAATCTACATTTCTTCCCGTTGCTTCTTAATCTCCAAAGAGCTCTCTCCCTTTCCACCCTCATAATTAGTGAATGTGTACTCTCTCTCCTGAGCTCTTCCCCCCTTCTCCTCTCGTTTCATTCATCCCCAATGACCTCCCGAACACTTCTCTCTGCTTCCGCTTTCTCCAAATAATCCCCTCCGTTCTCTCTCTTTTCTCTTCATTTCATCCATTTCGATGTCCAAATCGTTCCCGTTGTTACGACTACCACATCTGGCACTTTTACATGTTCTTCGATTTTTTAGTACTGCTGATTTGTGAGTTTTTCTCCGACATTTCATTTTTTGAATTTCTATTTTTCAGAGTTGATATATCATTATGCTCAAAAGTGACCAAATATTTCGTCAAACGTGTCATCAAGAAGCCTCGAAAACTACAATTTTTCATTGATGGAGAGTTTCAAATTTGGATTTCATTGAGAAGATCTCAAATCATTTGGACATTTTATTACGATGAGTTGAAAGAAAACCCTCATCGAATCCCATCGTCCGGAATTGTGAAAGTAACGAAATGGTCGGGATGGGGAGTCAAAACGATGGAAAAGAATTATCAAATGAATGACTTTGGAATCAGAAATTGGATGGATCACATTGCGAAACTTTTCAATTTGCTTCTGAATGACCTGACAATTCGTGATTTTGTAAAGATGTTCGAGATTCAAGATGTCAGAAATCTAGTTGATGGATTGAAAATTCAGAATGTGAGAATCGGATATTTCATTCCGGATTCCTATGTTCAAACGATCCTGGAGTCAGTTCAAATCAGCAAAATACTAGTTCTCCCATCAACTTCAAGGCTGATGTCTCTAGAAAATATAAAGTTTAACATGGAGGAATTGAAATTGGAATTGAGTCACTTCTTGACGATAGATCATGTTTCGAATATGAACTGCAGATTCATCGATTTGGGATATTCGAATTTCGAAGATTCTCAGTTGAATTCATTTCTTAAATCCTGGATGACTGGAGAATGGAACAGAGAATTGGAAGTGCTGAGAACTAGAAGTGAGGAAGGGAAAATATGGATAACTGAGAGGGTTTTGAATGGATTGGATG
The DNA here is from genome assembly GCA_002259235.3 of Caenorhabditis latens. Classification (NCBI taxonomy): domain Eukaryota; kingdom Metazoa; phylum Nematoda; class Chromadorea; order Rhabditida; family Rhabditidae; genus Caenorhabditis; species Caenorhabditis latens. The sequence goes on along the minus strand of CM056092.1, from coordinate 9,147,671 downwards.
CACGGAAAGTGACTGCAGAGAGGACGATTCGAATGTGAGTTTATTAGAAAATCAAGTTTATATAAATCACTTTCTTTTCAGAAAATCAGTGAATAGAAGTATTGGAAAAGAAGTGAAACTGACTCCTCCGAGTTGGGATATTCATCGAGAAAACACGATAGGATCAGTTATAATTCGAAGTATCGATGACATACAATCATGTTTTTTATTTTGTGTTTGGCCTGAATGAATGATTTCTCTAAATGCCGTATTCTTAAACTATTGTAAATAAACTTCAGTTTTCATTTCTTTCGCCCATTTCGACTCGTTTGCAAAGTTCATTTGGAGAAGAAAACGCAGAGAAAATAAAAGAAAAAAACAAGAGAATAATTTTTCACTGAATTTGGATTTTGATCGTATTTCACTCAAAAAACAAACGAAAAATTTCAATTTTTATATGGCTTGGGAAGAAAATAATTTGGAGGGGGAAGTTGGGAAAGCAATTGGATTCAATTTGGGAAAGAGAACAAGAAAATAAAGAAGAAAGTAGATGAAAAGAAGAAGAAGTTGAAGCAAATTATGCACAGGTATCATGGTTTTAAAAAGAGAAAAAGAGAGGATTTAGAGACGATCCAAAGAAACCTCGGCCTCTTCTGGGTATTCGAGTTCCCAGATTCTCTTCAAGTGCTTGCCCTTAACGTCACGTGGTGCTCCGAATGATGTCATCTTCTGAAAGAATTCAAAGAGAAATTAGAGTGAACTGACTAGGGGACAAACCTTCTGTGAGTCTCCCTTATTCCATCCAGCTTGACTTGGAATGATGGTCTCAGAAACCTTCATTGCCTCGTATGGCAGCTCTCCTCCCTCAGCTTCGAATGTCGTGTTTCTGCATGTTCCGAAGCCGATCATACCCTGAAAGAAGCGTCAAAGATACGCCAGACTCATTCAAATTGACTTACAGCTTGAGAAGCGAAACGGTTGGTACCAGATTGAAGACGGACCATTCCCTGGGATTTACGGTTCTGCCACGAGATGGATGGATCAAGAACTTCCCAACGTGGTTGTCCGAATCCAGTCATTCCCTTTTGAGAAGCGTATTGATTGGATCCCATTTGAGATGGAATTGTGGTCTGATCGATCGATTGCTCATGAGAATAATCTGGATGGTTGGAGTCGACCATCTTGGTTGTCTCACGACGAGCTGTTCCGAATCCGGTCATTCCCTTTTGGGAAGCGAACTTATTTGTTCCGGATTGAAGTGGAATTTCAGATTGATCTGGCTTCTCGTGATCGTATTCTGGATGCTTTGAATCGACCATCTTTGTGGTCTCACGACGTCCGGTACCGAATCCGGTCATTCCCTTTTGGGAGTCGTATTTGTTGGTACCGGCTTGAAGACGGACAATTCCTTCGGACATACGGATCTTCTCCTCTGGCAATTCCTGTAAAAAGAGGAGATCTTGTTGTCTCTTGTTGTTTTTTTCATAATTCATAACTATTATCCATCAGTTAAGTGAAAACTTTCACATCTCTTTCGTCTCCTAATCCCAAAAAATGAATGTTTACCCACAACGTTCATTTCTTTTTCCACCACAAAACTACCGTAATCCTTGCTATAAGTCGGTCCTCACACATACGGAGAACGTGAAAAAGAATCGATGAAAAAGAACGCTTAAGTAAACATTGTGAGAGTTCAGATGAGTATTGATTACTATTTCAGCAGTGATTCGAATAGAAAACTTACAGCCAAATCAGCTGGGTTCTGAGCGACACGGACTCCCTCACGGCACACATCACGTCCGGATCCGAATCCAGTCATTCCTCTTTGGGAACAATATTTGTTGGTACCGGATTGAAGACGAACTTCTCCGTGGGAACGGTTTGCAATGTCTTCTGGCACCTCCTGAAGATAAGAAAATTATAAAGTTTCTGGCTTCTAAACCACAATTTCTCACCTGAAGATTTTCAGACTTGACACGAGTGTTCGTGTTTCTTGGTGTACCGAAGTTGGTCATCAACTTTTGAGAATCTCCCTTGTTCCATCCTGCCTGGCTCGGAATAATTCCGTCAGTTTGACGGAGTTGAGCCAATGTCCAGCGTCCGACACGCTTTGGTTGACCTTGTCCGGTGACTGTGGTCTCCATCGTGGCATTTGGCTGCTCGTCTGGAATTAAAAAATTAAAATACCGATTTTAGAGTTTGATTCTGAATAAAACTAGGTTTTTTAAAAGTTTTCGAATTATTTCAAACCGACAAAAAAGATGGACTTTCACAAAACACTCAATATTTAGAACTAAAAAACAAAAAGTTTAGAAAAAGAAAGCACAAAAACCTCTGTTATATTGAATTGGTTGCTCCTGATTGTCATAATAATAGACTGGATGCGATGAAACAATCGTTGGAATAATTGTTTCTTGAACTGGACGAGATGTTTGAGGACTTGGAGCACGAGCTGGAGCAACTGTTTGAATAGGAATCTGAACAGGAGCTTGAGTTGTCGGTCTTCCAGTTATTTCTGGATAGTCTCCATATCCACGCGGAGATTTTGGAGCAGCAACGAATTGACGATAATTGGAAGGAGCTTGGGATGCTGGTTGGGGTTGAAGTCCACGTTGCTCCGAGACGAAATTTGGAACAATTGATTGTTTTGGAGAAGTGATTTTCAGAGTTGGAACAACGTCTTCTGATGGCTTCTGATTCTGAGACGACGATGACTTTTCGATTTGAATCGGAATAGTTCGTTCGCGGGACACTGGATTTGGTCGTAGTCGTTCGACGGCTTCCGACTGTCTTGGGCTAAGTCCACTTGGATAAAAGTGCTCAGGGAATAGTTTAGAACCATTGTTTGTTGATGAAGATGATGTTGAATATCTTGATGAAGCAGATTGAAAATTCGATGCAGACGTTGTTGTGTTGAACGAAAGCATCTTATTTCTTTAAAAGAGCACAATGAGACAACGGACAAGAACAGTACAGAATGCACAGTAAACGAAAAGTTACGAGTAGAAAGAGGGTTGGAGGAGGGTCTCGACACGATAAAAAACTGGTTTTGGTCGAGTCGGAAGACACGTAGAAATAAAAAGAAAAAGTGATTACTCGGGGCGTGTTGAACAACCGAACACGTTGTGTTTGAACTTTGACTTGGATCAGAAATTAGACAGAAACTTGTGTTCCAGGTGTAAACGTTTGAAAATAAAATCCCAAAGAACAAAATGTTGATTGGAGAAACAGAGAAGTAGAGACAGAAAGATAGGATATATAGTTTTGATTGTTTAGTTGGCTCAGCAGAGAGACCTCAGGCTCAGAGTACAGTGACAAAGACAAAGAACTGACTATTTGGTTTTCAACATTTCGAGATGAAAGTCTCCTTTTTTTGAATTCTGCAAAATGATGGTTCTCGTTACGAAGTATAAGATAACTCTGATCTTATTCTCTAAATTTCGAATTGATTTGATTCTGATGAGAACATTTAAAAATTTGCTACTTTTGTAAGTTTTAGCTCTGAAGTCTCTGTTTTTGTAAGATTTAATCAGACAACTTGGAAAAACTTTTTTTTTCGATTTGAAAACTTATCGAATAGACTGCTTACTCTGTCTGGAGTTTCAAAACGTTTTTCCACTGTTTAAAGTTCAAAAATTCAGAATTCGAGGACCAAGCTTCAAAACCATAGAACTTATAAATTCTGGAAAATATCCGATGATAAGAAGCTAGGAACACATAGGTTTGAAGTATGAAACCAAAGAAATCCAGAACCTTTTATATGATCTTTCACTCTAATTAATCTACCGTAATCACTTATCACTTATCTCTTTTCTCAACTAAATGATAACTCGAATCTACAGTAAAAAGTTGTGAGCTCTAACACAAAAAAGTGCCATTTGAAGTGGTTCACCGCGAGAAAACTTCTCTGTTTCTCTTTTCTAAAATAAGAGTAACCTATGGGGGTAAGAGAAGAACAATATTGTATTTGAGGAGTCTCTCTCTCCTCCCGAAGAAGCACATTGTTCTTCCCCAAACTGTTTGTTTTACTCTTCCTTCTCTCTCAATTCTCTCATTTTTTCAACTCTATTTCATTCTGTTAGAGTCTAAAAAAGTGATGGTAGATCATTAGAGAAACAGAATTTCGAAGAAAAAGAAGAGAATCTTTTCTATTGGCTGTTCGGTTTAAGTTTGGGGTTACTACGATACGTGAGGGAGCACCACACCCCGATGAAGGGAGATTAACGCCCACACTGAAATAAAGAACAAGAGAATTATTTTGGAAACATTGACAAGGGAAAGACTTTTTTGTATTATGGGTTTTCTGAATTTAGGACTATCTACATATTAGAAAAGGTGCTACCCCGCATTTATAGCTGAAGGACTCTGAACATTTCTTGTTCTTCATCAGTAGTAGTGATTTTTTGGACTGAAAATGGCTTGAATAAATCATTGTTAGATTGTAACCTAACGAAAACGAGAATACTTAACAAGAAATTGAGATTTCGCAGTTGCCAAGGGAGTGAAAATCGAGAATCCTCAGAATCCACTCAGTGATGACATCACCTTTATCAGGATAATCGTAAAATCAGGGTGAATAAAATCATGCACACGCAAATATTATCTAACTCAAATACACACATTTGACAGTTTTGACCTTTCTCTTCTTTTCTTCCCACCCCCGCTCCTGACGCGAATGCAAACAAAATGAGGAATCGGAGAAACAATGTATGGTTTTTGGGGATTCTCCGATGCTTTTTGAATACGTTTTGAGTCGGGGAGAGAGAATTCAGAAGATGATTTGGAGAAGTGGTCAACTAAATGTTAGTTAAGATTTTCAGGTAAAAATTTCAGATTTGTTGAAAAAACTGAACTCACCAGCAACTTGATCCTCGGTTGGTGGCATCTTCCTCTCTGAAATCAAAAATTGATGAATTCGATATATCTTTGAGATGAGAAAGCGGTAGAGAGATTTTAAAAGAAAAGTTCAAAATTACTCTTTCAGAACTATCAGAAAATCATTCTAACTACTTGTGCCAACATCAAAAAACATAAAAATGTAATAAGTTTCTATAAAAAAGGGAAGAGACGAGCCTCAAAAGCCTGTTCCTTTCAATACTTTCTTTTTGTATATAGTGAGTCTCAAAAAGAAAAAGTTTGTCTCTCCGAATTATTGTTTTTTCTTCGATTGTCTGTACATATACAATCAAAAAGACGAAGAAACAATGATACAAACTTTCTTTTCGATTTTCAGATATTTTTTGAACGATTTCAAATCTCGAATTGACAAAAATTGTTTACCAGGAAATGAGTAGAAGGGGGGTGATAAACGAGAAACAGGTGACAACAACGGATGATGACAAGGATCTCAGAAAATAGTGTGTGAGATGGAGAGAGAGCAGAGAAAAGACGTGGGGACTCAACTGGCGAAGAGCAAAACAGTAGTTGTTGTAATATATTTTGAGTTTTCAAAGTTTAAGAAATATTTATTATTGAGTAATGTTATCTATGTTGAAATCAGTGACAGAGATGACAACTGGAACTCAAAAACTGGGTTCTCACGAATACAACTATTATTTTAGGGAGTACGGTAACTCTAAAAAGATTATGAGGGTTCACGATACTTACTTTATTTCTGACATTAGAAACCAGAAATAACCTGAATTAGAAATTCAGTTTTTTGAAAAATTGTTCTATATATTAAAGTTTTCAAATATGAAAACTCGCTTTTTTGTGGCAGAAATTTGAAAAAATAACTGAAAGAGCCTCGCAACTTGTTTGAAACTGTAACTTTTGAGAACAGATTTTTGGATAAATTCCAACTGGTACATCTGAAAATTCTTTATCAGACTCAATTTGAATGCAGATAATTGTTTCAGTGAGACATTTAGAAGATCAACATAATTTTTTTCTAACTTGAAGTAGAAGTTGTACAATTAGACACCTAATTTCTCGTTTATTGTTTTGAATATACTTCCCAGGAGACTGAAAGGAAACCAGATGATATCAGAAGAATAACATCGTAACTATAACTACAGTACGCTTTCAAAAATATCGGATTACTTCTAGGAACAATACAGAAAAGAACGAATGAAATGATAAGAATGTTTCTTGAAAAAGAGTCTCAATTTCCAAGAAGAAAACAAGTGAGTGGGAGTGAGAAGGACTCGGTTTCGTCAGGGATCCTGCCAAGCAATAGCTCTCATTGTGCTCTCATCGTTTCGACTGGCATCTGATAGAGAAGAGAATCTTCCCTCCCTTTTTCCCCTCCTATTACACATTCTTTTTCTCGCTCCTATCCGTCCGCCCCCTCATGAGCAGATCCCCAGCTCGGGGGCTCCCGTCGCCCGTTTTTCAACCAACACAAATTGTCTGGAATCTCTTTGTTTTCAATGTTATTTGTGTTTAGAGAAACGGATACAGGATTACGGTAGTTGTCTCTTCTTCTTCACACTTCTTCTTCTTCTGACTGATCGAAGAGCGAAACGATTTGAGGAGAGAGATCTTGACGATCAGTGTGCAAAAGGGCCATTTTTTGTGGAAGGATGGCATTAGGTGGTGAGCAAAATATTGATGATAATTGGGGGAAAATCGAGAGAAACGAGGTGTTAGAAAAGCGGAAGTGGTGAAGTGAGAGATGATTTGATTTGTGGTTTCAAAGTGAATTCGAAGTTTATAAATAGGCATTATGAACTGATTAATTCTTGTTCACTTGGGTACATCACTTCTTGAAGTCAATCACGCCAAATAATTTCCTTTCTAAAGAAGTCGGATAGTGTGCACCAGAAAAAGAAAGAGGTATCCATTGAATGGGAACGCATTGGTTCTTTTTCCCATCATATCCGCCAAGGGTGAAGGTGTGTACTTCTGATCATCATCACTTTAATAAATATCATGTTACAGCTTCTAGTAAATATGATAACTGATACATTTCAGGATAAATTAAAATCAAGGCTGTCAAAAAGGCAGTGGGGCAATAGTATGTGAGTTTTCAGCAATGGTAAATTCCTTCGGACAGTCTTGATGAGGACCAGAAGATTAGTCGGTGTTCGAAAATTCAGTCCATCCTTGTTAAACCGCAGCCAACCGTACGACAGCCTACATCCGCATGGAACGTCAGTGAGGAGGCTGTATTTCTTTATTTAATCTTGATTCTGATTGGTTTGTAGCTAACTGTATCTGATAGAAATGACACAGGAGTTTCATTTATTCCGTAATCGGTTTTATCACGAGAATCTAATGAATACTCACTTCTACCTTTTTTCAACTATTGTCGCAAATAAAATATATAGATAGAATACCTACACAACTGGTGAACTGATTCTTATGTTTTTAAAGAAAACTGAAACATACATTAATAAATGCCGTTCGGTACTTCTGGGTTACCTGGTCAATTGATATTTCGAACGAATCATAACTGAACATTGAACTCCAATATAGCGTAAAACTTGTATTAGAATAGTAAACCCTTCTATTGTTCAAACATTTCAATGTTGAATGTTCAGTTTTATATAACACCTACAAACTTTTTGAGCCTGACTCTGAGTTCATTCAGCACATCGAACGGGTGCCCTTCAATTAGAGTGGTCCTGTTCTTACAGTACCTAATCTTATAGTCAAGTGGAGAACGATATCAATCATCAACCATCTCGACTCCGAATCCAATTAGTTCTTACCCGAGAAAAAAACACAAAAACTTGTAGTCAATTTGATAGTATTTCATCATTTGTTCCATTTTAATTTCTGATTCTTTTCATCATTTCTTTTCATTCACATCCACACAGATGTTCTTTTTTCTTCGTTATCTTCACATTTTCTTCAGAAGGCGGGGGCCGGAATGTCTCAGTAGAAGATCCTTGGATCTCAGGAAAAGAGAGCCAATTGTTTCACATAAAAAGTGGCCCCTCGTTTCGTTTTGTTGTGCCAATGTGTTGGCTGGGCTCAAGCAGCTCAGAAGCTCAGTAGATACCTGAAATGTTGTAATTCTGCCTTCATCTCGAGAATCTCTTCGGGATCCATGCTCCCTCGCTCTGCCAGCTAACTTTTTGTTTTCTTCTCGAGACAAATCGAAAATATCAGAAGAAACTGAAGCATCGGGGGGTGAACGAAACTAAGAAAAGAAATATGATTGTTTTTGATTGATTCCCTCTTCACACCTACACCTTTTGAATGGGGATATAAGGTTGCTTGAGTGATTTAAATTTGTGTTCGTGTTCTGGTACTCATGTAAAGATTACAAGAAAATAATGATACTGTGTATTCAGGCAATATAATATTTTCAATCAGACACAGAAAAGAAACAAAAAAAGCGTGAGAGAGGGCAAAATCAAAGCGGACAGAAATTTGTATCTTCTTTTGTAGATTTGTGTTGTGGGAAAGGAAAATAAAATGGAAGAGCCTCGATCAACTACAGGCATGATTTTCCAGAAGGAAGGGTGTTCACATAATAACTATATCACTTTTGAAAAGTAGACTCATGAAAGCAGAAAACCTCAATTTAAATTAGTTTTAAAACTACAAGAAGGGTGAAAAAAGTAAAAATATGGTTAGTTATAAATAAACTGAGGTTCAACAAGCTATTGGTAAGGGTGCACTATAATCTACGATGTATCACCGGTTTGAGAAGCGGAAGAAAGAATGAAGGTAATTATTGATATCTTTTATTTAGGCTGCTGTTGTGGAGGACCTGCACCTGGAAATCCTGGAGCACCTGGAGTTGCTCCTGGACCCATTGGAACTGCACCCATTTGAGCCATCATCATCATTAATATTTGCTCTTGTGATCCTTGAATTTGAGGAATCTACAATAAATACTAATAATTATAAGAAGAATTGAAATAATGGGTAATGAATGTTTATCGTTCGAAACTTCGCTAACATCGTTCTTATATAATAAATTAACTGAAAAACTCACCATTCCTCTCTGCATTTGCATTTGCATTTGCATTATTTGATTAACTGCCGCTTGCTGTTGTTGCTGCTGCTGCTGCTGATGTTGTTGTTGTTGTTGTTGTTGTTGTTGCTGTTGTTGTTGAACATTTTGCGGCGTACCTGAAATATATCCAATGTTTCAAAAATACTATAATTATATTAAACAAACCAGGTGCTTGCATCATCTGCGGTGGAATAAACGGCCTTTGAGGTGTTACTGCACCAGCAGCTTGAACATTCCCAGCGGGCGTTTTGGGAGTTGTCGCCTGTTGTCGTTGACGTTGTTCATTCTCCTTCGATTTTGCTAACTCATGAATTTTATGAGAATCGGTAGCTGACATTGTCTGACGACTTGGTGTTCTAGACATTTGTTGTTGTTGTTGTTGCTGTTGTTGTGCTTGATGGTGCGACATTGCAACGGCAATCCGTGGATCCATGGCAGCAAGAGCAGCCATGTGATGTGGATGTGGCATTAGACCAGGATGGAAACCAGGTGGTATAAAATGAGGACCTGCCATTGGATGAGCTTGAATCAAGGAAGGAGGCTGGGCAGATGTTGAAGGAATTGCTGAAGCCGGAGGTACGAGAGATGATGTTGATGGTTGATTGGCTGAAAATGTCTCCGTAATTTCAATGAACAGTATTTACGTCACTTACGCCTCGGGGAATTCGTCACAAATGCGTTTCTCTGTTGCTGTTGTTGTTGTTGTTGTTTGTTCTTTTCAGATAGTGCTAGCATTGTTGGGTTTATTCCAATTTTTGCGGAAACTGCAGTAGAAGGTGTTGATCGTTGAACTAAGTTAGCAGAGGGAGCACCAGACGATGCTTGAGCAACGCCAATAATTGCAGCTGAAGTCGAAGTGGAAGGTGCTTTAAGAACAAGGTCCGTTGGTTTTGTTTCCATATCATCATCCGATAAATCTTCATAAACATGTCCGGTTGGCAACTGAAAAACAACTCTCAAAATCAATTGTTGAAATCATGAAAAGAAAACATCCTAATGGACGTTGAAAAGGGTAGATTAGTTTAAGTGCAAGTTCGGGAAAAGTAACATCCGTTGAAATACTCTAACACTCTAACTCACTTTACTCGGTTCCTCTTTTTTCAGAACAGGCATTTGCTGTGGTAATTCATCCTGAGTTTCAGCATCTCGTGTACTCAGTGAGGATATGTCTGTTTGAGTACATATTGACTCGAAAACCATCTGAAACAATAGTTAAATTTTAAAATGTTCCAATAACGTCCATTTAGACTTACAACTCGTTTCTTGTGATATTTTGCAACATGATACTCAAGTTCCATGGACTTTCGAAACCGTTTCTCGCACCCATCATAATGGCAATCGTGATATTCTTTTCTGTAAAAAAACATTGAAATTCCAATTTCGAAGAGAAAAGAAAACTAACAAATCGATCTCACGCAATTCGCATTTATCCCATCCGTACGGATCATTATTCTGATTTTCATCATCTACATCTTCTGTATTCTGTTCTTCTTTCTTCTTTTTGCCCTTCTGTTTTTCGGATTTTCCTTCTTTTACTTGAGATCCGCCACGTGCCGATCTTCCATTGGAACTTGCAGAGCTAGACCTTCCATCTTTTCCTTCCTCATTGTTAGGCGAAGATTTCTTTTTGTTGGTATTAGTTCCAGAAGAAGATGCTGCTTGACTAGCCATTGCTGAAACCATAGGTGCCAGTCCATCACCAATAAATCCTATCATTTCACATCCTTTTATACGGAAAGCTATCGAGTTTCTTGTTCGATACATAACTGTGATTTCAAGAAGAAGTGGAGTACCAGGAGGAGTAGCTAGTAGTGTTTCGTCATTCAGGAGTCCTTCCGTGTCGGTCGATTTTGTTGTTATAACATTTGTGCTAACGTCACGCTGAAAATTCTGATGCGAAATTTACAGTGTTCAGCCAGAAAAGCTTAAACATTGAAAAGGACACAAACCTTTGCTCTTTTCGACTGTGGAGCAGTATCAGGAGTTTTTTGTATAGGCATCATTGGTACTGAAACAATATCTTCTTCGGCCAAACACTGAGATATCGCAAGGGTTGCCATATGAGAACTTGATCTTTTCGACCTTTGTGGAGTCAATAAATTGGAAGAACCAGATGAAGATGCGACAGTTTCGAGGCCTGATTTTCGTTTATCGTTTGAGAAGTTATCAGTAGATTCTGCAGAAAAAAACATTATTTGCACGTGATCAATCTTCTTAACAAACCTTTTCGTTTTCTGTGAGCTTTTTCAGTACTTTGTGGCGGTTTCATCAATCCATTTTCTTTTTTAGAACTGCTTGGTATCGGGCTTTTAGGAGATGGGAGATTATCTGCAGATTCTGCCTTTTTTTCATCCTCATCAGCTCGTGTCCGTTGATTTTCTAAATCTTCATCTTTCTTTACTTCATGTTGTTCTGGTAGCAGTGAGGAAGTCAGGGAAGAAGGTTCGGACATGACTGAATATATTTAAATTAGTGAAAGCAAATATAAATTACACAGCTTGCTTTTAAAATCAGAACTTCAGATCTCTCAACACAAAACTTCAAAAAATGCAAAATTTTGTTTCACGTGCAGTCACCGTTACGCAAAAATGCAGAGAAATACAGTAACCATATTTTTGTTTATTTTTAACCGCGTTTTTTTTCTCAAATTCAGTTTTCGGGTTTTCGTCTCTTATTCTTGACAGAATATTCTTATTGTTTTTTTTCGAAGCACAGAATAATAATAGTTCTAACCTGTTTCGTCTGTCTCCTCTTCTTTTTCAACATTTTGTTTCTTCTCCGGTAGTTTAGGTGGTTCCGGTACTTTTATTTCTTCAACTGCTTCATCAGCATCTTCATCTATTTCTAGTTTCGGTTCTTCTAAATCATCTGTGTCCATCGCTTCATCTTCTTCCTCCTCTTCCTCAACTTCTTCATCTTCATCATCTAGTTCCCCGTCTTCTTTTCCAGATTCATTTGAATATGGGGCTAAATATTATAATTTTCAAGCTTTTTACACAGTTTGTCTTAATTTATTTCGATCCACATTTATTTTACAAAAAAAACTCGAGCAGCTTCCTTTTTTTAAAACAATCCCAAAAGTTATGAAACAATATTTCGTTTTTTTCTCGACGACTGTAGAGTAAAACATTTATTTAATTCTAGCCTTTTTAAAAGTTTCGGACTCACCACTGGAACTTGATGGCAGGGGCGATGTTAGAACTTTCCGTACCGGTGGAGGAAGTGGAGGTGCCGAAATTTTCGGCTTGCTGTCTTCTGAATCTGAACTACCTTCATCGATTCTCAAGCATCCTTCTTCTTCGTCGTCTGACATTATGAAGAAGCTGTAACAAAAACGTTGAAAAATAAGTAATTCACTCAAATAATAGATACGAAAAGTAGCCAAGAGGTTACGAAGTAGGTTCGAAAGCCTTATCTTAAAGAGTTTAGACAATCAAATTGTGAAAAAAGTTCACATGAATCAAATAGAGAATCAGTCAATATATTTCCAGTTCCGATAAACTTTCAGAACTAAAAAAGGTTTTTGGAATATTTAGTTTGTTTTTTTTCAGCAACAAACTGAAAGTGGAATCAAATAAAAACAAGCACAACATAATATCTGAGATGTTGTTCTTCTTCCGTTTATTCTACTTCAACATTATTTTTCTCCGTTTGTCTAACATCTCCAAGGGGTTAGTTGTTGTGTCCTCTATACGTACGTGTCGAGTGTCTGCGTCTCTTCTTTTAGAAGCCTCCTATTCCCTCTTTTTCTCTTGAGAGGGGAGAAAGATCGTGGTGAGACCTCCAGAGGGAGGGGAGGCGGCAAAGAGAACGCGGGAAAATGAGCGCGCGATTTGAATCTAAAAACCTAGAGGGGGATGGCGCAATAGGGGTGTCCGGACGTTGACCTTTTTTCGTTTCTGAATTGAACTTTTATGATCGATTGCATAGTAGGGTATTCAGATATTCTTCCCAGGATCTGCCTGTTCTATAAACAGAAAGATTATAGTTAGTTCTCTTGTTGTTTGAAGTTAATGAAAATTAACAAACTAATTCTACACTTCTATCGAAGAATTTGAATTATTCATTATTGTCCTTCAAGAAAGTTCTAGAAAGCCAATCTTATCTGAAAACTAACATGACCTTCGTTTGAATTCAATCTTATCTGGTTTCGCATCTAGAATCTCCCGTTTTCCCTCCAAGTTGATGAATATTTGGGTTTACCCTCTTTCGTTGAGACAAGATGAAAGTATCCAGTTGGTGTCGATTTACGAGTCGCTTTTTACCGTAGGTGCAAGCGCGCGAACATCATGAGTTTGAATTTCACATGTGACTTGGTACTGTTTTCTGTTTTCTGTTTTTAAATACACTAGATGACACTTTTTAGATTTCTTCAATCATCTTCACTTGTTATCCAAAGATCAGTTGCATTAAGTACCACGGTTCATTCTTTATCTTTCATTTTCAGATTTTTTTTTAGGACAATCTATTATTTACAGAACTCACAATCAGATTATTACTCCCAAAATTTCTAAATACGTGACTTTCATCAGTCATTTTTTCAGGGCGATTAAATCAAAATATGGCTGGAAGAAAGTCATCAAGAACTGACAGTGTACCTGCACAGAAAGTTGTAAGAAAATCCGCAATTTTGTGAGTTTCATTCCGACAAAACCCTGGATAACTTTCTTTGAAATAAATTTTTAAAAATTTTCTAATTGAAGTTTTTGTAGATCGCCACATGATGAACTGCGCGAACGTCTTCTAGAGACAGCAATTGATGTGAAAGAGAACATTCCAGAAAGGAGAAAGAGCTCACGGAATGAAAGTGTCGGAAGTCAGAAATCAGACTGTTCTGAGTCAAGAAAACGACATAGTACCGAGGTATGTGATTACTCTTATCAAGGAACTTTACTGAATAACGGGAATTGAAAACGATAAGACAACATTTGAAAAAGTATTGTACTTTTCTACTATCTTTCATCTATGAATTCGGAAATTTTTGTTTCAAATTTTACAAGACGAAAAACAGTAAAACGGCTGAGGATTGTGACAAGATGCAGAAATGAAATGGTGAGATAAGATTTGATATCGCGATAACAGAAACGTTACATCAATAGAATTTCGGGCTGGTGAATTGCTGCAGTGATTCTAACAGAAAAACGAAAAGAACATGTGAAAAAAAAGCTTTACAGAGACTTACGGGAAACAGCTCGTTATAAAGTATAATAAAAACTTTAAGTTTGCACTGGGAAACAGACACTTTGTATTTGACCAGTGTAATAGTGCGCCAAAAAGTACTCATTCTCTTCTCCGTTTTCTCTTCTCATCTATCTTCCCGTTGGCTGTGTTCTGTTTTTCACACAAAGTTCTCAGATTGTCACAGAGACGCAGAGATAGACGGACACATTCGTACATTGACCAGCCAGTACACTGTCTCCACCGGCCGTTGCATTGCGTATTTTTCTATGCTACTTACATTTTGTCTGCGTCTTCTTTCCATGTGGGGGTATAGCTCAGTGGCAGAGCATTCGACTGCAGATCGAGAGGTCCCTGGTTCAACTCCGGGTGCCCCCTAGAATTTTTACTGATTTTTGACAGACTTGTCAAAAGTCGGGCCTGGCCGTAATTTTGCTCGGTCCGGCCCGGCCCGTCGGCCCGGATTCAAAAATGGGTACCCATTTTTTACCGATTTTTTTTGAAATTTTTCGAAAAAATAGAGTAAAAATGCTTAAGTTATTGTACAAATTCACATTTTTATTCAATTTTGAATTTTTATTCGAAAGCTATATTTTTTTCGAAAAATTTCAAAAAAATTCCAAAAAAATTCAAAATTTTTTCAAAAAATGTTTCAAACCGGGCCGAGATTTTTCCTGATTTTGGCCCGGCCCGGCCCGGCCCGTGACAAGTCTGATTTTTGAAATATTTTTGGCAAACGACTGAAAAAGACTGAAAATTATTTTTGAACGTGGAAAGTACCTCCAGCTTCTAGGGTTTCGAAGACAAACAATACTTCCAGCTTTCAAATTTGAGGTTAGAAAAATATAGTTGTGTACTTTTAGTGTTTACTAAACTATTTCATTCAACATGTTTTGCAAGTATGTTTTCTTCCAATTTATTTTCAATCTTGTTTTCTTTTACCTGGATAGTCCACATCACGTTCTCGCCTGACCATATTCGCGCAGTATTTCACCAGCCAAAGTTTGCTTGCTGTCCATTCCTACAGGTTTTCCTTTGAACAGTGTTGCTTCCCTATCTTTTCGCCGCTTGGTCTCCGAAAGGGTTATATCTATGTCCATGTGGGGGTATAGCTCAGTGGCAGAGCATTCGACTGCAGATCGAGAGGTCCCTGGTTCAACTCCGGGTGCCCCCTAGAATTTTTGTTGATTGTTTTGAAACAGTTTTGCCAAACTATAACGAGACTGAAACAAAGTTTTTGTTGATCTTTCATGAAAAAATTGTGAAGAGGTTCAAGAGGTTTTTGAAGAGACTTATGATTTCGGATCGGAGAATTACTCGTAGTATGAAAATTTCAGAAAGGACCATCCGCAAAACGACACTCCAACGAAAAGCTTCGAAATGGTAGTCGCGAAGATTCTTACAGCAGCGGTAAGTCTTAATTTCTTATACCTTTCTGAACGTATTAATTCAGATGATCGAGAAGCCAGCTATTCATCTACTGGTTCAGTATCATCACGACCTCGTGGACGTCCACTTCCCATGATGCCAGAAGAAGAGGAAGTGTTTGATGATGAATCATCTTCTGATCATCATGCTGAATCAGAAGAGAGTCATGAGATGGCAAGGTCCGATGATCAATACGACGATGATGAAGATTTTGAAGAAGGACCACAAGATGAAGATGGCGAAGACGAGGATGTGGATGATGAGGAAGATTATGAAGATTTAGAAGATGAAGAAGAAGAAGACGTTGAAGATGAAACTGAAGATGAGGAAGGTAAGGTTTTCTGGGCCATACTTTGAAAGTGTTTATTTGTAAACTTTGTATTTGTAGATCTTCCTGTCCAAAACCCCGACTTCGCCGTTACAAAACGTTTGATGAACGGTGATCATTTGATAGATCCACCGGTTCTCCTGAGTGCTAACAAATGCGAAGGGATTGGGTCACCTACAAAAGTCTGGTCATTGATGGTGAAACGAGATGAAATACCACGGGCCACTCGACAGCTACTTCGAAATCATCCGGAAATGACGGTTGCAATGCGTCGTTTACTTGTTGATTGGATGATGGAAGTTTGTGAATCTGAAAAACTGCATCGTGAGACATTTCATCTGGCTGTTGACTATGTTGATAGATATTTGGAATCGTCAAGGGACGAGTGCTCACACAACACTTTTCAATTAGTGGGGACAGCCGCATTATTTATTGCAGCTAAATATGAGGTAATCTTTCATAACACATTGTGTTCCATGTTTTTACGTTTTATTAAATATTGAATTTCAGGAGATCTATCCACCAAAATGTGCCGAATTCGCCGCCTTGACAGATGGAGCTTTCTCTGCTAATGACATTCGTCAAATGGAAATTCTGATCGTCAAAGATATAGGGTGGAGTCTGGGACCAATTACAAGTATTCAATGGCTTTCCACATTTCTTCAATTACTAGGAACAGGAAGAAAAGTAACTACGGACAAAGTTAATGATGGAAATATGTATGTACCTGAGTTTCTCCGTTCCGAATACACCCAAATGTGTAAAGTTCTTGATTATCTTCTCTCTGAAATAGACTCATTCAACTTCACATACCGTACTATTGCTGCTGCCGTTCTTTTCGTCAACTACGAACCACGCTCGGCGGTGGAAAAAGCGACGGGTCTAAAGCATGACCATTTACAAAATGTCATTGAATATGTTCTACCCATTTGTCGTGCTTTCGCGAAACGTGATGAGGGTTCATTCGATGAAAATGTGGAACCTGACTGCTCCCTCAAATCCGATGACTCTCATAATATACAAGTACATATAAAACAATCAGATATTGATCCATATGTGGTTAGTTTTTTGGTTTCTCCTGTTAACGGTAGTTTAACAAATTACAGAGTGCTGAAAGAGACCGACTTAAACAGAACGGCCCGCAACGTCGATTGTAATTTCTTTCATAGTTTATTTTTTCCCCAGAATTATATATTTAAATCCATATAAACTATTCATTCGTTCCCATCCAAATTTGGTTGCTCCCCGTTATCACTTTCCCTATCTCAATCTATTGCTTTCTGAACCTAGTCTGTGCCATCTACAAGTCATTGCACCCATTTGAAACTATGATAATTCACATTTTTAATACATCTCCGCATCCCATGTTTCGTATTTCAATTAACCCGAATTAATCTTTTTGTTCTACTCATTTCACTTTAATCATCTTTTTCGTCTAGAGTTTATTGTAACATACACTGAACATTTTTATAGGAACCCACCTCCCTCTCAGCTTTCATAGGATACCAATCGACCCCTTAACAGGTAGTACTATAACTGGTCCTTCCCGTTCTATCATCCATATTTCTCACTTTGAGACTTTCTTTTTGCTTGTTTTATATAAAGCGAACTTTCCCGTTCTTTTAGCTCTTCTTATTTCCAATTTATCTTTTAATTTCATCATAAAACTTAAACGGAAGTTACTTTATTTTCACTTAAGGACAAGTCCCTCAAATTGCCCCGAGCTCATTAACTTCTGCTTCAAAAAAGCCTTTTTCGGAATGAATTTCATTAATTTCTTACGATTCTTCAGGTTTTTCTATGCAACAACTGCAGAGAAAGACATTTGATTTTATGAGAATGTGAAAATGAACACAGAAAACGGTAAAAACAGAAACCTGGTGCATTATACGGTTCGATGAAACACATTGAAAACTGGCATGACAAAAAAATAGAAAATACAGCAAGAGTAACAAATTGTGACCAACAGTGATTTCAGTTAATTTTTTCGAGTTGCTCCATAAGACAATCGGAAATCGTAGAACCGTCGTTTGCCTTTTCGTGAGTGTTGTATAAACTCGTGGGTGGTACTGGAAACGTGCCCTCAATCCAGTTTTCTTTCATTTGCTGCAATTGGTGCAGAGAGAATGTGCGTCGAACGCGGCACTTCTTGTGTGTGCAGCTGAAAATAAGACATTCTTGTCGAGATGTATTCATGTCATTTTTGTTTGTGGTTTGGATTGTTTTTCAATTTAAATTTCAAAATTTGAGTTGTTAGATGCTGAGAGGAAATGCAGTGGAGTGTTCTGGGAGCGGATTCAATGCTTATTGTGTCTTGAATCGTCTTCCAAATTTGAAGCCACTGATGCCGGAACTTAGATCTTTGTTTGTAATCAGTAAATACTAGTTATCCAATGTATAAAGCAGTATAAGCCAATAACTCACCGGAAACGGAACGAATGACCGTTTACACGCAATCTATCGGTGTTGAAAAGCATGGTTCCGTTTTCACAACTAACGCATTTAATGCGACGCTTTTCGAGAACCGAAACCTTTTTACTAACGTGTCTCATCTTCCCACTAGATTGGTCATTTTCAGAAAAGGGGCAATTCATCGATAAGCATCTGAAGATCAATATATTTAAATGTAGTTAAAAACAATATACCTGAAGCTGATAGGATTCAATGAATACGGTACTTTTCCTTCTCCACAAAAGTGGCAGTTCATCTCTTGTGACATATGATTAGACACGTTTAGAAGTTCATGAAGAAACGTTGTTAGATTTTCTGGAGGGTCTGATTGATTTTCTTCTGTCTGAAAATATTCGACTGAAAA
This sequence comes from Caenorhabditis latens, assembly GCA_002259235.3. NCBI lineage: Eukaryota > Metazoa > Nematoda > Chromadorea > Rhabditida > Rhabditidae > Caenorhabditis > Caenorhabditis latens. Next base: position 9,129,029 of record CM056092.1, on the reverse strand, counting down.
TCGTGTGAACACATGCAATCTCTCATCGATGAATATTCTGTATTTACCTGAATGTGTTCCTCTCTTTTATCAACCAGTAGTTCATCAACTGTTTCCTCCTTGGTTTCATCATCAATATAAAACAACTGTGTTATATCTGGAACCAGGATTTCTTTTTCTAGAACATCGATGCGATACAATATACATAATTGTTTATTTTTTTGATATTGTTTCATTTCATTCCATGTGACACTATTTGTCATTTTATTGCCGCTTGAAATTCCCACGTTAGCCTTTTTCCATTCACTCCTGATGCCAGAATCATCAAAAGACACCAAACAGAACTGAACTTCTCCAATTAGTTGTTGGAAATATTCATTGAGACAGATCAAGTTGAAATCGAGTCCAAATACTTTTTTGTGGGCCGTTAGTTTCCTAAATACCATTCCTTTAATCAGTGCAGTCTTAAAAACTGGTACCACGGAATTTCCAAATGGTTAAAATCGAGACAATTTTCAGAATCGGCATCATTGGGAGCGCTAATCACATGCTTGAATTCGAAGCTTCCAGATGACTTTAAAACTGGATCAGTCATTTTTAATCTGAAACCCGAGTATTTGAAGTTTTTCGAGAAAATTTCAATTGGATGATTTGAATCATTTCGTATCTCGACAAGTATAGCGAATAAATGTTCTGGTAATAACCAAAAACAGAAGACTGGAAGAATTAATGTAGGGTATGATACACAGAATTTATAGGAATCAGATTCAAAGTATACCGATCAGCACAATTTACATATTGACACAAATAGATACATGAAAACAATAGAACATGTTGAACTGTTAGACTGAATGATTTCAAAATGAGTTGTGGTCATTAAGGCAAAATAATCGGTGTATTCTTGTTATCAATGTTGGGGAACTCTTCGAGTTGTCCGTACCGCAAATGTAAGATCTGGAATTAAGAGGTTCTTAATAAGAATAAGTTTCAGAGCTGAGAAATCTGTGATTTCCTACCTTCACGAAAAAATCTACGACTTGATCTGGGATTTCCTGCATATATTGGCATGTCGGAACAGGCGGTGTCATTCTTTGATAGCGATGTTCGTTCCATATCCTGGCGTACTAAAAAATATTTTTGGTGAAGCTGTATAGATATCGGCAGCGTTATTCAAACTTTTAAAAAATATCTGTAGATTTCTAATCACCTGAAGCAATTCAATGAATACATTTGAGGGAATCACGTGGACGTCTTCAACTTTTTGAACAGCTTCATCTTTAGATACGCAGTGATCGATAGTAAGCTGTAGAAAAAGAATATCAGTTTTCGGAATAAATGAAGAACAATTCAGCTTACCTTTTGTAAATATTTCCAAACGATAGGATCCATTTGTCTCCACATTTCTCTAATTATTGTAACACGATATTTTTCCTTTCCACCTAGAGACTCAACTTTTCCACTATCATAAGAACCATTCGTTGGACAATACATCATTTTTGTGTTGTTCGGTTTACATAGTGTACAGTTGAACTGGAGCTGGAATCAATACCAATAAAACACAGCAATATTATCTAATTACTAACTTTTTCGTCTCTTTTATTCAAACTTTGCGTCGAGTAATCTTTTGAGTCTTCAACAGTCACTAAATTTGATTTTTCCGCCGATTCTGTTGAAACTTGAGCATTGAATGTTGCCTTCTTATAGACGGCACCAGTATTTTCATCAATTTCTCGTCTTTCAGAATGTTCCTCTATGATTTCATCTGAAACAGGGTCCACATCAGTTGGTGAAAGAGAACGATCTGATGTAGGTGATGTTGAAGAGAATCCAGAGTCAGAATCCGACTCTATTTCTACCCTGAAATCACCAGAATTGAAATAATCGAGGACTGTTTCGAAAACGAAACATACATGGTAGCTTTCAAACTATTCATTACTCCAGCATGCCACTCTGACAAAGATAGAATGACAGAATCCAGAGTTGGGGGATCAAATGTCATGATCAGTTTGTAATCTGAAGTGTAAAAATAGAAATTAGCTTCACATTTGAAAGAAGAACGAGTCAGAAAATACGAAAATCACAAACACACTGCTCGAACCGCTTTTGTGAAAATCAGTTTTCTCGTTTCCCCGCGGGTGACGTGGCGAGACCCAAGCATGTTATGTTTTGCGCCTTTAAAGCAGGTACTGTAATGTTCGAAAAATTATTTTTGGCACTTCTTTGTGCTAGAGAAAATACAAGAAAATAAGTTTATAAATAATAAAAATAAATTTGGTATCTCGTGGTAACGGAAATAAAAATTTTTAAGGAGCAGTACAAAAAATAAATTTTCAATTTGATGGTGTTCTACAGAATTTTGAGAACGCACGAAAGTCGCGGAAAACAGCTACTGTTCGAAAACTGTACGGCGAATACTCGTTCCTCTGCACACTTTCCCCGATTCTCGTTTGGTCCCGAAAATTTACATCGTTCAACTGTTTCTTTTGTCAGAAGTAAATCTCTAGAATTTCTTCTTCCAGTGTCAGAATGCTTGAAAATTTTCAAGAATTGTTCATGGACGAGTAACAATCTTGAAGTGTTCATTGCAGTGCAAATTATTCGAATAAGCCAACACAGTGAGAATATAAACTTTTATCTAGACAAACGTAGATGATTACAAGGTTCCATAAAGAAATGTATGCACATTTATCAGTGAAAATTCAATTCGAAGACTTTAGCAGTATTAAATCCATAATGTTCTTTGATAACGTATCCAGGAAGAGAGTATTCAGCAAGTTGAACTTTTGTGAATTTCGTTTTGTATCTGAAAAAAATGTTGTCTGTAGAAATGACCTCTCTGATTGTCAAATACCTTTTCAAATAATCCGATTCTACCAAAGGATGCCGATCCGGATCTCCAACAAGAACTCGAGTTCCGTGTTTATCTTGGATTCTGAAAACGAGTCAATGAGTATTTTCAGAAAACATTGGTTGTCTCACCTTTTCAACCATTTGAAAAGAAGCTCAGCGAAATCCGAATCATAAAACATGTCACCCAGAAGAATGTACTTACTCTGATCTTCATAATCATTGAAGTATTCACTAGATAAATTTAGATTTTGATCGTCTAGAAAATTCTTGGCTGAATATTGAATCTTTGAGTCCTTTAGATTATTCAAATGGAAGTTCAGTTTTGTAGATACGAGAGCGTCTGAAAGAGGTTTTCAAGACGTTAAGAGCTAATCTTCATAATTCAGAATCTTACATTTATCGATATCATTCGCCAGAATCTTTGAAGCTCCAGAAATGACAGCTGACATTGAAGCTGAACCACATCCTGCTCCAAAATCCAAAATTTTTGAATTCCGAAATAAACTTTTATTATCCAGAATATATCTAGAAAGTCCTTGTCCTCCAGGCCAATAAAATGCCCAATAGGGATCGGGGAGCGGGCAAGAATCAGGAGTACTCATCCAGAGAGGGCTAGCAATTGTGATGAGACGAAGATTCAATTCGGGAGTTAGACTCTCATTACTGATTATTGTATTTCGGACGATCCATTTAGATGCTGCATGTAAGCTTGGTTGAAGCATTAACCTGAGATATGAGAAAGTTGTAACATTCTGAATTTAATTGAAATGGAAATAGAGAGATCTAGAAGAATTAAGATCTAGAAGAAACAAGAGTAACTGAGGAATTATTCTGGAAGATTCAATTCGGAGCTATCCACATCAGAAAACTATAGACCTCAAACTTCTATTTTACGGAAAATCGATTAGCCTACTCTAAACTAATTCCTAGAAATCTACGTCAACAACAAAAAAACGTGCGTGGCTCCGTGGAATGCAATGATTTATTTCGTACAAAAAAACAAATTAACGTTCGTGTCAGTTAATAGAACTGTTTCTTCAAAAGAACTGAACATAGGTCGTTACTATTCCAAACCAGAAATTTCAAAGAAAACAGCATAAATGTTCGAAAATGTATAGTTGTCCTACGGTATTCAGGCAATATATAAATTGATTTATTTTTGCCCCGTATGGATAGAAAAAGGTGTGGATCGAAATATTCTTCCCAGGCACGACAAATATCGACAGAATTGTGTGTTCATATCGATCTAGAAACTACAAAACGACACCACTCGTACAGCAGTTTGAGATCACGGTCAAATGAGCATTTTGGTTTAATATTCTGGAAAATCTGTTCTTCCGCCCTCATCATTATAACTCTCCAGATTTCATCATGGTATCTCATGAGAGCACCAATATATGCCAACTTTTAGTGACGTCGCAACGTTCCTGCCGTTCAACAATATCAATATTCACTAAGTCGAGAGTTTTACTCGCCTGTTTTTCATTTTATTTTTGAATGATCAATTACTCATATCTATTCATCAAGCCTTTCATTGTTAAAAATGAATTGAGATATCAATCCTAATACATTTCGAACAATTGGTTTTGTAGTTGGGCGGGATGAAAATATCTTCTAGATTTAGAAATAGATATATAGAACTAGATATTTTTTTGATCGGACTGTCTTCATAGTTGAATTTTTCTGGAACGTCTCGTTCTAATAGCTGAATTTGTTTTGAATTAGTAATCTCAAATCACATTTGTACTAGTACCTATGGACCATCCTCGGGTTGATTCAGTTTTTCATTAATTGTGTTGGAACTTACTGATTTCTCAATAACCTGTTAGATCTACATGTTCATAATGTACATTATTTGATTTCATTAACGAGTCTTTTAAAATATTTTGTTTTTTTACTGTTTCAAACAATACTGGAACTTCTTGCTTGACATTTTGTTCAACAAATTTTTATAAAATTGAAGTCATTCATTAAATGACAAATAACAACTTTAACAACATCTTTAGTCGAAGAGTCCGAAGCCCATATCGTCATCGGATTCCTCCTTTGGCTCCTCCTTCTTCTTCTCTTCGGCTGAAATTATATGAACGATTAGGTTCTGTGTTTTTGCTCAAAACAAAGTAATACCTTTTGGTGCGGCAGCTCCTCCAGCTGGAGCAGCAGCGGCTGGGGCAGATCCGCCTGATGGGACCGAGCTGAGCTTGACCTTTCCTTCGGCGATAACCTCAGCAATGGTCTTTCCCTTGAGGGCGTTGACAACGGAGTTGGCGTTCTCCATGTCACAGTCAAGACCTCCGGCCTCTGAAAATTCGTGATTCTTGTATTTGTAAAATATGGTTGTTCCAAAATCAGTTTAGACTTTGAATTAAGTAATCAATTTAAAACTATTTTGTATTCGTTGTCATAGGACCAGATGGATTTTTTTCAACAGGAATAAATCTGATAGTTAATGAAAAGAATTACTTACCGAGGACCTTGAGGACATCTTGGGCTGATGGGGAGGCGTTTCCACCGAGGGTAGCGAGGAGATAAGCTCCCAAGTACTTCATGGCTGAAAATATAGATAATTTTTGAAAGAAGATATTGAGGGTCAAGAAAGAGAATAACTATTTTAGAAAAAAGTTCAGAAAACTGCGTTTCAATTAATAGAATGACATTCTGGAGGTGAATACACAAGATGAGAACAAAATTAATTGTATCAGATTTGTATTTTCTGATGAGATCCATCCCATTGATTGAACTTCATTCTACCAAAGAACATGTAAAACGCATTCTCAAAAACCACGTCAAATCCAAAGTCCTTCAGTATTTAGGTCCTCAATGTCATATATTTCAATTACGTGTTTAGAAATTATAATTTTTATCAGATTCTGAAATTCGAAATTGTCAAATTTCAAGCAAAATCGTGAAAAAAAGGGAAAAATTTAGGATTTCCATCATTTTCTCAATGCAATGAGAGAGTTTAGACACAAAAGTCTAGACGAGAAACGGAGGGAACTACGGTAACACTCGTTTGCACTGTGTGTCGAGAGACAAATTATATGTATTGGAGAGATAGAAATTGAGAGATGAAAACCGGAATATCGTTGTTCGATAGAGATAACTTGAGGGGTTTTAGATTCAGATCACAATTTTTACACATCTGAAAATGTTGATCAATTTCAAGTAATTGTCGACTGAGTTATTTTCTATCAGGGTTCTTCTAATACATCGTTGAGGAATATTTTGAAAACTATCTAAATGATGCTATGAAAATTTTCTGAGTTCTGCATCTCTTCTAACATTTAATAGAGTTTTCGATAGTTGCTTACGTTTTATAATTTTTCGACCTGCCACCTACATTCTCTTGTTTTTCTTTGTTTTCCATAGTTTTTTTCTTACTCTTTCACAGATACTTCAAGATGAACGACGTCTTCTGAATCTCAGGATACAGATTCAGTTTCCGATCCTGGATCTAGTCTCCCCATTTCAGTTATTTTTTTGAATCTACACTTTTCAGATTGGAACAGTCATATTATTATTTCCTGTTGTTATGTTCACCCAAATGATCATCAGTTGTTTATGCACTTTTATTTTCTTCATTTCTCTTCATTTTATCAAATAAACTATGTTTACCACTTGAAACAACACTCTACAAACGCTAAACCCGGTTGACAAGAAGAATAAAAAAGAGGAGTACGGTAGAGGAGTCTGCAAACACGGTCTGTGTGGCATTGAATACTCAGCCGGTCAGAGTGGTTCGATAGAGCGCACTTTCTGTTTCTGGCAAGTGAGTAATCGGCCAGACTCAATCCGACCGCTACGCGGAGGGGCGCGTCGCGGCTGCATTACGACTGTGAACGTCCGCCGTTCTTTTCGGAACCGCCGGAACTCCTTGACGTGGATTACGTCATCGTTCCGCCTTCTGACTTTCAGATTTCATAACTTCAACTATTTTAGACACGCCTACTTATTTCTCAACGCCTACTTCGTTTTTCTACACCTAAGCTCCGCCCACTTATCGATTTTCAGTGCACTTTACATCCCACCGTATTCAAATTAGACGCGTTGGTTATCGTGGTTCATGATGGTTTTTAGTCAAAGCTAGACAGGAACTATCAAATCATTCAAAAATTTGGACAATTTTCCTCCTGAGGAACCTTTTTTCACACCATAAACGATGTCTGAATTCTCAGTTTTTTCGTAGAGCGTACCACCTCTCATACCAAATGTTTGGTCTCTTTCTCTTCTTTTCTATCCTATTTGTTTCTGAATGCTTCAACTATGTATAGTTGATACTAGATCCTTAAAATTGCTCTGAAATTTTGAGTATTTTCAGAAAATTTCAGAAAAAATAGTTGGCGCTGAATGGTCGTGTCGGTCGATGCGGGGAGCAGCGTCTGCCTCAGCACTTACTACTTCTGCGGCTTCCTCAACGTGGTCAACCATTCCGCATTCACGAACTCCCCCGCTTCAGTCTAGTGAGTTTTCTTAAAAACTGAAAATTTTAATTAATTATCTGAAATCTGATAAAAAGTCTAACTCTCTGGAAGTGTATCACATGGTGCATCGACATCAATTCATCGATGTTTATTTGCTCTATACTGAAAATATAGAAAACAATGTCTGATGTTTCAGAACATTCGAAATCTGGAATTTAAGAGTTCGTTTTTCAAAAAAATCCCTAATCGCGTTCCTGCTTGATTTTATTAAACAATATCTACGTTCTCTAGTCGAGATACTCTGAATTCAATCAACCTTTCGAAGATGAGACCTTGTTCCATCCAAAAATCGATAATCACATTTTTCTGAGCCGGCCAAATAGCCGCCCGTGGATGATCTGAATGAACTCACCTGAGTGTAAACCTGTAAAATTGTTAAAATCTAATCAGATTGAGCTTCATTCAATCATTCATGACATCAGAAAACGTTGCTCATCCAACAAAACTCCTTGGTCGGGCCACTACCGGTCAGGTGTTATATTTGACTCAAAGGGTGCTTACAGTATCATAGAAAACAATGAAAAACTACTATTTTATCACATCCACTAGTCCTACTTCTCTTTTTTTTTTCTTTTTTAAAATCACAATCAACTCAAAATTTCCAACTTTCAGACATCGAGAAGGTGGGAGACATAGTGCGACCGTCGTCCGCGACCGCACTTCTCTCATCTCTATCGACCTCTTCATCAGGGATCGGTGAGTCATTGAGGAGTCCAAGTGCTGAACTTTCAATGACTTCAGAAGCGGGGACGTCGTGTGCAAGTACTCCAACCACGACGAATACCTATCCACCGCTGATTGAAGATTCCTCGATTGAGGACGAAACTATTGGAGACGAGGACGTCGAACCAGCTGAAAAACTGGTGAAGAGTTCGATTGTGGTCCCATCGCCGACGGACACGGTGTCACGTGTCACGCCGGCGATAACCAATGACACAGATGGAAGTGGGAAGGCGATTGAAGAAGAGGAGCATGAGGAAAAAGATAAAAAAGAAGAAAAAGAAGATGACCGAATGAGTGTTGGTGGTAAGTTATTTTGAGATTCATTTTTTCATAAAATAGTCAGTTCTTGATGAATGAGAGTCGATCAAGAGCAACATGATAGACCCTCTTTGAAGTGAACTGTTCCCTAGCCGATATGAGAGATTATTACGTTGGCCCAATCCATACTACCAATCCATACGGCATACTCGTAGCCACCCTTTTACCGCGTCTTCAAAAAAAATGGAATAGTCTCGTAATTGAAAAAAAAATCAAATATCGTGTTTTTGAGCTGTACAAATCTGAAAAGAACTGCAAAAAACACTTTCCGCTTCGACCATTTCGAACAAATTAAATGCGCCTTTAACACCTTTCTGTTCTTCCTATTCTATAACTAGAATGTTACATTTGGGTTACTGTAGTCACAGAACAAGTTGAGAAATTATCATTTTTCCCACTGACTCTACAGTAATACTACAGTAACCCAACAGAACTTGAATACGAGGAAATGAGCGAAGGAAGCAGGGAAACATAGCTAGTAACAGACATGCACCAAAATTTTGACCTTTTCAAGAGGTAGATCAAAAAGAGATCAGTCGATAATTTCTCTCCAATGAAAATGAACACGTTGAAAATCAATTTTTGCTTTTTTTCAACCCTTTTTTCCATTAAATGCTTCGTTATCTTAACAGATAGACACATATATCAATCAACCAATTTGATACCGTATCCCTGTCTTTTTCCTCTTTTCTCTCTCGCTAAATAAACTTGCAACTCATTTTGAACTACTGGATTTCTCTCTTTCCTCCCTAAAAAGATTCAACCCGATCTAACAGATCCACTATCTTCCATCTCACCCCGTCGAACCCGTCTTGGCCAGTTCTCTGTATTTTCTCTGCGCCTCTTTTCTATTTTTTCTCCCTTCTCAATTGACGAAAAGAGATGTTCCGTCGTGGGGGGTCGAGTGTTGCAATTTCGCTCTCTTGATAATTCAAATATTTCTATCTGCACTTCTTATCTACACACCCTCATCGTTTTTTTGTTTTACAGAAGTGGAATCCTCAACGACGGAAGAAAAGGGGATTCCAGAACCGGAAGAGGTTCCGAAACCTGAAGATCCTGACGATTCAACTCTTTCTCAGCCTGGACCTTCGAAGGAATCGGAACCCCTGGAACCTGGTGAGTATTTTTATTGGATACTGAATGTTTTCTGTTCTACTAGAGATTTCAAAAAGTCAGAAATTTTAGTACATTTTACCGTTAGTCATGATCGTGGGTGAGTTCTGCGGGTGGTCCGCGGTCACCACGACCGGCCAACTTGAAAAATTCATATGGCTCCGGTCAGATATATTCTGAAAAATAACACAAAATATTACTTCATCACAAACCGGTTTTTTTTTCAGAAGAACCCTCCCCTGCCGTCGACGAGCCTAGTATAGTGGAGAACAGCCCAACGCAAGACGGTGTGCTGCCGAGCACATCGTCTGGAGCACCCGGTGAACTTGCCTCCTCTCCCGCCGAAATGACGTCATCGTCGTCATCAAGGAATCCATTACGAAAACTTCGATACTCCCTCCGATTACCAGCAAAAGCAGCATTACGATTAAAAAGGATAGCAAGCTTTCAGCCGGGATCATTGAGGAGAATAGGTTTAAGTGCATTGAAAATATCAGAAGGAGGAGAATTAGTTCGATTAGCTGATGGACCACCGCCAAGTATTCCGGTGGCACCGGAGGTCACAGTTGAATCAAGAAGTCCTTGTATTCGACCAACATCTCAAGATCATCCAAGGGAATTGATATCATTGAGTCATCAACTTCCAATGATACCTCCACAACAACCACCTCCTCCTCAAGTTCCTCCCCATATGTTACCTCCACCTGTAATGCATCAGGCACATCCTGGACATCCGGGGCATCCGGGTCATCCTGGACACCCTGGACATCCGATGGGTCAGCTAGCTCAACAATTACTCCCTCCCCATCATCCTGGTGCTGCAAATCAAGGATTCCAAATTATAAAACAAGAACCTTCCTCTCAATATACTCCACAACCACAGCAACAACCTCAACAGCAACATCCAATGCATCAACAACAACAACAGATTCCACCTGGACAATATCCGCCCGGAATCCAACAGCATCCACATCAAATGCATTCTGGAATGCGTCAGATGACGGCAGAAGAGTTTGCACAGTTGAGAGGAGCTCAGCAGATCAAACAAGAGATGTCGAACTCCAGTGGTCACCCAACACCGATTCCAGGAACACCGCAACCTCAACAAATGACACCCCAGCCGAGTCAGATGGTTGGTCCGATGGGAGTATCTCAACAAGGTCCACCAACTGGAGGTCTTCCACAACAACAGCAACAACCTCAGCCACCACAACTTGGACATCCACCAATGAATCTACAACAACAGAGGATACATCAACAGCCACCAACCGCATCAAATAGTCCACTCCTTATCAGTATGCTGTCAAATCCAAATCAACAGGTCCCGCAACCTGGAACATTTGGATCAGGTCATCCGCTCAATATGCAACAAATTGCTCAAATTCAACAACAATCACAGCAACAACAGCAACAACAACATGCTGCTCAACAACAACAGGTAGTTTTTAGAGATTAGCAATTATCCTATATAATAAACTTTTAATTTTCAGTTCCAGCAACGGATGATGCAACAGCAGCAACAGCAAGCGATGCTCCAGCAACAACAACAGCAGCAACAACAACTGCAGCAACAACAACAGCAACAACAAGGCCAACCACCACCTACAACTCCAGTTCCAGGACAAGGAGGACCCCCTCAAGGATACTTCCCTGGACAACCAGGACCTCCACCAGGAACACCTGGAAGACCGATACCTCCTCCGTTTGGAATGGGTCAACCACAAATGTTCCATGGACCACAAGGACAAATGATTCAGAGGATACCTTCATATCCTGGAAACGCAGGTCCCGGTCAACAATTTCGGGCACCTCCTCAACAAGGGCCACCTCAACAAGCTGGACAAGATGCAGTTATCGCAGAACCACCGAAAAAGAAGAAGAGACCAACGAAGAAGCAAAAAGAAGCGGCGGCGGCTGCTGCATTGGCGGAGCAACAGCAACAACAGCAGCAACAAATGCAAGCTTACTACGGACAACAACAGCAACAGCAACAGGAAAGAATGCAAATGATGCAGCAACAACAGCAACAGGGACAAATGATTCAACAATATCCAGGACAACAGGGATATCCAGGGATGTCACAAGGAGCATTTCCACCGGGTTATCATCCGGGAGGACCTCCACCGACACCGCAACAACAACAAATGTGGCATCAGCATCAGCAACAACAGGTATGCTTTCTTTATTAGACTACTGTCTCTAGCTAGAAAAATTTAGTCGAGCTTGATCAAAACAAGAATTCTGAACTTATGTGTTTCAGATGCAGCAACAAAGAATGGCAATGTTGCAGCAACAACAACAGCAGCAGCAAGCACAAGGTCAAGGACAACAACCAGGTGGCCCACCACAACAACCAATGGGTCAATGGCCTCCACAACAACGACAGCTTCCTGTTCCATATCCTTCCGGTACAAATCAAATGCCAGTGGATCCAAATCAGCAGCCACCCCAACAACCTCAACAACATACTCCAAATCAGGGTCCACCTGTTCCAGTATCCATGCAACATCGATTATCTGGAGAGTTCGCACCTCCACCTGGAGCATCAGGAGAAGGACAGAATCAGCCACAACAACATACGCCTGGTGGTCAATTCACCCCGAATCAACAAGGAGGATTTCAAAGGAGTGACTCGTCTGCAAGTGTTTACTCTGGCAGTCAGACACCCTTTGGACCACAAGGACCTCATTCTGGATCTCAACAAGGACCATCACAACCAGGTCCATCTGCCCCACCTCCAGGACAACACAGTGGTCAGCCTAGCTCTTCGAATGATATTGGAGAGAAGGCGATTGTGGATCAATTGTTGAATTGTTCAGAGCCATGTAAGTCCTTTTCTTCCAGAGTATCACATTTAATAAGTTCAATTTTTAGTGGCCGATCTCGGAGATCTTGCAGAACTCGGAGATTTGGAAATCGAGCCAATGATCAATGATCTACAAGATGGACAAACTCCGAGTACTTCAAATGGAGAAAACACGGAAAGAAATGATCGATTAGATGCATCTATAAGTGAAATTGTTGATCAAGTTGCCCGTTCTGGACGTGCTCGTGCAAATAGTGCTGAATTGGCAGCTGTCGTTGATCCACGTGGAAATCATTCAATCAATTCTCAATTGCCAGCTGCAAGTCCTGGAGGAAGTATGTATAAATATTCGGGGCTTGTCAGTTGTATCGAATTTCGGCTGAATTCAAAATGTTTTTAGTCCAAATTGGATACTGCCGTCAAGTCCCCTTTGTTTTATTTTGATTTTAGAGCACAAACTGACTTTTAACCCTTATAGCTCCCTGCGTTTCAGGAAATTTGTCACATGAACATAACATGAGAGCTCATGCATTTCACGGAGCAAATCGGATGGAACCGAATGGAATGCCTTCTGGTGCAATGAGAATGGTCAATGGTCATGAGACAAAGGTATCGCATTTTGTTTCGGTTACATTAATTTTCTAACTTTTTCAATTTTCAGCCAAAGTTCCAAAACGGTGCTCGACGGCAGCCATCGCAACAACACGTTCAGCCATCAGCACTCGGATTGATGCAGCAACAAATGATGAAAGGAGAGGATGAGACGAACGATGCTAAAATTGCGGAATTCGCCAAGACGATCAGTGAAAAGGATAAAAAGATCAAAGCAGCTGCTGAAAGTAAAACGAAGGTGAGCCTTGAATTTAGTTTTGATCTGACACTTGAAAAATTCTAACCAGAATGCCCTTGCTCTTAATGTCCATTTACAGTACCTTGTAGGATTCTCTAACAGTTTTTGTTCAGTATACTAACTCAAAACCCATAACCGTAATCAATTTCAGTTACAGGCGAAAGCAACTCGAAAACCACGAACAAACAAGAAAGTTGCAAACGCAGCGAATGCTGGAACACCCGGAATGGCTTCACTTCCACAACAAATGCCACTTCAACATCAAATGCAACAACAACAACATCCGAATGCACAAATGATGATGCAAGGACATCCAGGACAACATCCAGGTCATATGCAGATGCATCCACAAATGCATATGCAAATGCAAATGCATCCACAACAACAGCAACAACAACACCCACAACAGCATCCACAACTTCATCAACAACAACACCAACAACAACAACAGCATCATGAAGAAATGATGATGCAACATCATCATCAACAACAACAGCATCTTCATCAAATGCCACTCCATCATTTGCCTCAACACCCAAATCATGTACTATCCCAACAACAACAACAAGTCCAGCCCCTTCCCGCCCCTCCACCTGTTTCAACTCCTCTTCAACAACCCCAGTCACAATCTCAGGCATAAAAGTTTTTCTGAAAATTTGAAAGGGATCAGATAAGATCTTTTGAAAGAAGAGATTCTCTCTCAAATGTTCAAGAAACTTTCCCCAAATCACTTTGCTCAGTTTGCTCAAAATGTCTTTGTAAACCTCTCGTCCGGTGCTTCTTTTTGGTTTTCCAACTCCTCTTTCGTTTTCATTTAATCTCTATTTTTGTCTGCATCTCTATATCCTCTCTTTTGTCTCTAGTCTCTCACAAAAAACTGTCTACTTGGTCTAAAAAAGTGCTAAATTCTCGGAAACTTCCTGTCGAAATACTGTGTGTTTGTGTAAATTGTCTTTTGTCTTCTGTTCTCCTCATTACCGGTTCTCATTTTGAACTCGTTTTCCCCCCATTCAAATATTCTCTGTGTTTACATTTTTATTTGTATTATTCATTTCTCTCTCTCTCTCCTTCTCACAGCTCAAAATCTCTAATTTTTCTTTGTATCTTCTCTCCTTCTCTAAATCATTTTTGTGTCCTCCCACCAACTTGATCCTCATCTTTCTCTTGTTTCTGTTCCCTGGAGTTTCTATTACTAAAACTTTAACAAAATTGCTCAATTCTCTCATCCTCAATTAGCCTGAGTTTTCACGCCCAATTCTCAATTCGGATAAATTAAATGCCTCTATTTTTAAATTTATTACTATGTGTTTTTCAATTCTTCCAGTCGCCACTCTGTGTACTAAACTAAATGTTTATAAATTTTTATATTAAAAATTTAAATATCTCCTCGGCAAGAATTGACAAAACAAAAAGAGCAAATACTTTCAGAAGAAGTACTATTCTTCCATCAGGGATAAAAGTTTAATCAGTATTTACAAGGAAACCACAATAACGTCTCTTATAAAGTCTTTAGTAGAACTGGAAGTTTTAAAACGTGATCTATCCGAAAAATGTTGTCCCTATTCTACGTTTTTAAGACACGTTCTATAGGTTGGAGTTCCAAAAACCAATACATTTACTGTGTAGATTACTGTTATTTCTCAATCTCCCCCTAACTGAAGAAAACTATTTTCGCTCTCTCTTCAAGAGTTGAAAAAGTGAGTTTCGAGTCATTAAGAATCAACTTGTTTCTAAACAAAAACATACAATATATAGACTTTCGTTTCGTTGAAGCCAATAAAAGAAGAATGACGACAACTAACAGTAAGAGTAAGAACACGAAAAAAGATGGTGCTGAAAAAAAGACAAAGACAACGAAAACAGCAACAAAGAAGAAGAATTCAACATTAACCATGTCGAAATCTCAAACTTCAATGGAGTTCAAAGAAAATGAAAAAGACAAAACTTCGGATAACAAGAAGGCTAAAGAAGAAACGGTTGGAAAAGAAAAGAAGAAGGAAAAGAAGGAAGTTGTGAAAGAAATTCCGAAAGAACAGCCGAAAGATCAACCGAAAAAAGAAAACAGAGCTGGAGATGATGCGAATAAGGTAGTATTTAAAAACGGAATCATAAGAAAATAGTTGAATTCATTTCCAGCCAAATGAGCCGAGTGGAATGGATGTGATTGTGAAAGAAGACGATAAGAAGACCAAAATGGATGACGGATACGAGGATTTTGGTCCTGGTGCTCAGCAGAGTTGATCTTATGAATTTTTTAATGAAAAGTAAAATTTCATAAAGTATTTATCGCATTATGAACTCAATACGAATACAACATAAAAAACCGAATATGACAAAACTACACATTCATGAATGCATTCAGAACTGAGCCGTTCCAAACATATTAACCTTGTTCTCATTTCGTTTTCTGAAAATTCGACGTCTTCAAGTATTTCAAATCAATACGCCTTCTGACTTTTAGTTTTATTTACAATGACCGTTTGGTTCCGAAAAAACACACTGACTTATTTTATTTTATATACGTTTATTATACAAATTCCGTTTTTATTGCAGAGCAAGATTTGATTTCTCTCATTGAAAGTAGGAATCAGGTGGTCTGAATTCGTCGTCGCGTTCGTCACGTTCTTTTGCAATCCAGGTAGTGTACATTCCTTTCCCTCTATCCCATTCACGATCGGACTTCATGAGACGAGCGTGCTGAAAATGAAACGTAAGAAAATAATATCGGATACTTTGAAATTAAAGTTTATTATCCTGATTGGATGATTTTATTAGCAAACTGAAAAGCTTAACAAAAATAGTTTTCAGTCTACTCTAAACTTGAGGAACAGTTGAAGTGATACTTACCCTCTCTTCTGGAGTTTCTTTTAGTCCCGGCATCGGAATCGAATCCAAATCAATCTCTGGTGGTGGTGGAGTGGCAGGAGGTGATGGTACTGAAAAACGCTGTGGTCAAGCAAAAAATGTATTTTACTTACGAGGCGATAATCCATTCCTCACTCGCATATTGTTGATTCTTTGTCTTCGTGCTGCATCTTTCTTCTTTTTCTCTGCTTTTCGTTTTTCTTTTTCTTCATCGGTTTTCTTTGACATTTCCAACAGTTTTTCGATATCCTCTCTCCGCTTGTTTTCATTGAGCGATAATCGCATATGAGATGTTCCGAAAACACGTTGTTCTGATAATGTGAAAAATTGATTAAAAAAAGGTTATATGTCACTGAAAGAGTTTATCTAAACTGTGATTGCTTACCTTCACTGTGATGATAATGCTCTGGAATGGGAGCTCTTCCGAATCCAACCGGAGCAGCCATTTCTTGTTCTCTGAATCGCTCTCTTTCAGCTTCTCTTTCCTCTTCTATTCTTCTCTTTTTTGAACCAAAATCTACTAAAAAATCCACAGGTGTGTTATCTGGATTCGCCAAAACTACTTTTCCTTCTTGCATTCTTTCGTATAATTCTGATTTTTCTCGAAGTTTCTGCTGAGCCGATCGAAGTCGCTCTTCATCCTCTTCTCGTCGGAGTAGTCGTTCGTTTTTAGCCATTCGAACATTTCTGACTTCAGCTTCACGAGTTTGACGTTCTTTCTCTTCTTTCTTGGTACTCAGAATATTCTAAATAAATAAATCTATAGTGTATATGGTGAGATAATACAACTTACAGACTTTCCAGTGACGTGAGTTCCAGTATTCTTGACTCTGTGTTGTCCGTCGAGACGATCCTTCCGTTTCAATAACTCGTTTTTCAATTTGAACAACGATGAAGACTAGAAATAATATTTTAGTTTATGAAACACCAGTTTTTCTCTTTCTCACCTCTCCCGTTGTCAATTTTTTCGGCCCGGTCTTAATGATCCCCAGAACGTCTTTTTCGGATGGACCAGGAGCATCTGCGGATACTTCATCTTCTTCGTCTTTTTCATTAAACTCGCGGGATGCGAACGTCGCCATTTTCACTTCGAAATGGGGACTGAAAAATCGGTGAAAGCTTTAACGTAAAAGATTTTTGCAGGTTGTGCAAACACCGTGACGGAGTTGTGCGCACATGTCAAGCGCGCTCCAGCGCACCAATAAATTTACAAATTTAAGGCGAACGTCTTCTGCGTTTAACCTGCACAGGTGAAACTAGTTTTGAGTATTTTTCGTTTTCAAACACTTCCAGACTTATTGAAAACGGTCGTCAATGGTTTAAAACTTTCGCAAGTTACCAGTAATATGCATATTTGTCGTTAAGAACGAAACTAGGGTTAAAATGAAAGATTCTTGAAATCTCAAACGAAATTCGTTTCCATTAGCTACTTTGGTCGGTTATTGATTGTCATTAAATTTATATTATTGATTAATCTTCCTTATGAATGTATGTTATAATGTTTCCTTTCATCTCGCTCCCAATATTCGCCATAGTTTGTCTGCAATTTTACATTTTCAGGGTTCACTTTTCTCCGAGGGTTTGATAGAAACAATGGATCCATACCAACAAGGAGGTCGTGGCGGTGGTTACCCACCTCGCGGTGGTCGTGGCGGTGGTGGGCATATGGGTTATCCACCTGATCAGGGTAACTACGGAGGAGCTCCCGCCTATGGAGGCTACGATCCATACAATCCATATGCTCAAGGTGGTTATGGAATGTATCCAGGAGGTGGAAGCTACCCACCACAAGAAATGCCCTCACCATTGGATGCCGAGATTCAAGCTGTTCTACGAGAAATACATTCCGAAGTAGCTGGATTGGAGTCTTCCGGTGAGCAGTTCCGAAACGCACGACGCCTTCTGAATTCCGAGAAAGAGAAATTGGAAAATAATATAGACCCAGAATGGCTCGAAGTTGATGTTGCGAAGCCAGTGAAGGTGTGCAAGAAAATTCTTATCCCAATTTATCGTCACCCTAGCGTATGTTTTTTTTTTGTAAATGCTGAAAGTTGTTCACGTCTCTGTTTCAGTTCAACTTCATCGGAAAAGTGCTCGGACCAAAAGGAGCCACTCTACAAACGCTATGCAAAACCCACAAATGTCACATCTACATTTTGGGTCGTGGATCTACGAAAGATCGCGAGAAGGAGGCTGAGCTTTTGGCTTCAGGAGACCCACAACATGCACATTTCAGTGGTCCACTCCACGTTAAAGTGGAAACTGTAGCCCCAGCCTATATTGCATATGGACGTGTGGCCGCTGTAATTGAAGAGTTGTCGAGAATTTTGCAGCCAGTGAGTTACCGGAACAGTTCAATTTTTGTTGTTATTACTATTATTGTCCAGATCCACGAAGACACTACTCCAGCTCATTTGAAAAATGGAACAGGAGGGGAAGGAGATGAGAAGAACGATGATGAGAGAAAAGACGACGACGGATCTGGAAGAGGTGGACGAGGAGGTGGTCGAGGCGGATTCCGAGGAGGGTTCCGCGGTGGACGTGGTGGGAGTTTCGGTGGAGGATCACGGGGATCAGGTGGTCCAGGAGGACCAATGATGGGTGGACGAGGTGGAATGGGAAGAGGACGAGGAGGACAACCAGCTGGGTAAGACCTGTTTTTTTGACAACGAATAAACTAAAAATTCAAAAAAATTAAATTCTTATCAATAAAATAATTATCATACCAAAATTAAAAAAATTTGCAGATTCCGACCATACTAAAATCAAATCCCCAAAAAATCAACCAAACATTGAGCCAGAAACCACAAAAATCCTCGAAATATGTCCAAAAACACCCAAATCCAATGTTTTTATAAATAAAATCTCGACGAAAATATTTAAATCCCCATTCTTGAACAAACCCCTGCAAATCTTCCTATCACTTACCTCTCTCGTTCATTTTTTTTCTTTTTTTTTATCCATGGATCTCTCCATTTACTGTTCTTTTTCTTTGTTTCTACGATTCAATTTGGAATCAATTTCATATCCGATTTTTAACTTATTTTGTTTTTCCCCCTTCAATAATTCAAAATTTAATCAAATTTTTAAAAATAAAATATGTTCGTCGAGAAAAAATGTAAAAATGAAATTGTCGATAGAAACATCGATTTCCCTGTCTTTGAAATTCCCTCGAGCCTCCGTCCTCTTTTCAAAAGATAAGAGCCACCTCCAAAGAGCAAATAGATAAGAGAAAAAGGCACTCAGTTCTTTTCTTTTTCCTATTTTTCTCTTGTGTCAATTAATTCTTCACTGCTGAAAATGCTGGAATTTCGAACTTTTCTCGTTTATTATGAATGTGAAAATAGTCCTGGAGAGCTCGCCGAACCAAAGAGTTTACAGGTCAAATTTTTGAATAAAACTTCTAAAAACGAGACCACTTTCAGTTTCCCGGTCATATTTGGCAGCACAAGGACATATTTATGGCCGAGTTGAAACTGGAAATTCCTGAAATTTCGGAAAATTTTAAATTAAAATACAACGATATCGATGGAGCAATCCTGAAAGTACGCGGAGCCGAAGATTATGAAAAATTCATGAACAGGCTTGAAAACACGGATGAAAATGATGAAATTGTTCTGATACTGGAGAGAATTCAGTCGAGAAAACCGTCTTCTGGAGTAGGATATTCTGAGGACAATCGAATTTTTCCGTCTGAGTTGCAACGTGGAAAATACGTGGGAAACGGGGTTCATGGGACAGTTATTATGTATGTGAGATGCAGGGTTGGGAAATTCCGGGCCGGGCCGACCGAAAAATTTTCCTCGGCCCGGCCCGGCCCGGCCCGGTCAGCCCGTCAGCCCGGCCCGGCCCGGCCCGGCCCGGTCGGCCCGGTCGGCCCGGCTACTGTAGAAATTTGAAATTTTTTGAAAAAATTTTGAATTTTTTTGCAGAAAAGTCGAATTTTCGACTATGTTTTGGAATATCGATAAAAACCTTAGTGTATGAGAATTTTAGAGCATTTTGGTCATTTTTTAATGAAAATTTCGAAAAAATATGTGAAAAAATTATGCACGATTTTTGAATCCGGGCCGACCGGGCCGGGCCCGGGCCGGACATTTCCTCGGCCCGGCCCGGCCCGGGATTTCCCAACCCTGGTGAGATGGCTAAAAAGTTTTTTTTAAATCTAGAATTTAGGGCACGTCATGAGAAAACCGATAAATGGTATGTGATCAAAACGATTTTCTCACATAATAACGATAAAAAGGAATATGAAAAGGAGATTGTTGCTTATGAAGAGGTAAAAACGGGTTTATATTTGAAAAAAAAATGAAAAAGATGTTAAATTTCAAATTTTGAAAAACGTTATTAGTATTTATTAGAACAAGAAATAGGAAACTCTGAAAAGGAAAAAAATCAAAACCTATTTTTCAGTGTTCCCAGTCAGACTACGTAGTCAAATATTATGGATGCGAAGTGAGTTCGTCGAAAAAAGAATTGGTTCTCGAATACATGGACGGTGGCGACTTCCGTCAGTTCGGTGCACTACCATATCGTGTTCATCAAAGTGTCACTTTATCATTGATACGAGGAATTCGACATGTATGGAATAGTGGGCCTGGATATATTCATCGAGATATTAAACCTGAGAATATTTTGGTCAATTTACGAGGAGAAGTCAAAATTTGTGATTTCGGAACTGCAAAGGTTAGTGATGGTTATGACAAGTCCAAAAGTGACTATTGGAGAATTTTATCTATTTTTCTTCACCGGAAAGGAAACTCATTGCTCCTTATTTCAATACATATTTCATTCAGAGAATCGACAACACATATCGAATCGCCACAACTGGAGCTGGAACCGAACGATATCAATCACCAGAACAACACAATGGGGGTGATTATAGGTGAGACAAGAGTCGTTGAATTCATACAATCTATTCCAATTTTCAGTGAAAAAGTCGACATTTGGGGATTCGGATTAACACTTTGGGAACTCGCATTGGGACCGGTTCATGAAGAATATCTTAGTAGATTTATATCATACGAAGAAGAGATTTTCGTAGAACCAATTGATGGATATCCGGATTCTCTTGTTGAGCTCATTACTAATTGGTTCGTTCTTCAATTATATGATGTTTTTTTATCCAGACAACCTTTCCCCAGTTTCCAAGTATTCTTTGAATATTTCAGCCTTCGAATCAATCCGTCAACTCGTTGGAATCCTGATCAAATCGAATCCTGTCCATATCTACGAGATCTCTCTGAACCAGATCGTCAATGTGTTGCAAACTTTGTGAAAAATAGACATTATCAACGGTAGAAAACAATTTATTTTGTTTGACTCTCTTTTCTACAAAATAAAATTTTTCGAAGTTATATAAAATGGACGGTTCTTTTTGTTTTATCGATTGTTTGGGGTGGTAGGCTGAAATATAGTTGGAAAAAAGAAGAAATGACAGGGAAAAGAATTGAGGAAAAAACCGTTGAGAATGTGTGAGACAATTGTGTGAATGGTGTTTAAATCAACCGGGAAGGGTAGAAAAAGCGAGAAGATTTCTCAAGGAAATGAGAAAAAGAAGGGAAGAATTTAAATAAATCTCAGTCTTCGAGATGCTCTCTCATTCAGAATTGTTGCAATTTCAGCTATCCTTTGACGTAATTCGATTTCATCTTGTTCTTCGGCGGCAGCCTCCAAAAGAGCTTCTTCTGGGACGAAGATTAACTAAAAACGAGAATAAATTAGAGTTTGAATGGCTAAGAATTGAAGTGAACCTCTTGATTATCATCGAATTGTTCCGGGAGTTCATTCTCATCGTAAGCTTCGAAAACTGGCATCGAACGGCGATCACGTGGCATGTATTCAATTGGTTGGGTTACTGTAATTATCTTATTTGAAACATGAATTCTTCTTTTCGTTTCAGTTCTTACAGTATTCTGGCAATTCAACAATCTCGTAGGCCTCAACTGCTTCCGGATTGTATTGATCGATCTCGTTCTGGACGATTTCAGCCAGAACTGCCAATTGGTCATCGCTTAGATCTGAAACAATTCCAGAGATTATTTTATTGAAATGATTCATTTTAAGATAGATGAGAAGCCGTGTTATCTCATTATTTTCGATTTTTGACTTGACTCATTCTATTGAATAAGTCAGAAAAAACATAAAATAGGGAAGAATGTAAAGCATTAAATTTGCTTAGATCATAAAAGAAAAATAAGAAAAAGGATTAGAATCTATACGAAAGATTTGTGAGAAGAAAAAGAAGACGAATGTCTGGTTTAGAAATGTCAGATAAGGAGGAAATGATGAGTTGGCGGAAGACTTGAATCACATTTTAATGAGTTCTAAACTAATGTTTTCAGATGGATTCCATTTTCTGAAACCCTCTTGACTCATTCATTTGCCACTCATCTCCTTCCTATTCGCAAATCCTGCATACATTTTTCAAATAAAAATCTCTCAAATTTTGCCAATTTCCCTCTTCTAATTTTCTCCTTTTTCCAGATGATTCTCTCCTCTCAAAAAATAGAGAAAGAACTTTAATCTTCGTCCTTTTTTATGCTCATTTCGCTTTGGTTTGAGTGCTCTCTTATATTTTTTCTTTTCTCTGCGTCTCTTCAGAATCCACACTATTTTTCCGGATACTTCTGAAAATGAGAAACAGAAAAGAGATATCAATGGGGAGAAAAGAGGAATGTCAACCCAAATATCCGGAGGCAATATCTGAGAGAAAATGAAATGAAAAAAGAAGAAAAGATGATGGATTATTTACAGAAAACATGAAGAAGAAGGACAGGGCGAGTAGGTGGATCATCAACTGAATTATTTACACTGAACTTTAAAACTTTTAGGAATTTTAAACTAAACTCAGAAAGCAAAATAGGTTTGAAAATGCACGGAACTGTTTCAGGTCAAGTTTCAAACGATGTTCAAAACTTTCTGGTACAGTAACCTGTCTATTTTTGAGTGGGATTCACAAAACTATAATTATTTGTACTAGCGTCTGAATTCTTTCCCTCAGATCCTCAATTATTATTTTCCCCCGTAATTGTTATTTGTCTCTGCCTGTGTCTGTGGGAAAATAGGAATACATATATATTTTTTCTCTAATTTATTTTCTTCTCCCCCTTTCCTTCACTTCACTTTTTGAGCAGCTGCTTTTTGCCTTTTTGAATTGAGAATTAGGGTGAAAAACCAAAAAGATTGACTAATTTTCGTGGGAATTCAGGAAGAAACAAGAAGAAAAATAGATGAAGAAACTTGAGATTTTCTTCTTTTTCGTTTAAAAATGACACAAAAAAGATTGCAAGAATGTAGTTTGTAGTCTCTAGGAGAACCCTAAAATCAAGAAGAAATCTTATATTTTCTCTTCATTAATCCGTTTTTGAGATCTAAAACGGATATTTGATTACATGGCAATAGTTTATCTTTTATCTTTCAACACTTGGAAATAATCTAATTTCTAAATTGAGATTCGAGATTTTTCTAGTCTTCGATCAAATCAAAAAGCGCACGAAATCTCGAAAAAAGAAAGTATGGAAACAAGATTAGGAAACGGATCAAATTAAACAACTTGGATCAAATACTACAAAAGAATGATTTGGAGTTCAGATAGTGGTCACTTGTGTACACTGTTTTATTACTGAAATAAATAACGTTTCTCTTAATTTTCATAAAGATTCAAAAGAATAATGATGTAATTTGACACCTCATTCTTTTCTTTCTTGAATCATTTTTCTCACGTCATTCATCAAAAAGGCCAAAAAATGAGGATCAGGGAAAAGACTAACCGGCAAGTTGCTCTCGGAGAACATCTTCCTCAGTGCCCATAATTGATCCAGCATTATCTGGAACCTCCTCGAGAATCACATTTCGTTTGCCACGTCGAAGAGTTTTTGGAGTTGGGACTGTAAATGAAATACATTTTATAGCAGAGCTCTCGATATTGATGTATTCATAAACTAGATATTTTCAGTTGGCACTAACCGTATTCTTTTGTTTTTGTTGCCGATCCACTGATTGTTTTTGTGTTTTTCGCTGCACTCTTTGTCGATTCCTGTAATTAAAAAACAGTTGTGGCCTCATAATTACTTTTTCCAAGAACTCGTCTCAATTTTGTGCCAACTATTTTACTTTTTAATAATTACAATCAGTTAATTATTGTTTCTGCAAAAGATCATGAGCCCCCATCTGGTATTGCTCATTGGTTCCTATTGGCCTTTTCTCTTTTTTCTTTTCATCCGATCCGAGTGGAAATAATTGAATTTCATTGCATTCAGAGGGGTGAAAAGAACCTTTCAGAGTAATTCGTATATAGATATATAGACAATATTTATTTGTTATGAAAGAGAAAAAGAAGGTTTTATATCCAGAAGGGACACCAAAACAAAAGGAAAAAAAAGAGGGTGGATAAGGATGGTTGGTCAGAAATAACGAAGAAGTTGGGTCATTTCAAGATAATGAAATGCATGGAAAAAACGAGTGGAAAAGGAACCAAATTGAATTTCCATTCGGAGACAGAAAACAATTGTTTATGGTTTCAGAGTTCAGGTTCAATTGAACGAGCTCAATAAGTAGAATTGTCTGGCTGAATACTCTATAAACACTTCCAAAGCTCTGCTTCTCAGATAGCTAAGAAGTTCAAAAGAAGACTCCTCATCAGTCTTTTTCCGGTCTTTCCCTTTTCCTCTAATTTCAAATTCAACGTTTCTTTTCCAATTTTCCTTTTTTTCTCGTCCTTCCATTCTAACTTCCAAGAACTCTGTCCCCCTTCCAAATGTACTTTTGTTGTTTTCTTTCATGTTTTTTTGTTCTATTCCATTTCCATTCCATTTCCCTTTTTTTTCTCATTTGCCTTCTGGCTCCCTTTCTCATAACATCTAAAAAACTAAAGCTCGAAAATCTTGAAATCTGAATTCCAGAAAATAGTCGAGATTTATACTTTCGGAGAAGCCATAAAAGCTGATTTATAGTGATTGAAATCCTCTGAAATCCTATTAAAGTATTACTAAAATGTCATGGAATTCTAGGGAATTTTCTGAATATTCATTGGTTTTTTTGTGAAGAGAAGACCAAGATCAAACGAAAGGAATTTGTATGCGTCAGTGTCAGTTTCATCATTAATTAGATCACCCAGTTAACAAAGTTTCGAACTCTTTCAACAAGGAATACGGTAGCATCAGAAACTAGTTCAATCTTGAGAGTTATTTCTCTCAGCGAATTAGAGACTCTTCTAAAGAAATGAATCTTGAACACACACACACTCTCTCTCTCTCTCTCACACAAAATGAGTACTTTCAGAAATTGCCAATTAAAGTGAAAAGTGTACAATTTAGTATTTCTAAGCTAGTCGAATTTCATTCCGTATTCAGAAAAACGAGAGGATATTTGACGCATTGGATGGCTCTTTACTTCTCGAAATTTGATCTAAATGTCAGCAGAAACGGAGCACTTTCAAGCCATTATCTATATCTGAAGTATAACATGTCCGAGGTTTTCCCAAAGTTTCCAAAAGAGTTACTAGTCGAAAGAAACTCTTCGAATCCTTCAAAAAGTGAAAAGTAAACTTCAAAAGAGCATCTGCTCTCTTGAGAAAAAACCCTTGAGTATTTGAAGTTTTCAAAAAGTTTTCGTTGCATTTTGACCGGAAATGCGTAGTCGACAAAGCAGGTGCTCTCTGGAAACCTTTTCAGTGCTCACTTGTCTAATGTACACAAATTCAATATAATCGAGAGACCAAATATAGATATAAAAGATCACTGAAAGCTCTCTCCCCCACATAAGGAATATAATGATGACATAAAAACAACTTGATCCGTAAAGTCTTATCACATTATCTACCAGAAAATGACGCAGTAATGTGTTGATATTCAATGAAAAGGAAACTGAACGAGCCGGAAATTGTGTCATGAGAAGAGAATCAAACATACAATTATTTGAGTCAACGAACGTCACTATTATGGTCTGAAATTCTCAAATTCAAGTCAGAAAGACTCAGGAACAGAAAGATTAATCAGAAGACAAACAGCTGACTGATAGTACAAATATTCGAGTCGAATTGCAGATTGTACTTTCTGAATTCGTACTTCAAATCCAGATGTTGTGTTTAGAAGTCCTTCATAATACATGAATAGATGAAGGGTTCTCTAGATACAGAACATTTTCTCTGATTGTTTTTGAGTCTTTCTACCACCCGCAGTGGGAAAATAAAAATTGTTTTTTCCACAAGTTGAGCTGATTTTAAGTACCTATCTATCCATATCAGAGGAGAAACGGAAAGAAAAATAATGGGAAAATACTGAAAAACAACATTAAAATGGAAAATTTTTGGTCTAGAAGAAAGAGAAAATTCTGATTTTTAGAATTCAAAAGAAGCCAAATTATAGAAGAAACGGGAGTCTTTCTCAACAAAAAAAAGAAGAAGGAAAATATGGAAAATAAGGGAATAATAATCATGAAAGAACCTAAAAACCAACCACCAGACTACTGAAATTGGGAAAAGCAATCAAAAATATATTGAAAAAGCAGAATTTCTTTGGATAAAAACGAGTTTCAGGGTGTCCTCTGAATCCCAAAGTATTCTCGAGACCTGAGAGTCCACGAACTTTTTAAAATTTTAACTCCCTAGACAATCATAAAAAGAAATGAAAACTTACCAACGGAGCAGCCTCAACCATGGCCACAGAAAGTAGTGCAACAGCGAAAAGCGACTGTGTAATGATGGAAGAAGACGTCATCTTTATGATTAAAGATGGACGGATTCAGAATTGAGAAGAAGGTTGTAGTAATGTATCAAAAAAGGAGAAGTAGTCGCCCTTCCCCTCGTTTAGCTGCTTCTGACCAGCCTTCGTCCTCAGTTTTTTGGCGCCTGCAACCAGAAGAGATACGGAGACGTTAGAGAAAAAGGACTCTGACTCCGCCCACTTTTCAATATCGTTGAGTGCTCGAGAGGCTCTTCTGGCACACACACAACGAGCACGCCTTCTAGAGCCAAAGATTAGAGGATTAGAGAAAAGAGAGAAGATGGAGGAAATAGTGTTAGAAGTGGAGAGACGAGAGAGAAAAGAGTAGAAATGGAGCCATTGGATGGGAAGAAGCCTTAATTGTTTCATGCTCCAAATGCTTCGGATCTGATGAGTTGACTGAAATTGAAATAAAAGAAAACGAGAGAGATATAAGCATGAAGGAGGGGGGAAATGGACACTGCTGGACACAAATGAATTCCCTTTTTTGAATTTTTATGATGAGAATTGTACTGATTTTACGAAGGGAAAAGAATCGAGGAAATAGAATAAAAAAGTGGAAATCTAGATGAAAAAAATTATGAACAGCTGGTCGGCACAATAAAAAGAAGTGAGACGAATGAAAATAATGTTATTGAGTTGGAAACTCAACTGGAAAATCTTGAAAAATCGGAAAAGTTGTGAGTGAAAACTGAAGAATCACATCCGCTATAAATTGTGAAATGGGACTGAAATGCATTCAGTTCAGATAGAATCGAACTACATGTGAAGAAAAAGAAAAGAATTTTCACTACAAAAATTGAGATGCATGGTTAGATGAATCCCACAAAAAATTGTATTACAGTAGGACATGACGGGTTTCAGTGACTCATATCCACTGTTTTGAACCATGAAAAATTGCTCAATGAAACTAATGAACGTAGACTCTAAAACTGGGAGTTCGGCAGTGAAAACGTAGGGAATGAAAACTGTTTTTGAAATTCAATCATGCCAATCAATCAGGATCAACTGGAACGGACTAAAGTATGTTTCACACTGATCAATAATCTTTCAAACTGACAAAATAATTTCAAAGACGGAGAGTTTCATGATGAAATCTCTGTAATTTCTATTTACGAACATCTCTAGAATCTTCTTTCCTGAAATGAAAAACATGCAATCTTCTTATCATTATCAGAATCTCAAAATTCGAAGTGAAGAACTCAAGATAGAAAATTGGGTTGTTTTTCTAATGCGATTTCGAGAAATTATACCGGAAATGCAGGTAAACTTGAACTTCACTTGGTGTAGTGCCCAGAAAAGTCAGGAACTCTTTTGAGATGTCCGAGTTGGCAAAAGTTCAACAATTTCCGCTTCAAAACTTGGGAACAACTTTTTGAAAATCGGAATTCAATTTCCGTGTAAATTTGATAATGTTCACATGCTATACATTCCATGTTTCAGTGAATCGGAAACCAACCACATTAATCATAGCTCTAATAGCCTTTTTCATGTATGTGAAAAGAAAAACTTAGGAGAGAGAAAGAGAAAAAGTAATAAGAGTGGTGGATATGGCATTTATTTGATTGGATATCTCCGGAGTGTACACAGGAAGAAATTTGCATTTTGCAGTTGAAAGAAGATAGAAAGACAAGGGTAAAGAGCACAATTCGTTTCTGGGTTGTACTTGAAAAAAGGAATTAAAGGAGTGTATATGGAAAATATTTGTGTCTCATTGGAAAGTGAGGATAAAAAGATTAGGAATCGCATTCTCTGTTTCTGATTTCTGGCTAATTTTGATAGAAAAGGGATGAGCGGATCTAGGTTCAGATTTCACCTACAAGAGCAAAAAATTCAGTAAAGAGTCGCTTAAACATGTCCCAGGATTGAAAAGTTACCGTAGTTCAACCACATTCTGGAGTTTTCAATGCGTACTTGGAAAGTTGGGAGCTCTTTTATAAAAACTATAAAAACAGTGTGAAACAAACTATTTTTTTTAATTGTTTTCTTCGGTTTGTAGGTTTTTAACGCTTACATTCAGCTATATTACAGAATTACTGATATAAATTGCCAACATTTACTTTCAAGGCGCATACCTCACCGCTAAACTTACTGTAGAGCTTTGGTCTCGCAGCGACTTTCTTTTTTACCACGCTTTCTTGAAGCTGAGGTTATCTTCAGCGTAATTGCGTAACTGCTGTTTTTGCCTTTATACAAAATCTCTCTTACTCACCAATTTTTTCTAGTTTTCACAAGAACCCGTGTCAAATGGGCCGGTGTAAAACCAATGCTCCAAAGGACGTGGTGAAGTCCGAAAATTCATCTGAAACAGGCATCGCACCGAAGGTTATGAGTAAATCGACGTTCTAGTAATAAAAAATAATAAAATGTTTTCAGCGGTTTTCAAAAATCCCTATTCAGTTCCAAAATCTTAAATACATTATTCCGCCGTTGTTTCACAATAAATGGAGCGACAAGAATGCGGATCGGACACTTCTGAACGACACGATCGTTGAGTTCTACATGTGCGAGTACATGCGATTGAAAGTATACGACGAAAATGCGTGAGTTCATTTATTTTATTGACGAAAATAATAAGAAATTGAGTTCTCCAATAAACCAAAATATATTCACAGACGAGCTCGATATCACTTGTTCCACACATTCTTCTACTCAAGGCTTCGGGTGAATTTTGGACAATATTTCAAAGAAGGTCCGCCGCGACGATCAGAGGTTTGATAAGGTTTTCTGGCAGACTGATATCTATATCTCTCTTTCAGTTGGCCATTCATTACAACAGAATGTTTCAA
Source organism: Caenorhabditis latens (assembly GCA_002259235.3). Taxonomy (NCBI): domain Eukaryota; kingdom Metazoa; phylum Nematoda; class Chromadorea; order Rhabditida; family Rhabditidae; genus Caenorhabditis; species Caenorhabditis latens. The sequence goes on along the minus strand of CM056092.1, from coordinate 9,099,528 downwards.
CAAAAAGTAAAACCCTCTGCTATCCTGCAGAAAGAAATACTTGTTATTCCGGTACATAACAACGAACCGAAACACTGGTTCCTCGTTCTTGTTCACAATCCGTCTGGTGCCATACGCCGTCGCATAGTTGACTCGAAAGAAGTAAAAAACGATAATCGAAGAAGTTTACTGACGAAGCAAATTGCCGAATACGCTCAATACGAGGAGGCTGGCGAATGTCGAGTTATTATTATGGATAGTTTACTAAATAGTGAGAAGTATAAGTAAGTTCCTCTTTTGGATATAAATATTCATTGAAATATCATTATTTTCAGAGCAAAACTCTCTAAAGCACACTCTCACGCGTTCGATTACATTCGTCTTTGGTTACAGATGGCAGCAGCAGCCTGCGGTGAAGAGCTTATGAGTAGTAGAGTCAGGTAAATAAGAGAAAACGTTTGATGTTCTAGTCTGATTGTTTCAGAAAAGTGGTATGCGAATCACTTCCCAAACAACATAACGACGTTGACTGTGGAGTTTATATGCTCGCGTACGCAGAGTATTTTACTTGGTTTAATACTGAATGGACGAAGACTCCTACCGAATCACTCGCATATCTGAAAATGGGAGACGAACTAAAATCATTGTTGAACACCGAAGAGCCACGTCTCCGACTTGATAAACTTTTTCAAAAAATGAAAGACCCGCACCCGCTCAAGGAAGGTGCTCTGTAAAATATGAAGTTCTTATTGTTATTTTTCTGTTTAGCTGCTTTTTGTATTTGTTTGCCCTCCTTTCCCTCTGTTAACATGTTAACCACTCTAATCATAGAAGCTTCAATAATCTTTGCATGTTAATATTTTCTTTCAATTGTTATTTTACATGATTTCTGCGATTCGTTACAAATGAATTTTTTGTCGTATTCAACATATTCCTTTCTAGATAAATGTATATCTACGGCAAATCGGTTTACCGTGCGGCACAGTTGCAAAAAGCGCGCGCGCACTATTGCAATATAGACCCAGCCTCCTTTCTCAAAACGGCTCCGTTTTCGAATAAATTTACTGTAGATCCAGATTTAAAGAATGATTTTTTGAAAAAGTGTTAATAATGTTTATACATGATGACTCTTGCATAAAAATCTCTACTTGCTTCATGTTCCATCTCTTGTTTTCTTCATCAAAACTGATTTTACAGACCTGTTCAATGCATTTATACAATCTGACACTGCAAGGCCAAACGGCCATCAACCAGGCCATTCAAGGCAACTTCTCCGGAACTCCCAAATCACAGGTTCGTGGAAAAAGTGGAAAAGTTTCTTAAGTTATTAAAATTCAGGAAATTGTCATCGGACGTGGATCGGCTCTCGAACTGCTGACACTTGACACAGTTACTGGCAAAATAAAGGTTAGTGTCAATAAAGAAATGTTGAAAAACGTTCAGTAGCTTCTCAGCGCATGAAATATTTCAGCCAGAAAATATTTTTTTCATGAATGTCAAAATCAGTCAATCGGTGTTTTCAGGTTATGTGTCATCAAGACATTTTCGGAATCGTTCGGTCCCTTCTCGCATTCCGTTTGACTGCAGGGACCCGTGATTTCATCGCCGTTGGTTCAGATTCTGGAAGGATTGTTATTTTACAGTACAATGCCGAGAAAACGTGCTTCGAAAGACTTCATCAGGCATTCTTTTGATCTTTTTGGGAACAACCCTGTCAGAAATCATCTTTATAGGAAACGTTCGGAAAGACTGGATGTCGTCGCATTGTTCCTGGGCACTACCTGGCTGGAGATCCACGTGGACGTGCTCTCATGATTGGCGCAGTTGAAAGACAGAAGCTTGTATACATTATGAACAGAGACTCAGAAGCACATCTGACGATCTCATCTCCTTTAGAAGCTCATAAACATCATACACTGTGCTATGCTATGGTTGGAGTTGATGTTGGATTCGAAAATCCGACGTTTGCTTGTTTGGAGTTCGATTATGAAGTGGGTGAAGCATTTTTTTTTCATTTGAGCGCTCAAAATTCCTAGCTCTTCATTAGTACTGTATAATTTGTTGATTAATAGTTTTAGAATATATTTTTTGAAAACTTCCGTTCAGAAAAATTAAATTTTAGGACAGTGACAACGATCCGACTGGCGAAGCTGCAAAGAGGACTCAACAAACACTGACATTCTACGAATTGGATCTTGGTCTAAACCATGTTGTTCGAAAGTACGCAGAACCTCTCAATGATCCAGGAAACTTGCTTATCGCAGTTCCAGGTGGTAACGATGGTCCTTCTGGAGTCATTGTGTGCTGTGAAAACTATCTCGTCTATAAAAATCTCGGAGATCAACCGGATATCAGATGTCCAATTCCGAGAAGAAGAGTGAGTATGAGTTGAGATATACAGGATATACAACCTTTTTTCATTTCTTTTTCAATAATTTTTGTTCAGCACAATGTAGTTGCAACTCGAAGAATAGAAGTTCAGAATTATATACACTCTGCTCGAAAAAACCAAATTGTTAGTGGGAACTTTTATAAAAACTATTTTCCAGAATGAGTTGGATGATGCCGATCGGACAATGCTCATTATTGCCACAGCTACTCACAAAACAAGAAACATGTTCTTCTTCTTGGTTCAAGCTGAAAACGGAGATATTTTCAAAGTAACACTGGAAACTGATGAAGATTTGGTAACAGAAATGAAACTGAAATACTTCGATACAGTGCCTCCAGCCAATGCAATGTGTATTCTTAAAGCGGGATTCTTGTTCATTGCTGCTGAGTTTGGAAATCAGTCAGTTTCTTTTTAAATCATCACTAAAACTATTTTATATTTTTTCAGTGAACTTTATCAAATTGCCAGTCTTGGGGAAGGAGGAGACGATGAATTCTCATCTGCCATGGGCTTTGGAGAGAACGATGCTGCATTCTTCGAACCACACGAATTGAGATCTCTCATTCCAATCGATTCAATGGATAGTTTGAGTCCGCTTACGGATGCAGTGGTTTGTTATTCCAATTGAACTCGCTGCTGAAATTTCATTTTCAGATTGGTGATATTGCTCGTGAAGATGCTGCACAACTATACACTCTTATTGGTCGCGGATCGCGTTCTCACATGAAAGTTCTTCGTAATGGACTTGAAATCTCCGAAATGGCTGTTTCAGATTTGCCGGGTAATCCAAATGCTGTGTGGACTGTTAAAAAAAATATCGAAGGTTTGAAACATTCGAAAAATAATATAACCATTGCGTATAAATAATTCAGATCAATATGATTCGTATATCGTTGTCTCATTCGTCAATGCAACTCTCGCTCTCACTATTGGAGATACTGTCGAAGAAGCATCGGATTCCGGATTTTTGCCAACAACACCTACTATTGGTTGCTCTATGATCGGAGATGATTCTCTCGTTCAGGTAATCCGCACTCAGAAGTATCAACCAGAAATTTTATTTTCAGATCTATTCCGAAGGTATCCGTCATATTCGTGCTGATAAACGTATCAATGAATGGAAAGTTCCGCCACGTCGTCAAATTGTCAAATGTGCTGTTAACAGACGTCAGGTTGCTGTTGCGTTGAGTGGTGGAGAACTTGTGTATTTCGAGTTGGATTTGGTTAGTTTCGATGGAGCCAAAAACTAATCAATTTCAAATTTTTTCAGAACGGCACACTCAACGAATTCACTGAGAGAAAGTTGTTCAATGCTGATATCGCATGCATGACATTCAGTGAAATCTCAGAAGGAGAACTCAACTCTCGTTTCTTGGCTCTCGGAACTGTCGACAATGCAGTTCGAATCATTTCTCTCGATCCAAATGATATGTTGATGCCTTTGAGTACACAAAATCTACCATGTCCCCCTGAATCCATTCTTCTGATTGACACACCGAATGAGGATGGTAAAGGAGTGGCCGCAGTTCATTTGAATATCGGATTGCAGGTAGGCTCGATTGTAGATAATAGTAGCACATACATGTAATTTTCTTAAATATCATCAATTTTATTTCAGAATGGGTGTCTATTCCGTAACACAGTCGATAATGTTACTGGAGCTATTATGGATACACGTACTCGTTATCTCGGTACCAGACCAGTCAAATTGTTCAAAGTTCAATGCCAAGGACGATCAGCTGTAAGAATATCGATTATCCTTCTTTATTAAATCTGTATTCCAGATTCTGTGTACCTCATCTCGTTCATGGCTTCTCTACCACTTCCAACGTCGTTTCCATCTAACTCCACTTAGCTATGCTAATCTCGAATATGCTGCAAGCTTCTGCTCGAATCAATGCGCTGAAGGAATTGTCGCGATTTCAGCTAGTACTCTCAGGTATAACGTATTATGCATTTATTTATCTCAACGATTCATTTCAGAATTATTGCTGCTGAAAAGCTCGGCGTTGCATTCAATGTCCAATCATTCGAACATAAGCTAACTCCTCGCCGTGTCGCAGTTCATCCAACAATGCCGTGCCTAGTTGTGATTGAAACTGACCATGCTGCTTATACAGAAGTTACAAAAGGCTTGAAAAGAAATCAGATGGCTTTAGATGTCGAAGCAATGGCATCTGATGAAAACGAAGCACAATTGGCTAGAGAAATCGCTACAAATCTCCGAGAAAAGCAATTAGATGAAAGAGTTTACGGTGCGCCGAGAGCTGGATATGGAAAATGGGCATCGGCAATTAGTTTGGTTTCGGCTACTACTGGACAGAAATTCACACATTTCGAGCTTCCACAAAACGAGAATGCGAAGTGGTAATTAGTTTTTAAAGATTTAAAAAAATATACTGACTCTATTTTACGAACTTAAAGGAAATCGTATTATTATTAGACCTTTTTCTTTGAAAATTGGTTTTTCAGTCTCGCTCTTGTTCAATTCTCAAAACATCCTGACGCAGTGATGGTTCTTGTTGGATGTGGTGTGAATGAACTTCTAAATACACAAGAAGTCAATCCAGAAGATCCAAATTACCGACAAGTCAGGGGATGTGTCTACACTTTCCATCTATCACCAACCGGTGATCGATTCGATTTCTTGCATAGAACAGAGACTCCATTGGTAGGCTCTCCTTCTTTTTAGCCCATTGATCTCTCAAAGTGATTAAAATCAACTGTTTACATTTCAGCCAGTTGGTGCAATTCATGATTTCCGTGGAATGGCCCTCGTCGGATTCGGCCGTTTCCTTCGAATGTACGACATTGGGCAGAAAAAATTGTTGGCAAAATGTGAAAACAAGGTACGCGATGTTGTTCTTTTTCTCCTGGAAATTACCCTGCTCGGTTCACTTCTCCCTTTCAGAAATTTTTCGGGGTCTTGGGAAACGTGTGAAAATTGTCACAGGAAGACGGCGTAGTTTTGTGTGGGGGAGCATGTGCAAAATGGCGATTTGATTAGTCGGAGGAAAGGGATGACACACAGATGAGGTCGACGTCGTCGGGCGGTCCCTTCTGAAATAGGGAGTAGGAAGTCTAAAAGGGAAAGAATAGAAACGGAGAGAAAGAGGATTATCAGTTTTTAGTTCACTTTTCTCTCTCGGCTAAAGGTCAATGCGTTCATCGGAAAGGAGAAGAAAAGGGATTTCATAAATGTTCTGAGGAACGAATCAAAAATTAGTGCAGTTTACGAAAAAAAAAGAAATACAAAAACTATGGTTTCACTACAAAGTCCAACTTCGGGTGATTTGAAAAGTCCAAGAATAAGTATCGTATTATCAAAGTTGTATCAAATAATGTACAATGTACATTTAAAAAATTGTTTTTTTTGAAAGCTGAAACTTCCTTCATGAGAAGGTTTAAAAAGCTCATCGCTGTGATCTCATCATTTCAATCCGCTCTTTCTCGCTCCATCATTGGAAGTATGAGAATAAAAGTTAACATTTCGTTCCGCTTCGCTTTTTGTTTTTTCTACTCGAAAAACAAAAAGAAAATTTCCCACCCTCTCAAGTGCTGTATTAATATTTTGTCAAGTCTCAAGTGTGTGTGAGTTGCCTTCCGTATATCGCTATTGATTTCAAAACTAATACTGAAGTCTGAAAACATCAAAATATATGGACCCCTGCCGATTTGCACATGAAAAATTTCTGATTTTGGTTTTCTCGGAATTCTCCAAACAACCGTAGTCGATTAATTCCACACGAGAAATTTCATTTCTTGGTCTCTCGCTTCTCTGGTGAATATGTGTAAATTTAAACAAGTTCCGGGTCTTTTTTTGCCTCAATGTGTCACATACATCACAAAGTTCTTCTCTTTCCGCACGAATTAATTTCTCCATACCTCTACTATCTGAAATCGGGAAGTTTGGAGTGGAAGCAATTCTTGCTCTTTTTTTTTTGATTTTAAAAATAACTTTTTTGGAATTTGAAAATTTATTTATGACTGAAAAATTGAAAAATGTCAAAATGGAAAATAAAAAGAACGAATTACCCTGTTTTGTGTTTCGAATGGATGGAAAAAGTTCACCGGAAGAGAATGTAGGAAATCATGAAATCGTTTGAGGGAAAATTATGGAAGTCAAGGAGGATTCAAAAAGGTAATAAGTGCATAGATTCAATTAGTTGGAGTGTTGAAAGTTACCGCTGCCGTCGAAGATTTCTCTGAGTTTTGGGTTTGAGTATAGTTGTAGAGACTCGTTTGCGGAACACGGTTTACAGCATTTGTTGATCGAATTGCAGTTGAATTGTAGGAATTGTTGTTGGTGTACTGAAATAACAAGTATATGAGAATTGTTTTAAATGAAAAGTCTTAATTTATTCGAGGTAAATGTTGATCAAACATTTTTGTGCTCTTCTATGTAGTTTAGGAGTATTCAGTTTTAACTCACTCAAAAAAAGGAAACTCACTTTATGTGTGGGATGATTCAAGTGATGGCATGTCAGCAAACGCTTGAAACATATCCGGAATTCACGGTTAAAGACTGTGTAGATCACAGGATTGAGAGCGGAATTCAGATAACCAAGCCAAAATACGATACTCCAGACGACGTCGTTCAGCTTGATCTCCAAACCGTATACCAACGCAAACCCGAGCCAACAGAAAATGAAACACCCGGTTACAATGGCAACCTAAAGTTTTCTAATAAACTCTGTTTTCTGCAAATTGTAAGACTTACAGTTTTGGCAGCTTTGATCTCTAAAGACAACCTCTTCTCATATGCTCCAGCTGTTCGTTTCTTTTGTCCACGACGCATCAAATGATTGAATTTCGAAGCCAAACTTTTCGATTTCTTCTTCGATTCATTTCCTAACAACGACTCATCACATGTTTCCTTTTCATCTCCATTGTTGTTATTGTTAGTCATTGAAAAGTTATCATCAGTTTGATTTGTCAATGGTTCGGTTTTATCAGTGGAATCGGTGGAACTGCTTCGTGAATTCTCAATCAGAGACCCGAGTTCTTCGTTTCCTGATTTATGAGGTGTTGCAGAATATGAGTTTGTTCTGAAAAAAAAATCTTCGAAGTATTCGCAAACTTTGTTGAATTTAGTTGCTAATCCAGTTTTCTGATTTCAGCTTATCGGGGATAATGCTCTGGATTAGCTGGATTCTTTCGTTTTAAAACGACTAGAATGTTATTATGAAGGTGTCTAGTAAATCTAGTCTAGTTGAATTTCTCAGATCAAAGTCTCAAAGATCGTACCCATTTAATGAATCCACAGAACTCTCGCTGCTCCTTCCGTGTCTTTTGTGCCTTGCTCCGCCGGTTACTCCTACTCCACAACCTTGTTGTGTTGCTCCTCGATTCACCAATGTTTTCGCCGATTCATTCGCATATTTTCTAGCCTTCGCAGCTACCGCCGCCGCAGTAATCTGTGATGCTCCGTTTGCTGCGGCTCCGGCGTCGATGGAATTTCCGTTTGGTCGGGACGTTGCGGCACTGAAAATCGAGAAGAGTTGAGTTATAATGAATAAGCTTTGCTCTTCTCCCTTTTCTAGTTTCTATCCTAAATTTACCGACTCACATCCCCAATTATAAATTGTTTATGAGAGGAATAAAGAAGATAGAATCGACTTACTGATATGGCTTGTTGGGTGTAATTTGAGCGACCACTGAGGATCCACGATGCACACGTAGCATGGGTAAAGAATCCTTGTTAATAACATCCGGATGATTCAGAAGATAACTTTTCGGATTCTGTTTCTTATTTGCTGCTGCCGTTACGCTCATCATTCCCGAATAAATTGACTTGGTAGCTGCTCTCGCTGCTACATAAATCCGGAAATAAACGAAGACGACGATGATCATTGGAATATAGAAACTACTGGAAGCGGAAAATACCACGTAGACACGTCCCGCATTTGCAGGAGTACATCTACACGGAGTTTCCTTGTCTTTAATTGAGCTTGCCAAGAAGAAACTTGGAGAGCAAATAAGAAAACTTCCGATCCAGACGATCGCAACGGTGCATCTAGCCCGGAATTTCGTAACTAACATTGGATAATTTAATGGTTTGATTATAGCAATATATCTGAAAACATTTGTTTCAATAACATGATGTTCTGAAATTAACCCACCTGTCAATTGATATAGCAACCAAGTTATAAATTGATGCTGTACACATCCATATATCCAATGTTAACCATATCGTACACCATGTTTCTCCGAAAATCCAATATTGGTCCAACACTTCATTTGCAATACTAAACGGTAGAATTACCGTACCCACTAGTAAATCAGCCAGGGCTAAACTCAAAATCAGGAGGCCCGTTGCTGATCGTAGACGTCTTCTAAGAAGAACTGCAGCTATCACAAGTGCATTTCCAAGGACAACGACGACTACTAGAACAGTCAAAACAGAAATGATTGAGAAAATTCGGAAGAATTGGGCGTGTGATGGGTTTCGAGACCATTCGTAGAACGAACAGTTCGGACTGTCTTCTGAAATGACACAGTTGATTTCTAATACTATTTATATCAGATAAAACCTATTAATGGTGTGAATCCAATTGTTGTGAAGTTATCAGAAATACCGTAATCTTCTTCGGCTTGATACTGCCCGTCCAACTTTTGTCGTACCCATTCCATATCTTCGTATCTTCTCAACTATTCTTGCTTTTCTCCTTTTCTTTCTCCACCGAATGTTTTCATTCCATATGAATTGGAGTGGAAGATTTCTGAAAGTTGAAAAATCATAGAATTTTTGAGTGGAAAAAGACGGATTTATGTGAAGAAGATGCTGAAAACTGGGAGAATCTGCTGAAAATGGCAATAGAATTTCACCCCCTGAGGGCACTTTTTCGGGGGGTAACGGAAATTAAGATTCTTCGCACACATCGACGACGTCATTTATCTTGTGGATTCAGAAAAAGAAAATAAATGACAAATGTACCTGAGTTGATGAATGAGAAGGAAAAAAGAGAGAAGGAAAGGGAAGAAAAAAGAACTATTATTTATACCCATATGATGGGTGAAAGAAATGAATGTATGTGTGGGTTTTTAATTAATTTATATTAAACCCCGCCCACATTTTGCCTTTGTCGTCTTCTTCACTTCCATGAATGAGTGAATATATTGGTTCAAAGTGACGTGGCAATATGAATTAGGGAAGAATGAACGACTGGACACACCAGAGGACCGCCCGAAAAGTTGTAGTAGATGAAGAAAAAAAGGGGAGGAGGAAACAAATCTGAAGATGTCGCGAGAGCAAAAGAGCCATCAGACGGAGCACATACAAACAGACAGAGGCCTCCCAAGCTAGCCGCTAGTCTCCTTTTTGCTCTTAACTCTAGAAGAAGATATAGAAAAGGAGACACAGAGAGATAGATTGAGAGGGAAAAATATGATATTTTGGAAGTGGGGGAGGAAGAAGAGGAGGAGGACATCTATGACACGGAACATATGAAAATATTTATCACGTCAAAAATAAATTCTGGATTTCTCCGGAAATATTTACGAACCCCCAATTCTCAATGAGTCAGTTCAGGTTATGCCGATTCATTTTCCGATGATAACAAGACAAACTACTGTAGTTATTTCTATTATCAATCTTCTTCGGAGTGATCGACTCTTTCAAAAAAGTTCCTCTCGTTTTTCATCTGATCTTGAGTATTTTTGCTTCCCGATTGTTTGTTCCTTCACTCCTTTTCTGAAACTCGAGGTTTGATACATTTCAATCACAAAGAAAGGTTTCATCCGAAAATATATCCGAATTCACTTTCGCGAATTGAAAAACGGGTCTATTTTGTAATGATTTCTTCTCTACTTGAAATCACACAACCTTCTCACAAGATCTTCAAGACCACGTCATTGCCACACATACAACGATTCGACCGAACAATCGTCGCCATCGCTTTCCTTTTTGTTTTGAGACACTCTTGCTCTCAAGTTTTTTTGTTATTGTTTTCCCAATCCATCCCCTCCTCCTTCTTCTTCATCTTTTTCTTCTGACTCTATGGGAATAAGTGAAGAAACGAACGGAGGAGAGTGAATAGGAGGAGAGCACGACAAAAGCACCACCAGAATGAACTTTTTCAAAAAAGGTGATGATGATGTCAATGTTTTTTGTGGGCAACACCTATTTCTTAGGAGTTAGTTCAGTGTCAAAACGCTGTCGTTTTCCTATGAACCCAACATGGGAGAAGGTCTTTTTTGTGTAAACAAATGGATTAGATTGGACGAAAAAGAAAAAATAAAATGGTGTTTTAATGTCAGAACATCGGAAAACTAACTTATAAGAGCCACGCCCATAAAGACTTACATACAGAATACTCCCATCGAAATGGCACATTCTACATTAGTCTAGTAATCTATATCTCAACAATTATGAACTTTCCTACAAGTCTAATTACACGTCCTTGAACATGTAATTATCAGGATTTCAATAACAACATTTCGATTGTATAGCACTCTCTCAGCTGAAAAGTTTAGAAGACGTCACTACAGTTATTCAATTCAAAAATCTTGGGAATCATACTAAAATCATTCCTTTCACAGTGTTCTTTTTGAATGAAAAAGAAAACTAATCAATTTCATTTTTTTCTATTGAAAAAGAAAAAATGGAACAGAGGAATTGAGGCAGAACAGACGAACTAATTCATGCTTTTGATTGCAAGAAACATTATGAAAATACAGAAAAAGAAGGGTTCAGTCTATTTTTGATAGTTAGCTAATCTCTTCTGGAGAAACGTTGAGATGTGCTCTCTATCAACACAACTACCGGAGTGAGCAATGGAAAGCAACGGATCAGTGTCTCTTAGAATAAGAAAGTGGGCGGAGTCTATATCTGAGAAAAATGGGGGCGCGACAGCGTCTTCTCCTCGGTCTTCTGTGTTTGGTCCAAGTGATTTTAATTTGTCTTTCTTCGTGGAAGGATAAGGCATAGAACAAGACGGATATGTACTCTGGGGGCGGACGAACAAATTGCTCCTCGCTTCTTTTCAAAAGTGAGTCAGTTTTGAAAAACTAGAAGAAGAAGGAAAACGAACGGCAAAAAATCAGAATTCTGATTCAATTCAAGAAGCAATGGAAAATAAGAAATGAGCATAGTATTTCTTCTTGTAGAATCACAGATTTGATCTTATCACAAGAGAAAACGAGAGCGTCTTTGACGTGGTAGATGTGAAGATAGGAGAGTTCTGAACATTTAGTTCATCCCTCATATACATAGTTTAATGTTTGATCACATCATTTTTAAATCGAAAGTTTGAGCCAAATCAGTGTTATCATCTTGATTGATGGTTTAAAAACATTTTGTTTTGAGTTCTCCTTTCAAAGGTTGTGCTCATGACCAAGGCTGTCATAAAGGCCGTGGGTAATTTTTTATTTTTTCCGTAAGACCGCCTTGCTCAGGACACGAACTTCGGAATGAAACGTTATGGTTGAGTAAAAAAGCTCTATTTTCTATGGTATATTTCCGGACTTTGATACAGAGATAATGACAGGAGAGGAATAAAATGGAAATTTTTCTAACGCTTTTTTCTTTTTCCCAATAATGGGAAATCTTGAAGTAGAGAGCATTGGAAGTAGAAGTGAAAGATTAGGCGCTGTTGATATATGCAGATATAAAGGGATATAAGCTGATCTAATCAGTAAGAGAAAGTTGACGCAACTTCTATACATAGATTTCATAATGACGTTTTTAATCGAATATAGAATATTCCAGGTCAATTTTTGAGCTTTTTTAAAATTCAGTTTAGATAATAGATGACGGATACAAGAAGCCAAGTTTACTTAGAACCAACGAGATTGCAAAGCAGAGGATTTGACAAGATTTGAGACAAAAGGTTCAAAATATCACACTTCGAAACGTTGAAATCTCGAAAAAGACACGTTTCCGTTTCGTTTTTTTTTGTTCTGATACAGCCTGTTAAGAGTTGACGTTAAATATAACAGCTGACCTATAGCCTTTCCACTCTTTGAAATATGAGAAGGTCCAGAGAACTTTTCAGCGGCCCACGAAAAAAGGTGTCTGTTTGACATATCTCTCATTTTGACTAGAGGGACTCTTTCTCTTCGGTTCATTACATTTCTGTGGTAGTAGAGAATTCAAACACATCGACCCCAGAATTTCGAATTAGTCTTCTTTTTTTCCTTTAAAAACGGATACGTTTTTATAGTGAAGGTTCTGATCGATGAACCACTCTTTGGTTTTAGCTCCTCTCAGAAAAATTCTTTTTGGGGGAAAATGATGGAAATGTTTAGTTGTTTGTCTTCAAATGCACAGCTCCAAACAGAGATTTGTTTGTTGACAGTTTTTTTTGTGCGAATGGAACAAAAACTAAGAAGTTCTTGCTGTCTCTTCAGAATATGAAAAAGACATCTTCAGAAGGCGAGAAAGTGGACCTCTAGAATAGTGGAAAACAACTGTGGCACACAGTAGAATTATGGATAGGTGTGGATTATATGAGAGCGAAACGAACAGAAGGAAAAGTAGAAAAAACAAAGGGATTTCTTGGGAAAAAGTTTTCACTTCGTCGCAGAATTTTCATTTCCTCATTCTCATATTTACTTCTTCTTCTTCTTCACGTTTATAATTTGAAAGAATCGGCAGAAAGGTGAAGGAGAGGGGGTGGAGTGTCAATGATTATGTCAACTTTGACGAGTGAGAATAAGTTGGTAGAGGCGAATCAAATGTGTACAGTAGGCATTATCATTGAGGATTATCAGAACTGATAATAAAACAGTGTGGCAAATGATATGGATCATGAATCAGGTGGTTGTTTTTCGATTAGATGAACATCAATTGGACGGATATGTTCTGCGTTGACTGATATTGCAACTCATGCTCCTCTCTATTCTAAAAGAAGTCTATCAGTTTCAGAAATGTCTCAAGAAATCATGGACTTGCGAGATATTTGTATATACCCCTATCGGCTGGTTAACACAAAAACGATATTTGAGAACAAAACAGATTTATACTTGAATGATTCACACAGTCTCTGATCTGCTGATCTCGACAGAATACCATGGGAGTACAATTCATTTTGAAAAGTAAATTTATAATTTCAACGTCTGAGATAAGACGATGACGTGGTACCAATTTTTCTATTTTTATTTCTACGTCTTCCCAGCTGTGTCATGTCAAAAACCTAATAACTTATAGATTAGTTTACTTCCTGAGACAAAGTTCACACACTCTGAGAAGTTAAAGAAGCATAAGCGATCTATTTTTGACCTCTCTTCTTTTTATTTTTAGTTTTTAAGTGAATGCTTTAAATATCTCAAGAGTACTTCCGAACAAACTAACCGGATTACTAGATACCAAAGATTTCTCAACTTTTTAGTTTTTCCTAGAAGTGAATCAAAAACTAAAATGTTTCCAAAGGGATGTGTACTCTAAAGATCCATCTCGATCAAGTTTTCGGTGTTTTTTGCGTTTGACATTGGATTGATGAGGTCATGAATAAATTGATCATCTTTTTTCTCTTTCTAACCCGAAATTTGTTCTTCTCGCTTTTCGTCAAACATCAAAATCGCTTCTGAATAGGTTAATGGTTAGTCTAAAATGGCAAACCAAACTCGGAGTTCTTTATGGCAGAGATCAGAACAATGTTTCGTGAAACAGCACCTATCGAGGGCCAAATCGTGTCTGGACTACCACTGATCTTTCGGCTCCAAAAAGTTTATCTGTGCTAATAGAGAGAATTCTAAATTTTTGCAGAATAGGGTTTCCTTCATCTTCTAAACTTCAACTTACATAGAAAAGAAATTTCTACGGATAAGAAGGATTTCCTTCTGTTTTTCGTATGGTTTCATAGCGATTTGTCACCGTGAAAAGTTCAATGACAGTAACAAAAACAGAAACAAAATCATTAAAGTATTAGGTTTGGTCTTTCCACTTTTTCCCCAGCAGGGTATTTATAGATGACGTCCGGTTCTTCTATACCTTCTATTTGTCGGGTTACAATCATTTTTCAGCTGTTTTAGAGACTGAAAAAAACCACAAAATGAAAAATTAAATGAGACTGAATATTTTGGTTTCTGGTTCTCGAAGCAATAAAATATATTTGGTTCACCAAAGTTCATAGAAAAATAGGTTCTCTTCACACCTATATACCACTATGATGCCAAGAAAGAGCTCTGGAAATGTTTTTACTCCGATCGTCGTCTTCGTTGCGGCTCCTTCTTTTTGTTGCTCATATCATATTCCATAAGTGGGTGGGAGGAAAATGAAGAGAGGAAAGGAAAGGTGCGATGAAGCGTAAGAAGAAAAAGACAAGGAGCTGAAGGGGTCGTTAGAGGTCGAGCATGTGGTGTCGTATTGACCAGAAGAGAACAAACTTTGGGAAAGGAATTTTTGAAAAGTACGGACAACGAGATTATCAGCTCTACGTTTAAAAGGTGTTTCTTGAGATGGACGAATCCATATTTAGTTATTTACCGTCATAGATCAACCAATCTAGTGTGAACTAAAAAGAGCTCTAGAAAAAACAAGTCTAGTGTTGAAATGGATGATTGTTTTCTTTTCTGGATTGTCTGGTTCTAGACAACGTGGGCTTTTGTTCTACCATATTAGTACTTTTCTTGGAACATCACCAAACCAAAGGCTTCAATATTCGTCTCTTCTAAAAACGGAAATGAATGACGCAAAGAGGGACACAAGACAATTAATTGTATTTACGTCTATAATTCAGTCTCGAAAGGATTCAATTTTGGGTTATGCTACAAGAAGAAGAAGAAGAAATAATATGCTATGGACATTTTAAGCATATTCTGACTATGAGATAATAATCCTCAATTATTTTGATTCGGTTTGCACATTTAGCCAGGAAAGAAAATAGAAGACAGTTGTTGTTTGTATTCCCACTGAATGATATGAAAAAGGGAAGCGAATAGAAGTGGTTTTTGGATTTGATGAAACCTTAAAATTCTAACGAGCCGAATTCGAGATATCAGAAATCTTATCTACATCATATTTAATTTAATTTTTTGCAAATTTGATGACAATTTCATTGGTTCAATCAAAAAACGTGGATCAGAAAATGGCCAATGGTATCCTGGCTTTCAAATTGCTCTCTAGTTTCGGCTCGTACTTATTCTTTTACAGTACATCTTAATCCGATGAACACAATTTTAGTGAAAATTGGTAAACCAAATGTACCAAAAAAAGGAGAAGTGTGAAATCTTTGAATTTTATCTTTGAAAATTCAAAGAAATTCGGTTTTTTTTTCGAAAGATACAATTCAATTCTTTTCGCTTCTGCCAGCTTCGTCAAGACTTCCCCTGACAGAGTGAGCAAAAAGACAGAAACGAACACATTTTATCGAATTTGGATCGACCGGTTGGTGTCCGGTCGATGGGCGGATGTCCTTGTTCGAATGTGAGAAATTCTGAGGGTTGAGATGGAAGAATTATTGAAACGTGATGATTATATGCTTCAAAACATATTTATCCTTTGATTCTCTTTCAATACGATCACTGGAGAGTAATCAGAAAACAAGGAAACGAGTATAACCGGACCCGTTCCTGACTCGAAAAAAAACTCAGAAAAACACGAAAAACAGAAGAAGGCGATTAACTGAGGGGTCCTTAACCCATCATTTTTCAGCTCTTCTCTCCGTGTTTTTGAGGACCAATTTTTCAGCAGTCCCTTCTCTTTCACAGCTGAGAGAAGATGGAGAGGAGGTCTTGGTTTAATGAAGATGAAAAAATAGAAAAAGAAGAAAAAAAGAAAATGTCTTTGTGTTCGTTCGAAAGACACGTGGTGTTTGGTGAGACACTCATTGATGTTTTGGGATAGAGGGAATAGGTTGGTTCGGTGGTTGTAGGTGGTGGTGGCCAGTTGAATTGACTTTTCGTTTGTTCCTCTTTCTTTTTGGTTTTTCCGTGTTCTTCGTGTCTTCCTGTCTGCTCAGAGAGCACCCTCATTCATTCAGGTTTTCACTCTTTATTTTTCTCTCGATTATCTTGTTAACAAGAGAAGAAAATAGAAGTAACAAGAAGGGATCTCTGGGTTTTTTTGAAATGATGACTACGATTTGTGGGTTATTGTTACAACTCGTCTTAGGTTCTTTGGCTTTTCAAATATCAGATTTTTGACAAATGACCGAACATCGGGAAACTGGGAAACACTGTGAAATATCAGGGGAAGATAAAGGAGAGAAAGGGTCCATGGGAGTTTTTGATGAATGTTGGATTACAAATGCTGAGAAGAACTAGGTCGGGGAGCAACATTACAACTTTTGTTTGATGATAATTGCGAAGCTCGTCTTGGGATGACTATTTTAAGCGAGAACAACAAGATTATGTAATTACCAATAATGAGAATGAAGTATACTATGTTCAAACTAGAAACCGAATATTCAGCTGTTGAGGGAAAAAGTGAAGAAATGTTTTCTCTGATTTCAAGTACTTCCTGGTTCTGATAACTAATGTGTAATAATGTTGGATGCTCTTGTTTGAACTAAAGACTCAACTGATTCCTCACTAATAGTGTGTCAAAAATTACATTTTTTCAAGTTTGATATCATTTGTGATTTATCGCTCTTGAGAGCCATGCAAGTTGATGTGATGTGATAGAGTCTGTGAATTCTCTTTTTTCTAATGTTATTCTTTTCAATACTAATTCGTTTAATCTAATCTTCCACTCGATTCGATTGAATGTACTTATGAACAGATAGACAAAAGAATATAGTTCAAGCACTTTGTGAGCATATTGAGAGTCTTCGAGAGGAACGAAAAAATGTTAAAACAAAAATTAGTTCCTTGTGGATTCTGATCGGTCAATGTAATTTTTCGGGACTTTTTCCTTATATTCATAATAAACTAGAGAAATATGGGAATAGGTAGCGAAATAAAAGGGATTTGTTTCGAATAAAGCATATTTCAACACAAAAATATGTTATGACTGAAAATGTCACAGATAAACTGGATCCAGAATCTATTTGCTCTTTCCGCTGTTTCTGTTTATCCATCAAAATCGGCAGTCATTCTATTGAAAAGTTCGAGACACAGTGTCGACGCGTCATGTTTTTGTAGATCAAAGAAAAGAGAGGAACTATGTTTATAAGAATTTCATTCTCACCGAGAAGTGTGTTTCTAAAAAAACACGTAGTTTACATTTTAACTGTACCCACTTTCTTCGAATATGATGGAAAACCGAGCTCGATTCACCGATATTCTTCCGAAGAACAAGGTCGTATTGAAATTGAAAAAAGGAAAAGTGACTGAACTTTTACTTTTTTATTTTGCCAAGCCGTTGTTGTTATTCAAAAGTCGATCTTCTATTTTTCACCTCTTCTTCTAGCCATCATCACCAAAAACAACACAGAAAAAGTGCCATAGAACTATAGGTACCACGCATCTCATTATTTTTTCATTGCTCGAACATAGAAATAAATGCATAGTAACAAGTTTGTAAGAAATTGCACATCGAAAAAAGGGTTAGATGTGATGATCATGTATTCTAAGAAAAATGGTGAGAAGAGTATAATCCCTGTGGGTGATGTCTATTGTCTGACAGAAGAATCTAAATAAGGAAGAAGACAATTCAGTCTGTGAAACATCGTCTTGAGTTCAGGAATATCCAGTCACATGTCTATTCTCCTGAAGAGTTGGAAAACTGAAAAATAACGTGGATTTACATAAAACCAATTTCTTGATCCTGTTCCCACTACCCAAAACAGCGGTTCTTTTCCTTCATCTCAAGAAAAAGTAGCCTCTAAAAATAACCATTCATCCGGAAGGAGGGGAAGCCAATGAAAAAAAACAGGCGACCAAAATAGGAATATTTTATTTTTAGAGAGGTAAGATTCTCCCTCTCTCTCTCTATGCTTTCTCAAGAAGTACCCAACCTGATTTGCATTCATTCCTCCTTTTTATAACTTGTCGAGCGTTGTTTTTTTTTATTTTAACCAATTCGAGAAGACGCCGGTGTTTTTTGATTCAACGTGTCATTTCTTTCTGAGTGCTCAATGTTCAGGATTCAGGGAGAGGAGAGCATTCGTAAATGTATTCGTTCGAGTTGGTTGGTTGACTACTTGTATAGCTGGCTAATCAGAATAATGAGAACTGGAAAAGAGGCAAAAGAGTCAGCAGGAATCGAAAATCAGAGTCTTTCGAATTTAGGGAATGTTCGGCTGGTGACTCTTGAAATCAAGCAACTTCAAGAGGCATTAAGAGAGAAATGGTAGAAGTGGCCGAATAAGTTAAAATGTAGCTTGGGATATCTAACTTGGTTACCAATCAAAAACAATGCATGAAATGTAGGAAACCATATATTTCTGTAAAATTGAAAAACTCAGAAGAAAGGAATTCCCCAAAAGTTCTCTAATTGTTGCATCGAAAACGAAAGTTCAAAAGCTGTGACTAATCATCACATGCTCTTTCTTCGTAAGAATACGTAAATTGAATGAAAATTGAACAAAGAAGAGGAGAATTACGAGCAGAAGAGAGAAAGTTCTCGTTTTTCTCCTTCGATAGTCGTCGTTTGAAGTAGGGTTGTTTTTGAATGAAGAAGGAGGATAAGATTGGGAAAAGACGAAGAAAAGGGCCCTCACTAAAAGAAAAGAAAAGAAGGAAAACATATAACTACCTTTATTGCTGAAAAATCCTCATCTGCACGTGTTGCTTCAAAAGTTGCAGTTTAAAGTTTTTGGGAATCTATGAATTCTGAGAATTTGTATTAATTCTGAATTCCAGAAACACACGATTCCACCAAGTAATACGTCAATCTAGATACTTACTGAATACCTTCACATCTGACTGGTTTCTGTATATTTTTCAATCGAGTTCAATAGAAACAAAAAAGGAAAGGTGCAGAAAACAAGATATAGAAAACGAAAACTACAACTAAAAAACGAGCAAGAAGTTTAATTGGTCAGCAAAAGAGCACAGCGATGAAATTTTTGAGCAAAGAAGAAAAAAGAAAATGTTGAAATTGCAGAAGAAGAAGGGGGACTCGACGACAACGACGACGTCTTCCGGTCCATTTTTTGATCATTTTCTCCTGGAATTTTTCTCTATTTTTCGGGGATTTTCAATGTTTCTTCTAGACTAGACACACGACAGACGACTGAATACTCCTCGTGTAATTACGGGGATTTTTGGAAATGTTAAAAACAGAAAAAGGTTTTTTCTCTTCAGAACGGAAACTTGTATTTTGACAGGAAACTAAAAGAACTAGGAGACAGAAATTTGAGACGTGAATGAAGAAGCTGATACGTGTCTTTTATTCATTTCGTTTATTGGAATGATGTGGGGCCCGTTTGAAATATTCCCATGGGGAAACCATCGTTTTGATGATAGAATGGGAAAGGTAGAAAAGAATGGGACAGAAAACGAAAGGAACCGGAACTAGAAAAGATGCAATCATTTTGAAGAGAAGGTGGTATTTTGAGGTGATTCGATTTTTATTTAAGGGTAGAAAAAAACAAATACGGATGGTCCGAAAAGTAATCAGAAGATTATGGGAGATGTGAACTGAAGCCGAATGAACCACTTCTCTGCTTTGAAACCAACCATTATTTTTTTCTTTCCAGAATTTCCCAGTCTCCATTGTCAACATTCAATCAACAGGTCAGCGTATCATTGTCTCCGACAGTCAAGAATCTGTGCACTTTTTGAGATATCGTAAAGGAGTAAGTCAACCTTGTTTCAGACGTATGAGTCCGATTAATCTTGGATATCAACAAAAACTTCATTCTTTCGTTTTTCAGGACAATCAACTGGTTGTATTTGCTGATGACACAACACCTCGTTACGTGTCATGTGTATGTGTTCTTGATTATCATACTGTAGCAGTTGCTGATAAGTTCGGAAACCTGGCAGTTGTCCGTCTACCGGAACGAGTCAACGAAGATGTTCAGGATGACCCAACTGTTTCGAAAAGTGTCTGGGATCGAGGATGGCTGAATGGAGCGTCACAAAAGGTTTGTTTTTAATAACAAAGGTTTCATTTAAAATTCTAAATTTCAGGTCGAGCTGGTTGCCAACTTCTTCATCGGAGATACAATTACAAGTTTGCAAAAGACGTCTTTGATGCCAGGAGCCAACGAAGCATTGGTTTATACTACGATCGGTGGAGCTATTGGATGCCTTGTGTCGTTCATGTCGAAAGATGAAGTCGATTTCTTCACTAATCTGGAAATGCATGTTCGCAGTGAATATCCACCACTTTGTGGTCGTGATCATCTTGCTTATAGATCCTATTACGCCCCATGCAAGGTTTGTTTCAACATAGCTTTCTTTTGTTTTTCTCAACAGCTTATTTGTTCCAGAGTGTTATCGACGGAGACATTTGCGAACAATTCAGTTTGATGGACTTGTCGAAACAAAAAGAGGTCGCCGAAGAATTAGGAAAGACTGTCAGCGAGGTGAATAAGATTTCTGAAAGATTAGATTTGAATCCAAGAAAACGAATTAGAACAAGATTTTTCATATATGCTTATCTTGATTCACTCCATTAAATCGAGATTCATCAAAACATAGCTTATCAATTAGATTATCTATATTTCAAGGGTGATCCTTGAAGGATCTGGTTTCCTTTGAAGTATTAAAAAATGGTTACCCAATATCAATCTTTTTTCAGATCTCAAAGAAGTTGGAGGACATTCGTACACGCTACGCCTTCTAATTTAATAATTTATTTGGTTTTTTTCGTTGTTGAATTTTTACTATTTTCGAACTTTATTTTTTCTTTCCGACTCTCATCATCTCTTTCTGATCTTTCCGATATTCCCGTTTTCGACAGAAAATTGTCATTACACACATGTTTTAAATAACTTATTTCTTTTTCTTCACCCAAATTTATATTTCTACGAAAAATCCTCCTTTCCCACTCTCATCTCTGTCCGATATCTTTTTTTACTACTTTTTTCCGTGCCGATTGATAACAAGATCATGATGATATAATCAGTTTGATAAGAGAGAAGAATCATAGAATGTATGAAACAATGAGAATGGCGTGATGCCTTGTAGCAGATCAAATTTGTGGGAAGTTATACAAGGTTTCTAGAAGTGGATTGCTCGACACTATAAGCATTACGTACCGTAGCCTGGGCGAGTTTCTACAAAACTTCTTTAATTATGACCTAGGTGTGTCTCTTTCTTAACGCTTCGAAACACAGTAGTCTCGAAATACTCGAGAATCAGTTTGGTGAATCGCTGTAATTAAGTTCAAAGAATCACTATCCAATTTCATCAGAATATTTGAACCTTGCAAAGTTAACAAGCAAAGCATTCAATTGTCTAAGAAAATCAGCGTCGGTAATTTTCGAAAAAAAATCAAACGAGATAAGAAGAGGACAAAATGACCTTGAGAAGCAAACGGAGACACAGAGATCGGTGCGAAGATCCTTCGAGAAGTTTATAATTTCGAATAAGAAAGTTAACGATTTGAAAAGGATGAATCTGAAGGTATTAGGTTTTTCCAGGTCTCTCCAGCTCATCACAACTTGTGGGATAGACCCACCAAATTTCGATATAAACTAGCTAGTGATTTGCAAACTCCTGTAAATTCACTTCAAACTCCCTCTTCTTTTTTCTCTGCGGTCTCTTCATTCTCTTATCATTCCTGCACATCAAACAGAGACACAGACAAAAGTACATAGAGGTGCTGAGCGTGTATGAGACGCAGAACATCCACGCCAGAAAAGGGGGCGGAGTCTGATGTGGCACCAGCGCCGAGGTGCTATAAAAGGGGGCAGCAGCGCCAGAAACATCGCCGTAGGAATACGGGCTAATCGAGAGGAAAAAACTCCTTTTTCTATCTGAAAAATGGAGTACCTTGAAGAAAATGAACACAAGGGGAATTCATGCCCGATAAGATCATAAACGTGCATTTTTATCTTCGAATATCTTTTAGGTCGATCGGGAATTATTCAGAGGTATCGCTGGTCGTTTGGATGTCATTCATTCTAAAGAAGTTATCTGGCAAATAGAAGGCTATCTTTGAATTTTATCTTGATTTACCGGCAAATCTCGGCGAGATCTACCGAAAAGACGTCATCTTGATGTTCAGAATTCTTTACTATCGAAACAATCGTGACATTCATTTTTCGGCTTCCAAATTTCTGTGCTTTTAAATAGTTTTGGCTGTGTCACTGAAAAAGAGTTTCGCGCCGACTATTTTCGAATTTTAGGGCAAAAACAAAGTTCGCTGTGAGACCCGGCGCCGAAATTCTCTGCGCCTTTAAATTTAACCGTGGAAATTTCGAATTTAGTTTTTTTTAGGAAGTTTTCGTCTTTTAGAAGACTTTGTTCTCAAAAACAAGTTTTTCAAAGATAATCAATTGATCAATCTCATGCTTTTCAATAGTTCAATTCAAAAGTCAATTTATTACAATGGTCTTGAACGTTTCCTACTTTTCCATCTTATCCCTCCTCATTTTCGTAAACTTCTTGTTCTAAATATTTTTTCGTGTCTTCATAATTAATATCAATTTCAGGTAAAACAAATACACGATGGCCCAGTCCAAGCCAGCTTACAAGGTTGCCGACATCTCTCTCGCCGAGTTCGGACGCAAGGAAATTACACTTGCTGAGAATGAGATGCCAGGACTTATGGCTATGCGTGCCAAGTACGGACCAACCCAGCCATTGAAGGGAGCCAAGATCGCCGGATGTCTTCATATGACCATCCAGACCGCTGTCCTTATCGAGACACTTACCGCTCTCGGAGCTGAGGTTAGTTTTAAACATTAAAGCAACTTAGAAAATTATTGAACAATTTCTGTGTTGGTGTTGCTGTTTTAAAAAAGTTATTCTAGGTTCAATGGTCATCCTGCAACATCTTCTCCACTCAAGATCACGCAGCTGCCGCAATCGCCAAAACCGGAGTTCCAGTTTACGCCTGGAAGGGAGAAACCGACGAGGAATACGAATGGTGCATTGAGCAGACCATCGTTTTCAAGGATGGGCAGCCACTCAACATGATCCTCGACGATGGAGGCGATTTGACCAACTTGGTTCACGCCAAGTACTCTCAATACCTTCCTGGAATCCGAGGACTTTCTGAGGAAACCACCACCGGAGTTCACAACTTGGCTAAGATGCTTGCAAAGGGAGACCTCAAGATTCCAGCAATCAATGTCAACGACTCTGTTACCAAGTCCAAGTTCGACAACTTGTACGGAATTCGTGAGTCTCTCCCAGACGGAATCAAGCGTGCTACTGATGTTATGCTCGCTGGAAAGGTCGCCGTTGTTGCTGGATACGGAGACGTCGGAAAGGGATCTGCCGCCTCGCTCAAGGCTTTCGGTTCTCGTGTCATCGTCACCGAAATCGATCCAATCAATGCTCTTCAAGCTGCCATGGAAGGATACGAAGTTACCACTCTCGAGGAGGCTGCTCCAAAGGCAAACATCATTGTCACCACCACCGGATGCAAGGATATTGTCACCGGAAAGCACTTCGAGCTTCTTCCAAATGACGCCATCGTCTGCAATGTTGGACACTTCGATTGTGAGATTGACGTCAAGTGGCTCAACGCCAACGCCACCAAGAAAGACACCATCAAGCCACAGGTAATTTCAAAATGAATGCCAGCTGTTTTACTTTTGTTAATGTTGAAAAGTAGAAATTTGTTTATCGTTATTTTTTCAGGTCGATCGTTACACTCTCAAGAACGGACGTCATATCATCCTTCTTGCCGAGGGACGTCTTGTCAACCTTGGATGTGCCACCGGACATCCTTCCTTCGTCATGTCCAACTCCTTCACTAATCAAGTTCTCGCTCAAGTTGAGCTCTGGACCAAATTCGGAACCCCACAGGAGTACAAGCTCGGACTCTACGTTCTTCCAAAGAGTCTTGATGAGGAAGTCGCTGCTCTTCACTTGGAGAAGTTGGGAGTTAAGCTCACCAAGCTTTCCGACGAGCAGGCTGCTTACCTTGGAGTTCCAATCGCCGGACCATACAAGCCAGATCACTACAGATATTAAATTATTTTATTTATCATGGATTTTTGTGTTGCTGTTAAAAGTTTTACCACTCTTCTTCATATGATCTTAAACTGGTTATATTATTATTGTAGCTTCCCCAATTCTCCTGAACCCCTCTTCCATACATAATTGTCTTAGTATTTACTAGTTTGAATACATTTTATTTGTTTGTTTACTTGATTTGGCTTGGCTTGGCTTGGCTTGGTTATTGTCTGGGTTTTTGACATGAATGATTGTCTTAATTTGTGGAAAGCTTTTTGATACATAATATTTTTTAAACAGACGTGGTTTACTCGTGAATTTATCGTTTTTACACGTCTGCAATTCGCCGGCAAAAAATTTACGCGGGCGCCGAATTGGCGCTCCAATGATAAGTGTTTTTTTTTTCTCTCGGTCATTATTTTTCTTCATCTTTCTACTCAAATGAAAAGCTCGTCGGGTTTTCATTTTTATCAGTTTCTTCGTTGCAACGTTTTATTTTTTTAGAGTTCAATAGTTTTCTCTATTTTATTGATTTTCAGTTTCCCTAAAAAAAAACTCGCTGCAAAAATGAGGGATCGTGAAACTGCGAAGTTTGATGTGAAAACATTTCCTCAGTTAATGGACCATGCAAGAGCCTGGAGGCCTGAGGTTCAAAAAATTCTTTCCAATTAAAAGTTTAAAAACTGAATATCTTCTAGATGCGTTCGTTGACATCTCAAGGATTCTCAAAATTGGGTTTAATGCGTCATACCGATGGGCGTCTGCACGTGTACGTTTACTTCTCAAAGAAATAATGGTTGAGCGGAGGATCTCATTTTGGAAAAACTTACCTTGAATCATTTGACAGCAATTAATAGCTCACTGAATTTTCACAGTGTATTATTCCAGAAATTGTTTTCAGTAATTCATCAAAATCTGACAGCATTTTCAAAAATATCTATTAGTAAACCATATTTTTCAGCTACGCAATCTCAGCACAGAATGGAACCCAAAACATAGTCACCGGGGAAATTCCATTGGAATTGACTCAACAGAAAGAAGAAAATGATTTGAAAATCACTGTCAGACTGAAATCGTCAATTTGTAATGTCGAAGCATTACTCCGGTACTATTTTTGTATTTTCAAAATTTCAAAAACAGTTTTCAATACAGAAAAGCTGCTCCATCAGACGAGTTTGCTATGTTGTGTGAACGACAACGAGCATCAGTTGTTCAAGGAATAACAGACTACGAAATTGGAAGCCGAGAAATAATTCTGATGGCTGGAGATCAAGTTTTCCTGTAGGTTGTTTTGATTATTACTCTGAATAGTAGGTTAACTGAAAGGTTGTTGTTTTTGCCAAAAACAGCCGTTTTTCGAATTTGATAAGTCTACTTGAATTAACCCTTGATCTCTGAAATTTGGATGTTCAAAAATAATAATTCAGGTATACTCCTCGCAGCGGTGGAGTAAAGCCAATTGCAACCGGGGCGATAGAATTGCCGTCTTCCCCTCCTCCAAACGTCAGAAAAAGTTCTGTCAGAAGTGCAGTTGAACCGATGGATGTTTCTGAAGGTACATTCGGACCAGGAGTGAAAGGATGCTCAGTTGAAGCACAACATTCAACATCGGCATCTCCCGCTAATAAAACTGCAGGAAAGAATGACTCCTCGCTACCACCATCGTCGAATTTCATATTCACTGCCAAATTGTGTCCATCGGACAGTGACTGTTTGGCATATGTACTCAATAAACAGGTTGGTTTGTAAAGTTTCCTGTCTTAACTTGTGAACGTTTAGGAAAACTAATAATGTTTCATATAATCTGTAATATGGACAATGGGATGACAAAACTCATTTAATCTACTAGTTAAAACATTGCAGGTTCACATTGAACAAGACGGAAAGCTCATTCATCGCACTACAAGCGATTCTAAACACATTACAAATGGAGTTCCATCATACGTCGTGCAAGAAGAAATGGAGAGATTCGAAGGCATTTGGTGGAGTGAAACACATAAAAGGCTTCTGTATGAGCATGTAAATGAAGAGGAAGTTGCTGAAGCTCAATTCGGAATAAACGGAGATAATCCAAGCACGCCAATGAAGTATCCAAGAGTTGGAACCAAGAACGCAATGAGTCAACTTCGAATGGTTATTATCGAAAATGGAATGGTCTACGATGTTTCTTTGAACAATCACGTCCTTCTCGATCTTTTCCCACAGTATGAATACATTACTCGCGCTGGGTTCTTTTCCGATGGCACTTCGTATGTTTTTATATTTTCTCGTTTTTTCCTTTTTTCAATGAATAATTTCTCAGAGTATGGGTCCAATTGATGAATCGCGATCAATCAGAATGTTCTCTAGTCCTCATTCCGTATTCGGCTTTCGATCTACCGAAAGAGCTTCGTGGAAACACACCTCCAAGAAGTAAGTCTTCCGAAGTGACACAACCTTTAATCATTTAATTTGACGATACAGATACTCGAACAGTCGAAGATATGAAAATCGGACATTGGAATCAAAATTCTCAAGAAGCTGCGGAAAAGTGAGTTTCAAAAGCTGTTCCTTAGAAAAGTTGTTTGGAATATTTTCAGACCTCCACGCGGAAAGCTGCAAGTACCCGTAACGATTCATAAAAGTAGAAGACATAACAGTTGGATAAATGTTTGTTTTTCTTGCTTCTGTAGCCTCTATTTAGACATCAAAATAATTTTCAGTCTCATAATGCAATTCACCCACTGAAAGTGACGGATGAAGAGAGACCCTTCTACGAGTTCATATACTGTTTGGAGCGACCACATGGAAGTTGTATAAGTCTAATCTCTGCTGAGCTTGATCCGACGTTTGTTTTCGTTGCTTCTGATATTTTCAATTACAGTTTTTCCAGGGGAAACCTCGTGCATTGCGGAGAGGAAATTCTAATGGCCGAAACTTATTCAATAAACAAATCGATGGGAATAGTTGTTGACGAGAACAAAAATCTCGTTTACTATGTTGCCAATGAATCTCATCCAACAGAGTGGAACGTGTGAGTCGCTTGCTCTAACACTTGACTCTGAAACGCTATTTTTCCAGATGTGTTTCTAACTACCGAACAAAAAAACATGCCCAGCTCACTGAGAATGGGATCTGCTTTAAATGTGAGAGAGCCAACGGGAGACTTGCTGTAGATATAGACCATGGTTTCGCTTGTTGGATGACTTCGGTTGGATCACCAGCTCAGTGCAGATTCTATTCATTCAAATGGTTGGATGGCGAAGAGTTGCCAAAAGCCGTGCACACTCTCAATGTAGGCTTTTAGAAAAATGATACAAAATTAAAATTCGAAAAAGATTCAGGTAAGTCTCACTGGCACAGAAAATCCTCCAGAGCAACAATTGGATGTACCAGAAATGGTAGAGTTTCAGTCGAGGTAAGAAGATAAATCTATGGCTGCTCCTCTTCTAAAAGCGAACTTTTTAGAAGAACTGGATTGATGCATTATGGATTAATATTGCGCCCGAACAACTTCGACCCATACAAGAAATATCCGGTGTTTCACTATGTCTATGGAGGGCCTGGGATACAAATAGTTCACAACGACTATTCGTAAGACATTTTTATTCCGTATTCAAGAATTATATTGTGACATATTCATTTCAGATGGGTACAATTCATCCGCTTTGCTCGTCTTGGCTACGTTGTTGTTGTTCTTGACAATCGAGGATCAGCTCATCGTGGAATAGAGTTTGAGAATTTCATAAGCAGGAAAATGGTAAGACTTTCTGTTTACTCAGACGTTCAACATTTCATTATAGGGGACCGTTGAAGTAGAGGATCAGGTTGACGGACTGCAAACATTGGCAGAACGTACCGGTGGATTCATGGATATGAGCCGAGTCGTTGTTCATGGCTGGAGTTATGGTGGATATATGGCTCTCCAGCTGCTCGCGAAACACCCAAAGGTAATAATATCAAGCATCTTACAGTAATTTTATCGGAAACTATTTTAAGGTATACAGTGCAGCGATTGCTGGAGGAGCGGTATCCGATTGGCGCCTTTATGATACAGCTTACACTGAAAGATACATGGGATATCCTGTAATTGACCAAGTTTACACTGAAAGCTCGGTTCTCAACCTTGTCGGAAAACTCCCTGACGAGTAAGAGCTCTACTACGGTCTGTAAACTTATTTCCCGTGTTTCAGGCCAAACCGTCTCATGTTAGTACACGGATTGATGGACGAAAATGTTCATTTCTCACATTTGACGACTCTTATCGACGAGTGTATCAAAAAAGGAAAGTGGCATGAGTTGTTGGTGAGTTTTTATAGATATTTCAATCAAAACTGTCCCAAACGTTTTGATTCCTCACTGACGCCTTGTTTTCCAGGTATTTCCACGTGAACGCCATGGAATACGTGGCAACGATGCAAGTATTTACCTGGACGCTCGTATGATGTACTTCGCTCAAAATGCGATTCAAAATATCGTCTTGTCGAAAGATGATTCTGCTCAAGCGGGAGCACCCGTTTAAATTGCCTTACTTACGAATCATTTGTCTTTTTTACAATCCTGTTTTTATTTCGATTAACTCGGTGTCAAAAATAACTCTTGTAATTTCTTCTAACTGAACTATATCCTTTTTGAATTTTCTGTGTTTTTCCTAATTCATTTCACCTGATAACTCTTATTTATTTACCTCATCAAAAATGTCTTTTCATACTTTTGCGCGCGGTGCGTCGTTTTGTCCCTTGTCACTTCGATTTGGTCAAAAATGAAAGGTTTTCCACATGAATTCATTTTTTTCAATTTTTGCATAATTCCAATTTGGGCCACCCGGTTTGTAGGAATAGAAAAAGGGAAGAATAGTCTTCCCGATGACCTAGATTCAATATTATTATTAATGTATTCACATATGAATAAATGCCGATATCTTATCAGAAAACCGGATCACATGATTCGGATGGATAAGAGGGCAAGGACGGAGGAAACGGGCAAAAGATCTGGAGGACGAATCAAATACGGGCGGTACGAAAAGAGGGTATTACTGTAGAAATAGGAAAAAGGTCCGCCCACTTTTAGCTGTGTATATAAGGATTGGATATTGACGGAAAAGGTAAGATTCCTTCTTCCAGAAACTGAAATGGACGGAAAGGATCAACATTGGTGAGTCGAATTTCAAATTTGTTTTAGGATTCATATTGTTTTTCAGCCATGCCCGTCGTTTGGCTTTTACCGCCGTCGCAGTTTCAACAACTGCCGTCATCTGCTCCATTATTGCTCTCCCATTGATGTACACTTTAGTCATGAATATCCAAAGCGAGATCTCTCAGGAGACCGGATTCTGCATGGTTCGTTCCGTTTTCTTTCGTCTTTTTAAGCTGGACCCACGAATCGAGCAGTTCCAATAACATATCGTTACGTATCTATATCAAACAAACAATTTCATTTTCCAGATGCGTTCCCGTGACATGCTCATGAACATGTACTCAACTGCTGGAAAGAGCAACTACCGTGCCAAGCGTGCCTGGCAATTCGGATCCTGGGTTCAGGATTCTGGAGTCGGAGGAGGAGCCGGAGGATACGGTAGCGGACCAGCCGACAGTGGATACGGAGCTCAAGGAACCAACAACGGATATGGACCAGTTGTTAATGCTGAGCCAGAGCCACAATGCTGTACTTGCCAACAAGGAAAGGCTGGACCACCAGGACCACCAGGAGATGATGGACATGATGGTAAAGATGGATCTGCTGGAAATGATGCTAAGAATGGAAAGGACGGAGGAGTTGGACCATCTGATGGACTTCAATCCGAGCCATGTGTCATCTGCCCACCAGGAGCTCAAGGACTTGGAGGAGCTCCAGGAGCCAAGGGACCACAAGGACCACGTGGATCGCCAGGACTTTCCGGAGTTGACGGAAGACGTGGAGAGCCAGGAATGTCTGGACCAGCTGGAACTCAAGGAGAACCAGGACCACAAGGACCACCAGGAAAGAAAGGAGACGATGGACGTGTCATCAATGTAAGTTTTAGAGAGTAAACGAAACATGTATGCTCATTCTAATTTCCAGGTCAACGGACCACCAGGACCACCAGGAGCTCCAGGACCACAAGGACGCAAAGGAGAACGTGGACCAAAGGGAGTCACTGGATCAGTTCATCCAGGAGTTCAAGGACCAACTGGAGATCAAGGAAGAAAGGGAAGAGCTGGAAGAAAGGGAGAGACTGGAGGACAAGGACCAATCGGATCCAAAGGACCAAACGGAGATTGCTTCCATTGCCCAACTCCAAGAACTCCACCAGGTTATTAATTTGGATTTTGTGTTCTTCTTACTCGTTCCAATATTATGTTGCTCAAATAAATTATTATTTATTTATTAAAAATGGAAATATTTTATCGAATATACGAGAAGGTTTAAATGATCTCTAATTTCGCATTTAGGGAGTCCTCTTATTAATTTGGGAGCTCCTTTATGATTGAAAAAGAAAAACAATTTAGCTGGAAGAGAACATGTATGAAACTTATGAATTCACAATATCGACAGGCAAAATTTTCCGTTGAAAGTAGAGAAAAGCTATAAAAATTGCTCACAAACATCAACATAGACAGTAAAAAGACGAGTTGAAGAGCCTACCATGAATTTACTTTGTTGAAAATAAAAGTTTCTAGTTGGAAACCGTTTCCTTTTTTAATGGTGATAATCGATGAAAAGACATAACTATTCATTTGTTCTAGAGCCAATTTGAAAATTTCTTCTTTACGCCTAAAATGTTGCGAAGTGCTCGATGATTGTCTGCGTCTATGATAAGAGCTCTTCACACTTTCCAATTTTTTGAACATTTTTTTGCTCTTTTGTTGGTGAACAAGTTCTATTTTCAGATATATTTCCAGAAAACTTGCAAATCGGCTAGTAGATGAGAAATTATCTTATTTTCGCAGCTGTTTTTTTAGGTGGGTTGTTTTTTTCCAGATTATTTCATATTTATCATTTTTCATGTGAAGCTGCTGCATGTTTATATAGCAGCAAAAACGAAATCGTAACCGAATTTTGTTGGAAACAGTACACTTGGCTGAAATTATGTTACTCGAAACTTCAGAGTTGCTTTGGTGGAAAAGAAGAGAAGGAGTGCATTGACGAATTTCGAAACTGTCAAAAAGTAAGCTACTGATTTGAATGTTTTCTTTTTTTCATTACAATTCTATCGCAGTTCGGTTTATCATAGATTTTTATAGTGATGTGAATAATTCGTTCTATTTGAGAAACTATTGATTGACATGTTTGTCTTTTTGAAAAAAGAACTGATAAGTGAAAAAAAGACAGACTTTATGACTACATTCTTACTGAAAAATATTTAATTTCAGAATGCTCCATTTCAAGAAACGACAGATTTTTGTCACACGGACTCTCTGGGCTCGAAATCAGAACGAAGTGCTCTTGAATACAATCAAAACTTTCTGAATGAAATGTTGAATTTACGGGATTCGGATGACCATGATCGGAAAGAAAATTGTGATATCCAAGAGCTTTTATTCGGGAATACAGTCACGAATACATCGAATCCACTCGTGGCGGGAATGATTCCGCTTGCTGAGTCATATTGTCCTTGTAACGGAAAAACGAAGAAGGATGTGGTGCGAACTAGTAAAATGAGAATTCCGATTCAGATGTGGCACGGAGGCTTCAATTCAGGAAAATGTTGGAGAGAAATGGATCGATTTCTTGTTGAGAATCTATGTGGAACTTCGGTTGCACGTGAGTTTCAAACACAGAATTCCATCTGATTCTCTCATTTCTTTTCAGTTGAGATAAATCGCATTTGGGCAAAACGGGCTGATTGTTACGAGTACTCGAGGCAGACGACTTGTGGAAATGATTTCATTTCGCAACTTCAGGTTTTGTTTAGAATTCAATCGTTTTAACACAATTATTATATCAGATTGTTGCTAACTCGAGTCAGTCACGGAACAGATGCAGATACTATGTTGGTATGGTCGAAAGATATACTCAATCCTCCGAAACTAAATCCTTCACGGGTCTGTATTGAGTCTGAGAGAAGATATTCAACATTTTAATTTACAGAATACATTATAAGTTACATCAAAAAGGAAGAATTGAAGTATTTGGAGCCGCATGAATATCGAAAGGATAGTCTGTACCTACTTGATTATCTCGATAATACAACTAGTTTCTCTTGTTTTTCCGTTAAGAGTAAGACAGTTTGTCTCCATAGTTCAAATGATTGATAATCTCAATTTCAGGAGAACTCGGTCATTGTTTTTACATTCATCAAAGGTGTAAAACGGATGAAGAAGATGCAAAATGTGGAACTGATCTCATAGATTGCTATCGAAATATCGCTACAATTGAACTGAAATGCAAGAATCTTTTGATAAAAAGCCCGGATTTCTTTGGTTTCCTTAACATATTTCCCTTCGCGTACGACCTAATTAAGAAATTGATGAACCCAGAATTCCTGTTGAAATATCTAATTGCATCATTCATACTTACACCACTCTCATGCAAATTATTGTTGGTGTTGGTGAGTTCACAACTTGAGTGGAAACAAATAAAACTGAATATTTCAGAGTGGAAAATTAGATGAGTGGAGCGAAAAAGCTAGAGGCGAAGAAGTTAAAGCTCAACGATCATCATCACGTTCGGACGGAGAGCAATTCGGAGACATTGCAACAGACAATGTGCTCTATGATCCAGTCAAAACTAATGCTAATAATGAAAACAGCGAGAGGCCGTTTGAAACTTCGAGCTCTCAGGAGATTTCGGGAGTTCCAACAGTGAAAGCCGAAGAAGTACAATCAGAAAATCAGGACGAAAAATCCGCCGTTTCCGTTTCGACGCAAGTGAACGGAGACGAATCGGATCTTGTGGAGAAACCTGTACCAGAAAAAGCAGGAAAGAAAAATGAGAAAAAGGAAGAAGAGAAAGAGAATAAAAAAGAAGAACTGAAATTTCTGGATTGTTTGCAAACTTTTGGTTCATCAATCATAAACTTCCTTTCAACTTTTGCCCTTCATCGAACTCAATTCGTCTTTTTCTCACATCCTTTTGGCTGGCAACAGCCTATTCCAATTGTGAGAACTGTTTGATCGCTCTTTATTCTGATTCTTTGTTTCTTCTGGCCATTTCTTTCCCACCCCCTTTTTCTCCGTGTGTTTTTTGTATAACTGATTCATAATATCTATTGAATATTCTCCTCAAATCTCAAAATCCAGGCTCCACCCCTTTGAGGGTAACCTGAACTGCTGACCCTTCCTGTCGTCATTCTTGTCTTTACCTTCTAAGTGAAGCCGCCAGATTCGATTAGTATTTGTGTGTGTTTTTTTTTTACAAATCTCCTTAAATATATCTGTTGAAAAGAGGTTCTATCTCTATCGTTTCTGTGAAATTCTCATATAATTTTCCTCTGATTTCCGATCAGTCGATCGAATGAAGTTCGTGAATATCATTTGATACCTCGGGTTTTTCACATGCTAAAACCAACTGCGAGTTTTTTTGTTGCGGAAATTCAGAAGTCACAAGTTCCAAAAAGAAAGAGAATGATCATTTATAACCTTCAGAATATATCCCTTTTTTGGACCCGTTCACCCAGTTTTTTCTCATGTGATCATTTGTAAACAATCATCATTTTCTCATTCTAACAGAGAGATATTGATAAGAAAATGATCTTTTTATTCTGTTACTCATACATTGGGTACATATCAGTCGACACTCGAGAATAAAAGACCGCCCAGTCCCGTTGAAAACACAATTCGAAGAAATAAAAGTTCTGTAACTCTCCGAGAGACAACTTCTGGTTGATTATTCTTCTTCTTCCAACTTCTTTATATCTCAGAGATGAGATTAAATGCATTACTCGGAATTGTTGTATTAGGTGAGTAAAGAACTGGAATTTCAACTTAATTTATTTTTTTAGCAGTCGCTTCTTTCAAGAATGATATTCGAAAACTGTGTTGGCAAGAGTTTACAAACAGTAAACTGTGCTTTCCCAAATATGAGAAATGTCTGATAACTGGAAAAGAGCATTTTGGGTGTAAAGAGTCATTCAAAACATGCATTAAGGTGAGTATTTACTTTCTTCGAACACCCGAATAAAATAAAATACCACTTTTGAATTTCAATTTGCCACTGTAAATCTATTTTGAGTTTTGTAAAAATAGTTTCGCAGAATGGACCAGTTTACAATCACACCGAATTCTGCAACAAATATCTTCCGAACATTACGAATTTTGATGAAGATAATGGACTTGAATGGCATCAAAACTTTCTGGATGAGACTTTGAATTTGATGAAAACGGAAAGATCTCAACTCGAAAGAGATTCAAACTGCATTCTTCATGATGCTTTGTTCAAGAATCACACTCCAAACGTATCGAATGCACTCACCATCCGAATGCCTTCTCTTGCTTCATCTTATTGTCCTTGCTCTGAAGAATCGAATGATGAAAAAATAAGAGAAAGTAAAATGAAAATTCCGATTCAAATGTGGCACGGAGGATTTAGTTCCGGAAAATGTTGGAGAGAAATGGATCGATTTCTGGTTGAATATTTATGTGGAGTTACTGTTGCACGTTTGTTTATTTCGGTTAGAAGTTTGGGATAGATTGTGAAATATTTCAGTGGAGATCAATCATATTTGGGCGAAGAATGCAGATTGTCATGAGGATTCTAAGCAATCGAATTGTCGAAAGACATTCAATTCAGCGCTCAAGGTCAGTCATGATTCTGAGGAAAACCTTATCTCAATCTAAAAATACAGTTTAGTTTTCACTCAAAGACCGAATGAGATGCAGAGAGGGTTCTCAAACTAATATTGTTTTTTTTTAGAAAAGTGTGAACGTCAGTGTAATCCGATCAACATGTAGACTCTATTACGAAATGATAGATGCTTTTCTTCCACCAAAACAGCCAATTTCTTTGGGTGAGTTAAAGGGTTCAGGAGTCAATAGAGACTGTTTTTTTCCTAATTTCAGACTACAAAATCACGTATATAAATGAATCCGATATCATTTATCTTCAACCATTCGAATATCAAAGTGATCGTTTATATCTATTGAACAGTTTCCAAGAAGACACGTATTTCACTTGTTTCCCCATCAAAAGTGAGCAATATTGCTATAAAAATTTTATAAACAGAACCATTTTCAGGAGAATTGAGCTCTTGCAATTATATTTTCGAACACTGCAAAAGAAATGAAGACGTTGAGAATTGTGGAGAGAAGCTAATCGATTGTCTGAGTATAACAACTCCAATCGAACCAAGTTGCAAGTCACTTCTTATCCAAAGAAACGACAATTTGGGCACATTTGAGAAGATATTCCGATACGTGAGAAACAATAAACTACAATTGGCATATCCTGTATTACTGTATATATTCTGGACACTTTCAAAGAGTATTATCAATTGGATGCTTCTGAAAATTGCAATCAGAATATGTATGAAAATAGTAAGTAAATATGCGAAGTAGACAGTGTGATCCTTCATTTTTCAGACGGAAATTCTAAACGATTGGAGTGATTCAATTGACAAAGCAGCAGAAGAAAGAAGAAATAGAACTACTGTTGGCCAACAATTGGATCCGATTATGAGTAGAACGACGATTACTGTAAGAGAGTTGTTTGAGGATATTCCATTGGACACGGACAATGAAATCGGAAATAATAATAATAACAACAATAACGAGAACGGAAATGAGGAACCAATTGCCGGCGAGGAGGAGGAGGAAAAACCGAAATTTGAAGAAAGTTTTGGAGAAAGTTTCAAGGAAATGATCACTTCAATTGGTCGTCTTTTTGCTTCGATTTACAAGTTTTTGGAAGTTTTCTTCAGAGATATTTTTTGATAGAAAAGGTCATGTTGTTTTGTATATAGCCTGTAATTAAGATGTAATTATAATGTAAAAATGTAAAAAAATTATGTTGTACAAATGTAAATACTTCTGTAAATATTTTTTGATAATCAATTCTGTGTGAAGCTTTAGTTTTATGTACAAAAATAAACGATCTCAAAAAAACCTTTTGATATAATACAAAGTGGAGACTCGACTATCGAACTTAGTTTTTTCATTAATGAATCCGTTCGAACTATTCAATGCAGAGATCTTCCTTGCCAAAATTTTATAGTGATGGATGGTCGCGATCCCGGTTTTTGTCGGTACACACGTTTACATAACACCCATCGCTTCGTTGTGTTTGTATCGCTTCTTCGGCTTATTAGCTAAGATCAAAGTGTAGTATCTGTTCTTATCGTATTAACCTACGGTATACACTCGAATGAGTGTAATAAAGGTTATATGATTTTTGGAACCTAGGAAAGACTCGGGGCTTGCTCCGACTTTCCAAGGGTCGTCCTGGCGTTGCACTGTTGCCGGGCTCGGCCCAGTCCCCGTGGGGACAACAATGAATACAGTGCAGCATGTACTCTTAGTTTCAGAGACGTTCATGCCTTTGTTGCATTTTCTGAACTGATTTGATTTCACTCAGCAAAAATAGGGAATAAGACCAGTTTATTGAAATTTGAAAGACTTTAGAAACCCAACTGAAAAATATATTCCTAGAAGAGATTAACATTTTTTTTGATAGAATTTCTTATAAATGAATTATACGAAGGGGGCGGAGCTTCTTGAGGTAGATCACACGAAGCACATTCGAAATATTCCAATTTTCCCTTCTTTTCATTCCACATTGTATGCAAAT
This sequence comes from Caenorhabditis latens, assembly GCA_002259235.3. Taxonomy (NCBI): domain Eukaryota; kingdom Metazoa; phylum Nematoda; class Chromadorea; order Rhabditida; family Rhabditidae; genus Caenorhabditis; species Caenorhabditis latens. Next base: position 9,062,570 of record CM056092.1, on the reverse strand, counting down.
TATGGCCGTTTCTCTCCGTAATCATCACAATCTTCTTTTGAAATTCACAGATTCTGATTCGTAAATTCTTGGCTTGAAACTTCAAATCTTCTCTTTCTGGATTGTTGATATATGCAGATAATGGAAGAATATCAACTGGATCGAATGATTTCTTATCTCCATGAAATTCAGAATGTTTCACATCTCCGTATCGATTTTTGGTGATCAAGACATACTCATAATTGGATTTTCTTCTCACCACACTTGTTGTTTCCTCTTCTAATTCATTTTTTGACCAGTAATCTGGAGAATTCATCAATCTTCTGATTATAGTTTCCGTGTAATGAAGTCTCACATCGTACGGATTTTCGACATAAATACAGACTCCTGCCACGTAACTGACTCCGCCCACAACAAAATAAGTCACTTGGATTCGATCGTCTTCTCCAATCATTTGATATTCGAAGTGACTTGTAGAGGGTCCCCCATTCAAAGGAACGAATTCTGCGTGCCTCGTTCCACTTCGGAAATTTCTTTTTGATATTGAAACTATGCATGTCGAACCAGGAATCAACTCATTATTCACTTCAATTTCAACAATTTTCTGAATAATTCTCCTGATTGTTTCAATAGCTGGCTTCGAATTCTCAACGGAAACTCCACTTCTGACTACAAGTTGTTGTGTATAGCCTCTCGTTGCAATTGAAATCTGTCCATTGTCTCCGATTGGAGTCAATATTTTCTGTGAATCCAACATTTTGAACATCCAATCTGGTGATTTCGGAAACAACGTTCTCTCTTTGAGACGACTTGATTTGAAATATATATGGAGATGAAAAATGATAAATGCAATCTGAAATTACAAGTTTTTAGAAATAAACTATTTATATTACACTTACAAATGCTAAAATGCAAAAGATTTCTAAAAGAAAATTACTTGATCCATCTTCCTCTTTTTCCAAAAAATCTGATGTAAAATTTGATGTTGAAGGTGTTGTTGTCTGGAAAAAGTGTTTCCTTATATTAAAGAAAAACCAAAACTTACAGTTCTCAATCTGTTCTGGCTGGCCATAACAGCAACTATAATGGAAGCCATTTCATTTATCTGAAAAACTTACGTTCAGGTTCAAGTGAGCGGAATGAAAATGTTAAGCTATGAAAGCAGACATCAGTAAGATTTGATTCATTATCCCTCAACAATTTTACTTTAAAATTTCAAGAAATAGCTCGTTTGGTATATTTCCGAGAGCAAAAAGAAAAAGAGAGAGAGAAAAGACGAAAAGAGAATACATTTTTCCTTGTGACGTCACAAAGGGGGGAAAGAGCTTTCTCTTTGGGGAGGTCCTCACTCACGGACATTTATTTTTAGAATTGGTGTGACGTCATAGGAAAATGAGTTATATTTGTTGAGATGAAAACGCACAAAGGTTGGAGACAGAACGAGATAAATGTATATGTTGATCTAGATGTATATGAATATCATCTATCACCTAGATTCCTATTGTCCAATCAGTTTTTCAAATTGCGTAATTGAAGCTAGGAAGTGGAGTTCACATATAATTTCTAAATAACGGATATGCAGCTAAATAGAAAATATTGTGTGTTTTCCCATGATAACATTTCAAATGTTTTTCGTCGTTTCATAAACTTTTCCACATAATTCTTCTGCTCACTTTCAACTTTCCGCCTACACAACATTTTCAGTTTTCCCTTTTTCAAAAGACTAATTAGACCTAATTAGTGTATCTGAACCTGCTCTTTCTCACTTGTTGTTTTCCTAATTTCTCACATTTCTCGTCTCACAAATTTCCCATTTTTGTGCTCTTTTCGTCATCTGAATGGGAGATCAAAATGTAATTCATTGACGTCAGAAGAGCATTTTCCATCCTCTTCTTGTCTCCACTACCGAAGAGAATAATGAGTTGAGGGGTCCTTCTTTTCCTCTTTTTCTCTAAACTCTCTCTATTTACTCTGATCTCTAATTTGTCTTCTCTTCTCTCACGTCTCTTCCCTGTGTATCTCTAGTCTTATGCGCACTTCGTATCGAATGCAAATGCGAATCTTGATGTCCATTCCCTTTATTTTTCAAGTCTTTCTCTGCACATATAATTGGAAGAAAACACAATTCTGCATAACTTGTAAGACTCAGAGCTCTTGCTGACTTCAATAGTATACTGTAGCTTTTTATCCATGGACTGAAGTAGTAACTTATTTTAAAATTCTGTTGTAAACCCACTGAGCATTTTGATCAGGTAAAATGTGCAGTCGTTATCTCAAGAATATTTATCCGTTTTCACTCCAGTTTAGAACCTAAATTTCACAATTGAAATACTAGCTCGACTCAGTTTTCACAACTGGGTCCTACCGCAATCCTCTTGAAAATTGTCTTCTTTTTCTCTGATTCTCTCCATTTTCTACACAATTTCGTTGAAGTGCGATTGTGAAAACTATCATGTGTGGATAGAAACTTACTTCTTTTTTTCTCAACAATTGGCTCCTTTTAGATTTCTCAATCATTCCCTCTTCTCAGAAACGCTGCCTTTCGACTCAATTTCCGTTTCTCTTCATTTCTTTTTCTCCATTGATTCTGTTGGTTTTCAGAATTGAAATGTCGGATGATGAGGAAAATAATGTTGAAGGAGCGACCCCACTTTTCTGGATTCTTCTTTTTGGAATTCCATTATCTATTATTGTAAGTTTAGATCTCTTTCAGTTTCCTAACTCCTTCTTTCTTTTTCAGCTCTTTCTGGTTTTAATCAGAAAATTCTACCATCGAAAAAGAAGAGAAACCAAACAGCCAACTCGATTCAAATTCGTTGAAAATGTGAAACCAGAATCCACGTGGCAATATGAATATGAGGGAAATGTGGTCGTGAGATGTGAGAGAATCAGAGGATTCAGAAGAGTTTTGAGAAGCTGTTTTCCATTTCCAGAACTTGGAATGTGGGGTTTAAGAGACTTAATGATTGATCTATATGGACAGAAATTTGGAGGAAATCCAAGATTTCAAGTACCAGATGAAGTGATGACAATTGCAATTCCAAAGAATAATTTCCGAGTGAAAGGAGAGTTTTCAACGGAATTCGAACCAAAAGATGGTGTTCAAGGGGACTACACATATGAGATGTATTCATCAAGTGTCCAAATTACATGGTTTCATTTCGAAGGTGCTAAATATTTGGCTGGAATTTGTATTTATATGGATAATCGATATAATCCATTGAAAATAATCAAGGAAAATGTGAAGAATGCAATCAACGATTTGAGAATTTACAAGCCGAATCCACTGAATTTCAAGGAGAAATTGATGAAGAAAATGTGGTGTTCATTCCGGAATCAATGGATTATTATAACACAAAATGAGTTTGGAGAAGTCGATAAATTCATATTCAACGGAAAAGAGAATCAGATGGAATTAGTGAAATGTGATGACTGTTCATTCGAAATGAATGCAAAGATTATTGAACAGTCTCCAGTTTCCAAAAAGAATTTGAAGCCTCTTCCAACTCTTGATTTCTCGAAGTTTCTTAAAGTGGAATTCTGTGAAAAAGCGAATGATTTAATGATGATTGGAAAGGATTCAAACGGAAAAATTGCACACTTCGAATGGGATTCCGAGATCGGAAAATTCAAAATTCGTAGTTGTTATGACTGTGATGTAAATGCAAGAGGTCGATTCCAATCGAATGATGAATTCAATGATTCTCCACCTTCTTACGAGTTCTTGGAATTGATTGAATTAACAGAAAACTAATAGATCAATGTGAGTTTATACAAGTTTCTAAACTCATTCTTTCATTTCACTCCCCTTTCCCAGTTATTCTTTTAGTCAGATCTCAGTCGATCGGCTGAGTTCTCATGTTCCAAGTTCTGAGTTTCTAGCTATTTACACATCCAATTTTGAATAATTTTATCATTGAACAGAACACTCATTTGATCTTTAAAAACAGTAATCTGAAATTGTTTTAGATAATTTTTCTATTCTAAATTCCCATTTTTGTCATTCAAATCTTTCAGAAACCCACGGATTACTTCGAAACTTTAAAATCATTGATGCTCATTTGTTTCTCAGGTTTTCATCAAGCATTCAGTTCACTCTTCCCTTTTCTGTTTTTTTTTGTTGCAATATTCTATCCACAAAATAAATGATTACTGCCTTCTCACTTGTTCTATGAAATCGTTCGAAACAATGGTCTTCTCCATTTTGGTTTACTTCAGGTATTCATTATTCGATTGCATATAACTAAACCAAATTTTCAGATGTACATACACAAACCTCCCCCTAAACATGATTCCACAACGTTCGGAGATGTTCTGATGATTTTTATTTTTGTGATAGCTCCAGCTTCAATAGCAGTAAGTATTATTATTGTCATTTGATTACAGTTTGAATACTCAAAATTTCTTTTTTTTTTCAGCTATATTTCATCATTCGACATTTTCGTTCATATTATCAATCATTTCAATTCAAACCGAGGATGAACTCTCCAAAATGGCCGAAATGGTTAACAATCAATACAATCACTTCGGATCGACACGAGCCAGAATTCGAAGTTGCAGAATTTCGAGTTTATCGGAAGGAATATGTGAGACAAACATGGTTGGATAAGAGTGGAAAACATAAGGAAAAAGACAAATTGATATTTGTGATGATGAGAAAGATGTTGCAAGATATTCTCGGAATACCAGTCAATCAACAGACACTTCCTGATTCCACGTGTGTCATTTCAATACCAATGAAAAATTTCCGAAGTTCTTGTAAACCAGGAGAGTTCATTGCAGTGCATGGTGGACCATCACCCACGAGTCATTACGAATTTCAAATGATTGGAGACGAACGAATTCAAGCCACGTACTATATAGTGGGCGGCGTCGAATACGTGGCAGGAGTCTGCATTTATATAGAAGATCCATATCAATCTATAGTTCATTATAGAGAATCTGTAGTGAAGAAAGTATTGAGTGGAAACGAATATTGGTCGAATCAAAATATTCGAAATCCTTCGGTGGAAATTGTGAAACGAAGGACTCAGAGTAATCAGATGTTGGTGACAAAAAGTAAATATGGAGAAGTGAAACAATGGAATCTCAATGGAGATCAGAAGAGATTCGAACAAATTGGACCATTCAATGAATCAAGTTATGAAATTGAAGAAGGAACAAATATGAAAGTTCATTCGAAATTATTCTTTGTCAAGACGTGTCATTCGAAGAAGGAAATTGTGATGATAATGGTGAGAAATGGGATAAAAATGCATGTGGAATGGAATCAAACAACGAAACAAGTTCATTATTCAAAGTGTGTCAGTTGTAATGAACCTGATGATTCTCCGCCTCCTTCTTATCATTCTGTTAGAAAATCATAGAAGTCGATAGTATGTTGAAGTAGAACCTCTGTTCTTATGTTTTTTTTTCTCGAATTCTCTTTCATAATACTCATTTTATATGCTCTTCATACATGTTTTTCAAAATTGCTCTTAATCAAAAACTGCCTTTTCATTTTTATTTTAGTCTTTCATATCAGAAAAACGGATAATTTCCAATTTCTCAGGAATAAAACGTTTACTTTCCCATATTAATAAAGTCTTTCTTTTCCAAAAATTCTCTTGATTAGTCTGCATGCTTTCTTTCAGATTTTGATTGTTATAATCTACTTACATTTCGGCATAAATGAAAAATGACAAGTTCGATTTTGAAAAGGCATTTTTTCATTTACAAATGTTGAAGTCTTATGTTAAATAAATTTGTTTTCTGACCAATTTCTTTGTTTGAATTATCAGTAAACCGAGTGGGTTTCAATCCATGTTTTTATATCTTCAATTTGTTTTTCTTATTCGTTTCCATTTTAATTATATTCAGATGTACAGAAATGGGAAAACTGAAGGAGTTGCACAACAACTGGAAGCAATACTAACTAGCGTCATTGCCGTTTTCTTTATTATTGCACTAGTGAGTTTTCCAGAAATTCCGTTGAAATGTACTTGGCTAATCTTTTTACAAAATATATCTAAACTAGGCCATTTAACCTACTAGATCTTCAAATCTACAAGTTGTACTTGTGAGAAGAGTTATTTAACTAACGTGTAGTCTTACGGTTGCAATAACTTTTTTTAAAGCTCTTCTAGAATAAAACAATTATAAATTATTATGACCGATTCGAGTTTCTAGTTATCAAAAACATTGAATATTCGATTAAAAGATTGTGCGGATTACAGTAATCAAGTCCATCACAAAAAGTCAATTCACATTTACTTTGTGTGGAATTAAATCGATTACTTTTTTTCAGTTGATCTACCTGATTCAATACATTTGTGACTATCTCAACTCCCGGACATTCAAGAAGAAAACAGCGACTCCACGTCATCCACATTGGCTCTCGGGCAATTTGTGTGCTCCACAGCTACATGAACCAGTTTATCCGATTCCTGAATTCTGCGTTTTTACGAAGGATTACATGATTAAAACGTGGAATAATAAGGGAAAAATTGAAGAGAAAGACAAGAAAATCGTAACGAAACTGAGGAATGTGTTGGGAAAACTGTTCAGTCTAACAGTGGATTCTGATCTGCTTCCAGATTCAACTTGCATTATTTCAATTCCGAAATCAAATTTCCGAAATGGTTCAATGCCAGAATTGTTCATTCCAATTCACGGAGGTCCTCCAGATGACAGTCATTTCGAATTTCAAATGATTGGAGATGATCGCATTCAGATAACTTATTATGTTGTGGGCGGAGTCAGCTACGTGGCAGGAATCTGTATTTATGTCGAAAATCCATATCAAGAAAGAGTGCATTATAATGGAACGATGATATTGAAACTTATATTGGAGACTCCTGAATATTGGTCAAAATGGGATCTTCAAGAAGAAAAAGTTGATATTGTACGAGAAAAAGGTCTTCAGAGATATTTCGTTGCGACGAGAAATAGATATGGAGAAGAGAAAAGTTGGAAGTTTAATGAAGAAGAAAAAGCATTTGAATTGTGTGGAAGATGTCATAATTCGAATTGGGAACTCGTTGAAGAAGGAGATCCGAGAATTCTCGCAATGACGTTTACTGTCAAAATGTGCAAGTCTCAGAAGGAAATGGTGATGATCGCTGAGAAATATGGAAGGAAATGTCATGTTATTTGGAATAAAAAAGTCAATAAAATGGAATTATTCGACTGTACAACTTGTGAACAATTACAAGAAGCTCCACCTCCTTCATACAAATTGGCTGTTTGTAATTAACAAACTATTTATTTAATTTATTGAGTAGATGCTCATTTAATTGTAAAAATCTCGAAAAATCGAACTCTCTGATCTCTTTTTCTTCTTATTTTCCATTCCGATATCCTGTGAAACTTTCCAATCCCCGTTCATCTCAACTAGCTTTCTTAACTTCATAATGTAATAAAATCTCAAATTTTCATCTGAAAAGTTCTCGAATAAAATGAGTTTTCTTTTGCTTAATGAACTTCATTATTTCCGAGAATTAACAAATTCCAGTGTGAAAACAGATTTGGTTGTAATGATTTCCGACGGAAGTGAATGTTGAATAGTATTGTCCTTCCATTGAAGTACTACAGACACCGATTAAATAGTATCGATTGTCAGTTGCAGAGTATCCGGATCCTCCACTGTCTCCCTGAAAAGAAATTTCAGCTGTATTCAAGAATACTCGTAGAAAATTACAGGTCTCAACACATTTTGCTGTCGAGGATCGAAAGCGCCGAATGCTCTTCCATCATTTTGAATTGATTGAATCTGGAATTCATTCGAAATGTTTCAATTACTGTAGTTTTGAATACAAACCATCATACTTCCGAAACGGAGAACTCTTGGATCATTGCTCCTTTCATGAATAATCCAATGATTATGACCAAAAGCAGAGATCGAAAGCCAATTTCCCAGAACTTCAAAGCTCGAACTTTCTAAAATTGTAGCATTATTCGAATTTTCAAAATAATAAATGTACGTGGAATGCAAGCTGGATGAGCATAATCATTGAATTCAATATCATATTTCAATTCCATAATCATTATGTCATCATAGTTTACATTGTTGATCGCGCACATGTTAAGCATCGTCACCTGAAAAATGGTTAGTACGTATTGGTTTATTTGACCTTTGACTGCCTAAGAAAGTCTCGGGGCTTGCTCCGTCAACATACTCTAGCTCAAATCCTCCGAAATTATTGATGTTTTTTGATAATTTGTGATTCATGATGCACTATTTATATTCATTGTTGTCCCCACGGGGACTGGGCCGAGCCCGGCAGCAGTGCAACGCCAGGACGACCCTTGGAAAGTCGGAGCAAGCCCCGAGTCTTTCCTAGGTTCCAAAAATCATATAACCTTTATTACACTCATTCGAGTGTATACCGTAGGTTAATACGATAAGAACAGATACTACACTTTGATCTTAGCTAATAAGCCGAAGAAGCGATACAAACACGACGAAGCGACGGGTGTTATGTAAACGTGTGTACCGACAAAAACCGGGATCGCGACAACTATGAAGTGACATACAGTATTAGTGGTTACAGGCGGCCACCTGGGAGTTCATTTTCATAAATACCTTGACTACATTCGTGGAAAGAACTTGTAAATCAGATCTGTAGACAACGAAATATGAGTGATCTTGTGTATAAACGAGATCTCTATTGCTGAAAAGATAGAATGATGTCCGTAACTTTCCACTATGAATTCCCTTACTTATTCTCACAAGACCATGCAGTTGTTTGTAATATCGGATTACGATTCGTGTAATTTCTTTGAAGACAGTGAGCAGCTGTGAGAATATGTCTCGACGAGATGATTGTTCCGGAGCAAACTCCTTCTGAAAAGTCAAGAAAAACAGACCAGGGAGCTTGATTTCCAGAAATAGGATTCCCTCCGTAAATGAATCCTGAAACATCAGATGGTTGTTTATAGATTTAAACACATTCCAACTAACTCTTGTTTTGCATGAATCCACTAGAAAACTTCTGAGATGAAATAGGTGGTTTAGTTCCACAAATGCCCTTCAATTGTTGATTTTCCAGGGAACTCAACCGACGAAAACAATAGATTGATTGAAACAAAATCAAGAAAAGAAAAAGGATTCTCATGGCCAGAAATTATGGAAAACTGATGATTTCCACGACTTTTATAGGGATGAACAAATTGAATTATGCAAGAGAGAAACGAAATATTTTATTGCTGCCTTTTTTTAATGTTTCTCAAGAAAAAAGGAGTGATGGACACCTTGCTAAAATTTCCTGATGGAATGTGGTAGATAGCAGTGTTGTCGGGAATTAGGACTTCCGGGTATTTTTTCACTTCCAACTTCCAACTTCCGACTTCCGGATAAGGAAAGTTACTTTCCACTCTCGTCATTTCATGACTGTTGAATTTACGAAGAGTACATATCGCAGAAATACAGAGAAAAATGGACAAAAAAGGCAGAAAATAGGCTTTTCTTCTGCCAAACACTAACTTTCCACTGATTTTCACGAATTTTACGGTATTTTCTCTTGGAGTTTTTGAACTTTTTGCGAAAAAATCTACTTCCTACTTCCGGATAAGAAAACTCTCTTCCGACTTCCGGTTAAGAAAAAATCACTTCCCGACATCTCTGGTAGATAGACATGTTAAGGGCTGAGATAGTATGAATTTTATCTCGGCTCTTCATTATGCTTCTGCATTTTAATGTTTTTTTGTCCCCACGGGGACTGGGCCGAGCCCGGCAGCAGTGCAACGCCAGGACGACCCTTGGAAAGTCGGAGCAAGCCCCGAGTCTTTCCTAGTTTCCAAAAATCATATAACCTTTATTACACTCATTCGAGTGTATACCGTAGGTTAATACGATAAGAACAGATACTACACTTTGATCTTAGCTAATAAGCCGAAGAAGCGATACAAACACAACGAAGCGATGGGTGTTATGTAAACGTGTGTACCGACAAAAACCGGGATCGCGACAACGCCGAAATATTCTTTCGAAAGAGACGCAGAGTAGGCAGCCAGGGAGAGCGACCCAACGACACTCCGAAATCACGCCTGCGCGCATTGTTTAGTGTCTTTTTTAGTAATTCGAAAATGTAAACTTGAAAGATATTTTCTTGTTTTCAGCCTTTCTGTTTCTTTTTTTTGATAAAAGATCTTATTTACGAGCTTTTGTGAGATTTTTTTCTTATTGTTCTTTTATTACAGGAAACCACCTGAGCCATGGCTGATGACGAATTGGAGACCTATAGATTGTGGAGAATCCGTAAAACAGTACTCCAGGTCCGTTCCTTTTTTCTTTTGACAAAACTCTGATTTTATGTTAATATTTTTCAAGATGGTTCACGATCGTGGTTACCTTGTGGCTCAAGAAGAATTGGATCAACCATTAGAAACATTCAAAGAGCAATATGGTGATCGTCCATCTGAGAAGAAACCCGCTCGTTCCGACTTAACTATTTTGGTGGCTCACAATGACGATCCGGCCGATCAAATGTTCGTTTTCTTCCCAGAAGACACGAAAATCGGAATCAAAACAATCAAAGCAATCTGTCAGCAAATGCAAGAACAAAATATCTCTCGAGCCGTCATAGTTGTTCAAATTGGAATGACTCCAAGTGCCAAACAATCGATCGGTGACATGGCACCAAAATACATGTTGGAACATTTTTTGGAGGCTGAGTTGATGGTCAACATCACTGAACATGAATTGGTTCCGGAGCATGTCGTTATGACAGCTGATGAGAAGGCGGAGCTCCTCGCTAGATAGTGAGTACTTTTTTTTTAAATGAAAACCGAATCATATGTTTTTTCAGCAAGCTGAAGGATTCGCAATTGCCACGTATCCAACAATGCGATCCAGTTGCTCGCTATTTCGGTCTTCGTCGTGGCCAAGTCGTCAAAATCATCCGTCCATCAGAAACTGCCGGAAGATACATCACCTACCGTCTTGTGGTCTAAATATGAATTCTTCCCACTCTTTTCATCTTGATCTTCCTTCGAAATTTAATTGTTTTATGATTTTTCCTCGTTGTTATTTTTGTCGTCGATATGAAATTTAAATTTCCAAAACCGCTTTTCTTCTGAAAAAATATATAATCAAACTGAATGTAGCCATCGCCAACTTATTATTTAAAACACTTATTCTTTCATACCGAAGTAAAATTGGCTTCCAGTGAACAAAAAATGAGCACAGACGACGTTGAAGCTGCACGGAGAAAATATGAAGAACGACGCCGTAAGATTCAGGAGGAAGAAATGCAAGCGAGAAGAGATGGAATGAATTTGTCATCTGGAGATGATGATGAAGACGTTGACGATATGTTTTTGACAGCATTACAGAGAAAGAGAGAAAAGGTTTCGATCGTGTATTGGAAGACAGTATTCTAAAACATTGAATTACAGGTACACCGAAGAGCACTTCTTAAACAAGTTCTGGCTCCGACGATGAATCAAAAAGAGGAAATTGAAAGAAAACGGAAAAAGAAGGAAGAAGACAAACAGTCTGAAGAAGCGAGAAAAACACTTTTAGAGAAACACGCAGAGATTATGGAAACACAAGGAGTAATCGATGAATCTGAACGGCAGCTACGAGAAGAAGAGGAACTATTGGACAAAGTGACACGTGGAGGAGGACTTTTAGCAGTGACTGAACTGACGAAAGGTGAAAAATATGATGAACCAATAACAACTGCGTAAGTTATTTTTGACTTCTCTAAACTCAGTAACGTGGACAATCGACAACTTATAGATGGCGCCCTTTATGCCACATATTTCAGCTCTACCCAGTTATCTAAAAACATGTTTTCAGATGGCGTCCACCTGGTCATATTCGTCGTCAAACCCAATCAGATTACGAAAATCAGAGAAAACGGCTTGGAATCAGTTGTGAAGGGGAAAATATACCACCGCCGATAGGAAGTTTTCTCGAAATGAAATTCCCCAAAAGTTTGCTTGAGTTTATGCAAAACGAGAAAGGAATTGTCACACCGACAGCTATTCAGATTCAGGGAATTCCTGTTGCGTAAGTTTTGAATATATTGTCAATTAACTGATTCGATTCGTTTTTCAGACTATCAGGTCGTGATATGATTGGCATCGCTTCAACTGGTTCTGGAAAAACAATGACATTTGTGTTGCCATTGGTTATGTTTTGTTTGGAACAAGAACTGAAACTGCCATTTATGAGAAACGAAGGACCATTTGGTCTCATCATTGTTCCTTCGGTAAGTTTTCAGTGTTCTGGATTCTAGAGAATCTGATTCAGTGTATTAGAAACGAAACAAATTTTTTTCAGAGAGAATTGGCTCGTCAAATCTATGATTTAGTCATTGAAATGTTTGATGCAATCAATAAAGCAGGACTTCCAGAGATGAGAGCAGGATTATGTATTGGAGGAGTTCCGATCGGAGAACAAGCTAAAGATTTTAGAAAGTTAGTTGCACAAATGATTCAAAAGTATGGGAATTCGTTAAACAATTTTTGAACTAGGGTACTTCTCTCTGTCACGGTTGTGTTGAAAATATGATTAAACTTGAAAGAAAGAGGTCACGTGAGAATTTTTGGAAATTTGGTTTCAAGGCTCCGGGATTTTTCGAAATTTTAAGAATGTAATTTTTCAAAACGAATTTCGAGCTAGTTGCTAAATCTTTTTTATTCTATAAATTCGAGGAACTAAATATTATAATTTTCAGTGGAATACATATTGTCGTTGCAACTCCAGGAAGATTATCTGATATGCTAACGAAGAAAATCATCAATCTTGAGGTAAGTGCGGAGTGAAAACAATAAAAATTGTTTTCTTGTCAGGTGTGCCGATATTTGGTACTCGATGAAGCGGATCGTATGCTTGATATGGGATTCGAAGATGAAATCAAATCGATTTTTTATTTCTTCAAAGCACAACGACAAACTCTTCTTTTCTCGGCAACAATGCCAAAGAAAATCCAATTTTTTGCAAAGTCGGCTTTGGTTCAGCCAATTGTAAGTTGTATACATCTGATTTTATACCTCGTTCTGATTTTCAGGTTGTGAATGTCGGACGTGCTGGAGCAGCCTCACTGAATGTACTTCAAGAGCTCGAATTTGTGAGATCTGAGAACAAATTGGTCCGTGTGCTAGAGTGTCTTCAGAAGACGTCACCAAAGTGAGTTCATCACAACATTGAGATTTGTTTCGAACAGAGTCTTCTTGCTAAAACCATAATTCCCTTCACATTACCACCCATATTCCATATTTCAGAGTTCTTATCTTTGCTGAAAAGAAGGTGGATGTCGATAATATTTACGAGTATTTACTTGTGAAAGGAGTGGAAGTAGCATCAATTCACGGAGGAAAAGATCAAAGTGATCGTCATGCTGGAATTGAAGCATTCAGAAAGAATGAGAAAGATGTTCTCGTGGCAACAGATGTTGCATCGAAAGGACTCGATTTCCAAGGAATTGAACATGTTATTAATTTTGATATGCCTGAGGATATTGAGAATTATGGTTCGTTATCTTTTCAAAAATCATTCAGAATATACAACTGAAAATTTTTCGCAAAATACCATATTTCAGTACATAGAATCGGTCGTACGGGTCGTTCTGGTCGAAAAGGTCTCGCAACGACATTCATCAACAAGAAATCGGAAATGTCTGTTCTATCTGATTTGAAACAATTACTCGTGGAAGCTGGACAAGAGCTCCCAGAGTTTCTCAAAATGTTGGCAGGAGACGAGGAAGGAATTGCTCCGGCCGGTACAAATGCAGACAAGGTATGGAATCTTTACCGTCTGAACAACATTGTTCCAGAAGTTGCAACTTATAATTTGTTTCCAGGGTTGTGCATATTGTTCTGGTCTTGGTCATCGTATCACGGACTGTCCAAAACTCGCTGGAATCGGAAACAAAACAACTCAAGCATTGGCTAGAGGCGGTGGAGACTATGGTGGATTCTGATTCTCATTTCGAATGTATCTCATTGTTTATTTTCATTCGTTTGGAACCTTTTATAAAAATATTCACTTTGCTTTTTGATTTATTGGATGAACTTCATTTCACAAGACAGTCCTGTGTGGTTGTGGAGTTTTCTCTATTAGCTAGAATGAACAATTTTTTCGCAAGGAAGAATTTCATACTGAAACACCAATTTTCGTAGCACAAATAATGAAAAAGATGTAATGCAAAATTGTTCGTGAGAAGAGATCGTAGACTGGGCAGGGTTGGGGTTTACAATTACGAGCATACAGTAACTATTTTGAGACTAGTTAATATACAATTTTCCATTAAAATTGAAAAAAGTTAGAGATTAGTTTGGAAATCCCAGTTTATAAAAATACTTCTCTGGGAGGATCTCGATTCTGATCCCAAAACTGTAATCTTTCATCAATATTCTGTTACTTTCCTCAAATCCTTTCAATTTCTGTAACATGCTCTACAATATGACTTGTCAACCTGATTCAATGATCCTTATCTCTTTCTCTCCCTCAATCATTTGTTTTCCTCTCCGTTTTTTCCGCAAGCATTTTTCCGCACAGCAACTTTTCCAAGTCTGTTTATTTTCTCTCTTTTCCTTCTCACTCATTTCCGGTCGATTTACATTCGTCTTTTTTCCCTCTAACCCACTTTTTTCTCTCTTATTTTTTTTGGCCTCTGCCTGCCATTCCATTTACGGTTTGCTCAGTGATCAGAGGCGGAGAAACAGTGTGTGAGACGAAGAGACGCAGAGAAAAGAGGAAGAGAGAAATGTTGAAGAATAGAAAAAAGTGAAGAAGCTTAGTTTCTGTTTTGGCATTTCCTGTGTCTCGATTTCCTGATTTATTTTCAAGTACTCTGTTACATTTTCTATCCTTTTCATGCCATTGATACAGTATTCCTGGTATTGCATGAGCTCTCAAACTTGGTATCAGCTAGGAAAACTCTGATTTGAATACTCGTATTTCTAGGATTTGACCCGATTTTTATCAAATTCTCAATGAATAATTCCATCCTCAATTCACATTTTTTTCATGTTTACAGTAAGCTGAGATAGGATGTTCCAAACTCTTGCTATCGGGGTGCGCCTCTATTACAGGTTTTACGGTATACTGCATACTAAGATTTCAATAAAAATGCCATTGCCTTATGTGAAATTTTGTAGTTGACGTTTTCCAGATCCCCATTTTCTCATCGGGTTACAATCCTCTCGCTTCTCAAAGTGACAGTTTCATGAATGAAGATCCAGTACTGGAAAAGTTTAAATAATGTTGATAAATGTTTTCGTTGACACGAATTAACTGATAACAAATGAGTGTTAATGAGAGACCAATGCCTCCAGTTTTGCCGCAAAAATGTGCTGACTCAACAATTAATATTGAACTTGATTAGTTTCGTAGTTTGAAGAAAATGAGTTTCTGAAAGGAGTTGCAGATGAATAAATGAGAAACACGAACTACAAAGTTATGACAGTTAAATCTTACATTGCATTCATTTTAAGCAGATATTGATTTCATATCCAATCAACAAACTAAATAAAAAGACTGGAAAAGAGAGTAACTTTCAATATTGTTCTATTCGAAAAAGCCCTTCATCGAAATTCCTACCGTACTACTCTCGTATTGTCTAGAAACGGAGAGAATTGAAAGACTTTTTATAAATTTCAATTTTTCTTGAAACACAAAGCTTTTTGTAAGTTGTTCTGCAGTCTGAGATTTTATAGACATCAAGTATCTGTTTCTGTTTAGAAAAGACTGTAGGTTAACTTTCACTTCGACAGTTTTCCAATTTCTCCCGAATGTACTTCATTCTGTCGTTCATTGCTCCCTCATTCACCTGTCATTTAAGATTTACTTCGTGATTCTTTTGACCCATTCTCCATCTCTCTTATCAGATCACTTATCATTTTTTCTCTTCAATTCCCAAACAACGAAACTTGCTCTTTTCATAAGAAGAAATATCTCAATTCAAGAAATCACATGCTTCTTTTTTCTACCACAAAAAGTTTGTTATCATTTGGTGGTTTTCTTGCGGCGAGGACGAATTATAGATGGCTAATACACACCTGTTGCCGAGAAAAATGAATAGAAACAACTGCGCTTTTGAAATATTGATAACCTCAATACGATAAGTTTCAATTTTGCGGGAAACCGCTACGACAGAATCAACAAAACCGTAATCGAAAACCGCAAACTATTTCAAAATTTGAATTTTTTCTGTCAACTTGCATTTCATTCAAAATATATTATTCTAGAGACGAACTCCGAAATATATGTTTTCTGATAACGGGTAATTGGACATTCTGGAAACTCTTTGAACACCTGAAACTGGATATATATGGGATTTAATAGTAAGCTGTTCATCCCCAGAGAGAAGAATGAAGTCAGTGACACAGTTTAAGGAGAGATGAGTTAATAGATTGCTCACTAACCAGACTGTAAGCACTGGCTGTGAGCATTACCTTATGAATCCTCTTCCCAGTCGAAGCAACTTATCCTTCATTGTAGATTTGAGGAATATATGAGGATCTCAAAACGATTTCAGACGTTGAAGTTTTCAGAATAGATCCCACTCTAGTTCATAATTATCGATGAATGATGTACGATGCTGGTTTCGTAGAATAATAAAAATGTCCCATCTTGAGCTCATTTCCAGAGTAACCATACATTTCCTTTGGGGTATCCTATTCCCCATTTCGCCAAATTCAGTTTTATCGAAACGTGTTTTGTGTGACGATACTTAACCTGAAACCCCATGTTTTAAGATGTTTGACTGCTGACACATTTATAATTGACACTTCCAGTCACGAAGAATCGAAAAGAATGTAGTTTGGTACGAAGAATTATCTGAATGCACCAAAAACATGTTAAGAATTGAATAAGAGGGAGAGCAGCTTATCTAGATCATCATCATGAGGTAAAATGAAGAGTTTCGGGTACATTGGATTCTCGTTTGATTTTTCGGAAGAAATGTTGCAAAAGGTGCTTTCTTTTATGAATTTCTCGAAGTCATTGTTTGGTCATCACTGCTATAAATACAATAGATACTGTATCAGAGATGCCCCGCCTTCCCCAATTTCGAGTAACTTTGAAATCACTTTAGAAATATGCTCTTCAACAGCGTTTTCCTCTTCCAGGACAATGAATTTCTAAAGGTATGAAATAGCCAAAATCATTGACGTTTTCATAGCCTTGAGAATGAATGTAAGTTTCCACTTACTCTCTTCGGTTTTAATAAATTTAGGTAGGAAAACCCCTTCTAACAATTCCGTCTTCGTCAGATTCAGATGATTCCGTCACGGAGTCTCAGTGATAATGATCCAGGATAAAACTACGTAACTGAAAAGTATGTTTGGTATATTTTGCAGAAGTAAGAGAGAAGAATTCAAAGAATTCGAAATTTTGCATAACTGATAAAGTATTACGAGGTTACTGTACCAATTTATGCACTTCAACGCGACTGCTTCGGTCGTCGGTTTCTGAATCAAAGTGAGATAACATCTAATCATGTCCACCCATACACGCAATTTTGAAACCCAGCTCCGTGTTACTGTAGTACGGAAGGGGTTCGTAGGCCAAAGAAGACCTACCGTACTACAGTAACCCAGAGCTGGGTACCTAAATTGCATGTGTGTGTGTGTGTTGCAGATGCTTTGATATACGTTCTTTGAAAGTATCAAAGCTGTAGCCAACGTACACGCTCTACGCCCCTACCTACAGTGACCACACTCGAATTGTACAGAGAACGCGTTATATGTTCAAGTTTAGCATACTGAATTCATGATTCTTCGGTTCGTGTGGCATTAACGTACGAGAGAACAAACAGGGCAAATTTATTAGAAAAGTGGAATTGATAGATAGAAAACGGCTGCTCAAATAAGGTTAATTAGTGATTGAAACAATCAATATTCTCTTCAACATCACTGATAACATAACTATAATCACTGCCCATTTCCCAATGTTAACCATACGGTATTCGTTTTGGAACTATGAACTCTGATAAGCTTTTTCCTCGTATTCCAGCATCATTTTCCCGCATTTTTCATCTTTTTTTGCACTTTATTCTGTTTTTTCTCTCTTAATCATTGAATGATAATCGTTTTGTGAGGTGATTTTATGTGAAAGTGATGACACGACACTTCTAAAAGGGCGTGTGATTTCAAGATACGGTACTCTTCTTTCATAGGAAAAGCATTTATTCGTTGATTTTTTGGACTTTTTGGTTGATATTTAATGGCTGAAGGTTGCCGGGAAAGTGAAGAAAGTCACAATTTTTGTCCCAAATGTTGGCTTTCAAATTTCTGAAAAATTGAATTTCGGCAGGCCCAGTCCATCCAATAAGTTGATCGCTTCTTCTCAGTTCTATTGACTCTTAATACATTGAAATACACGATCAACAACTCTCTTGTTTCATGAGAGTGGACTGAAATCTCATTACAGTATCCCTACGGGTTTCGTTGGCGCTCTATAGATAAACTATCTCGTCATCCAAACTACATTACATCCCACATTAATCCATTTTGAAAACGTTTCGAGAATTATGATTGGTAACAGTGTTCCAAATCAGACTATCTTAATCCAAAACCACTTTTGCATCAAACATGGAACATTGAGCTCTGAGCAGTGTTCAAGCAGTCTCTGTACAGTATACAAGAGACAAGAGTTTATATTTCGTAAATTGAAGTAAGATACTCCAAGAATTGCCGCATCCTGACTACCGATAACGCGTCCAACCTGGCGCCAGATTCACTGTTCCATGTGTTTTCTGTTCTCCTGTAACAGTAATTCTTGATTTCTAATCACCATCAGCTTCATTCTAGTTTCTCATTTCTGTTTACTTTTTCTCTATATATGTATGTCTCTGATTCCTGCAATTCAACTCATTCACATGTCAAATGCACATCAAAATTCCATAATTTCGTAAGTCTCGTGAGGTGAACGCTTATCACCTACTTTCGTCTTTTTTGACCCCAATTCTTTTATCAATATTCTATTTTTTCCCTCATTTTGAAACTTTTTATTCAAAAAATGCTTGTTTTGATTAGCAGATTCTCGAGATGTAGATCAGTTTAAAACATCTGATCAGGTTCCTTTTTTCTTCTTCTTTTTCTTCTTTGAAATAGAGATATCAATCAGAAGTTCTTTACAGTAGATTCTTCTCAGTGATCTTTGATAATCATGTTTTCTTCTGACTACCATTTTGTGATACCTTGATTCTTTTACAACTGTCTCAACGAATACTGTAGTAACTGCTTTTAGCCACGTAGTAATTCGGTTCTTATCTATGAATATTTCTTCCAGAACCACACCTTGCTTCCGTTTTCATCTTCTTTTTTGTTTGTCAGTTGAAGAACTCAATCAATTAAAAGTCATGTAGTAGATTCGGTCAAAAGTCATCAAAGAAATGAGATGTTTGAAGTATACAATTGGTATATTTGTTCAGATGAATATATTGATGTGTGATCAAATTGTTCTGATTTTAAGAGAGTACTGTAACAAAATCCATTGACCACCAATTAAGCATTTTCCTTGAGTGAAGTTTATTTTAAAGTAATCTGAATGGATCTCAAGAGAACATTTATTCAAATAGTACTTTAAATTTTTGCAAATCTCCTAAAAACCCCTTTTCAACCCACTGAGCCTATTTCGATGGCTCATCGAGTCCAACAACCACATCGATCATTTCTTCTCTTTTTCTTTCATTCCACATTTTTCATCCCTCTGATCAGCTGACTCAATACCCTCTAATGTCCACATATTTCACGTTCTTTCTTCACGTTTTGCTCCTCCGTCAGGTTGCTTTGCTACCGGAACGGAAGCGGAAAGTGAAAAAAAATGACGTGGCGGAGAAATGTTGCCGAAAGTCGTATTTGCTTTGAGGGAGGAAGAAAGTGAATGATGCAAAAGAGTCAATGGTTACTGTAGCTTGGAATGAAATTCTGGAATACTGAGCTTTCATAATTCGAACCTCAGGAAAATGACTCATGCATCTAAAAATGTACTCTGCAGTCTTGTTTCAGTTTTGACTCTAGGAAAGTGGTGTCATGGGAATGATGAAAGCAAGATGCAAACGTTCTGGAGAAGTATTTAACAGGGATATCTCTTCTGGGAAATCCATAGTTATTTTCTGAAAGTGCCTTGACTTTTCAGATGAGAATACATCTGTAACCGTTCCCAACCAACGAGACACTCGAAATCCATATTCATGGTCGTTTCTTGAATACCGTAACTATGAAATCATGAAGTGTAAACCATTTTTTTCTTCCTTTCGAAAGTTCTCTTTCCACATTCCTTTCGACTGATTCATAATGAAATCCTCTCGAAGACAACATAAATTTGAATAAATCACCTATACTCCTCCTACTGTTTCTCATCAATTCTTACTGTAATGATAGAGAGAAAACTGCATAAACAAGTGATGAAAGTGTAAACCCGAATGGCTTCTCTTCCTCCTTTTTCTTGATTTTCCCGTTGTATTTCTTCTGTAAAAGTGTGTGATAAAATGATAAACAAATCTCACATAATGAGATCTTTTTACCACCTTTTTTACACACGTTTTCTATTTGAGGAAATTGAACAAGAAGGCAGAGAATACTTTATTTCCTTCATCAGCTGTTGCTGTCGCACCGTTGACGCTTTCCTTCTCATCTTCAATTCATTTATTGTCTGATGAGCAGAATATATTCCATCTATACTTTGATTCATTGCTCCTGTCTCATGTATCTCTATTCACTTTCTATAATTGCTACTGAATTCTGTCTGTCATTTGGACTGTCTGATTTTTGCTCTATTTCATCTGTTTTTGAGAGTTTTGACAAATAGATTGATCCTCGTCTCTTTCCTTTTCTAACTATACAGTAATTGAGATGAAAAAGTTCCGTTTTCCATCGCAACTTGATACTTTCTGAATTGAATCCTCTGACCAGTCTATACTTTTACCCCCAGTTAACAAACACATTTTCACCCCCTCAGCATCTTTTTATTTATCTTCTTTTGAAATGTCTCCGAAGAGTATTTGGACGGTTTTTGAGCCAAAAGAGATGGAATAAAAGAGTTCGTTGTGACCAATACACGTAGAAGACCAAACCACGTGTTATGGATAGCAGATGCCATTTCTGAAGAGTTTCATTTACACGCGGGTTTTCAGATACTCCTCGGCTGTGGAGCTCTATTAGAATTCACAAGAATATAGTGAATACGGGTACTGAGATTCCATCTGGAATGAGTCACTAATTAGAACAGTAAAGGGAGATGACATCATTGTCTGTTTCGACTACAAACCAATTATTTGTTACTTTTGTTAACATACAAGTTTCAATTGGCTTCAGTTCTTCATTCTTTTGAAATTTTGCTCCACTTGATTGGGCTGAAACTAATTTTCAGGAATAGCCTAAACTTCACAGCTCTAAAATTTTCAGCTCTCTATATAATTTTGTTCTTTCTGAACAACCTTTATTCTGAAAAGTGACCATTTTGAGATTTCGACACCTAGCGTGCATATCTCAAACTCCCTGCGAGTCTCCCTTTTCCACAGCAGACTATATACGATATTCCAATAATTTCTCTTAAATTATTCATCTCTTCGTAATCTCTTAATCCAGTTTAACCTCCCTCCAAAAAGGGTGTTCCGAGTGTTCGATTGACGTAATTGAAACTTTCATTTATTCGGCGACAAAAACTTCATTACACATCGGAAGAAGGGGTTGAGTATTCAGATATCACGTTGATTAATTGATAATCATCTCCTTTTTTCATGTGTTTCCAACCAAAAGCAGCTAATCACTAGTTGTTGGACGCTAATCATTGAATGGGGATAACCCGTCGTGTCCGAAAAGGTAATGAGAGAGAATGAGAGAGAGAGAAAGTGAATTATTAACTTTCACTATTCTGATGAATGATTAGACTTCTCCAGATGTCGTAATCAAAATTTTTGGAATATTCCAAAATAGAAGGGACATTTCGTATGGATCGAGAGGAAATGGTCTCAAAACGAATCATGTTCCGCCTACTTTATCGTTTTGCAAAAGCGAACAATCGTTTTCTCTTTTCGATGTGGAACGAGAAATCTCGAATCGGTTTTGAATTGATAAGAGATTCATTTATATATATTTATATGATAGTGAATTTATAGTAAAAACGATCGTTTTCCTGTTCCCATCTCGAACTTGATTATTATATGTGTATCTCTTTTCCCTCTTTTTCTCTTTCTATTTCACTTCCCGAATCTTCCGATAAATTAGAAGAAAAGTTCGGGGTCAGCAGATAAACTAACCAGAACACACAATGATATATAGGCAGCTTATCATCTATGAACATGCTAGGCTACTTTGCAAAATTGCTCTATTGAACTTTCTGGAAAAAGTAGATCAAAATCTGAAACCTTCTGAGACGCCCCTTAATCTCTGAAATATAGAGAAGTTTCCAGTTGTTGATCTAGGCTATTTTTCATAAGATCTCCTATATTCGAATGATGTTTTGTTGTTTCACATAAGGAAATCAAATTACGGAACAAATTGAAACAAGATTGAGCATGATGAATCAGAAATAATAAAAAAGAAGTAAAGATTAAACAGGAATCAGAAAATGCAGATTAGTTTATACCAGAAACTCAGTTGCCGTGGAAAGTAGAACGGAAAAAGATTGAAAGTATCTAGATTTCTCAGATTAAATCTCACAGAATTAATTCAGATTCATGTAAAATACGTAAAGCATAGAATCGTTACAGAAGCTGAAACTCACTAATTTAAAAAAAATTGAAAACGTTCAAGAATCTGAATCCATCTACATAAAAACAGCTGAAAGTTTGGCGTGATCGTCACCAATAAATCTAATCGGGTTCAATTCTCTCCTTCACTTCTTCTGGTTTTTCCCTCAAAAAAAGGGAAAACTGTAGAGAGAAAGAGGGCTAAATGAGGGACAAGTTTAGAGATTTCTATCTTCTTCCTTTCACTTTATCACCTGCCCTTATGCTTGTCAATCTTTTTTTCTTGCATATCGTTTCGGATATTTGTAGTCGTTAGTGCAAACTTTTACTCCTTTTCCCTGTCAATGAAATCTGAGTCTTTGAAATGAAACATCCATGCAGACATCCGTACATCCAGAAACACAGACAGACTCCAACAGATATTTGTTTATTTTCTGAGTGTCACACTTACTTATCCTACTTGAAATTGTTGTTTCTGGATCCACCTCCTTCAACCATTTTCCATTTTCACCTTCTTCTTCATTTCTCTTTTTTTTCTCTTTTTCATCTAAAATTATTACAAATTTCAGTGTTTCAATTGATGCAGAACAAATTCCAATCATAGCTTCAATTTTGCTAATAACGTCTTGTTTTGATGCTTCTTCTTCTTCAATTTCTAAATTCTAAAATACCATAAAATTTGCAAAATTTGACGCAACACAAACACACAAGAAATGGGCGGAGCCTCATTGTCTCTCTTACCTCTTCACGTATATCACTCTCTCAGGCTCCGCCCACATTTCGCACGCTTTTCCCTTTTCCTTTCATCTACTTGGTTTCACTTTCTCACAGTCTCTTCCTCCCCCCTTTTTAATCATCACATTATAATTTATAGCTTTATCTTTACTCTCTTCTTGATGACGTGCTATCTTCAAATCTTTTAAAATCTTCATTGACCTAAACGAGAGAAACAAAAGGGAAATAAGAATTTGGTTTTTTGCAGGTCAAATTCACTATCTGACCTTTTCCGAAGGAGACGACGACGCAACAATTCTCGAAAAAAGAACATTCATTCCCGACTATTCCGAAGACGATGTATGGTTTCAAGATTGACTGGTCAGTTACCTTTTTTAATTCAATATTTGAGCGAGCTTCTAAGTGTCTGGAAGTTCTGGAAGAGAAGGTATTACTGTAGATCACTCTTTCCATTTTCCGCTTCAAATGAATCTGCATGTACTTTGAGAAGTAGAAATCATTTTTCAATAAAATGATCGAATGATAGCGCCCCAAACCACATATTTCTCTAGTTTCTTTTTTCAGTTTTTACTCCAGAGTTCTGAAAACGCTTCTATTTTTATACCAATATTTTCTGATCCTTCAATTCTTACTGACATTACACCGTATTTGGCGTAACGAATATCCGAGACGATATGTTTTTGTTATTTCTGATTCCTAGTTCACAGAAAACTGAAAAACAACTTTTTCATAGTCGGACCTAGATTTACAAAAAGTTTTTTTTACAACTTGTACCTAGTTGAATTCAGAGCTTTGAACCTACAACTAGTTTCACTTGATGTTGACAGTCTCCAACTCTGAAATTCAGAAATTTCTCATATTTTTCTTCATTTCTTTTCAAATCGTCCTTGAAACGGAATAACACAGACAACCTTATCTCTTCTTTTCCTAAAACTTTCTCTCCCGAAATGTCTAGGTTTTCTCTTTTCCGTTTTCGATTTGTGAACGGATAGGTTGTCTCTTCTACTTTTTCCATAGTTCTCTTCTCCTCATATTCTTGATTTCAGTTGTCTTCATGTCTGCATTCTGATACTTCTCATCACCACAATAGAAGCATATCCAATCTCATCAGAAGCTGTTATGACAGTTGAAGATGGTTTCGAAGTAGAGAAACCAAATTTGCATGCTCATCATCATCATCACAAGGTAAGAAATGGATCATCATGTGATAATCTCTTCGAGAAATTCTTCTCGAAAAACTGTCAAAGAAACGAAAAGAAAAAGAGGGGAAAGGGGTCAGAATTGGCGGAAGAAACTTGATGACGTGGTCATGGATTGAGATGGCTAGAGTGTTCTTTCTGGAAAGAAGAATCGGAAGAAAAAGGAAATATTTTCACTTTCAAATTGTTTTCGATTTTATTTTTGTCGATAAAAACACCACGTATCCAATCGTGAACCGTTTTGCTTACGGGATTCAAGAAGGGACTAACTTCTTTTTGACGTTCAATTATTTCATGTTTTCAGCATCACATCCGTCACAAACACCGTCGTCGAAGTCTAACTTCAGATGAGGATCACACAAAAACACAACGAAATAAGCAAGTGATGCTGACAAAACCCTATTGGCCATGGCCGTAAAAATCGTTCATTTCATTATTCTTATTTAGATTTCTTCAGTTTTTCCTAATCTATATGTATATATATTTATCCCCTTTTTTCCCTTTTATTTATTCTTTTTTCACTTCAAAATCCATCCTTGCCTCTTCCGATAATTTGACAAATTACTGTGATTTCCACCCGGGTCTCCTCTCCAGATGTCTCAAAATGCTTTCAAATTTCCCATCAAAAATGATACTTTTGAGACAAGAAAATTCAACAACTATGACCCAAATTCAACGTATGTATCTCATTTCTCTCTTATTTTATTTCGTATTATATACGTGTATTTTATTGGAAAAAGAGTTATTATCTTTTCAATGTTCAATGTTTCCTGATCTCTATTCTCTTTTTTCACTTTTTTTTCATATTCAAAACTACTTTTACTGATTTCAACTGCCAACCAACAAACAAAATGAACGATTTTTCTCACTTTCTTTTTTTTAATAATCCCTTTTTTCTGTAGATATTTTTTTTCCATGGATACACTAGTACAATAGTGATAAGTTTTGATTACATATTCAAAAATCTGAAGGAAGAAGATTCAAATGCATAACCTCCTCGTAAACTTCGTCGTATCTTCTGAATCCTTGACTGTATTTATAAACTATCAATAAATCCAAATCTGAACTTGCAATGCGAAATGAATGACTGCTCAAATCGATATTCGCATTAAAGAATATTTGAGATTCTTGAATTAACAGTTGAGGTAAAGATTATCATTCTTATATACAAAAGGCATGTCGAGTCTGTCCATCTATCCCAATGTCCGCATTTCATTTGCAATTTCAAAATTACAAGTTAGCAAACGGTTTTCACATAAACTCGAGCGTCTGCTTTGGCTGATATTCATATGTTTGCTAAAAAATTCTCATTAAATTCGAGAAAACTGAAACCAGCGTGAACTTCTAGTGGTCTTACTTCGTTCCGATTAACGTGTAACTGTAATCTCTGAATTGAAATAACAAATACCAGTTATTCCTTTTTCTATCGACAACAAAAAGTGTTTTCCGAAGAGAAGAAAACGTTTCAAACGTTGAGCAATGTACAGATTCAACAGAGTCAGTTTACTTTTCGAATTCTCTTCAGAATCTCTCGAATTTCGAAATTTTCAGAAAGCAAAGCAAGACGTGAAAAAGAAACAAAGTTCGAATGACGGTAGTAAGAACTCGAAGACGTCATCAGGATCATCGAATATTTCGTCAGCATCACCGACGGCTTATCAGAAGAGAAGACAACCGAAGAGTGATTCGGAAAGTGAAAAATCATTGTGAGTTTCAGTAGAAAGTTCTCTCCGTGGGGGTCCATGGAGATGACGAGAAATCTTGCGATTTTCAGAAAAAATCCCCGACCAAAACTGATTCAACCATCTCCCGTTGTCTCTGCTCCAAAATCTAGTTCTCCAGATCGAACAAAACAAAAAACAACGGTTCAAGATATGGTAAAAGGAGTTGTCAATCGAATCACTTTCACTCCGAACCGAAAACAACAGAAATCCACGTCAACCCCTCCAACTTCTGAAATCCGAAAGGTTTCAGATGTGAGGTGGAGACTTCTATTTGGGATTACTGTATAGTTAATGCGATATTTCAGAAGTGATTATGTGGACAGTGAATTGGAGAAACAGGCGAAAAAGTCGAAATCGAAAGGAAGTATTTCGACTTCATTGAGTGGAAGCACCGAGTCGATGATTTCTGATTTCACGAAGAAACCGATTCAGAATAAACAAATAGTTTCAGTTCCATCGAAAGCCATTAAAAGTGAACGATCATTGATTGGATTGGATGGAGAAACTGAACAAGATGAACAGAGAATCGAGAGAAGAAATTCTGGAATCAAGACACGTCAAACTCCTGAATCTCCGAGTTCTCGTCGAGATAAATCAATGGAAGAAAGTGCTTCTGAAGTGAGTAAGAAGACTCGAAAGAATCTGAAAGAATGATGTTTCTTTTTCAGACAAAGGACTCTGTTTCATTGGCTGATGACGAAGAAACACGTGAGGAATATCGGAAATTGTTCAAAGATTTCGCGATGGCGTCTCAGAAATTGACCCTGGATGATTTCAAACATGAATTCAGTCAACTTCCCGGTGATCCCCCATCCGATCAATGCACTGCATTCAATTTGGGTGTAAATAACAAGAAGAATCGTTATACGAGTGAGAAGTTTAAGTCAGTCAAATCTATGCCAATTCTCTTTAATTTCAGATATTCCGTGCCTCGATATTTCTCGTGTTCGTCTCCAATTCATGGCCAATAAAAATAATCAATCGACTGACTACATTCATGCGAATCACATCAAAAGTCCTCTTCTGAAACGTGGATATATCCTCACTCAAGGCCCAAAAAAAGAGACAATTCCTGATTTTTGGCGTATGGTTTGGCAGGAAAAGTCCAATTCGATCGTGATGTTATGTCAATTCGTCGAGACAAATCGTGAGAAATGTGTTGAATATTTCCCGAGAAATGCCAATGCAACACTTCGTTTCGACAAATTAATTGTGACTTTCGAAGAGGCAATCGTCAACAAAAGTGTTGTTTTAACTCGTTTAAACTTGTCTTTCGAAGGAGAAACTCGTGGAATTACTCATCTTCAATGGAAGGAATGGCCTGATTATCAGGTGCCTGGATCCTCTGAAGTCATGCTCAGAATTCTGAGAAAAATTCGAGCAAGAACTCATCCGCCGATAATTCATTGTGCTGCTGGAGTTGGAAGATCTGGAACTTTGATTGCTGTTGAAATTGCATTGCAATCAATAAATACTCATTTCAAACTTCCAGATATCAAACAGGTAGATCAAATCATTCAAATCAAATCAAATCAATAATCAGTTTCAGATTGTAACTGATCTCCGTCTGACTGGACGTGCAACATCAGTTCAAACTCTTCAACAATACATGCTTATCTGGAAAGTTCTTCTTGATTTCGGAGTTTCGAACAAATTGATTTCCGAGGAATTGGTCACCAAATTCTCTTCAACTTACCGTCGTTCTTTCCGTGGAATTAACAATTTTTCTTGATCTCTCCTCGTTTCAAAATGAAGTTCTCTTGAATTCGTTTTTTGTGAATCTTGATTCATGTTTTTGATGCACCCGAATGTTCGGATAATCAATTCGCAAAGAAGAATGTGTTTTAAATCTTTATATTAGAAGAAAGTGGTAAGAATGTGTATATAATAAATGGTATTGAAAAAAAAACGGAACCGAAATGAATACAGGCAAAGTAAAACAATGTATGGGGAGGGGGAAAGTTCTAGACAAGTCTCACTAGGAAGTACAGATAAAAAGATTATGCAGGTGGGAGGGGATGACAAGACAAAGAAAATATGCGAAAGTAAAAAAGTAACCGAATTGACTTCTTGGGGGGTGGGGTCGTTTATACAATTGAATGTAATTTTAAAAAAAAGAGCGTGGCTAGAGAACGGATATGCATTCAACAAGAGGGGCGGGGCTAGATAAACATCGTTAGTTTGTGGAGAGCACGAAATGTGAGCAAATGTTCAAGATAAACTATGACAAAATGTGAAAAAAGTTTCGAAGGCACTTTTTGTGAGAGAAATTGAGAAAAACGAGGTCACCCATTTTAGGAAAAAATTATTCTAGAGGGAAGGAGAAAATGAAAACACTGGGGAAAATGGAAAAGAAAAACAGAAATTTCAGAACTTTCGGAAAAGTATTAAAATTCTGAGAAAAAGGGGGCGGGGTTGGTTGGTTGTAAAGTGAAAAAGTGTGTCAGAATTGGTGTTTTAAGAAAAAGAGCAAAAAAAAGAAAAGGTTGTGTTTAAGAGAGAATGTGATGGTGTGATGGTGGTGTTGGTTGTTGGTTACTGTTTGTAGGGGTGATCACGAGAGGCACCCAACAGACGACGATTGTTAAGCATTGCACCTGAAGACAAGAAAAGAAACAATATGAGTTTTTAATATGAGATGGGTTAGATCAATTATATGTTATAGTCTCATTTTTTGTTGATTCTGTCGAAAAAAAGAGGGTGTAGCTTATGAGAACCACAACCAAAATGATTCTATAACATATTTTTTATTATTCCAGCAGGTTTTTCACATTTTTATCAAAAATTTCGGATTTAGAGCTCAATAAGTATGGTTATTCCCCAGGTTTTAGATGTTTCAACATTTGTATCTATTAATTTAGTTTCGAATCTTGAGATATCATTAACCTACTTTCGTTGATTGACTGTTAAACCTATTTTCACCATGAAACGTTAGTCGGAAAATGAGAAAATATTTTTCAGTTCTTTCAAAAAGCTGTAGTCTCTGCCAGAAATGTAAATTATATTTGAACTTCCCTCGGTCTAATTTGTAAAGTATTCGTTCTAATGTGATTCAAAGCCTTTTTTCTAATGGTTCCGTAATCCACTTACTAATTTTTCAAAGTGATCTTATTTATAAAAACCCGTTTTTCTTAAGGAAAAATAAATTTGGAATGCTTTAATATCGCTATCTCGTATTGTCAAAATGATTTCGTTTCGAAAAATGCATAAAGTAAATAAATAAATAAATAATTAGTTAGGTTGCCGAAAATGATTATTGACTGATATTTTTTAGTTTGGATTTACTGGGGGACAATGTTTAGTTTCATTGTATTTTTGAAAACTTTTTCAATGCACTGCCCACATTCTAGCCAAGACTGTTTTGACAATCAATTGAATTCAGTATTGCCTTGACCAGAAAGTAGTCTGTGCGTAACCTTCCAAAAACATAACAGCGAAGCCCATAATTAACTTGAATAAAACTCAAAAATGAATTAATATTAAAAGTATACAAACTATATAATCAAGTGAGAACCCATGTTTTGTTATATTGTTTTGGCGGCTAATTAAGGCAGTTTTCTATTGAATTATTCAAGAAACAAGAGACCGAGTCATGCACACGGAAATCAGAAAAGAAGGCGTTGTTGTGTGAGCAAGAGCACGAAAATATGGAAACTTTTGGTTTGGAAATTGATAATACGAGAAATAGGAATATGGATAAGAAATGGAAATAAATAAGGATGTACAAAATAAAAGGGTCATTACAAATCTCAGGGGAATAAAGAAGTCCTCAGAGGCTTTTTTAAGCCCATCGTCTCACATAATACCCACCATGTGCACTTTGTTGACTAGTTAAATCTACTCCTGCATAATCTGCATACTGTTGTTGGCCAGCTTGAGCCGAATTTGCAGCAGCGGCGGCGGCTAAGGCTCCATACTGTGCTTGAGCTTGTGCTTGAGCAGCAGCAACTGCATTCTGACCAGCCGCATATTGTTGAATTGCAGAGAAATCGTAGAGGCTTGCTTGGCTGAAAACAAAGAATACATGCTCATTGGTCAATCAAAAGATCTTCCCTCCGGGAACCTTGAAACTCTCAAAACTATTTTTCAACACAATCTATACTTCCGTGTCTTTCTCCTTCTCTTCCCAAAAATCTATCCGGCTCTCAAACAGAAAAACCACTTGTCACCGAGTCGGTGTCAATATTACGACACAGCTGTCGTCGTATTCTCTCTCGACAAAAAACAGTTGTCAGATTGGGAAAAAAGAAAAAGTTAGGCGATAATAATATGTTTCCAGGAGTTTCTGTTCAAGAGCCACAGAACCAACTACTCTTGATTATACAAAAAACGTAACTTACTTTAACAAAATCTGCTGATATTCGGCTGCTTGTTGTTGTTGTAAAAGTGCAGCTTGTTGTTGAAGAGCAGCATTCCCAGCATTTGCTTGTAATTGTGACTGTTGTTGCATTATTAAAGCAGCTTGTGACGTGGCTGTTGCTCCGGCAGAAGCAGCTCTTCCAGATGGACTCATTACAATTGGGGCACCACAAACTGCCATTGTTGGAGAACGGGAAATTCCATTCGCCATCATTTGTATTCCGTTTGCCATAACTCCACGTTGCAGGGCAGCGGCTTCTGAAACTTAAGACACTGTTGGAAACGCCCAGAAATGGAAATTTCCATGTCAAAACGAATTTTATCTCTATTTCAAAAATATAGCTCAAAGTGAATAACTAAAACACTTGAGTTGAACTTATTCTCAATAATTTGAAAAAGGTTTTTGAATTTTAACGCTAAGAAAAATAGAAAACTAACGAAGTGCAGCCAATGGTTGTTGCTGTTTGACAGCAGCTAAATGAGCAGCAGCAAGCGCACTTTGATCAGCTCCCGAACGATATGTTCCATTAATGATTGCCAACTCCATCAATTGTTTCCTCTTTAATTCATCTTCTCCTTCTGGTGCTGGTACTAATAACTTCTTCACTTCATCCATGGCTCTCAATAATTTCACTTTTGCTCGATTAGCTGTATCTTCACATTGAATTAAAACATGAAGTTCTTCCGAAAGATGCTCCCAATTCGGTTTCCCTCTATTCAGTTCTTCCTTTTTCTTATCCCTCATTGATCCACGTCCACGAACCATTATCTTACATCCAGTTTCTTGTTCCAACTGTTTGGCTGTCATTCCACGTGGACCAAGTATCCGGCCGACGAAGTTATACTGAAATTAGAATAAATATTTGTTTGCTGTAGGCATTGCTATTTTTTAGTCACATTTAGGCGAACCTTTTTTGTTTTAGCCATTAAAAACATTAATTTGAAAATTCCTTTGAGAATTTTGGCTACAGAAAAAAATATCAACAACATTTTTGATAAAAATCATTTTCAAAAACTTACATCAGGATGTTCTTTGGCAGGAACAAATACTTTCTCTGTATGTACTGTAATATCTCCTTCAGCATCTGGTAGTGTTACATTGTCCTTTGTGAATTCAAACTGGAATAATGCCACCCGAACTTTACTGATTTCATCGTCAGCCAATCGTTCCAAATGATGAAAAACATTCGGAAATGCAGCCAACTGTTTCTTATCTTTCAAAAGTTGGGATAGATATTCCACTGAATATTGTGGATGTTGTGTTGTGGATATCCCATTTGCACCACCTGAAAATTATTTCCAATTGAAAAACTGATAGCATATGAATGAATGGATTTCAGGCAGAATTTAACGAATTTGTGATTATTTTAGATGCGAATTTGATATTGAAAATTTGGAAAGTTTCCCTAGCAATTCCCGAAAAGAAACCAATAACTCAAGAACATTTCAGACCAATGACTTTCTAATCTCCGAAACCTAATTGAGCTGACGACACAACGGACTACGACAGCCTACCATAACCCTCTCTCACCTGGCTGATGACTGACTGGTGACGGTGTTATTGTGACCTGTGGAGGACCGGAAGACGGTCCAATAAACTCATGACCCGTATCATTTGGAGGAGGTGGAACAACCCCAGACGAAGTATCAAGATTCAGAAGACATTGATTATCATCTGAATGTCCATCCAACATCGTCGTTCCGGAAGACAGAACGCCACAGTCACCACCGTCCATATTTATGAATACGATAATAAAGAGAAAGTACTAAAAGGATCGGTCGAATCGGAGAGAGTAAAAGTTGGGGCGGGTGTGGTGTATGTCGTCGTTGTCTGAGTGTATGTGTGAGTATGGCGGAGGGATCGAAGGGGCAAGTCAGCCAAGCCGGCGGTCGCTCGATCGGAGAAAATCGGATAGAGTATATAAGATGAAGAGACACAGAAAGCTCCCTTCGACCATGTTACACCGTGCGCGCGGGAGCTCTCTCTGAAGCTGCGTCTCACTGAACTTAAGTTATCTTTCAGAGGGACTCGGGAAAGGGTCTCTGTTTCTCTTCTCGGGCGGTTCCATATCCACTTGAGAGCATCTTTTTTCTTTTTCTTTCACTCTTTCGTTTCTCTTTTTCTAACTTTTTCTAGAGATTCTAGGTAGAAGAGAGTATCAGAGGAGCAGACGTATTGGAATCAAAGGTACTTCAGTTTTGGGTAGAAAGGCTATCACTTTGAATGGTAGGAGTGCGCGGGCAGTGTCACGGATATCGAAACATTCGAGTGTTTTGACCAGTTCTTGTATCTATTGAGTATCATTTCCGAACTATAACTTTTGACACGAACCATTTAATTTCAGATGAAGGAAGAGAAAACCGAAATCACGAACATGTTGTGTACAAAAAATAAACATAAAATTACATATTCAGCTAATATTTCTAAAATATCAGATTTTTTAAAGCAAACTTAGCTTTCTTGAATCGTCTTGTCCTGAATACAAGATTTTTAAGGCACAGATCTCCGCGTAACCACCGAACCCATCATTCCATTAACTATACTCATCGTCTCATACCAATATATCATTCCCAATTTTACGATCCCTTCTCTCCGAAATTTTTATGATCATCATAAGGTGTCAGTTGGCTCCACCGGTTTAATGAGCTTCTAAGATGAAGGAATTCTGTTTCTATGAGGACACAAATTTTCAATGAAATTCAAAATTACATGCCACTTTCTCATGCAAATACTAGTTCTGTTAGGGTATTTTCGAGTTAATTAAAAACCAAAAAGAAAAACTTCTAAAAAAATACCACAACACTTAACTTTTCGCTTATCGGTGTGTATGAATATGCGTGATGATTATTTAATTATTATATCAATTACCGTTAGGTGTTAAATGATCCGCGGAAGCGTGTGTCATCACGTCTTGAAGCGTAATGGGTGGAGCCAGAAGTGGAGATATTGGAGCAGGCGGGGAGGCTGTGGTGACGTGAGAATCAGAAGATGTCGTTGATACGGATGATCCAGTAGATGATGTGGCAACCAGTGATGATTCAGTGGTTGTCTGAAGAAAACGGCACACTTGCATTTTGAAGAAATATTAAGAAGGGTAAAAATAAAGGAATAGAGAATTTGAAACATCGATGCAATATTTTTGTAAGAAACCTGTGAAAAAGTTAGATTATGTTCATTTTCAGGTTAATCCTTGTTCTTAGTTGTAAGAAGAAGGGTGACTTGAACATGAACAGAACCATACTTTTTCAGCATAGAGCTTATGATAGAGGGCGGGAGTAAAGGTTTGTCTAAATATAAATTGATTGAAGACTTCTTGTTAGCTTAAACAATATAAAAACTCTTTGAGCGGGGTGTGAGTTGTGCAGATATTTAATAAATCAATAAAATGTTAGTTATCAGTCAGTTCGAAAATGATTAGAACGACATGGAATAAGTCAGCTGAAAATTGGAAAAGTGCGTGTCTCGCTGTTCTGTTTCAAAAAGGTTTTTGCCTTCTTTTTCAAGAAGAGAGCATTCGTTTCTATTGTTTTAACTTTCGTTTCCCCCCAATTCAACGAGGCGGCCGATCGACCGGAGGGGAGGATGAGCCGCCGAGCAAATACAGTATCCCAAGAAAGAGGGAGGGAAATGCTACCACTTTTGTGTTTCAACTCATTTGAAGGAAAAGAAACCGAGGGTCAAAGACAGATTTTGTGTGCACTTTTGGGATCGAATGGGTAAGAAAAAGAAGAGAAAATGAGGAAATGAACAAACATTGGAGATAACATTCTTACTGAACAATCGTTTCAAGATCAAGTGAGAGCAATGAATTACTGCTCACTACCAAACTAAAAACGACAAACAACAATGTATTCAATGAAAGATATTCTTAACTTCTGTCCTACTGTACACAAGTCTTCTCACCATCATTTACGAACATCCACATAAAAGAGTGGTAAATGAATGGCAGATCCTTGAGAGGAAGAAAAAACAACTGATTCTAGTTCTTCTTATTCTTAACAACTACACAGAAGTGATGTGTTTGAGAAAGAATGAAAA
Source organism: Caenorhabditis latens (assembly GCA_002259235.3). Lineage (NCBI taxonomy): Eukaryota > Metazoa > Nematoda > Chromadorea > Rhabditida > Rhabditidae > Caenorhabditis > Caenorhabditis latens. Next base: position 9,027,907 of record CM056092.1, on the reverse strand, counting down.
AGAGAGTGAGAGTCATAAAAACACAAAGATAGTCAATTTGGAATCGGAATCTTCATTGTGGTAGGTATGAGGAAAGAGAAAATGTAAAAGTGAATGGAGGGAAAACAAAAAGAAGTACTGAAATTCATTAGGTGTAAGCATTGTATAACTGTTTCTGTGTCCCGGTGTCCGAATGTCTGCACATCTTTTTTCTGGGTACGAACAGATTTCAACGAGGAAAACACCAGAAAACGAGGGGGTGAAAAAGGAGAAGAAACTGTTGAAAAGAAGAGAAAACCGTGATGACGATGGCTGGTGACTTCTTCTTTTTAGATATCTCAGCAGATAACATCAATTGGCAACACAAGAAGACGAAGAAAGGGCGGAGAATAGAGACGACGTTGACTTAATATGGGAAGTTTGAAGAAGAAAAAGATACAATGAGAAGAAGATGAAGAAAAAAAGGAGAGTGAGGAAACAAATTAACTGTTCCGTTGGGTTCGGATGGACTATCTCGATTGAATGTTAATACTACACCAGAGCATGATTTCATATAAATATCTAACAATAAAATAAAAGAATTTGATTCAATAAGGAAATATATCCGAGATCCATAGAAGACAGCTGTCAATAGGCGATGACACAGAAAAAATAACAATTTATTAATGTTTACTTATAGTCATATTCACCGGGGGGAAGTCAACTCACGGATATTCCGATACAAGTAAGCTACCCCAACAGCAAACTTGCAACATTCTAAACAATATCAACACTATCCATCTTTCTGTTTTTTTCATATCTTGCCATGGTCATCTGTTTCCAAGACTGGCTTCTCCTTCTCTTTTCATCAATCAGACACTGTATATAGAAACGGTCAGAAAGCTACTTGGCGCCTACTAAATCCACTGGAAACCAGTTGGGAATTGATAGTTTTTGCCGAGGGCTAATTTGGTTAAGTGATGGGTTTGATGGGTGGCAAAAAGAGTGGAAAAGGAAACGATTGAGTAGATAAGGAAGAAACGTTTAGGCGAAAAAAGAGTTGATAAGATGGATATGGATGTAAAGTCATTATAAATGATTTATCAGCTTATGAACTAGAGACAGAGGATAATCGAACCGTACGTCTGTCCAATCAGATACCTGTATTTTGTATCATCTCTGTTTCATTCGAATCATAGACATTAAGGGATTTGCTGTCTTCTCTAAAGTTCTTCAAAATCTAAACTGTCATCTTATACTTAAAATTAACTAAACTTCCGAAAACACTGTTTGAAATGAAATAAATCGTTCGGAGTAGGGTATTCTAATTATAGGTTCTCATGAATGCCGAATTCCAGAAAACGTCGTTGACCTTTGACTTCCGAGAAATTTCAGCAAAAACAAGAGAAACGGTAAATTGTTGGTACATATTTGCGGCAAAAGGTGAAGTGATGGCGGGGGGTCTTTTTTCTTTTTTCTTCCAATTCCCTTGACGTACACGTCAAGAAAAAGAGAATATGGTAGATGAGAGAGACTGTAGGGAAATAAAGATTTAGGAGAAGAAACACATTGGCAAAACAGGTTATTCTGATGCCTGCGCAGGGGACAGTAAGCATTGAGAGAGAAATGAACAAATCGCCTTTCGATTACATTTTCTATTCTAACATTTAGAATTTCTCTTCTTCTTTTCCGTTTTGTCGGCATATCACCACGCCTTTCCTCTTTCCAGGTGATTACGGTTTCAACGGCCTTCATTCATTTCCTTTCTTTCTCTAATACTCTCTGATAGAAGATGAAGGAACTCAATTAATTATGCCTGGAGATATCTCAAGGTTGTGTATCAAACGGATACATACGGTTCATTTATATCATTGATTGGAAACAATCAATTTAGGAAAAGAAAAAGGCGAGACAAGAAACAAATCCTGCCGGAAAATAGTTTGTTTCACAAAGCGTAATTCTGAAAGGCCAAACGGTTTTATGAAAGGAAGTAATAAAAGTTCATGGACCACTTTTCTAATCTATCATCAAATCATATTTTGCGAGATCTTCTCTACGTCATAAAATCGAAAAAAAGCGGTGACGGTGAATCAAAGAGGAAAGACGAATAACGAATTTTAATTTTACGAGCTTTCATCCGTTTCTGGGGTGCAGCACAGGTAAAGATAAAGATCAAAACGGATATGGATAATAACCAATACGTTTCGTCGGATGCCTGTAATGACCGATTGAAAAGAATCAGGACACAAATAGTGCACAAGTTTTCTTCTAAAGTGGACTCCTCATATTTCAGATTACTACTGCAACTGTTCTGAAAATACCTCCTACTGTTTCTTGAAATGGTATGATTTGTGGCAGTGAGTAATACTTCAATAATAAATTTCGACCGTTTCGAAAAATCTAGAAACCGTCTTGTTGTAATTCATAAACAAATAACAAGAATATGTGAAAAAGTGTGTACCAAATAGAAACAAGAGATAATCAAATACGGAATGACCGATGATGAGATAGAAGAGATTCGAAAGTAAAAGAGGAATTATTTAGTGATCAGTTATTCAGTCAGGCGGTTAGTTCCCGAAAGAGAGAAAAAAGAAGGAGAAGAACCGACTAATTCGGATTACAAACAGGCAAAGTGGACCGGAGAGAGAGAAACAGAAAACAGTGTAAAGGTGCGGTAGAGTAGGGGAAAAATAGGATTAAAACAATAAACTGTTTTCTGAGTTTCGAATTTGCAGAATATGTTCAGGTCTCGAACTATAACGGTATATTTCAATCCTGAGGTTTTGATGTGCTACAAATTGTCATACAGATGTTTCTAGTGAAAAATCAAATAAAGGAGAAAGGAAACCTTGTATGTAGGTGTACGGAAACATAACTGCTACCAACTACCTCCAGTACTCGAGACACCGCCTTCTCTTTGGGGTCATGATGGAAAGATATCTCACTCAAACCATCTCTATCCCTTCATTCATTCCGATATACTGATATACATCTTTGTGGGACGAAAAAGACGAGAAAGAAGGGGATGTCGATCTGCTACGACCTCCTCTACCAAATCTGTATACAAATAGAATGAAGAAGAGGAATCAAAGAAAATTACCAGTATAAAGTAAATTACGTGTGATTCGAGCAGATATTTTATCAGCTAAGGGTTTGAATAAATAACAAGTTCGAAACTATCTCATTTTTCAATTAAAAATCTTCAGATTCGAACGTTCAAGTTATAAAAGTAAAGATTTCTGATCATTTATTCTTCGGTCTTTCAGCTTAAAGATGGCAATACATTGTATCAGAAGACAGAACAATATTGTAGGTGTGAGATTTGGAAGGATGATACGGTAGGAAACGGTAAATGAAAAAGGGCAAGACATGTGATGAAAAGATTTATATCTTTTGGAAAGAATCTGTGAAAAAATAAGTGTAATTCAGAAGTTTTCTATACGAGACATATAGCAGTTGTTCTTCTTTAGCACTCACTTTTTTAAAACGGATTCCTTTTCACACGCTATCAAACCAAGATTTCGCATTAAGTTTTTAGACAGTGCTTGGAAAAGAGCCGTCGGGGAATGGCGTCAAACCCACTTGTCAAAAAAGAGATCGGAAATGAAAAAGCAAATAAGAATGAAAAAAGAAAGAGGTGAGAAATTGCTAAATCAACTTTTCAAGTTCAACTTTTTCTACGTGCAGGAGGCAACTGGGTCAAAAGGTGTCAAAACTATAAAGATATGTCTCCGGAAGGAAAGAAACAGGGAAAACTAGATGGAAACGAGAGAGAGAATCATTTTCCTATTTTATGGTCCATTTGGTATACCGAACAGAAACGATCAAGATGATAGAGAGACAGTTGAAAGAGAAGAGAATACTGACTGGGTGGTCGGGAAAATCAGAAAAAGGTAGGTTTTGAACTTGAGAAAATGAATAATTACAGTTTTCGGATGGAGAGAACCCCAATGAAAGTTGTCATTATGTAGGAGAATCGAGAAATATCAGGATGTACTCATGGCTAGTTTCAGATAAATGAGAACGTTCAAATCAATATCGAAGTTGAAACAAAGCATTTCCAGATTAGAAAAAAGGTGTCTAAAATCTAAAAACTAGGCTGCTCTAAGAAGGGGACGGAAATCAGATGGTAGCTTTTCCACTGTGTTTGCACACAAATGGAGGCACGTTCTCCTTCTCAAAGAAGTCAAACATCTAAGAGTATTCTCTCTCGTGTCTACCGGTATTTGTCCGGTCGGCACAGAGTTCATGTTGATTTAATTGACATATCTAATGGGTGGTGGTAGAAAAAAGAAACGATGAAGTAGGAAAGGGAGTGTAACTTGAGCATTTTTGGACAGAAACAACAATGAAAAAGGTGTGAAATCAAGGAAACACTGGATGGATTCAGAATTACACAAGGGAGCCTGTACAAATGAGAAAAAATATATAGATGTCTAACCTTTTTAATGAACTTCTCAAAAAAATATCTTCAAACCCGGAGATCCTACAAAAGTGCACACATTTTCTACCATTCAAAAAATTTGAAATAATAAGATGAACTAACCGCAATTTCTGGTTTCCAATCTGATTTGGCAAAATCGTTTGCATCAAAATGATGCATTAATGTAGAGAGCATTTTTGTGACGTGGAGGTGAAATCTGAAAAAAAAAAGTAAATAGATGAGAAGACTGAAGTAAATTCAAGAGAAATGACAACGTCTTCCAGAAATTTTTATGACTGAATTTCTAAGAAAAAGCTAAATCGAGAATCAAAGAAGACGTAGGCTGGGAAATCTTCTTAAATCGGGCATTATCGGACGGATGTTTTCGTGTTTACATATGGAACCGCCAACGGTTTGTCACGGGATGATGGATTTCAGACAAATGAAAAGATGTAGTTAGAGAAAGTATTTTAGTTGATCACAATAAATCAAACAAAGAATTAGAAGGGAGTTCATGAGAATTTATTTGGAATGAATGACTGGAGAATTGATATACTCATAATTTTCAGCCTTTCAGTAAAATTCTCTAAAATAGTTGAGTGGATTATGATATTCGAAGTAGGTCAACTCATAAACGATAGTGATTTTTTGAAAATTTCTTTCAATTAATTAATTCAAATAACAAAATAACAAAATGAACAAAGAATGAATGTATCATTTTATTCGGTTGTTGTGATCACTTCTCTCTTTTTCTCTCACTGCTTCGTCGCCGTCGTCGCAGTAAGGATTGGCTTGGCGCGCATCCGTCCGCTCTTCCGGAGTCCGGATGTGTCTTCCAAAAGAGATACACAGCGGATTTTAGTGTTGAATTTAGTGTAGGCGACGACGAGATGAAGTGAAATGAAACAGAAAAAAAGTGAAGAAGATGATGGAAAAGGATCGGAAGGAATGGTGGATGGAGGAACAAGTGTTCCAGAAGTTGACACTAATTGAAAATATATCCGTTTTAAAATATTTTTTTAACTTATAAAAGGAAATCTGATATATACGAAGTGTATATGCAGGAGTAGAGAACTGATATCCTTGACCAGCCCTGCGCTAGAGCTTCCGGTGCGAAATTAGAGTTGATTGTCTATTATCAACGTGAAATTCCAGAAAGAAAATAAGAAAAATGAGAATTCCACGTTGTTTTTTTGATGAGATGAATGTGGATATTTCGAATTATTTCAATTGCTTTTCAAAGTTTCCAACACTTCTCAATTGACTCCGGATGGGTTTGAAGTCATCAAAAGAAGCCGAGAAGTCTCCGAAAAATGAGAAATTATCCAGTAAAAAGTCTGGAACAAAATCTCAGAAGTTTGAGACAATAGTTCACGATGTGGTGGTAGATCCAAGTGAAGATGTAGAAGAAACTCTCTCTGAACCTACAGAACAAAAAGAAATAGTCATGGAAGTACCAGAAGTCATGGAGGTTGCCGAGAATCTAGAAGAATCAGATTCACGTGCTACTTCTGGAAGTGAATCTGACAGCAATCTGGATGTTGTTGATGATCAATCTGAATCTATATCGGAAACGGACTCTAATCAAATTGTAACTTCTGAATATTCTGAATCGGGAACTGATTCTGGTGATGATAATGAAGAAGAATCTCCAGAATACGATCAAGAATCGATAACAGAGGAAGATATTGAAAATCGAGACAAACTGATTTCGGCTTTAGAAGATTACATCGGTGAGAGTAAGTGATACAGGGCATGCTTCTAACTACTAGCATTGTTTTTTTGCAGAAGAAAGTTCGGAAACTGAAAATCTCCATTCTGAAGTCACTGCTTCTTCAAAATCTGAAGACAGAGAGCGTATTGCGTGTGGAGCAGATGTAGAACAATATGAACAAGAACTCTATTCGAAGTCATCCGTTATCAGCCTATGCAACTCTGATGATGTTTCCGCCGAAGACTATGACAGTAAGTTTTAAAATGATTGATACTTTGGTGATCTTTTTCCGACAAATTTTCTTACAGGTTATCAAAATGAATCGTCTGATTCTTACCCAATAATTTCTGAGAATCGTAAAAATGGAATGACTTTGATTCGAGTCAATGGACCACATGCAGATAAAACTCAAGATTTCTGGAGAATGATCGTTGAGAAACGAATTCCGACGATTCAGATGACGTGTGATTATGTCGAAGGTTAATGAATTTAAAGTGAAAAGTCTCAATATAAACTCGTAATATTCAGACGGCATTCTGAAATGTGCGCCATATATTCCAATGCTCGGTGAACCTGAGTTACGCTGTGGAGTCTACACAATCAAACGTCTTGGACCGGAATCTCAGTTATCGGCGAATCTAAGAAGACAACAACTTTTGATTTATGAGGCAAAAAGGTTAGTTCTCACGAGATTAATTGGTGAATTTCTTGAATATAATTTTTCAGAGGATCTTCTGAATACAAGCACAGTGTCACTCATTTTCATGAAACCGAAAACTTTGACTCAACTCAAGCATCCAAAAATTCCAATGTTATAATTAAACATGTTTCTCATCAGGTAGTGAAATTTATTACTACCCATTATAACAGACAATTTTCAGCCAAATCCGCAACTATTGATTCATGGATCATGGTGACGAAAAGGGAAAATCAATCAGAATAGAAATTATCAGAAGAAATACAAAAAACAAACAAACTGGTGGATTGGTGTGGCCGTTACATAGTTAATAAATTGAGTTTTATTTGAATAAAAATGCTCACACTGAACTGTTCACATGCTTACTTTTGACAGGCTTGCCGAAATAGTGCAGCCTATTTCCAAAATGAATGGAAAGAAAAAACAGGAAAGTAGAGAAAGATTTCAAAAGCGATTGGTTGGTGAAATGGATGTAGAGGGGGGAGTGGGGGAGTAAAGGCCATAATTACATACTTTGTCGGTATTTCTCTACTCGTCTCCGATAATGACAACACTATTTTTCGTGTTATTGGCCGAAATTAACACCCCGTGGTTACCCGAATTCATTGATGTTAAAAAGTGTTGGAAACGGAGTAAGAAGATTCGATGGGAACCATTCAAAAACAGGTTCAATGAGAGATTACTGTAGGATTAAGAGAGAGGTTCAGAGACCCCAAATGAGGGAAAAATAGGAGGAAGGAAAACAACAAAAGGTAACATTTGTAAAGAGAAATGAAATGATGAATGCACATATTTTCCGGTACATTGATTCCCATTTTAGTGATGATGGGATGGGAAGAAATGGGAAAAAGGAAAGGTTTTGGAGGGAAAAGACAGAAGATGGATTTTTGAGGAGGAGAATCTTACTTAGAAATATTTTTCAAGTTTTGATATCAATGTATTTCTTCTGAATGCACAAGTTCAAAACGAGATAGAGATTGAGATGAAGCTTTTGAAAACTCACCGTTCGATTATTCTGCTAACTCTATCGATTGATTACACTCGGTGGAATGGTACAGTAGACGAAGGTACAGTGAGCGGAAGCTGCAAAAAAGATAATTCTGAAAAGTCAGCAGAAGATTTACAATGAGATTTATTCAAATTCTTTTGTGAAAAATTTTCAAGCTCGAAAGTTTAATGATGCTAAAGATTATGAGTACTAGCGAATCAAAAAACGCATGTTCCTGTGGAAAAAATAAAAGGATTAGTGACAATTGACCGTTTAAAGGCTGCAGAGCATAAGGTGTTCTGTTTGCGAAATAAACAAATGAGAATACCGACAGAAAGAGTAAAAGAAAAAGTGAGAGGATAAGACGTTATGTAACACTTGTGGACTCTGCCGTGAGGGCGGCACATACTTCTAATAGGAGATTATAATTCATCTTTGGATGAGAAAAGCACAAAACGAGATGATGATAAGATGGATTCAGATGAAGAACAGTTGTGATTTTGTACGTGTTAATATTCATCAGGGATATCAATTCGGAACAACAAGATAATTCCATCAGAAAGAATTCAAATATCTCAGGACCTGTGTCTATCAGACGTTGCTCGTACGGACAACACATGGTACAACAGGTTGTAAAAACGGAGGCGTTTGTCTTAAGGTCAGCCCTCTTTTTACAACTTTACACCATCTCTTGGGGTCATCTCGCATCTTTTATTAAATATTACATTACGGATTGGTTAGTTGGAACAGGAAAATGAATCTACCGAGGTATAAATCGAACTTGGTTGGCATTCAGTTAAACTTCTAACAATTTTCGGAAGGAAAAATCTATTCCAGGTCAGTAAAATAAAGTCTTCACGAAAAGATGAATGATGCACCTTGGAAGAAAAATGAATAATTCCTTATAAAATAGACACGAAAGAAATGGATTCGAGAAGGAGAGGGTAAAGGTATTACGAATTGAAAATCAGTTGATGAGAGATTAGAAATTTTCGGATTAGATGCTTGACGACGAATTTGAGAGGACATCCGGATGTACATTATTTATAAAACATTAATAGTCGTCCATATTGTTTTAAAAATATACTTTTTATTTGGTAGAAATTGAAATAATCTGACAATGAGAACGAGAAAACATTTCTAATAAATTTCAGAATTCCAGCAAATAACAAAAATTTTGAAGAGAACACATTCTCATTGTTAATTCATCACTATTTTTGAAGAAAATCCAATAAAAAATTTCAGACAATAAAATGTAGATCAACGAAATCTGAGAGAAGACCGTGAAAATACGAAAACGTTAGAGGACTCTTCCAAAAAGTCCCTTCTTCTCTACACTAAATATGAATTAATACATGCCGCGTGCAGATTTAATTATAGTCATCTTCTTATTTCTTTCCTCCCTTTTCTCTTTTTGGTATCCGAACGAAAAGAAGAAGCATAGAGAGAAATGAATAAGCCGGAGTTAGATGGATGATGAGCTCAGGCAGTGAAAAAGGAAAACTTATACTAGAATTAAAGATTACGGATTAGAGAGATTTAGATGAACAGAGATACAGGCGGATCAGTAGAAGTACCAACAGGTGACCTTTCTTCTTCTTTTTTCTGCGCACTTTCTGCTACACCGATTGTAAGAATTTGAGGATATGGGCGGCAAGAAAAGAAGCTCATAGGGCAGACTGCGTCGGATCAGGTGTCCATTGCAAAGAATTAGAAATAGAATGCCGAGCTTTACAAGAGAAATACAGTGGAACTACGAAACACTAAAAAATATTTTAGCCAAAAAAGCTGTAAGAAAACCACCACGAACGTGAACGTATTTTTCTCTTTTCCTCTTTATTCATTCTCCATTAAATCAACACTATTTCCACGGGTTCCCACCGTTTCTTTCTTGAACAAAAAACGGGGAAAGTGGACACTTTTTTCAACAGAAACACATTAAAGACCAGTGAGAAAGACAAGGAAATGGACGTAGCAGATGTGAAAAAAAAAACTAGGATTTCGGAGGAGAAAATGATAAAACTGTTGAAAAAAGGGAAATGACGAAGATGTTTTTGATGTTTATTCAGAGGATTATCAAAGGTTTTCCGATTAAATATACGCACTTCTAGAAGGACAGCATTACACATTTATGGCTAACGACATGTAAATCCATTAATTACGAAAAAATGAACGGTGTATTTATGATAAACGTTGCAAAAATGTATAAATACTAGGTCAACAAAATTCTGATGGAAGCACGGAAAGTTGGAAAAAAAAATATTCGCGAATTCGAAGATAATCAAGTGAAATAAGCGACATCAGGAGCATTTAGAAATGTACTACTTGTAAAAGCTTAAACATATTTAGAAATTCTTCACATACGAAAAGATGGGTCTAAAAATTGAAAGAAGACATTTTCCAAATTTACGCTTCAAACAAATCAGCGATGGGTCGGAGGCAAAATGTCCGTTGTTTGCAAACATTCAAGAGCCATAAAATCCTCGGAATGGCTGTCATTTGGGACAGATTTCGTAGACAAAAACACAGAGAAAACCAAGAAAATAGGGGTTTTGTAGAATATTTGAAAAAAGATTGGAAAAAAAAAATTAAATTTTGAAGGCGGTTCGCAAACACAACATGAAATAATTGCGTATGTAACATTTAATTTTACGACAATACCGTACTTCCCAACGATAAATTTTTAGGAAGTATTCTCTGAGTTTGTACCAGATTTTCACCTATAGAAGCGAAATGAAATAATAAAATTTTTTGGACGTGTAAACACGACGAAGAAGAAGGCAATTGAGATGTTAAATGTGAAAAAAGACGAGCGATCTGAAGAGGAACAACCGGTTGACAGAAAACCTAACAAAGAGAAGGAATGAGAGGAAGAAGGAGAAGAAGGCAATTGAAATAAAAAGGGAGGAAACTCTTGTAAATCAAAAAAATGACACTAAAAAGAAGTGAATCGGAACGAATTGAAGTTTCTTCTGCTCGATAGAAGAAGAACTATATGAACATCATTTTTAGACTGGTGACCGTTCACTTCAGTTAAGTTTTAGAAATCACAGTTTCAAATTAGGCGGCTCCTGTGGAACCACTTTACTAAATATATTCATTTTTCCGGATCTCATTCTTTAATTTCAAAAAAAAAACATGTGTTCTTGACATGTTTTCCAACTATTCTTCCTGGAGGCAGACGAATTGGCACCGCCAGTTTTATGATGCTCCTCCGGTTTTTTCGAAAGCACACAACAAGAAATACGGAAAGAAAAATTGAAGACGATTAATTTTATTTTTGCTTGTAACGAAAATGGGACGGAATAGAAGTCATACAAGTTGATGGATAGTCTTGCATCGACTTCAGATGACGAACCAAAGAATGGAAGATGGAAATTAAGGGGAGAGAGAAAGCTAGAATCGGTGAAACAAGCAAACAGAAATCTGGAGAAATCAATCATCAATTCATGAATAAAAACGTTTATCAGATGTGGAAAAGAAAGAAAATTTACATATTTATGATGTTTCTCTGTTTTATTTGTTTATTTTTTGGTTTGGGAAACAGTGGAAACTGTCATAAATAATGTAGATCAACGATTGCTTTGTCATAAATGATAAGTCATAACTCATAGCTTTCGGGATATACATCATTTTCCCCATTCCTACAGTATACCTACATCTCTGGATTTTCAAAATTCTGAAGAAACTCCTCCTCTCGATGTACTCAACAACAAACAAATCTTCCGAAATCAAATAACAAAATTGTTTAGAATCGAAAAAAAGAGAGAAGAAGATCAGAATCTTTTCCAAGTTTACTCCAGAGAGGAAACCCATAAAATCCGAAAAGCTTCCACTCTTCCCGATGAGAAATCTTCTAAATAACAATAAAAAGTGACCATTTCGAAGCAAGAGACATTCGTTTGTAGTAAAAGGGGCGGAGCTACTGGATTACTGTAGAAGACGAAGAAGAAGAAGTAATTTTGGATGTCTACTTGTTAAAGAAGTGTCATCGGAAATGTCAAGAACCCTGTTGAATTGCTCTGAAATGAAATCTTCTTTCTCTTTTTCCGCTCTTCTTACTCTCTTTGACACACAAAACGATGTGTTTAATTAAAATGGAAAAGTGGGCGGAGCTTCGGCAGAAGAAGACACCCAATATCCTCTTTTTCGAGAGCACCGCCCGTTTATATTGCCTTTTGAAACACATGTCAACACAGAGGAAAAGATTGAAGAAGAGAAGAAGAAGAAGAGTGAAAAGCTTTTATTTCACGATTGGGAGGATTTGTTGGGATGACTGGAAGGATTGAACGAGTCGAGAGAGGGGAGTTTTCATCGTGTTCACATCTGGAAAGTGGTTTTCGAAATAATACGAAACTCGCTCGAGATCCATAAAATATTCAGTCTTGAAATACAAGAATACTCCTCTGTCATTTGGGATCATTCAATGATCGATAAATGATTATTTATATTTTAAATGTTGTAATGAGGACAGAAAGAAGAACTGGAATCGAAATTCCGAACCTCAAATTCTAAAGCTCAAATTACGTGTTGTATTCCAGTGAAAAAAAAACCGAAAAAATGGGAAATACTTTTCTATATTTCTGTTCAGTTTTAGTGTAAAGTCAGTTGAAACAAGTCAATGACTCATTTCATGACGTGGCAATATTACAGAACTGGGGGAAAGAGTCACTTCCGAATACACATAACCTTTTACTATATTTTGAGAAAAAGAATTGGTAGTGCGAAACGGAGAAAACGGAAATAAATTTTTAAAAGAAGAAAAAACCAGATGTTCCACATGTTACGAGAAGACTGTGCCGGTCAGTTTCCCCTGAAGAAACTGACATCCATTTGAAAGTTATTGAAGAAGATTTTAATTCCATTCCAAAACCTTTATTTTTCCATTGAGTAACTTTCAAAGCCAAAAAAACAATACTGGGAAGAAAGCGAGTAAATTATATCCTTATCCTAAGAAGTATTAGTGGAAAAGAACAAAAAAATTGGCAGGTTATTGTGAAACAAATTTGAGTAAGAATAATAGGAAAAAACTGGGATGAGCAAAATACAACTAATTAATAGAATACTGTAGGTTGGGGTTGGATGTTCTTTGGAAATGGAAATTTTTTAAGAAAAGAAGGAAAAGAGACCGATTGAGGGGGATTTGTGTTCCGAAATATCACCGATAGCCAATTTTATCGATGACAAATTCTGTCAAATTGCGAAGAACGGGTGGGATGGATTGATGAGAGAACTTAACCGGAAGGCGAATTACGTATACGATTTCGAGAATTTTCTGCAAGAAGTCAACTTGGAAAGACAGATTTTCATGAAGTTCAATTCTTACCATTTTCTCTATTTCGTGTCTCAACGCCCCCGACCATCTCTACTTCAGAAACAAAACAGAAGATCAATAAGAAGAGATAGAAATGGCTCATTTCTCTTATTATTTTATGTTCTTCTGGATTGAAAAATGAAGAAATGGATTGACATGACACGTGAATGAATGCCTTTTGAACGTATTCAGACCCAAGCAGTCCAACCTTCGTACATTTGTGCCAAATTAGCGGTGGATGTCGCATCGGCGATCAAAACATCAGCCTGTAAATAAACATGCTTTATGACAAAAAATTACTAACTGCATTCGTACCTCTTCTCTCGGAGACAATTTCCGATCAGGAGCTGATCCATCAAGCCATCCGTTTAGTCGTCTTTCAACACGTCGAACCACTTCACGAGCTTGTGAATTTTCTTGTTGATCCTGTTTCACAACCCACACATCTGCAGAAAAAAACATTTGATGAATTTCTGTTATTCTGATTCTTACTTTCAAGACCAGGTGGTGGTTTGAATTGTTGTGGTTGTGGAGCACGAGAAATTATTGATTCGACTGGCATTGAGGATAGACTTATTAAAGAGACAAATACACTTAAAAATAAGAGATTATCAATTTTCTTTTTTTGCGTAAACTTACACATCGATGTTTTGCATGACTATATTGAAATTATGCACACAGGTATCAACATCCACTTCATGACGGAGAGCCGAATGTCCTCTGAATATATTACTTGTTTTCATTAAAAAATCATTGAACTAATGCTTACTTCAACAGTGGATCTATGAACGCCTGCTTGTAGAACTTAAAATAATCCGCGAATTCCTCTCTTTCTTTTCCAATTGCTCGTATCAATGGACGAATTTCCTTCGTGAGAGCCTGATGACGTGTGATAGCTTCGCGAAGTTCTGTTCCTGCTTGAACACGTTGTTGGGCATATAATCCGTTTGCACCCATCAAATTTTTTTCCATTAGAAGACATTCGGTTACTTGTTTCATCCAACGGAGAAGATCGTCGCTGAAAAAAGAGCAGTTCTGAAGTTCTAGTTATATTCAACAAATTCTTACCGATTATTCATCCAAAGTGAATGATTTTCTGTCATTCTCAATTGGAACAATTCGATTGTATCAGTCAATCTGTCTCTTGATTTTGCTTTCCAATTACTTCCATAAACTGCTAATTGAAGTGCCAATGAGATTCCAGATGTTGATGTATGTTCATGTGATGTCCAATCAACAAGTGGATCAAATACAAATGCATCAAGAAGCATTGTCAGTACTTGATGACCAGAGCGGAGAGTTGACAGAACATGAACACACGATTCACGGAATGTTCCGTACATTTCAGACGGACCGAGAGCGTGTCTCATGTTGCGAGACAAACGGAATGGAACTGTTTCTGGGATTCGCAGATTCTTTCCCTGGAACATAAAAAAGTTTTGAATAATTACATTTGGAAATTCAAAATCTCACCTTGTCAAAGCAGATGTTGTAATCAATATGGACAACATGTCCATATTTCAAATCAACTAATAAATTATCCAAATGTCGATCACCGAGTCCCAAAACTGATCCGATCATACTCATAACAGCCAAAGATCTTGCATATCTTTTAGTCACTGCCCACCAAGATGTGGCATCACTTGCACGCATCCACAGTTCACGACTTATCAAATCTGTTGGTGTTTTTGAGCTGAGACCCTCGAAAACTTCTTCGACAATGTGGACAGGCCATTTCGTACGATCAGAAGCAATTGTGGCGTCGATGTTCTGGAAAAAAAAGCAATGATAGTTGCGACTTTGAATTATGAATTAAGTGATTATAAAAAACCTTACATGAGCTGTGAATGCCTGTCTCATCATGTTATGATACATATTGCTGGGTCTCTCTATATCAGGAACTGTCTCACCATTCTTTTTGGTTGCCTGTTTTAGCGCTTTCTGGAATTAATGAACATTTTGAAAATTGAAAAGGAATTTAAAATTTAGAAACCTCTTTCATCTGCCACTTCCTGTATATATGGAAAATGGGAGTCGCTCCTTCAACCCATTTGATTAATCCAGAACGTGGTCCAAGTGGAATTACTGCGTAGTGGTGTGCTTGATATTCAGCAATTTGGCGGTTCTTCGATTTACCCGGTTGAAGCATGACGTTGCATAAACGAAGGAATTGCATAACACGCTCATCGAGATGAAGATCCTCACGACCTTTGAATAGGAATGCAACACTGAAATATTGAAATAAAGTTTTAAAACTATATTGATATCAAGTCTAACTGTTTTCCGTCTGATCCAACAAATCCGAGTTTTTTTGGTCTCGTTTTGGTTGGAAGAATGGTAACTTGATCCGAGACACGAGCAATCGAAACGACTCGATCAAATTCGACAGATTCTTGGCCAGGCATTGGTACACATGAGTTGCTGAGCTGAAAGGGAAAATTTCCGTTTGACCAGACGTCTGCTGACTTACCGCTGCCAAATATGGAGAAATATCAGCTGTTTTCAACAATTGCATTCCTTTTTTGATGTTTCTATGTACGAAATTGGCAATTAGCTGAAAGTAAATTAATAATTGTGTTACTGAAACTCATAAAACGCATTTTACATTTTTGAATGGCGCCCATGACTGTTCCGGTGACATAGTGCGATTTTTCTTGGATTCATGATGAGCGTTCGAAAGGATTTCGATAAAGGCGGTGACAAATTCCTCTTCATTTTTTGTTTTTGATGGTTCCATAATAGTTTGTTGATAGAGTTCGTCAAGTACATCGAAGATCTGCAATTCAGCTGATATATTTGTTTTATTTTTTAAAAACCAAACTAAAAAGAAACAAAAAAAAAGTTATTGCCCCGGGCGGGATTCGAACCCGCGACTGGTTTTCACCAATGAGATCATAAGTCTCACGCCTTTGACCGCTCGGCCACCGGGGCAGATATTCTGAAAAATGGGAAGGTGCATCACAAGGGTGCGCATTGGGCCATATCGCTGTGGGACAGTGGTAATCGACGACGGCGAACACGATAGGAGTTCAGGAAAGTGGACAGGTGAGACATTTGTAATTGTAATATTCAATCACGTATTTCTCAACGATAAAAGGGATTTTTAACTTTGAAGTAGAGAATTCCGTAGTTTCATGTTTCGTAAGATGAGTGGCGCGTTAACAAAAAGGGATCATTTCGTTTAATTATTAAAATTAATCAAAAGCTTGCCTGTCTGGTTAATAACTTCGTCTTATTTTCAATGATCTCATCCTTCATAGCTGGCATCAAGTGCATTGCCATTTCAGTCTTCAAATTCTCAGCTTTTATCAATGCCAATCTCTTCTCCATTTCATGTTCCATTGTACCCAATACCACAGACCACTTTTCTTCATTCAATAAATTGATACGTTCGAGTTCTGCCACAAACAAACGAACATCACGAACAAGACTTGGATATGATTGAGCCATTTTTGTTTCGAGTTGTTCACAACAAACACGAACACGGTTACGGTCCTGAACAAATGGGTTTTGAGGTGAAGAGAGCATGAATCTAGCTTACATCATTCTGTTGTTCTTCGAGTTCTTCACCAACTTCTGTGGATGAAGCTGCTCCAGAAACAACTTGAAAAACGACTGCATGTGGTGCAGCAGTGCAGACACGAGAAATTAAATCAACAAGAGTTTTGCGAATATGTTCAGATGGGTGAGATAGGCGGGCGAATAGTTGTGGAAGAATTTCTGAAAAACAGAATTCAGTTTCGATTCATCTCAGAAAACTATTCCAATTATGGGAATCCAAATTGCTTTCAAAAAAGAAATATGGAACCTAGCTTACCTTTCCAAACATGAACATTTGTTTTACACAACCCATCATTTATTACATCAATTAAAACTTCTCCATGCTTTACCAGCAGCTCTAGAATTCTCAGAGTTGCAAGAGTTGTTTCTTCCTTTTTCTAAAAAAAAATGCAGATATTGAACGTGAATCTGAAAGCGGAAAACGAGCCCACCGAGTATGGTAAGTTGTCGAACTCTCCTGACATGTTGTGAATGAATTGGAAATACGATGAGACGGTGATTGAAAGGAACTTTCGACGATGAGCACTAGTTCGTTCCCATATGAGGAGATAGTGACTGTTTGGAGAAATGAGAGCACTGGAAAAAAGGAATACGGACATGATAAGAAAAAAAATAAAAACTCTCACTTGGCTCTCATCACATCCGGAATAACTTTTCTGACTTGTTTCTCCAAATTCACAAGGCTCGTTGCCTCCAAACACTTCCACAATTCCTCATTTTCTTGTTGAGTCTGACCGAACTGGTAGATTGTACACAGATTAATATCAGGTGAGTTCTCTATTTTAGCCATCTCATATGCCCATTTCGCCAATTTCAGGTGAGACTTAGCCAGAGTCGGACACATTTCAGCCGCCAAATGGAATAGAGCACCAACGATTCCAGGATATCCACACGCCATATTATTAGAGCGAGCGTGTACCTCAGACTAAAAATGTTAGAATTTGCGTACTTTGTGTACTTGTCAAAGATAACGAACCCATATCATTGTTTCAAAAAGATTCGGAGTGAGAACATTGTCAAGTGCAGGGAGTGATTGGAAAAAGTCAGCAATTTGAATGCTGGCTCTGCTCATATGCTCTTCTCGTTTCACAATTTCGGACAAGTAACCTTCGGATAACATTTCTGAAAGTTTTCACATCGAAAATATACCTAAAAATTGAAATAAAATCACTTACTCTCTTTAATAGAAACATCTTGAAATTGGAAATTCGATTTCAGTTGCATGCTAGTCATGAACACATCAGCCAATGATTTGAAAACTGCGTTCATCTCTCGAATTCGAACAGGAAGATTTTGTGATTTTACCAGTTTCAGTCGCTGTCTTTCTACTTCTAGCCGTTGCCACGCATTTAATTTGTCTCCTCGAATCACTGAGTTTATGTGGAAGAATGCGAGTTCACAATTGTCAGTTTTACGAGATAAACGTATTATCTCACCATGTGCAGCACTTGATTGGCCTCCTAGGAAACGGCGATAATTAATTCGTTCAAACTCACTGTTCCAGACTCACGGTAATGTTTTATGTGTCGTCCCCAATGCATCAGCTTTCGACATATTGCTAATTTATCTCCTTCGTTGCCTTCTTCTGTTTTATCGAACATTTCTCCATCAGTCAATTGATTTTTCCACTGTGAGACGCCAGTCATTCGATCGACAAGATTAGCAACGATAATGGAGGTGGATGAGATATCGGAATATAGTTTACATGAAGTATCAGCGCTCAATGCGAGTGCTCCCATAGCGGAGAGCTCTTTTTGGAGATCGAGGAGCTCAGTTCTGAAACCGCTTGACGAGAGTTAGAAATAGGAACCGACCAAATAAAATACTTTGTTTTCAACAAGTTTTCTACTGAAAAATTACCTTCTCATTGTTTGCGAAAACGCTGACTCAACAACTTGAAGACGTTCACGAGCACTCCAATCAACAACTTGTCTTTTCTCGTTCACGGCATTGCTAATTTTTTCGAATTTGGTGAGCATTTCGATTCTAAAAATATTGTTTTGAATAATGAAATTCAGTTCAAGACTAACGATCGAAAATCTTCTGTAATCTGTGCATCTGGATCACTGCCAAAAAGTGTAGTCTTGTAATAATCTACTGCTTCTGGAAGTCGAATACGATTCAACATGTCAGTCATCTGAAAAAGCAAAGTTCCAAGCAATCGTTGGAAAACTTGTTTACCGCAATTTGGATAATAATTTTCAAAGTCTCGTTCAAATTAGCATCAGTAACAAGGATTGTTTCCAAAGCAGCCAAAGCGATTTCGTATCTGGAATTAAAAAATTGGCCTACCAAATGTGAAACGCTTGTCCTAAAATAAAGAGTTAGACATAATTCTAAGATACCTCGCCCGTGCCATTTCTCCCAATGCTTCCATCAATTGTTGTCCCATATCTGTTCCAAATTCTTCTCGAACTCTCCTTCTCAGTCCAACAATTTCCATTGGTTCACCGAGAACTGCCATCGATAGAGACATTAGACATGCCGTACAAACCCCATTTACAATAACTTTTTCATCTGAGCTCTTTTGTTTTGCGTAATGCGTTAGCGCATTGGATCCAAAACGAATAACCTAAAAAATAGAATAATTAGCAACGTTCAATTGAATAATCCACTGACCAATCCATAATATCCGTTGAAATATGCAACAATCAATGCTGGATAATAAACTCGATTGAGCCAAACTTCACAACTTGCCGAGTTCATTGTGAAGAATTGGCGAGATGTCTGTAAATTATTAAAATTACATCCTTCAATATTTGATACAATTACTTACGACTGGGATTTCAGTCAAATTGAATACTGAAGATCCTCCGTAGATAGCAGAAATCATTAACTTCTCCAAAACTTCAATCAGTTTCAAAAGAAGATTTACTCGGAGCCATTGGATAGAAAATTTCAATGGAGGAGATGACGGAGGAATTGTTTCGTCTTTTGACTTCTTTTCATTGTTCTTCCGATTTAAAACTTCTTTTGCAAGTCGTTTCAGTTCGTCTGGAAGTATAACTTCTATTGAAAATGAACAGACTTGCAACAGGCTGGGCCAGGCCAGGCCAAAAAAAATCTCCCGACCCGGGAGTTTAGTACCGACTGTTTTTTTTTTTAGGAAAGAACTTCTTAAAACTGATTTCAGTAGGTTTCAAAAACTTTCGAGGAATATATTTGAGTAAAAATATGGAAAATTTTTTAGAAAACATAATTGTAGTGAAAAAAGTTCAAAAATTCTAACCCGGCTGACCCAGAATTCAGAAAATCTGAAAATGAACTTAGACGCTACAATACTTACTCTCGAAAGCAGCGAATGTCTGCATTGGTTTACCCAACGGTGTTTTCATTTTGTTGACAATGCAGAAGTTGGCAGTTTGATTAATGATCCAATCCCACTTTTCCATGAATGTTTCCGGCAATGAGATTTCAGTTTTCTCTTGTGACATACTCTGACATCCTTGAATTACTGTTTCGAGCACTTCATCCATCCACACATACGATCCTTTTCTGGAAATTTTGAGTTGAAACATGAAAATTTAGATTTACAGTCTCTCTTTTTACCATTCAGCGAGCTTGACTCTCAGCTCAAACTTACTTGAAAGTACTCGGAACAATCTGTTTCAGCAAGAAATTAGTGACAATATTAAATTCTTCTGCTCCAAAACTCGTCGCTGTTATTAGTTTCTGTTGTTTTTCCTGACACATTTGGTAGATTGGTGCCATACTTTGTCTGAAAAATGACAAGTGAGAAAAGGTAAACTTATTAATGAATACTGAACTAAAGCTTCTGTTGTTTTTGTTAATTTCTAGCGTAATTCATGCGGAAACTCTCGTCTCGTCGTTGGCGCAGGTGCAAACAGACGAGGAAAACAAAATGGGACGAAGGGGGAGAAAAAGAGAGAAAAAGAGCTAGTTTTAGAACTCATGTAAGCAAATAAAAAACCATGAATTGAATTAATTTGTCTGAGAAGAACGCATTCGGTCAGCTGTAAAGGTCTCGGTCATCCAAACGAGGGTAAACTAAGTGAACATCAGGAATCCGTACGGTTTTATGGAATCATAGGAGATTACTTCTTGATAAATTTGACATTATTCAGATCTGAAAACTCAAAGCAGCAACTGAACAGTAAAAGTAACAAGTTCAGAAGAGTGTATGTGACCGCAATGACTACAACCACACACCGATTATCCATCTAGTTCTTTTTTTTCCTTCAATTCTTTCTCTAGGAGGGTCATAAATACATAAACACTTTTTGAGTGTGTATGTGCGCGTATTTTGGAATTGACACATCTGAAATAAATTGTTTCAACAGAAAATGAGGATTGCCAAAAATCAAATTTTCAATAAACTATTGCAGTGTTTAAGCATTATCACTGTTTGTTCGAGTTGTAAAGTTAAATTGCAAAAAGGTACAAAAACTATATCGAACCTAACCTGATATAAATCTTGCAATCTCCTGCCTCCCAAATCGTTGTTGCTTCTTTCCACTTGGCTTTTTTCGTTTTGTCAGTTATGTCTCTGTCGATGTCAAGAGTGAGCTCTGGCCATTTCGTAGCTGCCGAAAGAAGAGTCAAGGCTTGATTAGTACTGAAATTTTTTTGAATGATGGAAAAGGTTTGAAGACAGTATTTTCATGATACTGACTAAAAATAATAGTAAATGAAACCAGTTTTCCCTCATCTCCATTTTACTTTTCAATATGTCATAAAGATGTGAATACAAGAATTCCAGTTCTTTACTTCCTATTGTGTGTTTCCCACACAGTGTGCTACATATTTGAATTACCTTTCGTTATTCCAGCTCAGAACTGATTGATGGATAACAGTACTTCTCAATCGAACCCATTCTCTTTGACCGAAACTTTCAGAACCGATTTTTTGATCGGAAGCAGCGAGAACAAGTCCATGAAGCCAAGTGGAGATCAGCACTCTGGAAAAATTACATGCTTTTTCTTTCCATCATCCCGAATTTTTTTTGAACGAGTATTTCCTATATCATAACAATTTTCACCGTATTCACCGTGGTCGATTACCCCTTTCCCACTGCGATATGACCCAATGCGCACCCTTATCATACACCTCCCCATTTTTCAGAATATCTGCCCCGGTGGCCGAGCGGTCAAAGGCGTGAGACTTATGATCTCATTGGTGAAAACCAGTCGCGGGTTCGAATCCCGCCCGGGGCAATAACTTTTTTTTTGGATTTTTAGAAAATAACAAACCCATGGAAACGATTCAGGTTTCAGAAACGTAATACTATAAGTGTTTTAAGCATGCTTACCTTGTTCTTTTCAATAATTTATCTCCAAAGTTTGCAATAATTTTCTGAAGAGCAATGACTTGTTTCCTGGCATACTCTCGCTTTGTCTGTCCTATACTTTGTCCGATTGAATTGTCTCCGCGAACAAGATAATCGGATTGAGCAATGTAGAAATCATGTCTGAAAATGAAGAATAAAAATGACTTCATCAGATTTCATTTGAATCCCCACGCTTTCAAGTGTCCGACAAGGATTGTAACGAAAAGATGGTAAACTTCTGGATGGTTTGAAGCAAGCCAATATTCCGTCAGTGGCAATTCAGTTGAAAAGAATTCGAAAATAGACGGACGAATTCCCATCATCTGGAAAGCAGTTTAGTTTCAAGAACAGGGACCGAACATATATTACTTACCACAATGAGTGAACTCTTCGCACACGATATTCCTTGTAGGGCAGAGAAAAAGAGCAAAAGAACAGATTCATGCCATCTGACACTATCACTATGCGGTTTTTCTTCGCTGCGTTTGAGGCGTGACATACTCGCCATCATTGCTTTTCTCAAGTCGGTATAAGTTGCTTGAAGATGATTTAGAGAAGTTGGAGTGAGAAGAACAGAAATCAAATTGACGAGGTCTTTGTAAATGGTGTTATGTCTGAAAAATTTATAATTTTATTCAAAAATTCTCGGTGCTTGCTTCTACTAATAAACATACCCAAAAATTCGAATATCCTTATTCTTTGTAGTGAAAAGGCCAGTCTCCTGATTGAAAACGATTTGATGAATTTTCGTTTTGATCTGAGATTCAGCAGGAAGTTGCTTGACAATCTGAATAAACTGACACGGGGCTCATAATACATTCAACGGATTGAAACGAACCTTCGCTAAAGAATTGAAAAAAGCTTGTTTCTCTTTTGTATTCTGTTTTGACAAATTCAAATCTTTTAACACATGACCCAACGATTCTTCAACTCCTTTTCGCATTTTTTCATCGTCTTTTCCAATAATGAGAAGCTCATTAAATATGTCACAAACGACTGTTATGAGACTGGCTGATGACCACTTTCCACCGTTTTCCTCGAACTCGACGGACAATTCAGAGATCTGAAAAAAAAACTTTTATTCGAAATCCTATATAAATTCGTTACCATTTGATTAGTGTCCTCGAGCATCTGTTGACTTTTTGCCATTTTCACAACAGCCATCGTCAATTTTATTCGTTTCTTTAACTCTTTCAGATTTCGTAACCCATTCTTTTTTATATCCGGCCGGATCAGTCGCACCATTTCCTCAGAGAATTCCAGATTTTTCGAGAATTGATCAGAAAACAGAGTTACTGTGTCGATGAGACGCTCGAAGTTTTTCTCATGACTGTTGAAATCGGGTAGATTTGTAAGAATAGCACTGATTATTGACTGAAATACAAGAAATTATTTAATAGAAAAACAGTGGTTGAAGTCTCACTTCGAATAAATTATTTGAAACTTTTGGGAATGTATTCGAAACAAGAACAACTCCTTTTAAACATTGATTATGTACTGATATTGATGCATTTGGAAGAACTTGAATCATCCATTCCAATGATTTTCGGACGTGCTCTTCATCGTATTCAGAGATCCGTCGATTTTCAGCTTTTTGACTGATAGCTCCTACTACATAGTATACGGAATAAACTATGTCTGCACGTACTTCGTCGGATTTTTTTGGTAAACTCTGATAGAGGGTTCCGAGCCAAATGAGGAATCTGAAAGTAAGGAACATCGTGCCTTGTTTATTTGATAAGCTCATAGGAAATACACAGGATTTTTCAGACAAGCCAGCAAAGTTTTCAAACGCAAATCATGGGGGATGGACGTACTCTGGATAAGCGGTAGAATCAAAAAGAAGTGTTCCAATATGTCTCAGAATTCTCCCAGCGTATGTTTTAAACTCGAATCGATCGAATTTCGTGAGGACCGGCCAGCACACGCTATCCAAAACATACATCCATTTCACATTAACATCCTGAATTAAAAAGTTTCGAAAGATCTGGAAACTTATGAGGTCACCTCCAAATTATTGACATTTTGAAGAATTTCCTCGATTCTCACAAGTATTGCTTTTCGTTCCTTTTGATGTGTGTCACGTTGACGAAACTGAAAATTCAACTCATAATTGTGACTATAACGTATTATTATCACGCACCTGTTCAATCAGGTACCCAATATCATTGTTTTTCGATGTTATCATGTTTGGGCGACACAAACGATTGCATAAGCTGAAAAAAGTTATTTCAAAAGGGAAAAAAGAGAACAACAGAAAAGAAAGAAAGGATGTTTAGAATGAGTAATCACCGGGATTGGTCAGATAGATTTCGTGAGCAAGATGAATTCATATTTTTATGCTGGTGATGCATTGTTTGTTGGTCTTAATTTTCCGATCAAATTTACTGAAAAGTTCTGAATCGCCACGTTTGATTTATGTTTTCAAATGACGGTTTACGTTGAATTTGAATTGAAATCACTTATTCTTCGAAGAGGGAATAGAGAAAGTATACCGTCAACTTGATTCAAAAAATAAATTACGGAGTTCACGTGAATATAGACTGCAAAGAAGGAAGAATCGAGAGAAAAAAATCACAGTTCTAATTTAAAATTAGTAAAAACGACAAATATGCTAAAGTAGCAAAAATTTTGCAGCTCCAGACCATTCGCAACCATTAAAAATCATTCTTAACGGGAGCCTGGTTTTAAATATTTGGTATGCACCTTTAATACAGTGTTTTTTAACGAATTCGAAAAAATCAAATTTGTTTTTTATTTTCGAAACTGAAACATATGCTTTTCTCGCTGAGAATCTTATTTTTTTTCAAAAAAAAAAGAAGTAACAAAAAAGAAGTGATCAAAAAGCATTCAAACAATCGGTCACGTCGACGGTAAATGTTTGAAGCAACGAAGAGAATGTGCGCCCTATGGATAATCGAATGTTTTGTTTCGACGGACCGCTCTCTCCCATTTTCTCGCGATCTTTTTCTTTTTGGCTGCCCGTTTCAGACACTTTTTCGTGAGTTTCCTATCGATTTTTTACGAAACATATAGTAAAAGATGAAGTAGAGTAACTGTTTTGCCACCGGCAGGTAATCGTCGCTATGCTCCCATAAAATCGATAAAAAACTAGCGAAAAAGATGCAATCTCGCTCAGTTCGTGGCTGTATTTTTTCAATGAAAAATTAATTCGAGAGATTAACTGTTATATGAGAAAGTAAATTTTTCAAAGATTTGGTTGAAGTTAACTTTAATACCAACTGCCTGAACCCCTTTCATCTGAAATCAGTGCCTACCTCGGTTCACCCTTAGACTGCGTTCGTTTATCTATTTTGTCTGTTTTCTAAATCTATCCGCTTGGGAGTTGTCTGATTGCTGTTTTAAATATATTTTGTACTGCCTTCTGAGTTGTTTTTGTTTTGCCATCTACAATGTTTCGAAATAAACTTTTCATCGGTGTTGTTCCCACCAGTGATTTTTTACGGTCTAGAAAAACATCTTCATCTCCGATTGCGAGTAAGAATTAATGCAACTTATCTCTTGTTTTCATCTGAAAAAAAAATAAGTTAAACGCGGCACCCTCTCAATCTTCTTCGCATCTCTCCTTCTCCCCTGTAATTGTTTCGTCATCTGATGTTGTCTTAGCAGTTGCGTTATTTTTCAAAAAATCGATAAACTCGTAATCAATCTTTGCTCATTAATTAATTATTCGCAAATACAGGGGCAAATCGGTTGTTCTATCTCTGCGGGTCTTGCCACGACCATATCTTTGCATTTTTATGGGCAGCGCCATTTTCTCGTTCATCTTCACTCAGTCCACTCCCTTCTCGTTCGTTTCTTTCGTTTTATACCTTCTGTTCATTTTTTTCACGATGAAAAAAAATGTAACTACTCTAAGATTCCGAATTTCAGAGTCCCAGAAAGATGTCAAATCATCAAGAAGGGTGTTCCTCCAGAATGGGCGGTGCGAATCGGCGATGTGATTGCACTGAAGATTTAACGGAAAACGAAAAGTTGTGGAATGATTTTGAGGGATGTGCTCAAGCAGTTGCTCGACTCTATTCTGATTCTTCTTGGAGAAACTTCCGAGGAGCCGCTGAAGGAACGACGCAGTTATACAAAGTAAGTTGTGAATAAAAAACAAAGTGGCTTGAGAAATGCACGAATTTCGAAGATTTGTATTAATCTATTTCCACATCGCCTGGTTCGGTTGATTTCAAAAATAAACTATTTTTACAGACTGCAACTGACGGCTACCGTCGTGGATTCGACAAGGGATTCTCATCGGGTTGTACGAGTATCGCAAAAGAAATTTTTCAAGCTTTCCGAGATCCGCAGAAAATCGATATGAATATAGTACTTGAAGTTCTATACAGAAATATGGCAGTTCCGAGAGAAGAAAGACTCACAGTTGATACAAAAGCTGGATTTTCGGCTGATACTTTGGCCGCTGTTGAGTTATTCCAGCAGGTGAGTGTTTAATTAATATAAAGTGATCGGTAGCATTATCGTAAAATTCATTGGAAATCTGGTAAAGTATCTTAGAATTTTTCTAATGTTTTTAATTCGATGTTTAAAGTTTTCTATTGATGCCACTGTTATTTAAATGAGACGATACGTTTTTCCAGGCTCTCAACCAACAACCACCGTCGTTGAACTCGTTGAGCGTTCGTCCTCATGCTCCTAGAGAACGTCAAGAGTCGGATGCGTTAGACGAGTTTCTTGCCAACCAGGTAATTTTTCTGTTTTTATACTAGTCAATTCGATTGAAAAAAGGATGTTCCTTGTATTTGAATTGTTGAAACGAAAAGCGTTTTTCAATTTTTAAAACGAAAAAAGCAACAAAAAAATTATTGCCTCGGGCGGGATTTGAACCCGCGACTGGTTTTCACCAATGAGATCATAAGTCTCACGCCTTTGACCGCTCGGCCACCGGGGCAGATTTTCTGAAAAATGGGAAGGTGTATGATAAGGGTGCGCATTGGGTCATATCGCTGTTGGAAAGGGGTAATCGACCACGGTGAATACTGTGAAAATGGTTTTGGAAAAATCAAACAACAATGAAAAAGTAATACTCTCTTCTAAAAAATACTTTTTAGGGCGAAAATTTTTTCGTTGAAAAACTTAGGTCGGAAAAAATTGTTTAAAACGGTGAACATTATTTTTCAATGATCGTCTAGGGCAAAAAAATTTTCTCCGGAATTGTATCAACCCATGTTCAAATTTTTGAAACATATCTAGCTTTTGTTTGAATTCTGGCACGTAGTCGAAAGTTCGACACTTTTTCAAATCTCGATGGGAACTAAGTAGCAGGAATTACTCGTAACGGAAAAGAAAAAAATCCACCGCTCGGCCACCGGGGCAGATGTTCTGAAAGATGGGAAGGTCTATGTCAAGAGTGGGTCATATTAAGGGAAAGAAGTGGTCGACTATAACTAGTATTAAATATCAAAAGTATGAATAAAAAGTAAAAAAGCTTGAATGTCACTCATGGCTCGTACTTTTTTCAAAAACTGATCAACTTTTATTCCAGGTGCAACGTCATCGGAAACGCCAGAGATCTCCAAATCATTCAATGTCTCCAACTTCGCAAATGAAGCGGCAGCGTCGTCTCTGAGCTTTTTTCTTCTCACACACTTTATTACATTTGTCAATTTTCACCTTTTCTCAATCGTTAATCCTCCCTCTCTAAAATTACTCTGTTTTCTAGCATTCTCTCTTTCAATCCATTCTAGTGAAATACTGTAAAACTTTGCCTCTAAAGCCGGTCTTGACCTTGAAAATGACTGGAAATTTCATGAAACTTTTTCTAATCATCAGACTAAACATCACCGTTCTGATGCTTCTACCCATAAGCTTCCATTTTACTCAGAATTTCTTTGGTACTGGTTTCCTCGACTACTCTTTAATATTTTCATGAATTTCAGCTTTTTCAGCCTTATACTTTACTCGGAGTTTCTTTTCGTTTTTTCGAATGTAATTTCTATAAAAAATTGTAGAAAGTCAGGGTTCTTTTCATCATTTTTTACCACAGCCCCCTATCGTGTTTTTGTACATAAAAACGCCATTTTCTCTGGATCTTTTTTCATAACTTTCTGTTTTTTGTCGGTTATCAATTAAAGAGACTATTCCTACCATAATTAATAAATCATGACCTCTGTAAAAAAATCATGAGCTGCGCGTTCTCAGTGTTTTTGGGTTAGAAAACCCCTCTCATTATTCCTAATTGCCATTCTAGTTCTTTCCTTCGCACCGTTGTTACATCGATTTTCAGGAAAACGAACTCTCGAAATGGTTCGAAAACTGAAAACTCATGAGCAGAAGCTCCTCAAAAAGACTGACTTCATGTCGTGGCAAGTGGATCAACAAGGTCGTCAAGGAGATATGCTAAAAAAGTAAGGAGGATGTAGTATTTTTGCGAATTTCGGGTTGCGTCCATGCCGAAATTTATCTTCGCGAAGACTGAATGTTAAGTAATAAATTTTAAAACAAAGAGAGACACATTACGAGGAAAAAACTTCTGGGAAAATATTTAACTATTGGGAAAATGGGCTGAACGAAACTCTCATACTGATTTCCTATGAATTTTTTTCGTGGGAATTCGCAGGTTAATTTGATGTTATAGGCATTCGCTTCAGGTTTCATTAGAAAACAACTCTTCCAAACAAGAACTTCAAAAAAACTTTCTAATGTATCATTTTTCAGATTTCACGTGACAAAACGCGAACACTATGCTCTATACAACACACTGGCTACAAAGGTGAGTTCTTCGATCTCCAATTTTAAACACTATAGCAAACATTTGTTTTTCAGAGTCGTGAACTAGCCGAGCTAATCAAAAATCTTCCTTACTGGGATCCATTCAGAGACAAGTGTACGGATGACATGTTGACAAAGTTCTACGCAGCTGGACTCGTTCCAACTGGAGATACTCTGGAAAGAGTTGGAAGAGTAAGAGTTGTTCCTATTCGAATTTTCATTTTAGTCATATCCTGCGAACTGCTTTTCCATAGCTTACTATTAGATAAGATTTTCATAACGTATTTAAACGCAATTTTCAGGTCACCGGAGCTTCATTCGCTCGTCGTCGTCTTCCAGTTGTAATGCGAAATATCGGAATGGTTGAATCAGTGAAAACTGCATCGGATCTTGTTGAACAAGGACATGTTCGAATTGGAACAAAACTCGTCACGGATCCAGCATTCATGGTGACTCGTGCTTCAGAAGACATGATTACGTGGACAAATGCATCGAAAATCAAGCGACATGTTATGGATTACAACAATACAAGAGACGATTTCGATCTTATGGACTAAATTTTGTTTTTGTTTATTTTTGTTTTTGTTATTCGTTTCTCTTGTTGAATTTTATTGTTTTCTCTTCTAATTAAATGAATTGTGGAATTTTAAGATCAATACTCATGTAGCAATTGATTCGTCCTTCTCCTCTTCCTCTTCTTCTTCTTTGATTTTTGGTAATTCCTTTGGAGAGTGTTCGCAAAGTTTCTCAATCATAGCCATTTCATTTCCACGATCCGATCGAACGGCATAACAAAGGCGTTCACGGAGCGACTGAAAGTATCAATTCAGATGGATTTACAATAGTTTTCTTCTATTCTAACCTGATGTGTGTTTGCCCAGAAATTATTGGTGAGAACAGTTTCAACTCTGGACAGTTTTGATAAATCAGCAGCCAATTGGAATAATGAATCTGAAACGAAATGATATTCAACTGAGAAGTTGTTCTAAAACTTACTCAACGCAGCTTTTTCATTTTCGATTTTATTTGAGAAGTTGTTGTAGTTGTCCATTGATGTAAGAAGCTTAAAATTCTATCGATAACGTAGTCTTATTTTATTGAAATACCTCTCGATAAGATTTGTCAAAAAGTGCATCCATTGCAGTGAGATTTGACATATTTCCAGTTTTACAAGAGTTCAGAGATAATCCTTCGATTGCTCTCACTTCTTTCATTCGACAATCAATTACTTTCGACTCTTCTTTCTTCTTCGTTTCAAGCTGAAAACTTTTTTTTTTTTTTTTAACTGTTCAATTACGAACCTCTTGAATCTCATCCAATGTTTCTCTGATATATTCAAACGGAATAACTCCTCCAATTTCCATTCCTTGAACTGATTCTCCGATTCTTTTCACTAATTCTTTCGAAGCAATTTGGAGAAGAGAAATATGCTCAGATTGGATACGATATCGGTCTGAAAAAGAGAAAATAATGAATTGGAAATTGAGAAATCAACAGACTCGATTTATTCGCTGCAAAAATAGAAACAGTCTTCTCTGATCCATGAAGAGAAAACCCGATTGCTTGTGGGTTTTCGGATTCGAATTCTGTAATTCAACCAGAATAATCTATAGAAAAATTGATATTTCTTACCAGAGAACAGTTTATCCAATCCTATAACTGCTCCAGCTGTATCAATTGTCACTTTATATTTCGCATTTCTATCGATTTGAGATTCTTCGAACAAAACTTTGAACGGTAGTTCGATGGATTTCGTGACGCTCACTGAAAGAAGGCGGTTTTATAGTAATTCTTTGAAGAAAACATACTCTGAGTGAACACGCAATGAGCTGTTATTGTGACTTTATTGCTGGTTGGGCTTGTTTTGGATCCAACGTAAAATGGGATTTGAATGGATGCAGTTGATTCTGAAACTCTAACTCTTCTAAACAGTAACTCTTCGAAAAATAACTGAAAAGCCTGTGACCTTCAATCAAATATTATAGTCAAACGTACTAGAACTTCCTACATTGATTTGAAAAGTTTTCGAAGGACTCGCACATTCTGAATTCACATTTAAATGAAGTTTCGAGACGTTGTGAAGTTCAGAGAAATCAATCATCAAATTGCAATACGGGGCATTGTTGGCTGCATTTGGTTCAATCTGGAGATGAAATTGATGAGATAATGAGCTGAAACTCTCTTTCTCTAACCGTTCTTTTTCCAATTTCTCCAATATTTAATTTCATTTGAATCCCTTCTTTTCTCTTTATTGCCCCTCCAGCAGCATCCGATTCTTTGATTTTCAATTCAATTTCTTTCAATTGTTCCATTCGATCCGCATAATTCACTATCACTTTATCCTCTGGAACCTTATATAAACTTGGCTCGGTTCCGAGATATCCAATCACAATTTTTCCACTTGAGGCCATCATTGTGATCACATTTTCATATGATTTGCTGTAATTATCAATTTTAGATCTTTAGATTTCTGTGGGAGTTGGAACCTACTTATAAGAGCATACGAGCAATGAAACTGGTGACATTTGAGCATTACAGTTCCAAATTAACTGATTGTCTTTAAATATGAGCAGTGTATCATCGGATGTTGCAATTATGAGCCGATTGAATTGAGTATTATCTGAAACATTTGATTTTTTTCTCTTTTTTTCTTTCTTTGAATGAACTCACTGATCTGAAGAGATTTATAAAGACACATCGCCATTCCAACAGCTTCTAAACGTATCTGCCAAACGACTGATCCACTTCCATTGAATGCAGAGACATGACGACGACAAAGAATAATTGTCGTTGGTTTCAATCCTTCAGTCACTTCCATTTTAATTGCTGTATCACCAAGATTGAATGACCAATCGTACTGAAATGTCTGTCTGTGTGTCTGTGTTCCCATCTACTTACATTAATCTTTTTTTGTGATCCACTCGACATGAGACTGAATTTAATTGCTGCCAAGAATCCATTGTTTGCGACAAAAAGAGTCTGTGTTGTCTGACAATATCCGATGGGTCCTGGTTGAAGAGCTCTCAGTGGAACAAGGGAAAAAACACATTGATCTCCTTGGAAAAGAGATAATTTACAGTCGATCGACTGAACAAGTATCTGCGATGGAGAGTCGTCGATTGGGATTACACACATATTCCACGCAGAAGTTGTGAACGAATGACAGAAGATTTCATCGAGAGTAGCATGAGTATCATCTGGATTTGCTGAAATAATAAAGGTTAGATGTCTAACAAGTTTTATGAAGAACTTACCAAAATTAACTGCATAATAAGTGAGTTTCGTAGGTGACAAAACTGCCAAAATCCTGTCCATTGTCGGCAGAAAAACATCCGATGCCATTTCCATAATAGGATATTTTGTTTGAGTTGTGACCAGTACGTGGTTCTGAATTTTGAGAATGTTTCAGGCTTTCACAGATAAAATGAACTCACACTGTCTTCTCTGCAACCAGGATCCAATATTATAATCTGACCATCTTCTCCACCAACAACCAGTTGATCTGAACATGGATTTAATGTTATCTGTTGATTGGATTTCTCAAAAGAATTTCTAGACACATTATTAAAAAGAAGTTTCATGATTTCTCATAATCACTAATCTTCTGTTTCGTTCTAGAAAATTAAATGTTCTCTTTACTAAAGAACTCAGAGAGAAATTTATCCTGTCATATGGTATTCTTACAAGAAGAAAAAAAAGAAAAGAAGCAAGTACATATTTTGCTTATTAACTATAATTTATATGCAGAAACAAACCTCGTTCTTGATAAAAAGAAGCATTCAATACTGTTGAAACTTTTGGAACTGCGTGAGAAACCCATTCTACAAGCCGAAAGAGAGACATTTCTGATCAATATGCGCTTCTGAGTAGGACAGAGCAGGAAAGACTCTTCTCACCTGCTCGCTCGCTCTCGAGTCGCTATGGAAACCGTGCAATGCAAAGCAAGCAGAAAGAAAACGAACGAATAGAAGGTCATCAATTTTATTAGAAACCAGAAATCATCAACCGATGAAATAAATACTAAGCATAAATACACAAGATTGGAAGAAAAAAACCCAGTAAAAGACAGTTAAGAAATTGAATTATTGTTGGTATGTCGAGTTGTCTTTGGAATGTTACAATTGTGTTCCCGGAGAATTCAGAAGATGTGAACCGGTTTACTTGGCTTTCTTCTTCTCCTCGCGGCGTTGTCGAGCCGAAGTCTTCTCCTTTGGTAGGGTAGCATCACGAAGTTTCAGGGCGGCGTAAACTGAAAAAATAACCTTTTGATGAATACTTGAACTTTGGGCGTACGGAGCAGGGGAAATTTTATATCAGTTTGAATTTCTAAAACTTCTGAATATCCCCCTACGAGTATTCTCGCAGTATTTCTCGGAGACAATGTCTAAAATGATGCAGGTAGGTTAATATTTAGTTATCATTCAGGTGCAAAACGATCAACTTTGTTGGGCGAAATGTTTGAAATCAAAATGATGAATTTTTTCCATATGGAACTCCATAAAACAGCTTAAAATTTGAAATACTCTTACAGAAAACTCCTGTATCTACAAAACCAGCATCAAAAACTGAGATCCCGGAAGAGGGACAAGAGGTCATAGTCAAGGAAGAAGTTATAATTGTTGAGCATAAACCTGTAGTCGTGGAAAGACATACTGCGGCAATCGCATGTTGTTCTATTCTCTAAACTCGATTTTTAGAGAAATAAACCTTTCTCTTTCAGTCGTTCAGAAGTTTTTCTTTTAAATTTGTTCGTATCTCCAAGCAGGGAACTAACCAAAAACTGCAACCACTACAATAGCGGGGATAATGAAAACCGAGTTGTCGAATGAAGTGGAGTATGGTCCTTTTCCTCCTAGCTCAACCATTTTTCAAGTTGTTGTTGTCTGTAAAAACATCAGTAAAGATGGGGGAAAATGCGGAAGAGAGAAAAGAGTGACTACGAAGGAGTACTGTAGCTATGAAGATCAAAATGTTCCATGCAATGCTTTTGGAGTTTAAAATAATATTTTTTGAGGAAAAATTACGAATTATTATGAACCGAGTCTTCATCTATAGGAAAATGTCAGAATTGGAAAGTAAGGGTATGTAGAAAGGGGTGGAGAAGCAATGCAAACGTGTCTCCTAACAGAAAAAATGCCAACCTGGAAGAATACGCAACGCGACCGCGACGCGTCGGACGGCATAAGCAACCAGCGAATCTTCATCAATTTTTTCTTTTTGCATTTCTTGGGTATGAACGAAGATTTGATTTGATTTGATTAAAACGTTTCGATTATAGAAACAATTAAACTTCCTAAAATGTTAATAATAATGATTCAACCTTTATTAATTAACGTCAGATCAGTTGTGGCAACTTTATGTAAAGTACTTGTAAAGTTGAGAAAGCTCAAGGCAAACATGGAAAAGAAAACAGTAAAGGCAAGCTGTAAAAAATAGACGAAAATCTTTTAGAAAGTAATTAAACCAGTGTGCTCAAATAGTTGTAGCAGTCGTCCCGATATACATGACCATATGAAATCTTTGCCCAAAAATACAGCGTTTTTGCTGCAAACCAAATGGCAAGGAGAACTGAAGATGATCCTAACGTTATGGAGACGCATTTTGAAGCCAAACTTCGTGATGGATCGATTGCAACTGTGAGTAAAAGTACTGAAAGATGTCAAACTAGGTTATTTTATTGATTTGGAGCAAGCTTTACCTATCACAAAAACCATAATTGACGCAAACCAGAAAGAGAAAGCAACAATTCGCAGGAAACTAGTCGATTTCATATATTGAAGTGCTCTGTAAAATAATGTATGAAAAAACATTTCTTCTACAATCTTTTTTTCACAACTTTTTCTGACTGTGCTTTTTTAATGTGGATTCTTTTTTGCACTTATCACGGGAAAGACCAATTTCCTAATTTTTATCGACCCGGCCCGTGTGAAGCGACTTTTTCCCGAACAAAAGAGGATTTTTAACAGTAATTTTTGAAAAAGAGTTTTTGGGACACTTTTTCTTTCCCATTCAAACCGACATTGCCGGCAAAATTTTTCCTTGGTCCGGACCATCAAGTGGCAAGTATTATTTTTTATATGTTCTTAAATTTAGGGCTGGGCTGAACCAGTTGCCAAAGTTCTGAACTTACACTTCGACGTCTCCTGGTTGTTGCGTCTGTTTGACAATTTTCATCATGAAAAGAAGTTGTAGAGCCGATATGAAAAAGGCAAGAATTGAGAGAATAACGATTGCCACGTCAAAAGAAGCAATAACATCTCGAATAACATCAATTACTCCTTTATATGGAGAATTTGAAGATTTGGCACTTCTTAAGAATTTTTCGGAGTTTGAAAAGTGAAATTGAAGCGCTACAACAGTGAACAGCGCCGAGCAAACTGACATGAAAAGAAGGAGAAGCATGTTCCAATGAACCTGAAATTTTTATCGAAATAATTTTTAACATAACTGAGAATATCTTACTGTTTTCTTATCCATCGCCTTATTTTCGTTATTCAAGTCTATAACGGATGGATGACTTTCGCTAACTTGTCCTCCTACTCCACTGTAGGTTCCGATGGTTCCCATTTTGTGTCCTCCTCCTGCGCAGGATACTGAGTATCGCATTGAGATTGGAGAGTTTTGAGCCTCAAAATAATGTAACTGGAGACTTTTTCATCTGAAACTCTTACCATAGGAAGGAGGGCTTCGTGATTTAGAGTGGCTGGAATATGTTGATTTCGTCTGGGTAATGAGGATGTTATCATTATCTGAAATAGACAAACGTATTGAAGATGTAAGAATAAGAAAGGGAGAGTAGAACAATAAAAAGGAGCAGAATTTGAAGCGTTTTTTTTAAAGCTCAGTGTCTGCCCAACAAAATAAAACTTTTCTTCTGGCAATAAGAAAGTTTGTATTACAAAGAGACTGAGAGACGGCAATCAGAACGGAAGGGACCACTGAACTCGTTGTTGCTCTGAGATCGCATAAGTTTTTGTGTAAGGCGAACGGAGATTTAGTTCTCGGGGGAGAACATCATCTCCAGGTGGTGGCATTTGTGAGCGGTGAAAAAAGAGAATGAGAGAGCATAATTGAGTTGTGAAATGTCACAAAAATGAAACAAATGACTGCCAGATGTTCTGAATTGAAAGTATAATATTAAACGTTCTGTTCAGAACATATACGAAATATGGTTCAATGAAAGCACAATTCCAATCATAAAACTACTTTTTTTAAAGTTTCACGACCATTTAAAGTCTCGTAATTAACAAAATTTCGTTCAAAAATAATCAGTTTTCATGTGCTGAAATTGTCGGCGTTTAAGAGACATTGTCCGTGAACACAGTGACGAAAAGACGCGGACAGGAAAAATTGAGGCTAAACGAAAATTCAAGATTTATCGGTCGATCGATCTGAAGACCTAAGTTATAATTCATTTAAACTCGCAAAAAAGAATAATAATCCATATTTCTATTGCATTTTGAATAAAATGCGGTCGGTCGTTATGATTGAGTACCCTCTTTCCTCCTCATGAGGCCTCACCCATTCCTTCTTTACACCCATTGATTCACCAACCCAATCAATAATATTAATCCTGTGCGGACAGTATTCACACCTTCAATTTACCCTCCTTCTACCATTTTGTCATTATGGCCGTTCAACTATTGTCGAAATAATAAAGTTCCGACATTTTTTACCGACGCGTGTTTGCGGACTTAGTGCTAATTTTAATAATTTTGCACTAAGTCCGCAAACACGCGTCGGTAAAAAATGTCGGAACTTTATTATTTCGATAATAAGCATGCCGTAAAAAAGTTTTTAATGCTATTAATATTACAGATCGGTCAAAAAAGGAGTTCAAGCAGAAACAATCTGAAACGCTGGGAGAAATGAGTGCAGGTAAGACAAACGAGCATTATGCAAATATACGCGTGTTTTTATAAATAACAAGAGTTTTTCCTACTAGTGAAACATGATAGCTTCCGGAGCTAACCCAAATCTGATTTTCAAATAAAATGCTAAACTTAATCGCTGAACCCTATAAAATTTCAGACTACAATCAATACGGATACTATACAGGAGCTGGAAGTATGCCTGCATCAGCTGCAGCTCCACCACCCGCTGCTTCTGTTCCTGCAACTTCTGTTTATGGAGAGCAGCGACCAACATTCTCAGAAGATGGAACTGGTGCTCCGTACAGCACTATACTCAATCTGTCAGTTTCGTAGTTCTTAACTTCTTCCGAATATCAATTTTCAGTGTCGGGAGTTCTGCGGTGAACAGTGATATCAGTTACGATACATCATCGAAAGATCCTCATATGATCAGGTAAGTCACCAAAAAAGAACACAAAAATGCTATTGGTAAAAAGAAAAAAAAAAGGGAATGAACGGGGGAAAGAAAGGAATAGAAAGGTCGTGGGAAAGTAAACATTTTTAGAAAAAAAGGGCCCGACACATAAAGTGACCATGAAAGAAAAAGAAGAGAAAGAATGAGATTTATTTTTTTTTCACATGTTTCTAGAGTAAGCAGAAAGTTTGAAAAACGGAGTGGGGAAAAACTATAGATTAATTTCAATTCGTTGGTTATTACAGAGCCCGTGTCTTCATCGGAAACATTGCCCGGGCCATCATCACCCGTGATGATATCATTGAATTGTTCCGACCATTCGGAAAAATTTTGGCTGTTAATTATTTTGCTGTGAGTTTTCATGCGTTTTTTGGATTTTTTTAAAATTGATTCTCTTTTGCGAATCAATTTTAATAAGCAGCAATAGCTGATTATTACTCCACCAACATTTTATAACTTTTTAGCAACAAGGATTCGGATTTGTTCAATTCAATGAAGCTTCAAGTGCAGACGAATCATGTCGTTCACTTAATGGAATTTCGTGGAAAACATGTTGTTTGGGTAAGTTGGGCTAGTTTCCTTGAAAAAATTATATCAAAATTAAAAGAATCTGAAATAGAAATCGACAACCTCTAGTCGAATGTTCGCATTCAGCGTTTCATTTATTCATTATACGATTTCAATGTTTGTTTTTTTTTCACAGTTTTCAATATTTTTCCCTTTTTGTTCAAATATTTTACATTTCCCTGTTTCAGATGTTCATTTGGCTATGTTGGGCTCATTGAAAAAGCCAACTGGAAACGAAGGTCGTCATGGAAATCCTGTAGCGCCAATTCCATCGGCTATCCCCGTCGGGAAGCCGATGGTTACACAGGTCGTTGAATCATCAGCGCAAAGGTTTTTTTGTTGTTGTTTCTGTCGATTTTTACCCTTTAAATTTTCATTTTTCTCTTTTTTGATTATTTATTTTCTGACTGAAATTTCAAATTCTAGAGTAATTTTTCTTATTACGTTTTTCTCGGACAATAGTTTTATTTGCAAAAATACTTGGGTAATAGCTGAAAATAGTTTAATCAGCGACTCTAAACGCTTACTTGCAATTTCTTTCCTAATCTGGAATAGCGTCAGTATTAAACGACTCGCAACTTGTAGATTGCGACCATTAGGAAAATATAGTACACTAACTGTTGGCAGACGATATAATTTTAAAAGTAAAATCATATAGAAAAATTAATGTTTACTTGACTTCAATATGATTAATTATAAAACTCTATTTTTTCAGCGGAAAACGGCCATTCGAAGAAGAGGAATATGAGATCTTCAAGCAGAACAAACGGAATAAACAATTCGCAAATGGGGATAGAACAACCAATGATCAATTGGCACCGAATGGTAAACTATTTTTTATTTTAAAAAAGGGAACTGAGATTGTTCTAAACTATCTAACAATTCAATTTGGTTCAACTTCTGGTTTTTCAGAAATGTGTGACACGATGGTATGTGGACATTGCAGATTTGTGACAAGTGACTTCGAAGAATTCAAAGAGCACCGTGTTGCTGGGTGCAGCAAATTCAAAGATCCTGGTGAGTGGGGAAAATTGAAATATTTTAAATTGTGATAGGGACCTTGGGTGGGGCTGATTTGATCTCTTTTGCTTTTAAAAAGTTCGCTGAGTACGAATAACTGTAAACTAGTGGAAAGGGTAAGACTACATTTGGTAAATTGAATATTTTCTATTTTATTTCAGAAGAACCACGTCACCGTTTGAAATGTGCGACGTGCAGTCAGCGATTCCTTGGTGCCTGGGGACTACTGGAGCATCTCACAGAGTTTCATCGTATGCTGTTGTATAACGAGGAGAAACTTACGGTGTGTTCAAACTTCTTGAACTTACATTCTTATGTTTCTAAAAAACTGTTTTCAGCCAAGTGACCTCGCTCAAATGCGTGCAGGCTCATCTGCATCTTCTGTCTCTGGAGCTCCACAAAACGTTGCTCAAACTACTCCACAAGACGTCTCAGCCAATTCCACTCCATCTTATCCGATGATTATTGAAGGAACGCCTGTATCGTATTCAAACAATGGAACACCTCAAAACTGAATTAATGTGAAACCTGTCAAATCTCAACTGAATCTCTTTTTCTCAACTTCCACTACTGTTTCTATTCTATGCTTTTTTCGTGTTATTACCTAATGAAAATTCTTCACATGAGCGACGTGTCAAAGCCGATTAACTTTCCATTTACTCAAAAAGACGTGATGAACTAAAAACCTCATTTCATCAGATAAGAATCCTATTGAAAAATCCAAAATGTAACGCTTTAGTTAGTTATTTATCAATCAACTGAAAAATGTATGGAAAACTCTTCCTGCTGATGCTCATATCTACTGTTTCTTTCATTGATTGCGATAAATTGAGCAAAGAAGAAAATGAAAATAGGCTGGAAACATGTGGACAAAAAATGCAAAGTAAAGATTGAATAAGCGTTCGAACGGAATATCTCGAATTTCAGACAAGATTTATCAAGGTGAAAAAGATAAAATACTTCATGAAGATAGTCCATGGACAGTGTATGTCGAAACTGAAGTGGGAGGCGGCAACAGAAGCGGTTCGGAAACTTTATATTTTATTTCATTGCATTGATCTAGAACATTTTTTGTTTATTTTGGTTTTTCAGCATGTAGTGGTACGGTAATATCCTCACGGCATGTTCTCACTGCAACTCATTGTGTTGCTAGTCTAGCCAAAGACATGAACAGATTTCTGAAAATACAAATGAATGATAAACCTATTGAAAAGAAAGACTGCACTGGATCGTGAGAAATCAATGAAATAATTGAAATACTACTGATAAATTTCAGAGATTACATTATTGATGATCTCGACGTCGTGAGGAAAGTTTCTATTGGTACGGGGAAATGGATCCAACAGGGTAAAACTCAAAGTTATTTAGTAAAGAAAGTGAGTTATTGAAGAGATAATATAGTGGATAAGAGATGAATAAGAAACTGAATTATCCGGTTTCTAGTGAAGTTAATTGAAGTAACTTTTCCATCATTAAGATTTGGCTCATCTCTGCATGCCGTAAATTTGAAAGTTCCGAATCATTAGTTGATCTCACATTGTTGGAAATGGAAAATGATTTTCCTCTCGATTCCAAACTTCGCCCAGCATGTGTTTCAGGTGATTCATTTCATACAATCGTTGATGTCCGCAATTCACAATTATTCAGAATCGATGTCTGACGTTGCTGGAGGTGTGACAATGGACTTTTATGGATATGGAACCCGGCGTATGAAACTGAAACAAGTTATTTTCAGAACCACATACATTTATTTCAGCTGATCCGGATGTACCAAAAGCTGTACCAAGTTCAAGTACGGAATTGCAGTATGAACAGACATGGGTAGCACTCTTGTTTTAAATCATTAATTGAATTGATGGTTCAGGTTATTCAACCTCAATTTGTATTTCGATCAAAAACACCGAAAAGTGGAAAATATTCGGAAGAGCAGTTGATTTTGGCACGTTCAACTTCTGAAAGGACTGTAGCGTGTGCGGTGAGAATTCTCAAGTTATGGATAAATGTTTCAATTTCTAGGGAGATAGTGGAGGTGGTGCAACTCGAATTATTAACGGAAGAGCTACTGTAGTTGGGGTGATCAGTCAAAGTAGGTTAATTGATTCGTCTTTTTTCTTCTCGTTATTTTTCTTCTTTCAGCAACTTGCGAAGGCATGCTACGTGATGGAGATGCGCAAGAATTTTATGTAGCTGTGGCTTCGAAAAGTGAGAAATGGTGTGAGTACGGTGGAATATGCTCAGGAAGCGGGAGAATCAACCAAGTTCTGGTTGGTATAATTCTATGTATTTCTTATTTGATAAATGAATGAATACCTTCTATTTTCATTTCTCCAAAACAATATATTAATGTGAGCTAAAATTAATGAGAAACGACGAAAATAGACTTTGGAATTGAAGAACGAACGAGAAAAAGGAAAACTAAGTTTTGGATAAAAGTAATGTTGAACAGGGAAGGGGTAAAAAGTGATAGAAGAACTTCTAACTCAAATGAAAAGCATAACAATCAGTATAAACTCGAATGATTAAAATGAAAATAAAAAAGGTTATTCGGGAAAAGTTAAAGGATTCAATAAAAAAAAGTTAATACATATTTACAAGTTTTTCCGCAATCTTGAGACACGTCATTGCATCTTCAATCGAGTCGTGACCTCCATCTCTTGCCTGAATATCCACATCCA
Organism: Caenorhabditis latens; assembly: GCA_002259235.3. NCBI lineage: Eukaryota > Metazoa > Nematoda > Chromadorea > Rhabditida > Rhabditidae > Caenorhabditis > Caenorhabditis latens. Next base: position 8,986,634 of record CM056092.1, on the reverse strand, counting down.
ACAGTTTCTTGGCCAATCTTTTCAGTGACATCATTTTCCCATTGTCAGTTGTTACTATCAGTCCTGTGTCGATCACTTTGAGATGTACCAACTGAAGAGCTTTGAAATCGTTCGAAAGTCCATGTCCGACAATTATACTCGACTTATTAATGAACTGGAACAACAGTTTGTGTATCTGGAAAATTCAATCACTGATATATCTCATAATCGTTTCTCACTACTGACCTGTTTGAGAGTTTTTGCATTGTCCAAATGATTCATTTCGATTCCTGAGAATTGAGTATTTAAATGAATGATTCGTCCTTCAGGTTTGATGAACTCGTCAATTAGAATACGCCATTGACAATCGACCAATGAAATTCGTCCAGCTTCCAATCCATTTTCCGTATGAACCATTTCAACATCGAGTCCAAAAACCTTAAATTATTCAATGGGAAATTCAGAATTTTATCTTCACAAAACAACCTTATTAGACCGATAGTCCCTTGATGACACAGGTTTTGGTGCCAGAACGAACTTCTCCAAAACACTTTCAGATGGTTGTGAGTGTACATGGAATGGATATGATTGACATCCTTTCGATGTCCCAACTCTTTTGAAACAACACAAATGATGCTTGATTCCATTGATATCTTCAGTTTTGAGTGGATGATATTGGCAGAGTTTTGGATATGCAAACGTCGACTTTCGGTTGAAAAGTCGTGAGCAACGGGTGCATTTTCGAGTTGGGTCTGTGAATTTAAAGAATTATGAGCTATTATCGTATTCCAAAAGTGTCAGAGCAGATTGGTATTTAGTAAGTGAATCGAGACGGAAGAAAAGGAAAATCACCTGTATCGGGCATAAACATGAAAGCGCTCCATTTGTTGTTTTTATTGAACTGCGCACGTGTTGCTATCTCATTTTCGAAGAAGAGATATCCGTTTTCTTTAAGAATTTCTTCTGGAATCAGAAGCTGACTGAATGTGTCATACCACTTTTGAGGGGTCATTTCAAAAAAAGTTAATTGTTTGAGAATTTTCTGTCTAAAAAATCGAGAATCAGAAACGAAGAATCTCTAAAAATAAGGGGTTGAGAATTGAAGCCGATATTTTCAAACAGTCGTTTATTCTAGGTGGCAAATGAAAAATTGATTTTGAAGATAAATTATAAAACAAATGAGATTTTTGAAAAATGAGACAAATTGAAAAGAAATAAGAGGATGGAACATAAATAGAACGATAAATAAGAAGTTGGAATGAGACATAGGATGTCTATGATGCCGGATTGTACTCATCATGTGGAGAAGATGCCGATGTTGGTTCGTCTGTAAAGAAAAAGCATATATTATTCTGTTGTTTGGATGGGGAATTTAGAGAAAGAATCTATTCAAATCAGTTAAAACATTCTCCAGAGAATTCAGATATAAAACCAGAAATGAGAAAATCGGTACATACGGATACACAAACATTTTTTTAAAAATGCGACTTACCGCTACGTTGAGTAGTCGTGTTGTAAACATAATCTCCAAGATCATCATCATTTTCTTCTTGGGGTGGAGTACGTGGCTCCGCATATGGATTGTATTCTTGATACTGAGCTGTTGGAGTGGCTTCTGAAAAAACTGAAAAAAGGCTAGAAGAAAAACTTTTATGAAAATCACCTGTGTCATCATTATGATTAGCAAAATCACTTTGTTCAGCTGATTGACTATAACCACTAGGTGGCTCGTTTTCTTGTTGATCATCATGTTCATCACTTAACTCTTCTTCCAGAGCATGCTGCAATAATATAAGTAACTGAAGAAGTAGCTCATATTGATACTGACCTCATGTTCAGGACTTTCCTCTCCAACTCCTGGGATACCGTAGATACAGATCATTGCGTCGTCGCCGCCTGATATCAAATGACGGCTGGATGGTGAAAATGAGAGAGCTGTCACTGCCGATGTATGATCGTTCACTATTGACATAATTGGAGTAGCCAATTCAATATGCCAAACGAAAATCTGAATAAAAAATTAAGATCTGATTTTTTTTTTCATTAGAGCGTGTTCGCATTTGTTCACCTTTAAATATCATGTTATACACACTCAGCTTTTGATTGAATTCTAAACTTTTAGTTGGAAACTAGACATTTTCCAAAAAAACCTAACCATTTTTTTTATTTAAAAATTTGGTTCGAAGCATATTTTTTGTTTCAAAATGGGCCGGGCCGGGCCGAAAACTATTTCGATTATTTGGGAAAAAATATTTCATTTAATCTCGACCGAAAAGAACCTGGGAAGAAGAAGATGAGCTGGCAAATCTCGTTCCACCCGATTTCACATCAATGGCCAATCCGACAACTGGAGCATCATGAGCAGAGTATACTCGTATCGCTTTCGTCGAACGAGATGGATCTGTTTCGTGGCTACTGAAAAATTGTCAACTTATTGTTTTTTTTTGCTCCAAACAAAACTCACAAATCGGCAACCGAATTCAATTTGATTAGACGGTCGTCGCATGCTGTCAAGAATCGATCATCTCCTGGTAGGAATTCAATTTTCCGAATTCTCATCGAGTGAACTGGAATAATAAAACAATAAATACGAAACCTGAATGTTGCTTTATTCACCTTCATATTTGTGATAGTTTTTGAAATCTTCTGCGTATAACAACTCGATTCCACCATCTAGATGTCCGATAGCTAAGAACTTCGCATCGCGACTCTGAATCAACAATGTTCCTTTTCGAATTAATATTTTCAGTTTACTTACAAACTTCATATGACTAATTTGCTTAACATTTGGATATGGTTCACGTCGTTCTGGAACTTGACCAAAACTTTTGAATTCACTGAGATATCCCGAAAAAGAAGCAGTAACGTATCTATCTTTCCGTGGTGAAACTGCACAAAACGTTGCCTCGAGATAACCATTCCCATGTGCTTGTGACTTCACAGAAGTAATTAATTCAGTTTCGTAAACCTGTGCATCCATTGCAATAACTACGAGATCTGCAATTGAACACGTTCGATCAAACTCAACAGTTACTTGCTCTGAATTATCTAAATTTGTTGTAAGAGAAAAATAATCAAAAGATTTACTATAAAACGTTATAACTTTCATGTGCTCTTGTTTAACGAGAACTAACACTGTCCATCCTCAGAAACTTCAGCAGACTGGACAGCAGTCTTCCATGAATATAAGTTCATCTTTTCTTCGAGACGGACAGATTCCTCTGCTCGCTTATCGAACCTGAAAAATCATGCAATCTGATATTATTCTAAAGAGAAAAACTGACATAATCCAGAGTTTTGATGAGTCATGTGATATTGAAACCACACCGGTTTCTCCACCGAAACAAAAACTACCGATAGCAACTATTGATCGTTTATGAGCTGAAAAACATTGAAATTTAACGATCACAACGTATCAAACTGTCGAACCTTTCTCATATTTTCCTAATAACTTCGCCTGTGGATATTCATCTTCGTTCATTGAATCATCCATCCTGGGAAAAAAGATATCAGAGATGTTTTCTTGATTAAAATAAAAGTAGAGAAAAGCTGGTTATGAACCATAATCAGGATAAAAGCAGTTGTTTGAATATAATGAAATCAAAGAAACTTTATTTACTGAAGCAATTGTCAAAACTCAAGAAATCCGAAAAAAAAGAGTAACACAGACGAGCTTATGCATTGGGAACGAAGAAAGATACAAAACATAATAAATTAATGAGTTATGGGGTTATTCAGGTCATGTAAAATATGTATTTTAATACATTTTTTCCTTATTCACGACCGTCGAGAAACTATTTTTCACAAATCTCAGTTTAGCGTTGGTCTAACAACGTTTTTCCACTTTTTTGTATTTTTCGACATGCGCATGTAGAAAAACTGTCAAAAAATGGGGGAGAAATGTAAAAAAATGGAAAAAAAAGTGTAAAAAAACACATTTTTTAACGCTCGTGAATAAGGTAAAATATGTATTAAAATACATTTTTACATGACCTGAATAACCCCATTAAAACATGTTATACACAGTCTATATAGGAGAAGCAGAACCTAGAACCATTTACAATCGTTTTTCCAGCATGTATAAAGCTCTTCAATAGCTTTAGCATCGTACCGTTCAACGAACGATTGGATAACTCCCGATACTTCTGCTGGATAAGTGACCAGTGAGATTTCTGAAATTTTATTTGTGAAGGCATTTTATAGCATTGTTCGTTTCCTCACCTCCGTTGTTTTCAACCGTATTTGGTTGAACAAAGATACGTCTTGGCTTGCGGCGCGCAATGCAGATTTCGCGCCAATGCAATTCGGTCTCCCCTACTGCTCCATACGACTCGAAAAGTTTCTTTCCGCCTTCAAAATCTCCGGTTGACTTGTATGCTTGAAGTTTAGCAAGGAATGCATTGACGGCTGGACGTCCAACAGAGTCGATAAGATTACGATCGAGTTTGAAATGAAGATCTGGTTTTCCATCTTCACCTTTAGTCTCCTCAATCTTGACGAATCCCTTTCCAGCTTCCAAAACTACTTTAGTGAGAACATAGCGAGCATAACAATGGGCTTGTCCCCATTTCTTTTGATCAGCTTGATAGAACTCAAGTGCAAGAAGACCGGCACGGATTTCGCTCAACCAGTTGACATATTTCACGTCTTGAGCTAGTTCACCAGTGTATCCAAAGATTCTGAAATTCTTATGCTGAGTTTTTGGGTACTTGGAACAAATATTACTCTAGAATATCTGGATTACAACAAAGCACGTATCCGACAGCTTCAGCGCGACACTCCTCATATGCTGATGCCAAAACTCCAAATTTAGAGGACCATGTCTCTCCTGGCTCATACCAAGTGGCAATCTAAAAATAACAAGTATTCGTTGAAAACGGGATCCAGATTATCTCACCGGTCCTCCGGTGATAATATCTTTAACTTTGTTATTATCAAAATTGAAAGTTCCATCCGCATTTTTTTGGAACAATTTACCAGAACCATGACCAAGAAGTTCATGGAGTCCAACTTGAACTTCGAATGAATCTTTATGAAATTTGAACATAAGATCCTCGTCGTGCTCATCCAAAAAGTTCATCTTCTGTTTTGGCTGAGCAGAAATAACGTTTCCAAGAGAAACATTCTTGAATCCTTCGTTTTGACGAATGTCGTCGTCTGAAAAGAAAATTGGTATAAAACTATCAGGCTTGAGAGCCGGGCCGGTCAGTGCAAGAAAAAGTTCTCCCGGCCAGGAAGATAGGTATTGAAAAAAAATCTAACTTTTATTTCGAAAACTTTCCGATTTTTTTTGGGAAGTAGCATTTTAGACTGAATTTTTTGAAGGTTCGAAATGTTTTTGAGGAATACTATATTTTTTGAAGAATATTACACATTTTCTCTCAAGTATATCCGAATATACTTGAGAAAAAATGTGGAAAATTTTCAGAAAATATTTTGCTAAATGTTGTAGTAAAAAAAGTTCAAAAATTCTAATCGTTTCGAGCCGACCCGGAATTTTGCAAATTGGAAAACTGTTGCTGCATATTCGGAAGACCAACAATTGTTGAAGACAAGGAACTTACAGTTTGGAATATTGATACCAGCTGGAATTCCACTGCTACCAAATGCGATTACGTCAAGAGCTGTGAAATCAGGCTGAAACATAGATTATGTAAAACTATTATTTCGAAACTTATTTACCTTAAGGAATGTATCTTTCTCATAATCTGCACCCCACGGTAATTGTTTTAGAATCTCCTCAGCATTTGACACCAAAGCTTGGAATTTCTTCGACGTCTCCTTATTGACAGCAGCAACGAATCCTTCGAACTCTGAACGTGTTCCAGCTGGATCTCTGTAGTTTTCAATGAACCCAATATAACTCTCCACAGCTGGTCCGACGTCCTTGATCCAATATCGAGAACCATCTTTGTGCGAATCGATATCTCCATTCTTGAAATGCTCGATATACTTCTTGAGCATCTCTTCCTGATTCTTATTTGCCACAACCGGAATGGCTTTAGCCAGCCATTCATAAGTTCTTTTCATTAACAATGAATAATCTCCTCGGATAATTTGAATGACGACTCCTTCGAATTCCTCAGGTTCCGAGACAACACCCTCTTCCGATGAAGCCAATTTGATGGTGAACGTCGTTTTCCCATCAGCTCCAACTTCTTTGAAAAGTCGTGTATTCCAAAATGCAAGATTTCTTTGCTTGAAGAATCGGTCAATTTTTTCAGAGTCTTCTTGGGTGACGTTAGAAGAATGATAGCATGTTACCCCCTTATCTCCAAATCCCAGCTGCAGTTCAGTTGTTTCTAATGATCCTATCTTACTTTCCACCGATTCCCACGTCTTCAGAACTTTCTCCTCAGTTCCAACAGCAGATTTCTCAATTAATGCGCGGATTTTAGTCTGAAAAATGCTACTGTTCTGAGAGTTTACACCGTGAATCGATACCTGTTCAACCCCTGGCACAAACTTGCTGTCACCGAATCCCTTATAGTTACCAGAGTTATTGTAGAAAGCGGCAGTGTATACAAGAAAAGCTTGCCATTCAGCCTCTGTGAATCCGACGGCAATAGCTTTCTCTGTAAAAAAAGTAAATTAATGGAGTAGTTTTTTTTGCGAACCTTTCAACTGGTCCACAGTTTCCGCTTTGAATAATCTATAAAGCACATAGAAAATTGGTGCGGATTCCGGAGAAACTTGAAGAAAAACGGCTAGAGCTCCGTCGAAAGAAGCCTTTGCCACGTAGTGAGCGTATTTTCTCTCTTTCTCAGATAACGTCTTGAAAGCATCTTCAGCGTCTAGCTGACAGACCGGAGAATCATTTGGGATAATATAAAGGCTGCGATCAACGGGCATCACTTTAGCAAGTGTGGAAACCGGGCGAAAGAAGAAAGTTGAGGTGGAAACGAACCTGAAAAACGAGGATTTCCAATTAGAAAAATTGAACATTTGAAAAGGAAAACGGTTTGTTTATAGCTTATGGGGCTATTCACGTCCGGAAAAAACGTTTTTTTCCGGAGGTGAATAGCCCCATTAATAAAGATATGTTTGAATGAAGATAATTATCGATAATAATATATATTATCATGATCAATCGAAAAGCTCCAAGGTTTTACACCGGATTAATGTTTGAAAATTCTTTGCGCGTGTTATCTGATGTAAAATGTTCTGCGAACACCGATTGTTGTTTTGCGTACCTTGTTTACGCGCAAAAATTGTTCGGCTGTTCGCTTGTTTATTTTTGCAGTACTTATTTCTTGCTTTCTGGTGTCTTGTTTCGCGGTCAGAAATCTATTCATTCTTCGTTTCGTGTTATTTGGGCGAAAAAACTCTGATAAGACAGTTATTTCTCATCAATTTCTCTTCAATTTCAGCCGTTAAAATGTTGCAAACTACCGTCCGATCTGTCTCTAAGCTTGTCCAGCCAATCACTGGGTTAGTTGTTATTCATTATAAATCTCACTTTAATTATCGATACCGAGAAAGATTTTCTCGGGTTCTGCAAAAGATTACGCTATTTTCGATTTAGTGTTGCGGCTGTTCGATCGAAGCATACTCTCCCAGATCTTCCATATGACTATGCTGACTTGGAGCCAGTTATTAGCCATGAGATCATGCAACTTCATCATCAAAAGCATCACGCTACCTACGTAAACAATCTCAATCAAGTCGAGGAGAAACTTCATGAGGCTGTTTCGAAAGGTATATAAAACTACGATACTCTATTCAGGAACATAAGTTTTACAGGAAACGTCAAAGAAGCTATTGCTCTTCAGCCAGCGTTGAAGTTCAATGGAGGAGGTCATATCAATCACTCCATTTTCTGGACCAACTTGTCCAAGGACGGAGGAGAGCCATCAGCCGAACTTTCTGCTGCTATCAAGGTTGGTTCGAGAAGGGTCTGACTTGGATTATGCCTGTATTTGCATAAAACATGCATAATCATTTCAATTTGAACCTCCTGTGGTATTTCTGTCGTAACTTGTTTAACATAACTTTCAGCGCGATTTCGGAACTCTCGACAATCTTCAAAAGATGCTTTCCGCGTCTACTATTGCCGTTCAAGGATCTGGATGGGGATGGTTGGGGTACTGTCCAAAGGGAAAGAAGCTGAAGTTGGCTACATGTGCCAATCAGGATCCACTTGAGTCTACCACAGGACTCATTCCACTCTTCGGAATTGACGTTTGGGAGCATGCTTACTATCTGCAATACAAGAACGTCCGACCAGACTACGTTAATGCTATTTGGAAGATCGCCAACTGGAAGAACGTCAGCGAACGCTTCGCAAAAGCTCAACAATAGGCTAACACACACTTTTCAACTTTATGAAAAGCCTGGAATTAAGTGATGATATAACAGTAGAGTTTTCGTTAATTTTTGTAACAGTTTCTATCGTATTCCGAGATAAATGTACATTAATATTGTTTTCTGTGCCTAGAGAACCCAACCTGTTAGCTGAAAACGATCTTCGAAGTAACAGCGACACGTGCAAACCCCATCCGTTCATTATGTTCTGACTAGAGTAACCTAAATACTATAAATAATGAATTTCAAGCAGGATTAAATTAAAATACGTCTAGTTAGAGCTCGAACTTAAACTGGAACAGGCAGGAGTGAGAATGGGAAAGAATTCATTGTAAAACACGGTTTTCTAAATACAAGTAATGACATCAAGATACAGTTTGATTGCTGAAACCGAATGATTGCTGATTGAAAAATATTTACAAGCTCCTTAAATTATCAGAAAAGTTAGTTTCCATCTGTTGGTGAATCCGACGATCTTTCTGAAAAATGGCTTGTTGAGATTATTGGGATTCAATTCTTACATTGTATTGAGCCGGTACAAAAGCAGAGCGGTGGTGAAGAGGCTCGTGCTAAAAAAAATGTTTATTGGAAGACAAACAACGAAAACACTTACGACAAAGGGAAGAAAACTGCTGTGATGAGAGTGGTCCGGAAACCGAAGGTCTGACTCCAGAAGGGATGGCGCCTGAATAAATGAATTTAAGAAAATGAAATATGATCATAAAGTTTACATCAACTAATAAATGAGTGACACTGTCGACAGCTTTCCACATACTGCTTGGATCAGTTTGGAATCTGGAACTAAAATAAGAGAATTGATATGAACTACGAATCAAAAATTACTTTGCGTCGGTTAATGCAGATAAACTATTTTGGGCAGCGTGTGCTGTTGAATCCAAGGCAGAATTCTGGAAAAGTGTGGATATGGAGACTATCTCCACCTTGATTGACGTACCAATACATACGAAGACGTTGTCGGGAAAACAGGTGGCATCAGTGATAGGTCAAGCTCGGATGCTCTCTGAAAGCAAATTTTAATGGAGTTCGAGACATTTTTATAGTAAACAAACAGTAATTAGCATTCATAATCGCTGATAGTTTTGTTATTAAGAAGACATTAATTTACCTGTACACATGGAACGACAATCGGCTGGAATACATTTTCTTCAACCTCAATTGAGTCGTTTTGCTGTTGTGTTTGATCCAAAAGTTGTTCCATCGCTTGAGATGATTCAGCTACTAAATTTTCTATTGTCGAGGAAGAAGGTTCTGCAGATGAAGAAGCTACAGGCGTCGACTCTAGAGATGATGTAAATGTAACGGCACTACGTTTGTATTTCTTTGGACGGTTTCTGACACGGAATTTATTGTATCTGATTGCTTGTGCTGCTTCATCTCGTTCTCGTTCTAACTCTTCTTCTAAAATCTTTTCATCCGCTTTTTGAACAGTCATGGTGTTCTTCAAGAAATCTCTGACTGACATCTCTCCAGTTTCCATTTTTTCTGGTGAAATAGATCGATTCCGAATGGGCGAATGGATGGAAGCATCATGCGAAACTGGAACAGGATATACTGGCATAGGGTTATTAATTGTTTGTTGATTTGCAATTGTTTCATTTTGTTCATCACTTTCTCTTTCATTTTTATCTTCAACTTCCTCGGTTTGTGTTGACTCTTGGGATGGTTCTTGTTCATCCATTTGGTTATCATCGACTATTGCATTTGAAATAGGGGAAGAACATTGTTCTTGAACACACTGAAACAAGGAAACTAGGTATTCTAATAATTTAGATGAGAACTCACCAGAACACGTTCAAGAATAAGCTGGTTCACACCTTGTTGAGACTTGATAAATTGATTGACAAGATCGGACAACACGTCTATTTTCTTTTCAATCTCCGTTTGTTTTTCATAATGTGGAGCCATCAACTCGGAGAATAATTGTCTTTTCTTGTCAATATCAGTCATATTTGGTGGGTTCAACAAGTCCAAAAGATGATTCTAAACAATGTTGAAAATTGAAATAAACTGATAAATCAGAATGTACCGTTAGTGGATGAGGTTCATGTACATAATTCGTAACTGCTGGTTGAGTAGCGGTCGAGTTGAAGCCCATTTGATACTGGAAAATCAATTTAATTATTGATTTTTATGACGCTTGATTGATTCGAGAAAATCTGGAGCTTACTATTGATTTTTCGGAAATCGGAAAATTGAGTGGTTGATTCATGCTGAAAACTTGCAAATCGGCTTCCGTCATAGTTGTCGAATAATTTCAGAACAATTTGTACAAAAATATTATGATGTGAATTTACGATAAACAGAGCGCGCTAGCGCAATTGCGGAGTGTCGTTGTCGAATGAAGCCGTTGAGACAGTTTGAGGTGTCTTCTTACTCGTTCTACATTAAACATTTCTAATTTTTCAGAATTCAGAGAGTATTTGCTTGTTGAAGGGATAAAACCTTATTGAATCAAAACAGTTTCATTACTTGACAAATATATAGCAGCAGTAACAAGTTAGACAGTGGCAGTATTATCTAACAGACATGAAAAAGAAAAAAAACATGGTAAAAACATAAAATGCATTGAAAAGTAATTATTGATAAACAATTGAAGATTTTCTCTTTTTTATGAAACTTCGTTTCGTTGGTTTAACCATGGCCGCATCTCGTCCGAAAAATGAAATTAATTGTGGATGAAGCTTGAAATGAAGTGGTTCATCTTTTGGCTGTTCAAGAATTTCACCGTCAAGATTCCATACTCCTGGATCATTCTGATCAGGATCTGGTTGATATGACCATTTAGTCACACGATAGCAGTTCAGTGATGGATCGAGTTCGTAGAGCTGTAATTTCAAAGCATTTATAGTATTGAAAAACGAAAAGATAAATAATGTTTTTCAAAATTACCTGCTTTCCTCCGTACATTGCAACTTTTCGCATGAATTGCATGTTATGGAATCTGGAGATTCTGGGAACAAGAGCCAAATCGAGAGTTCCGTCACCGATTCCTGATATCAGAAAAATTAATACTTTTCCAGAATCTTCTGAGTTGATTTAATCGGAAGAATTTTACCTGTGAATGGAGCTAATCCATGTGGAGTAAACGGAGTGACAGTTGGAATGACGCAACAAATGACATGAGTAAATTCTGCATGCCAGTGATAATCGTATTTGTCATCTCTAAAAAAATAAAAGTAAAATGCAATTTATTGAAGATTTTTCTCTACTCTCACCCCTGAGACTTATTGCAAACTGGACATGGCTCAAAACAAGGCGGCAATTGATCTTTTGGATTCACATTTTCCTTATGAGACAAAGAGAATTGAACGATTCCACGATAGATTGGATGACGAATTGTTGTACGGAGGGCTGGAATGTGTCCATAATTGTCAATAAAAATCACTCAACGATGCAACTATTCAATAGCTTTTCAAGACTCAGGAATTCTGTATCAAAACTAACCACTCCATTGATATCTAACTGGTCCCAAACATCGATACTCTTCAGAATCTCTCAGAACATCCCCCAGCCATCCATATGAAATCGCATTTGCAGAAATTCGAATCAATTTTTGATGTTGATGCACAGTGCAAACATCCACGTTGCATTCCGATCCAATTGCAATATGCACTGCTGACGTGGCATGATCATTTGTCTCATGAACAGTAGAAACGATCGAGTTAGCTGAACCAGCACCGATGATACCGAAACGAATATGTGGAGTGACAAGGTGAGATGTATTCGGATCATCTATATTACGTCCGGCATCGTTTTGAGTTCGAAGAAGAGCGCCGGATAGGAGTTCATTGAATAAACCATCACCACCGACAGACACCTGAAAATGTTTACTTTGAGCTATTTACGATCCCATTAGTGCAAAACTAACCAATCCATCAAGAGCACTCCATTGCTCTGATGGCATTTCGACAATGAAATCTCTCGCATGATTTGCTCTTTCCGTCAGCATAACTTTATACCGTAGTCCAGGAGTCAACCAGAAGAATGCTTCTACCTAATAATAAAAATATTTATATATTTCTTTATGAATAATTTCAAACTAACATTATCTTTGAAAATCTTCTGAGCTTTTCCCTTTCCTCCATAAGGATTAATGAAGATAATAATGTTCTTCGGACGGTTTTTGACTCCTGAGAAATACAGTTTTTGAAATTGACTTTCTTTCTAAAAACAAACTTCTCAACGTGGTATCAATCAACGAATGCCAATAATCTCTCTCACTTGTCGTATAAAAAACGACTGGAATCTGCTTGAGTCTCCACTGTTTTTTGTCTTTTTTGTAAACAAAATTGAAATAAAGTGTCTTGTCAGATGTCACTGGTTTCTGAAAAATTATGAGCTTTGTGTTTCGAAGTAAGAAGGAATCATACCGTTGGAATAACAGGAATTCCACTCTTAATTTTCAATGGGAAACACGTTGTGCAGAGAAGTTCATCGAGTCGATACACAATCAGATGTTTTGATGAACCACTGAAAATGAATAAGCAGACTCATTTATAGTGTTATATCAAAATTCAAAATAAATACTCAATTTTTCAATTATTTTGAGGCTATTTTAGTTTTTTAACGTCGTAAAGACAGATTCATATTCTTGAGCTTCAAATTGCAACAAACTGAACTTTTGTTCTTCTTCTTCAGGTTTTCATTGGTAACTTTTCAATTTTACTTAAAACTCACTCGAGTAACCTGAATTCAAAAACATTGTGATCTCTATCAAAGATGATTCGATGTTCTTTTGCATGTGGCGATTGTACATCTGCTATCAAATGTCCACTCTCTCCATTAATACGACTTCTTGATGAATAGGCGACTGTGTCCATATTATCACCTAGAAAAATGAACTCAGTCAATTCAAATACCTGGATGGGAAGGGATTAGTTATGATACACCACGGTATCTACACAGGGGTGAGCGACGCAAGGTGGCTTAAACGCGCTCCGTCGCTCTGCGGTTGGCACGGTGCCAAAAACAGACTTGGCTAAGTGCCAAGTTCAAATTTAACGTGTGTTTGTCGTATCTTTCAGTGAAAAACGCGACGCACACGCATCGCGACTCGGTCGGTAAATTCAAAACTTTCCGTTGCGGACCTTACGTCTCGCACCCCTGTGTATCTACTATGCTCATTTTTTTTACTTGAAGTGGATGAGTTAGAATAAAAGATTGCTCTTTTTGAAAATCAGTTCAGTTTTCTCATTAAATTTTTTTTGATACACCATCTAATATTTACCTTTTACTGGCTCCACAGGCACAATCGTCACATGTTGTTGATTACCCCCGTGTTTGGTCTTTTTCGAGTTCGGCATGAAATTTGTTGATTCGAAACGGATCTGAAATGAAAATAGTGCTTTGGAGAAAATGCCGATGTTTTAAAGAAAAAGGAGAAGAAAAATGAAATTGAGAAGTCTCCTGACGGAAGCAGCTTGAGCGGAAATTCAAATTTCCAATTCATAGAGTCTTGTCGAATAATTAAGTAACACATGGGAACTTTCGTGTTGTTTAGAAATAGTGCTAGAGTATTTCTGTTTTGAAAAAGTACGAGAGCGACAAGCTGAGAACAAGAAACAAAAACTTCTGATAAGCAGACTTGTCACGGGCCGGGCCGGGCCGGGCCGGGCCAAAATCAGGAAAAATCTCGGCCCGGCCCGGCCCGGCCCGCTCGGCCCGGTTTGAAACATTTTTTGAAAAAATTTTGAATTTTTTTGGAATTTTTTTGAAATTTTTCGAAAAAAGTATAGCTTTCGAATAAAAATTCAAAATTGAATAAAAATGTGATTTTGTACAATAATTTAAGCATTTTTACTCTATTTTTTCGAAAAATTCCAAAAAAAAATCGGTAAAAATAGGTACCCATTTTTGAATCCGGGCCGAGTTGGCCCGGCGGGCCGGCCCGGGTTTTGACAAGTCTGCTGATAAGTCTTTCTTCTCCAACTAAAATAAACAATACGAAAAAAACGCACCCACCCGCCACAACAGACATTTAGAAAAAGGAGAAAAAACGATGAGCGACAGGGAAAAAACAGTGTAAAAAGAATCGATTGCAGGCACAAAAAGAAAATAAATGAATGGGAGAGGAAAAGAGACGAAGAGAAAAAAGAGAAACACAAACGGAAATAAAAAAAAAAAAGAGTAAAATGAAAAAAAAAACTAGAGAAAAGTAAGAAGAAAGTCGAAAAAATGAATTGGAAAACTTTAAATGTCGATGCAGAAAGTGCGCTCTGTTGCAAAAATCAAGTTGAGACATTTGAAAATTGATATCAAACTGATTCAGGAAATACTACAGTAGGTAAAGAGCTTTCCTCCAGAAGTTGTGGAAACAAAAACAACAGTAATGGACCTACCCACGAAGAAAACTTGCCTACCCACGAACGCAAAATAATGCATTTTTATGGCACAAAAATGCAAAAAAATGCATTAAATTGCATTCGTGAATGGAATTAAATTGCATTTAATGGTAAAAGTTTGCTTCGTGGGTAGATCCATAAATATCAGTAGAAACGGCAACAATTCGCTTCAATCCTCCTGTCGTATCGTAATTGTTGTGGTTAGTCAGTGGGCGAAACCAACCGGTTCTTTTCATTCTATGGTTTTTTTCTGAAGGTGACTGTGTCATCGGATGACACATTTCAACAAAACCTAGATGTTGGTGGAAAACCTCAATCATGGAAAAGTATATACAAAATTGGCTCTATTAATCATTCCTGAAAAAAGTGCTTTGAAGTAGGAAACTTTTCAATTCAGGATACTGAATAGCATAGTTGTCCGGAATCCGGATTCCGGAAATTCCGGATTCCGGAAATTCCGGATTCCGGAATTCCGGGTTTTTTTGACATTCCGGTTCCGGGTTCCGGATTCCGGAAAATGAAAATGTTCATTCCGGTTCCGGGTTCCGGATTCCGGAAAATGAAATTTTTCATTCCGGTTCCGGGTTCCGGATTCCGGGTTTCTGATTTTATTTTCCGGAATCCTGAAGTTGAAATTTAAAAAATTTTTGAGTTTTAAAGACAACTGCGTTACTTCTTTTTTGGTTTTGAACCTCAAAAGTAGTTTTAAACTTTATATATCATTAAAAACACTCAAAAAAATGACTTGACCTTGCAAATTGATCGAATCATTCCGGATTCCGGATTCCGATATTCCGGAATTCCGGGTTTTTTCGTCATTCCGGTTCCGGATTCCGGATTCCGGAAAATCTAAAATCTCATTCCGGTTCCGGATTCCGGGTTCCGGAAAATTAAAAATTTGATTCCGGATTCCGGTTTTTCGGAAAATGGCATTCCGTACAACTATGCTGAATAGTGAGAAAAACGGGAGAAATGCAAAACAGACCACTCACATGAGTCGAAGACTCTCAAAAATAATACTTTTTGTCTCTTTTTTCCATTTTATTTTATTACATTTCACGAGCATCCCAAACGATCTCCTTCTTTTCTCGTTTTCTTTGTTTTCCATGTTTTCCAGTTGCTTACGGATCAAAGGAAGGAATACGAGAGTATGCAATGTTCCACGTGAACTTAAAAAATGAAACAGTGAACGATGTTGATGTTGAAACAAAATGAATTGTCACTTGGAAAGCGAAATGGAACTTCAAAAGTAAAGTTCGTCAGTAACATTCTTCTTGTAACTGCATATTCTCGTTACCGGATGCAACTTGATTCATGGAAACCTAGATTTTTCGAAGGAAGTTGAAAACGTTTTCGATAGCTCCGAGCTCATTCAAGAGAACAGTTATTTTTCGAAAGGACACAATTCACCAGAGGCAGTACAAAAAGACGGTCGGAAGCACAGCAGATTGATCATTGTGGGGGTAACGAAGAATGTATTTATGCAAAGCTGAAATTTCAGAGTACGTCGTGAATTCGAAAAGTTTCCATATTTCGGAAGAACTACGGAACATGTCAGTTCTTGCAGTTTTCCATGTGAAAAATATTCAAAAAAACTTGATTGTAAATACTGTAACGATATCCTACATCAATTATCTCGATTATAGAGAGACGATGTAATTTTAAAAAAGATCAATACGGTATTGGTCCTAAAAATGCGAGACTTGCACTTTTCAGTTCAGGATACAAAATTTGAGATAGTTTCACGGTTCACTAACTGAAGCATCATGTCAAGATTCTCATGGGACGTAAACAAAAACTATAGCTTCATTCTTCTTGTTAACAGTTTTTGTGTATAGTTCCTTCCTAACAATTCCGATGATCCCAGCTTGAACATTTTCAGCGTAAACTCAATAACCGATATCATGTTAATTTATTTTCTACCTATTCCAGAATTTGTATTAATCCAAATGTGTGATGTTTTCCCCCAACCGACTACCGTATTCCAATTTTTTCTCCCAAAATTTTTCAAAAGCTACAGTAGTCCTCTTGCTCATCTTATAATTAGTTTTAGTTCTGAAGTCATTATTTTTATTTTGGTGCCGGGGTAGCTAAGTGGCAAAGGCGCAGGTTTCACGAGTCTGTGGATGTAAATCCTTTAGGGGTTCGATTCCCCTACCCGGCAAACCTTTTTCAGTATGTTTTTAGAATACTTCAAACCTTATGATTGTAGTCATAGGTATACTTATGAACCAGTTGTTGAGAATATGTTTTTGATTTGCATTCAAAAATCTCTGAACGCTTTTGGACCTCTTGTTTGTTAGTGTTTCCAGAAATTGTTTAATTTTCAAACATTTTCTTCTCTCGATGACCTCCAAAAGCACTTTTACTCTCATTCTTATCTTGATTTCCATCACAAGTTCTCAATGCTTTTACCCTTTTCTCCACCTTCTAATTGATCATTTTTCACGTGATTTTGTCTTTTCTGTTCAAAATGTCTTTCCTGTGTTGAGTCAAAAGCTTCTCTATCAAGAACCAGTTCTCCTTCATCAGAGACGCAGAATCTACATGACGTCACCCTCCCATTTCCGTCTCGTCTCTCTCACCACCCTCCTTTATTTACACAGTCTTTCTCTATCTCTGTGTCCTCCGCCAAATCGTCGTGTACTACGCTTGAAACTATTGATTTTCAGTGCGGTAAAGCAGAAAATAGACTTTGAAAAAAACTAGAAAGGAATTCGAGCATTCTTGCACTTCTTCCTTTTCCTCTAGCTTCTCTCGTTTCTATTCCTTTTTTAGAGAAAAAGAGTGAAATTTTTTGTTTTCGATTTTTTATTTGTGTGTTCTCTTTCTATGACTTCTCTCTTGAATGCTTGTTTTGCGGGAATATATTCAATGTTTTATTATTATATTCTAGTGATTAAAATAGAAGCACATTATCTTCATTATTTTCTCGTTCCGAATGGAGATAAGAAAGCGTCGTTCCTAAACGATTTTATTAGTCTTTAAACTTTCTATTCGGTGTTTTCTGATCACTTTCTTCTTCTTTCAGGATGATTAAGATTAGGATCGGAGTTCAGATAAAAGTTCAAAGTAATCAAATTTTGCTTCATATTTTCTCATTTTTAATTGGTCTATGCAGTCTGTTGTATTATCCCACCCTAAAAACGGTGTTATGATGTTTTCAAACTGAGTTTTATACCCTTACATTCTATAGTACTTTTTTTTTTACTAGTTCTCTATTTTCTTATTTCATTTCATCCACAGAACGTTCTCTCCGTATCAAAGTTTCAATATCTTCATACTTTGAGTACTTCAGCGTTTCAATTATTGTACAAGTTCACAAAGGGTTCACTGTTGTTTCAAATAACTAAACGCATAATGTTTGTATTCATTTTTTTGTTTTTCTCTCTCCTGGAAAAGTTTCACATTTTCCTATATTAATTCATTTCAGATAAAAATGACCGAGGACGAGCCACCACCCACAACTTCAACATCTTCTTCACCAATTCCATCCACATCAACATGTCCGATTACTGTTACGTGCGATTCGGAATCAGATGATTCCACGTGTCCCTCATCAATATCATCACAAATCTCTTCATTTTTAACACTCGATTTCGATAAACTCTCACTGGATTCCGATCTTTGCGAAAGTCGATACGATCAGGATCGTCGGACGCCAGGGCCGCAATCATCGACTTGGATTACTGTAAGACATTTTAATTGACGCGCAAACTTCGCAAGAGATTTTTTTGATTTTCAGCATATTATGCCACCTATAGCTGAGAATGCTCAATTTTATCGCTCGACATCGAAGAAGTACGGCAGATTTTCACCGTACGACGTACCCATCCAATTACGGTAAGTAAAATTGAAATCTGAATTTATCATTATTCGTTGCCATGTTTCAAGAAAATAATTCACATTAGTAATAATCTGTGTTTGATAGTTTTCATAACTAAAACTCATAATATTTATTTTCAGACGCCGTCGGAAGGCACAGAATACATCAAAAACGAAGCCAACAGATATTGAGATTTTGCTGAAAATTAAGTTAAAAGGAGACGTCGAACCACTCCGAATGTGCATATTTGATAAGTGAGTTCTTCACAGATTCAAATTAAAATATCTCAGCCATAGATATAAAACTCAAAATTTACTTTCCAGAGAACAAATATTGCCAAAACCATGTAGTGTTCAAGCAGCTCGTCCTCCATCGCCTGTCACGGAAACGGAGGAAGTCGATGAACTTTCAGAATATTTTACTCATTTTGTTCGTGTCGAGCTCAAAATGTCATCTTTGGCCGAGTCGATGTACGTCTGAATAAAATTGAACGAGAAAGTGATAATAAATATCAATTTTCATTCTCATTGATCGTATTTTCTTTTGTTTTGTTTTATCGCTCACTGAGCATCGCATCTCTTTCTCGATATTTCGACCTACTACAGATACTGTTTTATGTAATTCATGATGGATTTTCGACATAACAGATAAACGTGTAAATATTGATATAAAAATTAATGAAATTTACAATACATTGTGCATTAGAATGCATAATTTCGAGATTCGAATTGGAAATCCGACAGATCATTGAGGTCATTTAACACAAATCGAGGAGTTGGGGATTGTAAAATAAACCGAAATACAAGACAATAATAACAATTTTCAAGCAATGATAAGCATTAGTATTTACACATGAATCAACGGGACGAAAGGTCTCTTGAACCACGTATTCAGATCCTCTCTTCGACTTCTTCGGTCCAAAGCTTTCTCAATACGACGGATTCGGAGACGACGAGATTTATTGATCTGAAATCATTTGAGTTTATCAGAAAAGAGGATGAATGACTGAAAACAAGAGGGCATTCAGTTTATTTATCATAATCAGTTCCCAGCAATGCAACTTACCTTGTCATAATCGCATGATCGATGCACTTTTTCGATTCCTTCAGATTTGTATGACGTAAATGTTTTCCAGTTACGTGGTGTGAGTTTTGTTCGAGACAGCCAAATATCGTGATCTGGAAACACTGGGTTAATCGATCCAATAAAAAAATAGCATCTATAGTTTGAAATCAAAATATCTTCTTTACGGATTCAGTGATTATAAACAAATTATCTAACCTCTGACGCAGTTCAAGTAAATACGATGAGTTTCTCCAGGTCTGGAGTCGATCGCTTTGACTTCGTCGTATTTGTATTTCCCTTCGAACGCCACTTCCATATCACATCCAGTTTGCTCAATCATTTCCATTTCTTCATACTCTACGGGATCTTCAGGCACTACAGCAGGTAACTCGTCAAAATCAACACTCTTCTCCCCCTCAAATTCGTCATTAGATCTCTGAAAACCGAAAAGTTAACCATTACGGAAAAATATTTGGAAAAATTGGAATTTTTGATAAACAAATGCTGGGATATTAATTGAAATTCAGAAAATGCGGTTAAACTCACCGCTGGCATTTCAGGAACTTGATCGTCTACACTGTCGTCTTCATCTTTCTCCTGATCCTCGTCTTCCTTATCCTCAATGTTATCATCATCCTTATCTTCATCATCATCATCAGCTTTATCCTCATCCTTATCATCATCCTTGCCACCATCTTTTCCATCTTCATTCTCATCATCATTTTCGTCGTCATTTCCATCCTCATCGTCATCTTCATCGCCGGATCCCTTCTCCTAAAATTATTAAAATCAAATTTGAAAAATCAAATGCTTGTGGTTACCTCTCTTGGAATGACCCAAATGTTGATGTAAGGAATGTTCTGTTCATTGATAAATTCGAAACGATAAGTATTCTTCCCTCGGAGTATTTCTTCAGCATTCTGTGCATATTCCTGTTCAACTGCTTCCCTTTCTTCTGCATTCTCCGCATTCATCAGACGTTTTCTGTACTTCAAATACAACTTGATTGGATTTTCTTGTTCTTCAGCACATGTTGCATGATGAATATTTTTAGCAAGTGACATGAACAGTTTGTCAATATTGTTAAAGAGTACAACATCTGCCGGAAACAAATGTTTTACAGCATCTTCAAAAGCAATCATATCCATCTGAGAGCCTCCGAGTTGTTTTAATTCACGCAAAGTAGTATCGTAGTAAGCCGAAGGAGAGGAACGGACATTCTGAAATAATACTCAGTAGTGTGTCGTTAATTGAAACTCTAATAAAGTTTATTCAACCTCATTTTATTATTCTTAGGATATTTGTTTGCCATTCTGCTCCAATCAGCAATTATTTTGTCGAACTAACATAAGTTACGGGGAAAATCTGCCGCAATATTTGCATACATTCATACCTTAAAATCATTCACAGCATCACGCCTCGTTCTGAAATTTTCTTCTAGAGCATGTCGGGCGTGCATATCTGCTCCAACTCCGCTCTGCCATTTTTTGAACTTTTTCATATTTTCCTGAAAAAATTTAAACGTATTTCACAATCAGAATAATCTAAACGGACAGTATACTCCTGACTGTAAATTGATTGAGTTGCAAGAATTCTGGCAAATCGTTCGTGAATCATATGATGATATCTGATTATCATGTACACATTATCATCTCCATAGAAAACACGACGTTCTCTTTTATATAGATTTTGACGGAACTTCTCATCAGCAGTCAGTTCTTCCGATTCTTCTGAAGAAGGAGGTGGAATTATCAGAATTCGATTGTTTCGAGCACGATCGCTATCAAGTTCCAAGAATGATAAAAGATTCTCATCTTCGCTTCTGAAAAATGAGCCATTGTTTTTCGGAAACCTTCAGCAAGTATAATTCAAATTAAAATTCATTTTGAACTCACTCATCTCCTTGAAATTTGAAAACTTCGCCATTATCAACATCGATTTGTACGCTTTGTTGTGGTCGGCACAGCCATTCCATCAATATTCTGTAAGATTCGAAAATGAATGGAGTATATTCCAACAAGTTATCAATTACCTGAACAGCATGACTCTAGTTCGATCTTTTTCAGTTTTACCACCAGGAAGATCGTGGAAAAAGTGCCCAGCCACCTCATTCACGTCGCAAAACACTTTCTGCTCTGGCGAGTATTCCAGGGTCATATGCGGAAGAGTCTCGTCTCCGCCTCTGAAAAAGAAAAGAAACTAAAAAAAACTTCTGATTGAGAAATTACGTTTTCCGTCTCTCCTCGTAAACCTGCTCGATTGCATTGACGAGCGGCTTCGACTTGAATGCTTTTTGATCGTAGTTTTTCTGTTGATTATTGAGAAGAGTCATTGCAGACGACATTTGTTTGTCCAATGCATCGCGCCAAGTTCTGGAAAAACACAAGTTGGAGGGAATAAGAAAACTGTCTGACACTTCATCGATTTTCTATCGATATGAACAATTCTAATGATATCGATTTAAGAATAATTAAACAGCTGAATGAAACTAGATATGAATTTTTAATTGTTTATGTTACCTGTTTGCTTCCTGTTGGAATCGTGTCCACAGAATATGTTTCTCCTGAAGTCCATCAATAATTTTCTTCAGTCCAGCCGCAGGACTTTTTTGAGCAGCTTCAACGTATTCATGAACTGAGTTGGTGAACACTTTTGTCATGACACGTAGAAAAGTCGAGCGATACGAACAATTGAGTTTTGCATCCAACCTGGAAAACGAACCTAACTGATGCACTAAACGGGTAATTCTTACTTGAATGATTTTTTCTCTTCGTCACTCATCGCCTGGAAATCTCGAAGTGTTTTGCTGAGTTCCTCCATAATAGTTCGATTAGAGTCTACGACGATGTCAAGCTGAAAAGAAAGCAGTTATTACGACAGTGTTCGAGAATGTTATACCTCATATCGTTCCTCTTCTGTTTTAAAATGGAATTCTTCTAAATTAGACTTTTTGACAGTTTGGCTTCCAGTATCTTCAGAAGACCATGACGGATATGATGTCCATTTATCGTTGAGAACCTAAAAAATATTTCTTATTTTGGAAACCATTTAAGATATTTCAAACTTACACCCTGGACATCACGGGACATATCTATTCTTCCAAATGTTTCCTTTCCTCTTGCACCCCCTTTTAATAGCCGATAACTTGGTCCCAAAGTACACACTGTTGCCGCATCAATTGTTCTGACTTGTTGAATCATTTTCTGATCCCGAATTCCAATTTTCTGTTGAACTGGTGGCATATCTTTTCTCATAACAGCATCCACATCATTTTCAGGTTTGTCTTTCGGGTCTCTACTGATTCCCAACATACTCATGATGATTATTTCCGGTTCAGATCTTTCACGTTCCATAATTTTTGGAATCTCCGCAGCCATTTGTTGGGCATTGATATCCATATTCATGTACATGTTAAACATAACCATTAGTTGCTTAATTTGGGACGTAGTTGTGCGAGATTTCAGCTACAAATCAGATTAAGTTAATTGAAAACATAAATTTCAAGGTTTGAAACAGAAAAAAACAATCATTGTATACTCTCACCTTTTCATACAGAATCCGATATGTTTTCTGAAGAACCATTACTTCTTCATCTTTCTCCTCGGATTTCCCAACAGTTTGCTTGATAACGAGTTTTTCGCTCTGAAATATGCCAAAACAATTTTGTTGGGAACCATTAATAATTCTACCTTTTTTGTTCCGAATTTGTACTTCTGCATTGCATTCATCAGATTCAAGTCAACTTGTTTCGGATCAACACGATTTCCTTCCGGAACATCAGGGCGGTCGCGAATATTGTTGAACTTGAGAATATTTCGAACTTTCTAAAAATTACAAGGGTTGATTTCAGGCTTGTGAATTCTCAGTTCGGGGTCGGGTCGACATACAATGGTGCAATAAAAATTCTAAATTGGAGCCAGACCGTTCCAAGTATGATTGAAGTATTCTTATTAATCGGATTATTTCGACGTGCTAGATTTATTACTTTCCTTCCTAATTGTCAGAGTAACACATTTTTCTATGACAATATTTAAACATTCGTGTCATCCGAGTGTGGCGTTTCAATAACAACGTTTTTCAAACCTCAGGTTGGTGATTGGGTGAGTCTACATGGAATCTTTCTCACCTGAACAAGGTCATCTGAAGCATTGAAGAGAAGATCTTGCAAATATGGAAGAAAATCAATCGTCGCAGCAAGAAGTTCGGGCTCTCCTAGGCAAACTTTAGCGAGCATAGTAATCATAATATCTCCAGATTGCTTTTCGGCAAAATCATCTGCGATTTTTTCAGTAGTTTCTTCAATATCCTCAGGTTTTGATTCGGCCCTTCCTTCTTCGTCAACTTCCATCCTTTCCCCGTCAGCATTATTTTGGGGAGGTGCTGGCCCTTCTCCATCGCCATTTTTGGGTTTTTCTTGCTTATTCTCAGCTTCTTTTTGTTTTTTCCATGAATAAAATTTCTGTTTGTTGATGAAAAACTCCAGAAACGTCACAAACTCGACGAGTTTATCTGGTCGAGCAGTGAATGATGATTTGAGAAGTTCCACAATGTTCAGAGTACGTGCTGTTAAACCTTTTGTAATTTCTTCCTGAAAAACAAAATAAGAAAGGTTTTTTTTTTGCTGTTTCAAAAGCCAACCTCATTGTTTTCTGGTTCCTCTTCTTCTTCGTCATCGTCCTCTGTTTCCTGACGAATTTCTTCAATCAAAGGTTTTACTTCTTTTTCCTCATCTTCCTCTAGTGTCGACTCGTTTTCCTCTTCCTCAGTTCCATCAACGTCTTCTTCTTCCATTTGTTCATCATCTGTTGCTTCGTCTACTTCTTCTTCTTTCGGAGCGGCATCAGGATCAACATTAGCATCAGCAGAAGCACCATTGGCAGCTGCGTCACGTAGACGACGTTCTTCTGGAGAGAGCAGAACCTGTAAAATCTATTCACAATTAAAATGAAAAAAACTTTTTAAAAATGAGTATTTTCAATATTGCAATTTGAAAACATCAGAAAAAAATTGAAAAATCTATTTACCCTTGGAGCACTATTGGGTGAATTGAACACGTATTTAGTTCCACTCATTTCAATTCTGTACCCAGCGGGTAGGAACGTGTTGAATCCAAGAACTAAATCAGGAGATTCATAAAGCAATTCAGCAACTTGCTCAATGACATCTGGAGTTTCAATGCTGGAAATTGAGCTCGAACTTTTTGAGAAATACTATCCATCTATCTTACCGTTGTGCTCTGAAATCTTTCATGATTTCAAGAAATTTATGATAAATTGGAACGTTGCTCGAAAATGTTTGTTTAATAATTCTCAAATATGCGAGAGCTTCATCGACACGTGGCGGTGCTTCTGGTGGTGGGGGTTGCTGTCGCCTACGAGCTGGAGCGCGTTGTTGAGCATTCCTACGTGGAGGTGCACGATGTTGCTCACGTGGAGGAGCTACGTGTTGGATAGCCACAGGAGCAGGTGCTTGATTCAACTGTTGTTGCGGTGGAGGGGGTTGGCGGTGAATTGGTTGAGGAGCATGAATAGCAGGATTCTGAAAGTACTATAGAGGTGTTAACAATCGCGTTCGCTTCTTTTCGACATCACACTTTGCTTTTATATCTTCAGTTACTGTTTTGAACAGAAGAAAAACAAATAAATGAGCCTACCTGAGCGTGTTGATCTTGTGGACCGTGGACCTGCAGTTGTTGTTGTTGCAGTGGTTGTTGTTGTTGTTGTTGTTGTTGTTGTTGTTGCTGCTGTTGTTGCTGTTGTTGTTGTTGTGGGTACTGTTGGACTCTTTGTTGTTGAACTAACTGAGCCTGTGGCTGAGGCGGAACATTTTGTACGATTGGTGGTGTAACCTGAGCGGGGGGATGCCCTCTCATGAAATTTTGCTCTTGTGATATGAAATTTTCACAAATTTGTTTCGCATGATTAATTGGCAACGCAGGAGGAGGATTTGCAGCCGGTAGAAGATGTGGAACCGGAGAATTCGCAGCTGCCAGAAGATGTTGAGCCGGAGAATTTGCGGCAATGAAAAGATTCTGAGCTGGAGAATGTTGGGCTTGTTGCTGTGGAATAGGTTGAATTGGGATAGGAGCGTACTGAGCGGCAGATATCGGTGGCACTTGAGGAATTTGTTGAGCTACTTGTTGAGCGAGTTGTGCTTGCAGAAGAATCAAGTTTCCCATCGGCATGTTCATTAAGCTTTGAATTCCTTGAAACTGCATCCGTTGCTGTTGTTCCAGATGTTGTCTAAGCTGTTCTTGACGATTCCTTTCCAATTCTTCTCTTTCCCGCAGTTCTCTTTGTTCTCGCTCATGTTGCTCCTGAATTTGCTGTTGTCTTCTTTGTTGCATCTGGGCTTGTGCATTACTTGCTTCATTGTTTAAAGTTTGAATAAGATGCGCCAACTGCGGGTCTTGAGGTAATTGATTTTGTTGGGAACTGAGGTTGGCAATCAAAGTTTGCAAAGCCACGAATTGCTCTGAGGTTACTTGATTTTGAGGAGGATTTCCACCCCCTCCACCAGGTCCTGGTTGATCGTTGTACATACTGCAAAATCAAGAATTTGGGAATAAATTGATTGAAAGCAGGACGGAAAATTAAGCCATCGTGTGAGATATAAAAGTTAAAGAGTATTATTAGATATAATTACATTTTTCTGCTATTTCCAAAGTTTACTATCTTCTTCTTCAAACATGAGTAATGAATAGTAGAAATCGATTAAAACTGCTGGGGAAAAACCGCTGGATTTGATAATTCAGAAGAAAATCGATAAAGAAACAACGACCGCAGAAATACAATAAGAAAGTAGCTCAATTTTCAATCAAATATTTGAAATTTCGAAAATCGAGTAGGATAAGTTTTAGGAATAGATCGATAAAATCTGCGAATTGACCACAGCAATATCTGTTTTACATTTGTATGGAGAGAAATATCGGTATCTTTTTAAATAAATATGTAAGCATTGAAACCCTGTGAAAAACTATAAAAACGAAGATTATTTTCAAAATATCGTCAGCCGGCAGCGGGAGACAGATGCGACCGTCTGGTTCTCTGCCGTTTCCTCACTCTAACACGTGTCAGTGAAGCGCGCTTGCGGTAGAGAGCAAAATTGCGAAATATCGAGAAAAATCGGCAATAAATGCTGTAGAAACGCTTTTATTTCCAAGAAGTGTTCAGATAAATAGGATAAGTTAATATTAAAAGTGCTGATATGAAAATAATGTCTAGTACCCGCTCAAATATTATATTACACATGAAGTAGACGAAATGTAGGATAAAGGAAGAATTAGATTTCAATGAACGGAGAAACAGTCGATTTTGCAGCAGTGTCTTTCGGGATTTGACGAATTGGAATGAGTGCGGCGTATAGTTGTTTTCCTTTTTTATCAAAAAAGTCGAGTCGAGCTGATTCATGTCCGAATTCGGCGTAAATAAATCCGCCTTTCAGAAATCCGAGCTGAGACACTGGCGACCACGAAAACCACGATTTTTCAGGGTAGCTGAAATAAAATATTAGGTTCATGCAACATTGCAACAAAAGGTTTTACTTGAATTTCAAATTGTCTTTGCTAAACTCTTTAATGTGTTTGTCAGAGGCATCTGCACGAGAAGCGGCTCCCGAAACAACATAGTGAATCTTGTGATCGTCGTTTCCATCGAAGATGAAATGCTGAAACCTTATATATAATTTTCCATACACTCTCAAATAAAAACCTGTAATGAATGATCATGTCCAGAGAAGTATGCATTGACATTGAATCGTTTCAAAAGTGGATCTAATCGCTGTCGAAGACAGTCAGTCGGACCATGAGACGACATAGAATGAATTGGATAATGACCAGATACAATGAGATATTGAGCACTGAAAATCATTATTTATATTGATACTGAAATATGCGAAAATCTCATACTCGCTCTCTTCCAGATTTGTTTCCAACCATTTCCATTGCTCTTCCGCCGCTGTAACATTCAACGGACCTCTAGGATCGTGTGACTCATTTCGTAACATTTCAATGAATCCTGCATTTTGAATGTCTTTTGTATTTCCACACAACGAAATGGTATCAATCATAACGAAGTCGATTTTCGTCCCATTGAATTCTTCGCTTTCTTTATAGTATAAAGATGGAAAATACCATTTTCTACTTCGTTTTGTATACTCTATTTCTGCAGTGACATTTCCAAAATGATCATGATTTCCAGCAATTGTTAACCATTTTACTTGAAGACTTGGAGAATCATAGACGGCTTCGAATCGAGACTAAAAAAAACGGCGCGATTAATAAGATGATGACCGGATCAGAAGAATATAACTTTTCGCGATTCTATGTTATTCAGCCTTATGTCACTGAATTAATTATTTACACCGATCAGAAGATATTTCGAACGTTCTCAGTCTCAACAATAGATTGTATGGAATACAGTATGCGACACCAGAGAGTATGTAGACATTGTATACACGTATTGTTCTCATTCATGATTCATATAATATATTTCTTCTATTCCTCTCTCTTCATCACAATATAAAACACTGTAGCAATATCTCACTTTTACTCAGCTACGATTTTCATCTTTTTTATTTCCGATCTTAGTTCAAATTTGGATCGTGTTAACTTTTGAAGTTCTTCGTCAAGTTTTCCGAACCATCCTTAATTTACAATTGTGATTCTCACCTCAAATCTGGGATCAAATTCATCTGTTGGTCCAGTGAAATAAATATTATCGCCCATGTTGAGAACCATTTGAACATCTTTTTCGTTCGCCACCGATGTCATTGTTTCTTTGACTTTAGTCTGTGCTCGTGTTGTTTCCAGAATTGGAATACCTGCAAAACGTTCTGATTATCAAACTGATGAGTTAATTCTAACAGTTTCCTTTTTTCAAGTGAAGATTTTTTCAAATTCGTTTTCTTAATAGCAATCGAGAAAGAGCTTTTGAATTAGATATTTTTTTAAATTACCTCCAGTATCACCAACCAACAAAATTCGAAAACTGTGCTCATTTCTCTTTGGATCTCTCATATCTGCACTCCATAATGGAATGTTGTTTGGTGAATCTCCACCTGAAAATTTGATCTAGTTATTGATCATTAACAGTTTTCAAATTAATTATGACTGAGTGGTGGGATTGTGAAGTTAGTTTGGTTAGTGATGAAGAATAACAAATACCGAATGTATCATGCGACAATTTCCAAATACATGGAGAATTCTCCATAATCCGGAAAACGCTAAAATTCACAAACATAATTTTAATCAACAAACAGAAATACCATCAACCAGACAAAAATTAAACATAAATTTTTGAAAAATTCAAAGTTTAGCTGGTATCGTCATTATCAGCAATATAGATTTCAAAATATTGTGTATACATATAAATTCTTCAATTTCTGTATACATATAAATTCTTCAAATACATGCATTTGCAAAAAATTGTTTAATTAGTATAAGTGCACGAACACCACCTAAATCCCTGACGAAAAACCAACTGGAAACTGCAATGATGAAGAAGATTGTGACGCAGATTCCTGATATGCACATTAACTTCCGCATTTTTCGTCGAGATTTCACTTTTTGCTGAAATTGAATTGAAAACGATTATTTGTAAAATGAGAATTATTAGAGTTCAGTTCTTAACATTATCATCTCCGACCTGAGAAAAACTAGGCAGTTTATTTGGAAAGAACAAAGATGAATGAGACTAGACAAAAAATATTCGTCACAAAACTGATGAAGTGTAGTTTTCATCGAAAAAGGATTACTCTTTGGTTGAAATTACTCGAGACCAAATCATCTAGTTTTTGAATATCGCTTGGAAAAATATGAATTTATGGTTACTTCTTCTTTGTTTTTTCGAAAAGAGACCTACTTTGAATGCAAAAAGTCAAAAATAAAAATATTTTGCTTGATAAGGAAACGAAAACTCTTCATGTCATGATGATATTCTCTTTTGATATGCAAATCTTCCGCATGCAATCGTTGGTTTAAATACCATGACTCATCAGAAGTATATTGAAGAAAGGAACAAATAAAGATTGTAGGTGTAAGAATTATATTTAGTTCAATGTTAGAAACATTACGATGAAAATGGGAAAATTCGATTTGAGAGGTTTTTGACAAAGTATTTTAAAATGTTAAGGAAGAAATGATTAACAACTGAATCGATTAGACATTGCGGAAACTGGAGATTTTTGATGATTGTAAGCTCATCAGGCTTTCTGAACTCACTAGTTTTCCAACATTTTCGTTAGAAATCAAAACAAAAATACTCCTATTGATCGCAACGGGACCAGGTTGAGGCTTCACTCACATTTTAAATAACACGTAATTCATGATAAATACATTTTCATGGTGAGCTTCGGCAAATGCAATATTTGTTTGAAAAAATTAAAAAAGAAAACATGGGTAAAAAGAAAAACTTACTGGCATATCCGGGATGAATCGATCAAGTGAGGAAGACGAGTTCGGTCGTTTTTCAGTTCTTTCACCTAGAAGTAACATTTCCATTGAGAAAATGTTCAAGTTTGAGATCCTTCGATCTGTAAGAAAATTAAGTTGATGAATTGAAAATAAGCACAAATATTTATAAATTACGAAAGCAGTACACAGAGAGTTTCGAAAAACTTAAACTCATGAACTATTTAGTTAAAAACAATCGATATTATATTCTAGACAGCAAAAAACATAATTTCGGTTATCTCTTTTTTCAGATGTTTTCGGAGATTACAATTAAGCGAAGAACATTCAGAAAATGGAGGAATGAAGGAAAATGAGAAATATCCGTATTTGTGTCTGCGTCTCTCAAGTGTCTGTGTTCTCTCGTTCCCATACTTTGTTTGTTCTTACCGACTGCTCTGTCTTCTATTTAGAGTTCAGGTCAAAAAAATGAAAAAATCAAACTATTGAGATTACGAACACTAAAATGGGATAATATTCTAAATTCTTCATCTTTGAAATTTAGAAAAAAAACACTTAGCTGTTGACAAGAGTGAGTTACCGTAATACTTTTTAAAGGAACACTTCACTTGTCTAACTTCAGGTCTCGAAAGGTTTTTGAATTTAACCAAACGGCAACTTTCTGAAAGTGTTGCTTCTTAACACATCGTATGAATAAGAGAGGGAATTTAAGCCACGCCTTCACTTCAGGAACACGATATGCGTCTATCTCACAATCCTCCATGTGCTACAACTCCAAGCCAAAAAAAAGCATGAGAAATTATCAACATGATTTATGTTGTCTCTTCAGCTTTAAACACCTACCGTAGCCACTTCCATTTCTTTTTTCTGGTCTCATCACGACGTATCTTTGTCATAAAACCCATCCTTCCAACCTCCGGTGTCAATCCTCTTCGTCTGTCTCCGATCGCATCTCGGAGCGTCTTCTTCTTCTTCTTTTTTCATTTTTTCTTCAAAAAACCTTGGCGTCAAGAAAATAGAATAGAAGAAGAAAGAGGGTGTTCAGAGACAATAAGATTGAGAGAAAATGGGAGGACATACATCGAGAAGAGAGGCAAAAAACGATGAGAAGTGATGTGTGTGTTTCGGTTCAAATCCTATCTCTTCTTCATTCGTTCTTCTTTTTTCTGAATTTTTCTGAATTTTAATTCCGAGAGATTTTCAAAAATTTCTACCCAAAAAATTTACAAATTTTCATAAAAAAATGGTTTTTTTCAGATGATGTGTTCATCAGATCTTGATATAATATGTTCTTCTTCGTATTGTTCTTGAACGAAACTGATCCTGATCTGACACGTGTTGTTCTTATTCCTCATTGAAAATTCCTTTTTCATTGAGGACAGGCAGAGTCAGGTTCAAACCTAGTGAATTCTACATGCCATCCTAAAATGTATCAATTTTTGTACTTTTTATGCACTTTTTTCCTTGTCAATCACCAGAAATCGGTCACTTTCCCTTATCTTTTCTCCGAAACAAAAACACGAGAGGATCTTGAAGAAATCCACCAACTGGCGATCCCTTATTTCTCTTTTTTTGATTGGAAGACTTCAGTTCATCCTTCTGCAAAAAAGAAGAAATCTCTTTCTCTCTCTCGTTTTCATCTCAACTTCTTTATGAGAACTCTTATCACTTTAGGAATTAAATTCTCTTATCTTTTTTTATAAAAGTTATCAATTTCTTTTTTTCTTTTTTTCTTTTCAATCTAAATCTTTTTTTTAGTTCATAAATTGACTTCATTTAATCAAAAAATATTAGTTTTCTTTCTTGGATATTTCTTATATTTTCTGTCTCCACACCACCTGTTTCAGAATAAAATCTATAAGTCATGTGTCCATTTCAGATTTTTGAGCTTTTCTTGGTTTGTCTTCTCTTTAATAATTGAATTTTTGCAAAACTTTCAGTTGCTTTTTTTTACTTGAAAGAGGCTGTAATCTTCAGTTCAAACTGAAAACGATAATGACAGAAGTTATCATAGAAACTGGAAATATTAAAACGAGGAAGTGAAGATTCAATTCTGGGAAAATATCTTCAAGTTCTTGCTGTTTCCAGTTTTTGAATCAAGAAAACTGATTCAAGCTTGTGATTCAAATAATCCTGATAAATCTTTCTGAGCATCACTCTGTTTCGTTTATTCATTTCTCATAGAATCTAGAGCATCTGGCCCTGCCAATTCAAAGAAATAGGTCTCATCCAAACCAATGAGATTTGATTTCACTTTTGAAAGAAGTTAAGGAATTGAAGAAGTAACTGTCAGATTCAAGAAGATCAGAAGTTGTTGAATTTACTCTCGAAGTAGTATATCCACATCATCTGGATTCATAATTTCAAACACTTTCTCATTAATCCCTATCTTTTCTCCTCCATCTTCTTCAATTTCATCTCAATAACTAATTCCCTTTGCATCTTCATTTTCTTCATTTGCCCTCCGGCGCCTGCTCCCTTTTTATTTCTCTCTTACTGTCTCGACCCTCTCCAATCCCTGTACTCTCTAACCATGTGCCCGGCGCCTGACCCTTCGTCGGCCTATGCCAAGAGGCGTCCATTTTTCATTCTTTCCATCTCTAGCTACTCTTTCTCTTTCTGATCCTTTTTTCTGTGGACAATGTTTGTTAATGCAACAGACTGCTGCTGCAAATGCGCTTCTTTGAAATGATCTTTTGGGAATTAACACAATTAAAAAACTTGGCGCCGTGCCAGAGACCTTTCTGATACTTTTCTTTCCTAACTGTGAAATTTCTGCTTGCCAGTTCAAGATTCATGATTTCAGAATGTCGACAGTAGTATCGGAGGGAAGAAACGGAGGAAATGAACGTTATTCACCACAAGATGACGTTTCTGAATTGATTCCAAACTTGAATAATATCAAATTGAACGAAACAATGCGTGTTCCTTCGTTTGAAAGACTTCCGGTTAGTTTTCATTCTTTAAAAACTAAATGAATATTCTCGGATGCACTAAAATTTATAACAAAAAACTATTGCCGTTAAAAAAAAGAGAGAAAGAGAATTGCAATTTTCCATTCCTGTGGAAATATGTTCATAAAGGTGTTATTGCTTTTGATCTCTGACAAATGACTCAAAATGGAATATTTCCGTATGTAGTTTCATCCCTGATTACACATTTCCATAAAATGTTCAGTGAGTCGCAAAGTTTACGAGTAAACAAGCTTTGTGCATGCTGTTGCATACGCCCCTTGATATCTCCTGAGCTTCATTTAGTTGAAGGTTTTGAGACCAGAATAACGAATACTTCGAAGTAAACGTGTTTCTAATCAAGTGACAACTGTAGTAGCTAGATATTATGAAAAATATCGATATGAGCTATTACGATTCCATGGAAGAACTGGTAAGTGTTTTCATGAGATAAAAATTGAGTAGTTTTCTAAAGGAGCTCATTGTATTCAATAGAGTAGTGCTTCGAAAATTATGAAAACTACAGTAATCTAGAACTTCTGAAATGACTAAGAATCATCAACTCGAGTTTTCGTTTTCTTTTATGAAGAAATGTCAAAATCATTTGGAATGATGATATAGATTTTATCTGACCATTTTTCTGAATGTAGAAGCATTGTCTCCAGTTGCTGACATCCTCCAGTAATTGCCACCATTGCCAATGTTGACACGTGGTACTCTCCTTTTCCATTAGCTGAAGCAGGTGCTCTTCGCGTTTTCATAAGGATCATTACTCTTTTCCGAAAGAAGGTTGATGTATACGGTATCTGTCTCGGTGTTTTATAACACTTCCGCGCGGAATATAGATCAGGAGAATCAGAGAAATAAGAGAGGTCAGCTGAGAAGTGTCTCTTTTTCTGCTGTCGCGCACAACACAGCTCCATCCGTCCAGTTGCCATTGCCTCTTCCCTCTGGCATTCATTTTCCTCTTTTTTCTCTTTTTTCTCTCACAGTCTCTTCATTTTATATTCTATTTGTGTTGATTTCAACTCCTCACTCTACTCCGCTCACTCATTCTTTTTCCTTCCTTCTCTCTGGTTTCTTCTTCTTCTTTTTTCCCTCTTTCTCTCACTTTTTCATTACTATTATTATTCTGTGTCTGTGTTGTATTGTTGTTTCTGTATTCAAGGAGGAATAGGTTTCCTCTAACCGTAGATCCGGACACTTAGAAATATTAGGAAAATGATTGAAGCTGCACTGGAGAATCCCGTTCTAGTCAAGTCTGCATTGGTACGTTTATTTCTGAGAGAGAAATGGTTTCACGAGTGAGAGAAACGTTGTTTACTTATTGATTTAATCGCGGAAAAGTTTCGAAATGCTGGAAGATTTTCTCGAAAAAAGACGGAATTTTGAGAAGAAACAGTTGACAGTTAAAAATGAATTTGGTTTTAATTATCAAAATCAAGAAATTTCAAACCTTTTTAGATGATTTAGGCATCCTTGATCATTCTGAAGATCATCGGTTCGGATGAATGAAATGGGAAATTGGTCAAACATAAAAATTTCATCTTCGATCATTTTTGAACTACTGGAATTTATTCTGAAATTTTTAGTTACCTAATACTGTTTTCATAGTCAGAAAAACTTGAGAGTTCTACTTTGTTGCATTTGAGGTTACCCTTATGTAGCAGGTGTATAGGTGAATAAATGGCATAATATTACTGTAGTTCTACAGTAACCTACAGTAAGACATCATCAGAAATCATCTAAAAACTTTTTGATTTCTCAAATTCAAAATGAAATTTCAGTCGCCAACACCGCGTTACTTTGGATCGTGTAAATGGTTCAATGTTTCAAAAGGATACGGTTTCGTGATTGATGACATCACGAGAGAAGATCTTTTTGTTCATCAATCCAATCTCAATATGCAAGGATTTCGGAGTCTCGATGAGGGCGAACGTGTTTCATATTACATTCAAGAACGATCGAATGGAAAAGGACGAGAAGCTTATGCCGTGAGTTGTTCTATCGTTTTTGAAATTTACTGTATAAAACAGGTTCAGTAAATTTTGAATGGGAAAGATCAAATTCAACAGCATAGCTAAAATTCGGTTTCCAAAAAATGAAAGAAGAAACATTTCTTCGAGTTAAAGCAAAAAAGTGGATGAAACGAATCTAAATTCACTCAAAATTCATTAAATGACTAAACAACAACAATTTCCTGGATTTCAGGTATCAGGAGAAGTTGAAGGACAAGGGCTGAAAGGGAGTAGAATCCATCCATTGGGAAGAAAGAAGGCTGTATCTCTTCGCTGTTTCCGATGCGGAAAGTTTGCAACTCACAAGGCGAAGAGCTGTCCAAATGTGAAGACAGATGCAAAAGTATGTTATACTTGTGGATCGGAAGAACATGTCAGCTCTATTTGTCCTGAAAGAAGAAGAAAACATCGACCAGATCAAGTTGCTGCTGAAGAAGCTGAAGAAGCAGCAAGAAGAGCTGCAGAAGAATCTTCCTCGACTTCTGATGAAGGTTCATCTGGAATCAAAGAAGAACAACATGAACACCAAGTGAAACATGAAACCAGTGATGATTCTGAGCAATAGACGAAGATTAAGAAGAAATTCGAAAGGAATCAGATGAAAATTTAGCTGAAGTTTTTCGTTGATTTGTTTTTTTTCGGATGTTTTCTTTTG
This sequence comes from Caenorhabditis latens, assembly GCA_002259235.3. Lineage (NCBI taxonomy): Eukaryota > Metazoa > Nematoda > Chromadorea > Rhabditida > Rhabditidae > Caenorhabditis > Caenorhabditis latens. The sequence goes on along the minus strand of CM056092.1, from coordinate 8,951,066 downwards.
CATGCTTAAGTATTATATTTTCTGAAAAATCGTCAAACTTCAGACCACGCCCCTTTTTTGTCTTCTTTCAAAGCTTAGGATCTGGTCTGAAGAAGAAAAAAGAAACTAATATTTTTCTCAAAATATGATATACTTTTTTTAAATAATCGTTTTTTTAACATTTAAATTTCATTTTATTATTCAAATTTCCTCAATTTCTTTGCCTCTTCCCCCATTTTCTTTTCAAATTACTACTATCTACCTCCTCAAATTGCACTCTCAGGGATTTTTAAAATGTTTCGGATACTTTTTGTTTTCGAAACCTTATTATGTCCATTTTTTTTATAATTTAACTCAGGAAATTTGCGTCGAATACTACCTTACTACCGTTTTGTTTTTTTTTTTTGTATTTCTCTTGCTGAAATCATTTTTTCTGAAAATCTCCACACGCTCACACCGTTGCTTTGTAAAACAACGACGAGAGGCGCTGAAATAAATCGAGAGTTTGTTTTTATCTGTAATTTTATTCACATCATAGATATATCACAAGAAAGGAGAATGTTTCAGTTATCGGTGAGCTCTTGAGTTTTAGAGATGATGGATTGTTGCGTGGAGACCAAGTCGACGATTGTCTGAAACATAACTTTAAGACATTTTTCAACACCACACATAAATATTATGATTGAACAGATGAATCTCTTATAGATGAGATCAGAAAAATGGGAAGTAGATATTCTGAAAATGTACCTGAATAGCATTTTTATATATTTTTCTCGCATCTTTCGCTGCGGTTGATTCGAGGACTCCAAACGGCCGGAATTGACCAGCGAACGGTGATTTTTTGGCTTCAGAGTCTTCAACGTCTTCAGACTTGCCACTGTCCTTCTTTTGGTTATCTTCGCCCTGCAAATATGAAATTTGAATATTAAATAACAAGAATTAAAAGTGAAACCTCATCAGTGTTTTCTTTTTCTGTCTTTGTCTCTTCTTCTTCTGGTTCCTTCACAATTGTGAACTTTCCATCGTCGACATCGATTCTGAACGGAATTTCGTAATGAATAAAGTTGCAGCATGTAATTTATTTTTCGAAGAACATATGCTTCCTTACCTTACTGACGGTTCCAAATCATGAGAATCGAATGAATTTACACTGAAGAGACTGATTCCGTGTGTTGTTCTGGAAATATTTGGTTAAATGTGATATTGGTTTGGTTTTAAAATCAACTCACTTTGCTTTTGAAATACACAGACTAGCCAAACTGAGCTCGTTTTGAAGCTTTTCGTGTAGCGTCACAAATTTATCTGTCAGCTCCATTTTCTCGAGATACAACTCATTTTTTCGCTTTATCGATTGAACTGTCATGGCTGAAAACGTTTTCATTAGATAGATAAAGTCGTAATCTAGTAAAATTGAAAAAGATACATAGAATTCAGTGGTAAATGATGATTTTATGATCAAAAACGGAAAATACTGACCAAAAATTGAGTGAGAAACGGAAACGCGCTCCAGCGAGCAGTACCATAAAAAGGAGGGAGTTCAAAAAATAAAACAATTTCAGAAATATTTCTTTCTTGAAAAAAAAGTGTTTTGGAGAAGCAAATTGAATCATCATGAAAAATGTTGACTGGATTTTAAAATTTGGCTTTAAAATTATCTGATATCAAACCAAGGCTCTAAACCAACAAACCACTCGTGTTATAATCATTCCATAACACCATGACATGCCCTTTCTTAAAATATTTGCACGTGAAAGATTAGAAATCGATTAGAAATGAGAACAATCAGTTCGTAATTTTTCAATCGAAGGAACTCCTTCAAAGCAAGAGATTTCCAATCGAGACGTAAGTTTTCTGAAAGGGGCGTGCCCTGATTCATGAATAGTGATATACTTACAGAAATGGTTTCAAAGGAAAAAGAAATGAATTTGGTTCCGACACGACCTCATTCGAGAACTCGTCTTCAATACCGTTCAAATGGGATATCCATTTACTATAGACGTGCAAATGATGACGTCGAAGAAGAAATGATGAGACTGCGTGTGATAAAAGATGGAAATCAAATCGATGATTCTCTTCGTTCGTCTAAATCTTCACCCCCGGAATCATCTTCATCGATTACCATTCCATTGGAATCTTCGAATAAGAAAATGAAAATGAAAATGAAGAAAAAAAAGAAATCGACCTCCTCAAAACACAAGAAACGAAGGACATCTCGTCCATTTCATGTTTCGAAAAAATGGAATAAAAAGAAGAAAAAGAGGAAAAGAAAGATTGGATGGATGAAGATACAATTCGTATTCTGAATGAATTGCAGATTTTGAATCACAAAATTCGAAAAAGATTCCAAGTTGGAATTATTTGTCCATCAGCTGCACAGAGATCTAACGTTTCGTAAGTCATCGAACAATGGGTGCTCTAAAAGTATACAAACTTCAGAATCACTTCCGTTTCTTCTTCATCTTTTCCTTCTATTTCTGCTTCGAAGTCATCGAAATCAACTCGAAACTCTTCCAAAAATGACAAATCAATTTCCCCAGTTGGCACTGCAGAAGCTTTTGATTATTGTGGACGGTAAAACTCTTCTGAATTCTAAACATCAACGGCATTTTTAATATTTCAGTCCTATCAAATATCCATTTTACGCCAGTTCGTTTCCTGGTGCTCAGCCTGTTCAACCTGAGAAGAAACCAAAAGAAGTCCTTCTGATGAGATCCAAAAAAGAAACGGTATTTCATATTTCGGCTTTCCATTCCACATATTTTTTCCTAATATTTGCAGCAGAATGAGGATTATTCTAAAAATCCGCTTCCTGATCCCACTGATTTCATGAAACCGCCAGTTCCTCCAGTTTCATCTTCTCCGTCTTTCTCCACTTCTTTTTCAAATTCTTCAGAATCAGATAACAAACCAAATAGTCATAAATTGACACGTGTCAGTTCTGATACCAAATTTCCTAATGCTCGATCTCCTGCAACACGCGAAAAACTTCGATTGATGGTGAAGGAATGTAATTTGAAAAAGATAATTAGAGAGTCTGGAAATGAGAATTTGGATAAATTCACTGAAAGATTGAAGAGACTTCGGAATGAAATTGATGGAATAGAAAAGAGAAAAGAAGAGAACAAGAAGGAAAAGGAGAGAAAAGAAGTAGAAGAAGAGGAAGAGGACTCTTGTTCCAGTCTGAAAACAATTTACTCGAAGAGGTATGATTAAAGTTCTAATTGACCAGTCAATTTCTGTTTCAGTATGAATTCGATGGGATGTGATTCATGTAACAGTTGTGTTGAATGCATCCTTTGTTGCACAGAGGAGCATTCAGAAAAGAGTAAAAAACCGAAAAAGAAGAAGAATAAAATGAAGAATAAGAACAAGTCGAAGGTATGTTTCTTGTAATATTTGAGATATAACCTCTTTTTGATTTTCCAGAAATCTTTTCGTTCGTCCTCAACTTCAACTACTTACAAATCTGTCGAAAGTTCAAAGAGTTCAGGAAAAAGAGTCAAAAAGTTGATGAAACGACAACTGTTCTGATGTTGAGATCATCCAATGAAACTAGAATATCGATGTGTTTTTTTTGTAATTAGGGATAAAGAATTCAGTTTCGATTGGTTTGAAACCGTTTATTCGTAACAAATACTTGATTATTTTCCTGTTTTTGAATGAAAAATAATCGATCGTTTTGTGAAATTCGAATCTATGTACAAATAGATTATGAGTAGAGAATTGAAAACTAAAGATCTTTGGATACAGTAACCATAATGACTCCGACAAGAGTGAAGGAATAGGCGATACCGAGAAGAATCAGATTTCGTTTTCCCTGAAAAAAGTAAACTATTTTGCATCAATTTCCATCTTTTTGTATTTACCGAGATCTCCTTAAAATACAAAACACTCCATGCACTGACAATCAATCCAGGTGCAAACGAACAAATTGGATAGGAAATCGTCTGAGATAACTTCTCGTTTCCAATGAAGAATCCACCCATTCCGATTGCGAAAAGAAGTCCAGCTAGAAGAGATGGAAGGATCAAATATGGAGGAAGAGAAGGTTGGTTCTTCCTGGAGAAAGATCAATGAACTCACAACTTCGTCTAGATGACTCACTTAACACCAGAATAAACTGCCAAAACAAGGGTCGATGTTGGCATAATACCCAAGAAAAACGAGAAAAGATAGGGTAATCCTTGAGTTGGAGCACCTGGATATAAATCTGGTCGATTCTGGATGAAAGTGACTGGAGTGCACATGGATCCATAGAAAAGACCACTGAAGATGGCAGCCAGGAAACATCTGAACATTATTCATTAGTGGGAATAAGACGGTCAGGTGAGGGTCGGATGTCTGATTCTAAAGAAAACTTACACAATTCTTAAAACTGGAGAGACATGATGAGGATGTGGGATAATATCTTCTTCTTCTTCTGAAGATTGGGTTGCCATCTGAATGAACTTTGTTCAAATTTCGATGTCTTGCTTCGAAAATTGGTAAACTCTTACACTTTTCTCTGATGGAATTTCTCCTCCAGATGCCAATTTCTCTGAATTCTTTGGCTTGTATACGTGGCTTTTGATGAATAGAAAGAATGAACTTCTGAAATTTCCCCTTATCTATGTTTCTTTTCAATGCGAAACCAACCCAATAACCAAAACGATAACTCCAAAATAGTTGAGAATAACAGAACTTGGAACTCCTTTCGGTACTCCAAACAACCCATATCTTGAAGTTGCCCATCCAGTCAAACAGGATACTGTACTCCAAATAAGAATTGGAACCGCTAATCCAAGACGATTCATTATCAGGAATGCGAAAGCGTTTGCTAGAAAATGAATGTTGAAAACGGTCTTTTCTGAATCTGAAGGTACTCACCAATACACCAAAGGGCTCCTCCCAACATGGCTAACGGATAAATTGGTGGGAATTCGAGGAGAGCGTGAATAGCAAGACTTGTGATAAATCCGCCGAGACTCATGAAGAATTGAACCATAAATCCTGGAATAGAAATTAGTTAGAAATTCATTATTCAAAAATTCCCGAATTTCAGATATTTATAACTTACCATCACTAGACGGGAATCTTTTAATCGGAGTGAAAACTGATCCGAGCGTGAAAGAGGCCGTTAGACATGCCAGTATTCCGACAATCATTTCTCTTCTCGCTCAAGGGAAACTGAAAACGACAACTGAAAATAGGCTGGAATCCAGGTTATATAGAACTTGTGAACTAGGCGGAGTGTCATCGAAAAATCAGTTCAAATGGTTTAAATTTGAATTTCGAGGTACAGAATTTACATAAGACTCCCGCTTAATTCTCAACTGAATTGTGGTGAAAAGTACGGTACGACGGATGGAAATGGGAAATCATGGAAACAGAAAATCATTGGACGCATTGAACAGTTTTTATGAAAACATAGGGGATGAGTGATTTATAAAGGTTGAGGTGAAAGAGGAAGTCCAAAGGGATACGGTAAACTGGATGAGTGACGCCTGTGAGAGATCTAAACGATTGAGGGAAAGGGCAGAATCAGAGAACATTTTGAACTGTTCTGTATGGTTATTTTGTTTTCTCTTGCTCCTCCAGTATCCATTCATTTTTTATCTACAGTACCTCTCGTTGCCTTTAAAAAATCACTCTTTTAGTCTCGAACTGTCACAGAACAAATCGTTTGATCGAATTCGCAGACGATTATGATAATATTTCAGACCGACTCCTGCAATTTTTTCGACCGCAATGTTCACAATTTTATCTCTGAACTTTTGGAATTTGTATGATAATCTGGATATTCAATTATGTTATTGTAATCTAATAACAATCAAACTACTCATTGTTTCCGAGTTCCGGTTCAATAGACAAGACCATCGGAACACCAATCTATTTTTATTTTTTCACATGATGAAACCAACCAGATGACACATTTTATCCAATAAGAACAGTCTGAAATAAATGTACTTTGTAAAATGAAACGGACTGTTTTGATCGAGTTCACACGGGAATACTACAGATTTCGGTCAGGTTCAATACTCGGGAGTCAAGATTTGTTTTGGAAAGAAGGGTGCTGTAGATTAGGGCTGTTACTTGCGGCAATCGCCGGCTTTGGCAAATCGCCATATTTTCACGTTAATTGCATGAAAATCCATCGCCGGTTTTCATTTCCGACCGGCGTCAAACGCCGCTTTTTTGAGTAGAATTTTTGAGTAGAATGCGCGGAATTGTTTTCATGCACGTTGCAACGTGGCGCCACGCGTACCTGAATAAAAATTACACCACGAAAGGTCAGGTTAAAATTAGTTTTCACGTAAACTTTTCATAGAAGAGAGGAGACCGACAAGGAACCGTTGTATATCAGAAAATTTGGATTTTCAGTGTTTTGTTTACATTTTCTATTCGACAATCCAGAATACTACTGAACAAATACAGATTTCACGTCGATTAATTAGCCCAATGATTCAGTTTGTATTTGATTAGTATAGTCTCAATCGAAATTTCCGTAGAGTACTTTAGCCGAACAGAAAATCACTTCCTCTGAAAATGTCTGGATATGAGATATTTCTATCAGCGATTATTCTTTGTTTTATGCATGTTGGATTCTAAAAATTCAAGATATCGATTTTCCAGAAAGATAAATACTTCGAGAGTGACTGTTCTGCTACCGTATGTCTACTTTCCGGTTGCAAAACGCCCACTTCCCAATTTCTTGTGTCTTTTCATTAAGGCTGTTACTTGCGGCAATCGCCGGCAAGCCGGCGCCGCATATTTTCACGTTAATTGCATGAAAAGCAAGTTCATTTCAAAAACTTGCTTCCATCGCCGGTTTTCATTTCCGACCGGCGTCAAACGCCGCTTTTTTGAGTAGAAAATATACTGAAAATGAATAAAAATGATAAAATGAGACTTAAAACTGGAGAATTTATAAGGATTCCATCAGAAACCTGAATGAATGGGCAAATGAATCCATCCGGCAGCATATTCTTAGATAGCCTACTGCTCCTCACATGGAAGAACCCTATAACCGGTGGGAACATGGGGATCGAATGCAAGATAATGGGACTTAAAACTGGAGAATTTATAAGGATTCAATCAGAAACCTGAATGAATGGGCAAACGAATCCATCCGGCAGCATATTCTTAGATAGCCTACTGCTCCTCACATGGAAGAACCCTATAACCGGTGGGAACATGGGGATCGAATGCAGGTTAATGGGACTTAAAACTGGAGAATTTATAAGGATTCAATCAGAACTCTGAATGAATGGGCAAACGAATCCATCCGGCAGCATATTCTTAGATAGCCTACTGCTCCTCACATGGAAGAACCCTATAACCGGTGGGAACATGGGGATCGAATGCAGGTTAATGGGACTTAAAACTGGAGAATTTATAAGGATTCAATCAGAAACCTGAATGAATGGGCAAACGAATCCATCCGGCAGCATATTCTTAGATAGCCTACTGCTCCTCACATGGAAGAACCCTATAACCGGTGGGAACATGGGGATCGAATGCAAGATAATGGGACTTAAAACTGGAGAATTTATAAGGATTCAATCAGAACTCTGAATGAATGGGCAAACGAATCCATCCGGCAGCATATTCTTAGATAGCCTACTGCTCCTCACATGGAAGAACCCTATAACCGGTGGGAACATGGGGATCGAATGCAGGTTAATGGGACTTAAAACTGGAGAATTTATAAGGATTCAATCAGAACTCTGAATGAATGGGCAAACGAATCCATCCGGCAGCATATTCTTAGATAGCCTACTGCTCCTCACATGGAAGAACCCTATAACCGGTGGGAACATGGGGATCGAATGCAAGATAATGGGACTTAAAAACTGGAGAATTTATAAGGATTCAATCAGAAACCTGAATGAATGGGCAAACGAATCCATCCGGCAGCATATTCTTAGATAGCCTACTGCTCCTCACATGGAAGAACCCTATAACCGGTGGGAACATGGGGATCGAATGCAAGATAATGGGACTTAAAAACTGGAGAATTTATAAGGATTCAATCAGAAACCGTATTGAATGGCTTACACGAACTAAACTGTCTGACATTGCTACTTACGCCGAAATGAGGAACCGATGAAAATTTTTTTGTGTCGATGAAGAGTCATTGTGTAGATGTTCACTTGAAAGAGTGAGAATCATAGTCTTGTATTCCACGTAATCCGCGAAGAATACCGCCTGTAAACGTGGGTTTCGTGGCTGCGCGGAATTGTTTTCATGCACGTTGCAACGTGGCGCCACGCGTACCTGAATAAAAATTACACCACGAAAGGTCAGGTTAAAATTAGTTTTCACGTAAACTTTTCATAGAAGAGAGGAGACCGACAAGGAACCGTTGTATATCAGAAAATTTGGATTTTCAGTGTTTTGTTTACATTTTCTATTCGACAATCCAGAATACTACTGAACAAATACAGATTTCACGTCGATTAATTAGCCCAATGATTCAGTTTGTATTTGATTAGTATAGTCTCAATCGAAATTTCCGTAGAGTACTTTAGCCGAACAGAAAATCACTTCCTCTGAAAATGTCTGGATATGAGATATTTCTATCAGCGATTATTCTTTGTTTTATGCATGTTGGATTCTAAAAATTCAAGATATCGATTTTCCCGAAAGATAAATACTTCGAGAGTGACTACGCCGTGACTACGAGAAACGCCGGTTTCATTTCCGGGGTGGGCGACAATCGACGGAAATGAAACCGGCGATTGCCGCCGTAAAATGCCTGTTTTAACAGCCCTACTGTAGATGCACACATTGGATGATAATAAAACCGAACTGTTTATTTTTTTTTATTTGAAAAAGAGTATTCATTCCGAGTTCATCTAGTTCTTATTCTCTCCCAAGTTGTTCAAGTAATCATCGAATTCCTGTTGATTAATTGATTTCTCTTTTAGAATTGGAGCATCAGATCCTCTTGCTGAGAACTCTTTGACATCGCTCAATGTTTTCTGTGCTTCACGACTTTTTGTATTTCTCGGAGCTCCACGAAGTGTTCGAGGAGGTGGTCGGATCGACTCTTTCGAGGCGATTCTCTGAGTTTTATCCAACTTCATCTCTGATTTTTTCGGTGTTTCATCCGGAGTTCTCGCATTCGGAGTTTTTGGTTTTGATGGAGGTTGAGAAGGAGGTTGAGACGGTGGTTCGATTTGTTTTTGAGAAGGAGTTGATGTCGTATTACTGGTTGGTTGTTTCAATGTTTGTTCCTGTAAAACACAAAATGATTCGCGATTTTTCCAGCTTCTTATCTATACCTTTTCAGTACTTGTTGTACTATTTTGATTCCGTGTCTTCTTAATTATCTCATCATTATTCGAAGTTGGCGGCGAGGAAGTTTTATTCTTGCTCTTTTTACCATCTGCACAACCAATTAGAATGACACCAAACAATGTTGCATTCACAATGAAAAATGAAGATTTTAGCAAGAAAAACAACAATTTCGCTCTGAAAATTGAAGAAAAATTTGTGGGAATTGAAGGATTGAGAAGAATAAACTCACATCATTTTGAAGGAAATAAATTGAAAATAATGGAAGAACGTAAGAATTTTGTGGAATCAGAAATGAGAATAGGAAAGTTTCAGGGCAATGTCACAGACGTTTCATTGAACTTTTATAATTTTTGACAGAAATAGAGTGAGTTCAATTGCCAATTCCAATGTTGTTCCATATTCCAACATGCCTTTCAATCCAGCGTTCCAGATGACTCACTTTGAAACTATCCTGATTTTTTCTTGCAAAAAAGAAGCAATCCATTATCCACTTTCATGCTTTTCTTATCATCCAAGAGCCCTCGTGTCCAGAATAATATTCTTTCAGAACACCCCCGTAATCCATTTAACAAATTGATATTTTCCAATTATTTTTGGAAATTTTCAATCATTTTGGAGAAGTTTTGAGTGGGCGAATCAATGGAATTTTTGGCAATCAGGTCAGTATAAAAGAGAGATGAACGAGAAGTATATGAAGTATCTCTACAGATTTCCAAATTGAGTTTTCATTATTTTTGAATATAACTTTAGTCCGATACTTTTGACGGCTCTTTGCCCAACTCTGTGTCCACCGATTTTTTTAGATTTGTCTTCCGTCACAAAAATTGAAAACTTCTCTTCAGTTCAGTTACCATATTCCTCCTCACTTTGGTTGCGTTCCAATAGGTTTCCATCTGAAGTTTTGACCAAAAGATTTTCCTTTTCGTCTACTTTCTCTGTCTGTGTCTTCAACTGACCTTGAATTCATTTCTTCTCTACACCTCCCTTATTTTCACAAAAGAGGGTCGATTCATTGTCAGATAAATAGCGGAAAACGTCGAACGACCTCTTTTAAAAAAGAAGATTGGATCATATTGAGAGAGAAAGAAAAGAGGGTTTGTTGTATTCCCTCAATTCAAATTGAGGTTGTACTTTTGATGCTTGTGTGTAAATTTGCAATCTGCAAATTCTGAAAGTAGACGTGTTTTTAATTGACAATGTGATAGTTCTTCATGTGGTTAACTACAGTACGAAGACACATGCAACCTAGTTTTGAGAATGTTGCTACACCAATATTTGTTGAAAAACAAAAATAGGCTAATGAGATAAACATTCTATTCCAATTCTTTTCTTGATGAAAAACAAGTAATTACGTTCCCATAGTGATACATCTAACTTTTTCTTTCAGTTCGAATGGTTAATTTGAGACGTCTGAAAAAATTTATATGTAATAAAATAGTTTTCCTGTTCTAAAAACTTCCTCAAAGACCTCTTGTATCCATGACTAATGGAGGTTTCGAAATTTTTCAGAAATCAGATGAGAACCATGTCATGTTGGACTATAAACAGTGTTGTTGAGCAAATATTAGAGTTGAGTCAGGGTTCAAATCACATTTTCAGGAGTGGATATTTGTGATTTCTGAGTGAAACGTTCTCGATTTTCTGACTTCTCATGTTTTGTAAAAGTTCACAAAGATTTAAATCACTATCAGAAGTTCATAGGCTAAGACCTTTTGGAAAGATTGTTCCTTATAAAATTTATTCCAAAATCGGTAATGACTCATGAAACAGTTTTATTTGAATTTTGTTCGATGATCTGGCAAGTGAATCTGAATATTTTCAAGAAGTGTCACACGAGTCATCTTTTTTTTTCTTCCTTTATTTGTATTCTGTTCTCTGTCCGTTTCTCTGTTTATACTAGACTCCATCTTAGTGTATTCTCTCTGTTATCAGTGCAACTGAATGACCAACTTGTCCATTACGTGGCATTCAAATGTTCATTCAAAGGAGGAGTTATTCTGTGAAATACATTCATATAAATACTTATGCATTTCTAGTTTTTATATTCAAGTGTTTTCTTTCTTTTCTTTCCATTCTTTTGTGTCTTTTTCATTGGTTTCCTATCAACTGGAACCAAATTGTTCGTTCACAGTCAATTTGCTTTTTTTCAGAACTCTATCAATGTTCATTTTAATTCATCAATTTTCAGAATGTCCGCTGAACAATTCGTTGGTCGCTGGAAGCTCGTCGAGTCGGAGAACTTTGAGGATTATCTCAAAGAGGTTGGAATTGGATTGATTCTCCGAAAAGCTGCATGTGCTGCCAAGCCAACATTGGAGATCAAAGTGAATGGAACCACGTGGCATGTGAATCAACTCAGCACTTTCAAGAATACCTCATTGGAATTCACTTTGGGAGTGGTTAGTTCTACTCTTTAAAAAATATTTCATAGTGAGTTAGAGAAGTAGAAGACAGGAGCTGTGAAACTTTTGAACTAGAAACTTCATTTTAGCAAATTTTTGATTGAGGTTTCTAGTTAGCTAATCGAGCCCCTGCACCCATCTTCATATTTTCGAACTCACAAATACTTCGAGATTTTATAATTTTGCCCGACCTCTCGTTTATTTTAGTGTAAACCATTCTCATCAGAAATTCTTTGAGTTGATAAGAGAAACATTGGGCCAAAGTGCACACAGAGACACGTGTTGACTGATGAAAACAAGAAAGAAAAAGAAGAAAGAACATGTGAACTTTGTATCCGAACCATGAGAGTGTAGCTGTTTGGATGTTCTGTGTTCTTTGTGAACCGGATTTCATGCGTTTCTACTTCTGAGCAAACTTTTTTATACAGTTATTTATTGCAGGAATTTGACGAGACAACTCCAGATGGCCGTCAATTCAAGTCAACCATCACAATCGAAGACGGAAAAGTAGTTCATGTTCAGAAGAAAATCAAGGATTCTGATCATGATTCAGTGATTACTCGTTGGTTGGAAGGAGAGAAACTCATCACAACCCTCCAATCTGGATCCGTTGTTTCTCGTCGTGCCTATGTTCGTGAATAGGGGTTTTTTCGAACTATGAACTTGATTCATCTATTTTTGATATGATTGACAATGTTTTTGATTCGATAAACTGCCAAAAGAATGAAATTGTTTTTGTTTATTTCTGTGTCAAATGGATGATGTGTTATGGAGTGAAACGAGTGGTTAGAGTAACTTGTATTTCTGTTATTTTCTTTTTTCACTTCTTTTTCTTTATGGTTGGTCATACCTTTTTGAGCGGTTTATAAGAAGGTTTTCAGATGTTTGTCATAATGTCTTTCAGTAATTTTACTTTATTTTTGAAATCATTATTGTTTTTTATCTATTTTTATCTATCGCATAAATCTAAGAGATCCGAATTCTGGGAAAGAACTCAACATCGAACATTCGTTGATCAAAAACCGTTAAAAAAATGTTTTTTGAAAAACAAACAATTCAGTTGACAAACCACAAAAAACGACTGTTTGTTCGTTTCTCCCTCTCTTCATCATACAATTTCACAACTTTATAAAATTGCTCTTTTCGGCTTTTCCTGTTAGTTTCTAACACTCTTTGAGTCTGGATGCTTTGTTGAAAAAGCGGCGAAGGTACGACAGCTCAGTGCTATTTCAGAACATTTCACCGCCCACGAGGTTCTCAAAACATACTTTTCCCCCAGATCTTTGTTCCTTTGTTGTCTATTTTCTCATGCAAAAATACAACAGAAAATGTATCATTTCTCTAGAAAACCATTAGCGAAAAATGAAAAAGTGAGAGAAAGAGAGATGAGGAGAGGAGACTCCGCCCATTTTTTCCGTTATCAGTCGATTTATCAGGCCACCAAAAGACAAAATGTTCTCGAAAGAAATGGAGAGAAAGATGGCATTGCCATTCATTCTCACCTCGTTTTTCAATTGATGTATTCTTACCGTCTTCCCTTTTTCTTCTTTTTTTCCACCTACCGTTTCATCAGTTTTCTTCTTTTATTCCATATAAAATACTATCATTTCCTGATTTTCAGAACCAATAATGTCCCAAGAATTCGTTGGTCGCTGGAAGCTTGTTCACTCCGAGAACTTCGAGGAGTACATGAAGGAAGTCGGAGTTGGATTGATCACCCGTAAGGCTGCTGCCAACTTGAAACCAACTTTGGAGATCAAGGTTGAGGGAGATGTCTGGCATTCCAACCAATACTCCACTTTCAAGAACACAACTCTTTCTTTCACTTTGGGAAAGGTAACCAACTCGGGAAGATTTGAGAAATTTAGGGCTTTTGTGGATGTTCTCTGAATCCAAGCCATGTAGTGAAATTTTCTACCATTTTTTTGATTTTCGAGAACTTCGTAATGTTTACTCTCGATATGCATTGATCACTGAAGAAACAGCTGATAACAGCATATTCATTTTTAGTTGAAACCATAAATCAGTGATTAGTGACCGGAATAGGAATTTCAGAGAAAGTGTAAACAAAAGCCTTTTCTCTTCTGAAACTTCTGTATTCACAATCAGGGAATCTCTTCCACAAAATCAATATTTTCCAGGAATTCAACGAGACCACTCCAGATGGTCGTACCGTCCAATCGGTCGTCAACTTCGAGAACGGAAAGTTCGTTCACACCCAAAAGAAGGACGGAAAGGTCGAGTCAGTCATCACTCGTTGGCTCGATGGAGAGAAGCTCATCACCACTCTTCAAGCTGGATCCGTTGTCTCTCGTCGTGAATACGTCAGAGAATAAACTGTTTTCCCATTCTGACAAAAAAGAGCTTCTCATCTAAATTTTCTAAATTGTGATTTATATTTTAAATTTGTAAACTATATAATTTCACTAATGATTGATTCGAGTAATAAATATTGTATGAAAATCGAATTTTTTAGCTTCAGAACAAAGTTCTAATTATACGGAATCACATTTATTGAAAACTTGGCAAACATGAACATTTGAGAATACGGAAAGAAAATAGAAAACGAAAGATCAACATTTCAACCTATCTTCACTGATTTTTAATAGTTCAGTCCGGCTTGTTTTGAACATTGAAATCTCTTTTGTCTATCTGAAGTTACGTAATATGAGAATGAGTCAGATCGCAATGCAAAAGTCGTCCGAAAGAGCTTCCGATAATCATTTGATCGTCCGTATATACTATCGCAGAACTTGCTGAAATCGTTGCTCCATCATTTGCGTACGGCTCAGTTGTGACCCAGGAGCTTCCTTCTTCCTGTAAAATATGTTTTGTGATTTTTGGTTTTTTGACGCTTCCTTTTGGGAAGTATTCCGAAAGTATTGAGTCTCTTTTTAGATAAGAAAACGTGGAAAATGGTTGAAAATGATAAGAAAGTGTTGATGAAAGCGAGAAATATGTTTATGAGGACAAAGTGTTTGGTTAGCATAATTTGACAGGTTTTATGATTGGAAGCAACAAAATAATTGCATAATTTGTTGATGATAAGATGAAATAATAGTAAAATGTTCAAAACACTTGAATATCCAGACAAAATCCCATAGGTAACTAGAAGATGTAATTTTCTTTGTCAAAGTTCTGTTTTTCTCACGCCCATAACTGAAACTGTTTTTTGTATTGGTACTATTAGAATAGCGCAGACTAGACAACCACAAGTATATGTCTGAAGTATCTCTTATGAAGTTTCAAAACAAAGAAGACTGAAATTATGTTCCTGTAAACAGACCTATTGAAACTTATTTTTCATCAGACATTCATTGGCCATTTTCAGCATGAAATCCAATATTTTGTTCCTGATTCCTCTGATACTTTTTACTCAATATCTAATTTCATTTATTGAATCTACAAAATTCTTCCCTTATATTTACGCAGGAGGCGCTCCTGTTCAAGAAGAAAAACTACCGTATTACTATCCGATTTCTGGATAAGATTTGGTCATATTTTTAATGAGTTTTGAATAAATATTACAATTCTTGCTCTTACTTAACTCATTGAGTCTAGTTTGTATCGGAGATAACACTCACAAAAATACCACGTATTCCCTCACCTGTATTCTGATTCTCAAAATCTGGCTCGAAGAATGAACATTCTTTTTCTCTGGATGTGTGTAATGCCATGCGGATTCATGAAGGACTGGATGAGCAGCAACCCAAACATCTCCTGTTTTCGATTCAACGAATATTCCAATCGGAGATGTCAGTAACATCATTTCATACATAAGTTCAAGTGTCATATCTTTCGCCACTTTATATGCGAACAGGGACTGAAAATAAACCATTTAAATATCTAAAACTATGGAATAATAATGCTACCTCTCTGATCAAAGATCCAACATAAAGAATCCTTCTCTTTGAATCATATCCAATTCCAGTTGGCGCATTGACACTTGGAGCACCGATTGCCAGTTTAGATCCATCATAATAGTACACAACTCCTTGGCCAGTCTGAAACTTCTTTTGTGTAATGTTTAATTTTCTTATCAATTTCACCTGTAATGCAAATTCAACAACTTGAGCCCATCCTCTTCCAAATGCTGCCATATTTGTAAAGAAGATTCTATCGGGTCCAACAACAGAAAGATCTTGAAGACTAGTGAAAGATGAGTCACAAATGGATTTTCTATAGTTCAATTTAGTGTTGTCAACTTGGAAAAAATGAATACATTGATGATCTGGATGAGCATTTATCACGTAGAGAAGAACACGACCATTTGATGAAGAATACGAATCGATTCCAGTTGGAATGAACAGATTCTATAACAGAAATTATAGTTTTTGTGTCGTAATAAAAGAAGAACCCATTTGAGTAATGCTCACCTGATATTCATACCCATTCCAATTAATTGACATTTCCACCAGATCATACATTTCTTGTTGACTTCTTCCATCACTTCGATTTGTATTATAGAATGATATTCCCGTGTTTGTCGTTAAATTATGAGACTTTCCGTATCCCAAAGTGATATAAACTCGTTTCTGGGAGTCCACATATGTCAGTCCTGCTGTACCTTTGTCTGAAATAGAATTTGATTGAGAGAAAATGAAGATTTCAGACGGACACTTTTCGGTCAAAACTCGACATGGTCCAGGCGTATGGTTGTAGATCCGTTTATTCAGGTCAAGTACAATTCTGAAATCAAGAAATTCTCGAAATGTGAAGACACTCAGCAAGTGAATGTAGAAAAGACCGAGATACTTGAACATAAGGGAAACTCACAAAACTCTCAGAACAAAACATGAAACCATTGCGAATAAAACCCAAAAAACCAATCGATGCATGAAATGGAGAAACGAGGATTGACTCCCCATTTTGGCTGAAAATTTAAAAGATTTGATTTTCAGTTGAACAAAATAAAATAAATTGGGACAACTCGAGAATATGCAATAGTGAAAATAAGTAACAAATTAATGAAGAGAAGAAGTAAAGAATATTCACGGGCTTGTTTTTTGGAGAAGAACGGAAAATTATATTGCTTTTCATATTTAACGTGACTTTTCTATTTAAATAATCCATTCCAACATAATCATTCTTTTGATTCTTCGGACAATTACTAACTGAAACAACACCAGAACTCGTAAGTTGGAATCCTCAATATCTCGATACCCTTTTGATTTTCAGAAGACAATGTTGGGTTCTTGTAGAAAGAGGAACGCCGAGAAAGAAGAGGAAAGAGAAGAAGTTGTGGCTAAAAAATCGAAAACGACGGAGAAGAAAATAGAAGAATTAAAAGAAAAATTAAGAGGAGTCGAGAAGAGTTTGGATGAAACTTGTAACAATGTTACGAATACAATAAGAGAACATTCAATGATGAGACAGAGAGTTCATATGTCATTTCGGAATTCAAGAAGAGCAGTTCAGATGAAAAAAGAGCTGACTTTTCAAGTGAAGAAAACTGTCAGACTGGACGATACTCAGAAGTTGAAAATTGAAAAAATGGAAAGAAAACTTGATAATTTCAAAGACCATAATAAAATTTACTCGAAAGCCAGGGAGACTACTGTAGAAAATAGAGAGAAGTGGATGGAACAACTCGATAATATTCGGAAGGATGACGACGAGACGAGTGAAGAACCACCGTCATGGAGAACTTGTGAAATCTGTGCATCTCCATTTGAAAAACTGAATGGACGAATTCCACGTGTTTTGAGTGAGTCGAAATGGTGCGTGTGATAATTGAAACTTTTTTCTAGAATGCGGTCATACGATCTGTACTGATTGTGCTGAACACTTCATCGAAAACGGATTCGTTCGCTGTCCGTATGATCGCCAAATCTTCAAAATCGCAAATGGAGGAATCTATGGATTACCGACAAATCGAGTCTTATTGAACATGTGAAAAAATAAACTTTTAATAAAATAATAATTAGTTCGTTCTTTTTTGTTATTGGTTTCCATATGAGTTTCGGTTGACTAACAGTTTGGGATACTGTAGTAATCCAAACAGACTGAACACTTGGCTATGCGTTGAACTCTCTTTAAAAAAAGAACCCAGTGGATACTTGAATGAATATCCTATATTGGAATGAACAAAAATCGAAAATTTCTTGTTTAGATAGTTTTATGCTCTCATTGAAAATATCTGAACCGGTGAAAGTATGTTCAATAAACAACGAATTGTCATTTTGAAATTTGAAAAACAGCGTTTCCACGGAATTTGAAACAAGGAAGCTTCTCCTTATTATGAAAGCAAAGTGGGACCTCCTTGGAAACGGAATCGAGGGACCCTCTGGCAGATGGCCAGTGGAAGAAAGAACTAGAGAGTATTCAAAAGGGAGAGACGCAGATATGGAGAGACATTTAGTTGAATGAAATGAGCCTTTCTTTTTCTTTTCCTTCCGCTCTCTGACCCGTTCTCTTTCTTTCTTTTGACTAACCCTTTTGGTCCACTACCAGCTTCTCGCGCATTTTTAATGACTTCACTCCAGTTGGTTGAATAAAACAATAATTAGAGATAATTGGATAGAGAACACAATTATAGGATTCGAGCTTTTCTTGTTGTTGATGGAGCATGAAGTGCAGATTTTCTTAATGCCCTTCAACTTCTTGAACCTGCAAGCTTAATTCAATAACGTTTTAGAAGTCATATTTGTCCCGAGATTAAGTTTGAGTCAAAATTTCTCTTTCTTCAAAACATTTTTACTGATTAAAACATGATCATGATTCTTCATCATATCCTTCAGCTTTTCTGAATTCTACCGAATTTGAAACTTCCGCGTTTCATTCTCGAGTTATCCACAGAGCGTATTTTCTTCGACGCCACGTTTGCAATTTTTCCCAAATTTCTTCAGTTTCGTGCTTTCACAGCTTTCCCAGTTATGAGAAATTCATAAACATCAAACTGTTTTCAGACCGTGCTCCATCCAATCGAAACCGCATGAAAGAACGCGAAGAAATATCATCACATCGGTTTAGAAAACTAGAAAAACTGAGAAAAGTGAGTTGTTTTTCCTTAATTTCAGAAAAAGACTTTTAATGATGATGTTCAATAAGAATATGTATTTTGGAAACTTTGAAACCCGAAGTTTCATCCGTTTTAATCGGACAGTTTCAGTGGTCAATAATTCGTACTTGCCTCCATGATCACTAATATTTCCATAATTCCTTTAAATTTATTCGAGTACCCCATACGAGTTCATTGCCCTGCACCAAGTGATGACAAATCGAAAGGCGAATCCGTTTCCGTTTCGTCTCATTCACCTTCAAAACAGAAAAATGTTTATTTCAAACGGAAATGTTTGAAATTTGAGACATTTGGCGAGGTGGGTGGAGAGAACCGAAGAATCCAGAACTTGCAAAGTGAGCGAGTTATTTCTCGATTTCTGACAGCAAATTTCGTAGTTTTGAAGCTCTAAAATTTGTATTTTTCGCAATGAACACCGGAAGATTCTTTCTGTTTCGTTAGCCGCAGTTTTCTCTTCTATCGGTTATAATGTATTGTCTTCGTTACCTTTCTGTGGACACAGTTTAAAAAAGTTATGAACGAACGGTTTCCTTTCTGTTGACATTAAAAAAATCGTCGACCACACCACATTTCCAATAACACCACTGAATAACAAGGCTTCTAGCTCACAGCTCACAATACATAATCATAAATATAGTCTGAGCTCTCCACCCGCTCACCGCCAACACCTCATCTCTCTCTCCCTACTTCTGACTTCTCTATTTCTCCACTTTTTACTGTGTCGACAGTTAGACTCTCACTTTGTAAATATAAAAAAGCGAAGAGACAAGACCGCCATGTCGCCACTCACTTTGCCTCATAAAATCATAACTTTTTTCTTAGCTCTCGAGACAATAAAAACAATAAATATGTGAAAAATGCGATGTATTCTTCCATAAGGTTTTTATTTTTCCGAATCTGACCCCTTTTCAATTCCTAAACTTGTTTAAAATTTTTCCCGGTAGTAAAAAATAGAACATGTGGTTTGTAAGTAATATTTAATTTTATCAGTGGAGTTGTCTCTCTTATCAGGAGGAAATGACGCTGCTTTTTTAATAATAAAAGTTGAAACTAAAAAGTTACAGTTTTATAGAATCCGTAGGCGGATATTCTTCTAGTTTTATTTTGCCAGAAAGCCGGCCAGATGTGGGCGTTCCAGATATTTCCTTTCTCCTTCTAACATTTGAATCTTTTTCATATAAATCTATTAACACAGTTACCTATTTTCTCAAATAGCGGCGTTTCGACGATTCGTTATTTTTTCCTTGCGAACGACCAAAATGGCATGATATCTATCAAGAATGTCATATCTCTCCCAGAAAATCGAACAAAAAGTAGACGTCTACTTTCCACTTATCAATTCGTATCGTTTCATTCTGAATTCATCATAACAAACTATTAAACTTTTTTAATGCTGTATTAGTTTTTAAGAACGTCTCTCACAATATGAATTTCAGGAAGAAAATGTCGGCAAGTATTGGAATGGCGGCTTGTGCCGTTTCATCCGTCTTCTTTGGTTCCATGTTCGTCCCAATAAAATCTTATGATTCGAGAGATGGTAATCAAAAAACTTCGAAAAGTACCTGATTGATGACTTTTCCAGGTATCTTCGCACAATGGATGATGTCAATTGCCATTCTTCTCGTCGGTTTTGTAGTTTTCGCATACACCGGATTTTCTGGATTCTATCCACTCGCCATGTTGGGTGGAGCCTCTTGGTGTATTGGTCAGTTCAAAACAATAAATTAAAAATAAAGTTTGTTGAGATTAATTATTTTTCTCTAGGAAACGCAACAGCTATTCCAATCATCTCTCGTCTCGGACTCGCCGTATCAATCCTTATCTGGAACACTTCCAACTGTTTGACTGGATGGGCTGGTGGTCGATTCGGTTTATTCGGAATGAAAGCACAAGTGCCCGCATCACCATTTCTCAATTATCTCGGACTTGTTTTTGTTGTTATCGGTGGTTCGATATTCGCACAAGTTAGATCAGAACCTTCCGCTCCGGTTGCAAAAAAAACTAGTCGAGCATCATTTGAT
Source organism: Caenorhabditis latens (assembly GCA_002259235.3). Taxonomy (NCBI): domain Eukaryota; kingdom Metazoa; phylum Nematoda; class Chromadorea; order Rhabditida; family Rhabditidae; genus Caenorhabditis; species Caenorhabditis latens. Next base: position 8,930,361 of record CM056092.1, on the reverse strand, counting down.
ATGGAAACTATGAACTCAGAAGAAAAGAAAGCGTTAAATACGGGAGAATCTTCGGACGATGGCGTCACTGATATCGAGGTTTTGAGACCAACAAAGGATTTGAATTCTGGATCGCAAAGACTGTTGTAAGTTGATACTAACTATACCCTTGAAAAAGTTTAATATCTTATAGTGCCTTCATCGCCGCATTGATAGCCGGAGTCTTCTACGGAATGACATTTGTACCAGTGATTAGAATGATCGACAATCCTGAAACGTGAGTGTTCAAAGTAAAACTAAAATAACTAATTCCTGTTATTTCAGCTACAAAGGATTTCCAACTGATGGACTTTCTTACGTTTTCTCTCATTACTTCGGAATTTTCATCACATCGACAATAATCTTTGTCCTTTATTCTATCTTCAGGTAACTCTATTCAAGATTTAGTATGTCTGGAAACACAGGCTTGCAAATTAGTAATTTGAAGAACAGTAACACAGGAATCACTGAAATAAAATGACTAATATATTCCATGTTTTCAGAAGAAATGAACCATATGCTCCACCGAATCTCTTTCTTCCCGGAATGGCTGCTGGATGTCTTTGGGCAATCGCTCAAACATCGTTTTTCGTCGCCAATCAACATTTATCTCAAACTGTCACATTCCCAATAATTTCTCAAATGCCTGGATGTATTGCCGCTGCTTGGAGTATCTTCTATTACCGTGAAATTCGTGGAAAGAAAAACTTCATGCTTCTGGGGGCTGCCATGTCAATCACTATAACTGGTGCTGTTTTAGTTGGATTATCGAAAAATATCAAATTCTAGATTTTTAAATTTCTCATTCATAGCTTATTTGTTCAAACCATGTTCTTTGCCTGTGATGCTTACAAACGCCTTCCTGTTTTACCATTATACCCTGTATAATTTCCATTCCTTCTTCAGTTGCTTTCATTTCGGGTTGAAAACCAAATAACAATAAAAATAATACTATTAAGACTGGAATATTATATTTATACAAAAATTGATTACAGAGAGGTAACATTTCGAAATGAAGTCTGAAAAATCGGGAACAATGAAACTCTTGAGATCGGGAAAAATGGTTTCATGAACAAGTCGTATGGTAACCAGAAGGAATATAGAGAGTACATATATTAGATTGTGATGTGAATAACTGTGAGCATAAAAAGTTGTTAATTTACTACCGAGGATCGAGTAGTATGAGAGATGAAACATGAAAATTCAGTAAAGGAGTATTATCGAAATAAAAAAGTTCCGACATTTTTTTCTCACGATAATTGCAGACTCAGTGCAAAATTACTATTGAGTTCACATTCTGACGTGAGAAAAAATGTCGGAACTTTTTTGTTGCGAAATACTGAAAAAAAGACGGGAGTGATAAAGCAAAAAAAAAAGAAGAGAGACTTTTTAAAACATTTTCAATTAGGGCACGTGGGTTAAAAGCAGAGATGCCAACAAAGTGACCTCAAATATGTAAAAGATGCAGATAAAAAAGTTATTCGAAAAAAAAGTACAGTTTCAGCATCTCTTCTTTGCGAGTGGCTCATCTTCGTTATCACCATTCACACGTTTCCTATTTTCAGACAAATCTCCGCCTTCTTGAACGTCCATTCGATCTTCCAAAATGTTTCCTCCCAATATATCATACATTTCCTGTTCAGCACGTGCAACTTCAGCTGCTTTCATACTTTTGTAATTATCAAAAGTTGAGAAGAATTCAGACTTCAAGTCTCTCAAATACGCTGGATCTTCGTGGTGTTCAACAGCATAGTTGCACATTACAGGTGGAGTATCATAGGCTCCTGCTGGGAAACTATCATTACATTCGACTCCGTCCAAGGATGGCGGCCCTTCTGGCAGAACACATTGAACTGTGCAGTTGGAAACACGCATTCCACGGATTGGAATAGGATTCCGATTGACATAGAAAATGCAGACGAAGAAGAAAATGTGTGTGGGTCGGAAGTTATACTCTGGAGTTGTAACTTCGAATGGTATAAACTTTCCAAGCTCTGAAAATACGGCAATTGTCTCTTCTTTTTTTTTTAATTCTTATGCGTGACTGGAAGTTTCGTAACTCACTTTCATCATCTCCCTTTTTGAATGCAATTGATGCTTCTGATCGGAAAGTTGATCCTTTCGAGTTTCCTACTTCTACAATCATTCGTGCAAGTCCATAGTCTCCTTTCGGGCAAGCAACCAATCCACGGAACACGAATTTAGGGCGGAACAGAGTGAGTACCCAGGACTTAAAAAAGAAAAAATATTCGCTGTGTAAATTGCGTAAGTATTTGAATTCTGATTTCTTTTTGAAACCCCCAGTTCGCTTTTTAAAAATTCAATCTACATAACTTCGTCTGCCGTGTTTGACTCACCTGACAAAACATCACGGGGTCAAAGCGACAAACTGGAACATTCATATTTTCGAGAATGAAAATATTGCGAAGATCGTAAGACGATTGACAACCTCCAACGTCTTGAACAGCAGTTACTCCGTGATTTGCGTCGAATGGAAAGTCAACTTCCCTGAATCCATGGCGAGTTTTGTCAAACTGAAAAATGAAATTGGTATGCCTATTTTTCACAAAGCGTACGGCATAGCTAATATTAGTGTATTGATTTCGATCCCGTTTATGAACTTACCACAATTTCGGTTAAATTGAAAGAATATACATTTTTTCTGTATGGGAATAGATTGTTTTCGCACATCCTCTCTAAATACTCCTTTTGTGGAAGGGCGCTTGAAAAATGAGTCAACCGAGCATACTCGATGAGGAATCTTGGAGATGTGACAAAAAGTCTGAGACTGGCATTTTTCTGAAAATATGAATATTTGTTTATAAGTAGTATTAAAAACTCTTACCTCTGCTTTCGCTCTGATAAACTCTTTGTCAAGAAGTATGAATTGTTGAACGACTGATTGAAAGAGTGTATCGTTCATATCCAAACGGAATTCGTCATTTCTAGCAGCAGAAGGTATTACCCAGTTACCCGCCATTTTCGATTGACTTTTATCTGAAATTGTCGAGTTCAATTCGATTGCGAAAATGATGCGATCGATGCGGAATATGAATGAAAGAGCAGATTGGCAAACTGGAAAGCTGATCGAGAAAAAGGAAGCGTTAGATCTGATACGAAGAACTTCGCTGATATTCGAAGACGATATAAAATAATATATCAGAGAGAGAGTCTTCAAAAATAATCTACATTTGAAGGAGAACCGTGTCCACGTCTCTGAAGTTTTATATTTTTAAAGAACGAATGGTGACGAGAGCGCGTGAGACACAGACTATGAGAGGATAGCGAGGAGTGAGGGAAGAGAGGAGACGCAGATTATTTGGAGAGAACAACGATAGATTTTTGAATGTAAGTCGTTCGCGCACATACTCATTACCCATTTACTAGAAAAATAATCGATTGTTTTGAGACAGCTGCGTGCATGAAAAAATCAATTATCGCGAATTATTGATCGAGAAGATCCGCGTGTTATGAGTGATCATGATGATGATCGAGGAACTCAACTTTTCTATAACAGGAACTACATGTTCTTAATACAACGCAGCAGAATTAAGTAAAGGAAATTCATAAATAAAACGAAGTCGTTATTACAATTTAGAAAGAACTGGAGTCATTGAAAACTGAGAAATGAAAAGAGCAGATGATATGTTACACTCATTCTTCGAGAGACCCGATCACGCACATTGAACGGAACGCGATGGCCCGCGTAGCGGTCGACCGCGGTCTCACAATAAGATAGTATCTGTTGACCCAGTAGAAGATGGTTGTATGACAATAATCCACGAAAACGAGGAAATGAGAGCCGTACATTACGATAGTTTGTTCAGTTTTTTTTAAATTTGGAATTCTTCCTTTATTGATCATACTAAAACATATTACAATGATAATGAGAATGAAATACAATTGGTCGGGCGGCTGGGGCGAAAGATAAGAATACGAAATTTCGAAAGGGAGTGGGAAAATGTGAGAATTGCTCAATGATAAAGCGCTCGATTATGATCATGATTATGGTAGTGGAGATAAACAGAGGAATGATGATGAGATTACTGTAGTTACAGTAATCGAATTAAGCAATTGTCATTTGAGTTGGCTTGCGGAAGAAACAGTACCAGATGGCGTGGAGGTATGATGGAATCATGAAGAAGAAGACGAGGATCAGAGAGATGAAAACGTGCATATTGCATTCGTTGGCATGGACGGCGACGGCTGCTGGCTGAAAAATCAGAATTCGATTGAAATCTTTGTTGTTCTTAAAAAGAATCGTGCATCTCAATATGTTGTTCCAAACCTTCACGGTACTGGTTTCCCATCATGATTTTCTTTTTGTTCTTGAATCAAAAGTGAGCCTAACGTCTTCTGATCACCTGACAAATATCAGCATAATTTTCCAGCTATTTTGAGAAATTCGTAAAACTAAAAGTCTATGCATGATAGAGCTGATCTGCTTATTGAACCACAAGAAGGTTTTGTGTACTTGTTGGTTAACTAAGCCAGATGGGATTTGGGATACAGAAAACTCGTGATTAGGATTCGTTTGAAGATGAACTTTTGAATGTGTTCAGGAGGTGTTATCAGAAATCTACCGCAGCGTGAGGATTGTTAGTGCAATTTGTTGTGATAACTTACTGGGAAGATGATGATGAGAATGATGAGAAGAGCCAACTTGATCATTTCATCGCGACGGTTCGATTCAATGACGAAGACACGTCCTTCTTCTGGAGCATCAGCTGGAACATTGACTGTCATCTTTTCCTCGGCCATCCTGGATTCGGCTGGTTTTGTTGGAGTGTTTGATCTGGAAAATGAAAGATTGAGATTCCAGAAATATGAAGAAAAAGAGAAAAATCATAAGAAACGCAATTTGATTGATTCAGAAAAAACGGTGATCAGAGAAGGTGAAATGCTGAAAGTGGTGGAACTGGAACATTGAAAGAAATGCCTCAAAGAGACAAGACGCTTGAAAAGTTTCAACTAGAACAACATGTTTGGACTGATAAAATTGTTGTGTAGTTTTTTTGAATGTCAACATTTAGACAATTGCATTGAATTTGCGAAGAATGCATTGTTTCCTGAATCCCCCTCAAAATCAGAGCCAGAACAGAAGTACCAACACATTTTGAGGTGCGAAATAAGAAAAAGGGGAGAAGGAAAAGAAGAAGGCGTGATCAGTTGCCCTGGTGATAAGAAGATAATGGAGACGTTGGCGGAGAGAGCTCACGGAGCAACAGATTAAGAAAAGAGAAGGAGTTGGAGCAGAAGAAAAGAATATTTCTCTCCGTCTCAAAATCTCTCAACTCATCATTAATACGTCAAAAGTCTATATCCTTATATAGGAGAATCGAAGTATAATGTCAAAGGAGATCGAGAAACAAAATGGAAAGAGCGTAGAGGTTTGAGAGACGCAGAGAAAATGGAATAGGGATTTGTTTTAGATTTGTGGATGGAAAAGAAGAAGATGAAAACGAAATGGAAAAAGGAAAAGAAATTGAATTTGAAGGATGACATTTAATTGAGTAAGAAGGACCAAAACTGGAATTATTTCAATCGATTCTGAATCACAAGGCTTCTTTCAGAAGGCTCTTGACCAATATTTTGAAAAACGAAAAACCTTGGAACAGTTCAAGTTTTGATCTATTGAAGTAATGAAGAGGTGGTAGTTTCAGAATCTATTTCTGACTCAAAAAGATAAGTGAAAAGGTCTCATCAAAAGTCAATAAATAATTTTGAAAAACATTGTCCAGATGACGTGTAACCAGGTATACACCTCCAGAAAGAGAGAAATCGAAAACAAGAGAAATTGTTATAGGAGAGAAAGAGAGATAGTGAAAAGAGAATGAAAATATTGTGAATTCGAAATGTGAAAATGAATATTTATGGGGTCTCTCACTCTCTTTTTTGTGCAAAATGGGTCATAGAGAGGTGGAAAGAAAGGTATAGACTGGAAAGGTGAGAAGGTGGGAATAATAGAAATGAGAATGTATTTCGAAATGAGAAAAAGTTGGTTTCGACATATTATTGTTTCGAAAATGGCAACAAGGGACAGAGAGAGAGTGGGAGAAGGGAAGGGATTGTTGTTTTTGGTCGATGAGCTAAGAACTTTAGTTTCTGTTGTTTGGAAAAAACATGTGTGTGTGCCATACTTTGACCTAGTACGAAATTTGGGTATTTAGTGGAAAATGTGACTTTTTGGATGCCCAGAAATGCTTTGGAAAACGGAAATGTAGGACATCTGGACAAACATACTTAAGGACAATTATGCTAACAAAAAAATCTTCAGTGCGAAAAAGGATTACTGTAGTTTTATGTCTGGATAGCGGAAAGTGCGTCTTATTCCAATTGTCTTCTTCCAAAACTTTAAAAATGAACACCAATTTTTCTTTTTTCTTTATCCTGGTCAAAAGACAGAAAGTGGAAAAAAGAGAACAAGAAGCAGCACAAAAATGAAACATGTGTTTGCAGCAACAACCGAAACGATGAACGATCAGACAAACAAAAGTGAGAAAAAGAGGAAAAGAAGAGAGGAATAAGAAGAAGAAGAATGAATCATCAAATAGTACTAGAAGAAGAAAAAAACAAAAATAATCATCTAGAAGAATAGGGGAAAAGAAGAATAAAACGAACAGGGAAAGTAATGAGTCAGATGGTTTGATTCACGGGGATTACTTGTATTTTATAAGATAGGATAAGGCATTTGGACTCAATAGAAGCACTTATTTTGAACTCCAAAGAAGTCTGTTAGATACGTTTTCAGACGTTCCTCAATGCCACCAATGTTTATGAGCAATTCCAACACCAATATACTCAATTCTCGGCAGAAAAACAGTTTTTCCTTCTGTACTTTTTCATCTTCCGTTTTGTTTTTTTCTCAGCCAGGGTGCCACGTCACCTGCTATATAATTCGAATGCAAATATTGACAGATTCTTTTGAAAAAATAACAGTTTCATAAACAATTTTGATTGAATTGAAGAGAGTTGAAAGGAAAAGTGAGTGCGCTTTCACAGGTTGTCATATTCAAAAAACTGTCACTTTGAATTTGAATTTCGAATTTTGAAAGATGCGAGAGAAGCAGGAAAAAGGAAAGAGACTCAAAAATATCCAGATGACAGTTTTTGAGATTTCAAAACGAAGAAAATGAATTCTGATGAGAGTTGATTAATGTATCGAAAACATGGATTTGAATGGAAGTTTGAAATCAAAGATTTGAAAACTATGAAGTTGTAAGCAGTGGTTTCGAACAGATGTAAAAACACGCAGCTCAACTTGTTACCTTTTTACGGTAGAACATTGAATCGAGAATACGGATACCGATTTTTCAAATACAACACTGTTTCATAAGGGTATCCTTCTCATAATATTTTGTACATCCCTGATGAACAAGCCAGCTGTGGAATGATATTGGAAGAGAAGTCAACAACTCAGTTACTGTAGTCACATTCAAACGGATAAAACGACAGCATATTTTGAAAACATACCAGAAAAAAGTAAGTTGAAACAAAACAAAAGAAGAGAAATACAAGGAATACGAATGAGAATAAAAACGAAATATGCAATGCAAATGGCGGTGGATGTTGTCTTCCGACACATACTGACCTTTCTCTATTTCTCCTCACTTGACAAGGTCATTTCACAGGATTCGAATTACGAAATATTACCTCGGAAGAGAGGTCTCCAAGGAAGAAAAAGAGAGAAATGACTCATTCTCTGTACCTCTTTCGTATCTCTGGTCCCTCTCAAAAGTATTCAATCTCTCGACGAAGTCTTTATGTTCCGGAGAGGAACTGTCAACAAGCAATGAGGTCAGAGCAGCATTTCGGACACACACTAATTGTGAGAAGGGGTTACTATGGACAGTTTCAAGAGGGAAATGGATTGAATGACGGTGTGTTTGTGAAGAGACAATTCGAAAAAGTATTTGAACAGTTGTTGAAAAGAGTAATATAAAATAGGTCAGAGGAGGAGAAAGAGAAGGAGAGGACGGATTATATTCGGTCCCTTTTGATGTATTTTATGAACAATACGATCTATTATAATGGATAAGGTTGAAGATACATTAATCTGATGGAATGGATTATCGAACCATTTAATTGTAATGCATTCCTTTCTAACAGTTAACATTTGAATCTAAAATGGCGTTAGGCATTTGAATCTCAAGATGAACAGTATTTGGATCTACCGGATTATGTTCTGAAAGCTCAAGAGTAATATGAAATTTATGAGAATAAAACATCAAATTATGATAATAACAAGAGACCACGTATTAACTAACAGCCTAAAGATGCACCTTTTCAAAAATGTGATATTTGTTCAGCTGAATGAACACAGAATATTGACCAATTGTATATCTATCGAAAACACAATAGCTTCATACATGTATGTGACAAAACAATGTTTTGGTGGAATCAAATGCATATGAATATCTGAAAATGTGTTTGTAGTTCGGCTGATGAAGAGCTTCTTTCTCTTTGGACGATTGACTGAATTATTTTTGAACATTCAATTTATTAAACAAAATTTGGTTTGAAACATGAAAAATTAAATTTATATTAATAAAAACAAAAAAGAACTTTAAAAAAAAGGAATTTCCGGTGAAGACGTATCAGAGACCTGGGTTTCGGAGTATCTGATTGATGAGAGAGGATAGTTGGATGATGGATGGCAGAGAGGAAGCTGTGGTTTGTTCAATTTTTCTCTAAAATGTTACTTTTTTAAACAAGTATTTTTCTGAATACTTCTATGAGGAAAGAGATGTTCTAAATACAGTTATTTTTCGGACTTACCCTTCTGATTCTTATGAAACTCGTGTTGTTCTTGTCTCTTTCTCATCCAGTAGAGGTCTGATTGAGGCAAATAAGCGTCCTCATCGATCTCATTTTGATGCTTCATCGAAGTATTGAAGAGATGATGAAGAGGAATGGGATCATAGTACTCGTAGTGATATTTGTAGACGAAGTATCTACGAACTGGAACGAATGCTGGCTGGGAGTTTTGGTTCTGATGAAAATGGTATTGATTCGAAGGAATAGTCCAATTTCCGTGAGTTGGAACTGGACGAGATCCCAGTGTCTCGATGGTCTTTTGTGGTTGCTTCTGTGGACTGATGTGCGGATCATCGAGAAGTGATCGGAGGAGATTAGCGCCCTGAGTTGGAGAGATGTTGGTGTTTGGAGATGACATTTCTCCCTGAAATTAACATTTTCTTAAAAGGTACGGTCAGGTCCAGAAGCAAAAATAAAAACAATGTCGTTTTCACGATTTCAAATAATTCGGACAAAACTTAATTTTTAGAATAGAAGAACAAGATGTGAAAATGTTTGACTCCTCATAATACAAAATATTATGGTCTTGTTCAACCGACATGCGAGAGATATTATTCATTGGAATGATTCAAGAAAAAGATCAAAACAATCGTGAGTTCTCACAACAATTAGACGATTATTGTTTTGGTTGAATAAGTGGAAAAACATACGATTCGAAGTCTGAAAGAAAGAGATTGATTCTCTTTGCGAGTACTCTTCTGACATGTCTCAATATTCAAATTGAACTCAAAACTACAAGTTTTTTGAAAAAAAGAAGACAGAAGTCTCCAAATGAAATGAGAAAAAGAAGAAGTATGAGTGACTGGTCACGTTCAAACTCTCTGCAAAAAAGGGCGGGATAAATTAAAAAAATAATAGAAGAGAAACGGATAAGAGATATGTTTTTATGCTTTCCTGCATGTCATAATTGATCAAAACATATTCACAAGGTACTTGTCTTTTTCATCTCTTCAAATCAAACACTATATCTGAAGATCGAGAATCAGATAAGGCTTTTTCATTATACTTATGTTAGAACAGAATGCACGAAATGTGTAATAATAGAAAAAGAAGGGAGAGTTAGAAAGACTTGAAATGAAATGTGGAATGACCCTGTCTAGAGATCATTGGTTTGTTGATTTGAGATTGAAAATGTAATTGACAATATTCGAAAGAGAAACAGATTTTCGAATTCGAAAGTATTGTGCTTCAGAAAATTGTTAATTCGGACATACGCTTTAATTTAAACCTCAGAAGAATGAAAATCTAAATTTGAGAACGATATGAATGAAATAAAACTTCTTTCCTCTACCCATACTTTGACTAGTTTCAAAAAAGTTGCCGGAGAGTCTGTGATTTTCCCAGAGACACATTACGTCATTATTTCTTATGAACTTTTGTGGAGTATGTATCTTGCAGTGAACCAGTGTTTATGAAACGACCGAGAAGAAGGAAACTACTCCAAAATAGTGAGCAATCGCTATATAAACGTATGATACATAGACACTGCAGTTGGAATTCGTTTCGTTTTGAAACGCGATCGCATCGGAGACACAGATCATCAAATTTCAAAAAAGACAATCAGATAGAAACTTCAATTAACTGTCTGAAGACGAGCTATGTCTAAATAAGTTCAAATGAATTAAAAATGAAATTTAAAAAACCCGAATAATCATGTTTTTTAAGACAGGGAATATTTATGAGTCATTGGTTGTGTATTAATGGGAAAGTGTAAAAGTTACCTTAATTTCTTATGACTCAAATCTTCATGTTATTCTTTCCAGATACTTTACTTACCAAGCAGTGATCGTGGAGGTGGAAGATTCTTCAAATGTTTATGGCGAGGGGTAGAAAGTAGAAACCAATGTCACCGAATGCACATTCTTTCTGATGTTGTATCCGAATAGCCAAATCATATTCTTATCTGACTTTCTATAAAAAAATTCATAGACTTATAAAATGGAATTCTCTAGAATTATAAGAAATAAATGCATAATATTAACCTAAAATATTCTACTTATTCGTTTAGAACTTCCATACTTCTTGTTTTGTGTTTCAGGAGTTTTTGATCTACCTGATGACAGCTTCAAGTTATTCAATTATCCAACGCATTCAGACATTTCTCAGGCGTCTTTCAGACTTGAAGCCACATGCTATTCTCCTGATTACATCCGTAGCACCACCCCCGTGAATCTGATATCTAAACCTAAAAAAAAAGAATTTCGCAACTTTTTGTGTCCAACACCGTCGTAGGGCATAACTTGATTACGCCCGTTGCAAAATAACTTGGAGATCATGAAAATGTTCAGATAATTGAGATGTTGGGACCCGAAAATAACATTTTACGTGACTAAAAACGTGTACTTTAATATCTTCAATTCTACGATATTCAAATTGGAATATCGTTGTGACATCGGGCATCTTTTGGGGAATCGAGAGTGTAGGAGGGCGAAAAAATCATAAGGATAAACGGTGAAGCTGTTCCACAGTTTAGTTTCTCGTGTATTTGATACCTGAACCACAGTTGACTCATTATTGTTTTCTTCATAAACAGACGGTCCAGTTTTCAGAAGCAATTTGAGAACACCTGTCATTGACGTCGTCTAGACCCTTCTGATCATCTATTCGGTTACAAAATTCACTGTAACAAAAAAAGTAATCTTGTTAGGAGGTTTAGATTGCCTTCTAACCAGTAATTCAACTTGGAAACCAGCGTTCACTGTTTTGTTTCTCATATTCACCATTTGTAATCTCTAAACAAAACTGAACCCAACCAATTCAGTCATACTTCCAGTCTTTGATTTCCTTTTTTGCAACATAAATCACTATACTTTTATATTTTATCACGAGTTTCCATCAGTCATACACTTCCAAATTACATCTGAAAAGTAAGCATAATCCGCCGAGAAAACTAATTACCGCCCGTGTGTCAGAGATATTCAATTATTTTCTGGTTGGTTACCAATACCAACAAGACACACCCACTCGGCCCTATAAAAGGAATTGATCACTCTAGAATATCCTCACTTTTATAAACCCAAACATCTGAATATTCTTCAAGATGTTTATGAAATTCACTGAATCGTCTACAGTGCCAACGTCACCAATATCTCCTGGATGGCCAGCTATTCCATCTGGAAGTTACGGAGGGAGTACGGTAGCTCCGAAGTGGTTATCAACTGTTGAATATGCAATGTTCATTGGGGAAATCATTTTGAACATCTTCATTGTTTTTCTCAATGTTTCGGTTTTTGCCGTTCTATGGAGAGCTACTAAACCAGAATATAAGGTATGTCATCACAGAGGATATATTTGAGAAAAGAAAACAAGGAACCATTTTGAATTTATTAATTTGTAAACGTAGTTGAGTGGAAAGGTTCAACTCTACGGATTCGTCAGTACAGTCTCTAATCGCATTTTCACAAACAGTTCAGATACTCGAATTCAAAAACTAGACATTCGAAAACTGAACTATTCAGGCTTGCTTCTACATCATCATGAGAACTTTCAACTGTTTCGTGGCTGTTAATGCACTGGGAACACTTGCAACAATGATGGATAGAAAGGTAAGGGTTACTGTAGATCACAATGTTTTGATTGGTACATGTCAAGTGATCTCTAGTCTCTAACTGACAAGTATAACCAAAGTTCTCTTTACTCATGTTCTGACTTCCAAAAATCGAATTATTTGCCTCTGTCGCCAGTTGCCATTTATCTATAATTTGGTTCATACCGTAGTTTGAGTTATGACGTTTTCGAAGAGTTTTGATCACATAGGAAAAATAGAGAATTTTCAGGCCGAAGATTTCGAAGAATGTTGGTACATAAAACTGATAATGATAGTGAATATGTTCACATGCATCGCCTCTTCTATATGGTTGTTTTATGCCGGATTAAATCGAATGATGGTTCTTGTTTGGCCTCATAAAGTGATCAATGCATTCGGTTGTTGGATTGTACGTGGCACACTCACTTGTGCAGCTCTTCTTGCTCTTGCTCTTTCGATTGTTTATCAGAAATTATGCGGAGTCTACACTCGTTATGATGCAGCAACCAATACTGTTCAGATGATGGCAAGTGATATGGCCGAGGTAATATTGTTCTTTCAAGTTGACCAATAACTTAAAAACTCTATTATTTTCAGCCTCTGACAATCGCTGTCTACGTTTTCCCATTGTCATCAATTGTGTTTTATGTAGTAGCATACAACAATCTCCGTCAAAAACGTCTTCTGGTTGTCAGTGACAAAACCAAGTCAATTATCGATAAAGCAGAGAGAAGAACTCTGAAAATCGGAATGCTCATTTTGGTTACTTATACGGTAAGTTGAGATGCTCATTCTATTATTTTGTACTTATTTTCAGGCATCCCTCATTGTCCATCTATTCATGGTATTCGTGGTGACCAATGAAACATTCAGTGCTCTCTACAATCGTATCGATGAAATCGTCTCCTGTGCTCCACAAGTTGCTCTACCGATGGCTCTGCTCAGTTGTAACAGGAAACTTATCTTCAATGTAAGATTCTTAACAGAAGGAAATGTGAAAACATTACACTCATTTTCAGGCGAAATCGTCATCATCTGTATCTCAATCTGGAACTGTTCAAGATTTATATACAAAGGAAACGACGACAAACGGAAAGAAGAGCTCAATGAAATCAAAGACTTCCACTGCTTCAAACTTCTGAATTTCTTGAGAGAGAACTGTAAATACTTGTGACTTTCGAATAAACGATCACTGTTGAATACGGAGCCCAACTGAGATTCCACGTCATCCCAGAATCCCTCTCCAAACCTCCTCTCCGTTGACTTTTTTCATCTTCCTTGTCGGTTTTCCATCCATCCATCAAACATATTCCATTTCCCTCGAGGCATTTTCTTCGTCTTGTTCCCTTACCCTTTCTTCCTCAAAAGAAAAAATGAATTTCAATTTTAGTGAAACAAAAATCAAAAACTATGTACAAGTATATGTCATGACCAACATGACTTTTCCTCTTTTGGGATTTATTTATTTTCAGAATAGACTCGTGAAAAAACAACAAAATATCTATCTCGTGGGTTGCCGAAAACGTCTAGACCCCTTCGATATGTATGCGTCAATCTCGTAATTATCCACTAGAAATAGAGATGAACGTCTTCAGAGAAGGAGGAGGAAGTCAAGAAGACATGGAGAAAAACGACGGATTTGAATTATTTAGGATAAGAAAATATTGGAAAAAAAAAGAAAGAGAAGAAACTGAATTTCACCTCATCATCTCTTAGAGAAATGTAGTAGGAGGACTACTCTAATAAGATTAATGTTAGTGAGGATAAAGATGACATCTGTTTTTTTCTTTTCTTTTCTGATTTTGAGATCGTCAAAGAACATTTTTGCATACTCCTCCTCTGGTTTCAGAGACCTCATTCATCAATTTTTAAACTACATTCATCATTTGAACTGTTGTCAAAAGTTTAGTATTCTACTTCAATAAACGAGAGCAATCCAAATAATGCAACCAGTAATGACAGAGCTTCTGAGAAAAGTCGGTTCCATCAAAAACGAAACGCATAATTTTCTATGGAGATAAGCTCCCGATGGATGAAACAATCTCTGCTTCAACGCATCGTTCGAAGGTTACTCCACTCAAAAACAAGATACACTGCCTACATGGCACCCAACCTTTTCCCGGAAATTCAATCTGATCAGAACCGTTATAACCTCTCGCCTTTGACACACTTCTGAAACAGAGTCTGTTGACGTGAATCAACTGGCTCAAAATAAATCTCCTAAATATCAAATTCGAGATGTTTGGTTTGTCATCGTCATCTTCTTTTCAGAAAAAAAGATAAATCTTATTAAAAGATAATCTTGAATGATCATCAAATTCCGAGTTCATGGGTAGGTGGTATACTTTTTGAGAGTGCAGATCTATTAATATCTCATTGAAACTATTTTAGTTGGACTGCAGAGCTCTTGGAAACACTGAATACTGTCTACTGCGTAATTCTTAAAAGATTCAAGTTTTCAGAGATTTTACCTCTGAAACCCAATCACTTTGAAATACATGTTTTGTTTTGTTCTCCGTACTCTCAAACGGACACAAAAATAAAAGTTCGAAAACTCTTTTCTTCCAACGTTCCTCGTTTTTCACTTTCGAAATGAAAAAAGAAAAGACACGTCAGAGATCAGACAAAGAGAACGAGTCGGTGATGCGCAAATCCGTGAACCAAAGAACTGAATGAAGAGTTTTTATGAGCAGAATGAAGTCAAACCTTTCTGGAAATTTCTGTGGATTGATAGAAGTACGATTTTGAATCTAGTTCACTCTTTTATCTCTCGTTTTTTTGCTTTGAAGAACTCTGCAAACAGTCGAAAAGTGTGGAGATCCATCTTGTTCCCCTTCAATGTTTACACCTGTACAAAACTCCACTCATTTCAAAAATTCTCATTGTTTCCACTATTATTAATTTAATGTTAAACATTTACTTCTCTGAAATTGATCATTTTAATCAGTTCGAATAGTCACATCCACCCATATCAATATTTCCTCATCTGAAATTTCAAATTTTGAAAAAAAAAACTCGAAAACGTTTTGAATATTCTGCAACTCATGCGTGCTGCTAGGTGACTAAAAAGACTTTAGTGAGAGTTCAGTCTCTTTGAACTTTCCAAATTTCCGTTCTGATATTAGAGACAACTGAAATCCCTACTTGTTTCCTGACAAAAAATGTATCTAGTTATCTAATTTTTTCCACGAAAAAACGAAAGATTTCAATCGATTCTGTCGAAACTGAAAAGGTTTGAGATGTTGACAACTATAAGACTGCTAACTTGTCTGAACTTGTTTCTTTGATTTCTAAGATAGCGGATTTAAAAGAATTTTAAGAGTAAGAGCTACGTGAGGTTTGGATGAATGTAAGCGATAAATGCAATAATTTCAATGATCTCATGATTTTCGTGTTTTCCGTAAGCCAAACTACATCTTCCTTAGAATTCCAGTTCGCTCAATTTTCAGTTTATTCATTCCCACCCACATGATCTTACGATTCCTTCTTAATTTGCCTAGACGTCTTCTCCTATTTAAAGAGAAACTAGAAGAACCTTTGACCTCATTCCTTATTCTTCTGAATTCCTCAATCCTTCTCTCTCCATTTCTTTTGTTGACATTGTTTGAATTCTGATTCCGAAGCTTCAGATTCTGCAAAAAATGCCGTGATTCAAAATTCAGAATCAAAGAAATTTGAAATCTGTTGCACAAGTATCGGGACCTCCGAATAAATCAAATTTGTTGCTTCTTCATCTGGTGGTTGAGAAGACAAGAAGTCAATGCTCATTCTTCTGAAAGGGAAGAAGAATCAGAAAACATTTTCCTTTTTTGTTCTTCTTCTTCCATCGAATGCTCTTATAATCTTCTTCTGTGTGTAAACACTAAATAACAAGAAGAATAAGAGAAGCTTTAAGGGAAACGGACCTCTTCTTCTAAAAATAGAAAAAAATATTTCCCTTTTAAAATTTTTACTCAAACTTCACTTCTTTCTCTATTGAAATCAAAGTCTACTCCATATGAGACTCTATACTTCCGTTTTTCATAGAAATTCTGAAATTATGTTATGCTTGGTTTGACAGGATATTCCAGGAAATGAGATTCTGACGGAAACGTAGTCATAGACAATGAAACTGTTGATTTACATACCAATTGGGGTTGATCTATGTATCGGGAAGAAATCTAGAGTTGTCAGAGGGCCCACGGAATTCGACTTGGATTGTCAGCCCGGACAAAATTTTTTTTCGAGTTCTCAGGTCCTTAAGCAATTACAGTATACATGTAGCTCCTCTCCTATTTGATCTGCAATATATCAGATATCCGAATTAGTTTCTTCCTTCCTCTGGAGTTGGACCAGATCCATCAACCTAGTCCGTACTACCCTGACCTGCTCAAAACTCACAAGTATTTTGATTCCTCTCTGATACATTGTGACGAGGAGGTTTGGCCGGCCGGGTTAGAGTCCGGTAACCGCCTCAATCCCTAAGCTGATGCACCAGTTGTATGTTTGGGTATGCTAGAGAGAGAACACGTTGTACCAGTTTCAATCTTTATTAGAGATCTTTGACATGTGAATGAGTGAGTGGCAATCGGCTTGGCTGGTAGTTGGCTTGTCCGAGAGCCTTCCCTTCTCACCCATAGCCAAAGAGTGCTCACTCCTTAGACGGCAAGGAGGAGCTACTCTAAGGTAGGGAGCGAAGTGCTCGTGCTGGTATTGTTGGTGTCGTTGACATGATGTTGATTGTCCGGACGACGAGTTGGTGTTGTGGGAGACGACGACAGGAGTCGACCATCCGTTGAGTGTCCTTTGAGGAACGACTGAAGAGCGAGCGCTCTTCGTTCGTGTGCGGTGGTTTTCGCGCCACTTTTGGGAATGTTCCAGAAGGTGGAGGCGAGAGAGTGTGCGTGCCGCGGAGGAGTTGGGTCCGACGGGGCGCGCTTGCCTCTTGTCGAGTCTTTGAGCGGTAGTTTGAATAGGAGTTTCCCGCACTCTTGAGAGATCACACAAGATTGTAGGTCTGCTTGTGGATTTGATGGAGAGATTTGGCTGTGAAGTCATGTGTGCCCTTCTAAGGTTGTGACTATCCGTAGGATGGTCGCGACACTCCGGGGGCGGAGGGAACCGAACATTTTCTTGATAGGGAAAATGGATTGGTTGTCGGCGAATTCCCACATGACTGAATGCCCAAATCTCGATCCTTGGTTGCAGCTTGTAGTTGATCTTGGTGTTGAGTGCTGGTACTAGACGTATCCAATCGTTGACTTGGCGTCCTGGATCTTTCTTTGGGTGGTACTGCTGGTACATCTTCCTTGATGTTGCAGGTGAAAGGATGTACTGCAGTAGGCTTCTTTCCTGGTGTTGGTGGAGTTGCAGGTTTGTTGGATGGATCTTGATGTGACATGAAGTCGTGAAGATGACTTGACATGTCTGGATTGTTGTCCAACATTCCTTTTTCCTTGACTTTGTTGTCGTCTTTCCTTGAAGATGATTCTTGAATCTTGCTGGTACTTCTTTGCGATGTTGTTGCTTGAAGCACCTGATGATGGTTGAATCCGTGCACATCTTCTTGGAATAGTGTGTGCCAATATTGGTGTTTTCCGATTGACGGCGGATGGAGGTGGGTGAAGGTGATGTTTGTCATCCAATCCTTCGTTGGTTTCAGCAGGCGAAGTTCTCGCAAAGGCTACACAACCTTTCGGAGGTTGGAGCTCCTAAGCGGTGAATTTCGTAGCTGGTTGAGTTGGTTTTTGCAGCATTGTCCTTCCTAGAATACATCGATCCTGTTCGAGACCAGTTGCTGCGACTGTTGTTGAGCGCAATGAGCTTGTTGATGGGATCTTGGCTCCTGAAGTTGTGCTCGACTTGACTGACATCCTTGAGGTCGAGCTGGGGAAACAATGTTCCTGGCTTCCTCTGACAGAAAGTTCTTCCGACGGTGGTGTTGTCGGCTGGTATACATGAAGAAGTAGACATGAAAATTATTCAAGAAGAGTTGACTTTTGTCAGAGCTTTTCAGATCTTTCGCCTACTGGCTCAGACCTGAACCTAACTGAAGCTTTGTCGCTTACAGTCTGGACATAAGACTCTAAGTAAATGGGCAGCTAGCTGATAGAATTGCTAGAAAGATGTTGCACCATCGACTCAGAACCCGTGTCTCTTTTGGACCCGAAACTGACTAGCAGCTGGGCTTACGCCTCTTTTCGGTAGCTCTGAATCTTTATACCTTTCAATATCTTTAAATCTTAAAATTCAAAACCCTAAGTTAACAATTATTGACTTGATGTCGTTGATTATGACTTGGATCCTAAATTCCTTGACTTCTTGAAGTATTGAGCTGGTATAACTTCTTCTTGTCGTCGAGTGACTTCTCGTAGTCGTTGTCTGACTTCTGGAGACTTGTCACTCCCGGCTTGACTTCCTTTGATGTCCAACTGCCTCATGTCCTAAGCAGTGTGACTTCTGAAGACTTGACTCTCCCGGCTTGACTTCCTTTGGTGTCCTACTGCCTCTTGCCCTCAGCAGATTGACTGACTTCTTGATCTTCGGCTCGACCTCTCCTTCCAGTTCCTTGTTCCTTTTTCTTCTCGTATGGAATTGATTTTGATTCCTAATAGAAATGTGTAAAAGGGGAGTAGAATTTCTGCTGGTAGGGAGGTGATGTTGAATTATGACGATGGATGGCCTCCTTGTGTCGTCGAGATCTTCTGAAGCCATTGGATTGTCCAGTAGACATCCGAATATCTTGCCGTGTTGTGTCAAATCTTCATTGACTAGACTCTTCGTCGATCCTGAAGTCGTGAAACGTCTTCTTGATGACTTCTTGTTGACCCAGTTCTTGTCCATCTTCTTCCGATTCGTGACAGTGATGTAGAATGCGCACTTGCTCGATCGATTGAGGATTAAGTTTATGAGATTTCCTCTTCTTGCTCGAGCTGGTATCGGTAGAATATTGGACTTCTGGGTTGTAGACTTCGTCGTGAAGCTTCTCCAAAAGTTGCTGGTAGACTTCCTGATGACATGAAGAAGAACATCTTCTGTTTAGGCGACCTTGATCATATCCTTGTAGGTGTTGCAGCAGATTGACAACAAGATAAATGTCTTCAGCTAATGGAAGCATTTCTCGTCTGCTCTCAGAAGTTGATGACAGTTGCAGATGACGTTGTTGAGGCGAAATCTTGAAACGTTACAGTGGATGGTAGACTATGGTCTTTCCGCTGTGGCTTCAACATTTTGTTGTGCAATGTCTTCTGCAGCTGGTACGTTGTTGTCCTTCTTCTTTTGAACTTTTGAGCTTTTTGCTTCTTGAAGACGTTGGTCTTGACGCCGATTGTATTTTGATTCTGCTGTGGCTGCTTCTGAAGTCTGAAGTTGTCCCTCTTGACTCCTGGAGTTGTTGAGCGAACGACTTCTTTGTTGTCTTCTTGTTAGCTGTCTGCTGATAAGGGATTATCAGCTATTGATCTCATTGAAGAATCCTGACGTCCTCAGGTGTCGACTTCTTTGATTACTTGATCAATATAGCTGGTGTTCAGATCATCTTGAGCAAAGCTACAAACAATCCTTAATCTCTTACGGAGAGATGTCATGGATTGTGAGCATTCGCCAGTAGATGAGCTGAAATTGGCTGCTTGGCTTGTATTCTGACGATTAGCGGCTTAGTGTTGTTCTTCGTCTTGAATCTTTGTTGTTGCAGCAATTTTTGACATCTACTGGGTGCAATGTCCCAAATGGTCGTGAAGACGACTCAGTAGCAGCTGGCAGTTCCGATTGACAAAGGGTATCGTTGTAGTTGTCGATAACTTCTTTTCTTTCTTCTGCTCCATTGCTCCGATGTGTTTGTCCTTCCGATTAACTTCTTTTAGCATATTTGAAGCATCTTTGGGCACGAAGTATGAGCTGGTAGAAGAAATTCGCGAAGTTATTGATCGATCCGTCCATTGGAAGCACCGATGACAGTTTGTGTTTGTCCCATCTTGTTTTTGAGCAGTTGTAGCTGATTGCGTGTGCTCGGGAGATCGATTGTGTCAATTGTCGTTGGCATTGAAGTCGCTGGTAGACCAGAGACTAGTTGGTTGTCTTCTTGGTCCTTCAGTGCAATTTTCCGTGTACAATCTTCCTCCGATGTCAATAGAATTCATTCTATTGTTTCTTTCCCAGCTTCTCGTCGAGGATTGGTGTTGTCGCCGACGATTGCTGGTAATGTTGTTTTGTTGCCGAAGCAACTAGTTGTTGCAGACGCCGCAAAGTCTTCTGATGATGTATTTAGCTTTAAGCTTGCTAAATTTCTTCTAACTTCTTGGCTTCTGACTTCTTGAGTCGTTGGATCGGTTAACGTGGTGATGTTGCCCAATGTAGCTGGTATTTCCAGGCGAGAACTCATAGATGTCCATGAGGTTGCTCTTCTGACGTCCAGAATTGTATTGATTTCCTAGATTAGTCAGATGCCCGAGAATTTTTCGATGATGAATCAATTGCTGGTAGAATGAAGACTTATTTTGGTTGTTCGCTTCTTCTTCCCATGAATTCTTCATCGAATTGTTCCAATTCTTCCGGCTTTGTGGTTGTAGCATCTCGCAACGTTGCTTTGTGGTGGTTTCCAACGATTTTCCATGCTAGAATCCGTGTCGAAACAAAGATCGGCACGATTTTTCGCATGTCCGATAGAAATTTCCTATCGCTTTGAGCCAGCTGATTGTCCTTGAATGTAGACGTCGGCTGGTATTGTAAAGGTGTTGCCGAAGCAACGAGTTGACGTCGTTTGCCACGAAGTTTTCGTCGTTTTCCTTCCAGTTGTTCCAAGCGAATGACTTGACTGTCAGATGTGCTTCTGACTTCGATCGATTGCGATGACCAAACAAATGATACTGGTACTTGATGACATCGTTTCTGTTACAATCGATACGTCAAATCAATCCATGGAGACTGGAAATTCTTGACTTGAATGACGACTTCCGCTGACGACTCATCCGTTCGTATGGCGGCATTCCACTCGCATCTTCTTGTTGTCCCTTTTGCTGTCAAGATGGAATTGAATCGATCGCTTCGGCTGGTAGTTGCTTGCAACCTAACGATTTTTTACAGCATCCGATGACATTGATATTCTTCGGGACGGGTTGGTGACTTCTTCTTGGCTTGTGAAGACTAGCTGGTAGATGTCCTGCTTCTTTGATGACGTTTCCGTAGGCGACTGTTGATAGACGTCGTCCCTTTCTGCTGGTACATCATCTGGCTTGCATAGTTATTGTTGTTTCACTTCCGATGTCGTTGTCGTGATGATTCCTTTGTCTTCCTTCCATCCAGAAGACGATTGAATGTTATCCGTGCTGCTGGTGTCACAATGAAAGCTTTTTTGAAGACGTCGGAGATGATACGATGAGGTGTTTGAACATCGAAGAAGTGGTAGTGCCAAGAATGAAGTAGATTGTGAGAAGAGAGCTGGTAATTGCTAGAATCAGAGCTACAATCAGCATTGTAAGAAATATCCGACACGGGGATACTTCTCACTAGCTGATGAGCATCCGATTTTCGCAAAAATTTGCTCTTTCTTCTCGAGTGTTGCCGCTTGTTGTTAATGACTTGATCAGTGCGGCTCCTGGTGTTGAAGTCCTTTTCGAGCTGTCCTGAGGTGGCGTTACTCGAGCTGGTACTTCTTGAAGTCGTTGATTCTTCCGATGGGAGTTCCGGTTAACTGTGTCCATCTTCAGAATCTTTTGTATTCCTCCATCGCTCCTTTGTTTTCTTCCTTCCTTCGTAGAAACTTTTGCAACCATGTGAAGCAGCAATGAACCCCGTGTCCACTGGAGCTACCGATGGTGCTACAACAGCTTGACGGAAGCTGGAGCAACCATCAATGCTACGACAGTAGATTTGCTGGTGCGGTGTTTAACGTTGACGAAGTTTCTTCTTTTCGGCCGGAGCTGGTAGTGTGACAGGGAAGAAGCGAGTAGACGATGGTGAGGAGATGGTTTCCTATCCGTTTTAAGTCCGGACAGGAAGACTCTAATGCGATGTGTGTCTGTTGCTATGTAGTGTGTGTGCTTTGAAATGAGCTTTAATCTAAACCAGTGATTTCACTGTGAAATTTTAGCTAAATTTCTTTTGTTTTGTTTTGTTGTCTGTTGTATTATGTGAGATTGTGTTGTATTGTCTGTATTTGTCTGTAGAATTGAGCTTCAATCTAAAGCAGTAATTTGACTGTGAGATTTTAGCTAGGTTTGGGAGCTTAGCCAAGAAACTTGGGAAGCTGGTAGTTGATGGCGGAAGCCATGGGTTGTTCGGAAAGTAGTCCGAAAGGGTTTCGAGAATTCTGACTGCGCACATCAGACACGATCAGGAAGAGTAAGTAGACTCTTGTCGGTCCATCACGTCATCAAGCATCTTCCGAAGAAGCTACTCGAAGATCTCGGCGCTGAAAAGTGTTCGGAAGCTGGTAACCTGAAAGAAGGATGAAAGAGCGCTCTGAGGCTAGTGTCGGCCATTGCCGAGGCACACAGAGACTTATCTCCGGGTCACCCTGATTAACCTAACTTCCCTTACCGACAAACACACCGTCAGCAAAGGTTTTGCTAGTTTTTGTACTGCTACTAGCTGCAGTATACCCTGATGTTAGAGTGTGAAGGTTAGCTAGACCAACCTTTGACTAGAATAAGAATTACTAAAAGTTTTTGGATACCCGATGTCCCTGAGTCACGTCATCCACCTTCGGCGTACCAGGCCGTCGGCGAAATCAATAACTCAAGTAAACCGAGAAAGTAAACTAAACTAATAGTTAATGGGGACTAGTGGTATGTTTAACTATAAGTTGGGCATGTAAACTTACCCAAAAAGGACTAGAAGATATTCCTAAACTAGGTTTGCACCTTGACCGAAAGTTTGCTGGTACTTAGCTCGTACCGGTTGCAAAAACATAAGCGCACGACACTAGTCCTTCATAACAATGAAAGTTAAGAAATTTTTAGTAAATGAATGACCAATGCGTGTGCTAAATGATGTTACAACATGCAAACTAAACAGAAAAGATACGAAAGAGACCGTGAGATTAGGGAAGACAGAATAAGAAAGTAAAGGGAGAGGGAATTGATGTTGACGAATGCTTTTGTGGGGTTCAGTGGTATTTTTAAGCGAATTTGTCTAATCTCAACCCAATATTTTCCTAAACTGCTGCCCGTCTCGACGGTAGACGACTAGCACTTACTAGTTTGGCTAGTAGCTGTCTTGTGCGTTACCACGTCGCTCCTGTCTAGGGAACCCGCGATAAGACAGCAGTATGTCCCGACTTTCACGGTTCCGCGCCACTTTGCGGAGTATTAGAATGGAAACCACTTATTAACACCACTTTACTAGAACATACAGACAAAACTTAGCTTTCGAGGCGCCTTTTGCTCATTTCGCAACAATCAGAGCACGAGCGGCCAGACGAAGGCGCTCAGTGACTCCGAATGTGCTGTTAGAACATCCGAAGGCCTTTTGTGTATGAAAGAAGCTGGTATTGTCCGCATTGTCCGTTTTGTTGCGCGAGAAGTTGCTTGACATCCGGTGATTGCTGGCAGCTTTCCACGAAGGTGTGCACTCCGCAGAAAATCGATAATCTTCCGCGATCCTTCCTTTTCGGCTGTTTTTGCTGGAATCCGGCTGCTTGACAACGTCGCTCGCTTGTATGATGCAAATAAATGGGGTGATTTCATGAAGTTGACATTCTCTTTTGATGGAAAATGTTGAAATCCGTCACGATTTTGGCTGGTCCTCCTTTGCCGGTTTGTCGCTCGTTTCCGGGGGTGTCTCTCTTTTCGCACACCAAACACACAACAGCTTATTCCAGAAAAAAAAATTTCTGGTTCCCGGTCGATGTACCATGTGACGAGGAGGTTTGGCCGGCCGGGTTAGAGTCCGGTAACCGCCTCAATCCCTAAGCTGATGCACCAGTTGTATGTTTGGGTATGCTAGAGAGAGAACACGTTGTACCAGTTTCAATCTTTATTAGAGATCTTTGACATGTGAATGAGTGAGTGGCAATCGGCTTGGCTGGTAGTTGGCTTGTCCGAGAGCCTTCCCTTCTCACCCATAGCCAAAGAGTGCTCACTCCTTAGACGGCAAGGAGGAGCTACTCTAAGGTAGGGAGCGAAGTGCTCGTGCTGGTATTGTTGGTGTCGTTGACATGATGTTGATTGTCCGGACGACGAGTTGGTGTTGTGGGAGACGACGACAGGAGTCGACCATCCGTTGAGTGTCCTTCGAGGAACGACTGAAGAGCGAGCGCTCTTCGTTCGTGTGCGGTGGTTTTCGCGCCACTTTTGGGAATGTTCCAGAAGGTGGAGGCGAGAGAGTGTGCGTGCCGCGGAGGAGTTGGGTCCGACGGGGCGCGCTTGCCTCTTGTCGAGTCTTTGAGCGGTAGTTTGAATAGGAGTTTCCCGCACTCTTGAGAGATCACACAAGATTGTAGGTCTGCTTGTGGATTTGATGGAGAGATTTGGCTGTGAAGTCATGTGTGCCCTTCTAAGGTTGTGACTATCCGTAGGATGGTCGCGACATACATCCAGCTGAATAAACACCGTCTTTATATTTTGCAATGTTCATAAACTTTCGAACTTCCTCAATTCTTCCCTCTCCTTTGGTCTCTGATCACTACTTTGAAGGATTCAAGATTTCGTACAACTTACTAAGCTCTAAGCTCGTATTTACTTGTTTGTTTTAGTCTTGTATCCACGAAAAACTTCCCCCAAAACACCGATCATCATCACCTTCTCATAATTATTCATTCTTTCACTCATGATTATTATTATCTGTTTTGTTACAAGAGGAATATTTTTGGGTCAGAGTTGAATCCTAACATCACTTTTCTAAATAATCCTTTTTATAAAGATATGTCTCCTGAAGTTGGATTAAGTTTTTTTCAGTCAGAATTTATATTAGAAACATGGGACTTTGATGTCTGAATTATGACCAAAAAGGTTTCCTCAGATAATGGATTTCATGTATTATGCAACACTGGATTTTAACCTTGAGATTTTTATTAGTTATGACCAGAAGAGTAAGAAACGCACTAATTAGAAGAGACTCATTGACTGAAACTCCACAATCTGTATGTACTTTGATCCAGAAGTCGTTTGATTCCCTGCCATAGGAACGACACCTCTCTGAAACCACGTGTGTTCCTAAAGTGTTTGGGTGTTTAAAATTCCAGAAATTCCATTTGAAATTCAGTTTGAAGTGTTTGAACTCTTTGAGAAAAAAACAGAAGCTCATGATCAAGCCAAGAAACATTTTGGAATAACTGATCTACTGATTTCGGGTTTTTATGTTTTTGGATCTAGTTTATGTTCTGAAATTTAGATGACTCTTCTTATATATAGATAGCTACGACTTTTGCAAAAACTTCGGGAGAGGTCTGAAAACATAAAGCCTCAATGCTTCCTCCTTGAACCAACTCGAAAGTTTTCTCCTGCTATTTTGTACTTACCATTCCCATGCCAAAATCTTGAAGAAATATTTCTTCTGGCCTCCTCTTGGCTCATAAAATTCATTGAAGCGCACAAAACCTCGTGTTAAATGTCACGACGTCTTCTTCTTTCTTCAAGTCAACGACGTCTTCTGAATTCCTTCTTCTTTCTTATTCCTCCCCGTTATGGAACCAAAAATTTAAATCCGGACTTCCTCGATTTTGTTGGCAAGGTGCAATTTTCACGTTTTCTTTTTTTTTTTCGTTTTTACTCTTCCCCACAAACAAATTTCTTGGAGAAGAAAGGAAAAGATAGAAACAAAATAAATCTCTTTTTGGAAGATGTTGAGATGAATCCATGAATCCCTCGGGAATTTGAAATTCTTCAGAATTCATTCTTTCTTCCATTTCCGTGGGAGGAAACGAAGAGAAAGAAAAAGAAACAATGACAAATTTAGAAGAAAAGAAAAGTTCAAAATGAAACTAGATACATGTTGTAAGTTGTGTTTGTAACAGAGTAGTTTCAATAAAATCTGCACTTTTCTTATCCTTTTTTACCCATCCCTTTGTTTACCTTTTCCTAAATTCCAGACGCTTCAAATCTGCACGTAACTCATTTCTTCTCAACTTCCGATTCATCTGAATTCGTGACGTTTTCTTAATATTCAGCACCTTAAATGTATATGTCATAATTGAGATAAATTCATCAAAAATTGAAAAGAAATCAGTGTGTTTTGAGTGTGCATTCGACTGATTTTTGTTTATTTTTCATATTTTAGAATCAAGTTTGATTGAATAACACATTCAGAGCTGGTGTGTTTTATATTAGGTTGGCAAGAAAGTTTTTGACCATGATTTGTTTTGAATGCTAATGGACGAGGAACGAGAATCAGAAAAACATACACACACTCTCAGTTATACAAACTCTCTGTAAGTTTATGAGTAGTTGGAATTTTCTCTTGCGGCTTCTCCTGTCCAAGCACCATGTCCGTTTTCATTCGTAACCATTCACCCATTCAACAAGGTTTTTCATTCTTCGCTCAAACTACAACCAAGTTTGACAGTGTCAATTAACAAATAGTAAAAGTTTACAAGAATGAACTTCACTTTTGTTTCACTATAAGTGATTGGCTTCATAATTTTGGAAAACATAAATTTTCTATAGTCGAAGAGTCATATACTAAAATACCATAGGAACAGAATTTGTACACGCTGTTAGCTGTAGAGGGAGAATGTCCACCCCAGTCTTCTTGTAAATTATTAATAACAATCCACACTATTTAATCCACAATTGGAAATTTTTTCAAAAGTGTCGGCAAGAAGAAGAAATGAGACACCGGTTCGTCATCTTTTGATCGAGTTTTACCTTTAGTGAAGGGTAGTCCTGCTGCTTCAATTTCTCTGTTGTCCACCAAATTTTAATTGAATAAATTATTTGGTTAACTTCAATAGGAAGAGGGTCTTGTACAGTAACCACCACAGAAAAGTCCAGTGACTCAGCGTTGATCAAGCCCCAGCAGACATCGTAGAACGAGAACGATGCCAGATGAAAGTCATGCCTTCCCTACACAACGCATACAATTGGAATCTTTTTGAAAAGTCCAAAAACATATTCTTAAACTACTGGTCTTTCAATATGCAAAAAATGGAATCTATACGCAAGTCCTCAACTCCGCGCGGTCAAAAACTCCACCACCTCCATGATATTGCTCATCAGCATGTTGCATAAGCGACGACGTATATTCTCACCTAATTTTGCAAAACCGTTCTTGTTCACACAAAAGTACAGCTCTAACCATCCTCTAACAGATTTTCATATGTTCGGGGTAATTGAGTGCGCTACCGTTGAACAGGACTTCTAAACTTGAGGACAAGTCGAGAAATCGGTCAAAGTTTATTTTGGCTTGAAACAGCCGGAGTTTTGGCCGGAGGGTATTGGGAACGTACCCAGTAAACCGCAGACTGTTGTGTATTAAGATAGTTACTATATATACCATTGGGCACGTTTTCTGTCTGAGTACGAATAACTCGAGTTATGGTCAAAAACTTTCTTGCCAACCTAATAGTAGATCTAGAGTGTCAAAGATTTCAGATATTTCCCTTTGTTTTGGAATAACATGGAGTTGGAAACCAGAGAATCATATTGAATTTAAGTCTCATCCCGGCAAATTCTATGCCATAAATTATTATTAGCATGTTCAACGCATCTAGGTTAAATTTGTAAGTTCGAATTTAATTATCTGTGGATCAGTTTGTAGAATTAGTATTGCATATTTCCATTCGCACAAAAGAGTGCGTACTGAAGATCTGATTTTTCAGAATAACTCACAGAGGATCAAATTGTCATTTATTTTCTTAATGTTAGTTTCGTTTTCATAAAATCTCTGATATCTTCCATCATTTCTTTCTCTATCTCTTCGTCCATCTGCTGTCACAATTTCATCGAATCCAAGGTTTTTTCGACAAAAAAAACGAGAAAAAAGAACACGTAAAACACAAAAAAATCATAAAACCAACTGACATCTCACTCACTTTTCTTTTGTTTTCTGATCATTTTCTTCCCATTTTTTTCTGCTTCTCTAATTTTCTAATAATTATTATCTGAAAACAATGGAAATTTCCGGAGAAATAAGGGGAAAATGTTTCTTTTTTCTGGGTTTCCGCTCCAATGAAAAAAGGAAATAATGAGAAATGAAGCACAGAAAACACACTGACTTATGATCGTTCCTTCAATGTCCCCAACTAAAATAGTCGGAAAATGAGAGGAAAAGAATAAATGTTATTTCTGGCTTTTCTTGAATTCCGAATGATTGGATAAATGGACAAGTTCTCTTTTTGTTTCTAGTTTAGTCCTGGTCGTTAATGTTGATCCGATTTCCGGAGTCAGTTCTTGAGCTCTTACTTTTGCGTCCATTTGCATTTTTTTCAGACCGACGAGGTGGAGTCAAATATGTTCCAACCCCAATTTACATTAACTAAAACTTCTGTTTCAGAAGCAAAATAGCAGCGAAAAAAAGTATTCCAAAGGTAATATAATTTGTGAAAAAACGTTTTCATTGAATTAGGCAGAACCTTCGATTTTGTAGAGCTTTTCCATGTATTCTGGAATTCAGTTTTCTTATTCCTTTGAAATTACAGCGATTGATTCAGCTCAAAGTTCCGAAACATTTTTCACCAGAATATCAAAAAGACACATGTTTTATTACTCTCTGAAAAGTACAACTTTTCTTATATCTTCTCACATGTCTTCTGATAACAAGAACATATATTTCTTGCTCTTAACCGGTCCCTCCTACCCGAATTGCTCCATTTCTGCATTCAACTTGAAAATTCAACTTCATTCATCCATTCATTTTTGGTATTAGGGCTTTCCATTCTCTCCATTTTTACGAACCAAACCACACGTCATTTTCAGATTTTTCTTTTCGTTTGTCTGTTTTTCTTCCGATTTTCTCCAAAATTGCTCTGAATTTGCTTTAAATTAGGCGGAAGTTAGTTCCTTTTCACTTTGAGACCTAATACATGCCAATTTGCAAATCTTTTCTTACTGTAAAGTGAGTACCTGTTTATTATCTTGCATGATTCTCTTGTTTGTGGGTGTATTTGTGGAGACGGGGCTTTAATGCGGTCGGAGACAGCCTCCGCTCCGAGAAAATCTTCCCAAACTGTGTGTAAAACGTGTATAAAAGAGGCTAAAACGTGTGAGATAAGCGATGCGACAACAGAACACAGTTTTTAGGACAATTGACCCATTTATTACGAGAGAAAGATTAAAGATAATTTAGATAATAAAGTGTCCAACTGATGAGCCGCGGGTCCAAAGTAAGACGAAGTAAAGGCGAACAGCAGCGGATCACTTAAAATGGCCTAAAGGGCACAAAAGGAGGCGGTTATTACTCTCCCGAGCGTCAGTAGCGCATAAATTAGGTGAGAATAATCCGGAAAATAATAGGATTTATTCTACCGACAGTCACACACACGTCACGTTACCGGACGTCCGCGGAGGCAACAACAACCACCCGGCGCGCGAGTCGGCCTAAAAAAGTGGCAGTCGCAGTGGACCGCAACGCGGGCCGCTCGCGGCACGGTGGAGCGCGTTTACTGACACAAGGGATTTTTGGAGGGAAATTCAAATAATTATTAATTGAATATTCTTAAATAAAAGGAGATTTAAAGAGATAAATAATAATGTGGATGAACAGATTGGAATAAGAGATTATTAAGGCGATGATGGTCCTAGTTTTGCGGGGAAAACCACATGTGGGCCATCATCCAGCCTTTAAGTTGTCGACGATTTTGTCTTCGGGGAAATAGTTGACAACAGTATTCTTTATTCACGACGAAAAAATATTTGTGACCTCATTTTAGGTTGGATATCAGAATGTTCTCTGTAAAATCTGAAACTGACTCATTCTATTGCTGAATCTGAATCACGGGACAGGATTCTGAGGCTGATCATGAAGTACATCTAATTCTGAGATAATGAAGTTTACGATCTGATTTCAAGCAGAAATATCAGTCTAGAAGCGTCAGAAATGCAAAAATCGCAGATTTCTGCTCTTGTTATCAGAAATCATTTCATGCGAATAACTCTTTCGATCATCCCATCGATCAAGACAATTTCTGTTTCCCAATCCTTCTAGTTGCCACCAAATGTATTTGAATAAACTCCAGACATACTTAGTTTTCAGCTTCTAGACATCCAAACAATTCCGACTAAAGATTTACGGACTACTTCTGAATACAAGTTTTTTTTTCGAGGAACGAACTCGGAAAAATTCCCAAATGCATTCGTGTTGATGGGAAGTGGAAGCTTCTTTTATTTCCCTTGCCAAGTTAAATAAACAAATAAAAAGAATTAGTATTTCTTCCCTCTTGAGAAAAAAGTTCAATTTTTTGGCAAACTAATTTTCAGTTTTCAAGAATGTAACTTTGTTGTTTCAGACAGTTTTTTAGTGGAAAACAAGTGTAAATTAAATACAACTTGTCTGAAATATAACTTCTGTCAAGTCCATGACTCTGATTATTGAAAACAATTCAGTATTGAGTCGGCGTTTCATGAAGTTTTTTGAATCAAATGCGGTCCAAAGTATTCCAGATCGCATCGCGGGAAAAATATTCATAAGATTTCTGATGTTCGAAACGAAACGTTTCATCAACCCACCAGACATAGTTTATTATTAGTTTCATCTCTTTTCTCATGATCCTCTACTCTTTCCACGTCATCAAAATTTCAAAATCTTCCAGAATTTTCTTCGTCAATTAGTTTCAGTAGACCCGTAAATGAGTATTTTCCATGAATAACATGTTATTATTCCGTTCAAAATCACGAGTTTTCATTATATCGAACCCATTTTATCCACCCTCCGATTGAAATAACGAAACCAATATTTTCCACATATAAATTGAAAAAAACCTGCTGCAATATTTCTTTTGCTACCGATTTCTTCGTTAGAATTCTCACGTTTTCGGGAAAAATTGGTCCTGAATCTTGTTTTTATGAGATGAATGGGAATGGATCATCTATGTACAGATCTACCTGAAAATTCTTAATATTCCGTTCAAATATCGATGATTTTCTTTTAAATGCTATTGTCTCTCTACCGATCCGAGCTTGTCGTTCAGCAATTACGGTTCTCAAATAAGTTGACCTTATCTTGTCTTCACTAGTCCTTTCTAAGTGTTACTGAATTGGGACCAGATCTATGAATATCTCACTATGAGATATATCATTCACCCCGGTAACTCTATCGTTTTGTTATTTTATTTCATTCTTTCCTTCCTCTTTTCTTTCTGTTTTCCCAATTTTTATTACTTCATTTCATCTAATTTTCAATTCATTTTATGGCTTCATTTAAATATATTCTTCTTTTTCTTCTTCCGAGTTTCTCCCATTTTCAGATCTGCTTTTTTCATATTTAGAACAGTTCAACGAAACTTTCCTTTCTTTCCACGAGGGCTCCAGAATAGAAAGTGGGCGGAGCCTAATTGGAAGAAACGGAGAGAAAGCTAATCACGCCCCCAGGAGAAGAGAGAAAAGAAGGAACGAGATTAGTTTTTTGATGTTTTTTTGAGAGGAAAACTTAAACTTTTCTTCTTTTTTCACTTTAGTGTTCCAAGTTTCATTTTTTGAGCATTTGAGCCGAATGACGTTTTCTTGGTCAAGTGGAAAAATGTGTTCATAGAAAATCGAGTTCAGCTGAGAATAAGTCAGAATATGCATTCCAGACATGAGTCTTATATTGGTTGACTCAGATGATTATGATAATTTCATTTTCTGTTCACCGGAAAAGACTGTAATTTCCACTCTGAGTAATCTACTTGGTGATTCTGAAAATAGCAACGCCTTGAATGTTTCTGATTATGTATCAAAAACAATAAGTTCTCATATGAGCAAGCAATTTCTGTAACCAAAAACAATACAAATCAACAGAATATTTATCTGTTCAAATTTCCAAT
This sequence comes from Caenorhabditis latens, assembly GCA_002259235.3. NCBI lineage: Eukaryota > Metazoa > Nematoda > Chromadorea > Rhabditida > Rhabditidae > Caenorhabditis > Caenorhabditis latens. The sequence continues at coordinate 8,898,127 of CM056092.1, read as the reverse complement.
TTCTCTTGTTTTTGACCTGGTACTCGTTCCCTTTCCTCCATATATTCAATTCTCTTCACTTAACTTTTACGGAGTTCCGTGTTTTTGTCATTATCTTGAACGACCAACACGTAACAAGGAACCATTCCGTTTTTTTTCGACTGAAAATTCCCATTTTTCAGCCAAACGAATTCGCATTCCCTATGAAAAGGTCAGACCCTGTCATCAATTTATTCTGTAATTCTGACCACAAACCATCGTGGTAAAGATTGATTTATTTGGTGGGCTTGTTTTTCGATGATGCTCTTTTTTGGAGTGTTTTTGTTTGGAATTATAATTAGAATGTTAGGAAGAAGGGGTTTCTTGGAAGACAATAGAACGATGTGAGATAGTACTTGACATCGGGACATTTAGACACCCAGATCTCGATACAGAGAGATAACATCGTAGTTTTCAGACTTCAAAAACAAAGCGGGATGTCCTTCGGCGTTCTGTTATTGTTATACCTTGAATCCAGTAGTGCATCTAGAAGTACATTCATCAAAATAAGGAAATCGAGGACACCGAGAGTCTGAAATAATATGTTTTCGTTATTTCAAAGCAACCCGGATTCCTCAATTAAAGGACTAAAGAAACATTTATTTACGTGAGAAAACTAACAGATTTCTTGAGAAGATACTGATTTTAGAGGAAGCTGATGAAGTGGAAATTCTATTTGTTGACTTTTAGTTTCCAACTAATATCATGGAGGTCTCTCTCTCTCTTTCTCTCTGTTTATTCACGCCTTGCGTCAGTATTCTGGAAAATCATATTTCATCGAATTTCTTCGTGGTCTATTGTTCTGTTGGCTTGATTAAAATATCTGATAGGTGATACCTGAAAATACGATGCTGACAAACAACTTCAGCTTTTATACATAGTAGTAATTAAGCTGATTGTAAGGCGACCATATCTCACTGATCTATAAAATGACTCTCCGATTATAAATTGATGTATCTGATATCTCTCTCACGTTCTTAAGAGTTCTCTTGTCTGTAATACATCTGATACTCCTCCAACTCCTTTGAATCATTAATCAGTTGTTCTAGTATTCCAGACATGAAACATTACAGAAAATTCTAATTTATTTCTCCAATTAATTACTCTTCTCTAATCTCTTTTTTCTCATCACAATTCCTGCGTCATTCTCTTTTTTCGTGTTTCTTCTCCTCTCCAGAATTCACAAATATTTTCTTCGCCTGTTGACCTCAATAAGATTTCCTCGTTTCGTTTTTTTCACATCACTATAGTCTAATCCTAAAACTGAGAATTCTTCACGAGTTGAAATATTTGCGAAGTTCCTCAAGACAAAGGAAGACGACTCTACTTCTTCTTCTCTGTTTTCTTGGGGGCGTTTTTGTGTTGTGCTCTTAGAAAAAGAAACATTTTCAAGAGTTTCAAGATGAGGTCTTTGTGTTTTGTTTATCTCTTTTGTCTTCTTTTAAGTGGTCTCTAAATTAGAAGAAGAAGTTCTTGATTTTTTGGATTTTTCCGATTTATCTGAACGTCATTTGAAGAATTCACAAGATCAAAACTCTCTGAATCCGTTGAAATTTGCTTCTGAATGTTTTCTTTTTTCTTGCAAAAACTTTTCATCTCTTTCTGGAACCTTCTGGAATCGTACCTGGCACTGATCCGTTTGCTTTTCTATTTTTCTTTCGAGACAAACAGCCTCGGGCTCTAATTCATTTTTTCCACCTCCCCCACTTCTACACTTCGTATTCCAAACAGATGTGTTGAACGTGGAATATTTCAAAAAGAGGATAAAAAATGGAAACAAAAAAGCGGGAGAGCAAAAAATGAATGGAGACTCCGCCCATTTTTCTCCGAAAAGGAAGAAAAGAGAAGGGGTGAGATGTGATACTTGATCCAATTACATATCACAATTCAAACAAGAACTAAGAAAAGGAGTGAGACTCAGAAGTAGATGATCTATTTACTTTTTATTTGCCCCCGCTTCTCAGTACAAGAGTAGTGGCACGGCACATTCTACTCACATATTCCTTATTTAGAATCAAAAAATAATTGTTTTATCCGATGGACACATGTTTTTTCGTACCATGAATCACATTGTTTCGAGTTTTTTATTTCTTTAAGTTTTGATTACTAATTGATTCTATTCATAATTTGATAATGATCTGAACTTTCCTTTTGTTTGTGTTTTGCTCTTCGCTTTTTCTCACTATTTTCGAACGAACAATTATCGAAAACGAGAGAAAAAGAAAGTAAATGTCACAATTATGTTCTTACGTAAGTTTCAAAAATAGGACTCTTTACTTCACTTTTCTTCAGAAGTTCTCTTTTCGTAGAAGTGATTAAGACGAGATCTAATTTTGGCTATTAACTAAGAACTCGTTGGTTTTATTCATTCGAAATTAGATAAAAATCTTTAAATCATATGTTAAAACAGGCTGCTATTACGGTACCTTCAATTCATCCATCACAAAATAAATTTTTTTCGAACATCCAAACTACGAACTTTTTGATATGAATCTTGAGTCCTCGAGGTGCATTTTCTCTCCATTTCATGTGATTTCAAGGTCATTTTCCATCATTTTGATTTATTCGAATTTCCGTTTTCTTCAGTTTTCTCAAAAAAGTTTTCCGCTTTCCGTTCAGTCCCACCCACTTCACTTTCCAAATGATATCAGGTGATTTATGGATTACTTCTTGATTTCCTCTCTTCTATTCTTTTCAATTTCTCTTTTGAATTTAACCAAGAATTACAAACTTCTCCACCAATTTTCTCTATTTTCAGATCCACAAAAATGCGAGAATGTTCAATTATAATCAGCCCATACACAGTTATGATTTCAGCCGTTTTCCTGTTATGTCTCATTCTTTCTCTCCTTGGAAATGCCATCGGTAAGTCATGTTTTTTCCGAGAAATTAATCAATTTTTGATTTTTTTTTCCTTCTTTTAAAAATGTACAATATTTCGTCATACTGAAATTCGAACCTTTCTTCATTTTCCTTCATTTTTTCTCCGTTTTGCGACACTGCAAAAACGAGAAGAAACTGGAGAAAATAGAGTAAAGAATGCTGAAAACGTGTGTTTTGGACTTGTTTGTCATGTAGATTGAGACCCCCTTTTGGTATGACACCCCCGGGAAAAACATGATTTTAAGAAGTGAAAATATTTGAAATTTGACAATCTCGTTTGGGAAAAACCACATCATTTTTCACAACTGGAAGAGCGAGGAAACGGGAAAAATGGAATTTTCGAGATCTTAATTCCGAAAATGACCTGTAGTGGGTTGACTTTGTTCCAATAGTATTGTTTGTTGACCTTCCACACCTATTCAAGAATTTGAGACACTTTGGTGACTAAAACAGGAAAAAAAGAGTTCTCGAATATTCTATGAGTTCTAGAATTGAATTTCAATAGGTGAACAGAGATCAAGTATGTCTATGTCACTGGAGTATAGTGACGATGTTCATGGAGAAAAAGGGAGAAGTAGATCATAATTTGAAGATTTATGTCTGGCGTGTCTTTAACGCGTTCAGGTTGTCTTCTTAAGAAGTCTGAAATTGTTCTAAACATTCGATATTTTTTCAGTAATCCTCACAATCCTTGGAAAATCGCATCGATCCCGGAGCATCACCAATTTTTATCTTCTGAATTTGGCATTTGCCGATCTACTTCGAAGTATAATCTGTATTCCAAGTACTCTTCTCGGAGAACTGACACATTGTTGGCTCCTCGGAGCTGCCATGTGTAAAATTGTTGCATTTTTACAACGTAAGTGGAGTAATTTCAGAAAAAAAAGATGAAGTGATGGGAGAATGAGTTGAAAAGATTAAGAGAGGAATCGAGTACATCAATCAAAAATGACGGGAAATGGAATTGAAAGTGGGGCCGAGGGAAAGGGAATTAAAAAGAAGAAAAATGGAGTTTCAGAAAAATGGGAAATACTCGGTTTTTGTATTTTTTGACCTCAGAAATGGTGAAGATAGGGAAAATAAATGTGTGAAGTGCGCCTTCTTTGAAATAAATAAATTATGTGGAAGAAATAAAATGAAACGTATTCGATTCCAGTCCGAGCGGGGACTGAAAACAATTTGAAGCAACTGAAATTTTCTTTCCACTCTGTCCATCTCTTTTCTGAAATCAATATGTATTGATTGATATTGGGAAAACATGATGTTCTAGAAAAGTAAACAAAGTTGTTGTTTTCAGCTGTAGGAGTATGTGCATCTGCTTACACTTTGGCAGTCATTGCTATCGAAAGATATTACGCAATATGTCGACCATTGGAGTCAAGGAAATGGCAGACAAAGGTAGGCTATCCGAATTATAAACTCCAAAATACGTGATTGAATTTTCCAGAAACGGGCTCTCATCACCATCTCCTTGGTTTGGTGCTTTTCGTTCTCTGCTAACCTTACCAGTCTCTTTCTCTACGATGCCGTTCCAATCGGTTCAAAATTCACATGTGATTCTACGAGAGGACCTCTCGTGGACTTTATATATCAACTTTATTTGACTTTTGTAAGTTCTCTATTTCCATTAGACTGTTTGAACAATTGAATTTCAGACTCTCTTATTCGTTCCATTGGCTTTGATGGTTGGACTTTATGGTAACGTCATAATCACATTGAACACTGCAATCAATAGTGATCATCCGACTGTTGAGCAACAAATGATCGAGAAAAGTAATTATTTTTTGATCATCTTCAAAATTAACATCCAAATTCCAGCTCTCCCGTCTCGGGCGTCATTCTCCGACTGGTTCGTGAGTGCAGTCCAAAGAGTTCCAAGCATGAAAGTCGTCTCTAAAACCGTGAGTTTCCTGTCTTCTAGCATAAATTAGTTCTCATTCGACTATTCCAGTTTCAATTCAAAGAGAAGAATTCTCTATCAATCCCTCAAACAACTGGTCTCTCTGCTCGCCCCAGTCGATCATCGTTTTCTTCTTTTTTCTCAACGCCACGTGGTTCTTTTGATGCTACAATGCTGCTCAGAAGTACTAATCAAGTAGGACGACTGAATGAACCGGATTCATCAAACAGTTATTTTTCAGGAAAAGATTCTGATAGCCAAGAAGAAAGTGACACGGATGTTGATAACTCTTGTCATTGTTTTTGCCTTCTGTTGGGTTCCTTCGTATATGTATTGGCTTCTTTTACGGATGGCTGATTTGGCGGTAAGTGAAGCTATGATCTGAATAGAAATTAACTTCTAATGTTTTGTTTATTTTCAGGCAACATCTCTCTGGAATCCGGGGCTCAACTCTTCTCTAACTATTCTCACTTATGTCAGTTCATTGGCTAATCCAATTACTTATTGCTTCATGAACAAATCATTCCGATCATCAGTTCTTGCTTATTGCCGTCCGAAACCTAAACGTCCATTGGTAAGTCCTTCGCCATCAAATATAGGCAGATTCAACTTTAAATATATCTCAAAACTCTCAAACGTTTATCTTCATATACTTTTAGACTCGCTGTTCTGCAATGCCAACCCGCAAATCGCCATCAAAAGAATCTCCGACTCATGCCATTCCAATGATAAAAATTGATCTTGTACTGGATAGCAGTGTTCATATTTAATACCATTTCTTTCTTTTTTTGTTGTAATTTTCTGATCTCTCTACAAGTAGGATAAGATACTCATACGCGCCAATTCTAGTCATTTCTCCGGGTTTTTCAAAAATTTGAATGCCAAAAAAATTAAAGATAAATGAATATATTGATCTTTGAAATGAAATTTATTTCATTTTATTTTTCAGAAAAACCAAATAATTTCCAGGACTTCATCGAAGTGGGTTTGTGGTGATAAGAACTGATTCAAAAGTTGACACGGGATTTCAAGGGAGAAGATATGATGTACCCTTATAGCACGAAAACTCTCTCCTCTTGCTCGTCAAAACGACTAACCATCTCGCTCAAACATGCCTAATTCATTAAAATATTTGCGAACTTTCAGTTAATTTTCCGAGAAACAGCAATATATAATGTGCAATGAACCGTAACAAATTGGATTTCCCATCTCTTATTTATTTTCAACACTAAAATGAAACAAGAAAAAAGATCCAATTCTCTCAAAACACACAATTCATTTTCTCTCTTTTCTAATCTTCTTAGTCTCTTTCATTTTGTTTAGCTGCTCATCGGCTTCGGCTGCTTTAATTTAATTTCGAGGATCCCAGTGTTTCGAGAAAAGCCCAATAATGCACTTTTTAGTCTCAGGAGAACATCGAGAAGACGGTTCTTCGAATCAGCTCTAATTACTTTTATCAACTTTCATTCTATTGAAATTCATTTTATCGAAACTTGAGAAAACTTATACGCTGAAGTTTTTATAGCAAATCCCAATCTCATTCGGAATTTTGAAGCTCCCATGTATTGAACATTGTCGTTTCGCAGTTTCCGTGTAATCTTTGATGTCTTGAAGAGAAACTGTAATATCATGTAATAGAATAATTGACTACTCTTATAGATTTTATTACTGTATCGTTTTTTGATGTGTCATACTCTTCGTCAGAATAGTTCTCTCGACTATCTGTCACATCACTGTAACAATAGTTTTGTATATATGTATCCCAACTTTTGTACGATCAATACATGTTTCCACTGTTTTAATTCCGATATTTCATGTACTCAACCAAAAAACCATGATTTTTTACTACAAAAACTGATTGAATTAATTTGAATTAATAAAAAAAGCCTCGATAGATTCCAATATTTGTAATAAGGATTCTTCTTTTTTTTTCCCAAAAAATCTTATTTGTCCTCTTCTTTTTTCTACTACTACTTCCTTTTCTTCTATTCATTTTCAGTCATCCGATCCCTTTTCTTAGCCTTTTCGTTTACTTTTTTCCTTCTTCTTATTCCAACACTTTCTATTTTTAATACGTATTTAGTGTGCCTAGAGCTAAGAAACGAGAGCCGGAAACGTATGTATTTTCTGAATTTTAATGTGTATCAAGATCATTCTGGAGTGAAAAAAGAAGACGAGAGAAGGAATTGAGTAGGAGGAATTCTCGATTCGCTTCGATACACATCCACACCTTTTTATTGACACTATTCTATTTTCATTGTGATTTTTACAAAATTATACACACAGAATCTCTCAATTTTTCATTCGTTTTCTTTTCTCAGCAGCTGGAATAATCTTGAAACTCCTATTTCAATCAATCGATCAATGGAACTAATACAAAACGAAACTGTTATCGCTTTCCTCCCGATCATAGTTGTCAAGGCCCGGCCCGGGCCGGGCCGGGCCTTGTCGGCAAAATCAGGGCTCGGCCCGGCCCGGCCCGGGCCGGGCTTAAGGCCCGGCTCGAAGGCCCGGGCAAATTGGCGCGAAAGTCAAAAATTCAAATTTTTTCAAATTTTTTGAAATTTTTTGAATTTTTTCGCGAAAAAGTCAAATTTTTGAGCATCGTTCAGAATTAGAAGAAATTCAGAAAAATAGTCTAAAATTGACCCATTTTCGATGAAAAATTGAAAAAATTTCGGAAAAAAATGTGTTTAAAAAATGGGTCATTTTTGAAGCCGGGCCTTCGGGCCGGGCCGGGCCTTGAAAATTTTCTACCGGCCCGGCCCGGCCCGGCCCGGGCCTTCGGGCCTTGCCGGGCCTTGCCGGGCCTTGCCGGGCCGGCCCGGGCCTTGACAACTATGCTCCCGATACATTTTCTCTTCTCTTTCAACAAACTGATAAAAACTGATTGCCAATTTACATTCTATTTTCCGTGCCGTCGATAGCTCAGTTGGTAGAGCGGAGGACTGTAGAGTCAGTGGTTATCCTTAGGTCGCTGGTTCGATTTCTTTTTGAATTCGGAATTCAGTTTTTCGAAGTTTTCCTGTCGAAAGCCAAAGTTTCCCAGAAAAATTCGGTTCCAGACTAAGTTCAGGTCTTCATTCCTCTATGACTTCATAATTCAGCTGCTCGTCCATTCCGGAAGTTATTACTTTCCAATTACCAATACTTTTCAGCTTCCATTTTTATTTCAGAATGCGCACTCTCCGTTCAAAGATTCCATATTTCCATCAAGAAAATCACGTATGATTTTTGAAGTTCTTGTACGGCTTCGGAGCGTCTTTCTGAAGTTATTCGAATATTTCGAGATTAGTTGAAAATCAGAACAAAATATCTGTCGTGGATCTTTCTATTTTTGCTTCTTGGATTGAAAGTGCAAAATATCAATTTTTGGGAAAAAGAGATTTATGTAGATTTTTAAGAAATTAAGTAGATTTTTTTTTAAACTTGAAAGAACAGTTGGCTAGCGGTGTTCCAGGTGACAGGAAATAGTTCACGATGTCTATGACGCATGAGTTGAATAGTTTCTTGAAACTGTAGCAAAGATATAATAGTGTTCGGTGAATATGTTCTAACTATGCTTGTATCTCACTGATTAAACCATGAGTTGAGCTCAAATCGCCAGCCTTTCGAGATCCTCAGTGCTGAACCAGCCACTCTGTCAGATTTAGATTCTGTTGGTTTCCATCAGCCGAGTATTTCAAATTATGTGATCAATTGATTGAATGTAGAACTATTCTCCTTCCGAACTTTCTGAAGCCTTCAAATAACTTCCGCATACAGTAGAGCAAATTTGCATCATCTATGACTAGGTTAGTATTCTAGCACCTCCCTAATAATGTCCACTTGATGTCCTAAAGTAGATCATTGATTATTTTTATTTTCCAAAAAAAGAAACAAACATGTTTAGTTAACTCTCGAACCACCACCCTCGTTTTTCTCATTCACTCACATGTTCTTATTCTACATTTCTCTCATTTTCATCATCATCTTCTCTTCTTCTTCTTTCAACTTCGTCATTTTTCTAAATTAAATATTCAATGATGAGAACGTTTTCCAGTTTTTCCTAACAACTGTTTCTTACTAATCCATTTATTCATCTGAAAATAGAAAGTGTTTATTTGTAAAAAAGAGAGAAAGAAATCTGATCTGGTCTCCATTTTCTTCTCCTTTACGTTTCCTTTTGGTGTCTTAGAATAAGAGAAAATAATTGGAGAAATAAGGGAAGAGATGTCAGATATATGTCAGAATTATTGGGATTCTGAATTCTTATGGACAATGTATTTTTAGGATTTACGTGAGTAGCTGAAGTTTTTGTAGAATAAAACTGATTCTATGTAACGACGGTTATTCTCTGAACATCATTTTACTCTATTTTCTTTTTATCTGTCACATTCCTCAGAAAGGGCGGAACTCGGAGAATGATGACAGTTTGAGGCTTTCGGGACTCTCATAAATCTAGGAATTTACTTGAAAACTTGCTTTGATATTTACAAAACATGCCATCAGATTCACTTACAGACTTGAAAAATTCAAGAAACTTCTTTTGGCCAAATCTTTCACAAACAAGTTATGAAGCTTGGACCTATCGATTCCTGAAGTAGTTTGCATCCGTACTTAAGTGAAATGGTTTCTGAAAAAAAGCAGACTTGATGGAACTGTCGCGGTGATTGTTCTGTGAAGGCGTCCCACCCCAAATTCCACTTTTCTCCCTACAAATTTCTCCAATCCTCCATCTTCTAATGACGTAATCTGCTCCGATCCCACCAAAAAGAGACAAAACAGAAACAGATTCCTCTTGATTCTTCTCTTTCTCTCTTCTGAAGTCTTCTTCTTTCTTCTCTTTTCAAGTCCGTCTCACTTGTTGAATGATTCATGAACTGCAATCAAAACCACTCATATCCCTCCCTCTTTTTTCTTCTTTTTCTGTTTCCATATCGTCCCACCCAACCAAAAACTCCAGATTCTAGTGGTTAGTTGGCTCTTTTCATAGTGTCCGAAGAGTGAGAAAAGTCACGTATACATCGAAGATTACGGTAACTTCAAGCACATGCTTTGTTTTTTGTTTTGTTGTTTGTTTTCGGGTTTGACCTACTTCTTTCTAGTATTGATTAAGGCAATTTGGTGGTGGAATGAGCTACTCAAGACACTCATATGTATACAAATAAAATGAATATTTAATCAAGTAAACCAAGAAACCGAGTAATCAAAAATCTCTTGCTTGACTCTGTCTGGATAAGTTCGAAATAGCAGACTGAATCATAAGAAAAGGGTCTTTCCTTTCAAAGAATAGAACAAGTTCGACTCATCCGATACGTCTTTCACGATATTTTGCAGTACTTGATGAGTTGTGACTGAATATATATATCTGCTGAAAACTTAGTTTTTGAGTGAAACGTGAACGATTTGAAACAGAACAAATAGGAGTCTTCAAGAACTTATTTTCTAACATTATTGTTTGGAGGTGTTCGAACAAGAAGTGCGAACGTTTTCTAGCATTACAAACAATGAATAAATTTGTCATTTTTCTTTAAAAACAAAATGAGAACCTCCACTACTAAAACCGTCAAAAGCTGTGAGAGTTCATAACCTCAATTTTCTTTTATTTTTTATTTCCCACACGTTCTTTTTTCTTTTTCTTCTCATAAAAGTTTCGCAACTGGTCCCGTTTCTTTTTCTCATCTAAATCCTTTTCATAAGTTTTTGGTCCCTCCGGCTATTTTTGGAAAGAAAAAGAGAGAGGGGAAGAGGTCATTCTTACCTCCTCCTACGCCTTCATATTTCTATGAACTTTCCTTTTTTATTTTTGGTATTTTTTCTCTGATTTCAATTTAATTTGTGATTTTGATTGGGCCTGACAGTCTGAATGCCCAGATATCTCGATTACTTTCCTTCACCAGCCCCATAATTTCAACAAAGCCAACTTGGTTAGCTGGGAGAAAAGGTAACAGAAAAAAATAATTTCCCATTTCATTTCTTCTTCCAGACTCCGGAAACTGCAAGAGCTTTTCAAAACAACCTCGGATTTCTTGAAAAATGAAATTTCAGCAAAAGCAAAATTCTGAGAAGCATTTTGAATGAAGTCTTGAACAAATTTCACTGCTTTCGAATTTTTCAAATTTCAAGACTGATTTGGAGTTAGTCCGCGTTAAGTCGGATTTTTTTCTTTCTTCTGTGTTCCATTCTAAATCAATGAACAGTTTGGAATGACTTCAAGCTCTTCTGTCTTTTCGTGTTGAATGAAAAATAAAACTATGTTAGATCTGAAAGTGCAAGTGATCTAACAGATAAATATATGTATATCCGTCAGAGAAGAGACTTTATGTATTTTAATGTAAGGCAGAGATTTCCAAGATTTGGATGACATCTTTAATTCAAAAAAACACCTTGCCTCTCATTTCATGAAGAAGCTTTCAAGTTATGGGACCGTTGCCTTTCTATTTTACTTTGCTCAGAATGAAGTTCACAACTTTCTCCCAATGTAACTTTTTCGATCTTATCAACCAAAACACTATTCACAAAAATCAGAAAAAACAGGATATTTGATCTTTGTTTCCTGAATATTATTGGTTCCCATTCTTTCATTTTTTGGATATTGCGTGACATATACTTTTTCCGAACAGTTTTTTCGACACCAGACACATTTAAAATGTGTCTAGACTTTCAATTTACATTGGTATAATGTCCAACCCTTTTCTTGTTCTTGAAAGTTCAGAAATTTCATTCGAACAACTCTAGATACATTCGAACCAATCATTTCGTGTAGTTCGAACCAATGATTTCATGTGGTTCGAGCCAATCCTATGATCTATTATGTGAATTTTGGAATGCCATCACCAGGTTGAACATAGGTAAAAAGTTTTAAATCAAAGGTAACCCACAGTAAAAGCCGATCTCGTGATGATTCTGAAATTGTATTCCTGTTTTGATTACTGTGACCAATATATATCTTTTGGATGATAACGTAACTGAAGCTACCTAAAATTCGATGTAGAAACTGGATCAAATGTAGTACAATTCCATATTTGCCAAGTGAGTTACACCGCCTCATCGATGGTCTCCCCCTTCTACAAAAAGGGAGCATTCTGTGGAAAAGGACAATCAGCATGAAACATTCAGACTTCTATTCATAAAGAACACTGTTTACTATCAGAATGTTTGGATTTTCAGTCTATTTTTCTCCTCAACGTATCCTAAATTAAGTCTCATGTTCTTCTTTTTCTTTCCTCGTATTTTTTCAATCTCTCTTTCTCTTTTCCTGTCTTCTTCCACCATTTTCATTCCAATTTTTCCCTTTTCTCCCTGTTTTTGTTTGTCGTTTTCATTCAAAAAACTGGGTTCTTATTTTAAAGGCGCATGGACATTTTTCTTTTGAAATCGAGAAAAAAGAAAACATTTTGTTCGTTCCGCCAATTTTTAATCATTATTTTCGGTTTCATTTTCTTTCATTTTCTTCTTTCAAAAAAAACTGAATAGGGGGTCAGGGAAATGGGAAGATACTCTTTTTCCAGATGTCATTCTCACCAAAATTCCTATTTTCTCGAATCATCTACTTCTGAAACTTCTTCTCAATTCGTTATATCCTATGCACATCTTTTCTCCCACAGTTTGACCTTTTTTCAGATGAATCTACAGAAAAGAGACGGAAGAAACGGAATACGAGGGAGGAAAGACGACACGTTTTCTCATTATTTTCTTCTTTTTTTCATTTTCCATTAGGTTTTTTTTTTCATTGGTACATTCTCGACCACCCTTCACTGCAATTTTATCGGATTTTTTGATTTTTTTCCATGCAAATTACTCGAATTTCTTATGGAAGGAATACGTCCTTTTAGAAAACGTGCAGATAAATGGAGGCTCCGCCCACATTTAGATCAAGAATTATTTGATCTCGTCTTGTACCATTTTCAATTGTTCCACCAGTTTTTTTCCTCTCTTTTCAAACAATCTTTTGTATTTTCACTCATTATTCGTGTTTACCGTTTGTTTTAATCCGTTAAGGTTGGTGGAATCATTGTCAAGGACAGGTGGAATGGATATGGAGTACTCTTGAAGGTTCGTTTATTACTTTTCTCTTTTCTCATGATGGTCTGAGAGGTGTCTATATGTAGTTGTGGAGCATTGACAAAGAACTCTGCTGAAACTTCAAAAAAAATTTTATCCAGTTCATAAACTGTTGAGCAAAACATAAATTTCAAGCGAGTTTCTGTCTGCAAACGACTCTTGGACTAATTAGTTGAGATTTGTTCAGTTTCCGTTTGTAAAAGCAGTTTCAACGCATAAAAGTAAACTAGGTTGACTCTAAAATTCGATTGTTGATGACTAATTTTGTAATTGAACCCGTACTTTTGATCAAATTTCGAGACGGATATTTGTATTTTGAATGAAAATGAGTTAGAGTTTAATCTCTGCAAAACATTGAAATCTACACATGAACAATAGAGAGAAACGTACGAGTGACGCCTTTTTTGTTTCATTCTGACGTGAATTTATACTGAGAATGAAGAATACGAAAGAGTTTAAATGTTCGTCATTAATTCTCTTCTATCTCATCTTCTTCTCAAATTCACCAATAATTAAATCATTTCTCTGAAATAAGACAGTGACTTAATAGGTTTCGAAAACTGGTTCACGAGTATTCACCCCGGTTTTCTAATAGTTTCTAGATCTCATAGCGTGTTTCAAACATGGTCCTGAGAGTCTTCCTTTCTCTGAAAATGTGAAGGAAAACTTTACTTTCGACTGAAGACGTACCCAATAGAGGCAAAAAGTTTAAAAAAAAACGTTGTTCTATCCAGAATTCGTTCTGTCTCACTCGAATTTTGATGATTCATTGTCATGTGAATGTAGTGAGACATTTCTAATTGAGCATGAGAACATTCATAAATTATAAGCTTTTCCGTTTTCTTTTCGTTCAAAATATATATTTCAATCATTCAAATGTACAATTTGAGTCACTCAAGTAACCTTCTGACAAGAAGTACAATTCTGTTCCGAAAATACATTTTCTCAGACTTTTAATCTCAGATTTTCTGATTTATCTGACCATAAAAATGTCAGCTTTTGAACCGGATCTACAACCACAGAGGACCAGTTTGAGAACTTCTGATCTGACTTGCACTTTCAAGTCAAACGAAGTTTCTATTTCGAAAACCCCATCTGCTTCATATTCTGTATTTATCAGTTCCCTTACTTCGTCAGGCGTTTTTCTTCGATTTTCCAAAAAATAGAAGGTGTAGTTCTGTGACACCTGTTTAATTTATCTAATTGTCACCCCAATTCAGTTATTTCTACTTCTAAATAGTGAAGAAGTAAACAAAGAGAAATAGGGAAAGAAGGAGTTGAATTGATATTCAGAGCACATTGGTGTCTTTTCTCTTTTGAGAACCCTCAGGAGCACACATAATAAAACTGAAATTGAGTTACTCTCACTTCTTTTTCAGAAGGAAGCATTCTTCCACCCGACAACATCTTCTTATTCCGATTTTACTCTATGTCTCTTATCACTAAACTAGAGAGTATTCAGACAAGAGACGCAGAGAAAGATTACCTCATCGGAAGCCGGAAAATAAAAGAGATTGGAAACAAATCTGCTATTTTTCCCCCAAATGCACCCATTTAATTCTTTCGAATAGAATTTCAAATACCCACATGCTTTGTCTGAATACTCTCTCTCTTTCATCTGAAGAAGCAATAGTACTTTGAAGAAATTCCGGAGTTTAGTAATTATACAAACCACTGAAGCACAAAATCAAGTGACTCCTGTTTTTCTTATTTTCTCTAATTTTAATCAATGAACTTTCAAACGAAAACACTGATATTTTATCTTTTTTCCGACGTGTTTTACTGGAGTTCGGAGTGAGAAAGAAGCAAAAAACTTCATTTCGATTTTTACTGAAACTCGTTGTTATTCAAAAATCTCAGATCTCCCTTTCTAACTTGGTTTCCATATCTTTTGTTTACCTGCATACCCTGTTTTTGAGTCCTCTGTTTAAGTATTTTGTTGCGACTCTGAAAATGAAAGCAAGTTATACGAGATTATTTAGGAAAATCTTGAATCCTGATTTTTTTCTCTCTTGATCGTGGTAAACTTGCATACTGATTCTACTAGGGCCGATGTGAGTTAGAATTATTTTTCAGAAAAACAGACTGTCCGAACGAAACAATAAATTTCTGTCTCTGAAAATGTGAAAATCTCTAAATGACTCACTCGATTTGTTTCTAATAATCTATTATTTCGTATAACATGTAACTCATCTTGTTATGTTAATATTCTAGACATCAACATCTTTCGTTTTCTGTGTTAACACTCAAAAAACAAGAAGAAGACTCTCAAAAACAAAGCACCAATGCTCCTTCTTCTATTTTGAATTCATTAATCCCATTTAGTCATTTTCATTCCCAATTCTACTACATCTGCTATCAAAACCGACCGAATTCGTTACCAATTCTTGTCCTTTTCTTCTCGAAATGAATGGGTTCCTTCTTCTTTTTTTTCTTTACACTCATTAGGAGTATATCCGAATTCTATTAGAATCTTCCTCATAGAAATAGGCTTTTCGACGCTTTTGAGGCTTTCGACCGAACGAATCTCATTAAATGACGATAAAAAGAAGCAAAAAACGGGGAACGAGGTGAAAAAGATAGCGAAAGATGGGAGAATTCTCTCGAGAATTGAATAATGAAAAGAAGAAGAAGACGACGTGGGAGAAGAGGTTAAGGATTATTTCAAGAACACCCTGACATCTTTTGGTAAAATTTTTAAAGAAATTATGATCCGGATTGGGCAGTTCCCATTCTATCTGTAGATTCTATAACTCAGTGTCTGTCAAACGAGTTCAGTGAGAAAGAACAAATTATTTTCGGAAAAAAGTCTACGAAAATGGTTCTGTGAATGATGACATCAACTCTCATGTTCCATTTCATTTTCTCTAATTCTCTCTCTCACTCATTACCCCTTTTTGTTCAGTTCCTTCTCCTTAACGAGCCTCGAATTTCTATGAGATTCTCTCCTCTTCGGGTTTTTTTGTTTCGAGAATTAAGCGGCTTATCTCCGCCCATTTTCTCAGAGAAAGGGAGGAAAAACGTAGAATTATTCAGAGTGTACTAGCTAGGCAACGTTTTTTCTTTTTATTTTACACCCATTTTTACAACAGCGTAAGTCTGGCTTGTTTCAAAAATAGAACTAGGAAAGCTTCAGGAGTTCATAGTATTTTTAAAATTTTGAAAAGTAGACGATATTCATCCCGAATCACTTTTGGTTCATATTGTTGCCAGTCTTCTGCTACTCTCGATAACTGACGTAAACTTGTAGACATCAAAAACCGTCCGTCTGAACTATAATTACTCTTGAAATACGACTCTGAAGAGAAAAGAAAGCGTCAATATTACATCACTTTATAATTTGACTCTCCCAGATATCATCATTCTTTTTTGTATAAAACATAATCACTTCAGATGATTTATAGAGATTTATGACGCTCTTTTTTGTTGAGAGACTCTTGAAACTGTCTGTCTACTATACGAATAATTGAAGTTGTCTCAATATTCTATTCTGAATAGTGATCTCCTTCACCATCAGACACATAAGATACTGATGATTGACTCTTCCCAGAATCAGGTGACAGAATCACCTCTTTCGAGTTATTTTTCCATATTTTTCCCACGAACTTATTCTCCCGAATCAGTTGGTTTCTCTCGCTCCGTCAGCAGTCATTTTCTCATTGTCACAAGATTCGATAACTGAATTCCCACACCCTTTTTGTCGTTACGGATAACATTCATTTTGTTTTCACCTTTATCGAACAGTAGTTTTTATTATCAGTCTGCTACATGAGCCCATTGAGAATAAGATTCCAACGACTGCTAATGATCAAAACAAGTTGTATATCGGCATTTCAGCTATACCATTTTCCATCTTTGCTCGAAATAATCGTTAGATTTGATTCTCAACAGTTCAAAAATGTTTAAAGTATCTCAGACCTTCTCTCCAAACCAATAAAAACCGAACTATCCATGAGTACTCCAAGTCGTAATCGTGCTACAGTACCTCAGCGAGGAAATGTGGCAGCAGCCGCCCTTTCGGCTGCAATTGCAGTCCATCCACCTGTTCGATGCCGTGCTTCCACCAACAGTTACAGGGTTAGTTGACACTTTTTATCGTTGTTTTATTTTCAGGTGGTTAGGAGAAGAATTGAAAATAGAAAAATACGAAACAAGAATGTTCGACGCGATCCGCAGATATTCACAGGTAAAATTTGGGTTTTGAGATAGAAAAGGTGGATTTCAAGGTTATTGAATCAGTAATGTCCAAAATTTATATGAAAACAAAATCTGAAAAGGTAAGTTTTGATGGAAGGCTTTAGACATTATCATCCGAGTGCGGTAATTTGTAGAAAGAAACCGATATTCTGATAATACAAACATCAGATAGATATTTCTCTTCGTTACAAAGTTATTTCAAGACTTTGTGTCTTCTAACCATGACTACTGTTCTTAAGTCTCATCAACATATTATCAGACATAATTCGTAGTTCTCCCTATATTCATTTCTCCAAAGAGTACACTATAATTTCATATCCGCTATCCCAAAAATAACAGTTTCGATTCTTATCTGACTCACCCTGTCTTGAATGATATTCGCCAGTCAGAAGATGATTCTCAGCGTCTCGTGAGCTATGTATTACGAAATTTCATTGTTTTGAATGAAGATTTCAATTTTGAAGAAGTGGAAAGACTCCTTTTTTCTCCAAAAAAGGAAAAACGACTACTCATTTTGACTGATCTACTATACTCTATACCATCATTTTTCATCCAACGACTGGCTCTTATTCCTATTTATTTCTCACGAATCTTCAATCTAAAAACTGCGAAAATAAATTAAAAGTCAGCTGGTTTTTCGAGTGTATGATCTGTGAAAATGCTCTAAAAATCTCTCAGATCGTATTTCATTTCGTGCATCTCATTATCCTTCTTTGAGAATTTCTCTCTCGTCATTTCTTCTATTTTCATCCATTTCTCATTTTTTTTTCTGTGCAAAATGAATGCAGTTCGTTTCCTTTTGTGCTGAAAAAATGCCTAGATATACATATAATTAGGTGTTTTTCTAGAATAATCTTATTACATACGAACGCATAAATATGTGTAGAACAGAATGAAAATTCGATAGTGTCTTTATTCTTGTACTAATCTAGATCACATTTTTCGTATTATAGACAATTTAATAGTCGTCCTGACTGAATCATCATCCACATCAGTATCTTTCTCTATTTCAAAAACATCAATTTCAGTTCAAAATCTAGATAAATCTGAATATCCACAAATTTAAAATTCTAGAAAGATTAATCTTTGAATTTCGAAATACAAAACATTTTCATTTCTTTGAAATGCAAAACTTTATGGAGCAGAACGAAAGGAAGGAGTTTTATGGTTTTATTGAAGAAGAAGAGGGACTTTTGGATTTTCTCAAAGAAAAAGAGAGAGAGAACGATGGAGCAGAATTTTTATTTGAGAACAGAAACCCGGAAAAATCTTTTTTCAGTAAGCGTTCTTACTTTTACAGTACGCAAGTAACTAACAAATCAATCATAGATCCCTCCTCCATCTCCGTCTTCTTCCTCTTCCTTCTCTTCCTCGTCTCTGTTTTTTTCCCGCCAAAAAATAAAAATGTTCGTTTATGTTTAGTGGGTATCCATGAAAAAGGCGAGAGGGGGGTCATCTCTCATCGTCGGAATACATATCAACGACGATGTCACTTTTAATTCTCTCCAATTTGTCACATACACACATTCTCTTGCTTCTTCTCTTTCTTTTTTCTTCCCCTATTTTTCTGTCCCCATACGTCTTCAGGAGGTCCGTCTTAACCTCTTTTATTGAGTAATGTCCTCAGGTCACATGAATAACAGTTCATTTTTCGAATCAATGATATTTGAAAATCAAGATTTGTGTCAGTCGGAAACTGTGGACACTCCGAATGGATTTGGAATATTTAGCTTATTGAAAATTGTTATTTTCCTTCCCAGAAGTATAGAAGAAAGCTCATAACCTTCTCATGTTTCTAATTTTCAAAAAAGGGAGTTTCTATAAAACTGAAATATATTTCCGAATCAAAACTAAAGTATTCATGAGAAACTTTATCTGATATTCAACCAGTGTCAGCGAACTTAACTTGAGAATCACCTGTTCCAGACACCCCCCCCAATTTCCTTTTTCTTTTCTTATCCACTTGTTATCAGTCGTTTCCCTCGATAACTACATAACTATCACCGCCTACCCGTTTTTTACTCGCCATTTAAAGCATCAATACATGAGTTCTATGACGAAATAGGTAGAAAGATGCAAAAAAAAGAATGAAGAATGTCTCACCTTTTTTGTATTTGTTTTTGAATAAGTTCCTCTTTTTCGAGTGATGACGTCTCTTATGATAAGAGGAGGAAGGGGATAAATGGCAAGTTTCCAGAGGGAATTCATATATGGACACCGAAAATTGAGTATTCGTTTACTGAGAATTGTATTCAGTTTATATTGTCATGTTTTCCCTTGTTTTCTTCCTCTTTTTGTTTCTCCTTTTTCCGTCTCGTTGCCAAAATTCATTTTTTGAATTTAACTGATTAATTCTAGCTTCAATTTGACTAAGTGGTGCTAATTATTCTTTGTCTGAAAATATGAATGTGCATTTTGACAAACAGAATATGTACTTTATTCTTATTTTGGATTATGAGAATTGCCAGGAAAATTTTGGAAAAACACGAATTGAGATGAGTTGTTCTCTAGTACGGTATTTTGGCTTTCAAAAAAGAGCACCGGTAACGCATTCATATCTTCTTCTGAATAACTCGAACGAACAATCCGATAGAGAAATTGTCTTCTCTTTTTTTGATTGCGAAGAGCCGTTATCTGATCGAAAACAAAAAAACTATCTGGATTTCCAGCTCTTATGACACCCAGAGAGACTTGAAATCTTGAAAAAAAGGTGTTACTCACTCGATTCTCCTCCCCACCAATTACCTTTTTCTCCACTTCGACGTCACAAATACCTTGTGAGTTCTCCTCTTAAAAAAGAAAAAAGCACATGCTTCATATCCCGCCGTCTCCTCAAGAGACCACGTCGATCTGTCTATCCATTTACTTTTAATTTCTCAAATTCCCTAAATGAAAGAGCTCTCATATACTCATTCCCTCTCCTTTCCACTCAATATCTATTTCTTTCTCGAGCATTTTTCTTTCTGAACTTTTTATAATTGGCTCACCCCGGAGAACCTCTATTTCTCTCCCTTTTCACTGCTTTTACTTTCCTGGAGAGAAGAAGAAGAATGCACATCTGTGTCAGAAGAGAAACAAAAATTGGAGAGAGATAGACGATTTGGGGAAAAAAGGAAAGTGTATCTTTCATTTCCTACGTTTATCTTTTTTCCCTTCTTTGCATTTAGTTCCTTGTAATCAAATTTTATTTCGAGAAGAAACAAAAATTGTCCAGCTTGACCTTCTTCAGACTGTATGAATCTCGATTGGCAAAGTATTTTTTGACATTTCTTAAGAGTTAAATCTTGTGAATTAGCCAGTTAAAATTAGCCTCAATTGATCTACATTGCTTTTTTTACATCAACTACACTCATCTTCTGAAACTATCAAAGGCGAGTATGGTGGGCACAATATCTATTGAGAACTTTTCGTAGACAGCATTTCTTGACGAACTCCTTCAAGTTTTGATACTTTCCCTTCTCACCTCGATTAGTTTCCATCGAAAACGTAACATATCGCAACATATCTCATGAGGTAGATAATCGAATAATCTGTGTCTCTAACCTAATTTCACCTCAAAACATTAAATTTTCTTCTTTTCAGGTGTGTTAGTATTTGTAGTCTTTCTTGTTTATCACCTGCATCGAATTCATTTTTAGTTTTTTTCCCTCTCACTCTTTACCTTTGCTCTGATTCATTCCATCTAAGTTTCTGTAATTTTCGGTCACTCTGTTAATCATGGCATCATCTTCATCATCCACAAGTTTCATGGCTCCACCTCCTAAAATGAACAAAACTTCGTCGATGAACAGTTTGAGGAAGACACTTGGATTGAAGAAACCAAATAATGGAGTAATTATTTCAGTTACATAAATTTTTATTCGCAGTTGACTGAAATTGATGAAAGAGGGGACTAAAAACTAGAGAACTACGAACCACTGTCGTTGAATTGAATAGTTGTTCAAATTGAACCAAGATGACAAAATAGCAAATTTAAAATATGAATATGAGAATAAAGTTCTTTAATTCATTATCCATAATTTTGCAGGAGCTCTCGATGGTTCCATCCCGTCCAATGGTGTCTCCAACTCTTTCTTCCCCATTGGGAGGATCTGGAGCTGCTCCATTGGAGAAGGATTACCATTCATTGGAATATCGACTCACTCATGGACACTGGAGAATTTTTAATTCAAAAAGTGTCTTTGGCAACAAGGTGGGAGAATCGGTAGACTATAATTATAGTGATCAAATTGAGAAATATTTGAATTCAGGACGCCTCCGTGCTAGTTTTCGACAAGAAAAGCAATGTGAAGGCACCGCCAAAACTCGGAAAATCAAAAACCTACTCAATGTTTGATCTCATCAAGTGAGTTATCCGTATTTAAGACTTTTGTAAAACGATAATTAAATTCTGTTCCGTTTTGCTGAACTACACTTCACTTCTCTTTCGTACACCATAAATCTCGTAATTCCAGGTACGAAACTCAGCAACTCATGGGTCTCATCCACCCAAGAATTTTGCACATGGAGCATAATCTGGAAGAAACGAAGGATTATTTCTCCTTTGCTACCGAGCAAATTTTCGGAAACCTTGAATCCATCGTTTCAGATGATTCACTCGATCGTCTTGAGATCAAATTGGGTGTTCTTCAGGTGTGTTCCCAATCAAAGCCGTTCCTCTATTAGTATTAATTACAGATCATCGACGGAATGTCGTATCTCCATAACTCTGCAAAGATGCTTCATGGAAACTTGACTCCAGATGCAATCTATGTCACTGCCACCAAAACGTGGAAGATCGGAGGATTCAGTTTCGCTGTGAATGCCAAGGAGCCCAACTGTTATCCATGTTATCCATGGACCAAGAAGCTTCCACCATGTCTTCAACCGGATCTCGATTTCTTGGCACCAGAAAATTTGGCTCAAGGCCAAACAACTGTAACCAGTGCGGCCGATGTATTCTCTCTAGGAGTCTTGATTTGCTGGATTTATGCCGGTTTGTAGTTTTTTAGAAGATGTAAGAAAAGTGAGATTATTTCAGGAGGAAAGCGGTTGATCGATGCGAAGAACAACCTGGAGACCTACCATATCATCGTCGGCCAACTCGATGCAGCTCTTCAGTGTATCTCGAATGAATTGGGTCCAAATTTGAAAGATTCAATGGCAAAAGTGCTTTCATTGGATGTTGAACAACGTCCAACTGTCCAACTGTTGTCACTGATCAAACATTTCGATGATCCATGTCTTTCAGCATTGCGTCAATTGGATGATATTGCACAGGTAACTCATTTCTAGTATGAATCTCATCAAACAATCTGAATTTTCAGGTGTTTGATCCCTCGCAAAAGTCTCATTTCTTGAGTCAAACCCTGAATGCAGCCATCCCTCACATCTCTGAAACTGTGTGGTTCAATCGTGTTTTGCCACGATTCAATGAGCAACTTCTTGAACTTCCGGAGATGTATTATTCAATCACAAAGCCGCTTTTCCACATTTTAGAGCACTGCGAAAGTCATAACATTCATAAGATGAAGCCATGGATTCGTAAACTTATGGAGGCCACAACTCACAATAAACTCGTAAGTGTTTTCCAGTTTTTTCCTGTTTTCCGTAAATACTTTTTTCTATTTTTAACCTCATTTTGGTTTGCGTGGGCCCTCTTCGCGTGGGTCTCCCTTCTCAAAAATCCTTGCCCTCGAGCGGTTTTGCAGCTAATTGTGCTCATATTTCGTCTATTTTAGCTCCTCGTGCTCTTCAGAATATTTCAAGAATTAGCTCATTTTCAGCTTCGTGCGTTTATTCTGGAGAATATGTCGGCTTTATTCAGAAGACTGTCAGATGAATTCGTGGAAGATAAGTGTTTGGATGTTATCATTTTGTCTTTGAAATCTGAAGACACTTCACTTCAAGTAAGTCTTTTTTAATATTTTAAACGAAAAGAGGCCATTTCCTTTTTATTTTCACTGCTCTTGTCAGACTGTCCATGGACTAATAATCATTCAAAACCTTCAGTCGAGTGCTGTCCGTGGTCTACCCCATGTTGCCGAGTACTTGCCAATATCATTCATCATCAAGAAACTCTTGCCAACAATCATGACTCTTCCGCCATTCCTCCATGAAAATGTTCCACGTCAACTTGATCTTCTCGCAGCTCTTTCTGCTCTTTCGGATCGTTGTGATGTCGCAAATATCCCCCAACTATTCATATGTATCTCATTATGTAACTCTCATCATCCAGTCGTTGTCCACGCGAAGTCAAGTGAGTTTTTCTTGAATCCAAGTCCCTAAATAACTTTACTGACTTATAGGAATCGTCCAACGTCTTGTCATGCGTGATCCAAACCGATTGAAAGATGCTCAACTATTCTGTATCCACCTTCTGAATCCTCTCGTCACTGGCCTTGCTTGTAAAGATTTGGCCACTTTCACATGTGCTCACTTCGATGATATCCTCAGTTCCGTTCGTATTCTTTTGGATGTTCTCGAACAAAGAAGATACGAAATGGAAGATCGTGTTGAGCATAAACAAAGTAATCATCATCTCGGATTGAATCGTCTCGGAAATCGTCGTGTTTCAATGTCATCTACCAATCTTCCACGTGTTATGATCAGTGCCGCCCGTCCATCCTTCTCTTCTGATTCCCGAAAAATGTCATTTTTGTCAGCAGATGGACGACTAGAAGACCGTGGTAGTCGAAGGGAATCAAGAGATTCTCGTGGAAGTTTGGAAAGTGATATGAGTATTCGAATAGGAAATGGATCAGATATATCAGACGATTCGTGTTTTTCAAGTCATTCGGCAAAAGGGAGAAGGCAAAGTTGGCTGGACGGATATGGGCATTCGGTTAGTCTAGAACAGAATACTAATGGATTTTTGGAAACGACATCAAGGAATCTCGGCGATAGGAACAGTATGAAGTTAGTTTTACTCTTAATATATCTCTCTAGCATTGTTAAGTATACACAATTCAATTATTTCAGTTTCAGACAGAGGAATGCTCGTGCATCTGAAAGACGTGCCCGTACTCGATCACCCAATGCTGAACTGGATCCGCACCGTGAACAACCTCCCGCTCGACCAAACTCTTTTACAAATCTCGGACATAATATCGTACTCACCTACCGTAATCTTCTTTACAAGGACCATACCTAGCCCACCCCCACCATTTCCTTCGCTAACGATATCTTCTCATTCATCATCCTTCAAACTCCTGTCCACCTTTTCCGAGATCGTAATTGCGAAGTGGGCTTCCCTTGTACTTGGGCGGAGTCTAATTATCTTGTGAAAAAATGTTTACCTTTTGATCTCGTTGATTTCTTTAAATGTCACTTTTTCTTTTTTCTTTTTTTCTGTGTCTCCCCTAGATCCCGATTTCAGTCAATTTCTCTCCTTCTTCTATTTTCTCCAACAGTAGTTTCCCCTTTTTGTGATAAATGTTCCCAGTTTCCCAATGATGACAATTACTTGGTTTTATGTAAAATAAGAAATAAAACATGACTTTTCTCAGAAGTTCTTTCGAAAAAATTTAGTGAAGCAGATGTCTAATGATATTGTTCATACTTCGTCTGCACTGGAACTCTCGATTGACTTCTCGAATTGAAACCAGTCGATCTTCCAGCGGCAAAGAAACCAGAATCAAGAGATGATTGGACTGGCGTCATGTTTTGAGTTGAAGGTGCTATAGACGAAGATGATAAAGCTCGAAGAGTTGATTGAGTTGGATATGTTCGGAGACGACTGCCCAATGATGCTGATGGTTTTCTCTGTAAGTAATTGAGTTCATTCAAGTTTCGGTTATTTTTGGAACGAACCTTATCATTAGACGGCGGTTCGAGTCTTCCTAAATCGCAATGAATTGAAATTAGATACGGAAGAACTGTTGGATTCACAAGCAATTCTGAAATCCAAACATTTTTTCGTTTACAGTATCCACAGTATACCTGAAATATCTGGACGGTTTGTCGGAATTGTTTGAAGTAACTTGTTCACTATTTTCTTCACTTCTTCTGACACATGATCTCCCATCTTTTTCAGCTTGCCCTAAACAAAAAAGTTTTGATTTGACTCGACTTCTTCGAATGTCGTATTTCCCATGCCGTCTTTTGCGACTCTGCGTCTCCCTCAGTATACTGCATCCTTTTCTTTTCTATATACCCTTTGAACCTCTCTCCGCCGGCGGTTCCATGGTGTAGTGGTTAGCACTCAGGACTCTGAATCCTGCGACCCGAGTTCAAATCTCGGTGGGACCTATCGCTTTTGCAATTTATGGTTACCTGTGTGATTTTCATGACTATCGCTGGGAGGTTCTCTCCATTGAATGCTCGTTCGAGGTGAAGAAGCTCAAAGAGCACACAACCAAGAGACCACATGTCGCTCCTCTGGTTGTAAGGGCGACCTGAATATTCTATAAAACAGGAAATATTTATTGAACTACTCACTTTCACATACTTCAGGACTCAAGTAGTTTGGTGTTCCGATTACGGTAGATGCAGCAGACTTCGTACCGAGTTCTTTCGATATTCCAAAATCGGAAAGTTTCAGAATTGTTCTTTTGCGATTCATTAAAATATTCTGTGGCTTGAGATCTCTATGAACAATATGCTTCGAATGCATGTGATCCAGAGCAACGAGAATCTGAATATTTAGATGATTCGGGGTAAATAGAAAGTACTGTACCTGTGTGAAATACTCCAAAACTGTTTTCTCTGGAAAGTGTTCTTTCGTGTTACTTTCCTTTATGACTCGTTCGTTTATAAGCTTCTCAAGAGTTCCTCCTTCAGCATATTGCATCACTGAAAAATCTTTTGTGTTTGATCAGAAGTCGTAATCTTACCAATAGCCAGCTGATTATCAGATGTGAAATAGTCGATATACCCGATGATGAGAGGATGTTGTACTTTTTTCAATAAATTGACTTCACTTTGCATATAGTTCTCCTCCTTTGCCGACATTCCGTGAGTGTTAATGACTTTTACAATGACCTGGATAATAAAAGATAAAAAGTGCTCATTCGAAGATAAAATTTCGTGGCCGCGTGGCGCAATGGATAACGCGTCTGCCTACGGAGCAGAAGATTGTAGGTTCGAATCCTGCCGTGGTCGAGACTTTTTCCTTTTCTCAACTCACCTTCGATGCATCATTTCTTCCACGACACAGAATGCAATCACCGAAAGCACCTCGTCCAACGCTTCTTACTTTTTCATAACCCATTTTTTCCAATAAACTGTCCATTTTCGAGATAAAATAGATAAAGGTATGAGACTAGAAGGTGAAGAATTGCTAGAAAAATGTGAAGAAGACGTGACTAATCAGTAGAAAATAATCGATATCTGTGTTCCTCTGCATCTCTCAATGAAAGAGAACAGGTTTATCAATCAACGTAGGGCGGAAGAAGACGTCGTCGAAAAATGCCGCGCATTTTTTGTATTATCTATCTCTCTCACTAATGATCCTAGTAATTCTTCATGTGACTTTTTCATGGGAAGTTTAACCTTTCAAACGAACAGTATCTTTTTGATTTATTTTTAACCTACTCCGTCTTATTTCAACGAAACAAGAATCAAACAATCGTGATTGATGGGAATGAAAATGAATGTTTGACCTCGATTGCTTCCTTTGGCAGCAAGAAAATGAAGACACTTATAGGAACTGGAAAATGTTGCCGCGTGGCGCAATGGATAACGCGTCTGCCTACGGAGCAGTAGATTGTAGGTTCGAATCCTGCCGTGGTCGGAAGCGGTTTTGTCAAATGAAACTCTAAACTTTTTTTTTGGATTTAGAAAAAGTAAACAAAAATGGACAGGTTTATTGTATGGGAAAATAAATGACATAGAAAAAACGAATACACGTAACAGCATCATGATAAAATAAATTTTTTCATGACTTAACATTTTCTTTTCATAAAAAATTCAGAGAAGTTTCTTCCTGATGTTTGCTCACAAAGACATCTCACACAGACGGACTGCCCTCATCTTTGTGAACGTTGTAATTGTCGGTTCGTGTCGAACAGAAATATGCCAAAAGCAGGAGAAGAATAAGGAAAATAAGACAAGTTACAAGAGCAATTAGACCAATTACAATTAATGTTTCATTGGTCGATGGGCTATCTGGGTCAGCAAGGAAATCATCGTCTTCTGGAGATGGTTCCGATGAAGAACTCGGATTCGATGGAGATGGAGATGAGTTCTTTGATGCTGCCTGTTGACGGCGTTCTTCGCGTTCACGTTGCTCATCTGAAATATGTTTATTTTAAAGTTTTAGGAACTGAAAAATATGAATGACAGAGAACTACCGACTGCGCAACGAATCGACAAGAGAGCCAACTCCTCTGGAGAAGCCAAGCCATGTCGCTACAACTTAAATTACCTTGATCTACATCGAGTTGATCGAAATTCAAAATTGGTTTCACGATAACTCCTCCATGAAGCCATGGTTTCGATTTTCCTTCGGTTCGTCTCGGGACTAATGTAGTTGTTTCTGGAACTCTGTCACTAGTTGTCTCAAACATTTCAGTTGAAGTTGTTTCCACCCCAAACAGAGTTGAAGTGTCGATTTCCAACGGCTCTTCACTATCCTAAAACATTGAAAATCATTGAATTTTCTTTTTTTCAAAAGGAATTATTTCACCTGTAAATCTAAGTTATCAGCAACATAGTTTGATCTGGTCGTACTATCATATCGATTAGAGGAATAATAGAAATTCGGAGGTGTGTTTTCCATGCTATCCTCCGAGAAAACCTTTCTTTTCTGAGTTGTTGTTTCTATTCTGATCATTTCTTCATTCTCTTCTTCTTCAATTTTATTTGGAGGTGTCAAATTCAAAAGTTGATCAGGAGTCGTCACTTCAACCAACTCGTCTTCTCCAGAATCCACTTCTTCAGATTTTGATGAAATTCTAGACTCAATCGAAACTACACTAATCGTTGGATGTGTTGTATTCTCGTTATCGTGATATTCTTCATCATAATGATGGTCTGTGTAATCGTGATATTCAGTGTTGTGATCTGGATCATCTTCATTTCTAGTCATATCGATGTGGTCTGAAGTTTTGATATCAGGCTTCTGATCCGTGGTAGGTATGGAGAGTTGAGTGGTCGAGTGGGTATCTGGAGTATATGGTTTCTGGTTCTACTGAGTTTTTTCATGACCTACCTTCCAGATCATTCTTATCTTTTTCTTCGTGTGATTCTCCATCTAACTTGTTGACCAAACTATCCAAATCATCATGCTCATTGTTTTCTTTCTCATTATGTTCTTCCGTTTTCTCAACTGTTCCCTCATTTGATTCATTTGCTTCTGTTATATCAGTTGTCTCCTTCTCTGTTGATGAAATCAATTCATCGAGAAGTGTTGTGAACTCCTGAAAATAAATTTCTCGTTTCCAACTCACTGCTATGCCTCAGTCTAACCTCCTGTTTAATCGTTTCCAGTGTACCCAAGATTGGTGTTACAGAATGAGATAATGAAGTTGTGTATTCAGAGGTATATGATTCTGATGACGTCGTTTCAGAAGATGTCGTTGACTCTGTTGGCATTGTAGATGTCATTGTTACTTCTGAATCATCTTCCATATCGTTGACAATAGTTGTCAACTCTTCCTGGAAATAAAAATGATTTTCAGATGTCTGTATGTCTATACTTCCAAACGTCCATACCTCATAATCTTCATCATCGTCAATCCGTCTGCGTCTCTCCTCTTCCAGTTTTCTCTCTTCTTCTTCTCGTTCTCTCTTCTCAGCATCTTTCACAAAATCATAAATTTGACAACTATCCAAATCCTCATCATCAAACAAATCATCGTCCATTGGCAATACGAAACTCAAGAAATAATCTCTGAAACAAAAAATAACCCCAGTTAGAAATACAAGCAACTCGGAATACCTGAAATTGAGTCGTTTGAATATTTTTCTTCCGTCGGGACAGAATGTATTCACATGATTCTCCAAACAAATTGTTGTCAAATGCAAGAATCGACATTCATCGTGACGAGGAGTCGTACCTAAATCAGATTCAGCTCTCAGTCGAGTCGCTTCATTCAAGAACGAGCTGCATCTCATTGTTAGAAATGAGTGATGTTTACTGATACATTTCAATGTTGGCTCCATTTCTGAAATTATCAAATTGCAGTTTATCGATTAGAAGATCAGAAAGGTTAAGATGAAGTAGAGCATCCAAAACTCAACAAGCAATGTTTTCATTTCTTCTATTTTTCTGAAACTCTCACCTGACAGTACGAATTTGCACTTATTCCTAACATGTTTTGCAAAAATCGCATGTTTCTCGGACTTTGGACACTTTTTCATGCAGTCCAAGTTGTCGTAGAGCCTCCTGAAATAACAAGTCCGAGATTATGGGGTTCACACAAAAAGTATAACAAACCAGCAGACATCTTTCATGCTCTCCAGTGGTCGTTGTCTTTCGAAAAGAGTTTGTATTCTGAATATTACTTTTTGAAAAATAACAAGGACAGAAGAAAACAAACCGTTCGTCATCGTATCCTATTCGACTCAATGATCGTTGCTTTAACCGCACACATCGATCTTCGCAACTGTTCTGAAATCAATCTTACCGTATTTTTTGAGCTATACTTTCTAGATGTCTGTGTTTTATTACCTGTGCAGTGACAGCAGTAGTCGTGGTTAAAACGAGAAGAAGTGAGAGACGAAGCATATTGCCTTGATGAAGTCTCAGTCGCGGAAGAGAAGGAGCATTCTGTTAAAGAATATTCCCATTTTTGGATTCGAAAAAAAAGAAAAAGCCAGACAAAAAGTGCAAAAACAGCAAGTGAGAGTAGGAATTGAGTCAATTGACCTGGAAACAGAAGAGGGTAAAAATGAAAAAAGAGGAGAGAAGAAGAACAACAAAAAAAAACAAAATGTGTTAGGTTTGACCGGGGGAATAGATGAAAATTTAAAATTCATTGGACCGAGTCCTCCTTCTCTATTCCTTTTTTCTCGTATTTTGTCTAACTCGGTTGACCCAAAAAAAGAAACACTGAATTGAAAAAAGAAGAAGAAATTCTGGAAGAAAACATGAAATGAGTCTCCAAGGACAGTGACATATGTGGGACATGTCACATTCCGGGAGGGGTCGGAAAAAATATGAATGGGGATGGGAGGAATGGAACAAAAGTGTCATACGGATACTTTGGAACAGTGGATTGAATGGGAAAGGACGAAGAAAAATGAGAAAGAGAAGGAGAATGTCAGAAAAATTATATGACAAATTTGTGTTCTTCTTTTGCAAAATAGAGAGTAAGGCAAACGTTCCGAATGGGAAAAATGACTAGAGAATGAGAAAATTATTTTTAGAGGCCTAAAGGATTAAAATATAAATATAAGAGTCGCGTCTGAAAACAAGATCGATCGCCAATATACGTGCATGAGAAGAGCAGGAATAAATTTTAGAAGAACTATAGAAGACGTTGGTAATTCGGATGTTCGGGATGTTTGATTTGCAGGAATGAAGTCTTGGAAGATTCATTAATTCCTACGTGTTCTGTCAGTGATTTAGGCTCTTTTTGACATTACCCAGTTTTCTACTTGGATGAGATCTGAGAGAGAAGAACTAATTATCATGCATGATATCAAAACTTTATATATCAAAATCTGGAACAATAAGACACAGGTGACCGAAAACCTCAGCACTCATTAGGACTAAAGTATTTTGTAAGAGTGAGATGGATGAATAAGAAAATACTTTTCACTCATTTCCCCTCACTTTTATAATAATTTGAGAGCTACAAAACGAAGGCAATCAGAAAAAATAATTCATCCCACACAAACACAAAAACTACATGATTATTCTGATGATGAATCATCTGGAAACCTTCGAAATCGAGGATTTCGTGGATGGTCTGGAATGCGTTTAGTCAAGGTTATGAAATGCGAGATTAACTTGAGATTCGAGTTTTAGAGAATTGCGAAACTAATAATGAAATATTTCAATTGTCTAGACGATCCAAGCATCTAAAAGGTATTATAATGATAAGGATTCCATCATTCTAGTAAGTCCTAGAACTCAAATAGTCTTACGAAGTTCGGAACTCAAGTTATTTTATAAGAATTAACTAGATCTTTCAGACAAGATTTTCTAGGAAACACGGCTACCGTATACCTAACCACTGCGAGAGAACCGAAGCTGCTTGACCCCTGTCGAATAAAATTAGGAAATCCAAAATCAGTGGGCAGAAGATTATCCTTCGGCCACTAAACGTTCTTATGTCCTCCCACATATTTCAAAACGAATAGCTATACACATATCACATAAAAATTTCAAAAAGAAATCGCCGAAAACTTTTTATCCTTCTTTCTCCACTTCGTCCGATATGAAAAAGGTGTCAGTTGTGCCATTGGAGACCACGGGATATGGTTTTTTCTTCTTTCTCCGAGTTGTTGTTTTCTTTCGGATGAAAAGTTTCAGTGAGAATCATGATCAGAGGAGGAATCCATGTGAACGAAAGGAATGAATGGATGAAAAAGTTGCGGAGAGATAATAAAAAAGTGGAGAGAAAGATGTGGATCTGGGTAGAGAGATGATGACTTTTTGATGATCACATGAAAAAAAAAGTTTGGAGAAAAAGTAGGAGGAGTTTATTGGGGAAGAAGAGCACGAAGTTTTTTTTTGATATAAAAAGTTAATGAGCAAGGATCAGGAATCCAGAATCACATGTAATTGAAACGATGAGAAGAGATGTTCAGAGAAGTTCAGGGATCTTACGATAGCAAGTTGAGATTCTTTAGTTGAACTCTTCAACCCAATGTCAGGTTGGATTTTGGGTATGTTAAAGAGATGTAAAGAGTGTTTTGGCAGGAAATGAAACCTTGTATACTTTTCAAATATTCGACTAGAAGTACAAAATGACAGTAATTCGATTCCTCTTCTTGTCAGAATGTTCGTATCACTCAACTCATCGTAGGAACAAGAGAAATAGAATGACTAGAGACTAAAAAAGATTTTAAAAAACAGAAAAAAAAACAAAACTGAGTGATGATAAGTTGACACTTCAAGTGTACTAATGAAACTGGATATTATAGTTATAGCTAACAGGAAAAGTTCAAAGCGGACACATCAGAAACTGATGCGATACATAAAAATGGATGCTAGAATTCTCCTGGAGTGGGTGAAATCTAACTCGATTTCAGGACTTTTACTCAGAGACTTTCGAGAACTTCATACTTGAACATGTTCTTTGAATCTTCAAGTCGAAACATACTTAGAAAACATCATTTCGATTGAATATTGACCAAAGCGAACCTGGACTTGGTGGTTTGCCTATTCAAAACTTATCAAACCTTCATTTTTCGGGAGGGTGCATATTGGAAAAGGGATACTGTTTTTAACTTGTGACCCAAAGTTATATAAAGACTTTTTCGGAATGAAGTTCTGAAAAGCAGTAGCTTTAAAAAGAAATACATCCCCTCTAATTTGAGTCGGTCAGGTAAAAAAAAGAAAATATTGTGAAATTACAACTTTAGTCTATTTATGATTGAGAGTTTCTCTAAACCGTTCTCGCCACCAATTAGTCTAAAACTTAAGTATTAAAGTGATACATCTTCAGAGCATCACTCATCATAAACATCAACAAACCGCACTCATTTCACTCAAAAACAACACTATCTCTCTCTCGATATTTTCTTCGTTTTCTTTCACTCAAAACTAGTACGAAACATGAGATTAAAGAGGATCCGGTGGTCTCTTTTCTCACCTTTTCTTTTGTTACAAATTGCAAAAAAGAAGATAAAAAGAAGATAAAAGTGAGAGAAAACATGAGTTTTACTATAATGATAGTAATCTCAAAAATAGTTGAGCCGCCACAAAAACTCGTTTGTTGTGGAAACAAACAGCTGGTCATGAAGATGGAAAATAGGTAATAGAAGAAGAAGAAACCGGAAGAAAATGAGAAACAGAGAAGAAAGTGAGAAAGAAGAACAGAAGTTTTTTTGGAGAAGAAGTAAAGTTGAAAGAAAAAAGATTATAAGAAGAACGGGGTTAGGGTCTAAACATTCAAAAAAAATGGAAATGGAAAACGTTTTGGAAACAAAAAAAGAAACACAAAGAGTCTTGTCTAAAAATATTCAAAATTGAGTTGAAAATTAACGATAAAAATTTGAAAAAGCCATTCGGAAAATTAGTGAAACTCTATCAGTACAAACACCCAAGTCGGAAATGAACCAAGATTCGGAACACTTTTTTGATTGAATCAAGACTCGAAATCTAATTTTAAAAGTATACAGAAATCAAACTTCAGAAAAAAAGTGGTCATCGTGGTATCTGGGCGGCAAAAATGACAAAACGATGATGATGAAGGGACTTGTGGAACGGGGGGAAAAGAAGAGATATCTCTTTCTTTTTTTCAATTTTTCATCTTCTTCTCTTGCTTATTTTCATATCACTAGTCAACACTTTAGTCTGTCAACTGCAATGTTTGTGTGGTCCTTTCGAGCTCTTTTTCTGATTTTTGAGAATTCGGGGATTAGTTAGCAACTTTAGGAAGAAAGAAAAAGTAAAGAAAGGAGTGGGAAGTGGAGAAAAATAAACAAATATGGAAAAGGAGAATAAAACACGTGAATTGAATTGACCGAATGAGCAACTTTTATAAATAATTAGAAACTGAGAAAAGTTGACTGCAACCTGACATATTCGCCACATCCACCCTCTGCTCATTGCTCTTATATGAATCTAATTTTCCTGTTCTGCAAGCAGAAGAAGTATTTCAATGAAGAAGAAGACCTCTTCTTTTACTTTTTCATTTCATTATGCAGAAATGATACGTCAGATGACGACCTCTTTCTGATGACATTTCTCAATTTAGAAAGGATGTGTGCTCTCTTTCAGGAGGTGTACGTTTACTCAGATTCTTTGTTCATTTTGGAATATTGGAGAAGGGGAAAACGAATGGAAACATTGCAGTATTCCAGGAGATGACTTTTCAAGATCTGGGAGCATGGAGATTCCAAGAAAAGGTAACCAAAAACTTCTGGAATTGAAAACTTGAGCTTTCGGACAAACTGATGTGCAAAAGGAATTCACTGATTCCAAAAAATGCATTTATGAAGTTGAAAATCAAGTAAAAAAGAGTACATAAGCCAGTTGTATACATTCATATTTTCTTTTCCGTCCTCATCCTTTTTCTCTTTTTCTTTTCCGTTCTCGGTGGTCATGTCTTTTCGAATGGAATACGTAATTACAGACTAAAAGTAAGAAGATGAATCTATTGCCCCACCGGATTTATGTTTGACATTTTTGATGGATTCTCGGCTGATGGATGCAACCAAAAAGTTGGTTTTCGAGATGAGAATTATGAGAAGAAAATAGAGTTTTTGGAAACATGAGAAGGTTTTTGGGAAGAATGGATGGCTAGGAAAAAGAACGGTTCTGGGAAATCACCAACTATTTCAGTGACCATGACACATCCCAATTAGATCATAAAAAGCAGAAAATTTGCAAAGTAAAACAAGAGATTTCTGCAACTGAAAAGTGTTTCGGAACGTGTTTCTCTCTCTCTTTCAAATGAATTCTCTGCGTTTCTTCATCTCAAATACTCATTTTCTCGAATTGTCGAATCTTATACGGCTCACGGAGCACAAGAGAAATTCAGAAAATAGTGAGAACAAACTCATATCCAGTCACCCCTCCTCCTTTTAAAATTGGCTTTCTTTTGGCTCATTTCATTTCATTTCAAAATTCCTCAACTTTTTCCGCATGGATTCTTCTCTTCGAGTACGAGAAAAGGTTATCCGGGAGGGGAGAAAACGACGTTGAACTGAGGCAGAAATATGACGATGGGTCAGAAAATGTGGGCGAAAAGAAGAAAGACATTGAGGAGTAAAAAGTGCAAAGTGTTTTGGAGAACAGGTGGAAGGAACATTTTTGGATGAGAGAGATTGGAAATCGAATAAAATGAAGTTTCAGTTTCTGGGGTAGTTTCATAACTTGAGTTCTCTCTTTTCAAGTGAAACTTGTTGCGCACCCGTATCACTTATACTCTCTGACTAGTGAGATACAATAAAACCATTGTCTTGTTTTGTTTGGATTACCGTAAAACTCGAATAGATGGTAGCAAGATTGTGGAGCACAATATCTCAGCTGCCTTGAGGGCTTTGAAAGATTTTTCGGCTCAATAGGCAAAGAATGGTCCCAACCGCAAAAAATGGTCCCAAAATTTTTGGGTACACAGTTTTGAGAATTGAATGGTCCCTACCGCAAAGAATGGTCCCTCAAAATTTATACGAAAAACTTTTCACCATTCTCTTAGGTTTCTTAGACATTGGGAAAAAATTGTCAAAACCGGTAATTAATCGTATTTGTCAATTGTTTTCCGATCTTCTAAGAAACCTAAGCCTAAGAGAATGGTGAAAAGTGAGTATTGCTATAAAGTAGTAAATGAGTAGAAAGTAGCCAAAATTTTGGGACCATTCTTTGCCTATTGAGCCGATTTTTCAACTGAAGAAATATTCATTAATCATTCAGCTATATTTTGTCCGTTGATAATTGTTTAATATCTCACAAGTGAATGAGTTTTCATTATTGGCAATGCTCTCATGGACACTATCAGGATTTGGCACCTTAACAAAATGCGCAAGTCTTCCTGTGATTTTGAAATTTCCTGTCTAACTGGGAAGCTGTTGAATTAATCTTTGGGAAGAAGCAATTTCAAATCACGGTATAGATGCCAAAAACATTCAGGCTGGTGTCTGATTCCCATGGGTTCGTCAAAACATGACGTGAGGTAACGAAGTGAATTGACAAAATCAGCGACAGTACCTTCCAAATTCCACGTGACCCGTTCCCATTCCCTCGTTCCACTTTCCACGTGGTGCACCTTCCAAAAACTCAAAGGGAAAACCAATTCAGTCTTCGTATTTTTCTAAAATGCGCTGGTCTTCGGTTGTCCTGGCGCTGTTGGCTACTACTCAAATTGTCAGCTGTGATCCCTTGGATAAGTCGGAAAATGAGCAACGATTCCAAGCTTGTGGAAAAAAGATGACATGTTAGTGAAAGGACATACGGACTTTCAGATGAGCAGTTCTCAGAATGATTGTTTTTCAGCTTTTTCAATAATTTCTTATTTCCAGCAAAAGTGTACATGGGAACGGAAGCTCAACAATCAGAAGCTCCTTGGTCTGTCTTCTTTCTTCTTTACAATAAAGAAGAAAATAGTGCAACTACTTGTACTGGTACCATTGTTTCACCTCGTCATGTTCTCATCGCCACTCATTGTTTCGTTGAGTTAAATGGAGCACAATGGGAACTTGAGGGAAAACAATTAGATACGACACATTGCAAAAACGGGTAGGTTTACCAGAAGCAACAGTTAAAATCAATTTCTATTCCAGTGACTACGTTATCACGGATGACGATATTCTCAAGAGAATCCGGATTAAATCAGACAAGAAGGTAGTTTCTCGGCATCCTGAAAAAGTAACATTAGTGAAAGCATGTGTGAAGAGGTCAGCTGTCAAAACTGCTAACTACAACAATACTCAGTACTATACTGACGATTTCGCTATTATTGATTTATATGACGATTTGAAATCCTCTAGCACAATACAACATGTATGTGTAGCAGGTGAGTGTTTTGAAAATGAGATAGTCGGAAAAATAGGAAAATGAACTTTCAGGGAGTGTATCTGAAAACGCAGCGGGCACTGAACTCGACTATTTCGGTTACGGATTGAATCGTAGGAATTATAAGACACATTATCAAAACTCTCATATTAATTTTCAGCTCCGAAAGACCAACGTTCTGATGAAGCAAAGGATAACACTGGAGTTCTGAGACATGAGACTGTTAAAGTTATTGATCAAGAAATGGAAGATTATTACTTTCTCGCCAGAGATCCAAATTCAATTACAGTTGCTTGTGTGGTGAGTATGAAAAAGTTTGCAACCGTGGGATCGAATTGTATTGAAGTTAACAACCGGTTCTGTTCGAAATGGAATTTCGGGCCTTGTATTTCAGTCATAAAGCTATGAGTCCAAACCCAACAGCAGATGAAACTCATTTTACAAGTTATCCAATGAACTTTCGTGTTTCAGGGTGATAGTGGTGGCGGAGCAGTTAAGGATGTGAACGGTCAGAAAACGATTGTTGGCGTTTTATCTCAAAGTGAGGATTATTTGTTTTCGATAGCCAATTTACCAAGTTTCCAGCAAACTGTGTCAAACCTAAAAACAGAAATAAGGCTATGGAGCAATATGCATCGGTTGGATATTACAATGAAGACATTTGTAGATTAACAGGAATTTGCGATGATACTCCAAAACACGACAAGTATCACAAAGATTATACTAGGAAACCGTAAGTCTAAAATATGAAACATCTTCAAAATCTGAACGTTATTTTTCAGAAAGCCACTGCGTCCAACTGAACCTCCACTTGTTGCACAACGACCAGTCGGAATAGCAGCAGTAGATCCAAACGGAACAACTGGAAAGTATGTCGATGTGATTCTCACTTTGGTTCTAATAATTACTTTCATGATTTAACTAAAATATTATTGTCCGATCCACAAATAAAAGTTCATGAATTCATATACTGCGCCTGACAACTAAATTCTGAGGTCTCTCCAGTAAAACGAGCCATGGAAATATTTCTTTATTCAATCCCAGTGTCCAAAAGAAATTGCGAATCAGGAAAGTTTCCTTGCAAAGTTTCAAAAACCGTGGAAATATGCATATCCAGCCGAAACACTAAAATTTATATTCATTTTCAGGTCTCCTGCTCCAAGAAACCAAGAAGCGACAGAGGAACCGATTGACTCCACTCAAGATGCTCCAGAAGAACAAAGCTCGTCGGAAGTAGATCCAAATGGAGCAAACAGTGGATTCTTTCATGCGATTCTTGTTTTGATTTCTATGTTTGTGATGCTTTGAATAACGGATAACCGCATTAAATAACTTTGTATTCAACTTCTGTGGATAAACTAGTTTTCATTCGTTCTGAACTAGGTTACGGATGTTCGAAAAATCAATGTATTATCTATCCTTTCAATCGCTCCTCTTTCAGCACATTCTATATATTTTCCACCTCTTCCTCTTGATTTAAATAACTAATTACACACTTATCCTCTCTTTGTTTTTCTGTTTTTCTTCTCTCACCCCCTATTTACTTTTCTCATTTTTTCTGTCTAATTTTTTATTCTTATTCATTAACAAACGACCCTCTTTTCTTCACTTTCCATCGTGTATATATTCCTCCATTTTCAGATCTTTTGCTCACTTTCCTCTTCTTTTTTTTCCTGTTTTTTTCACATCTGGTGTCAGAGCAGAAGAAGAAGGCGTAATATAATAAAATCTGAAATAGCACTGCCTTTTTTCTTGGAGTCACAAGCATACATTCCACTTTTTTGTCGTTCCTTTTTCAGTTTTCAGCTTTGTTTTTTTGTAGTTCTCGATGATTTTGAAGGATTTGTACTGAAAGTTAAGCACTGGTTTTGTGAGAGAACACTGACAAATATGCTTCTTGATTTCTATTTTCATAACTCAAAAAGAATATCTCTCAAAAACAAAATTAGCAGAGAGCTGATTCTAAGAAGTGCATTGGATTAAACTTTTGGAACATAAAGATTCAATTTTTGATATTTAATTTTAGTTTGGAAGCCTCTTTTCTCTTTTTGCATGTCCTTTTCATCTTATGAGACTTATCTGTTTATCACTTCTTATTTCAATCTTTTTGCACATTTTCTCTTTTCGTTTTATCTCTTTAATGTTCCGCTACACAAATGAAGATATGTTACTCTTAAATACTGCGAAATTCGAAAACGTAAGGATTAGTCAACTTTATTGATAATTTATTGGTTCTTAATGGAAAATTAATAACAATGTTCTGATTCGCAAAGAACCTGCATCCGAAAAGAATGATATTCCAGATTTTCTCAACGCTCTTCTATCGTTTTCTCAGTTTCCCAAGAAATCAAGATTCGAAAATTCGAAAGATTCCCATGCCCTTCTTTCTTCTTTCTCTCTTTGTTCCTTCCTTTTATTTCCTCTTTTTTCTTCTATTGCTCTTTTCATTTTCTTCTCATTTTTCCAGTCTTCTTGCTCTTTTTCTTGCCTAATTACACCCTTCCTTCCAACGTCTCCAGAGACAATTCTTCGTTTTCTCACTTTTTTGATGGATGAGAAGCCAAACTTCTCGCCATCCATTCCATCACTTTTTGTCCTTTTTTCCCATTTTTCTCCTAAAAACGCTCCACTTTTCTCACTTTTTTGAGTGCCGTCCTCTTCGAATGTGAAGAATTTGAATTTTATGGAGAGAAACGGAGTGTATGCATTCTCAATTCGCTTGATTTTCACCTGTTTTCTTGTTTTTTTCCATGCATTTTTTAATATTTTTTAGTCTTTTCGGAAGTCTCCTGAGACTTGTTTTTGAGTTGTGACGTGGCAAAAACACTGAATAAATGAAGTTATATGATATTCAATATGATTTATAGACAAACTTGTTGTTATCATTTCACATGAAATCTATCAATCAAATCTATATAGTTTTAATTTTAGTTTTCACATATTTTTTTTAACCTTTCTGATGGGAAAATCAGAACAAAAAAAACAGAAAACTGTCAAAAAAACATTTTTCTAGATCTTATTCCCTTTATTTTAACATCTTCTCCTCTCCGAAAAAGGCTCGGCAATATAAATTTGTGATGCAAACATGGTGAAGAGTGGCCGGAAACATTCAAAGAACTCCGTACATCTCTCTTTAAATGTCTTCTTTTTTGCTGCTCTTTTTATAGAGAATCATCTTTTTTCCGTCTTTTTTCTTAAAATATCTTATTGAAAATTTGATGAAAATATAGTTTCTTTATCGGAAAACTAATCTTTTCTGATTTTTTTCAGGAGAAATTACGATTTTCACAAGAAATTCTAAAGTGAATTTCCAAAAAAAAAGATCAAAAGCTTTGTTCTCTCCGAACTTCATTTTTTCTTCCGAGCAACCTATAAA
The DNA here is from genome assembly GCA_002259235.3 of Caenorhabditis latens. Classification (NCBI taxonomy): domain Eukaryota; kingdom Metazoa; phylum Nematoda; class Chromadorea; order Rhabditida; family Rhabditidae; genus Caenorhabditis; species Caenorhabditis latens. The sequence goes on along the minus strand of CM056092.1, from coordinate 8,858,158 downwards.
CTTTTCAAATTTATGACTGTAAGTTTCTTTTTTTCTAGCCCTCTTTAACAAATAGTCGGCCATAAAAACTAAAATAGCGGAAAAAGAAAAGAAGGAAAAGGGAATGCTTCTTTTTTGTTTTTGAGGAAGTTTTTGTTGTTTTTGGTATTTGTATTTGGTGTCGGACCCCTACTTGTGATCTTCAGAAGATGCTCCTCTTCTTACTTTTCTCCCTTTTTCTTCTCAGGAGAGCATGCGACAAAATTAATGAAATTTCCTTCGTCGTGAGAGGATATGTGTTACTTGAAAATATATGTCTTCTTTTTTCTTGACCTCATCAAAAAGTTTACTTTTTTCTTTTTCCGACTTTTCATGTTTTTTTATTATATTTGGATACTCGGACTCACAGACATACAAATATTTATGCATGCATATGTTCAGATATTCTGATACATGAAGAGATCAACAAAAACATTCGAGGAAGAAAAGGCAGAGCAATCCTTCAGATACGATCATTCAAACAATAATATTTTCTAAAACGTATACTATCATCCTTTCAGATATTAGAAGTCTGTGGAAACAGGTATCTAAAAACTATTTTCTGAACATTTTCCTTTTAAAAGTCTTCACCCAGACACACAGACAGACATCTGCAATTCTAGAGTTTCAAAACTATAAAAAGCATCAAACACTCACATGGACCAATTCAATTGCTTTTTCTATGCTTTTTGGCTCTTTATCTTTTTTCCGTCCTCGTTATTTTCCATTACTCTCTTTCTCTTTTACCTCTTTTCACTCGTTTCGGACCCTTCAAAAAGGGAAAAAAAGTCGAGCAGGAACACAAACATGCCTTGTTTGCAGTTGATTCGTCGTCGGAAAAAGAAGAAAGAAGTGGAAAATGAGAGGATGAAGGGAGCTAAAAATGAAGAAGAAAACGAGAATGAAGAGGATGAACAAGTCGAAAGTTCATCAATTGGATGTTCTCCATTAACAAGAAGACGAAGAAAATCAGCCGCTGTCGGTGAGTTTTTCTCTTTTTTTGGAAGGTGAAAATGTTTTGAAAAACTCTAAGCTGTTGTTAATAAGAACCAGAACTATTTTCCATGTATTATATTGAGGAAAAAAGAAGAAACCAAGCCACATAAATACGGTTAACACATAAGTTAGCAAAGATAAACGAAGCATCTTCCACCAGATACAGATTCGCAATTCATTTCGAACTGTCAATTTCTAGTTTGCTCTCATTTGATCAAATGCTTAACTAGAACTTCTGAATTACGAACTTTCGTTACAAAAAAATAATTTAGATTCATTTTTAAGTGTTTCACATGACAATTAGGCCAAGTTTTTCTAGGCGGCTCGAACGACTCGACCCAATATTTTTCTTTCTTGGACATAACCAGCACAATTTCCGAAGTTTAGCCGTCACAAAATTTACTAAAAAGATCTGAAGATAAAATTGACAAGTTTCCCTTTGAAAAGTTTGGGTTTTCGACACCAAAAACTCTCTAGCTACATTTTTGAGAAAATTTATTGAAAAGGAATACCCAAACGATACTTCTCTCCATACTTGACTCTTTTTTTTTGTTACTGATGAGAATCTGAGAGAACCCAAAAACCACTGGAGCACGTCTTCAAGCTCTTCTTCCCTTCCTCTTTCCCCATATTCTTATTTTTTTTTCTCTGCGTCTGAAATCTCAGAAACAAATTAGTGTGCTCTTCCTCTTGCCGTTTTTTGACAGAAGAGAGAAGATTCGTCATTTTTATCTTTCATCAGAAGTGAATCTCAAGTCTAAAGTTAGAGTATCTGGAATATTTTGTAATCTATGTTTTGTGCATTTTCCCAGAAGTTTCCCTTCCAGATGGAAAAACATCAAAATGTTTGGATGAATGGTCAGAGCATCGCTTTCAGAAAAAGGGGCGAAGAAAAAACAATCACACCATCATCGTCCCCATTTTCCTCTCCAAACATTTTATTCCTTCCCTTTCCCACTTCATCCATATTTTGAATTGGGGGAACTTTTTCGAATTTTTGTCTTTTTTTCAATGTTTCTCATAGATTCCAGTTTGGACAAAAAACTGTTTTATGAGAATGTGACTCACTTCATAATTTGCATATTTAACAGGAATGGATGTACCAGAGGGCATTAAACCAAGAATGTTTGGAAATTTCAGAACGGCTTTATTTTAGAAAATTTGGAGATGAACGGGCTAATTGGTTATCAAAAAATACCAGATTCGTAAAATCTTTCACTTCTCCATGTTCGTAATCTCTCTCACTCGATTCTCTTGCCTTTCCTCTCATTATAATTTCAGTGAATGAGATTCTCGACTCTTGCCAGAATGTTCGTCGTGTTTCGTCGTCGTAAAAGACGGAAAGTCCGTCGAGAGCCAACATTTCTGTCGTATCGAATCAGAAGTTTGTGACTTGATTTCAGAGGAAAAAACTCAGAAAAAACAAAAATTTCAAGTTAAGAAACCACATAATTTCAGAAATTGATTTTTCAGGAACTTCAACATCCGAGAAAACACACAACAATCACAGTCATCATTCTCCGCGAAAGTCACCTGGATTCCGATTCCGACGAATTTTCGACACTTTTACTTTTACCAGGTACAGGCGTTAATCGAGAGTTACATACATTTAGTTCATAAGATTTTTTTCCAGATCACTCAAACCACAATACTCGGTTGAAAACAATGTAAGTTTTTCCATTTTTTTGAGTTCTTCGAAAAACCAAATACAGTAGTCTTTCGAAAAATGTCTCACATTTTCCATAGTTATCTCTTTTTCGAAGTGAAGTTAGTCTACACTCTAGTCCCTTCACTATTTTGTATTCCATCCGTCAAAGAATGAGAAATCAGCCATCCCTTATTCAGAAAATGTTTCTATTTCTTTCCAAAATTTCCGATCACATTCAGCACGATCCATCATTCCATTTTTCTTTCTTTTCCTTCTTCATATTTTTCTCTAAAACCTCCTCACTTTTTATTCTCCAATTTTTTGATCATTTTTCGAAAATAAAACGAGGGTTTTTGTGTGCATCCTCTCACTCTCGAAACCACGAGAAAGGCAATAACGTTTTTGGTTTCTTTCCGAGAACGTTTTTCATTTTTTCCACTATTGGGAAAATCAATTCCGAAGAAATGGTGAATCTGAATCTGAAAAGTATCGTTCGAAGGATCAACTCATCGAGTTCATCGTCTTCTTCTTCTAAATTAAAATATAGAAGTTTATCATCGACACTTGTGGTTAGTTGTTTTAGTTGTACTCATTTGAATTTATAAGTATGAGAACCCCCTAAACAATCGAAATATCCCGATTTCATCGCTTCTAATGTGTTTTTCCCTTTTTGAGAACGATGATGAAGAGACTGATGAGACCCAGAAGTGTACAGAAGGAGAGGAAATGGATGTGGTCACTTTACTTCTCGATGTCAGGCTCAACAATGGAGAAGATCTTCCAGTCAAAGATGCATCAGGTCAGGAAACTCTCTCTTCAGTTTAAATGTTTCCAAACTTTTCAGGAAGTTCCGATCCTTATGTTAAATTCCGTTACAAGGAAAACATCGTCTATAAATCAGGAACAATATTTAAAAATTTGAATCCATCGTGGGATGAAGAATTCCAAATGATTGTTGATGACGTCACTTGTCCAGTTCGTTTGGAAGTTTTCGATTTCGATCGATTCTGTACGGATGATTTTATGGGTGCAGCCGAAGTTGACTTGTCGCAGGTCAAATGGTGCACGTACGTTTTTTTAAATTGACAATTTCAGAATTGTCTTCAAAACTTCAGTTATTTCTTATTTCAGATCCACAGATTTCCGTGTTGATCTTCTCGATGAAGTCAATCAATCAGCTGGAAAAGTTTCAATTTCTATCACAATTACTCCGATGACTCAATTAGAAGTTCAACAATTTCAACAGAAGGCCACGAAAGGAATATTAAGTACATCTGAGAAGAAAAAGGAGCAAAGAGGTAAACTATTGACTGTTCAGTTGTTTTTTAAAGTTTTTCCTGCGAATTTCTGAGAGTTCACGGATAGATTTACTTGACCCTTGAAGGCATTTTAAGTGAGGATCAATGCATTTTTAAAATACTTGAATGGAACTGAAACCATGTGTATTCTCTCCAGATGGTCAGATCTCAATAATAGAAAACATCTGTTGTCCTAATCTAGTCAATTTTCCAGCAAACAATACTCAAGACTGGGCTAAATTAGTGAATATCGTATTGGTTGAAGGAAAAGGAATTCGTGTTGACGAAAGAAATCCGGATGCATTCTGTAAATTCAAGTTGGGTCAAGAGAAATATAAAACCAAAGTTTGTTCAAGTGCCGAACCGAGATGGATTGAACAATTTGATCTACACGTATTTGATACGGCAGATCAAATGTTGCAAATGGCTTGTATTGATAGAAATACTAATGCCATTATTGGAAGGTTAGTAGGAAAACATTATAAGACTGTAGCAATTAGTTGTGGTATTGATGTCAGGAAGGTTATCCGATTTTCAGAGTTGGAATCGATTTGTCTACAGTATCCCTTGATGAAACTCTTCAACATTGGTATCACTTGGAAGGAGCTCCGGAAGACGCTCAAGTTCTTCTTTTGATTACTGTATCTGGTTCACATGGAGCTGGGGAAACTATTGAAACAGACGAGTTCAATTATAATGACATTAGGAATACAAGAATTCAGAAGTATGATATTTCGAACTCATTTAATGATATCGCTGATATTGGAACTTTGACTGTGAAACGTTAGTTATCAATCATTATGTCACTATCTTCACACCTCATATTTTAGTTTTCGGAGCGGAAGACTTGGTTGCAAAAGATTTCGGAGGAAAGAGTGATCCATTTGCTGTCTTGGAATTAGTGAATACGAGAGTTCAAACGAATACAGTTTACAAGACGTTGAGTCCAAGTTGGAACAAAATCTATACATTGTATGTCTAGTGGAACATTATTTAAGCCAATCTCTCATTTTCAGTGCCGTGAAAGACATTCATACGTGTCTCCAAGTGACAATTTTTGATGAAGATCCAAATAATCGATTCGAGTTCTTGGGTCGTGTACAAATTCCTTTGAAGTCAATTCGCAATTGTGAGAAAAGATGGTATGGATTGAAGGATGAGAAATTGAGAAAACGAGTGAAGGGTGAGGTTCTTCTCGAAATGGATGTCATCTGGAATCCAGTCAGAGCGGCGATTAGAACATTCAAACCGAAGGAAGTGAAGTACTTGAGTCAGGAACAGAAATTCAAGGTTGGTTATCACTTTCGGTGGAATTCCATTTCCTCCTTACATACTGAACCACAATAATTTTCCAGGCTTCTCTTTTCAAAACTTACTTTGGAGAGTTGAAAGAAGTTGTAAATGTCCTTGCCAGTTACAAGAATCAAGTGGAATATCTTCTTTCGTGGCACTCCAGACCGAAATCATTGGCAGCTTACATTGTAAGTTGTATTCTTAATAGACTAGCAACTAAAGGCTACAGGAGTTTTTAAAAAAGTTTCAGGTATTCATGGTATTTGTTTATTTCTTCCAAATTTTTTTCATTCCTCTCATGATCTTGTCCGTTTTTGGATATAACTTTGTGAAATCGAAGACTTCATCGGATGAAGTTTCAAAGACTCCGAGGCATTCTCTGAAAGGGCAAAGAAGTGAAGAAGAAGATGAGAAGGTGGGGAGAATTCAATAGACTCGTTACATATGAAATGTTTCAATTTCAGAGTGGAACTGGAATCCGTGATGCTTTCAATTCAGTCCAAGAAATCCTTCTCTCTGTTCAATCTTATCTCCATTTCGCAACTCAACTTCTTCAAAAAATCAAGAATACATTCAATTTCACTGATATCTGGTTATCAACTCTGGCTGTTATCGTCTTATCACTTGCCTTCGTTTTACTTTATTTCGTTCCTCTTCGTTGGATAATTATGGTTTGGGGAACCAATAAGTTCTCAAAGAAATTAAGAAATCCCAATTTTGTGGACAACAACGAGTTGTTGGATTATTTATCAAGGGTGCCTTCTAGAACTGAACTTGTAAGTTTTGAACTGGCATTTAGACATTTAATTATTTGTTTTTTTTTTCAGCAAGAGCAATCGAATGAACGTGTGCATCGACCAATAAATCTGTGATTCCTCACCTGTTTCTTTCTATTTTCCTCTAGGAATCTTTCTTTTTGTGATATTTATTCATTCGCATTCCCACGTGATATTTTCTCTCTATCTGTAATTACACGTCTTCACCGTTTTACTTTTCAAAAATAAATCATAGGGTAAATTTTCATTTGAATAATTAATCTCAACTTCTTCTTCATCATCATGATTTCGTTGCAATCATCACTTTTTCTCATTTTTCCAACTTTCGTTGTAAGTTCGGGTAGATAACCAACACAGGAGGAAAAATGAGTTTTCAGATGACTGTAGACCTGGAAGAACTATTCTCAACTTCTGAAGATCAAGTTCAAGTTATCTGTCGATGGATGTTCTTCACTTATGTCATCGGATTTGTCTTCGTTATTATAGGTGTTCATATTTATGCCGCAGTAAGACGCAGAGTTGATGATTATCAATATATTCATTGTTTTTTTTGCAGATGGTTCGTCCTGAGAAGAGGCAGTACACCTACTCGTTGAACCCAACGACCGGACAAGTTCAAACAGAGTTCACCATGTGAATCTCGTATTTTTCGTACGATAAACATTTTTTTAAAACTTATTTTTTGATAACATCTACACATTTCCAAATACTTGCAAATATTTATTAGAATTTGATATATTCCAATTTGCTCCTCAAACGTATCTGTGCTGGATGTCCTCCCATTCCAAACTTTTTGTTTCTTCGTTTTCTTGAACTCTTCTTTTTTCGTGTTTCTGATCAGTTATGCTCACCGAGAAAATAAAAGAAAAAGTAGGCCAGACATTGAAATTTCATTCGAATGAATGCACTTGTTGTCGTATATTTCTGAGCTCGAATAATTGAATTTGTCTCTTTTCTAATTTGGACTCTTTGAGGAAAGTTGACAAATTGGAAGGCGTGTTTTGATGTCATTATGAAATGAATAAAGAGATTTGGAGAGAGGGAAAAGGAAAAAGAAACATTGAAAACTCCAGGTTTTTCAGATTTATCAGAGATCTAAGTATCCAGTATGCTCAATGTTCAACCTGTTGACACAGTAAACTTTTTCCAAGAACATAATATTTTTCAGTATCTTCTTCACGCGTTTCTACCACGAGTCTTAATATTTCATGGAAAATGAGTAATGGGTCTTTCGAAATCCCTTTTCTTTCATAGAAAATCTCAGAAATCATTTCTGAACAACAATTTACCGTAACCCCAGACACATAGTATTCTCACTATTTCTTCGTTTAGCTCCACCCCCCAACTCGGTATAAAGACCCTTCCATACCTCCCTGCCATTATCAAAAATAATAATATTATCTCCAATTCATCTTGTCTCATTTCCTTCTGTTTTTCCAATGAGCTCTTCTTCTGATGAGGTAAGATTCAGTTTTTGGTGTAAATATTTTCCCATTTTTATGAAATTTGATGGAGACAGAGTAGCCAATAACAAAAAACAATTAGACAGACTGTACGATTCTAGATTCAAGGAAGAAAACTGTATGAGAGAGAAAAGAGTCAAAACAAAGGAGTGTGATCGGAGTGATCTGCTCTGGAATCATGAATCATTGTCTAGTCGTTTCCTTTCTATTCTCAAACGCCACATTGAGAGATCAATCTTCTGACTGAAACGATTCTATTAGTCTCAAATGTGTTCCTTTTCCATGAGTTCCGGTCTAATAACTCAGTTCCAGTCAAATAAGTTTCAGCAAATTTCAGAGAAACCACGTTCAGATTTGAGATTAATCGTTGTCCAATTGCTCCGTGTCTTTCTAAGCTCTGGAGACGTTCCTTTTCAAACGTATTATATGACATCATTTCTCTCAGATCATCATAGTTGTCCTCTCATTGCACTGATCTTTGTTCCTTCTCTTGCGAAACTCAAGGGAATCTCAAAAAAGTAATTGCACCTTTGTCTCGAACTTCGTCATAATCTGACGACTAACTAATTAGCAGTGTCTGGTGATAGTGAAATATCAAATTTAGACGAGACAGAGTGCAGATTTGAAGGATTTAAAGCCAGCTGTCACGAGAAAATTCAATTATTTCTTGACAAATTGACTTATCAGTTTCAAACTCACAAGACTAGATTTTAGAATGCAATCCGGACAATGTTTTCCGATTTCTGTCTCTGTTTCCATATATTTTCAAAAATAACTTCTCTAATTCTGCTTTATTTAAGAAAACCGAGTCACCGGAAACTACAGTCTCAGAAGCAGTGGATATGTCACTATCTGATAAAGAACGTGCTCAAATAACCGCTTTTTACAACAAAAGAGAAGAGATGAAAGCTAATAATCAGTTAGTTCTGGTGAGTTTCTCGACAATGCTTTCGTCGGAAAAAAATAAGAATACGCATTTCAGGACTGTTCGAAATGTCTCATGATGTTTGATGACGTCATCATATACCGTTTCCATATGTCAATGCATACTCCAACACTTCCATCTTCTTCAATCATTTCTTCATTATTCTCATCTCCAGCCACGTGGCAATGCTCACTTTGTAAAAGATTATGTTCGGATCGCCTAGATTTTCAATTGCATACTATCAAATACGGGCATCTTCTGATTCCACAAGGACTGATGATTCCTCCTGCATTGGCTTATCACAATGGTCTCCCTGATTTGGCATCTCTTTGTCAACCGAATGATTTGTTGAAAGAATTGGTGAATTTGGTTAACAACAGTTCTAACAACCAACAATAATTACACTAATATTTTTGCCTTTCTCAAAATTACGTCAGAAAAATGTTTTTTTGCAGCTTCCCATCATCCTGTGCTATAAATAAAATAAATGATAATTTGCAGTAAAATATTCATTTGTCACCGATAAAGTCTTCTAATCATATTTTTTCTCTTGATTCCATTTGAGTTGTTTGTTCCATTGAATACATTCGACCCATCATTTTTCGGTATTTTTGAATTGAAAGAATTGAATTTTGACGCTAGAAAAAGTGTGAGTTGCTAATGAAGTTCTCTGAAAAACTAACTTCATATGGAACATTCATAACATGTGTATTGAAATTCACACTCGATATGATACAAGTGCTCAATTGAAACTTTTCTCTCGATGGTCTCGCTGGTGCTGCTGAAATCGAAGCAGCTGGGGTATTTGTTGCTTTTTCTGCTGTATCTTGCACAATCACCGATCGAACTCTTCCAACATTTCCCTCTCTTCTCATTGCAAAACGTTTGATTGCATCTGAGACCTTGTTAATATGATTTGGAATACGGGAAAAAACACAAACCTTCACTCAATTCAACCAAATTTTGAACAGTATTGTATGCAATTGTTTTCTCACTCAGATACAGATTCATATCTTTCAATTTCTCAAGCGGAGCCAACGAATCGAACTTATGACTGAAATATAAAACTAATGAGTACAGAAATGTTAACTGAATTGGGTTTACTAATCAGGTAGCCGAATTCCTTTCGGTAATTCAAAGTTCATGTAGCTTTTTGTCAGTTCAAACCAATCCTTCTCCTCCAATTCCAAACCATCCTGGGCCAAAGTAAGCGCCAATTCCGAATTTGTAATTGGTTCTCCATTTTCATTCTTCTCACATTCATCAGGCGGACGATCAGAAACGACCCAAAATGGATCACCGTTTGGTTTGAACATATCAGTTTCTCGTGAAGTCTTTGGAGTCTTTCTCAGTTTACTCCTTATACTTCTTATAGAAAAATTCAGTTGGCTGGATTCAGGCATTTTCTCCAAACTCTGAAATTTATTAATACAGTCATTCGATATCTACAGTATCCGTTCACCAACCGAATCAGCTGATCGTCGTTTCGCCCTTCTTGATTCTTGTATGTGTTTGAAGAACCTGGTTGCCAATTCTGGATTGAACTTTCTGGGAGTCTTTTCATCATTTTCTGATGGTTCTCTGGATGCTTCCGATATGTTATCCGCTGAAAGATGTTTTTTCTTTTTTTGAATTCTGATTCATTCTCCAATCTTACTCGAATCCGGCGAGCTCCTTCTCTTCTTTCTCTCATTCCTCGATCCAAGATTCTTAGAACCTTCATTTTCACTCGATGTCTGAAATTATTAATTGCATAACATTCATCAGGAGAATAGCTACTTTTGTTTCGAGTGAAATGGAACGAGTTACTGATGTCTTTTTCTTTCGAATTGTCCCTTTCTGTGGCTCTTTCTCTGCTTTCTCCTGTGAAATGAAAGTTTGTCAGTATCCATTTCCTGTAAAGAAACATTACCTTGACTACTCTGCGAGGAAGTTTCGCTTTTTTAATCAGTACAGCTGGAGTTGAAGACGAATCTTTCGGAATATTGATTGTTAATGAACGCTGAGTCCCTATCGTCAATGGAATTTTTGCAACAAATGGATGAAGTTGGGAAGGAGGACGAGAAGATGGAGAAGGAGTTGACTGAAGTGGAGTAGTTGATGTTGACGGAACAACGACACTTGTTAAGATTTGTTTTGATTGATGAGATCCTCTGCCAAATCTTCTGCCTTTTTCCTCTCTTCTACGGGCTTTTTGATTTTGAGACATTATGATACAGTACAGATCATCAATTTATATATACAAACTAGCAATGATTGATGAAAGTACAGAACTTTGCGTTAGCAGCCTTTTTCTATTGTTTCAGGCACACGTCAAATTAAAAAAAGGCCTCTAAAAATGTTTCTCAAGTCGCTTTTGAAACACGATTTCCGAAAATTCAAATTTGAATTACCTCCAAAAAAGAAAATATAACATCCAACTACGCTCTATTGACACAATGCAGAGAGAGGAGAGCGCAGAGAAACACGAGCCTTCTTCGGTTTTTTTGTGCGCCCTTCGTCGTTATTTTGCTCTTTGTTTCCGAAAATTTTGATCCTTATCATTTTTTCTTGAATTTCAGAATGGTGAAATCTCCAGGAACGTCGCCAGAACGAAAGAAAGCGAAAATTGATGTGTATCCAATGATAGTGAAAGACCCACAGGCCCGAGAAATAAACGAAACACATCTATTGAATTATACAACTGCGCTGTCAAGTTTCGAAACTCCAACTGAGGTTTTATTGTTATTTGATAGCATTTCTGAAACAAAAAAGTTGAATTTACAGGAACAACTTCTGGTAATTGAAGGCGATGCATTCCGTCATCATCCAAACGAAGATGTGGAACAATATTTTAGAGCAAGTGCTCAATGGGGAGTTCCCGCTATCGCATGGAATATTGTCCGGCCGGCGTTTCTCTGGAAACTTGAGGTTTGCATCACATTGATTTTGTCCCGAAAATTTAAATCTGAGTTTCAGTTCTGCATCACTGAGTTCATGAATGTGGAGAAGAAAAAGAAAGAAGCTGCAGCTGAAAAAGCCGCCTCACAGGCAAACAACGAAGTTGAAAAAGCAGTTGAACCAGTGAAAGAGAAAATGTCTATTTTAGGACGTAAGTTTTGTATTCAGATTGCATTTTAGGTGGGGCCGTCATTCAATTCAATATGCATCAGTGAAGGCTACAATTCGTTCATAAATTTTTCTTCCAGACAAAATCAATTTGATTAAAACTACTCCAGTGGTTTTCAACACAGAAGAATCGATGGAATTCGTACTCGACAAAGCGAAATCATTTGACGGATTCCCATTTACGTGGCAACGACTCTGCGAGTTGCTCACTGAACCAATGAAACACTACAACACTATTGACAAATTCTTGCGCGCTGTCGATAAGGTAGCTCAAGATTAGTCGTTCGCAAGCTTCATTAATGTTTTATGTTTCAGGTTATAAATGTGGTCACAACAATAAACGAGCACGGTGGTCGATCATTCGGTGATTGGGAAGTTCCACACAGCCATCAACAAAATGTTGAGAATCTTTTCTTTGGCGCAGTGGTTAGTTTCTTTATATTATTCAATTTTTCTGCACAAAACACCGAGTAAGTAACTCTAAGAAATATTTTTGATTTCAGGATGAAGTAGAAATGATGGAGTTGGAAAAATTGAAGAACGAGTTTCAATCGTCCTCCTCGTCTTCTTCATCAAGTGAAGAACCTCTAGATATGAGTCAAAAATCAATGCCTGCTCCACGCTCTACATCATCTCCGAATTCATCACCATCGTTTGCTCCTCCAACAGCTCGTTCTCCGATTAGCAACAACTCACCATCTTCATCTCCAAAAGCCACATCACCAGCATCATCCCCGAAGGCGATCTCACCAGTTTCATCTCCGAAATCTGCTTCTAATTCTGCTACTGGAAGTCAGATTGCAAGCCCAAGCAAAAAAGAAGAGGCAAAGGATGAAATGGAGACGACGAAAGAAGAAACATCAGATGGACACGAAGAAGAAATGCCACAAGAAGAAATTGGCACTGAATCAGAAAAATCAGAAAAGGAGGAGAAGAAGGAAGATGAGGAGATGGAAATTTCTTCTGAAGCTTAGATACTCTGAATCCGATGACAAAGAATCTCACAAATTATTTTTATCCTGATGAAATCTAGTAAATATTGAGCAGACAGATTGAAAAATTGATTTTTTTTGTAACCCACTGCTTTCTTCAATTTTCCTGAACCGCTGTCTGTCATTTTCAGTTTCTTGGTCGAGCTCAAAAATTAATGCTCAAAGTGTCCAAACTTAGAACGAAAACAGAAAATGCTTGATGCCGTTTCGTATGTTTTAAATTTGAATCCCATTGTCTCCTATTTCTCTTTCTCACTTCGTCTATTTTCAGTGTTTAAGCCTATTTTTCAAATCTCTCCTTTTGAGATCTCCTGTTATTTTACTTTCCATTTCCCCTTTTCATTTTGATTAGGTTGTGAACATCTACTCCCGTGAGACTAAAATTGTGACCCCTTCTTTTCATTATTTCGTATATCGATATCAATCTGTGTAATGTATTTTATAAACATTTTAGTAAACTGAAAATGTTTTCCACTTTCTTAGTGAGTTTTAATTAGGTTTTTTTTTTCATTTTTAGGAAGATCAAAGTATTTTCTAATTCCATTTGACTGTATGACAAGTGTCTTGGGCTTTTTCTGTTTGCTCGTTTTCATATCACCCAATGGAAGAGTGTACCGAATCAAGAGACGACGAAGAGAAAAACGAAATGGATTTTTGGAGAGCTTTCTCTTATACTTTCTAAAATGATATTTAAACAAATTACTTTCTTTTTTACCATTTTTCTAACTCTTCTAAACTCAAAACTCGGAAATGGAAGTGTCGCAGAGACAAAGCTCTTTACAGATCTATTGAAAGGTTTCTCTTTTTATTTTTGACAAAAATTCTAAGAAAACACTTTCAGGTTATAATCCTCTGGAACGACCTGTTCAGAACTCTTCTCAGCCATTGGTGGTCAAAATTAAATTATTTTTACAACAAATATTAGATGTTGATGAGAAGAATCAGATTGTTTCAGTCAATGCGTGGCTCAGTTATGTAAGATTTTTCAATAGTTAAAAAAACGTTTTTTCTTATGTTTGAAGTTGCAAATGAGATGTAAATAATTAACTACTGCGTCAAAACATGAATCAAAACAGAACTGGGAAATTAATGATTTTCAGACGTGGTTCGATCATAAACTACAATGGGAACCAAAAAAATACGGAGGGATTCAAGATATTCGATTCCCAGGAAGCTCAGATCATATCTGGAAACCAGATGTTCTATTATATAACAGGTTGGTTTCTACTGTTCCTATTTCCAGATTGAATTTGATAGTTTTCAGTGCTGCTGAAGATTTTGACTCAACATTCAAATCAAATCTTCTAACATATCATACTGGAACAGTTGTATGGATTCCTCCAGGAGTTTTAAAATTTGTATGTCAATTGGATGTCACGTGGTTTCCTTTTGATGATCAAGTATGCGAAATGAAGTTTGGATCTTGGACATTTCATGGATATGCTATTGATTTACAAATTGATGATGACTCCAATGGAAGTGAGCGTTTTTTTTTTAAATTTTTTAGATTCAATCCGTCTTTCTTTTGAAGCCCAACAGTCACAACCTAACAACTTTCAGCGCAATCGATGGACTTATCTACATATCTCGTGAATGGAGAGTGGCAGGTCATCAGTACAAATGCGAAACGAATCGTCAGTTACTATAAATGTTGTCCTGAACCATATCCAACTGTCAATTATTATTTGCATATCAGAAGAAGGACTTTGTATTACGGTAGGTCATAAAATAGGGATATTCTCATTTTCCCAGTGCTTTTTCAGGATTCAATTTGATTATTCCTTCACTTCTAATATCTCTTATGGCGATTCTTGGATTCATGTTTCCTCCAGATGCTGGAGAGAAAATTACACTGGGTAAGACTGAAACGGTTTCAAACTTTCATAGTTTCAACCTTCTTCTCCAATCTTTGTTCTCTTTTTTGCAGAAGTCACAATCCTGTTGGCAATCGTTTTCTTCTTGAGTATGGTATCCGAAATGACGCCGCCAACATCGGAAGCAGTGCCGTTAATTGGTCAGTTAATTTATGTAAATGAGATTGAGCGATGATTTCAATTCAATCCTTGTTCTTTATGCTTTGATTCCGATTTGGTTTTGCATTAGTGAAGAAGGCAGAATGAGGTATATAATTTTAGAGATAGAGGGGAGAAACTGAATGTGAATGTGGGAAAAGGTACCTGATAACTTCTCAGGAAAAAGTGATTCTTGTACTCTGTATTCAAATTTCTAGGTGTCTTCTTCTCCTGTTGTATGTTGGTTGTTTCTGCATCTGTTGTCTTCACAATCGTCGTCTTGAACCTTCACTTCAGAAGTGCTGACAGTCATGAAATGAATCCACTTGTTCGTCGAATTCTTCTCGAGTTTCTCCCGTGGCTTCTGTTCATGTCACGTCCCGGTTATAAGTTTGTGAAGGCTAATGTAATCGATAACACTGATAAAATGCCGAAGAAACCGAAAAATCCACTGGAGTAAGCTGGGAAAACGAAGTTAAATCAAACGTTTATTTTCCAGCTGTAATCTGCCATCAAACCACGCTGGATACGAAGCACAAATCCTTCTTCTTCATTCGGTTCACACAGAATTGAGAAAAGTTGTCGCTTTCTACAGTAAGGAAGAACATGACGAAAGGATTCAGACAGATTGGCGATTCGCTGCAATGGTAGTGGACAGAGCGTGTCTTTTACTCTTCACTGTATTCATTGTTGTTTCCATTTTAGCTATTATGATGTCAGCTCCACATATCATTGCTTAAAAACTGTCACCATACTTTATCTTATAATAAATTGAGAAAAATTGAACCAAAGAAGGAAAAATAAAATAAAATCAACACCAACAAATATACAGAGAAGATCAATAGATGGCTATGGATCATAGATTATTTCTAGATAAGTGTTCTCTTATTTTCCTTGTCCAACGTAAGCATTTCCAGCTGGAAGTGGGGCAGAGTAGATGGCTGGTTGAGCTCCGACTCCGATGACTGGTCCTTGTGGTGGTGGTGGTGGGGCGATGGCAGCTGGGGCAAGGTATGGAGCCGCCATTGGGCCGGCTGGGTATGGACTGCAAATAACAAGTTTTATGTTGTAAATAATGTTTTCATTCAACATCCTCTTGAACGTCAAGTTTATACATATGTCTCCAGACATCTTTGGACCCATTTTCTCCCAAAACTCACGCAGCTCCACATCCTCCTCCGCATGCTACTGGTGGTGGTAGTGGTGGAGCAGCACATGGGGAAGCAGCAGCTCCTCCACATCCTCCTCCGAGTCCTCCGAGTCCTGGAAGACAGGCCAAAGAGCTGGAGACAAGAAGAGCGGCGATTGCGAGACGGGCGATCTGAATATTGTGAAAATTAAAATGATAATTGAAAAATGGATCAATGGTAGTATTGGTTAAAGCTCAACTAAACTCTTAGACTAAAAAGAAAGTGTCTAGAACTTGAAAGTTGTAAACTTACCATTTTTAGTTTGGAGAAAGTTGTGAAGACGGTTGGAGAAGGAATGAAAGTAAAATGGCTCATTGGCATGCCACTGTCCGTCCTTTTTATACCGGATCAACCAAACTCCGCCCACATTTTCTTCTTTAGGTACAAACCCGTTTGAAGCGAGAGGTTTTGGCTGGGGGGAGGAGGGGCGATTATGAGATGGCTCCTCTTGCGAAACGACAATGGATGGAAAACGATGTAGCTGCTAAACAATTGTGATGTTGGCAGAAACAGATTTAGAAGGAAAGAGAGAGATTTCCGCATCTTCATTTTTTTGTGTGAGACTATTCCGTCGGACGACATGAGTAAGAGAGGGGGAGAGAAGAGATGTACAACTTGGTGAGAACGACGAGATTAAGAAGAAGAAGAAGTTGTGAAATGAAGTGATCATTATGTTATGATAAACGGATTCTGATATACCATTACACTTTTTGGACTGTCTATGTGAGAAAGAGATGGGAGAAAGTTCTAAAGATTAGAAAGGATGTCTGGTTTATCATGGAAATTGTTCTGTCACTAGAATATCTTATAGCTCCAGAAAGCTTATTTTCTCGCATTTCAATTTTTATAACTGGGAATTTTCAAAAAAAAACATTTTGTGACTGAAACGCTGTAACCTTGGAAATTAAGGTTTTTTCTAAACAACTCGAAACGAGATTCTTGTCTGAAAATGCTGTGTAATCTCGGCTTTTGAGTTAAAAAAGGTACTGGAACAATTGTAGAAAAAGGTCACCAAATACTGTAACTTGACTCTTTTCGATAGCAACGTTCGGAAACACCGTACAATATCCGTCAATTCCAACTGCATATCATTCCTCAGATTGCCAAGAAGCAATGTATTAAAGTGTTAAATTCTCAGCCCTCCATTTTTCATAACTTCGTGAAGTCCTGAACATTTTTTATGTATCTACGAATGTATGAGTTTCAAATCTGTACTATACATGTTTTACCTCCTTTTACTTTTACCTCTTCAGTATCCCTTTTTCGCTTCTCCATAAGATTTACGTAATCTACCTGAACAAACAAAGAGACTTCTTTTTTGTTGACTTTGACGAGACTTTGGCAATCTGAAATGATCTGTATCGTCTCCCATCTTCTCCATTTTTTTGTCCGGAACCCGTCATCCGGAACCATTGAAAACCGTCTTCTCTCATACCGCGCGGATGACATAATACCCCCCAAATACATACACATACATCAAAAAAGCAGTTTTTGGCAGAAAAGATAATGTCCGAAAGTAAGAGGAAAAGGGATAAGCCGAAAAGTAGTGGGACAGGGGGATTGTAAGAGGTTTCACTAGTCTTTTTGGAAACAACTTGGCACAATTGAAAGCGAGATTATGTCTACGGAAACAGGGGAGGGGATGACGTAAAGAAGCGGATGGATTTACAAGCTATTTTAATTGTTTCGAAAAGTTTCTCTTTTTTTTAATACTTCTAAGGTTGGGAGAAATACCAGGGGACTCTAATTCCAAACAATGAAAATTTTATTGAAAATAAGAGACTTGATAAGTAGAAAGTCTATAAAATTGTCTCTTTTTCTCCCGATAATTCGACTTCATCATGCTCTCTCAGCATCTTTTCTTCCATTCAATGTTCCTGGAAGTTTATCTCCAGCCATGAACTTGTCAATATCAGAGTTTCGAAGGAATTCAATCAAACTGAAATCATCTTGGAAGTCGCTGTCTCTGAAAACGAATCAAATAGAGAATTGGGAGGCAAGGATATGACCTACATCATATCCAAACTCATCAAAAAGTGAACTCCAGTGTTTCGTTCCACTCCAAACATCTGAAATCAAAACGAGTTTCTCGAAATCATTTTAATCTGAGCCTGACTCCCTCATTACCTTTTGTTCTGAAACCATGTGTCCAACTCCATCGTGGTAAAGCAGCAGAACTATCACAAATCCAATAGTCAACGCTGTGAAAATTGTGAAAATAACGATGGTTGAGATGAGAATAGTTCCGTATGAATCAATCGATTCCACGTATTCAGTCAAACATCCTTTTGTCCAATACGATCCTGGTCTGAGAAAGTAATTGTAAATCTTCAAAACGAGGGAAAATGCTCACTCTGGCATCACAAAATATTTTCTCATAGCTTCCCATTGTCCTTGGTTTGCAAGTTGTCTCACTTCTGCCGTTTCTTCAACTGTCAGATTTCTTTGCGAACAGATTCTGAAAATTTGATTAAAACGAGATGAACAGGGGGAAACAGGTTCACTTTGTGTTTCCAGTATTCCAGAAGTCATGGTCTTCCAGCTTATCAAAAAGAGACTTACGCTTTATCACTTCTCTTGCAACAAGAAATCGGAATACTGTAGAAACGATTGTCATCAAGAGAGAATTCGCGAGTGACTCGAATCATTTCACTTTTATTTGTCAGCTGAAACGCAAATAGATTGAAATTCTCAACAAAGAAGTTGCAAACGCACTGAATTTCTATATCTCAGAATATGATCACTATTGTAATCCATCGGTCCCTCAACTCCACAACACTGTAAAAAAACAGATTTTCAGATAGAGACTTTCATTTTTAAACGAGCCTTGACTCTTGCTTGATAATTCATGAGACCTCGCATTGAGCCTGATGAAAGAAGATTTTTATGAAATCCTTCTTTCATGAAATCATCGTTATTATGTTTCAGAATAGCTGAAAATCAGTGTGTTAATTATGGAATAATAAGCATTAAGAATATAAAATGTACCCAAATGAATGATCGAAGCGATGAGAACAACTGAAAAAATGAAGTTGATTGTTGTACAAATGACGACATAATTCGGGTTTCGACATTGATAAACTGCAAATTGGCCAACAATAATTCCACAAAGAATGAGAGCAGTCCAGAAAGCGAGAGCATTCATTGAGATGATCCAGGTTATATTTCCAATTATTTGCTCGTTTTGAAGTGGAAGTAATGCAGATATACGCATCAAAATAAACACAATTGCAATCACCAAAACACTGAAAACAATCGGGGATTTTGATTTTTCAATAACAGTTATTCTTATGTCGTTGACAAAAAGTTTGTCGGTGACCTGTTTAGGTTTTCCAACTATTTTCAACTGCTCCAACTAAGATGCTTCCAGATAGTTTTCAGATTCTCAACTCACCAAACAAATCGAATTAGTTCAAAAGCTGCTCCAATATACATTCCGAGAACCAATTCAGTTTTTTTCGTTTCCAAATAATGAACAATTAACTTCCATTGTCCATGTATCAGCATTTCATAAAGTGTCACTATACGGAATATTGAGTACTATAATAGATTCGTTATGGAAAGCGAAGAAGTGTGGGCTATAGAATCTTGTCAGTTAGATTTGATATGCTTTCCGGTTAGAAAGAATTCTCTCCTTGTTCCAAAATTCTTTTTTTTTCAAAACTCTGTTTTCATTTCATTTATTATTTCCTACCATTTCCTCAAAAGGTTCTGGCTCAATATCATCAACCATACTGGCAAATCCTTTTGATCCATCGTCACTTCCAGCTAGAGCTCGACGACGTCTTGATATCATTTTCTCGGAATCAAATGATTAAATATTTTTCGCTTTCTTCACACGTGATTTCTTTTTCTTTTTTAGTTTCAGATGTATTAGAAGAGTTCACGTTTGATTAAACAGTTCCGAGATCTTCCAAGCTGACAAAGAACTATGGATTTTAAGATTTGTTTCTTCTATTGTTAGCTGTTGTTTTTCTATTTCCGTATTCCTAATTTGCTGGTAAATAAATAATCAGAAAATGTGCAAACTACCCCTGATCCATTTCTAAATCTTCTTCTTATCCTCCCACTGTGTTTCTATCTCTGTGTCTCTCTTTCTTCTTATCTCTCTTATTTTCTCTCACTATTTGCCTTGATCCACCCAAAAGTTGTCTGATATATCATTGAATACGAAGAGAGTCACCAGACACATCGGCTCCCTTCAGAGTGTAATGATGTCCTGGAATCGCCCGTCCCGTTGCCTTCTCATCACTGACTTTTCTTCTTCGTGTATTGATATCGATCGGTGTTTTTTGTGTTGTTTACTCCTTCGGATTCTGGTTACGTGACAATATGAAGACGTCATCATTTCTGACACTGGCAACAGTGTCAGTCATATTCTTGGTGATGTTGAGTTGTAATGTTGATGCAAAGAAGAAAGACAAGAATTTGAAGGTAAATGTTGTGATCTCTTTCGAGGCGTGGCGTAATTCAGGATTTTTAAAGTATCATCTAGTCACAGTTCGATCCGAATTTAAATCATGAGAAAATACCAAACCTCCCGAACATCTGCACCCCACAATATACTCCTTTTTCCCACAGTTCTACTAGAATGTCATTCGCCCCGCCCACTTCCCATAGTTGACATAGTGACGTGCGGAACCCGGGAGATGTCGGTTACTTCCCAAGACGTCCCTATATAAACAACCCCCTTCTGAATAGATATCGTTCTTCCGAGAACATATACTAAAATTGGAACAATACAGAGAAGATTAGCATGGCCCCTGCGCAAGGATGACACGCAAATTCGTGAAGCGTTCCAAATTTTTTGTAGAGTATATGTGGGTCATAGCTATTTTGAGGATGCTTTTGTGTTTAAGAAACGATGTGCAGCATGAGTCAATACTACTATTTCCAGGTAACTGTCGCTGATGATGTCTCTCCACCTGCTCCAGCAAAGAAAACGAAGAAGGCAGCAGCAGCAAAAGAAGCTCCAGCACCACCAGCAAAGTCAGTTCCATCGAAACATAAGGACGACGATAATTCGATTGACGACGTAGATGAGGATAGAATCGACGAAATTCTTAGAGATGCCTCCAAAAATTTAGTTATTTTCTTATGTAAGTCCCCCGTCCTTTTCTATTGATTCATGTGGATAGGATGGTTTAAGCTATTCGTCAATAATGAGATAACAACGATTTTTGAATTGCCAGTTATAATTGAATGAATATTTATTTCGTTGCAGACGACGGTAAAGTTCCATGTCCAACATGCACAGAAGCATTGTCTGAAGTCGAAGAGATTGATGATGATATTGAAGCAACTGGATATGTTCAAGTCGTGAAAACGAATGATAGATCTGTTGCCAGAGAGTTGGGAATTAATGTATTCCCATCATTAGTTTATTATAGAAGAAAGAATCCAATTTTGTACGATGGTGAGTTTCAGATAAAACCAATACTTTCAAGAGTGTTTCATTAGTTGTTATGGTTGTCGAGTTTATAGAAAAAGAGATGAAGAACAATCGCTCCGGAGTTATCTTTCGAAATTTCATGTAGATGTAAGAACGAGTTTTCAAGACTTCACCACTATTTTGACGCAACACTTCCGGACCATATAAATAGCAGTCCCATCAGAATTTGAGTCATGCGAAATCACCAAACATCCCGAACATCTTCACCCCACAATTTACTCTGTTTTCCCACAGTTCTACTAGAATGTCATTCGCCCCGCCCTCTTCCCATAGTGGACATAGTGACGTGCGGAACCCGGGAGATGTCGGTTGCTTCCTAAGACGTCCCTATATAAACAACCCCCTTCTGAATAGATATCGTTCTTCCGAGAACATATACTAAAATTGGAACAATACAGAGAAGATTAGCATGGCCCCTGCGCAAGGATGACACGCAAATTCGTGAAGCGTTCCAAATTTTTTGTCTAATTTTGAGTGATCAATCAAATATTTTGAACCTTCTGAACTTTTGAGTAAATATTTTTCAAAATCTAGAAAAAAGTTAGTACAACATAATGTTACTTACAGGAGATTTCAAGGATTCTGAGAATCTTCTCCGTTGGCTCCGTGCTCATGAAGAAGTTGCCACGTGGGACTTGACAGATGACACATTTGAATCAAGAACTGATTCTCATTCACCAGATGAGGGATCTATTGATTGGTTTGTCATGTTTTATGATGCTGATGAAGGAAATAGTAATGCATTTGTTCCACTTTGGGAGACCGTTGCTCATAAGTTAGTTTTCTTTTTTAAATTAGAATTCAATTATTTATAAAATGATTTTAGACTCCGTGGTTTGGTTAATGTTGGAAAAATCGAGATATCTGTGAATGATGACGTCACTGAAAGATTCCACATCGAGGAGAGAGAATGTCCAGTGTTCTTACTGTAGGTGGAATGAACGTACGAAACAGTCAATTCCGAGGTTATTTCAGATTCCACCGTGGAAAGATGTATCGTTACAAGGAATCAGCCAAGGATGTTAGAAGTTTGACCAATTTTGCTTTGCATAAATACAAGGAGCAAAGAGGACACAGGTATGGATTTTTAGAAACTCTAGAAAAATCCTACAATGCATTTAGAATTTTTAAACTCTTTGTGATAGTTCAGCAGCTTATCAAGGTTTTGTAATTCATCATTTCAGAGTTCCTGAACCACCAACTGCCATTGAACAAGTGTATGAATTCGCTAAGGAGAAGATCATGGATGTTATGGTGAGCTCTTTTTAGAATCGTCTGAAAGATTTTCTCTCATTTTCAGGACGACAACCAAACACTCTCTGTTCTTGGAGTAGGAGGACTTATTGTCATTGTTGCTGTCACTTTGATCATCAAAGCCTATAGAATTCGCGCTGAAAACAAAAACAAAGTTGCCTAATCGCTTTACTCATAACTCTTTAATTTCGTTTACTGCCAGTTTTTTTCCGTTTTACTTGCCTTTATTATTTGAAATTCCAGAATCTCTTCTTCCTTTTCTAGGTTTTTTTTATTATGTTTCCATTTGTATACGCACCCCCTTTTCTTCTTCTTCTTCTTCACGTGGTTTCTTCTCTCATGTATTGTTTTCTTCCTGCCTTTTCTGTTCTATTCTTCTATATTTTGCCGGTGCTTTTTTGAAAAACGTATTCTTTTTATTGTGTTTGTTTTATTTCAAAAAGATCAACGTTTCTTCTTTTTATTCCACCAGACAGCGAAGTGGACGATAATTTTCGAAATTCGACATTGAGAAACGGAAAAGAAGATACCCTTCGATTATTTTTCCAATGAGGACACCTGCTGCGTCTGTCTGTTCCATACGAATCCCGTATGGGTTTTCTATTGAATTGAATAGATTGGAAAACTGTTTGGTTTTTAGTGGGATGAAAGGATTTCGGAAGAATTTTACACTTTTCGCCCACACCTTCACTTTCGACATTGTTCTCAAATCACATTGTTGGCTGTTTTATAATTTTTTCATTTTCAAGTTTTGAAATAGTTTCTGTGTTCAAACAAGCTTCAAAATATTCAGTTGCGAAGTAATGTATGAACGGTTTCACGATGATTCAATCGTAACCTATGCAAACGCGCTTTGTTGAGACTACATTTTGGTAATATTATTTGACGCCTAAATTGCAATTTTTCAATATTTTTTGTTTTTCCAAAAAATTGGCCTTTCTCGATTATATATCTCCTGAAACCTATTTTTTGTCAAAGTTTTTCAGTTTGAACAAAAAAATTTAGGTAAGCGATTTTTCTCAATAGAGCGCGTTTGCATAGGTTCACTTTGAATTACCGTGCGGTTTTTCAGTCGCAAATTGCAAAATCTCATATTGCTAGAAATTTACTGATACTGTATTAAAGGCGCAGAGCAACATTCATTGAAACACTTTCAACACGAAAACTGTTTTGGTTTTGTGTGGATTTACGAGCATTTTTTCTCTGAAAACCTTTTGTCGATTAAACGTTTTTTTTTTAATTTGTGTTGTTTTACATTTTGGAAAGAGAAAATCGTTCACAGATCTCTACTCTGAAGTCAATTCTCGAATTTCCGTTTATAATTGGCAAGCTGTTTTCTGTTTTTCCACATAAACCACCAACCAAAAAAAGAAGAGAAGCGAGTTTTTTTCAAAAAGAAAGGAAGAAAAAACGTTCCTTAGTGAGGAAAAACTAAAGATAGAGTAGAAAGTAAAACAAGAGACGCAGATAGCGGAACGAACGGCCGTCGAGTGCTTTTCTTTCATGTCTGCGTCCAACTAATTTCTGTAATAACTCTTGAATAGAGACGCAGAGCGGGGCGCCTTTTCCGACGTGTCCGCCGTCCCCACCAAACACGTATTTCTGTCAGAGAGCCCCGATCGGAGCCGGAAAAACGAAAAAAAAGTCTAATGGAATTTTTTCGGTTTGCAAAAACCTCCAAAATGTTTTCTTTCTCTCAACTTTCCTTGATTTTTCTCCCTAAATTTCTGGTCACTTCTCTTTGGAATTTTCTGATTGAATTTCACCAAAAATAAAAAATAAATATGAAAAACGTTGGGCTGAATCTGTCTATCAAAAATCGAGAAAATTGTAAAAGTTGAAGCATTCTCGACGAAGAAAACGAAGCGAAGAAACGAGAAGTTTTATTGATTTTCTTCAAAACGGAAGAAAAGAGCGGAATTTGACAGAAAAGAGCTGGAAACGTGAGTATTTGACTTTTAAAATTGTTCTAAAAAATTGAAAGAAGCAAAAGCGAGCTGATCGATCTCATAAAACCCTAAATTAAATGAAACCCTGGTTTCAATAATTCCAGTCAATTAAAACTAATTTACACTTCGGTA
Source organism: Caenorhabditis latens (assembly GCA_002259235.3). Taxonomy (NCBI): domain Eukaryota; kingdom Metazoa; phylum Nematoda; class Chromadorea; order Rhabditida; family Rhabditidae; genus Caenorhabditis; species Caenorhabditis latens. Next base: position 8,833,652 of record CM056092.1, on the reverse strand, counting down.
AAACTCTACATAAGTTTCATAATTGTTAAAGATTAGTTTATTTCGAAAAATCTGTTCACTCTTTCAACGATGTCTCCAATCCGAATCTGTTCTGACCTGAGTCTAAGATAGTAAACCTATTGACTATGATAGTTCTTGATTTCCAAATAAAGTACCAAACTAGGGAAATCACAGTATAAAATTTCGTGAGTTTTCACGAATACTTTTTCACTTTCTATTATGTTACAGACAGCAAAAAACGTTTTTTCAAATTTTAGAGATAATTTTTCTGAAGTTCGTGCAATTTCAATATGAAGCACATTTTTCCACGACATCAGATATATCTCTTCTTTTAGTTTTAAAATTTTAAAATCATCAGATATATCTCTTCTTTTAGTTTTAAAATCCGAATCCAATCTCAAAAAAATTCGAAAAACTTAAACTTTCGAGGAGTAAAAAATGATGAAATTAATTTTCTTCAAATAGAAATCTGCATAGTTGTCAAGGCCGAAGCCCGTGCCGAGCCTTGTCAGAAAAATCAAGATGTTGGCACCAAAATTCAAACTTTTTCAAAAAAATTCAAGATTTTTTTTCGCGAAAAAGCAAACTTTTTGAATATGATTCATGATTAGAAGAAATTCGGAATAATCTTAAAATATGTTCATAATCTTGATGAAAAATTGAGAAAATGCCAAAAACAATTTCGAAAAAAGGTGATTTTTGAAGCCGGGGCTTAACAACTATGGAAATCTGTTTTTTCGTATTCAATAACAGATTTAATTAAATTCCGTTTCCCTACCCCTAGCTCTGTTAATTGCCTTCTCTTAGCCAGAATCAAACAATGCTCAGACAACTTCAATCTAATCAATCAGTTTTCCTGTTTTTCTCATTGTCAGAACGAGAAATATGAGAAAATTCTGAGAATACCGGCGCCCATGGCTACTAATAATCAGCTTCCTTTTTCACCTTGTTTTCGTCATTTCATTTTCGTAAAAACTTGATTATAGAGTTCTGCCGTTGTGCTCTCTTGCTCCTTCAGCCGCCCGTGTTTTATCATCTAAAAACCCTCGTTGCCTACCCCCAGAGACAGAAATTCAAATTCAACTAGTCATTTCTCCTCATTTGCATTGTCATTTCTGCTCACTAAAGCAATTCCGAAAGTAATGTGAGTTGAGTGCCAGGTGCGGAGCCTTTCTACAACGGAAACGATAATATTTTGAAGTTTTGACATTTTAGAAACTAATTTACATTCAAAAAATTTGGAGGTTTCTGCTTTTTGATCAGTGGAACAGTTCTTTATATTTATATAGAAAACATGTACTCTTCCTTTCTTGAACACTATAAAAGTCAATAATTGTTTTCAGTTGATTTGTAGTGAAGCTCCTTCCATTTTTGAGCATTTTGCAAACGCTCGAAACTATAAATTATGTTCATCGTGAGCTTAAAGTTTACAATTTTTCCTTCCGAAAATTGTAGTCTTTTTCGAAAACTTTTTTCTCAGAATGTGTATAACCTACAATTTGAATTTTCAACAATCATATGTGATATTTGAAAGAAAAACTATGGATATTCCCAAGTCAGTCTTATTTAGATTACTGTGGAACTACCGTAGTCCAAGTAGCATAAAACTTACTTATGTATAGTGGATATTCGTTGGATCTTGTCAATTCTTGTAATTTAATAAGTTTTACACACGCTCATTCTTCGGTTGATCTCAATATTGAACCTACAAAACGGATCACCGTTGTCATAATGAAATGTCTAGTCTATTCTGACTGTATCTCATTTGTCTTATGTTCACTAGTCAGTTTCCCCTTTTGTTTTCTTCATTTACCCCAGATATTTCCTTAGAAACGTATCATTGTCGTCGTCTTGCTCTCGTATCACGAGAACAACAACGCCGTTGTCTTGTAGCTCCGTCCTCCATCTAATTAGATGGCTCCGCGCCGCCAGAAGCTGAAAGCGGAGACGAGAATGTTCTTTCATTAGAATGTATTGCTGAATTGTTTTTCTTCTCTGATCTTTTTCAGTATTATTTTGACCTTTGGAAACTTTAACTCCGCCCTCTTTTCTTCTACTTTTCTGGAATTTTCCTTGAACAACGACATCTCATTTCTCAAGTGTATGAAACGTTTTGTCGCATCCGACGTGTTTCTTATTCATCAAATTGGAAAAAAGAGTAAAAGAGCTCCATGTGGTAATGAAACCTAGAGATAGAAGAGTGGTGGTAAATTGAGAATAGGAAGGCGAACTCATTTAAATTTTAAAATAGAGTCGTTCGGAAAAAATTGAAAAAAGAGGTGAAATTGGTGTTTCGGGTGCGTGATGTTTCCTGTTTTCGAAATATGATTATACATATTTTTGAAAATAAAGAACATCTGATAATAAGATGCTACTGAGAGACATTTCTTGCCATTTTGAACTTCGAAACACACCTAATTAAGAATGCGAAAAGCATGTGATTTCGTAGGCGTGTTATGGGTACTGAATCCACAAGGGCATAAAGACAACCGATTTGACTCATTCTGCGTCTTTTAGTTGTTTAACATTTCACATTCTGCTCCATTTGTCATCATTTCACGTTGCCCTATTGATTAGTCCATTCTTATTCTTTCCTCCACTCTCATCCTCTTTCAATTCATCCGAATCCCTTGATCTAATCTGATAAGCCGATCACTATCACTCATCATTTAAATACTTTGTCTCGTGTCTTTAAACGATTTCTTTCATTTCACTCTGACCGAAAATCAAAAAATCCGATCCAATAATTTCGAAGATTCTCCAATTCCCTATTGCTCTTCTCATTACGCTCGGCTTGTCCAGTAGGGGCTCTTTTGCCCATTGAGAATTCATGAAATCAGAATGCACATCGTCTTCTTCTCTCGTCAAGTCTTCTAATTTCTTCTCAACCAATGATTCTGTGTGAGCACAGGAATAATGAGATTCTTCTTCTTTCGGTAGCATGCCTTTGGTTGCAAGGGAATAAGAACAAGCATCTAGTGTATGTACTAATCCGATCATCTTCAAAACCAAGACATTCTTTTCGCAATTCTGAATGAATCAGATGACTTATAACATGAGGATCTGAATTTCAGAGTGCTTTTTTCCTCTTGTTCTCTTAAATGTTAGTTTTTCAAAATGACTCAAGATCATTGAAAACACTTTTTGGAAATTGAGTTTCTTCTTGCTTAAAAACTACTATTGTTTTCTTCTTTATACCTTTGGACATTTTTGATCACTATTCGTGAAGTGTGAACACGGTTGTCGTTATTTATGGGTTACTGTAAATGATAGAAATTAAGCTGACCAGTGTGGTATTGCGTCACGATTTAAATCTGATTCTTATTCGCGTTGTTGCTATTAAACATCAAGTGATTATTTTAGACGACGCATCTTTTTTTATTATTCAATACATTCCGATAATCTCTGAACGAAATGAGCTTTACCCTTGGCATCGTCTTGCTAATTGGTTTCGGGGGTTTAAAGAATAGAGTCGTAAAATCTGAACTTAAGCAACGTACAGCTGAATTAATTTTACAAGAAGTGAAAATATACGAGCAGATGTTATTAGTATTCAGACCAAGAGATTACAGTAGATTGGTTGAGGCAGATGTTTCTTTCGTGTCGAGGGGGCAAAGCGACGAATTCTGATGACAAAGCAAATCAACTAGTAGTAAGGGATGAAAGTGACCAATTCTCTATTTCTCTGGGGTTCATGTGCCAACGAGAGCCCGAGGTGAGCTTCGGTTAGTTTTCCTTCTCTCCCTTACTTCTGCTTCACTTCTTTCTGTGGAGACATAGAGAGAAAGAAAGAAAAAAAGCAAGCACAGGAGGGCCCCATGTTGTTGGTGGCTGGTGTGAGAAGAAGGAAGAGAGGATGGTGAGTGAAGAGAGAAACGAGATGAACGAAGAAAGAGAGATCTCCCTCTTTTTCTCTTCTTTTCTTCCTTTTCGTGCTGCTTCTACTTCTTCTCGTTCCTTGACGTCGTCGGCCCTCTCCCCGGTTTCCGCGCAGGAAAAGCCCGACGACGTCTTCTACTTCTTCTACTCTATCCTCCCTCTATTCCCAACTTCTCACCCTCCTACACTTCTCTGGTTCTCTATGCTTCACGAGATGATGCTTACTGCGGAGCACGCACAGACACGAATGCTCCCATGCCTTTCACGGAGAAGGAGAAGAAGAACGAGGAGCGCCACGCCTTCGATTTCTTCCCAGTCTCTCCGATTCCAATACTATTTCTCCAGGGGTCCTCCTGCTCCATAGGCTTCAAGGGTGTCCACATATATTTTCACGTTGACCAGTCAGGTTATACGTGTGTAAGTGTTATTAGTGTTGACGGTTCGAGCGAGTATCTTCTGATAAAATCTGATTTTTCGAAATATATTGCTGAATCCTTTGAAATATATGCCGAGTTGCTAAACATAGTTCATTTTCTCCCATAATACATGTTCCTATTTATGAAAGTTCCAATTTCCCACGATCAAAATGTTGCGTGTGTCAATTATTGCCATTTCCCTTTTCTCATAATCTAAAAATGTTTGTTCTTAAAAGTTCATGTGGGAAAAGAAATTTTATCTTATTCGGCCACACCCAATTCGTAAAAAAAAAAACAAAAGTGAGAATGCATATTCTCACAAAAACATGCAAAAATATATCCGAAACAAGCATGGTTTTCAAACTGATCTCTCCGAAACATAATAGCATTCTTAACCTTATTTTCCTCTTTCTTTTTCGTTTGACAATATCTCCGTTCTTTAATCAAAAAATGCGAATATCCTGAACTTTATCTTTTTCAGATGCAAACGTCACAGAAAACAAAACAAGCACAGAAAAGGAATAGGGGTGACAAAAGTATTAAACGATTACAAATAAACAGGCGTGGAAGACCAGAAATCAATCAAACGTAGGTTTTATTTCAGAAATCTATATGCATATCATCTGATTTAAAAAAAAATTCTCTGTAATTCAATTACACAATTTCTATTTATCAAATGTTCTGCTTTCCGCAATATGAAGCTATGCAAAAATTCTAGACCCGTTATGAGACGTTTTTCTTTTCAGTATTCCAACGATTTTCTTATACATTCGAATGGCAGTTGTATGGTTCACAATGGTTGTTCTTGATGCAATGACAGGCTTCCGTGTGGAATTATTATGGCCTGCGTGGCTTATGATTCGAGCTGTTGTCGAATCAGTTCAATTAAGAAATCAACATTGTGTCACAACTATTGCAAGTCCCTCATCGCCGGTTAGTTCATTTTTTATTGTTTTACTTCTTTCTTCGATGTTCAATCTAAAATGGGCATTTTTATTCAAAACCGAAGGCATAGATGTAAAAATCAATTCAACCTTTTTTCAGAGGATTTCAATAATGTTTGTATGTATAACAGCAACATCAGATCTAATTTGTTACATGTGCATACCAACGCGAGTAATCGTGTTTGTAGCCACAGCATTCGTTTGGATAGGTTATCTGCATCATTTGCATGGTGGTTTTTTAAGAACAGCTGCCACTGTATATGGTGAGTTTTCTTCGCATTTTAATTTTCCTGACTAAAAATTTTTACTTCATTCGGAAGTAGCTAGAAGTGTTTTCTCACTTTTCGGAGATTATCGTTGAACGATTGGACTACGGTAGTGTACGCTTCAAATAATGTGAATTTTCAGGCGGAGACAAGTCACAAGCATGGCCAATCATGATTATAACATGCTGCATAATCATATTCGAATTATTTTTCAGGATTCGGTAAGTTATTTTTTATTTTCTTTCTTTTCATTCATAAATTCTAAAAAAGTTTTTTTAGAAGTCAACCGGTGCTTATCGGCTTCTTCCCAAATGGTTAGTTGACTTTTTCTATCAAAGTGTGAAATAATAATTCTCGAAATTTCAGTAGCAGATTGGGCGGGAATCACAGAAGTGTGGCCTCGAAGTTTGAATGCTTTTTTTAGTGCACATTCTATCGGATTTCCAGTTGTTATGACAACAGTTCAATTGAATCAATATATTGAGTGAGTTCTTTTTGAATGACATACCACATGTGTTCGATTTAAAATTATACTTTTTTCAGTGATTGGAAGTTGCGACGAAAGCAAGGTGAAGTGTCATGTCAAAATGAGCAGTTATTTCGGATACTTGTGGAAAGTCTTCCTGCTGAATATGAGGGACCTAAAGATTATACGTCTCAGCATTGTTTAGAAGAAGGTATGAAATTTAAAAAAAAACAACAACGAGGTTCTGAATACTTGTTTCTGTGGTTTCCACAAAATTACAATTGCTTCACCTTAGAGCTGGCGTCAAAACCAAAAATTACTGACGATCTAGCTTTAATACATCAAATTACAAATGTAAATTTATTTATTTATTTCCAGGGAGTGATCTATTCTATCTGGATCCACCCGTTCAAACAACACATACCATGCAAGCAATTCAAGCAGCACCAAGTGCAACACCTCCTACGACAACATCAAAAAAGAATGGAATACACAAGCGGAATGGAGAAACGACGTCATCGACATCAAAGAAAAAGAAAAATGGGAATGCATCGTTTAATTCAACACCGCCAAATGACAATAAGAAAAAGAGCAAAACAATACGAGGCACTGATATGGATGATTTGGACGATTCAGATGCAGATGATTACACTTGGAGAGATCATTCTGGAACAGGAGAACAGAAAAGGAGTGGTGGAATTTATATTCTACGTCTGATTTTCGGAGGCATTTGGTGGATTTTTTCTGCTGCATTTGTGGTGAGTTTAATCGAATTCTTCGAGTGAAAACAGTTATCAATACATCTCATTTCAGAGTTCATCCTCTTCTGAAAGTTCTGCAACCCATCGAATTGACGACGACGATGACGATGAAGAAGTTGATTTGACGGAGAAAAAGAACGGACGAACTGATTCATTAACGAATTCAACGACAACTACAAAAGGACGAGCGAATACAATGCCATCAACAGCGAGGAATCAGAATAACAATCATCATCAGCAGCAGCAGAAGCATAAACATTCAAATGGGAAGAGTCATCATCCGAATCACAATCAGAAGTCTAACGGAAATGCTTCAAATGGACACACAAGGTCATCAGGACTATCAGCAGCAATACGAGACAGTTCACATGATACAAATGCAAGTAATGAAGCTGATATACGAAATATGTCGAGAGAATTAGAATCATTACGAGCTGAAATATCATCAAGAAGAAGTTTAGAAGAGGACTACAAACTACAGATTTCAATGCACGAATCCAATGAAAACAGGCTAACACAACAGTTGTCAAATATGAAATTAAAAGCAGATCAGATGGAAATTAAATATTCGACACTTGAAAGACATAGAGAAACTGATAAGTCACAATTGGAACAGTCTGAAAGAAAATATGCAGATTTATTGGGGAAGAAAGCCGAAATTGAAGCAACTTTGAGTGCTGAAAGGAAGGCGAGAATGGAAAATGCTAGCAAGAAGTGAGTGACGGTATCAGTTTTGCGAATGTTCCGTGAGGAAACAGTTCGCTACTGAGAAGTGATTTGAACAAACAGAAACAAAACATGTCATAGTTACAGATACGACGTGGCAGAGCATCAACGCGAACGAGAACGACAACTGGAATCAGAAATTGATAAGTTGCGAGCCGAACTCAAATCGAAAGACGAAACGAATATGCGAATGGAATCAGAGTTACACGGATTGCGCAACTACAAGGAGGAGCATGATATTGAGGTGAGTACATTTGGAAACATGCGGAAGTAGGCAAAGGGGCAACAGATAGATGGACATCTGGACTTACATACAGACAAACAATCCGAATATATACAAAAAGATTATTGAAATTCAACATTTATTTAAAAGTCACTAATTGATTCCTCTCTACAGGCACTGAGTATGGAACTTCGCTTTGTACGTGATAAGTCACTTCAAATGGAAGAATCATTGGCTGGAGAAAACAAACTGAAACAGTCTCTTTTCAAATGTCTTGGTGATGCTCGGGATACGATAAAATCATTGGAACGTCGATGTAATGAACTGCAAATGAAGAACGGAGGGTCTGGAGGAAGTAGTGAGACGTTGATGAATGGTGGACGTTCATCAACAGAAGCTAATAATGAAAATGATACGGTATGTTCAGATTAGTTTCTTTTTTTCACTAATAACTCTCGAATTCTTAATTAGTTTCAGACGGCCTCTGATCAATCTTCTCCCCATCAACACTCTGCTATGGGATCACCAATTCCATTTGCCAAAATGCCTCTTACTGTAAATGTATCGAACCGACATGGATCACCATTCAATGAAAAAATGTCTCCGATTGCATCAATCGGATCAGTAATGGCTGCTGCTGGAGTACCCGCTCCACCTGATTATATGATGGCTGTTGGAGCATCTGCTGCCTCTGTAGGAGGTGTTCCGCAAAAACAGTCGAGTGTTGCGTTTTCTGGAATCAGGTAAGCTTTTTACTCAGTTTTCCTATAGTTATACTAGAATGGCATATGTCATTCGCCCCGCCCACTTCCCACAGTTGACATAGTGAAGTGCGGAACCCGGGAGATGTCGGTTACTTCCCAAGACGTCCCTTTATAAATATCCTCCTTCTGAATAGATATCGTTCTTCCGAGAACATATACTAAAATTGGAACAATACAGAGAAGATTAGCATGGCCCCTGCGCAAGGATGACACGCAAATTCGTGAAGCGTTCCAAATTTTTTGTCTAATTGTTTATTCACTGAATAATATGCCATGACAACATGGCAGTTTATTTGAGATTGAGAAGAATTAGTTTTCATTAATACTCGTTTTTCAGATACAACGAGTTCACACATATGCCAACTGGAGGTGAACATCGTCTCTTTGATACACCTGCACTATCTGCTCCATCACCGAACGGAACTGATCCAGAAGATGACTTTCTTCTAAATAAAGGCAAATTTGGAGCCCCCGCCCAACCTGCTGCTCGTCTCGCTTGATTCTTTTCTTTTTTTCCAGTTTTCTCGATAATCTGAGTTTTCACCGTTCTTTCTCTCAACTTAATAATCTCATTGCTAAAAGGTGAATCATATTTTCGTTTTCTCTATTTTCGCATTTAAATTTTTTTCCCGCACCGATTTAATCTGTCTCTAGTCTTTTTTATCCCGTGATGTTTTTTTTTCTCTGAAATCGTTTCAGCTTTTTCTATACAGTATCTCTATTCCCTTTGGTCTCTTTCTCTGTATCTTTCCTCTGAAATTCTATATGTTATCATATTTTTTTTTCCATTATTCTCATCATTTAAATAGTGTAGATAGTTTCAGAACGTTTCATTTTTCTGAAAGTCAATTTCTAACAGACACCGATAATAATGTCTTACTGTAACTTCCTTTTTAATAACTTAGTCATTAGATTTAGCCAATTTAGTCATAAATAGTCACTATTTTTCTTTCTCTTTCCTATCCCAGTTTTCTGTCTCTTTTTCCCTGTCTTTTCTTCTTTTTTCCATTAGGCGAACCCTCTGAAAGGAGGCGTGGCCTAATTCTATCACCGGGCTCTATAAGAACGCGCATTTCTTTCCTTTCCTCTATCGCTCTTCTATGTTTCTACTCTTATATCCATGTAAATTGTTTTCTTTCCCTTCTCCCCCTTCTGTTTTCTCTTTAAATTGCGTCGTTTCTTTTTTTCAACCGATTGGATCTCGAGTTACGGTTCTCCCATCTTCACCATCCAGCACCATCCATTTTATGACATTTTCCCCGTTTTTTGGGGAGTCATGTCAAGATTTCTCGATTCTATAATGCTTGTCTCTCTCTCTCCTGTTTTGTTTTTTCTTAATATTTATTTTCTCTAATTTTATCTTTTGCACACATTGATAATTGATTATCTTCGGAGATGATCGAACAAGCAAGTAATTTAAAAAACCAAATAAATTGGTGTTAACTATTAAAATTGATTTGCATTTAAAGCAACGCATTCAAATATTAATTCAAGAACACCAAAGACGCGAGAATATATATTTATATGGAAACCAACGTGGATTTCACTAGTAACAAAACGTATTATACTCATTTTCTTGAATTTTATTTTCATATTTTTATAGTTATGAAATTTCAATCGTTTATCATAATACTGATTCATATCGTTTCTATAAATGGAAAATTAGCAAAAAGAGAAAATGAAGAACGTCTGGAAACTTGTGGAAAAGAGAAACTCGGTGAGAGATTTTCAGTATGAACGAGAAGAAAAAAGTAAAGAAAATTATAGAAACACCGGCAAAAGATGCGAGCAGTACTTCAGTTGAAAACGAAACGAATTGGCTGAAAACGATTTCAATGGACTACGATAGATACAAAGATATTCGATCGAGATATATTGCTATATTAATATCTAAAAATCATCTGTTGGTTTCTTCTCATTTACCTTTGACAGATGATTTTAAATGGAGACATAATGGAAAAGAGATCGAAAAGAAGTGTACGGATGGATCAGAGTTAGTCAGAATATTCTTTCGACAACTACAAAATATTCTTGATTTTCTTCAGAAACTTCGTCTTGTCAGATTTCGATTCGTTGGAAGTGTTCACTCAAGCCACTCCGAAAGATCCGTCTGAACATCCACTCGTACTGAAACCTACTAAATTGATCTTCCTGAAGATATGCCATAAGGATGCTGGAGGAGCATTTCAACTCGCTATGTCGCCGTTAATCATTGAGTTTAAAACGACTTTACCTGGCTCAACACCATGTTTGATTGATGATTCGGTGGTTATCGGAAGTCAAGATCCAGTTGATTTTTATGGGTTGCACTCCGGAAAAGTAATCCACCGAAAAGTAACGTTTTCACAATTGTTTAAACAAGAAATTGATATTATTCAGTTACTCGTGTCGCCAGTCGGTTCTCAATCTTTTAACCTCTGCGGAGCCTCAGGAAGGAGACTGGGTCAAAGTTTTTTAATCAAAGAAATTGACGGAAAATCGACATTTCTTTCATTTAATACATATGGCGAAAACGAATCTATGTTTACGCGGGTTCCCGAAGTATATTACTTCTATAATATGAACTGGTTGCTAGACGACATTTGCGAATTAACTGGAATTTGTCGAAAAGGAATACACAAAGAAATAACGAAAGCTTCTACGTCGATCCCTTCAACTTCAACTCCAAGAACGACTGATTCTTTGACTACAACTACAGAGATTATTCAGAAGAGGATATCAACAACAGAACAAGTAACTGATTATGATTATGATGAATATGAGAATGAAAAAGAAGAGAATACATGGAAAGAAGACGAAGAGAGTGGATTTGATTCGGATGACGTAGTAAATGGGATCCTTCGGAGAAGTCAAATCAACAAAGAACTCACTTTGATCTTATTGCTCTGTCTCCTTTTTTTGATTTAATGAAATGAAACTATGCAAACTATGCAGACCATGCAAACCCTCTATAATCTGAAATCAACAGTAATCAACAGCATAGCAATAAATCTCGCAGTGTAGACATAAAAACAAGATATCAACCTCTCATTCCAGATGCATCGGTGAAAAATTATAAGTGATCTATAAGACCCTTGTCATCAGTTTCTCTCTTCTTTTCGTGAGTTTCTTTTTCTTTTTCTATTCAGATTTCCTTCTAACTTCTGTGTCAACAGTAGACGGTTCTATGATGGTGTCTATCGGCACTCGAAGCTTTAAGAGACAATCTCTGACTGGCTCGAGCATAGGCCTACAGGCCATTTTACACATGCGCCAAGTTGATCCGTTTTGGCTGATTTTTTGATATGTTAGTACCCTAGTAATTCTAAGAATTTTATACCATACCAGATTAGGCTCCGCCCCCTTTGACCTACCGAAACAATCGATTGAAGTTGAAAAATGAAAATTTTTCTTTCGAAAGATAGGATTAAAATCTCTTCAGAAATGAATTGCCGGTCTCATTTTGTGCATTTTACAAGATACACACTTTTTTCTAGCTCGCCTGCATGATAGAGAAAAAATCACTTATTTGAAAAAATTGTCAATTTTTTCATGTTTTTTGAGTTTTTCGGGTGGTCGAAGTACTGTGGTCCGAAGCAAATTTATGATGATAAGATACATATTTGTGTTGGCTATTTTTAAATACAAAGACTTTCCCCAGATTCCACTGTCTAGGTGAGTTATGATCAAAAAAGTGACGAAATTCGATGCATTTCAACGTACCCCCCTCCATGGTAAAAAACGGCTGGGTGACGAAAATCAAAAATATTTCTGATTTTAGTCAAACAGAGCTAAAATAGTACTCACACAACTTTTCAGACAATTCTGGCCATGTTCCAGTGAGTTACAGACACCTCCTCCATTTTTTCGACTCAAAAAGTTTGAGCTCTCGTAACTTTCCAGATTATTGCTCAAAATCTAAGAAACTTCTGGAAACCATTGGAATATACTTCAAAAACACAAATAAACAATTAAAAGTTGATTATAAATAAGAATTCTGGTTTTTCATGCGCCAGAACATCTCAGTATCGTAGACCCATGAAGCTATCAGATATGAAATGAAACGAAAGTTGAACAAAACTACAAAATTTGACAGTTATATACTTATTTGTGTTTTTGAAGTATATTCCAATGGTTTCCAGAAGTTTCTTAGATTTTGAGCAATAATCTGGAAAGTTACGAGAGCTCAAACTTTTTGAGTCGAAAAAATGGAGGAGGTGTCTGTAACTCACTGGAACATGGCCAGAATTGTCTGAAAAGTTGTGTGAGTACTATTTTAGCTCTGTTTGACTAAAATCAGAAATATTTTTGATTTTTGTCACCCATCCGTTTTTTACCATGGAGGGGGGTACGTTGAAATGCATCAAATTTCGTCACTTTTTTGATCATAACTCACCTAGACAGTGGAATCTGGGGAAAGTCTTTGTATTTAAAAATAGCCAACACAAATATGTATCTTATCATCATAAATTTGCTTCGGACCACAGTACTTCGACCACCCGAAAAACTCAAAAAACATGAAAAAATTGACAATTTTTTCAAATAAGTGATTTTTTCTCTATCATGCAGGCGAGCTAGAAAAAAGTGTGTATCTTGTAAAATGCACAAAATAAGACCGGCAATTCATTTCTGAAGAGATTTTGGTCCTATCTTTCGAAAGAAAAATTTTCGTTTTTCAACTTCAATCGATTGTTTCGGTAGGTCAAAGGGGGCGGAGCCTAATCTGGTATGGTATAAAATTCTTAGAATTACTAGGGTACTAACATATCAAAAAATCAGCCAAAACGGATCACTTTCGTTTTTGTGTAACATGGCCTGGTGGCTTGAGCGAGACATTGTCTCTTAAATGCTTTTTGTGACTGTGTTCTGAAATTGAACTTCTGAAATTGTTGGTGGCTTGGTAGCCGTTCAAATCCTAATCAGGTCATAATTCAATTTCACGGGTTCATGGGCACTGCAGTATGAAGGATTAGTTTTTTTGGAATATGTCATTCATTTAATTGTGCGCATTCTATAACTTTCCAAATACATCACACTGGAAGGTAACAACATTTCTTTTTTTTAATCCACCCTTACCACTATCAGAAAGTTGTTGTTTGTTTATTATATCCGAAATTGGTGATGACATGGTTGAATTTTAAAACTAGAGGAAGGTTACGTTGAGGATATCTAGAGATCTTTTTATCTTCATAGCAATCATCTGTAATTTTTTTTTAATATGTCTGAAATATTCAATTTATCAAAACAGGCCGATCTCGTTTAGCTATGCGCATATGAGATTTTATTGAATCATCCTGATTCTCCTTTCTTCGATTTTGTACAAAAAAGAATTATTCAAAGCCATAATTTATTTTATCTTTTGATATAAAACGTAAAGAAAAAACTGTCACAGAAAGTATTGAAAATCCATATGAAAAAAGAGAGAACACAGAGAATGAGATGATTGGAAACTACAAAAAATGATTGAAAAACGGAATAATCAATAATTGAATCAATCCAAAGTAACAATTTCAATTTCTCTAATCGGAGAAGGTACTTCCTCCTCGTAAAAATCATTCCTAATCACATGACCACATCCGTATCTCTTGATATTCTCAGGAACCGAAAAATTGACTTTTGGAGAATTGTGGGCTTCCATGAACTCCTTCACTGCATCTTTCTTATCGTCAGCTTTTCCGAATGCAGCATTCATTCGACTCGTCGCACTTTTTCCTGTTCTATTATCTTTATTGAACACGATTGCAACATTTCCTTTGTCTTGATGGAACAATCCATTGGTGAGTACGAAGAGAAGTTCATCAGTTGTCATGGATTTATGAGCTGAAAGAAGAGAATTAATGAGATGAAAAGCAACTACTTCAGGACCGAATCAGGCATCTTCAAAATTTCAATTCACTCAAATTGATGAGACTCATCTGCTTTTTTTGCACCTCACGAAAATCAGGGATCAAAATTCGGGGAGAACAACTACGGTTTGAAAACTGCTCTCTGAATTTGCGTTCTTCTGTGGACACTTTCCCCGATTCTCGTGGGCCCCTTTTTTGTGAATAGATAGTTGCTAAGTCTAGATTATTTTCAACTTCTCCCATCGTAATCCCCTAACTTTCTGTTAATTCTCATACATCTGTTCGATTGGTTTTCTCTTTCTATCCAAAAACATTCCATCATCATCTGGTCTCTTTTTGTGACCTGAGATACAGGATGGCACACAGGAAAAGAGAGCCCGTTTTCCCTCTTTATTACACTACTATTTCACTCTATCGGTTCTTTCGTGGAGTGGATGTCTGCTCAACAGAAGACACCTGACCACATGAAAAGAGAGAAAAAACAGTATGCGAGGAGAAGAGAGATTAGACGGAATGGAGGAAATTATAGAGGGGGTCGTGGACCTCGTGCAACAGCCTGTTCTCTTAGGGTTATGAGGGGAAACGAACAGTGATTCGAATGGAGATGAGAAAAGCAGTGGATATTATGAAACAGTAGGTAACCGTCCACCAGATATGCTGCCATCTCCGTCAACAACAGGAATCTCACTGTTCATTAGACAGTAATATGTATTAAGGACATGCGTGCCGGCCATTTCAATCAAATTGTTTTCCTGTGTAGAGCAGTAGCAGATATCACCTGCCCTTTAGCTCTCGATTTTAATCCGCTCAGCTTTCTCACATTTGCACCCTTTTCCGTTTCCATTTTCTCAATTTCATCGTTTTCTCTATTCCCGGAAAGAGCAATATACCAGAGGGGGGGCAATGTGCAGAATAAATGGGCAATCTACGGGAGCACAATTTGAAGAAAAAGAAGCATATTCGTGACGGAGAAAAATGGTTTCGAGAATAAGAAAATGGGAGTAATGTCTCCGAGACCCGTTTTGTTTGTTCTGAGGAGATAATTATTCAAAAAAAAAAGAATTTTTAGGAGTTCTCATGTGGAAATACAGGTTTCTGAAGATCTACTCAAAACGTCTTTTTCGAAAAAGTTCCATATATTACAATTTCGGTCGGTTTTTGAAGTATTCAATTTTTCTGTTTCTGACATTTTGAAATTATTTTATAAACTCAAATCCCTACTTTTTGTTAGTATTCTATGTACTTTTTCAGTTTCAGTTCCAATAAATTTGAACAAATGGAAACATACCTCCAACTCGATGTAACCATTCGAACATGTTCAAGTTCTCCATAATTACTGATAATCGTTGCCTTTTTGGTTTATTCTGCGCCTTTCTTCGTTTCACCAAACGGATTGTTTGACAGAATGGACGGTATTGGATATGTTCATATGGTGTACAATCAACTTCTGAATCTGTATTCTTTGGTGGAGGAGTACGTGCACGACGAAATGCTGGAAATGAATCCAGGAAGTTCTGTTTAGGTGGTGACGTTGAAGATGAGGAACTGGCTGCCATTTTCCTGGAGAAACATCAAAAATTGTGAGAAAATGGGTGAGAGTTTGAATTAGAAGAAGAAGAAGAGTTTTCAAGAAGAGAGGGAAAGTATATCTAAACACAATTATATATTTAAAACAAAAAAAGGTGATTTGCAGACAAGAGGTAATTAGAGATTTCGGAGGGACTGTTAATATTATTTTGAAGTGTTTCGTAGTTGTCAAAGGTTAGAGGGAAAATGGAAAACCTCAGAATCTGGAATAACAACATAGAACAGCACACACACAATACGAACCGAACCGAATGGGCGTGGCCTAATCAGATAACTCTATCTGTTCGGTCGACTAGAGAGACGCAGAGAGGTAAGAGAAAAAGTGCAATAAAACTAGAAAGGGGAGGGATTCTGAGGAATAGAGAAAAAGAGAGATCTGTGAAATTGTGGAGACTCTGAGAGGAGGTATGGAGAAGAAGGGGGACGTAGCCCCCCAGACCTCGGAGCTTGATGAGTCAACTGTTGGATGGAAGAGAGAGACAAACGAAGAGAAAAGAGGCCAATTTTGAATGAAGAAGAGAAGGGACAGCCATTTTCAAGATGAAAAATGGTCACACAAAATAAGACATACACTCACTATTTGGATCGTCCAGAGAGAAAATGAGCTATGAGACTCCAAGGTTTCTCGGATCTCGGAGACTCAATTCAGAAAAAAGAGAAAGGATCTCAATTGAAACGTCCCTGGAAGAACACTAATATTGCTCTCCAAAATCTTCTCTTTCGTTGTAAAACTTCTTAAATTCAAACAAAGCCTAGCATGTTTTCGTTCTGTTTTATGAAACTTTGCAACTGTCTATCGTGGTTGAACTCCTAGGAGAGGTTATGTACATTGGAAATTTGAGATTCATAGATGTATCTTCTGTGGTTCGAGAAGTGCTTCAGTTTAGGATTACCCTGAGCAAGTGCTACTTTTCAGAAAAATGATGTAGAAAACTGCCCTAATTCTACATGTTGCTGGAATGTTCTTTATGGGAAAACTGAAAAATTCATGTGACAAATTTGCTATACTTCTGACTTTCTGCCTTCTGGATTTTCAATCATGTGACCATCGACACCTACATATTTTCAATATCTCTGATTATTCTGGATATTATAAACAATCAAACAACTAAATGTCCGACCTTTTTCAACAAGATAACTGACTAGCTCTCAACGAATCAAAGACCAATTTCCGATTTCAGCAACTGCATGTGTGCATATTCTAAATTCGATGTACGTGTACATATGTATCAAATATCAGATTAATAATCAGTTTGTAGGGTTGGATAATCTGTCTGCTCTTTCGTCTGTAAATTTCATATGAGTCATGTTAAAGATCAACTGAAAGTGCATGAAAAGGTCATTACAGCTAGATTTAGAACTTAAACGGAAATCGAGTAGAAGTGCGAGGTTATACAAGAGAGGAAATTGAAGGGAAGGAGTCCTTTGAAAACGATTGATTTCGTGAGATTAAAAAGATTTCAAGAGTTGTTAATCTGTGGAAATTCAGCACCACTTTAAAGCTAACTGAACATCAAAGAATTCCTACAAAAGTAGCTGTTGGAATTTGAAATAAAAACCAAGAAAGAAGACGAAAAGTTCAAAACAGAGGAATAATTATTCTTCCTTTGTTTCCAATGTAAATAAACATGTTATTGTTTTATCTCGCAAAAAAGTGGAAATCACTTTGTTACTATCGAAAACCTTGGATATTGAAATTTAAGTTTCCAAAAGACATTTTACAAAATATGTATCTACATTGCGTTTTTTAATGACAAAGTTTCTATTTTAATGGTATGTTTTATATACAGAAATTCTAGGAAAGTTAACCAATGTTTATATATTCCTATCTATCAAGTTACATATCAATTTCAGACTGGATTATATAAACACCTGTCATTACTCCGTCTTCTCACAAAGAAACTTCTCTAATCTAATCTAATCTCAAACAACTCAAATGCCACAGAAATTTTGAGATAACCACATATTCAATGTTAGAATGTATTGATTATATACAAGCTGAAAGAAATGTTGAAATATTTTCTGATTTCAATGATGGAAACAGCCCTGTAATTATGCGAACCAAACTAATTACCGAGTCTCCAACTATCAGTATTTTTGATATTCCGTACTGGAATAATTTAAGCAAAAACAAAGGAAAATTGGAGATGATGTCTAGCAGATTCGAAAAGTAACAAAAGCAGAGAAGAAATGAGATCATACAACACTAAAACGGACAATAAACAAATTGAAAATGTCCCACAGTTTATGAGATAATAGTCAAAGAGAGAGAAAGAAAGAGAGAACGAGCGGACACACTTTTCAGAATGTTTGACTATTGTTCGTATCCCATGTTCTATTGTCCTCTTTCTGTGCTCTTTTTGATATCAATGAATGGGTGGAAGTGGTGATAGTGGTTCAACGAAGAAAGACTACAATTTGTCGACACGATGTGTATTTGGGGTCAGTGATAACAAAGACCAAATGAAATAGGTTGTTCCAATTGCATTTCCCACTGAAAGACTAGAGAAAATAAGCAGGTTTTACCTGATTATTCAGGTCAAATTCTAAATTCAATCAAGAAATAAGGGAGACGGAGCTGAATGCACCTGTCCAGGTCTGTTTCGTATGAGAAATTCATAAATAACGCGGCCTAACGACGCCTACAATTTGTTATATTCATCAAAAGAGGAAGCTCACGGAACGAATGAGGTAAGAGGTGAGCACGAAGTGGCAGATGGTTGGAGGGTTTGGACGGTGCATGGTCGTTGTTGTTGACAGATTTATGGCATGAAGGTTTCGAAAGGATTGGGAAGGAAAAGAAGGAGAGTACCTTGGTTATTAGAAACAGATGAGAGGAATATGAGAAACGGAAAGGTGGAAAAGGGATGTTGTTCATTGGAGGGAAGGGTATGTTTGTAGGAAGAACACCTGCTAGGAATTTGTCTGTCTGTCTTTTAGATCGAAAAACCCATACTGATATAATTATCAACATGCAATTTATTAAAAGTAGAGATAAAAAAGATAGATTGGACATGTTTGAATACGAGAAGCAGCAAACAAAGTAAAGTGAACATTTTCAAAAGATCTGGGAATGGGAAGCGAAAAAGGATTGACGGAACGAGAGAGAGAGAAGAAAATGACAATGAGAATTACAACGAAATATGGTTGGAAAATGAATAAATAGTTCCAAGAATAGTAAATTTGCAAGTTAAACTATGAAATCAGAAGAAGTTATATCATGACATTAGGTCGAAAGGAAAAATGAGAGAGCAGATTCAACTCATGGAAAACAAGAATTTTCGGAACAAAAAATGGTTTTCTGACATAGAAATAGTGATAAAATCGAAAAATCCATAAACTAGGAGACAAGGAAAAAGGTGGACAGGGTATTAACTGTTATCAGCAATTATCGTGTTAGTTGCTGATAAGGAAACAGAAAAAATGGGGAAAATTATCAATCGAGCATGATTTCATCGAGTTCTTGTGCATTTACGTGTTTGTTTAAAACCTTCAGAATCGTTTTGAAACTTGCGACTGCACAACAGCAAGCGAAGGAATCATGAAGATTGTAGATAAGGAACGCGATGATTTTGACACCTGTAAAGTGGATTCACCTTTACATCAAAAAGGATGACCTAATTCGCCCAGTGAAAATAATATTCAAGAACCTACTTTTTTCATGTAAAGCAGACAAATAGTTGAGGGCATGAAGGACAAAATTGAATGGCGCTTCGCTTCCAGATCCTCCAATTCTGTGGAGAAGACGAGCATTCGACGCTATGTGAGCAGTTTTATTTGGCAAATCAAATTGAATTAATATGTCATTTATGTCAACTATACCCAATGAAAACCCTGTATCCTGTCTGTATTCAACCACTTCTTCATCTCGTCGTCACCGCAAAATCTGCCTTTGAGACGCCGTCGATGGATTTGGAGGCTTCGCGCAGTTCCACGATCAATTCGTTGGAGATGATAATAGTGAAATCATTCGTAATAATAATCAACTTATTCAATTAATCAAATTTTTTTGGTCCCGTTGAATAGAAATTGTATGATTGTCTGAAAATTTGTCTGATAGCTTTTGAGCTAAACGTTTGGAACTTTCAGGGACTTTCAACTAGAACATCTCATATTTCTCAATCTTCTCATCTTATAATCTCGGTTCCAACCCTTCTACTCCCTGATTAATCACTCTACTACTGTACTTTTTTTTCTAATTTCTCGAATTTTTCATTCCATCCCTTTTTCTGCTTTACGATTTGTTCATTGTCTCATTCTCTCTTTCTTGTCATTTGCTCTTTTTCCCCGTGACTTTCCCAATTTTTTTTCTAAAACTCATCCACGCGTCTAGCCCCGCCTCTCCTGATCATAATCAGTTCCCTGAAAAATTTATTTCCCATATTCATTAGAAAAAAAGAAGAAGTAATTTCAAAAACTAACGAGGCACGAAGAAAAAATAAACCGAAATGGAAAGAAAGAAGTCGAAAACAAATCTCTTGCAAAAGTTTGCGGAGAAATTTAAGAAGAAGAAACGATCCAAGTCGGCGTCGGTGAGTTGGGGTGGGAGAGACTGCAAACTACAAACATTAAGAACTTCGTCCAGCTTCAAAATGAATTCAAATGCAAGGTGTCCGGATACAGAATTTTCTTTTTCAGATGTCCCGCGAGCGTGGATCTGAGATGAGCCGTCGCCCTCGCCGCCCGTCTCGTTCTGGATCGAAAACGAAAGTGTCTGGTGGAAATAAGGAAGGTGGATCGCCGAATGCGTCAGCCGAAACAAAAAGTAAAATAGATTTAATGGAAGTGACAGCGAAGGGAATCAAATCGAAAGAGTCGAAGGAAAAGAAGTCGTCAGGAAAGAAGAAGAAAGAGAAAGAGGTAAGAGACATCTGGACGGACAGACGCATGGACAGACAGATTTATAACTTTCTGTAGTACTCGACTCATTTCTGGAATATCCGAATACCTGAGTATTCAAAACCTGATATTGGGCCTGTCTGGCGCGTCTGCGACGCTTCTTGAAGCGACAGTAATGTTCAGAACAAGCAGTGGACATCCGAACATTGCGATCGATGGACAGATCAAACCAAACTGAGCGCCTCTTGCGCGTCTTTGTCAGTCACACTGTAGCATGATGCACTTTACAGCTGGATTACTGTAGTAATCAGTTTCAGAACCTCCCGACGCCCACAAAAACTCCGTCAACAATGGCTCTCCGCCGTACGGACAGTCAAATGGAGGTGTCACATAACAATCGATGCGTCGAGAAACAAATGAAAATTTGGATTGATTCTCTAGAGAAGATGGACATTCGAAAAGTGTTGGAAACCGAATACGAGGGAATTGAAAAGATGAAGGCGGAAGCGGAGAAGTGCCTAGTGTTTGAGAAAAAGATAGATCAGTGTTCATCTGAATCCATCGAGTTACTTGATGCGAATCGAGTGAAAGGGGGCGGAGAGGATAAGGACTTCTTCTATCACGGAAGCGTCCTCAATTGTCCCACGGTGAGAATTGTAGTTTGTAGTCTTACGAGGCTCCGAAACTAGAAAAGATCTATGAAAATGTGATTCTGATTCCAGACGCCACCAAAAACCACAATTCTTGCTCAACTCCCACTTATCGACAATGCCGAATCCCTCGAATCGTTTTGGCTAATGGTGGCAGCTCAAAAAATTCAAAGAATCTATGTGTTAGCGGGAGAGGAGGAGTTCGACAAGACGCAACTATCCGACTACTTCCCGGATGACTTCAAAGAACACAAAACGATACGAGTCAATCATCGAAAAACACTTCCGAAGACTGATGATCAGTTGAACAATCAATTGTATTATGAAGTTGTTCCAAAGGATTGTGCCGAGGCGCCGTTCTGTATGATTGAGATATGCGACTTTTGGGATGATGGAAGAGTTCCGGTTAAGGATTATGGAAGAATTGCCACAACTGCTGCCAGTGTCTTCGATTCGGATATTGTGAGTTCTAAGGTCCTTAGATTTCCAAACCAAACAACTATTTTCCAGGACGCCGACGCCTCTTGCGGAATCGTCAGCTTCTACGGTGCTGGAAGGACCGGTGCATTCCTCGTTGGAGCATTGGCAATTGAGAAGTTAAGAAGTGGAGAGCAGCCGAATTATAAGGTGGGTATGATGAGTTAGGATGTACAGAAGAGGAAGTTGCCGAAGCGTGCCGAAGCGGGCCGGTGCGTAACTCGTGAAAAATTCAATATTATGAGCTTAAAAATATACCAAACTGTAGATCTGGGCGAGTTCTATACCCCTGACCCACTAAGGGTTGGATGGCTTTTCGTTAAAAAGTTCCAAAAACTCGAAAATGGCGAAAAACCACCATTCTAGCCCGACCCGCGGCAGATTAACGAATACCCATCCGGCTCGTAATAGGTCATGAGTATAGAACTCGCCGAGATCTAAATTTTGCTAAAGGTGTTTTTCAGCTCATAATATTGAGTTTCTAGCGAGTTACGCGGCGGCTCGGTTTACAAGTATGATGCCAACTTAATTGTAGGATCTTGCCACCTGTGTCCGCTCCCAACGACCCGGTGCCATCGAAGTCCTCTCCCAGTACATTTTCTCACATACAATAGGCCTAACGTATGGTATGAAACACTGCAAAGACGCAGGATTGAAAACGAGAATTGAGAAAATTATTGCTCAATTCGAGACGTTCGCATGTGCGAAGATGGCAGAGGAGGAGGAAGAAGACTCGTCATCAAATGGTACTAATACAAACACTTGTGAATAGAAGTGGAAAGATTATAGCGAGAACTGAGATTAGAGTTTATTTTGGGAATAAATAGATATTTTCAGAATACATGGAATTACTTTTAGCAATTTTGTAGTTTCTATTCCTCCTACTTTTACTACGTCTGTATTCTGTAGACAATTGATTTTTTTTTCTCAAAAATTTCATTTTCTGTTTCTTTTCACATGTTTGAATACGAGAAGAAGCAAACAAAGTAAAGCGAACATTTTCGAAAGATCTGGGGATGGAAAGTGAAAAAGGAATGACGGAAAGAGAGAGAGAAAAAAAGAAAATGACAATGAGAATTACAAAGAAATATGATTGAAAAATGGAAAAAAAAACGATGGTTCCAAGAATAGTAAATTTGCAAGTTGATCTGTGACATCAGAAGAAGTTATATCTTGAAATTAGGTCGAAAGGAAAAATGAGGGAGCAGATTCAACTCATGGAAAACAAGAATTTTCGGAACAAAAAATGGTTTTCTGACATTGAAATAGTGATAAAATCGAAAAATCCATAAACTAGGAGACGAGGAAAAAGGTGGACAGAGTGGTCATTGGCATCACCTGAAAAACCACATTTTTAGAAGAAAAATATGTTTGATTAGGAAAACCGAAATCACCTTTGGAAGAGTTCGATTGGTAGTACTGGGTGTTGTTCAGTTTCATTCACTTTCTTTTTTGCCTGAGTCATGATCACATTCATGATCTCATCTGCCTGATCTTCATTTCTCTCCAACACTGATCTGTTCACACAGAACGCTGGAGTTTTCGGTGGTCCCTGTTCCTCCAACATCGGAATTACCTCATTCGTACTGCTGTCCATTGGAGTCGTTTGGGAGCTATGAGGTCCAGGGTTTTGAAGTAGAGGCATACTGTCCACTTTCTCAATGGCAGAGATCTGAAATCGTTGTCCCTCCTCTTTGTTCGAAGAAGCAATGTCCGAAAACGTGATCGGTGCTGGAGCAGTTTGCAAAACTGGTTGCGCGAATGAGATCGTGGAACCGGGAGTTGCAATATGCGGCACCTGTAGCAAAACTGACATGGGTGGAACTTTCAGTGTGCCTTCTGGATCATGTTTCAACCATATAGATGCCAGATGCAGTAGGTGATTCCACGAGCGCTCATCAATTACAACTTCTGGTTCCTTCGGAGTAGTTGCGTCAAGTGGACTCACTTGTGGATTTTGGAGTCCCTGAGACAAAGATCCTGTGACAGTGAGCTCGACCAATCTTTCTCTTGGAGTTGTGCTCTGATCATTCATACTTTGTGGCAACAAAGAGTCAGCAGATGAATCATCTACTGCCGCTGGCGAGTTTGAAGACGTTGAAGACATTGTTGTTGTGCATTTTGAAGCATTTGGATCATGAGTCGTTGTACTTTTCAGTGTGCTGGTAGGGATGGCCATTGGGATCTCAGTGTGATGTGACATATCCGGAGGGATCTTACAATTTTTTGATAGCAGGGTTGGGAACGGAAAGACGTGAATTGGTGCTGATCTTGCTTGAACGGTTTCAGTGGGTTTCGCAGCATCACTTGCTGTGACCGTTTCAGTGAATGACCTCATCTCTGGTACAACAGTCTTTGTAGTTCGAATGTGACCATTAGAGTTTCTGATAGACTGCTCTTGTATGAGACCGTTTTGAGCTGTGTGTACTGTTGATGAGATCTCCCGAGATAGTTGCGAGCTGACGATGTAGTTTTGATTCAAAATAGATGAATAATCGAACTCGTTTGTCGCTTGTTCTTGAAGGTTTTGGGTGCCTTTGCTGTGCGGATCTGGCATCATTGAAGGTTTAGAAATTGTGCAGTCATTGGAAATTGCTTCAACCGGAGCGGATTTCACGGTTTCCTTTATTTTCGATTCAAAGTGAACCGTTGTTTCCGTTTTTCTATGGCCATTTTGCTTATTCATGGTTAGTATCGAATCAATGGTATAAGTTTTCTGGCTGGCAGTTTGAATTGTGTTGGAAGTGTTGGCTTGCATATTCATTGAACTCTTTTTGACCTTGGCTTCTGTAGTTGCATTTGGCTTGGATAGTGTATAATCAGTCGAAACATCTGAGGTTCTGCTCTGATTCATGAAGGCTTCTGATTCTGTTTGATTCAATTTAGATGCCATCCTTCTCCTACTTCTCTGCTCGAACAGTTCGGTTAGAAGACTCGATGTTTCAATTTGAGGCGGACGGTTCGGCGGTACAGAAGAAATAATTGGTGTCGTCTTTTGTACCAATTCTTTCGAGATTATTGGTTCTAGGACCAATGATGTGGAAAGCGCAATCTGGGGAGCAATAGTGTCTCTGATCAAAAGTTCTCTCAACACTGAACCGGACACTGTGTCAGAACTTTGATTCGGAAAGTCAGTCTCTTGAGGTGAAAGTTCATCGAGACTAAGTTCCGTGGCAGCTGTTTTCCCAGTTACATGTTCTTGCGCACCACTCTTTTTCGATTTGACAGCGTCAATTTGGATCCTGAACTCTGATATTTCAGCATCTTTCTTCGTCTCATCAGCTGATTCTGAATAAGAGCAAGATGTTATAGACGGGAACTGTTTGCTCGGATGAGACATTGAAGTCTCTGCTTCTTCATTCATCGCCCGTGATGATCGGACCATGTAATCCACTCCAATAACCTGAGGATAATCAGTAAGCATTGGGGAAAATTTGCTTGATGAACCGGTGTCTTGTTCTGGTGATTTTATGAGATACTTAGAAATAGCAGGAATAGTTTTCTCAACTGTTAGCAATGATGCTGAATCTTCAACTGTTCTAATCGATGTCTCTGCATACATGTTTGAATCGGTTTGTTTCTTTATCAATTCTTCGTGTAGCGTTACAACCAAAGTATCCATAATATCAGGAGTCGTGGATGCATTTTCTGGTTTCTTCAAACAACATCCATTTGCATCTTTGAATGCGTGTTTCTTTGAATTGGTTACCAAACCAAGTTCAAATCCTAGAGCATCTGCATCCATAGTACATGTTGACACATCGAATCCCATTGAACTGTTAGATTGTTGTTCGTTGTCAGACTTCGCATGATGTGTTTCTTCACACATTCCTTGGTTCTTTTGATTGCCTTCCGATTGTATAGATCCCACAATAATTGGATTTGCCTTCTTTTCCGGTTGTCTTTGTTTTGTTAACTTCATTGGTGGCTCGGAAGTTGATCGAGATTCCCGCTTCAATGGTCTCTGTGATGACGAAACATTAACTCCAATAGGTACAATTTGGCTTTCCAAAGACGCAGAAGCTGGCCTTGCTGCCTTCTGTTTCAAAACTTGCTCTGCTGAACTTTCTACAGAAGAATCAATATGTGAATCCGTGATAGTAGTGTTTGGAATCGCTGAGTTGTGACGCTCTTGACATTGTCTCGATTTCAAAGACTCAGCATCAGAGTGTGAAATCATTTCTTTGATTTCAGTTTTCTCTGCATCCCCAGATACTGTTGCTACGTCTATTGAGACTGCGACGTCTGAGGCACTGTGAAACGGTTCCAAGTTCTGAGTAGTTCTCAGAAGACTCATGGCTCTCTTGGCAGCTTCGATATCAGCAGTGTTCACAGTACTCCGCTCATCTTGTTCAGGTGTTTTCAAACTAGCAGTGCCCTGTTCCGTATCCATCAGCTCAACGGTGTTATTTGCGACCTTCGCGTGGTCCGTGGATCCTTCGATAGTTAGAGAGTTAGCTGCTTCCGAAACCTTCTCACCACGTCTCGATGTTTTCGGCCTTCCCTGTCTCCTTTTTGGACCAATCATTTTAGGTTTTTCAGTCGGTTTTGCAGTCGGGTTTCTGTTCCTTTTATTCTTCGTTTTTCCCGTAGTTGCTTCAGGAGTTTTTAGCACTTCAGGAATTGAAGGGGGAGGCACTGATACATCTTTTTGGGTTGTCGGGAATCCAAGAATGGGGAACACCAGAGGATTTTGCCATCCTTGAAAAAACGGTATCCGTGGGTGGAGGTTTCTTTGGCTGCTCATGAAAGTCCGAAGAATTTCGTTTCCTATTGGTGGTGGTGCAACTTGAGAGGTTGAGGGAGCAGAAGAATATGGATTTGGAACCTGAAACAGGGAAATTTCTTTTTTTTTAAACATCGAGTTTGTAGTTTCTCATCTTCAAGAAATTCAGGTTATGCTTCAACGTGAACAATCAGAACAGGAGCCTTAATGAAGATTATATAATCAATATACAGATGTCACTAGACTAATTAATCAAAAAAGTAAATTAGTGAAAATAAAAAATAAAATCTCGTTCAAATATCAGACAGATTGGAAAGTGTGTTCACTGCTCTCTATTTCTAGCTCTCTTTTTCGAGTCACACTCTAATTTTTAAAAGATTTTTCAACTGACCTGAGTGATTACAGAGTTCCGACAAGGCACGTTTTGAACACCTTGCATGAATTGAGGAGTACTGGAACCCATTTGTAAGAGCAATTGTGGAAGTTGTTGGTTATGGGCAGTTTGAACGGGAACGGGTTGAGATGTGGATGGTCCGAGGAGGGGAGCTTTCACGAAACGCTGGAAATTGTTTGTAAACGAAATTATTATCGCGTTGGGGGTTAGAAAAAATCAACTAGAGTATTCCTTAAATCGGTTAATTATCAATGAAAAATCTCCGGATGTCTTACCTTTGTCCCATGAAACATTCGCTTTCCTTCTTCTGCTATATTCTTTGCAGCATCTTCACTGTATCCAAGATTATACAAAATATTAATGACGCATGCTGACTTTTTCTCGATATCCATGTTCTTCTCAAGCTTCGATGCTAGAAAGAATACTGTGCAACACAAATCTTTCATTTCACTGCTACTTGTACTGTTTTTCATTGATTTTAGTTTTGTTGCTTCAGCGGATTTAAGCAAATTGGCAAATCGTACTTCATCTCTGCTTGGTTGATTGGGCACAGGATTGGGAGAAACATTTGATGGAACTGGGGCAACTGATGGGGCAACGGGTGACTGGAAAATATTCTGAAAATTTAGGAAATGCAGATTCACTTGTTTTCACTGAATTCTCCAACTGAATGTAAGTGTTTCCAACACTTTAAGGTCAATGTGTATAATCTAAAATCCACATCGGCAAATGTCGCCAAGTCTAGGCCAAAATTCTCTCCTGCACCAGTTTAAGACAAGACTTCTACAAGTATCAGCCTGTTTTTGAGTGACACTTGTGAGATAATTGCGTCGAGACTTATGGAAGACTTGTGCTATGTTTGAAGACTATATCCGAGCTATAAATGAGACTACCCAACTTACCTGAACAGTGGCAGAGTTTCCGGTGATGGCTACATCCGGCTTTGATTTTAGATGTTCATCCAGAATACTTTCAAGTGGCGGGAAAGATATTTGAGACGAATTAGATGCATGAGAAGAATTAGGAGCAGTTGAATCCTGTAGTTTGTGTTTTTTATTTTTCAAATGTACTCAAGAAACAAACAAACCTGTTTTAAGGATGCTATGATGACTTCTTTTCCCAATTCCAATATATCCGCGATTTGGTTTGCACTGAATCCCATTTTGAGAAGTAGGGAGTTGATGTAGTCCCTTTTCGATTCAAATGTAGGATTGTTACAGTAGTGACTGCAAATCAGAAGAGAGGCGAAGACAGCCTTCATTTTCAATTCTTGATTCAGACATGATTTCCTCAATTTAAAGAGTTCTTTCACGAGAAATCGAACTCTCTCTTCATCGGTCCAAGATGCTACTACCTCCATTCCGGGAATCGATTCAGTAGAATATGGATCACTTGAGAAAACAAGAGGAATGGAAGGAGCAGGAGAGTATGGGGGTGGAAGTGCTGGACGAGTTGGATGATCCTGAAAACGGAAAATGAGATAAAATGACTGATTCAGATAGAAGAGAGACACAACAGATAATATCAGTGACTGTTACCGATACTATCCTGCTAGTGGTAGTGTTTTGTTGTCTTTTTCCATACTTACCGGAAGATGTCCTTGCAATCGGGATGGTGGCTTGACAACTGGAACATTGAGTGTATCCAATGTTTCCTTCATGAAAGACGAAATCAGAGTTTCTGGGACTCCTTTCTTTTTGAATAGGAGTCGGGTATAATTGTTTCTTTCTCTGATTGTTGTAAGTCCTCGATTGTTTGCAATCAAATCACTCAAATTCTTCACTTTATTCATCCACTCTTTTGATTTGACGGGTTCCTTCAAAGCATCTTCCAATAAACGAATGAGTGGAGCCGTGATTTCTTCCACTTGCTTATCGGTGAGCTTTTCATTGAATGGAGCCAACATATGCGCCAGTGGAGCTTCAGGAATCCAAGAGGTGTGGGCAGAAGAAGAGGAAGTTGAGACGGATGGTGCTGGATTTGGCACAGAGGAGGAGAATGAAGGATTCCACTGAAATAAAAGATGGGTAAATAACGCATTTTCTTTTCAGGTGTCATATTCATATCTAAAAGTGATCTATAATAATATATAAAGTGAAAGAAACATCGACAACATCCTTATAGCCTAAACAAGCAAAAATCATAAAATTCCACTAGAATTTTCTCAGAATCCACTCAATAAACTACAGAAAATTAGTTGTTTTAACTAAATTCATTAAAAATTATCACTGTTATTCAACAACGCTTCGTCTAGTTGTTGATAGAAGGAAGTTTAAAGAGAGTATTACTCAAGTCATAAGATTATCGAGCCCTGGGGACAATAGGAATCAGTTCGTGACGTGAGCAATCGAAATAGTTAAAAAAGATAATGAGAAGTCGAGAAGTCGGTGACAAATAGAAAAAAATTATTTTAGAAGTTTGAAGATTTAAATAAAACTCCACTAAGTGGCTCAGTTTGGAACCTTCGAGAATATAGAAAATAGATCTATGTGTGTTGGTTAACTGTTTTCCTAACCTGTGCAAAGCTTGTATCCATATTCAACTGATGAGAATCCTTTTGTTGTGCCTGTTTTTCCAATTTTCTTTCCTTCTTCTCAAGCAATCCATTCAAAGTGAACTTCTGAAAAACAGAAACGTTAAACAATTTAGAAACAAATTCTAAATGATCATACCCCTCTTTTCGAAGGCATTGGATTTCCACCATTTGATTCGGTATTGCGGTTTACATCAATCGTCGAACTTCCTGGGGCCGGGAATCGATCCATCGCTTCAGACAAAGAGATTTTTCCTGTTCGAATCAACTGAAATAATTTTTCTGTTTTAGAGGAAAGTCATATTTTGAATAGGGAAAAGCAACGTTATGTTGGTTTAGTAAAGTTTGATTTCTGATTTAAAGAGCTTTTCAAAATATGTTCTATCAAAACGTGTTAGTTTGTTCTTATTCGTATCCACAGGCCTCAAAAAATGTTATAATTGAGGATAGATCTAGTATGTACTTTAATAATCAACACGGATATCATCCTGGGAAATTAGAAATTTCATTCGAGTAGTTTCAATAATTCCCCAAAACTGAAATGCTCTCGAAGTGTTGCTAAGCCTAACCCATAGAGAAAAATACACTCAAATAGCTAATGAAAATCAGAATTAATAAAACTAGGAAGAACCTAAATGTTGGATCCTTGATCTACTGAATAACTGAATATTCCTCGTACCTCGGCAGCTTCAGCTACAGGTCGTGGAGCAAGACCGTTCAGAAACTGAGAATGAAAAATCTCAAATTCCAGATTCGAAAATTCTGCATTCTCTGTCATTCTTTCTTTTTGTTAGAATGGGAGGAGTCTTCTGAATGTGTTTAGAAATTGTTGATAAGTCACAGAGAAACCAAAGAATTTTTTGAAACAAAACGAATCATTTGTTTATAATTTTCACTAAAGAGTAAAATGATACACGTAGGTGCAGACTGGGAGCAGGATGCACACACTTTTCATTTAAATTATTTCCCATCAACGAACAAAAAAAGAACGAAGAGTGATTCAAACTGAAAAACAATCATTCATCACAACCAACACATTCAGATACATCAAATTAACAAATCATAACCACGGTGACCACTGCTCTTCCTTAAGCTTTTAGTTCATAGCTAAGTGATACTCATAAATTCAAGACTCGATCAACGTTGTATCAAATTTTAACCTTGTGTTTATTTACTTTTGTTACACGATTACACTGTAAAACGAAAAAGGACAAATTACTGATGCACTTTGAAAAAGGAGAAGGAAGACGAAAAAGAGAGAGAGAGGCGAGTCTGAAGACAGTCGGTTTCTTTTAACTTTTGAATTCCGCTTGAACAGAAAAAGAGAAAGTTTGAGGAAAGGGAAACTTAGATGATCTAGGTCTATAATGCACTTTTGTTATGATTACGGTAACGGACAAAAGGTGAAAAATTACAACCAATATGGTTCAATATAGCATCCCTAGGAACCCGAGAGGACTCGATAAAGGCACCTACTGACTCGATGATAAACAAACAAAGTAAAATAAAAAATAAGTGGACCAAGTGAACATGCTCTTAGGAAAAATACCACCATAAGACGTGTTCCAGCGAAAGTGTTGGCACAATCAATTGAGTTGATGGATACTCAGATGCACCGTCAAAGAATTTATCTCTCCGATTTGTTGTTTATTTGGAAACAATGTCAACCACGAATATGAAAAAAAACATAAAAATATATAGGTATGTGCTACATTGCGGATAGATCTCAATATGCAAATCATGAGAAAATACGGTCAATCGAGAAAAAAGAATGATGTCGTATCAGAACAATATGAATATCAAAGGTATTCTTGTTTGAGTATTCTTGTGTAAGAACAATTATCTCGAACACTTAGTAACTACCGAATATTCTTTAGTTTCATACCGAGAACCTATTCTCATCAGGTACCAAAAGGCTCCAATGAGCACTCAGCTAGTGTATGATGAGGGGTTTACCGTGTTGTAAAGCTTCTGAAATCAGAAAATCAAAGAAATACTCAACAGAATCACAAGATTCAACCAAACGTCGAAACCAAAAAACTCTCGGAAGATTCTAGAAATCGTCTCTTTACAAAAAACATTATTTCATGCATTTGCCACAATTGTGACGACCCGATGAATCATTTTCATTCACTCTCTTAGCAAGCACACGACCACAAATATACTGTAAATAAGGAGGAGAAGAAAGAGAGAAAGGTATGGAGAGAGGGGTCAGATGGAGGAAAAAATTGAAGAGAACAGAAGAAGATGATAATGCACTTTATGTGGGTGGTTAAAAGAGAATAACGGGAGGAACAAATGGAAAGTGTGGAAATGCATATACGTTCCGGGCAAAAAATGGGATGAACAGAGTGAAACATTCTTTGGGAAAATGAAGAAAAGGAAGGAATGAATGTGATTGTAAAGATAAAAATGATAAAATGAAAGAAATGTACAAAAGGGAAATATTGAGAGAGAGATGGAGGGAATGGTGAAGAGATTCTTTCGTGTGCACCGAAATCTATTGAAAAGTATCAGATAGTTTAAGAAAGAACGAATGCAATAGATTGAACATCTGGCAGATGTTGTCTGTAGTTTGAGATGACCTTGATTGTCTGTCTGTGTGCTTAGAAGTTCTAATGAATGTCTATTGGATTGAATTCATTCTTAAAAGTTATTAGTTTTGAACTTATGTGAAGATGTACATATCTGTTCAAATTCGTTGACTGAAACAAATTCTGTTGGAAGAAATGAAAAAGGGTTCCATGTGATTGAGATGATAACAGTTATGAAATTGAAAAACGGAAAGAGATACAAAGAAAAGAAGATGAAAGGAATGAAGAGCTATTGTGATTATGTGTGTACATCAGTCTTTTGTGTAAAAACAGTTCGTGTTAGTTATCGACAGAAACACGATTTCCTTCGTGCATCCATATCCAGATGTTCCAATAACTACTAGTCTATCCAAGTCTGCAGATCTGGATATACATTCGAACATGACAAATTCACATCAAAAAAGAGAGCAACAGCGAAGCAACTCAAAAATGAAACGAAAGGATCGAGTAAGAAGAAGAACGGAGGTTTTGATTCGATTAGCAGAAAAAGGAAAAAAGAGGGCGGAGAAGAAACGAGTCGGAGTGGACGAAAAGAAGGCAAGAAGAAGAGGGAGATGGGGTACTGTAGTTTTGGTATATTAGATGTCTGGGAATGAGTAATAACAATGCATTAAAATATTAACACTATAGAAAATACATTTACGATCAAAAACAGACAGAAAGTGAAAGTAAATGAAATATGAAAACATGTTTTTCCCGTTGTTTTCAGAGCATACTGTAGCACTTAGTCATCTCTGAGTCTATTACACACAAATTAAAAAGATTTGAGATTTTTCAAAGGATCTCATACCAAATAAACTGGCTTCGAAACTGAATGGGTGGAGAACTCGGACATTTGCTCAAATGTATAAGCAGCTACGGATGTTTCAATCTATGTTTCCTGGCAACCTTGAAGTATTTTTCAAGTATGACCTCTAAAACTTACTGATGTTATGATACAAATCTATCCGAGTCTCTCTTTTCCGCTTCTCATAATAAATTTTTGAAAAAAGAAGAAAGGAGGACAGATGGCTGACCTCCAAACCCATTTCTATTTGCAGAACTACACAAAACATTTTCAAATTGGAGAGAAAAAGTATAAGAAATGATATAGAGTTTGAGTTCAACAAAAAAATGTTGAAAAGGGCAACACCTGTCATGGAAAAGAACGGAACTGGTGTCAGATGATGGTAATGAGCACAGTCAGGAAACATGATTCGTTTGGTGACAGGAGGGATCTGTTATCGATAACTATATGGAATAAACGGAAAAAAAGGTCCATGGTATTTTTTGCAGGATTATGTGAAAATTTTTGTCATAAGAGTCATAAGGACGATTAACTCAAAACAGTGAATAATCTGAATAAAAAGAACAAATCCATCGAATAGTTCTGAATTCTCCGACATTTTTGGAATCTGTCGGAGCTGGGAAGTAGTCTTTTCCTCCTTTTTCGGCAACAATACAACAAACTTTCGTCTCAAAAGTTATGCGTGGGAACCATTCCGACACGATCGTTCTGTAAAAAAGAGTGATATAATGTTAGTTTTTCTTGAATACGAGAAATACATTGTATAGGATAACATTAATTTATGACGACAAGACATGGTTCAATAATGTTTTTGAAGTATATTTACACTCGTGGATCAGCAAGTGGATGTTGGAACTTCAGACATCGATGAGCGAGTAAACTCAGAATTCAGAGCTCTGTAAATGAAGTAGTATCGGGAGGAGCACATTACAAACACTCCGTATATATGTCTAGTTCCTCGTTGACTTATCATTACGGCTGCTCGAATGTTGCGTCTTGTCATCAACATATAAGACTAAAAGTCTTGAAATCTGCAACAACAATATTTTCATAAATATTTCAACCTTCCAGAACCTCCAGCATCTTTTCCATTCTTCTCAGGTATAAAAAAGATACATTTCCATCTGACAACCTCCTTTATAAGTTTCTTTCCCTCTATGTTTCTTCTTGTAACCTGCGTGTTTCCGCTAGTACTCTTCTCTTTTTGCTCTCCGTTTTTTGAGATTTCCTTCTTTTTACCCTTTAGTACATTTTTGTGGAAAAGAAGATGGCGAAAAGGTTAGTACTATGACTACTATGTGATGTCTGTCTGTGTGTATGTAGGTGGATGAAAATAAGAAAAAAAGAGAGAAATGACTGACAGAAATCTTGATTTTTAGGGTCAGAAGAAGAGGAATGACGTAGAATTAAAGTTCAAACTGGATGAACTTCTGAAGTTTTGAACCTCTGTGTGATTGTCAATCCAGAGAGAGTATCCCTTGTTTCAATGAACAGGAGAAGAGTTGCAGCGGTCGTTATTTCCAGGTTTCAACAGTTTCTATTCCAAATGAACATTCGGAATTCTCTTCTCTTGAAAAACATTTTTCGAAAGGTTAACAATTTGTTCAACAGTATTCAAACTAAGAGTAATAATTAAGTCGTCCCATAAATCATTTTTTATGTTCCAATTTTCTATGGAAACTTCACAGAAACAACTAGAAACAGTTCAGTGTTTTATGTCATCCGGTTTGTTTGAAACGAATGGTTGTATCCAGGAAATGTTTTATTCAAATTTGTTACTTATCAAAGCTGTTAAGTCAGTATTCAAAGGCTCTATGAGCTTTCTCTCTTTCCCTTTCCCAACAAGAAACGAACATTTTTCAAAAGTACACATTCTGCACCTTCTCGTTTCCCTAATGACCGGGTTCCCTCGAAACCTCCCGGGTGTTTGAGTACTTAACCATTATGTCACCTTTCACATCACATTAAAAACTCCCTAAACCTTCAGAATCCTTTTCTTTTAATTATGTGATTC
The DNA here is from genome assembly GCA_002259235.3 of Caenorhabditis latens. Classification (NCBI taxonomy): domain Eukaryota; kingdom Metazoa; phylum Nematoda; class Chromadorea; order Rhabditida; family Rhabditidae; genus Caenorhabditis; species Caenorhabditis latens. The sequence goes on along the minus strand of CM056092.1, from coordinate 8,798,781 downwards.
TGCATTCTCTTCCAGATGTTTCCTTCCAAACTCCGCCTTCTTTCTTTTTTTCTCATTCTTTGTAGACTTCTTTTTGAACGAATCGTCAACGTTTTCTACTTCTACTTTTACTTTTTTGCTTCTCTTCTTCCCAATTTCTGTCTCTTTTCCCAAATGTCCCTCCTATCCCAAACCCTTCTTCTCTCTTGACCGGAAATGGTCATTTTGGGCTCCAGGGTCCCCCCACCTGCTCTCTTTTTTTTTCTTCAACCCCGGCAACGCACAACGGCTACCTATTACTTTTGAAGGGTCTACTGGTTGCCGACGACACGATGGCTAGACTAGATGGACAGAATTGAAGATAGATTCAAAAAATTATTTTCGAAATGTGACCAAGTCAAAATTTCACTGATCTTCGAGAGACTCGTGTATGTCGGCTAAATTTTTCTCATCACACTGTACTTCCATGTATTTGCATATTCTGGTGCTTCTTCTTGTCAAACTTCAAGTCACACTGTTACATCCAACTAATGGCATAGGTTTATATATGTCCGATGTAATATTTCATTATCTATCAGTAAAGGATCTTCCTACATATCCCAAAGATCATTGATATTTATGCTTTAAGAACAAAAATTGAATCGTTTTAATTTCATTTGGATTTTTCAGTTGGCCCCGAGATAGTTCAAATTACTAGAATTTTTCCTAGTGATTATTTTAATACTTTTCTAGATATCAACTTTTGTACACATCTCGATTCCTCTATTCCGAAATATCAAATCTTGTTTACTTCAACGACAAGTGTTTTGAGACTATCTCAAGAATTGGTTCAATCTAGTTTTCTCTTCAACTGTATCCATCTGTGCCTCTGTTCGTCCAAGTCGTGACAAAGTACTTCCAACAATTGAACCTGCAAACGAATCCATCTGAACATTTCCATTCTTCCATATACCTAGTTTTCTGTGTCTCTATTGTTAGTAGTAGTACCTTCTAAATACCTTCCCTCCCACATATTTTCTGAATCTTTTTTCTTTTTCTTCCATTTTTCTACTTATTTCGTAATAAACTTTATGAGTTTCTTTCATTTCGAGCATTTCCATTCCGAGTGGTTGGTCTGAAAATTCATTTTTCAAATCTCAAGATTCCTGGTTTGAAAGATCTCTTTTTCAAACCGTTCCTCTTGCACTTTTTTTCCGGAAATTTTTCTTACACTCTTTGACTTCAATTTCTCCTTTTTTAAATCTTGAATTTTCCCTTCCTTCAAAAATGAGTTTTTTCAGCAAAATTAGCCCCTTCAATATAATATTAGTTATATTTTTATTATCTCTACTCAATTTCAACCCGGTGAATCATCACGAAGTCAAAAATATATCAAATATGGATTCGCCACGTGGCGGAATTCTTGGAAGAGCATTACGAGAGGCATCTACAAAAAGGGATAGACGACAATCAGAAGATGTTGATATTGATACAATACCAGTTCCAGTTAGGCATCTGGGATCAAGGATACAGCCAATACAAGTAAGTCTGAAAGTATTTTTATTCTCAACATTAATGTTGGTTCGAATATTGAAATTTAAGAAAACGTGTTCAGTCATCCATTTAGAAAGTGAGAACTTTAAGTGTTTTCAATAATCCATTTAGATGAAACTACTAAAATTTGACACATTCTCATTCGGAGAAATCTAGATCTGGATTGGAACTATAAAGTCATGAAAACTTCCTATTCCAGCATCTTTTTTTATATATTATTTCTTTTTTGTTTTTACTCTTCTTTGCCTCTTGAGGTCCCCTCCAATTATTTAGTATATGAGGGTGTAGAGTAGAGGGGCGTATCCGTTTTTCGTCAAAATTTCTTCCCCCCATACCCACTTTTTCATCTTTCTTTTTTTGTTACTCTTGGCAACAAACAGATACGAAAATATTCAGAGTATCCTCGGAGAAGAAAAGTGGATGAGGAAATATGAAAAGTGGTGTTTGATGGGTATGAATATTGGGCATGCTGGGTTGGTTGCACTTGGAAGAGAAAACTACTTTTGGGAGGTCTTATGAACTATTGTGTTTTATTTTTTGTGGGGAAGAAAGGATTGAAGAATAATGGATGGAAATTGGTGTACTTGGTGCATTGAGACTGCGAAGAAGTATTATAACTGCGAGTCAATGTAATTTCAGATGCTTCCTCACTCACAACCAGGTCCATCGCATGTCTCAATTGTCAATATACCCGGTGGTCCAACAACTTCAACTACACATCAAACTGAACAATCATCACATAGAACTGAATCAGGGAGGTTTATAAGGTATGAGTATGAATGATTCAGAATAAGATTTCCCAATTTTTGAAGACGGCGTCGGCAATCCCGAGAAATCACAACCACTTCCACTCGACCCCATGCGCCTCCATCGGGTACACATCGACCTCATGATCCATCCGCATCTCGGGAAAGTTCTGGATCTACCGTAGTTGGTTGGGAACATAGACCGAAATCAGCTGACGACGATCGACATGAATTCTTAAGACAAAGAAGAAGTGGTGGAGGGGGAGGAATTCTGGCACGTGGATTACGGGAAATGAATAAAATGGTGGAAGAATTGGAACAAGCGAGTGAGGAGCCACAGACGAGGCAGGGAATTCTGGGAACGGCATTGGAAGATATGAAAGGAGTGACGTATCAAAAGATTTACAGACGGAGAGAAGAGACTCCAAAGGTAAGGACATCTGGACAGTTAGACAGACTTCTGGACAAGATGATTTTTCAGCGTTCTCGATCATTCGATGATAATGAAATGTCGAACAGAGTGGGGATGATTGAGCAACTTTTGAGAGACAAGGATCCGTTAGAATTGAAACAATTGGGTCTTACGGTAAGTACTTTAATTGTTTTTCATCCCTCTGAAAATGAGATTATATCATTGTGAAATACTCAGATCTCCCCATTATCCCAACCAACTTTTTATGAGTGGTCGTTAAATAGATACATTTGGGAATGAAAATGTTGTAATTAGTTTTTTCTTCTTCAAACAAATGTGTACTTTTTATAGCTCCAGGGGGTGAGAGAGGGATTTTATGAGTTTGAGGTAAAATAAAACTCCCAGAAAAAGAGTTTCATTTGAGTCAGCATCTATGGGAGTCCTATTTGTATTTCAAAGAAAATGACCCCGACTAAAAGATTAGTTAAAAAGACCAAATCTACTACCAGACGTGAATGGTTTTTAGGCAAAACTGGAAGTTTGGAGGTAAGAAAATATCATAGTATTTCAATGAAATTAATTATTTTTCTCTTTTTCCAACTCTCATATCTTCAGGAACTTCTGAATACTGACGGAGCTGATCCCAACACTCCTGGTCGCCCGATTCCCACACTACGTCGTTCGTCAACTCATCTCCAAATCGGAAAGAACTCTCGTGTCATATTTGTTCCCAAACAACCGAGTCGTGACAGTGTGACCCCACCTCATGGAGCAACTCTTGGGAAACCGCCTTTTCGAGAAAGTATCACTTCCCATGCATCGTCTCATGAAGAGATGTCAACTGAAGATTTGGCAATGGCTGATCCACAAACAAAAATACTTTATTTTGCAAAAAGAGACGAGTGGGTTAATGTGGAAGTTGAGATGGAAACAATCAAGAGAAGTGACTTCAGTATGGCTGATAATGTGAGTTTTTGAAAGATGAATTAGAAATACAGTTTCTTGTTTTCAGCACGGATTCACTGCTTTCCTACTTGCCGTTAAAGCCGGAAAAGATCAGATTGTTGATAAAATGATTCGAAAGGGAGCTCGAGTTGATTACATAACAAAGGACGGACGAAACGCGACACATATCGCTGCGATGTATTCTAGTGTGGAGACTCTTGAACTCATTTTGAAAAGATATTCTGAGCTACTCAGAAAAGGGGCCGGACCCAAGAAGCAGTTGGCAATCCACGTGGCATGTGAAAGAAAATCGAAAAAAGCGTTCCCGATAGTCAAAAGAATTCTGGAAGATACGGATCAACGGATGGCTGAAGATGGAGAAGGATCACTTCCAATTCATTTAGCATTCAAGTTTGGAAATGTGAATATTGTTGAATTGTTACTGTCAGGACCGACTGATGAGCAGACAAAGAAAGCTGATGGAAACGGAGATACTTTACTTCATTTGGCAGCTAGAAGTGGAAGTATTGAAGCAGTTCGGACGGCTATTGCCGCTGGATGTGACAATGCGAATATTCAGAATTTAGTTGGAAGAACACCCCTTCATGAGGTACAGTTTGTTTTTGTATCATTGCCAATTTCATTCCATTTTCAGGTTGCTGAAGTAGGTGATCAAGGAATGCTGAAAATAATGTTCAAGCTTCGAGCAGATGCGAATATTCATGACAAAGAAGACAAAACTCCGGTTCACGTGGCAGCTGAGAGAGGAGATACCCAGATGGTAGAGTCTCTGATTGATAAATTCGGAGGATCAATCAGGGCCAGAACCAGAGATGGATCAACTCTACTTCATATTGCTGCATGTTCAGGGCATACAAGTACTGCATTGGCATTTTTGAAAAGAGGTTAGTTTTGAGAGAATCTGTCTCAAATTCACGTGATGACTTGTAGGTGTTCCCCTTATGATGCCCAACAAGAAAGGAGCATTAGGACTTCATTCGGCGGCTGCTGCTGGTTTCAACGACGTCGTCAAGATGTTGATACTCCGAGGAACAAATGTAGACGTCAGAACACGAGATAACTACACAGCACTCCACGTGGCAGTGCAGTCTGGAAAGGCGTCTGTTGTAGAGACATTACTTGGAAATGGGGCAGACATCCATGTGAAAGGAGGAGAGTTGGGTCAGACTGCATTGCACATTGCAGCTAGTTTAAATGGCCCCGAGAGTAGAGATTGTGCGATGATGTTGCTGAAAAGTGGAGGACAGCCAGATGTTGCACAAGTCGATGGAGAGACTTGCTTGCATATTGCAGCGAGAAATGGAAATAAAGAGATAATGAGGTGAGTTAGAGACTGAGATTAATATCAGGGTTAGTGGAGAGAACCTGAAGAAATGTGCTTCAGACTCCTTCTCAACGAGAATGCCGACTCCCAAATATGTTCGAAAATCGGTGAAACTCCTCTTCAAGTAGCTGCCAAGTCTTGCAATTTCGAAGCAGCGTCCATGATTCTGAAGCATTTGTCCGAGATTTTGACACCAGAACAGTTGAAAGAACATGTCAATCACAGAACTTCTGTATGTTTTATTCAATAGAGAAGAGAAGTGTTGAAATAGATAAGTATATCTTACAGGATGGATTCACTGCTCTCCACTACGCGGCTGAAATCGAACATCGTCAATTACATTTCCCGGGTGAAGATGCAAAACTAGTGAATCTCTTGATTGATTACGGTGGAATGGTTGAAATGCCTTCACTGAATGCAAATGAAACTGCAATGCATATGGCAGCAAGATCTGGAAATCAGGCTGTTCTTCTGGCAATGGTCAACAAAATTGGAGCAGGAGCGGTGCAGATTGTGCAGAATAAACAGAGTAAAAACGGATGGTCACCACTTTTGGAAGCATGTGCGAGAGGTCATCTTGGAGTTGCTAATATTCTGTTGAAAGTGAGTTTTAATCAGGAGCATCGACTGAACAATTATTCATTTCCTTTTCCAGCACCATGCTCGTATTGACGTGTTTGACGAAATGGGTCGTACTGCCCTCCATCTTGCTGCATTCAATGGCCATCTGTCGATAGTTCATCTTCTTTTGCAACACAAGGCGTTCGTTAACAGTAAATCGAAAACTGGAGAGGCTCCATTACACTTGGCAGCACAAAATGGGCATGTTAAAGTGGTTAATGTGTTGGTACAAGACCATGGAGCATCATTAGAAGCGATCACTTTGGATAATCAGGTATGGTGTCTGCTTACTTTTTAGATACCATCTAAGACGAATCTTATACAAACTGAAGTTATCATTTGTTCCAGACTGCTCTCCATTTCGCTGCGAAATTCGGACAACTAGCCGTTTCTCAAACTCTTCTTGCACTCGGAGCCAATCCAAATGCTCGAGATGACAAAGGACAGACTCCACTCCATTTGGCTGCTGAAAATGATTTCCCAGATGTTGTCAAGTTGTTCTTGAAAATGAGAAATAACAATAGGAGTGTGCTGACAGCAATTGATCATAATGGATTCACATGTGCACATATTGCAGCAATGAAGGTAAAAAGCAGCTCATATTTTAATTTAAACAATTAAATTTTCTCGTCTTTTCAGGGAAGTTTGGCAGTAGTGAGAGAATTGATGATGATCGATAAACCGATGGTTATTCAAGCAAAAACGAAAACACTGGAAGCTACAACACTTCATATGGCAGCTGCTGGAGGACATGCGAATATTGTGAAAATTCTTTTGGAAAACGGAGCAAATGCAGAAGATGAGAATTCGGTAAGCTCTAGGACTCTAGGATCAATTTGAAAGCTTGTTCTTTTTTCAGCACGGAATGACTGCTCTTCATCTCGGCGCCAAAAACGGATTCATTTCAATTCTGGAGGCATTTGATAAAATATTATGGAAAAGATGCTCCAGAAAGGTAAGTGATTTGACTCTGCTGCATAATAAATTGCACCAAAACTCTTCTCAGACTGGACTCAACGCGCTACACATCGCTGCTTTCTATGGAAATTCAGATTTTGTGAATGAGATGTTGAAGCATGTTCAAGCAACTGTCAGATCAGAACCACCAATTTACAATCATCACGTCAATAAAGAGTTCTCTACGGAATACGGTTTCACTCCACTCCATTTAGCAGCTCAAAGTGGACACGACAGTTTAGTTCGAATGTTGTTGAATCAGGGTGTACAGGTGGATGCAACCAGTACTACTATGGTAAGTGATGGTGATAATTTGATAGATTAATCTTGTTTTTTTTTCAGAATGTTATCCCTCTCCATCTGGCGGCTCAACAAGGACACATTGCCGTAGTGGGAATGCTCCTTTCCAGATCAACTCAACAACAACATGCTAAAGATTGGAGAGGAAGAACTCCACTTCATTTGGCAGCACAGAATGGACACTACGAAATGGTTTCTCTGTTGATTGCGCAGGGATCTAATATCAATGTTATGGATCAGGTAAGTGTTCGGGGAGACATAGTCTATCTGTAAATACGTACGACTATAAAATGAACAGGATTATTGATTGAGATGTTTCTTCCAGAATGGATGGACTGGACTTCACTTCGCTACCCGTGCTGGTCACCTGAGTGTAGTCAAACTCTTCATCGATTCATCAGCAGATCCTCTAGCAGAAACAAAAGAAGGAAAAGTTCCACTCTGCTTCGCTGCTGCCCATAATCATATCGAATGTCTGAGATTCCTTTTGAAACAAAAACATGATACTCATCAATTAATGGAGGATCGAAAGTTTATATTCGATTTGATGGTTTGTGGAAAGACAAATGATAATGAACCACTCCAAGAATTCATTCTCCAATCCCCTGCTCCAATTGAGACTGCTGTCAAATTGTCTGCATTGTATCGAGATATGTCAGAGAAAGAAAAAGAACGAGCGAAAGATTTATTGAATGTGGCAGTGTTCAGTGAGAATATGGCTGTCGAGTTGTTGGGTAAGTTGATTTTTTGGAAAAGGGGAAACCTGCAACTGTTTCAGGAATTACTGCTACGGAATACAATGCTGCACTCCTTCTGAAAGCCAAAGATAATCGAGGAAGACCTTTGTTAGATGTGTTGATTGAAAATGAGCAGGTAGGAATACAGCAATCGAAACGGATCAAATGAATGAGTTTGTTTCCAGAAAGAAGTTGTATCATACGCGTCTGTGCAACGTTATTTAACAGAAGTTTGGACTGCCCGTGTCGATTGGTCATTCGGAAAATTCGTTGCGTTCTCTCTATTCGTGTTGATTTGTCCACCAGCCTGGTTCTATTTTTCTCTTCCATTGGATAGTAGAATCGGCCGAGCACCGATCATCAAATTCGTCTGTCACATTGTATCTCATGTCTATTTCACCATTCTTCTCACAATCGTAGTGCTCAATATCACTCATAAAATGTAAGTTTTTTTCCTAATTGGTTTATGAAATAGAAACATGAATTCTTAAGGTATGAAGTAACTTCTGTGGTCCCAAACCCAGTGGAATGGCTTCTTTTGCTTTGGTTATCTGGAAATTTGGTGTCAGAATTATCGACAGTCGGTGGAGGATCTGGATTAGGAATCGTTAAGGTAAGAAATCAAAACCCCAGTCTAGCCCATAATCTACTTTTTTCTCTATTTCCAGGTGTTGATCCTTGTATTATCTGCAATGGCAATAGCTGTTCATGTCCTCGCATTCCTTCTTCCGGCAGTCTTTCTCACTCATTTAGATAACGACGAAAAACTTCATTTCGCTCGAACAATGTTGTACTTGAAGAATCAATTATTCGCGTTTGCTTTGCTTTTTGCATTTGTTGAATATCTCGATTTTCTGACAGTGCATCATTTGTTCGGTCCATGGGCTATCATCATTCGGTAAGTCTATCGAAAAACCTTGGTTCACAGATCAAAACAAAATATTACAGAGATCTCATGTACGATTTGGCTCGTTTCCTGGTGATTCTTCTGTTGTTCGTTGCTGGATTCACATTGCACGTCACAAGTATTTTTCAGGTATAGAAAAAAAGGATTTCATTGACCTAACATATTCAAAAACCACATGAATGAGTTTCATCCACTCTCCATCATGAATTTCTTTCACTTATTTCATTGTCTTTCAGCCAGCCTATCAACCAGTCGATGAAGACAGTGCCGAGTTGATGCGTCTTGCCAGTCCAGAACAAACTCTTGAAATGCTCTTTTTCTCACTTTTCGGACTTGTTGAGCCTGACAGTATGCCTCCGCTTCATTTGGTTCCAGACTTTGCAAAAATTATACTGAAACTACTATTTGGAATATACATGATGGTCACGTTGATTGTGTTGATCAATCTGCTGATTGCTATGATGTCCGATACGTACCAAAGAATTCAAGCACAATCAGATAAAGAATGGAAATTCGGAAGAGCAATACTGATTAGACAAATGAATAAAAGAAGTGCGACACCATCGCCAATCAATATGCTGACGAAGTTTTTAATCGTGGTTCGAGTTGCTTGGAGGAACCGATGTTAGTTTAAACCCTTCTCATCCAGGCGATACATTCAATATTTTCAGTACGATGCATGACTCGAAAAGCTCAAGATGATCTCCGTTTTGAAGAGAATATTGATGCATTCTCGATGGGCGGAGGACAACAAGGACGTGCTAGTCCGACTATGAGACCAGATGAAGGAGGAGGTAAATTAGATTTCAGTTGTGATTTCAATTACAATTCATTTCACAGAAATGGGCGGTCAACGAGCGGAACTCGGTCGTTCAGCCGATTGGAATATAGAGACAGTAATCGATTGGAGGAAGATTGTATCAATGTATTATCAGGCAAACGGAAAGTTAGATGACGGTAGAAACAAAGAAGATCAAGATGCGGCGCATGCTATACCATCTAACTTCAACTAGCCAGTTTCTGACTCCAACCAAGTAGGCGGAGCCCATTCCCTTCTTTATTCTCTTCCCACCTCTTTTCAATATCCACTCTTTTTCTCTATTTCTTTTTTCTATCAACTTCTAAAAGTTTTTCAATTTTTTCGAATATCCGGTGTGTTTTCCCCTTTTTTCTTTCCCTTTCCCCCTTATTATCACCGGTGAATTTCTCTTTTTCTATTCCTAATCTACGGTTTTCGCGTCTTCTTGCATGGCTTTTTCTATTTTTCTGTCCCAACGATTCTTTCAAATTTCTTCTCTATCTTCTGTCTTTCTGTTATGTTTCTTTTTTTGAAAATATATATTGTTGAATATGAAAAATGAATGAACTCATCTCAGATTTGGCAAATTCTTAATAACAAACGTCCAGTCAACAGAGCTTAAATCTAGTTTGCTTTCTCACATTCTGACTTGGATTTGTTTTGTTTTTCTGAACTCAAGCCAGAAATCGATTTCACTCCAAGAATACTAGTCATTTAATCTTAATAACACACTAGTCTAGACAAACTTATCCAGTCCTTGTCTGAATAATTTTGCAGACACTTTTTCATTACTCATAGCGGAAACTGATGTGGTTCATTGATGAGAAAGTTCGTCAAAACTACTTTTTTGTTTATTTCACTTTTCACTATCTGTTTCATCGATAATTGCGAGTCTCTTTTTTTTCACTGTAATTCTTCGAATAACAAAAAATTGATTCATGAAGTCGAGAGAGAAAAACCGAAAGTTCACTTTCTTTGCAAAACCTTGGAGCAGAAATTCTATTTTTAACTTCTAGTCGCCTACTCTCGCATGCTTAATCTTTCCATATTATATCCCCCGAAATTTCTTTCCGATCTCTATGATCTCTATGAGCGAACGAATTGGAGTATAATACTTGTAACAGATGACTAATGACGCCCTCTATGCAATCTTCTTTTTTGCAGTTTTCCATTTGGGTACACATTCTGTTCTCTTGAAAGATGTTTGGTATTTGGTTTCTTGCTGGTCTGAGCAGATCATCTTCGTGATTATTATTCATCATATGCATTTACGTTATCATTGAATTTCTCTCAGTTCTTCGCGATGGATCAAGATCAGAAAACATGTCAGATCTGCTATAAACCTTCTGAATTATTCAATTATGGAGTGAGTCTAGAGTTTAATATCTTCCGAATGTGAGAATTTTCAGGCCCCTTGTTGCAATGCTTGTAAAATGTTTTTCCGCCGAATAAAAACATTCCAAACTCCTTTAAGAGAGTGTGAAAACAATGAGATTTGCTATAAAAATCCAAATGAAACCTTGCATTACGATTGTAGATTATGTCGTTTTCAACAATGTATTCGTGCAGGAATGATTGAAAATCAAGAGAAAATTCGATTTTTCGATATAATCCCATTATTGCATCAATTGGAAATCGAGAAAAGAAATATTCTTGAGAACTATGAAGCAGCATTGAATAATATATCATTTGAAAAAGTTACCGATGTTGAACCTATTCAATTCAAACCGAAATCATTGGATACTCGATATAATTACTATGATTATGAGTTCATGACTCAGATTTCAACTATCGATTACTTGAAGAAATTGGATATTGTGAAAATGATGACGTCATCTGATTCAAAGGCATTTCTCAAAAGTTCATATCTGAATTGTGCTATATTGTCGTTGGCAATGTATTGCTATTCTCATAAAATGGGATTTATCACATTTCCAGAAGGAACTCATGTTTTCCCAACTGATATTGATATTATTTCCAAACATTTTCCACAATTAGAGACTGGAATCAAATGTCGAATGATCGGTAAATTGAGTGAATTGAGGATAACACAAGAAGAGTTTCTGCTTCTGAATATGATTTTCATATGCAATCCGGGTATGTTAGTTTTTTGTTTTAGGTTTCGAAAATGGGATAGTAGAATAGTTTAGCTATATCTATTTCAGTTCTTATTTGATTGGATTTCAGATGTTTCGAGCATGTCTGAAACCGGTCGTCTACTATTGAACTGTCATCAAAAACTGTATTCCTCCCTCCTGCTGAAATACTGTCAAATGACTTATCAACACAATGCACCTTCTCGTTTCAGTGATTTGTTATCCATCTGCCATGTTATCTCTAAAACTCGTCAAGACATAAGTAATGTCGCTCTACTTTTTCAATTCTATAAACCCGGTGTCGAGTGGAGAGAAATGTTGAAGGGCGCAATCGAATTTCTTTTAAAATGAATTCCGAATAGTCTGTGATCAGGATATAAATTTTACGTTTGACATTTACATTTGTAGTTTATCATCTGGTGTTGGTGTGTTCTTCCCTAATTTTCAATGAATGGAATCCTCTTCAATGTAAAAAGTCACAAAAACTTTATTTTACAAGCGTTTATGGTCTATATTTAGACTGCAAAAACAAATACAATACATGTTTTTGGGAGCTTAATATTCTTCTCCCTCATCTTGGGCAGCATCGTTTGAATCGGCTCCGACCTCCTCGTAATCCTTCTCAAGAGCAGCCATATCTTCACGTGCCTCTGTGAACTCTCCTTCCTCCATACCTTCTCCAACGTACCTGAAAAAAATTAATGACATATAGAAGTAGAAGAACGATCCGAACAAACTGCGGATTCAGTAATAATACTAACCAGTGAACGAAGGCACGTTTGGCATACATCAAGTCGAACTTGTAGTCCAAACGAGACCAGGCCTCAGCAATTGCTGTGGTATTGGAGAGCATGCAAACGGCACGTGGCACCTTGGCAAGATCTCCTCCTGGAACCACTGTTGGTGGCTGATAGTTGATTCCTACTTTGAATCCAGTTGGGCACCAATCAACGAATTGAATAGTTCTCTTGGTCTTGATTGCAGCGATGGCAGTATTTACATCCTTTGGAACCACATCTCCGCGATACAAGAGGCAAACAGCCATGTATTTTCCTTGTCTTGGATCACATTTAACCATTTGGTTGGCTGGTTCGAAACAGCTATTGGTGATATCACTAACAGTGAGAGCCTCGTGATAAGCTTTTTCAGCAGAGATGAGTGGAGTGTAGGCAGCGAGTGGGAAATGAATTCTTGGGTATGGAACCAGGTTAGTTTGGAATTCGTTCAAGTCAACATTGAGAGCTCCGTCAAATCTCAAGGAGGCAGTAATCGATGACACAACCTGAAAAGAAAGCTAATGAAATAATATAATAAAGATCCATTGAAGTACATGAAGCCAGTGTTGTTCACGCTCACCGGCGCTGAGTGAATATACGCACTAACCTGTGAGATGATTCTGTTGAGATTTGTGTAGCTTGGGCGTCCAACATCCAAATTTCTGCGACAGATGTCATAGATAGCTTCATTGTCAACCATGAACGCACAATCTGAGTGCTCCAATGTAGTATGAGTAGTGAGAATTGAGTTGTATGGCTCAACGACAGCAGTGGAGACTTGTGGAGCCGGATAGACGGAGAATTCGAGTTTCGATTTCTTTCCATAGTCTACGGAGAGACGTTCCATGAGAAGTGAAGTAAATCCAGATCCAGTTCCTCCACCAAATGAATGGAACACAAAGAATCCTTGGAGCCCACTACAATTGTCAGCGAGACGACGAATTCTATCGAGTACGGTATCAATCAGTTCTTTTCCAACTGTATAATGTCCACGTGCATAATTATTAGCTGCATCTTCTTTTCCAGTAATCATCTGTTCTGGATGGAACAATTTCTTGTATTGTCCGGTACGAATTTCATCAATGACAGTTGGTTCGAGATCAACGAAAATAGATCTGGGAACATAGTGTCCAGATCCGGTATCCGAGAAGAAAGTTGTGAAAGACTCTCCTTGAATTGTTGATTCTGTTGGCATCTTTCCATCGGGTTGAATTCCGTGTTCGAGGCAATAAAGCTCCCAACACGCATTTCCGATTTGGACTCCTGCTTGACCAATGTGAACTGAGATTACTTCACGCATTTTTCTGAAAAACAATACCATGAAGTATTTTACAGCCATGCCAGAAAATAAATCGATTGAACAAACAAAAAAGTTGATAGAGGTCCGTCCAATAGTTAGATCTTTTATAACGACTACGATGAATATGAAAATTACATATCGACGCGGTCTAGCTGAAATATGAAGTTGGAAAAATGTATCATCTGTGTGAGAAATGCACTCTCAAAGATTTGGGGGATAATTAAATAGTCTGTCAGAAAACTCAGCAATGAAAAAATAATCATACCGCAATAACGAAGAAACTGATAAGAACGGAAACGAAACACCCGTTGAAAATACTGGAACCGAAAAACTATTGTGAAATTATCGAGTTTTCAAGTTTCCGCCCAATGCGAACTTCCTCTTTTAAAACCGACTATTTCGAAATGAAGCACAAACAAAAAATCCGACTTGGCGCCACGCAAAAGAGGGCGGAGCTCATGTGTTATAAGACCTGCACATCTAACCACCCCAAATAAGAGCAAAAAGTGCAAATTTTGGAAGAAAAATATTTTATTTAGTTCAATTTTTGTCAAAAATTACAGAGAGATTGAATATTTATCTTTCAAAAAAGACCGAACAGTGGATTTCGTGATTTCAACGAAATAAGAAATTGTGATTTGAATTTCCCTCCAGTTTCCGCTAAACAACATGCAGTACGACACTCCGTTTTTACTCAAATTTTGCTTATTATAGCTTTTTCCATTTTTGTTTTGAGTTATTTTTATTAGTTTAAAATAGTTCTTGATAGAAGTATTTAGTTTCAGGTCATAAAATGTTTTCACGGTCTTCTGCGGCTCGGTACCTTTCAAATTCCGCACAAAAATCACGGAAGAAGGTTGTTATTCATAAAGGTTTTTAATAGTTCATCTCTTAATTTCAGGTAGATTGTGCTGTTTATGGATGCGGTTTATCAGCGTCTGGTGCTTTAGCGATTCCAAAGTTGGTACAGAATCGTATGAGTTAACAACTTTCATGTGCTTAATAACTAATCTGTTTTACAGCTGATGATGTCACAGCAAGCGAAGCCAAACATCCAAAACGAATAACTTATTTCAACACTAAAAGTATCAAATTTGTCAGCTCGGGATTTGGTTTTTCTCTTTTCGCATCAGATAACAAGCTTTTTGGTGCGGGAATAAATAATCGGTCAGTTGCAAATGAATTCTGTGAAATTCTACTGAAAAACAATTTTAGTTTTCAGATTGGTGGACAACTAACAGATTCCTCGAAATATCAGGATTATTACATTTCTGCAAAGAAGATCCATATTCCCGTTGAGGAGATTTTAGAGATTTCATCCGGAAGAGCACATTCGCTGATTCGAACTAATTCTGGAGTTTTTGCCATTGGGGATAATAACTTTGGACAGTGCGGTAAAGATCCGGCTGTGATTGATCACATAGTCGGCAGTGAAGGTACTGGAAAAATAACATTAAAAAAAACCTGTTTGATTTTGGGAAAAAAGTTCCGAAAAATATTGATCTTTTTTATTTAATTTGAGAAAAAAAAACATGTCTGAAACGTTTGGCCCTTATCTCATGTTTTATTTTTTAGAATCCCCCCTCCAGCCACTAGAGCTTCCAACATCCAGTCCGATTGTCTCAGTCCACTGTTCCTTGGATTCTTCATTTCTCGTCGATTCTACTGGGCAAGTTTTCAGTTTTGGACTCAATGAAGATGGCCAATGCGGGAACGAGAAATATGGAATACAGTGGAAACCATCATCTGTTAAAGGAGACCTGAGCGGAGTAAAAATCAAAAAAGTCAGTGGAAGTACAGATACTATAATGGCTTTGAGTGAGGAAGGTGATGTGTTCATCTGGGGACAAACAGAATATGGACAAGCGGTTGGGGCAACTGAGGAGATTCAGGTGAATATTTCTCTTTAAAAAACAGCCGAATTCTGGCTTTTGAGAATTCAATACGTCTTGCAATCATTAAACAAGTATTCATTCCAATTTCTTCCTTTTTCAGCTCAACATTTCTCGAAATATTAATTTATCTGCCATCGGGCCAATTGCATCAGTCGACACCACGCAATCATCGGTGATTGCTCAAAATGCTCGAGGAGAGGCATTTGTATGGGGTGTTGGGGTTCTCGGAATGGGACCGAAAGCTGAAGTTTTGAAGAGACCAACCCAAATGGATCAACCGTTGTTTGACGGGAAAAAGGTTTGTTCAGAAATTAAACCGAGATGATAGTACAAATACGGTAGACGCAACCGGAAAACAGACACATTTTTCAGATCACTTCTGTAACAGCTGGAAATAGTTGTATGTCAGCAACAAACGAATCAGGTCGTCTGTTCATTTGGGGTGAAAATCGTTATTCAAGCCTTGGATTAGGTCATTCGAATCGTCAATTATTCCCTTATCAGTTGTTTCTACCTGGAGATGTTCGACAAGCTGCATTAGGTCCTGATCATTCATTGTTTTTAGTTAATTAGCTTTCAATTTTTTTGTTTTGTATGAATCGCGTGTAATCCACATACTATAATTTCGCTTTGTTATGAATTTTTCTAGTTTAAAATTGATTTGTTTGTTAAGATTG
Organism: Caenorhabditis latens; assembly: GCA_002259235.3. Taxonomy (NCBI): domain Eukaryota; kingdom Metazoa; phylum Nematoda; class Chromadorea; order Rhabditida; family Rhabditidae; genus Caenorhabditis; species Caenorhabditis latens. The sequence goes on along the minus strand of CM056092.1, from coordinate 8,782,756 downwards.
AAATTTTGTATTCCCAATGATTCTCAATAATTTAAAGAGTAATATTATTTTTTACTGGTTTGATGATTTTCTGTGGTTTTTTGAGCGTATCCTTCGCTTTTCGTACGTGCATTTACAGTTAAAACCAAAAATGTGTTCGAAGTATTGATCTGTTACTAGTTTTCCAAATTTTCTACCCTGTATTAGCAGCATCATAAGAATGACTAACAATACGTTTCCTCATTCAATGAGGAAAATCCCAATTTTCCACATAAATACTGTTGACTGAATGAACTTCGATTGAACATGGTTTTCTAATTCTAAAAAAGCTTATAATGAAACGGTTATAATGAATATTTTCCGTAGCAGAATGGTTGTGAAAGCTGCTGGTCTTGTGATATATCGGAAACTCGCTGGAAAAATTGAATTCCTTTTGCTTCAAGCGTCGTATCCACCACATCATTGGACACCTCCAAAAGGACACGTAGATCCAGGAGAGGATGAATGGCAAGCAGCTATTCGAGAAACTAAAGAAGAGGCCAATATCAACAAGGAACAACTGACAATACACGAGGATTGTCATGAAACACTTTATTATGAGGTAAGTGAAATAATAGTTTAAATAATTATTTCACCCAATTTTGAACTTGATAATGACCAGAGAGTAAGAACCCTGTTTGTCTATTTCCCCGCTCTTGCTTCCGACTTCTTCAGTTTATTTTTCTATTGAAACATTTCTTTCAGGCAAAAGGAAAACCAAAATCAGTCAAGTATTGGTTGGCTCTTTTGAATAATCCAGATGACGTTTCTCTGTCTCACGAACATCAAAATTGGAAGTGGTGTGAACTCGAAGATGCTGTCAAAATTGCCGATTACGCAGAAATGGGGAGTCTTCTTCGCAAGTTCTCAGGATTTCTTACCACTAGTCGTTGAGCATCGAATTCCTATTTCACACAAAATTTTCTTTTTTCCAGTCCTCTTGTAGTATTCTTATTTATTTCATTCCTACTTTTCATATAAATTTTTATTTTTCCCAAACAGGTTTTCCAGAAGTACAACATTGTAAGCGATCAATATAATTACACATTTCTACTAGATTTAACAAAAAAACAGCAGTATGTTATTTAATAAATTACACGTTTTTCGGCTTCAGGTGACATTTTTCGGTGGCTAACTCATCAAGTTTCTGTTGATTCAAACCACTTACAGCCGTTGTGTCCCATTCTCGATTATCTTCTGGATCTTCTCCAGTCAGTGCAACACGCCAAATCATTCGAGCGATAAACTGAAATCTCAAGTGTTGTTTCAGAAATCTCTCGGAACGAAATTCTGCAAGTAAAACTTACATTGAACCAGTAGACATTCATTGCAAAAATAATGAGAAGCATTGCACCGAGAAGAGGGAAGAACGGAGCATCCTGTGGTCCCAAATAGACTGCTCCGTAAATTGTTGCATATAACAATTTACACGTATACCAATATAAACGGAAGATAACCCAAATGATTGCAAAGAGAATGAATGCAGCATTTCCCATTAGGAAATAGTATTTGTAATATTGTCCATTTGTTCGTTTTTTCAGATAAAATGAGAGTTTTGTGATTTCCAAAGTGGCATCAGAATTGTCATGTAGGAAAAGAACAAGTACTCCAGGGAGGGTGAAACTGAAAAATGATTGAATTGAGCTAGGTGATTCTCTGGAAACTGAATACTCACTTATCAACATAAGACAAGAACAGTAGTCCGAGAGCGACGAAGTGATGGACGAACATCAACCATGAGTCTTTTCTCCATAAATCCATAAAGAGTGTTGCATAAATCGAATGAATATAGAATGCTGATTGAACTGCATAGATTACTTGTACTTGCCAATGCATTTTTGGTTTGTGTCCGGACTCCCATTCTGAAATTTATTTGTCTATTGATTTGATAATCTGAGAAAAGTTAGACAAAGTTAAATCTATTGTGGCAATGGGAACCGAAAAAACACGTTTTCACTAAAAAGGAATGAAAAGAAGTGTATTCGAGAGTTTAGTAGACTGCAGAACTAGAAATGACCAAACTCTATTAAAAACTGAGTGGATAACTTCCGAACAAATCCCAATTGAGACATTCAGTTCCTTGAAAATACAAAATGAAACTCACCAACCCACATAGAAAGAGGATCTTTGAATATATCATGAGACTCAACACACATATGAAAATAGAATGCAAACATCCAAACAGTTCCATAATATGTCAATTTCCAAAAAGATTCTGGTACTTTGTGGGCGAATCGGGGATAGATATTGTGCTGTTGTGTCCAGGACTGAAAATCCAACATTTGAATATATCCATCTCTTTCAGATTACCTCCAGTCGGACTTGTAGATAATAACGAAGCATTGTAAAAAATGTGGCTAGTAATAAAACAGTGTATAGTTCGGAATTAGAGAGAGAAATTTCTGAAAGTTGGATTCTAGAGAGATTAAGTAATGAGAAACCCACTTTTGAAATCTGAGATCATTGAAGATGGGAATGAGTAATCAGGTCGAATACGGGCATATCTACGTACCCAGTGTGGTATTGATTCATATACTAGACCCGCCTGAAACAATACAAAATTATTTTTCATGTCGCCTTGACTGTGCATATTCTCCCGTTATGATGAAAACTCACAAGTACAAAAGGATTTGCAGTTGAAGTACGGTAGATCGATGGATGTGTTATATTGAATTCGGGTCCTATCATTTTGAATTTTTGGAATGAAAGTGATATTCGAAAATTGATAATATCTCAAGTTGGCATTCCCTTTCTACCTGAATTAAAACTGAAATTATATATTTTTAAATAAAAATTGAAATGTTTTGATTTTCTGCTGAAAATTAAGAATTAAAATGCCGTTTAACACCTTTGGTGGGCAAAAAGTACCGGACATTATTTTGTAACAAAAAGAGAAATTCTGAGAGAGAGAACAAATGGGAAGAACAAATATTTGGGAATAAGGAGAGAGCAAGAAGAAATGATTTCTACAAGGAAAAGAGAGAAAGTTCTTGAGCATTACAAACAGGATAGAAGGGGGAAGAGGAGACAAATGAGAAGAGACTAGACTAATAGATTTTCAAAAAGGGCAAAGGGCGATTTCGAATTTGAAGAAGAAAAAGAGAGAACAGGAGAGAAAATGTACTTTTGGAAAATATCGAACAAGTGGAGAATCGATTCTGAAAGTGAATGAATCGGGGTTTCCTCAAAATCGGGTAATGGAAAGTCGAGTGTCGAGGAATCCTCAATGAGTGTGAAGTCCTCAAAAGTGAGGAATCCTCAATTCTCTCTATCTAAACTGTTTTGGAAGTGATTATACCTTTTAACATCTGATCCGGTAGAAATGTCTCGATATTTCTGGATAAAGCTATAGAAGTGGCGATTGAAAAACATCTTCCTATTTTTTTATTTTTGGCTTCGCATTTGTGGAAAACAGGAAACTGCTGGGCATCTGAATCAATTGTAAAAACTTCAAAACATGTTCCGGTAAAACTCTGATCGTCTCTCTTCAAGTTCCTCTTAAAACCTCGAAATCGCATCCCGAAATTCCTCTGATTTGTGCAATTTGTGACTTTGTGACACTACTATCCGAAAGCTATTTCAAGACACAAACTCTACACAAATAGAATGAATTGGATGCAGTTCAGTGGTCAATGCTCACTCAAGTCTCTGACGGAAAAAGTAAGAAACTACAGTTTCGCACCATTATGAGTGGAGAGACCAAAAATGAAAAATTGATTCAATTTATTTGTCAGAAACGATTCCTGAATTCCAGGAGTATAATCAGAGACTTTTTCGGCCAATTGAAAACATGAAAATCCCGAGAAGTTTCGAACATTCAAAATCTGAATTGTCTACTTATTTTCTTTTTTCTCCCAGACTACACCAACTCAGACTCCGCCTTGTTAGGCATACAAAATGTGTCTATGAATGTTTCATTGGACCCTCTTGTTTGTACTCATCTTCGATGTTGTCACAGCAACTATTGTATAGTTTTGAGCTTTTCTTCTTTTTGTTTTTAAACATGTTTTCCTATTTTTTCCAAATATAGAAATTGCAAATCACGGGATCGGACCAAGCGACTGAAAAATTAGTTGAGAAAATTGAAAACTCTAACCTATTGAAGGCATCCACGCGGACAAACTGACACACAGACAGACATGCAAAAGACTCCGAAGAGTTTTAAGAGTCAGGCTACAGAAAACTCTTTTTTTGACAGCATTGTTCAAAAGACTCCACTTTTGTGCTTATTGTCTTCGAGTGGCTGTCTAGTTTTCCGGTGAAATAGGACTATTTAAATGTAGTTTGAATCTGGGAAAGACATCACGACAAAACGAGGAGACATTGGAAAAGGACATCTTGGCAGAGATTGAAGTCTAGAGATATTGAGCAGATCCATCTAATAGTGCTCATCAGAACAAAAAATGATTAGATTGATCAGGAAGGAATTGTTTTTATTTGTTCAGGAATAGAGATATATCTAGATAGGAGACTCAGGGAATGTAGTCCTATACTACAGAAAAGCTACGTGACTTTTCGGATCTGTTCATGATAATTATTTGATTTTTAGTCTATCCTCCGAATATAATCTTCTCCATTTAGCACCCTCCCATCATGCTCTTTTTACTCCCGGACAGTACTTGAAAAACCTTCTTCCGATGACATAATTCGTCAGTAGTTGTTCAGTTTATTTGATTTTTGTCAGTTGGAGCAAATAGGAAAAAACGAGGCGAGAGAGTGTAAAGAGTTGAGAGATGCGGAGAAAGAAGAAACCAGATTTTGGTATTTTACAGGGAATAAAGAAACATTGTTGGTTCTTCAGACCTGCAAAGTTCTGGCAATTCTCACCTGATGGTACAATGGTCTTTGAATAAGAATGTGGACATGTGGACATGCGGACACAGACAGAGATATAAACATTGAGAGCAAGAATGAGGATTCGAGAAAGGACTGTTTGTGAAAAAGGGTAAGTTCAGGATCTAGCTGAATTTAGAGAAATTTAGTGGAATAAAAAGTTCAAGAATACGACTATTCTCACGTGATTGATATAGTCATCAAGACCCACCGACGGGGAGATCTATCGAGGAAAACTACGGCAATGTAAAATGAAGAATGCTCGAGATGGTTACGTCGGAAGATTCTCGATACTATCCTCCAACATCTAAAAATCAAACCATCCTCCTTTTCCTCTCACCGTATTCCCCCATCTCTCATTTCTCTTAACAACTATTCCATAGTTTGTAGCCTACAACATGCGGAAAAGCGGAGTCGATCTTACGAGCCACACTACCAGTATACACAAAGAAACAATGAAACCATATTTCAGGAAAAAGATTTCACAGGGAAAATAGTATTCGAAAAAAATTAACTAGAAAATAAAAACATAAAAACAATTAATTTCAACAAATGGAAAGGGAAGATAGAAAGTAAAATGATAAAAATGTGATTACTGGAAGAAATAAATTTAAAAAAGTTAGATCTAGTCGTCATCCAAGGTGATCGCAGGATCAAATGCTTTTCTTTTTCGACGGGAGACCGATGTTTCGTCGATTACAACTGTGAATGTCTCGACACGTTGTCCGGGAGCCATTCTGAAATAAGAATAGCTTTCCAGAAGAAAGATTTAACGGATGTCGAAGATCGAGCATCTAGGTTATATTTTCCCAGAGAAAGCTCATCTGTTGTTTTGGACAAAAATCCCGATTTCTCTTACCCAAAAGGCACATCAATCCACTCATTCGAATCGCACAATTCAATTCCAGTCTTCTCATTTCTCGAGTTTGTCGATGATTCTGATCCTGTACTTTTGGTTCTAGACTTCAACAATTGAAGAAGATCATTGACGGTATGAACTTTTGATCCATCCGAAGAAGACGTTGCTGATCCAGACGGGCCTTCGGAATTCGTGAGATTCGCTGATTCGACAGTGGCGATCGTTAAAATTTGATGAACTTGCTTTCGTCGTTTGCGAGAGAGATTCGGACAATTTCTCATAACACTGAAAAGATAACACTTATTTGTTTGAAAAATAACGGTTCGAACAATAACTCACATATCTATTATTTCTTTGCTGAAATGTTTGGCAACAGGGAGCAAATGATCAAGAATTCGAACCCATTCATCGGGAGAGAAGATACCATTGTCGGCTGGAAAAAGAGGTTACGATATGCGGAGCTGAGAAAATAATCAAGAAAAACGTGTTCCGACTTGAGGTGATTAAAATTCGAGAAGTTGTTATCTAGAAAAGGTAATCGCTCCTCTATCAAAAACTCCTCATAAAGTCTCCAAAACAGTACCGAAATTTTGTATGATCAATCTGACATAAGCCGTAATTTGGTCTTTTGATATTTGCTTAATCGATGGTTCTCTCAATCTCCACATCAATGAAATCACAAGCTCGGCGCCCAATTTCAAACTGAACATCAAATGAAAAATTGGTTCCCAGAATGACGCAATCGGTTCAGGGACTGTCCATTTCTCATCAGAAGATGTCGGTGGTAGTTTCCAGTTTTTCCATTGTCCACCAGTTTGAATCAAATGTCCATCTCGCACGAGACACGATAGAAATCCAACATAATCCAATAAAACATGTTGTTTGATAGCATAAATTTCAGATACTTGACTGAATTCTAACTCTGTTTGCAGAAGACGATTCTTTCCCCTCCACGTATTGAATGCACGAATCGATGCGACGTGCTGTTGTTCTCTGCCACGTTGATTTCCGTATTCTGCTGGAGATCCACCCTTTGAAGAATTTGATGTTCCTGCTATCCCACTGTTCATTGCATTAGTGGCATCTTTCAGCCAGAACTTTGTCTGAAAAATAATTTATTCAAGTTGCAAAAGAATGTTTGAATCAACCAAAAACTAGATCAGAATAGTCCAGTTTTTATCATTATATGTTGTTGAATTGTTTCATTAAAAGAACGAACCCATAACCACTCCAAACAAAAATTAGTTGCATATCTCAGCTCAGCAATATCCGGACAAGTTTGATGAGTTACCGCATGACGAATATCAACAATTCTCTTTGGAATTCCGAATCTCTGCACTGCATTCACCATGTTCTTGAGCATGGCACTGGTTTGTCCCAACTCATTGACATAGTTCACGAATCTGAATAAATTAAATATTTAAATTATCAACTCTTAAACGAAAAATTGTATTTTTATTGAAGCTAATCAAAACTAACCAATTTTGTTCAGACTTTCAATATTCTCTCCTTTGATTCTGATTTTTCATTGCCGAAATTTGAATAAAAAATGAAATCTTCTTTCTATACATATTTATATTCAAATTCAATCAAAATTGTAGTAGTGGGTCCCTTCTTCGTTTAAAAGAAAACGTCGTCAACGGCTTCTAAAAGAAGGAAGAAGGGAGCAAAGAGGTATGTTCTCACGCTTTTCGAGGGTCTCCTCTCTCTTCTTTCGTGCTCTGTCAAGAGGACAAAACACTAATTGACTGAGAATTTCATGAGATTCCATTTTCACGGGGGGAGGTCTATCTAGAAATTTCTCAGTTTCAATAATTCTTGTGTTTTCCTAATAGTCTATGTATGTCAGGATGTCTACAATCTACAGTTACAAAATGAATCCTGGTTTTCACTTATTCCTTCACTCATATTGTCATATTGTGCCAGTTTGTGTATTCTTTTCCAGCCCACAGAAAAACAATTATCTCCTTCTATCCATCCTTTATTCGAAGAGAAGAGTTTGTTTGCGAAATTTGAAATTCCGAAAAAAGGAGTCAGGGTATTGGGTACACACTTCATTCACTCTCACGTCTCGTTTTGGAACAGAGAGGATGATAATGATGATGAGCTCTTCTTTTCCGAACAGAGAAAGTGAACATAGCATCAAAACAATACATTTTCTGCATTTAGTGACTTCTTGTTGCTGATGTGTCTGTATATTTAGACATCATTCTCTATCTCTCAGAACATTGTAAAATCAGCAGTTTCACAGTAATGCAAAATACACGCAGCTGCCTGATGAAACTCCAGAATACAGTATTTCGATGGCTTGAAAACTTCGATCTTTCTCGATCCGAATCCGAAATTCTCGTCCACCACCTCTTGCTTTTGTTCTCCTCTTAAACGTGTCGCTTGTCTATTTTTCTCTATGCGCCAACTTCGTCGAGTCCTTGAAACAAGAAAAAGAAGCTTGAATAGCCAATCTCTTCTTCTTCTTCTTCTTTAGTTTTTTTGTGTCTTCTGTGCTCCGAAACCTCATTCTCATAGTAATAATAATGATCTGTCGCTCTCATTCAGTTCTTGTCCTTCTGTTCAAAACCAATTGGCTCTCCGACTCATTGAGCAATTGAGCATGAGCCAGAGGGAGAGATGAATGTGATAGAGTATGAGATTGATATCAGTTTTTGAATGTATCTGGATTCAGAGCATTTTCTAAGTGCTCTGACTAGTGAGTTGGCAGAAAAACTACGTTGATATTGGAAACTATTTAAATTCCATTTTCGAGTTGCTCTGTATTTCTTCTTTGGCACAATCCTTTCACATTTTCTAACCCATTGGTTTCAGCAGTACTAATTTTGGAGATGATACTTCTACCCTATTGTTCCATCATTTTATAAAAAGTCCGATATCCTTCTTCCGTTTTCTAGTTCCTACCACTCCCAGCGTTCAACTGCTTTTTTTCAAATCTCTTCCTCTACTTCCATTAGACCTTTTTGGTATCTTCACATCCCCTCGAAAACTTTTACGATCTTTTTATCGTTGCTCCTCCTGGGTTCCTCCCTCCCGTCCAGCTCTCCATTAGCTCCGATTGGGTCCTTTTTTGGAATCTTTCCTTTTCGGAACCCTCCCTTTTCCACGTGTATATGTATGATGCATGTGGTTGGGTGAGTGCCTCCTAACTTTGAAATTTATGTAGATCCAATCAACGACTTCACCTTCTTCTTTATCGCCGTCACTTCTTCTGACTTCTTCTGAATACGTCTCTCTTCTTCTTCAAAACTACTTATTATCGTGTCAAGTGGGACGTGTGCAGTTGACAAAACTATTCGAATAAAGAGCGATAGAGGTGTGAGAGAGAAGGTTTGTACTTTTTTGTTCGGTTTTTGTGGAACGAGGAAGAAGATTGCAGGTGCCATGGGATGATCTCCAGAAGACGTGGCATCCAAATCGCAAGATTCTTCATATTATTACTGTGTTTTGAAGGTAAAATTGTACACTTCTGTATTCTTCTGTAATAGTGAACTCTTCAAATCATGCTTTTGAATTGTAACCAGATTGAAACTGATGAAGTTATCAGTTGATCAGTCTGAAACTGCCATGGTGAATTTATGATGTTTTCAGCTACCCTCGCTATAACTTGTTACGATTGTCACTCAGATCAAGGAACTTGTAATGATGGAGAATGTGAAGGTATCGTTTGTATCAAGATGGAAACGGCGAACAAGGCCGATGGTGAGACTGAAATCGGTCGAAAAAGGCCACTCGATTGTTAGAAAATCCTATCTTGAGACATTCCAAACGTTTCTTGCTTTTCCAGATCGTCGAACAATCCACAAAACATGTGGTGATGAGGCGGAGGAAATGTCATGCCAACAGTCAGCATTTGGTAGTAAATGGATGAGTCGATGTGTATGTGATACACCATTTTGTAATGGAGATCAGGTAAGGGCAAAGTAATGATGGAGTGCATACAGAAATACAGACAGATTACCTTCGCGACTTTTAAAGAAATACAACAAAAAAAACAAACAACTTGTTTCTAGCTTTCACCACTTCGTCCTAGTTTCAGTATCTTGATTTCAGCATCTATCTCAGAATCTTTATCTTCAACTAGTAACTAGGCCAATGAACTCTTTGGTTGACTCCCAGATTTAGAAGAAACGCAACTTAAGAACAGAACACCCAGACAAGATTAATCTATTGGTCTGATGAGAATTGGCTTTAGACTCTAAACTTTTATTGCCCCGAGGGTAAAACCAAACTACGACGAATGAAATTTCAAAGGATTGAGTCTATGAGTAAAAACTACATGTTTTATGTTTCAGGCCCTGATCGACTCTGGTCTCGAACCATCATCAGCAGCTCCACCAGCCGCTCATTATACTCAATTCGCCCTACTCGTTGCTATATGTGTATTCGTTGGAGCAAGTTGTTCACTCATTTTGATTGCTACTATTTGTGTTCAGTTTTGTTAGATTTCATTGCATTTCTTTGATTCTATTTGTAAAAGTAGACTCCATCTTCTTACCTAACAATTGCGTATCCATGTTTCATTCGGATATCGTCGATTGCCATATAATATTCCGACTCTGGCATTCCCTGAATTTCTATTTGAATGAATCTCAAAAAAAAATCCTGTGCTCACCTCAGCCAAAAGATCGGCGTAAACTGCCTGCAGAAGGACATGACTGCAAGAAATCGCCACAATTGAGTTCTCACTTCTGTAAAAAATTGAGGATCAAATTTTTGAAATATTCAGAGTTTTTTAAGCGAACGCAGTGAAAATAGGTTTTACCTAGACATCCAAGTGGACAGAATGATGACACATTCCTTGACATCCGCTAGTCGACGGCTTCGGAATAATTGACGAACGTATTTCCATTCGAACCTGATGAAAAGAGATGAAAATGCTGCGGAGATTACATAGACAATCCGAACATTTCAGTTTGGAATAAAAACTGTCCAAGATTTCAATGAAAGTTGAAGGGATGGAGAAGAAATCGAACATATCGATTTCATAAAAATTTTTGATTACTTTTCCACCCTTTAAAACATTCTTAAAGAGACTTACGGTGTAAATGGTACAATATTCTGTTTTTGTTGAAGATTTGGATCCCCTTGTAGCATTCTAACCAGAGAAAAACGGTTATAAGAAAGATTGATACTTGTTAAAGTACGGATAATCCTTGATTTCTTGGAACAACAAGTATCACAGAATGGACGAAAAGAGAAAATCGTTGTATTACATTTATAAAATACATTGACGTTTCAGAAAAAAATGAGAATTGAATTAGTTGAATTATGCCAAAAATACACCCGTTTGAAATGGAAAATTGCACAAGAAATATACAGAAAAAAAAAGAATTTTCAAATCTACAATAACTTAATTCCTTGAAATTTCTTAAAATATGTATATGGATTTCGAACGGTTCCAATAAGTCCGTTCTTGTTCAGAATTGGATCTTGAGAAGAATATCTGCAAAAATACATTTTTTAACGTTATTCTTATAACGATAATTGTTTTTCTGATGATACAGATGTTTCAATGAACTTCTACACGCATGTCTGAGCAAATAAAAACTAACCTTAAAGGTTCTCCTTCTAGATCTAACATTGCACCGCCCATCGTTCTGAGAATGGCATCTCCAGCGCACGTGTCCCATTTTTTGATGGCAGTTGTATGAAGATATAGTTCTGAAATTTACAGAATGGATCTAGTGATTGTTTTTAGTTTCCACGATTCCCGTCAATATGCTTAGAATTGCTTATATACCTGCAGTTCCATTGACCAATCGTAATGTCTTGTATCCACTTCCTCCAGCTGCTTCTATAGACATTTTATTTCCATAAACTTTTTCGACAACTTCTTTCACTTTTCCTGCATGACTTCTAGATACAACAACTTTTTTGTCAGTTTTCGATTCATCAACAGGTGTTATTTTCTTCCCATCTGAAGTCACGACACCAAATCCTTGCAGTCCAAAAACTGTTTCATTATAGAATGGACGGTAAATTGCACCGAATATTGGTTCAGCATCCACGACAATACAAGCCATGACGGTCACATACTCGGTTAGTCCTTCTGGAAAAGAAAAAATACTATTTGTGTTCAGAAATCAACAAAATTTATTCGATTATCTCAATAAATCTCTTCTCCACTCACCTGTAAATTCTTGCGTAGCATCCAATGGATCCACAAAAACTCTCACATCAGATAGCTGAAGTCGTCGACTTGGAATTTTGTCTAAGATCTCTTTGACACTTTGCCACACTGCGTAGTTATCAGATCGATATGGTTCGACTTCTCTTTCAGAAAACTCTGATGCTTTTTCTTCTGATACAATCTGCAAATAAAGTTATAGACAACGTTTTCCTCTTTTTTAGTTGGGTTAGGAGGGCATACCTCTATATTTTTCAAGCACCCCAAAATCAGATTTGAAATTTTATAAACCCTTCAAAACTTTTTAAATGCCATTCTATCAAGGTACCCTTCTATATGTATTGAAACTGGTGGTCATACCTGCAATCGTGGAAACCTCTGCAAAATGTCCAAAATTAAATGATTCGATATTAAATCTGCTCTGGTTAACAGTTCCTCTTTTCCTTCGTCAGTGAGACCTTTTGCTGCTGCATTGAGTGCTGAAATGTCAACTTTCAGAAAAGTATTAAAAATCATTGTTTTCATTTGTGTTAATTTTGTGTTTACACTCACATTTCTCTTCATTAACCTTCATAACAGCATGTCCTCCCATCTCGATCGCTAAAACTGCATAACTTATGACATCTTTCACATCTACATCAATTTCGGGCATTCCATCGCCACTCTGTAAAATTTGAACAGATCGTGCCACATTTCATTTTTTTAAATAACTAACCTCAAAAAATATCAAATAAGCTAAATATAGAAATCCGACGACCATAATTATTGTAAATGTGTTTTTCGGATGAATTTTCACCTGCATTTTCGAATCCTAAAAAATCTTAAATTAATGAAAACCGCCGAGAAGGAATGAATATCTTACAATTGTTTGATAGTTCATTTTTTAGTTGAAAACAATTGAAAAGAGGGACGAACCTTTTATAAATCCGATTTTTGCGCGGAGATTATGATCTTTTTGGGACGACGTCGTGATGGAAAACCGGTTTCAGATGATCTGAAAGAACTTCATGTTTTTAATAAGAATTTATAGGAAAATTTGAAGAACATAAAAATAGAAAAAGCAAAATTCAATAAGGTATGGGAAAGATATACTTTTTTCTACTGTATGAAGTTAGTCTTGAACTAGGAAGGAAGGTTAATTATCCAAAATAGCCTGAGTTATTTTTTATATCTAACAAGCTTCTTTTTGAATAAATAGTTTGAAGCTGGAAAAGAAAAATTGGAAAAAATTGAAAAAGAAAGCCCGCTCCGTTGTCACGCATTAGAGAGTATCGACGCAGAAAACAGCTTGCACACCCTTGGCCGTTGGCGTAGTTTTCGTGAAAAAAGAAAAAATACCGCATGATTTTTAATGCATGTTTTTTCCATCGATTTCCTGACATTCTCTTGTGTTTATCTGGATATGCTGTTATAACTTGTAGAAACAAAGATTTTTTCAGTAAAATGACCACATTAGACCGAGAGAAAGCGGAGTCCATTATCAGCAGGTCATCAAAAAAGAAGAAGAACCGGTACTTGAAAACCTAATAATTTCGCAATCAGGAAATAGAGTTTTTCAGAAAGAAACGGGCCAGGCAATGGACGGGATACGTGGAAAGTCTGAAAACAACGATTGATATGATGTATGAAATGTGCAGAAGCGAACAATCAGTTGCGGGATGTAAGGTGAGGAGACTGAAACACTGAGAAAAATTTTGATAAATCTGCAAAAATTAAGAATAGACCTATCTAGAAAACTTTTTATAACCACCGTTAACTAGCTAGTAATAAAACTTTCAAATTATGTGTTTGTTGCAGGAGGCAATGTTGTATCTTCAAAACGCATCCAATGATTTCAACTCGTTAATCGAAACAATAAACGTGGAAAAGCAATGGGATCAGGATGAGAATAATCAAGAAATAGTAAAAAGACCATCTGTCGCATGGGAAGTCAGAAAGTCAATGTCATCTCCAAATCCAGCTGTTCCAATATCTACAATTATTGCTGAAGCTGTCAAAAATGCATCACCCACTAATCACAAATCATTGGAGGTTCGTAAATATGAAACTGCAAAACTTGAATGATCTTATTAAAACGTGTTTAAAATCAATAAACTAACGAAAAATTCAATTTTCAGCCGAAAACAACGATCACGTCAACCCAATCACAACTAACCTACGCTCGAATAACAGCCGCAGCTGCCGTAGCCGCAGTAGCTGTGTCTTCGTCAAATCAACAGGTTGAAGATGGATGGAAAGTAGTAACCAATCGAAGACGAAAAAGTACTTCAAGCACTACAGTATCGGAATTTGATCGAGAATTTTCCATGGAAAAGGAAGCTGATATGCCAAAATCAGAAGCTACTGAACCACTGAATGTTTATGAACGACTTTCTTCAACATCTTATAAACGTGGTCCACCGGCAACGAGTCGTACCTTGACGTGTCCAAAATCAGCAATGGACCTCCCACAAACCCGTGCCTCAATGGCTAAAATGGCATATAGTCGACAGTTGTTATGGGAGAAAAACCAACAAGTTTTAGTCGAAAAATTGAGACAAAAACAGAAAAAAGAGAAGAGAGGGAGTGGCACGGGAACTTCATTGTGTGGGTTCACTTTTGCAGATCCCATGGCTGTTAGAAAAAGTGTTGAGGCATTCAATCAACAGAAAATTGGAGGAAGACGTAATTTAAAGGTAAGACAATTGTGTTTTATCGAATTAACATAAGAGTAAAATTTCAGGAAACTCCCGCCGCATCTTCATCTGTCAATATTGAGCTTCAATCAATCAATGAAGAATCTCCAACACACCCAGCCACGTCATCAGAAAATTCTGAAGACGTACCAGCTGATCCAACACCATCTTCTTCAGTATCTCAGCCGTCCAAGTCTAGAAATGGATCTCTTTTTGGATATGTCGCACTTCCAGAAGAACTTGAAAAAGATGATGAATGGAGAGAAATGACTGAAGAAGAAGAATCTTTGGCACTGGAAGAAAACAGTCTGAAATTAGAAATAAAACAGGCTGAATCAATGGAAATAGATGCAGAATTAGAAAGACAAGTTGAAATGGAAGCAGCAATTTTGGAGAGAGAACACAAAAGAAAGACCCAGAAAAAAGAAGAAAAGCTGGAGAAAAGTCAGAAAAAACAAGAAGAAATGGAGAATTTTTTCAAAGTTTTCGAAGAAATTCGATCACTTGCCTGGTCAGAATTAATGGAACAAGAATCGGTTGCTGCTTATCAAAAGGCTCAAAAGTCAATGAATGTACATGAACCAGGAACTCCAGTTGAAAGACATGAAAAAATGTCGAGTCCGTCGAGGAGAAAATGTCAGAAGGATGATGATGGTTTCGGAAAAAGGCATGAAATGAAACAGAAACATGCGGAAGAATTGAGACAGCAACTACAAGATGCGAAGGCTTTGAAACTAAAAGAACTGACGAGTCGCGTAGAAGAAGTGAGAGCAAAACAAGAGGCATTGAAAGGTTAGAATTTTATGATAAAATTTGATTGAAAAACCACTCGGATTTTTTCAGAAAGAAAACGCCAAATGCTAGAAGAACGAATGCAACGTGCATCTGACAATCGAGATAAGAATATAATGGAAGTCGTGCGAAGAGCAAAAGATGATGATCAACGAGTGATGGAAGTGAAGTTCATTGCCACGTTACAAGAGGATAACAAAATATATGAATTGCGAGCGAAAGATGCAAAAGAAGAAGAAAAACAGAAACAATTGGCTGAAGAACGAGCAAGAAAACATGAAGAAAAAGCACAGAAAAAGAGAGAACAGGAAGCTGCTGCCACGGCACGAAGAGTACACGCGGCAGAGGCACGCCAAGCAAGAATACGACAGCTGAATGAACAAAAAGAACAGAGACAACAGAAAAAAAGTCAGAACAATACTTCAGCTATGACGACTCCTTCTGAATGTATTCAAAACGCACCAGAAGATATGGTAGAATACCTGAATTCTCTTCTATCGGATCAAGAAGACACCGCTCCTGACCCATCTAGACCTTCAGAATCTCCCTCTGAAACGTCATTGCAATATCGATGGCCTAACTTTTCTCTCTCGGAAACACCGCGTGAATGCACACTCTGCCCTTCTACAGTAGTTCGATCAGATCTTGAAGCTGTATCACATGTGATATGTTCAAAAGAACACTCGATGCAGACGAAAATGTTAACATCTGGAAGTCAAATTGAAGAACTGAAAAGGCATTTATTTGGAATTTTCAAAAGTTCAAATAATGTTATGAAAGAAAGAGAAACGGAAAATGATAAATCAATGCGAGAAGAGAAAATGATGAAAGCAAGGGAAGCTTTGGAGAAAATGTGAGCAAAAAACAATTAACCGTAAAACCTGTAATAGGAGGGTCCTACCATTAGAAAAATTCATCATTAGAAAAATTAGAAAAATTCATCAAATAGAAGGGCGTCTCTCTGAAAAATAGAAGTGTCTCTGTACTTAAAAAGCCTCTGTAATAGCAGGACGTCTGGATAAGGTCTTTGAACACTAGAGAGGTATGCCCTTCTAATACAGGTTCACGGAATTTCTTTAATTACCATAATTCACATTCATATTTTTCAGCCAACTTACTGAGTCTCTTCCGGGACCGCTCTCTTCACCACGAAATCGTACCAAGTATGTTCGAGAATTCAACATGACAATCGACAAACTAATATCCTCTATTCCTGGAAAAATCGATGAAAAAGTACAAGAAAACGTGGAAAAAGCACTATCCGATTTGGTTCAAGCTGTCGATTCTGATCAAAAAGTACAGGAATCCTGTCTTAACCTGGATCAATTTTGTGCACTTCAAGGCCCACAAAAGTTGATCAACTCACTTCTGGATTGGACCAAAAATGGCTTATCGCTGAGACTTTGTATTCGAATTTGTCATTCACTTTGTGTGTTCCTGAAGGATCCACGTGTCGCATATGCTGTTCTCTTTAAACCTGAGTTGCTGAAACTAGTCGACAAAGTGATAGAACTGATTTTGACACTGAGAATAGAAGAATCCGAAAAACCAGTTCCAAAAGTTTCAAAAACCAATCAACCTGACACGAAATCGCCTCAACTGTCTGCTCTACTAGATGTTCTATCCACGTGTCTCAAATCAGCTTCGCAGCGAATTTCTCATCTCAGTCTGCAGACGCCATCGCTGAAACATCAATTGAAACTCAATAAAGAACTTCAAAAGTTGGATCATCAAGTACTTGAAGCTATTTTTGCAGTTGGTGATGTTCTCACATTTTCAATAAGCTCGGATGATATCAAAAATGCTCTTTCGAGATCGAAGGGACCTGTTTTGTTAGCTACGAGAATTCTCGGACTTGCGGAGCATGCTAATCGGGAGTTTCTAAGTCAAGTGAGCACTGCAATACTGGAACACGTTTATATAGTGAAAAGAGACGCTGAACTACCAGGAAGACTGGAAACAGTAGATCATAAATCTGTCGATGGTTTGGTGTCAATGGTCATCTCCAGCTATTCTCAAAATTCGGCAATTATGAAGAGTTGTTTCATGAAAAACGCTGAAAACGTGATAATGATGATAGTTCTGATAGAAGACTCAATGTGGAAGTGTGCGCAAAAAATTCGAGAACAAGGAAACATTGGAGAGAGGTGAGAATTTATTTTAACAAAATTGAACTTTAATGTTTTTTTTTGTTAAATTTTGGTTAAGCATTCTATTTATTATTTTCAGACCATGGGGAACATTAACCAAAGATGAAGAACTACTGTGTAAACTCAGTCAACAACTCGGGAATGTTGTTGATAACATGGAGCAGTGGCAAAAGGTATAATCTTAAGTACCGTTTTCCTATATATAATTTATTTATTTATAGCGTTCCGCAATGGTCTCTTGGACAACTGGAAATGCTTCATGTCTTCATATTCTCCTTCATAAAATACCGATTCGTTTACTTGCGATTGGGAAACACTCGAAAAGGATTGTTCCTACGGTTACCGAGAAAATTATGGATCGTCTGACGAATTCAGAAAAATCTCAGATGTTTGGAGACATGTCATCTGATTGGTTTTTTGAGAATTCCTTATTCCCAGGAAGAACTTCGACGTGATTAATTGATATTGTTCTCCTGATGTCTTCTTATCATTTGAACCCACTTCTTTACATTTTGTGCTATTTACCGATAACTGTTTTTCTTGCGAGGTTCTCGTAATAATTCTCAATCGCCACTGTTAAAACATGTTGTTCAATATCTTATCCTCATCTTCACTCACTTTTGTGCATTTCTATTCCACTTTCCGTCTTCAAACTGTGAGCTTCTTCCTCTTTTTCCCCAATGATCTCATTTTGCACCCGTTTTGCCATATTTCAAAAAATTTCTCCTATTGCTTTAGTCAATTTTATCTGTAATTTACCGCAGCTTTTTTTCGAAAGAAAATACACATTTCACTGAAATCCTATTGAGATTCCATTCCAGACTTTTGACGGTTTCATGCCATCTCTATTTTTTGAAAATAATTTCAGAAGAACAAAAATTTCATGAAAAAAATTCCAGGCGCAATGGAGCAACTACTCGAAAATCTTGTGGAACTGGGCAGAACAGAAAAATTTAACGGGGAAATTGGTTATGGAGGTGAACTTTTCAATAATTTCGAAAGGAACTGTTGTTTGCAATATTTACTCGCATTTGAGCGCAGGCATTTTTTCAGAAGTTTGGAATGATTTTTGTTTCAGCCAAGATCTCATCGGATGCACTCTTGGAAGCTATGAGAGTTGTCGGTACAGATCATACGAGTCAGGAGATTATTGATAGATTTACAGAGGTAAATAATGATACACAATTATACCGTAAATTCACTGAATAAAATTCTTTCAGAACGCACCAATAATCCATAAAACACTTCTATCCATCACGTTTGCGAACTATCTTCAATCAAAAATGACGTCTTCTGAATCTGTCCCGTCATCGCCAGTAGAATCCTCATTATCATCGGAAGTCATGAAAAAAGCACGCCGATCGATTCGTCTTCTTCTGAATCTCATTCAACGTTCCCCAGAATTTGCATCTAAAATCCCATCGGAATGCGTTGAACTTTTAGAAACTCTCATCGCAACTACGGCGTTTCATCTCGAATGTCTTCTGATTCTCGTGAAAACAGCTGATTCGACGTGGCTAGAATTCCAAAAATCATTGCGATACTCTCATCTTCTGGAACGAATTTTGAATTCGGGAATGTCCTCGGGAAATTCTGATGAAACCACGTCAATTCTCGCATATTTCTCTACATTACTTGAACGAGATTACGGTTTTTTGTCGTCGTGTTATGCTGAAATGTCGTCTGAATCCTTTTGTGAAGTTCTTGACGTTGTCAGAGTAATTCTCGAGCGAAATTCGAAAGTTTGTGATGGAAAACCTATGAAAATTCATTCAAATAATCTACTATTCGTGATAAACCTGTTGGAACTCATTACGGTAGATTACACTGCATTTCTAATGGCCAAGTCGAAAAAAGAGCCGAAATCTGTCGAAGAAAAGAGACTGAAAACTGTGGAAATGCTGAATTTGGTTGTAGAAATTGTGGGTACGTATTGGAGAGAATTAAACTGAGCACAACTGCTGAATTTTCAGGAGAGATGTGCACCAATGTTGAGATGACCTCGCATTTGAATGAAAAGGCAACAGCAATAAATGCAGTCGTTGATGTATTGGATACGGTAGGTTTCAGGGTCGGCCGGCTTCACAGGAGTTATTTCAACTTTCCAGATCCTTCACGCCGAATCTCTTTTCTCAGATTTTCGTGTTTCTCAATCTGAAAATTGGCCTGGTATTCCATTGGGTGATTCGAAATTTGAAGCTCTTCGACTGAAAATTGAGGAAGAGAAACGATACGAAGCGACGCAGAGAAGATATGAAGATCGACCTAAACAACCAGTACGTGTATCGGTAATTCGAATGATAGAGATAATTATGTTAGAACTTAAATCAGCGTGTTTCTTTTGAATCTGATTGTGAAACAAACCTCATTTTTTGATTTCTCAATAATTTTCCTCCAATTTTCAGCCACCCTCAAAACTTCTTCGTGTTGAAACATCCGAATCGTTATCTCATTTGGCTCAAACTATTTTCTTCCAATATCAGAAAATTGACGACGTCATTGGTTTGCCACGTATCGGAGAACTGAAATTGAATTGTTTGAAAGCTATTAGTAATCTGTGCAGTCTATCTCCGGATAATAAGATGGCCACTCTTCAAAATGGTCGACAAGGATTACTGTCAGTACTACAGTGCACATCACGGAGACCTGCTTATTTTATGGAGAGTTATGCAATGGTGAGTAATACTATAATCTAGATATGATCCCAGTTCTACATATTTCAGCGTAACTATTCTATTTTCTGTGTTCGCCAATTAACGGATAATTGTCAAGAAAACAAAGAAGTGATCCTTCAATTGGGACAACCAACTCAACCAATAATTGATCGAAAACGGCTTCTTAAAGAGTTTGGAATCGATGAAAACGAGCTTAGTGGGACGGTGAATATGTGAATTTCTTAGTTTCATTTCTGCTTCATTCAGTTGTCATGTTTTGTTGATTGTTGTTATTTATTGTTAGTTGTTTTTCATAAAAACTATATTCTTCTGCCACGTGTTTTTGCTTTTAATACTGTTTCTTCTACAGTTTATCATATTTCTTTTCTTTTTTCTTCCCGAGAATTCTCTCCTTTGCTCTCGTTTTCAGATGAATTTCAATGATATGGAAAACTCGGTATACGGTAATTTAGAAGAAGACGCTGAATTACTTGCCGAACTAGCAGCTATTCAAGCAGAAGTTAACGGAGAAAACACACGGTGAACAACATCGAACAATCGAGAAGTTTTTACAAGTGTTAGTTTTTCAGATCCGCACCAGCACGTGCAGCTCCTTCTGCACCTCGCCGACCTGCACCAGGAGGACGTCCTCAACAAGCAGCAACGCCAGAAGTTCCTGGTGTTGATCCACGTCTTTTGGCTGCTGCGTTATCAGATAACCCTGGAAATGATGATGATGAAGTGGAGATGGATGAAGAATTATTGAATGAATTACATGGATTAGTTGGTGGTGGATCTCCAGTAAAACAAGCACCACCCGTGCCTGTCCGAGTAGCTCTGCCCCCTTCTGGTGGCCCTTCTGGTCCCGCCCCTACTGCACCAGCACCGTCACGTCTCGGAAACGAGAACAACTCTCAGTTGAATCATTTGAGACAACTTCATGCTTATTATGTTAAAGCTCAGAAATCGGCCGAGCAGGGAGGGGAAAGTGCTAAAGCAAGACGGTGATTTTGACATAAAACTTAAAATTCAACTCTTTTTCTTGAATTCTAGATACAAACGTGCTGTCGACAAGCTCGTCGAACTTATTCGTGCCGTTGAGAATGGCAAAAATATTGACGAATCTGAAATTCCCGTCGCCCCACCAAATTTTTCATCGGAACCTCTCGCCCCAGCTGCTCCAACTGCCCAGCCAGCTCATCACCCACCAGCTCCTCCCATTCGACAAGCTGCACAAGCCACGCCCACAGGTGATGCCCCGCCTCCAATTCCTCAGAGGAAAGCATCTGCTACTCCATCAACGATATCAACAACAACTACAAAAGAGCCGGCTGATCCGAAGAAGGCGGCCATTTACCGTATTCTACAACATCGTCGTAATTTGCACGTAGCTAATGGAAAAGCAGCGATTGCAGCTGGAGATAAAGATTCCGCAAAGGAATCAGTTGGAATGGCAAAAGCTTTCGATCAGGTGATTCTTGTGTTCTTTCTTCTTTTTTTAACTAAATTCATATTCAATTTTTTATTGTTAAAACAATTAAATTCTAGGCTATCGCCGCTCTGAACGAATGCTCAGCTGACGAAATGGACATGAATGAAGTTCCACCATCACCACCACCGTACCGTAAAGCTTCTTCGCACCAAGCTCCGCCCACTCCATCTCAAGCTCCGCCCCCTCCATCTCAAGCTCCACCTACTTCTGCTGGAGGTCCGCAAACATTTATTGGAGCACTAGAACAGCGTCAAACGAGATATCTCCAAATGGCACAAAAAGCAAAATCTGAAGGAAATGAGAGGAAAGAAAGAATGAATTCCCGTCTGGCCGGACAATATTCGGAAGCGATTCGAGACGCGAAAAAAGGAAAACCAGTTAATATTTCTGAGTTGCCGACTCTACCTGACATGGGACCACTTCCACCTCAAACATCCGGACAAGCAGGTGCAGGGCGGACACCTGGACAGACTGGGGAACAACATCTTCATCAAAAACCTCCAGCACCACAGGTCGGACCATTGGCACCAAGTGGAGTAGAAGGAAAAAGTAGAAATTCAGCACAATTGGAGTTCCTGTTAGAACGACAGAATCAGTTCAAACAGGCTGCAATTCATGTAAGTCTCAATGTATTTGAAACAATCATCTTCTTCCTACTAATGGAATAGTTCTGTCTGTGTGTCCGACGCTTCTCCATGAATAACTTTTTTCTCTCTGAACCGTTTCAAAAGATGTCTGGGGGTATACCCATGAACCTCCGAGCGCTTCAATTTTTTTGACCCCGGGTGTCGAATTACTGTAGGATTACTGTAGCTACAGTAACCCAAAAAATGAAAAAGTGCTCCAAACAGAACGAGGGGAGGCCAGACTAAGGTGGTAATAACCTTGACCCCTCAGTATGACATCCAAAAAAAATTGGGCCGTTTACTGTAAGATTACGGTAGTTACAGAGTTTTGAACATTAACAGTCGAACCTGAATATTTTGAAAGATTCAGATCCCCACGGATGAAGTACGTTGATAAATTTGTTAACTCTGAAGCCCCGTACTTTTCATTGGGACACTTTGCAGATTTTCTACTGCCATAGCCCTAAAGGGTACTGTAGCTACAGTAACCCAAAAATCGGAAAAGCAGGTTCAAACTGAAAATACGGGGCCTTGATTTTGGTAGTGACACCCTTGGCACCTTAAAACAAAACTTCAAAACATTTTAGACAGTTTGGCCGAAAGATTCAGAAATTCCCAGAAGTTTCCAGAATGTTCCAGAAACTTCTAGAAAAATAGATTTGGAAACTTCCAGAAAGTTTCAGAAATTTATAGACACTTCCAGAAATTTCGGAACATATCTGAATACCGAAAAGCCTGAGAAAAACGCGGCGAAGCCGCGCCAGCTCTGCTGGTTTGAATTCTATTTGAAAACGACTAGTTCCTCACTGAATTTTTCTTCAGGCTAAATCACGTGGAGATGTGGAAACTGCAAAAAAGTATCTTCTCGAGATGAAAGGATTCGATAAAATGATTCAAGCAGCGCAAGCAGGACTTCCAGTTAATATCAAGAATACACCGATTCCACCACAATCCCAGACTGCTCCGACCACATTAGAACCACGGATTCAGGCTGCTGCCGCTTCATCAAGGTGAACTCCAAACTAAATATTATTACTGAGTAGATCTCACTGAAAGCAGCTGAAAACTGGTCCATGTAGACCAGCGTCTATCTGCAACTCAACCAAATAATATTTTATTCTAGTACGGGCTTGGAAAATCGTGGAGAACGTCTCATGCTACTCGAGAAAACATTAATTGAACAAGTTCGTTCCGCTGAAAGTAACCAAATGAGATTCACTCGTCTTGGAGATGTTGGAAAAGTGAAATTATTTGAATCGTGGGGAAAAACTGCCAAACAAGATCTACTTTTGGTCAGAGAAGTCGCCAAACGTGGACTCAATCTACCGAAATTTCATTATGAAACAAGACAGATTCCATCTGCCGATTTGTTCCCGGATTTAGCTGAAGACGTCATTGAATTAACTATTATTTCATGCAGGTCCGTTTCGTTATTAATTTGGAAGCTTTTTTGACAAGATGGGTGTTTTCTAGATTACAAACCCTACATTTCAGAGATGTTCCTCTACCATCTGGATATGAAATTCACCACGCCAATCTCTTCACTAAATACATTTTTCCACCAGTCGTTTCCGATCAACCACAAGTTGGAAAAACGAAATTGATCGCTGGTACAACATCTCCTCAATTTTCTGAATCCGTTATGTTGAATATTGGAAGTGGAAAATCTAGAAATAACAAATTGCAGAGAGTTTTTAAGAGAGGTGGATTAAAGTTTGAGGTAACTAGCTTCGAGTTTAGGAGAAACAGGAATTTTGGACTTTCAGGTTTATCAAAAAGGCGGATTTATGAGAAGTGACAAACTACTTGGTACATGCGAATGGAAATTGGAAAAATTGGAGCATAGTGCTGAAATGGAAGAATCGTTACCGCTGAAGGTGAGAATGAGTTTCAGAACGTCTCTGTTGAGCTGATTATTCGTTCCAAAATTTTCGGAAAATCACTGAGTATCGGGCTACTGAAACATTTATTTTCTAGGATGGTCGGAAAGCGGTCGGTGGTCTTCTTTCTGCAAAACTTCGTATTCGCGAACCAATCGGTGACGCAAAAGCTCAATCCATCTCTCAAAAATGGCTTGTTTTGGATAATTGAGTTATTGAACTGTGTTTGTCTCAATACGCATCCCTGTGATTTTTCCTTCTATTCAAAACATCACTCTGAAAATAAAGTTTTATGTATAATTTCCCTGGGAAAAAGATCGACTCGAATCAACTATTTTTCGTAATCAATTTTTTAATTCTATAGCCATAAAGTAATGTAAATCACAGTTGTAATAAAGCTGTAAAATAGACCGGGAGGCAAGTATTCACAACAAAAGACACCAGATTGAAACAATTGAAATCAAAGAAACTAATCATCCGGATACCATTGTTTGTAGATTGGACGCAATATGTATCTGAAATGAAATTGGAAATTTAGATCTGGAAAACTGAAACAAACGTACTTTTGTCGCTGTTCATCGAATCCTTCAAAGAATTTATCGACTAATGGATGCCAGATTGTTCCTTTTTCTAATCGAAGATTTTCTTGCACAATATACGACATTTGCGGGGTGAAACGGTCACGGGTATCAATTAAAACTGCATAATTCGGTTGGGTAGAGAAGTGCTAAAATACAAAATTAAATAGTAATCGATTGCCTCGTACAAACCTTGTTATCCCCATGTGCCACTTTGATATATTTTTCAGGAGCAATTGCTTGTTCATCCCATCCTATAATGACTCCACGAAATTCCAATTTCGGATGAAACACAACATCACCGACCCGAAATTCAACTTCTGGAGCACGATGGCGAATGTAGTGACCCACTGAAACAGAAAACAATTAGTATTCCGTTTGGTCTGTTATTTTCAGAGTCCCCAACAAACTTCCATATGCTCCGTTGCCAGCTGGATTCATTTCTTCTTCCATCGCTTTGCTCTCTGCCGCTTCTGCTTCTGGATCCTTTTGTGACATCAGAAATGATGGAATATATCCTTTGACAGTAGACATCAGGCTGTAAAATAGTTCGACTGTTGCAGATTATAAGCTATTCATAGTAGAAATCCTCGGTTTACCTATTCAAATGATATTTCAAATGACCAGTTTCAGATGGAGATAAGAACCATTGTGCCGGAACGAGTATGAGAATTCCAATAAATATGAACTCAGGTTTTATTTCCATTTGGATCTGAAAAAATAACTTGGATCTGAAATGATAGGTTAATTCGGTATTGAAGTAGGTTATTCCGATCCAGAAACTGAGAAAAGATATATCAGAAACAAGTAGAAGGGCAACACTTTATTGCAGAATAATTTTTTGGAGATTCGCAGAAAATGTGATTATATTTTTTAAATCCTGAGAAGAAAAGTACAGTTATTTTTCTACAAGTTGGAAGAATGTCAAAAATTTTACGTTGTTGTTGTTAGGATAAAGAAAATAGTTCAAGAATCTAGAAAAAAGACAATGCAAAACTAGAAAACCGGGAACGACTAAACAGGTGTAAGATGACGTGTATATACAAAGAGGTGTTGGAAAACGAAAACGCAAGACAATCATAACGATATTTTCAGAAAAATACGAGAGAGTTGGAGCAGAAATCACATGAAGTAAAGTCTCAAGATCTCGGTTTCTTCAATTTCTTTTTTCATTATTGGATCCCAAATTTTGTTGTCATCTCGTTTCAATGTGTTGATGGCTTGCAGTCCTATGACATGACCACTCGGAAACAAATATGGAATGTTCTCATCATCGTTGCACACAGTTCCAGAAAATGAACACAGAATTCGAGCATTATCTACGTGGGCATATGGAAGTCCTTCAGCAAGTGGCCAGACATCTGGACGACAAACGACGCAGGTTTGCTGAAAATTAGGATGTGGAATAAAATTTCTTCACAATTTTTCACACGACTATGTTTTTATAGAGAAAAATAGTTGAAGTCATCACGAATGTTTGTATATTTACCAGTTAATTCTCTTACTTATTTGACTGTACTAACCTCACTCAATGGCGTTTTGTGATCAGCTTCGCAAATTGGCGTCTTCTGAGCTGACAATCCCATCTGAACTATGACTGATAACGCGGATACATCAGGAATTTGATATAGACGGTAGGCCTCTTTTATGAAAAATTCTGCACACTTTTCATATCGTTTCTCGTCGTGAAATTCGGGATTTCGTACACGAGATTCTTCAAGTGGCATTGCGATTGCACCCATTGTCTGAAATTTGTTGATAGAGTAACTGCGGCTTGCTGATTTTGGTTATAGGTATCTAGATATACGCATCTCTATTCCAATACAGCAAAATCTGATTTATCGATAATAAACTTACCTTTCTCAAATCATCAGAAAAGTTTGCTTTCGCAATCGGAACCAAATATTTCTTGACATAAGCGACAGCTTCAGGAATATTCCCTTGCTCGATGAGTGTTATAATCTCCTGCTGACGAGCCACAACTTCCATTCGAGATTTGATTTGACGAAGTCTACTCTGATGATATTGACACCATTCAATGCATGGTTTTGTGTCGTGAGCATGTAGAGCTTGCTCAACTTCGTAGATTTTCTCAAAGACGTTTATGTCGACAAGACCTGAAAATGAACTACATAAAATTTCATAACTCCCTAAACGGGAAATGTTAGAAAGCCGTTGAATATGAAATCATACTTTCTAAATTCATCTGTTTAGCCAACTCTCGTGCTGGTTCGATCATTCCACATCTCAATAAATGCCAACATATGTATCTTGCAAACTTCTGTCGTTCCATTTTATCTTGTTGCCTTGGATGCGTTTTTTCATCAACTTCAAATTCTTCATGAAGGCGTTCACATCTTTGTATAATCTTACTAGTCTCCCCAATTTCTCCTTCTAGTATATTTTCTAATGCTTTTCTAGCTTCTTGCACTTGATTCAGAAGAAAATCAAAGTTCTTTCGGAGAGTTTCTTGTGGTACTGGTTTATTCGAACCGGATGTCTTTTTTGTTAATAGTTCAGCAGCTCTAGCAACATTGGCCGCAGCTTTGTCGAGATCCTGAAAATTGAAACCTTCTAGATCCGCGAAAATCGAAACCACGAGTCCTCGACAGTACGAAACCATCATGAGGAGTGGTGTTTCTGAGTATTCCTTTTCAGAAAGTTCAAAAGTTCCATTTACAGCTCAAAACCCATATATTTCAACTGAAAACACACCTTTTGACCATTTTTAAATTTGACACTTAATTCTTCACATGGAATACGAAAGGTACAGTAATCCAACGAGAGAACATCTGTGTTTTTCTTGCTGTTTTTTCCGCCGATTGTAGTTCCGGCACCGGAGAATTCAGGAACAGACATGATCGATTTGCTATTTTAAGATAACATCCACTGATGGAGAAAAATTACACGTGCAATGGAATACAAAATTAGATAGAAATATATCACAAAAAAGATGATAGAATAAAATGAACAGAATGAGAGGGTTTTTGGTGAGAAATTAACCAAGAATCAGCTTGAAGACGATAACCACAATGTTGATGGCAATGAGGGGCACTGAAAAATAGAAACTATTGAGAGTGAAACACAGTGTGATCAAATAAACCATTTGCGAGTAAGAAAGACCAAAATACAGAATAAATAAAAACTTTTGAGTTAAACATTGTTTTTCAACTACAGTAGTCACTAATCTCTTGATCAAATTTTGAAGATAAGAGCATGGTCTCATGTGAAAATTTTTGTATGCTTCTATTCTCATATCAGAAAAATTGAAATACATCGAACTTTATTCATTTTTCTGTCCCTTATGTTCATGAAGAATCAATAGAAAGGAGTGGGGGACACGAGGGTTGTCATTGGAGCGCGTATTCCTCTAACTTACTTCGCATCACCGTTTGAACGGCAAAAATTAGAGAGACGACTTGATCCTTGACTGAATTCGATCCGTCAAATGAGTGAGATGGTGCACCGAGTCCGTACTGAAAGATTGAGAGTAATGGGAGAAGCATAGCTGTGTAAAACGATATATACTTGTACTTGACTCGTATTCCGAGACTTACTGTTATGGCTCCTACTGATATACCTTCAGGAGCTTCTTCATTGTTGCTTATTGTTAAACGGTTACTCTAACGGTTTCTATACGCATTGTCCTTAATTATTAGGAAATCTTTTAATCAAACTTGTCAAACTTCGGCCTGATACCGCTTCAAGAAAAGGTACCTAATTTTTTACCAAATCTTTTGAATTTCTAGGAACATTTTACATAAAAATTCTTTTTTCTTGACACATAACTACCTTTTGATTGAATTCTGAGCTATAGTCAAAAATTCGAATTTTCGGAAAAAAATCAAAAAATTTCAACATTTCGTTCAAAAAACTTTTTTGAATTTTGAACCTCGGACCGTGCCCAGCCAGCCTGTGAAGAGTTTGTCTTTAATGGTATATTTTTAATAAAATTTTCTTTTTTGTTCAATTTGTGTTAAAGTTTGTAACTCCTAGATAATTTTCGTACTTTTTTCAAAAATCTCTCGCGATGAAGGATTGCGATTCCGTTGAGAACGAGAAGCGCAGCCTCTAGAAGAGCATAAAACGAAAGTGCCATGAATTATGAAGAGTATTGGACAACCTGAAAGATCGAAGTGAATCAGCGAAAAAAAAGTTCGATTAAAAAATAATAGTTTTAAGATTTAAAAAAAGAAGAGATCGAAATTAGACCTATGAAGGTGAAAATTAGATATAACTATTTAACGCATTGCTCACTTAATCTAAAAAATCGTTAGCAATTGGAAAGGTATAAAAACGTTTCTATCAGTGACAATTGATATTTGCAAACTGAGAAAAGGAAATTTCAGCTCAAAAATGAAAGCAATAGTTTAAGGGTTAGAATTTTTATGACTATTATGCTTAATGGATTTAAGAAAAGGTAAAACCGATTGAGCGCAAAGAAAACTAATATCATTTTTTGTTTGATGATGGAGACCTTGGAAAAAAAACTTTTAGAAATATGAAAACTCACGAAGCTCACGAAAGACCAAACACTTAACTTTAAAAATAGCAAATATAACAATATTTATCTAATAGTAGTGTTTTCTGAGAAAATAACAAATTTAAAGGCATTAATTTCAATAAAAGACCCGAAAATACAAAAAAAAACGGTGGGAAATAATAATAATACAACTTTTGATGTAGAAGGCAGAATGCAACTGCGCTCCACGTGCAAATGACGTGTTCCGAGAGACAAGGGCGGTGACTCAAATTGAGAAATTGAGAACTGGGCTGTTGAAAAATAGAGAATTGAGGCTCTTTAGTGGGACGGATTACATGTGAAGTCGTGGAATATACAAAGGATAACGACTATCCAACTCTTTGGTGACGTG
Source organism: Caenorhabditis latens (assembly GCA_002259235.3). Taxonomy (NCBI): domain Eukaryota; kingdom Metazoa; phylum Nematoda; class Chromadorea; order Rhabditida; family Rhabditidae; genus Caenorhabditis; species Caenorhabditis latens. The sequence goes on along the minus strand of CM056092.1, from coordinate 8,753,186 downwards.
GCGACATAATTGGAGAGGCGGTTGGTGTAGAAGTGGCTGATGATCCAGATCTTGCAGCCATAACAGCCTTTCGTGCTTTAGATTGACATGCTATACATCCTGTAGTATATCGATCAGCCAGACACATTTTATGAAATACGTGGCCACAAAAATATGAGATGACACCCCGGTCCGTTTTACCGACAATCATCTTTATTGGCAATGTACACATTGGACATTTTCTGGAAGTACCTAATATATTTTAAAATAAAACATGCAAGCAATTACCCATTGGTATCAACTATCCAACTAGTAATCGTTGCCGTAGAATTTCCCGAACTTTGTGTCGAATTCATCGAAATTGGGGACATTTTTCGCGAAGGGATTGGTGTGTTTTTCTTTTTTCGTGGAGTCACCCATTCAGAAACGCCAACAGAATCAAAGACAGAAGCGATTGTCTGAAAAAATTTGTTTTTTTTTTTTTTGAGAAAATGGGATAAATCATCATTACCTTTCCACCCAACAAATCTTTGAATACAATTTCTCTAGCTCCGATAACTACAATCGAACACCAATCTTGTGGTTTCATCCGTTTTGCAATCCATTGATGATCCGCAGATATTATTTGAATCACCGCCTTCTTTCCCATTGTGAAAACAGCTAAAGCTAACAAGGTTTTGAGAGGAACTGCTGGAATCCATCGAAGACATTCAGGATTCGAGAAATTGATTTTTGAGCAAGCTTCAATTGAAACTAAATTGTTTTCTGATGGGCTTTTCATTGCTTTAGGTGGGAAATTATTTGAGTTCGTGGTTTTTTCGATCGTTTTTATAGAAATCTCTTCCAGTTTTCCGATGTTTTTGAAAACTTTCACGCTTTCAGTATCTTCTCTTCTCGCAACAATAGTCTCAAACTTCTCTTTCGAAGAATTCATACATCTCTCGAAAATTCGTGTGAAGTTTGGTCTGACACCTTCTTCAACCATTCCACTTCTCCAACCTTCTATACAAACACGATCTACTGTACTCAATGACATTTCACATCGCGGGCAAATCGAGGACAAATTATCTTTGTTATCTATCATTGACACATGACGAAGTAACTTCTCCCAGTCTTCAGAGGATTGAGGAATGGCACCGTGCCGACGGAAATCATCTCGAGTAACTTCGCCACTACTACAAACAGCCATCAGAAGAGATGCAGCGGCCCACGATTTGTGCATTCCACAAGTTGAACAATTGAATTCTGATGACATAGTTGAGGAAGACGTTGGAGTTTTAACGTCGTCTGTTTCTTCGTCTTCCTCTAATGGATTAGTCCATATACCTGAAGGTGTGGGACCGTCCGAATCAGTAGTCAGAGTGTAGTCCGTGTCCGATTTCGGAACAGTTTCTGTTGGAGTGCCGGCATGAGAATGAGGATTAGATTCTGGAAAATATTTTTTATAGAAAAAAACTGGACAATTGTTGAGATTGTGAAATGGTTTTGATAAACCTAGAACAGTAGAGATAACAGTTAACCTACAATAAACCTTACGTTTTTTGATATGTGAGAGCCTTAAATCCAACCACATCTCATCTTGTTTCCGTCTCATTTCTTCCGAAATCGGTGTCACATTATTAGATGCCACGTCTTCTGAAGTATCCTCAATGACGTCATCATTCACAGATCTTGGGGATACTGTAGCCACAGGTTTCTCTTTTTTATGTTGAGAGTTTGGTCGAATTCCAGGTCTAACTACTTTCACAATCGTCGGTTTTTTTGTAGATAAAGACTTCTCTGATTTTTCTGATGACGTCGATTTTTCTTCTACATCTCTGCTGTTCCAGATTGTAGATAAATCTACTGGAACCGCCATTGCTAATTCAGCCAGAGCTTTAGCTGCATTTCCAATAGTTACTGTAGGTGTAAACCGAATTTCATCTCGTTTGATTCCTTCTAATTGTAGAAGAGTTCGAAGCGATTCCTTTTCTATCAACTTCTCTGAGTTTTCCTCTAAAATCTGGCGTGCTCTGTTCAGAATGTCTTCCTCAACGACGTCTGGTGTTCCATTTTTCCTCCAAAACTCCTGTCGAATTTCTAAACTGGATGGCTCCGATGCTCGTTTTTCAATAATTAGTTGATTTGACAGCGTTGGAGATTCCGGTCCACATGGAGAGCTTCGGCTTCTTTCACGGAGAGCTTGAGGCGTTGAAAACGAGAAATCATCATCGTAACCACTACACTGAGCTGTTTGAAGCACCTGGAATATCAATTTTCACATGGAGGGAACTACTAATCGGAAAACAATTACAAATATTGTAGAGATTCGAGATACTCACCCTATGCACCCCGCTTGGCAACTTCTTCGACATTTTCTCTTCTGATTTCTCTTCACTTTTCCTTTTTCCTTTAAGTGATTCTCTTCTCTCTAATTCTTCCATATTATCGTACATAGACTGTGATGATTTTCTATCATCCAGAATCTTCTGAAGAAGCCCTTGGAGTCTTTCAGTTTCTTTTTTTCGTGACATTGTCAGAAGTCCTTCTATAGTTTTGGTAATTATTGGAGATGGGAACGAGACATGAGAAGCACAGAATAGAATTGTTTCGGCACTCTGAAAATGGATATACGAGTATTTTTTAAGTGATTTATTTTTCTCATTCATTCATAAGGTACTTTCAATCTGTTCAGTTTATATTACCTGTCCGAAAAATCCTTTTAAGTTCAACTTCTCCACGCATTTCAGCCTCTCAAAAACACTGAATTTCCTCAATCCTTTGGAATCCGCCAACAAAACAAACACGTCATTAGAACACGTGGATACATCCAGAATCTCAAATTCTAACTCAGATGACAAAATCACACGTGACGTTTCCATTTCTACAATACATATTCTGGAACCACACGTCGAAACGATGAGAAGACGCCCGTTTTCAACGCGGATAACATGAATTTTGTGAATAGAAACGTCTTGATTATCAGGGTGGAGACCGTCGAACTGTATTGAATCAGTGGGAAATGGAGTACGAAAAGAGATTGGCGGTGCACGAGGAATCTGACCAGATTGACGATATTGATGAGTTCTGAAAGAAGTGAAAGATTTCTCCAAGAATGACCGATTAACATACCTGTAGACTACTCCAACTAAATTCGCTTCCCACAGTCTTCCATTTGGCCTAGCTGCCACAATGAATGCACTTCCACCACCACTAAGACCATCTATATCTTGAATATAGCAAGCACCGAGTGGTGATGGAGAAGTTCGAACTTTTTTGCCCACTTGCTGTATAGTTCCAGTTTCTGCATGATAAAGATGTGATGCTAGTGATGTGGCGACTGTAAATATAACTTTTCAGTTTAATGTAAATTTACAATCCTTCCCACTAACGTACCGAGAACGTGCGATTGTAGTGTATCTAATTGTACAATTTCTCCCTCAAACTTTGTCAGTTTTTGATGTGCCGCCCGAAAAACAGATCGGTTCGTCAATCTATGGCAATGCAATGATCCGGATGAATGTCCAGAATAAACGGTTTTCATATCGGGTGACCATGTTAATGCCATCACTCTATCCGGTGAACGGGCATCCCCAGGTGTTGAATATACTAGAGTTGGAGGCTGTCCATTATTTAATTGAGCAATTGAAACACGTCCACTGTCCCCTCCGATTGCCATTAGCTCTTCTGATGGGCTTACAGAGATCTGAAAAACTCTTCATATGACGGAGGCGAGTTCGATGCTAAGACAATTTACTGAATGAAGTATTTCTTTTTCTCAACAAATCATTTAACTCTAATAAAGTATACACGGAACAACAGAAAAAGAACACAAATCGGATGGAATCATCTGTGTTTTCTCAAGGCTACATCTATCTTCAGTTATTGTAATTTATCATACATAAGAAGGGTGAGAATCCGGTTCTAGTAATGAATCGCATCACAATGTTTGACTTATCTGTTTCCTATTATAATACTATGAGAAATTGTCAAACTTATGAAGTCTTTTGGATAACGATAAAACGTTTATTTATTTATTATTCGTTAGTCTTACCGTACTAATCTGTCCGTCTCTTGTTGTAAATACTTGAACAGGGACTGGTGAACTAGCTCTTGATCTGGATTTAGCAGCATATCTTGAGAATATGTAGACAGATCCAGTGGATGTTCCAAGACACAAAGATTTCGATGTACTCGCAACGCATGTGTACTGAGAAAGAACTATGTTATGAATCATTGAATTCTTCTACTCACCTTAACCCGCTTTGTGGAATTTGCGGGAAATGCCAACTCATCCAGTGAGGTGAGCTCGACGAGAAAATGTGATGGAATTCGGTCGATACTGTAAACTTTCAGTGTTTCTAAATTACAGATATCTATCGTAATAGATGATTTTCAAAAAAATGTAATAAAAAACTGACAAATCATCGTTTCCTCGTGACGTTGTCGGCAACTCATTGTGTTCTCCCATTTTTGAGCATCTAAAAGCTCGAAACAAATTAGTTGGAATTCTAAATTACATTGTTTTTAATCAATATTATTTCGGGCACAAGACCCAGAAATCGAGTACAAAAACAGAAGAAAATCAGCAGGTTTATAGTATTTTATCAGTAGAGAAAAGCACCAGAAATGATAAAATTCATAGGAAAACACATAGTTTAAGCGCGAACACCAGTCGGTCGACTTCTGGCCATTAACAATTTTCCGTCCACATGGCATCGTGCCAACTCTAAATCGCTACCGACTTTTTGAATTTCAAAAACTTCTACATCATCAAGTGATCTTCTAGAATTCCAACCTCCGGCTATTACCAAATACTTATCAGAGAGCACTGCAGACACGTGATTCTCGCGTTTCTCTGATAGTTTTGTTCTGAGAATCTGAAACTTTGAACGTTTTACAAGTATGATATATTTTAGAGATGAAAGAACATTTCTCAAAAAAAGTTACATCGTTACCTCCGATTTCTTGGATTCCAGATTGTATTTTATAATGGTATCCAATACAAAACATCCGTCGAAACCACCAATCAAGAAAACACTTGATCCTACTTGAACAGAAGAGTGACCTGGAATAGTATACCATCTCATTTCGGATGGGAAAAAATTTCCGTACCTTCTACTGGATATGGCAAAAAACCTGCAAAATCCACGGTATAATCAGTGAAATCCGCATTGAACTCTATTCTGCAATATGAAGATATCGAAGTTCAAGGTCATAATGGGTGAGATTCTCTGTGGATATCAGTTTTTATTCTAATTAACACTTTTTTCATATGAAACGAACTCAAATGCAAATATCAGGATTAAAAAGAAGACACTCAAGCTCACCTACGGATAGCTTTCGTCGTTCTCTGTTCATCTTCCCATCCTCCAAACATTATGAATTCTCTATCACTGATCCCCAAAACTGTCGAATTCTTGATTTTCGGTAGCTTTTTGTCAAGTTTTCGACATTTCCACATGGAATCCGAAGTATCTATTATTTGAACTTCGTCGAGGCAACTGTGTGCTTCAAACCCTCCGAAAATTGGTTTGTGATTCTGAAATAGGCAAAAATTGAAGATATCACAACCAAATAATTTCTGTTTTCAACTTCTCACCTTATTAGATTCCGAATCGAAACCAGAACAACTTGCTCCAATTTCCATAACTTCTTCCAATAATTCAGTAACAATCACTTCATTTTCTTCTCGAATTGCAAGTAATTCAATTGAGTTCGTATGTTGATTAGGCCCGACACATCCACCAGAAACAAGTATTTTTTTTCGATCGTCTATTAGAAAGCATGATGGCGATCTTCGTGGAACGGAAAGTTCACCACATTTTTCAGATATTATTTTGATACGGGTGGGACTGAAAAAGTAAACGAAATTTTTGTTATCAAACAATTCAAAGAGAACTCACAAACCTGTTCCCAGCGTTCTCAACATTTTCTACACGGATTCTTTCAATACTTCGTAATGGTTCCCGTTCCGCTGCCAGAGCGCATCCACCGATTATATACAAGTATTTGAAACTTCGGAGCATTTACATGGATATGGAAGAGACCGATCTGTGATGTTTGGTTTTAACATTGATAGTATAAGAAAGGCTGAAATTTATTTTTTAATGATAGAAAATGACCAGGAGATGTGGTCATTTCTGAGAGTGAAGGTCCGATAAAAATGAGCAGTTTAAAGAGAAGACGAAATGATGTGATGAAATTGAAACAAAACGTATCAAATTGCTCTGTCGTCTATTGAAATGTTACACCCTTCCCTGATAGTGGGCATCTCTTTGATCCACTAGTGAATGGGAAGGTCTAATTGATGATACATTTTTATGTGATGTTCATCATTAAAGTTTATTGGGGTTAGAAAAACGCTGAATTAAAACTGAATGTGATTAAAAAATTGCCGGAAAATATTCCAACAGCTCAAAATGCTGAGAAAAATAAATTTGAATGCTCATTTTGCACAATATTCCTCATAAATCTATGTTTTTATGAGTATCAACTTTGCCATTTTAGTTCAAAAATCGATTTGAAACAGTGGTTTTGGTCATAAAAGAGCATCTAAAGGAGCTCACAGGGCTGCCTCAGATAGAAGATGGCCGTGACCGTCGGCCATCAATTTTCTCGACCATCTGTTTTACGAGTGCTCTTTTGAGACGTATCGAGCTCCTTCTAAACAGACATTTAGAACATAGAACAAACAGGAAAGAAGAGCACGGGAACCTACTGGTTTCGTAGAAATCAAAATGTTGCGAGAAATGTCTAACATGGTTTAGTTATAAGTATTAGGAAAATACACCTCCAAGTAAGAAAAGGAAGTAATAAATAATTATTTGTTTTATTGAACTACCAAGTAGAACACCAGGAAGCAATGTGTGAAGTTATATTTCAAAGTACATAAAGAATAATAAAAAAATATTTTATCACCTATTCAACTTGATCAGTTATCCAAATAGTAGTCTTTATAGCTCTGCAATGCGGCCATTGAGATAGAATCAATCAGAAAAAGGGGTGTGACAGCCTCGAGGTATACATGGATTTCTGGAACTTGCCACGTTTCAGGTGCTATTGCTAGGTCTGCTTTGTGGAGATGGCGAGTGATCTGAAAAAGTACAGAAAACTAGAGTAGAGGTCTACAAAATAGCTCTCGCCTTTCCACCACACTTCTCAACCATCCATGTCAATTCTTTAAAGTCCGGTTGACAATCGGGAGAAATCCACATCTTCCAATGAAAGTTTTCGAAAATTTTATTATTTTTTATCAGAAGCCACTCGTCATAAATGTAGTCGTCAGATGGAAGTAGTTGAGAATCTTCGAAAGATTCTTCGAGCTGAAAACAAGAGACTTTGTGTAAAGTTTGGTTTTCCAATGGTGGAACAGATTAATATTTTAAACTATCTTTTTTCAATTTCTCAAAACAGCATTCAACTAGAAAGTCAGTATTGGCCTTTGTTTGTTTTCAAAGACGAAAAAAGGATTAGACCAAGAAAAAAGAGAGAAATCTCAGAGGAAGGAAAGGGAAACAAAATAAACAGAATAATGGGGTCGTTTGAATGGCAAATCAGTTTCTGTCTTTTTAAGGGACCGAAAAAAGAAAATAAGCTTCTCTAGCAGTAGATTTAGGTGATTGTTGAGTTCAACACTAAAGCTGAAGAAAATAGCAAAAGAATGCCACTTCTCACAGTTGAATTTGAATTTGCAACTAACCCATTGTGGTCTCACAATTGGAATATCACAACATATCGCTTTCAAGACTAAAAGTGTTCGTTTTCCATGTCTTGATACCACACATAATGTACGGCGTTCGTCGATTTCGGAGGAGATGTTTAATTTGAAACGACGGATAATACTTTTCAGTTTGTTCTCAATTGAAGAGCTGAAATTAACGGCAAATTTATACTGAAACATCGAAATTAAGATCTACAGTATCCGGCAACAAAACATCATCTTGAAGCTTAGAATTCAGAACATTGAAATGGGCTTACTCTTTACTGAATCCAGTAAATATCACTTCGTTCCTTATTTCTTCATTTTCTTCTTCAGTTGTACGTGCTCTTCTTCCCGTTCTGTTTTGCTGTAAATATGCAGAAACATCAGAAATAAAGTCATCGTCATCTTCTTCTGAAATTTTTTGAAGTCGATTGATAACGTTTGATTTTGTGGGAACCAGTGGGGCACGTATTCTGGAATTGTCGTCCAGAATTTCAATGGAAGATCTATCTGGGTTATGTGGGCCAGAGATTGTCAAAGATGCCAAAGCTGATTGAATATCTGAATCATCGGCTCGAATCGGTTCCATCTTCGTTCGACTTTGAGGCTTTTTCACAGGCTTTTGAGCCTTTTTCGGGGTTCTATTCTTGTTTATGGTCGCATTTTTTCCTAAAGTGTCCCGAATTCTTGTCAAATCTGTTGGCATTGTTTTTCGCATGTCATTTATCGTTTTTTGTGGGGCTTTTCTTGGAGTCTTCGGAGTTTTTCCAGCATTTTTTTTGAGGTTTTTGACATTTTTTGGTTTTTCCCAAGTTTCTCTGACGTCTTTATTAGTTTCTTGCACTTCAATTGCACTATCCATAGGCTCTCGATGATTCAGAATGAATCCAGTGAATGAACGTCGTCTTTTAATCGTGGTAGCAGATGAAATAGAAATTAATAACTGATTGAATGCTTCTGGAGTCAATTTCGTTGGATTTGTAGGTTTTCTAATAGGCGCTGATTGTGGGCAGGGATGTTGACGGGCTGAATACTCCAGAAACATACAGTTTGAATAAAGAAGAAGTATACTCACTGGGACAATCTGGCGAATGATATTCGAATTTGATGACAGGAGCGTCTGAAATATTACTTGGAAAAGCAACAGAAAATAGCCTTGCTAATTTTCTTAAATTTCTAAACTTTTTCTCGTGGGAAATTAATAACTCTTTATTCCCTTACAATCTAAAAGCGCATCAAGCCTTTCTGATAACTTCCGAATTTCTTCTAAAAGCATTGCTGGATCCGTCGGTGCATCATTGTCCATATCTTCCCAATGAGTTTCTTCCAATTCACAGAATGGAGACGGTTCTCGAAAACTGGATAAACGTCTACATGTCTGCCTCAAATACCGCAATCCGGACATCGAATAGTCCGTTTCTTCGCATTTCTTCCGGTTATCTAAGCATTCTTGAATCCATTTGATATCAACCATTAGTGGCGGAATGGGACGACGAGACATTGCAGCTCCGACAATTAATTCATCCGCATAACGATCGACGACTATATGAGTTGTACGGTCATCGACTGTTTTTTGAACCACAGCACCCATTTCCTGAAAACGGAAAAAATAAAACTATTACGAAAAAGCTATTATTATTTTGTTAATTAGAATCAGAATTTATAGATTTTTCTTTGCTTACTATTAATTTTTTCGATAAGTGGTGTCGAATCGGCAAGCAACATCCTGCAGAAAGCACAATAAACGTATCGACTAGAAATCCAATTGATTCTGGAACAGTTTCATCTTCTCCTTCATCTAAAATGATTTTCTTTGAACTTTGATCATTATTTCCGTAGTCCAATTGGTTTAAATTTTGAGCTGTTGAATCTTCTACTATTTCTTCACTTATTTCTGTCATTACAGTTGTTTCGGGAGCACATTGTTGATGAAAATTGTGAAAATCATCCGACAAACTACTGCCCATTCTCGAGGTACCCATGGTTCGATTCATGACCTGACCAGACTGGAATTGTATTAATTATAAATAGCACTTGAAATGAAAAAAAAGTTACTGCAACCTTTCTCGGGGTGTCAGCTGAGCTGAAATGCACTGAATGATATGTATCATGATCATCTTCATAAATTGGTGAAATATCCGGATTGAATCCATACGCGATTGACATACTTTCGGAGAAAATCAAAAGATAATCCGACGGATACTGAAAAAATTACGACAAAATAGTATTTAAACTTCGCGGCGAAGGCGTAATTTCGGAGTGTTGTAAATATCTTGTTTCGCCGTCTGCGTCTCTCTTCAAACCGGCAGTGTCTACGTAGAGAACACCATAATCGACGACGATTCTCCTCAATTTCATGCCACCACCATATTTGAATTTCCTACGCTTTCCACGCATTTTATGATTTTTTATTAAAATCTTCTCTTGTATTGTTTTTTTCAGGATTCCACTATGGGGTCTCTAATAAAAATGTTCAAGCCGAGCAAAAAACACAATAACAAAGAAAATGTCCCGGTAAGTATTGTTTTTATTATCAAAATACGAAGTAAATTATTTGCAGGCAGTCAGCTTCGCAACCGGATCACTCAAGAACAAAAAATCTACGCTGAATGAATCAGTTTATGTTGGCGAAGCACCCAAAATCGATTTACGATTAAAAAGTCCCTATCAAGTGATCACAGCACCAAAAACAACACGCGGTAATCAGATTTGATGTTAAAATTGAAAGACCTTTATTATTTTAGGGCCTATGTCATGTCCAGGAGCACCATTAGAGGATCGAAGCTTTCGAAGTAGTTCAAGAAAAGTCAAAGATGATTCTTTTCTGTAAGTTTGTCAGATTAAAAAAAATCAAAACCAAACAAATTTTCTAACATAAACGCATTGCTTTCAGAAATTAAATAAAAATTCGATTTCTTGTTTAAATAAGTTAAAAATCTAATAGTGTCTTGAAAAACGGTAATAAACGCAACCTTTTTCTCAGAAATCGACATTCGGAAATTGTTGACGACCAAGCGTATCGGAATATGATGGCACGACATCAATACGACATGAGTATGAGCCAGCAAGACGATTCTGACGAAGAAAAAGAGCATCTAAAAGAAAAATTACGGCAGAAAAAAAGCGAAGTGACGATTCTAAAATCAAAAATTGAAAAAATGAAAACGAAATGGAGAGAGGATAAAACCATGATGACCGATACGATTGATGATTTATCAAATGAAAATTATCAAATAAGGTTAGTCGATTTGAGTGTTTTATTTTCGAACTGATACCTGGGTGTTTGCGGACTAAAATCACCGATTTGAATTGTACGCCCCGCCCACAAAGCAGAGAAAGAGGAAGCTGGTGAGCGATGTTCGCACGATCCTCCCGAAGCTGTTCTATTATAGGCAGTCTTTTCGTGTTCATGGAAGTGTCAGAATTATAAAACATTTTATCTCTTCTGAAAAAATAATTTGATGACTTTATTCCAGGAAAATTCACGATCGGTTACGAGTCAAATACACCGAACTCAAGAAGAATATAGAAGTTGAAAAGAAAATGAAGTGTGATGTATTGAAAATGCTCCAGGAAGCTAATGCTCGGATCGAACAACTGGAAAAGTCTCGAAGTGTTAATGATGATTCTCTGAATAATTCATCGCTTCTTATTCCATCGTATTCTGTCGGTGATGCCACAATGGAAATGTCTTCTGAAGGTGCTGGAGAAGCACTTTGTTTCCCTGACCATCAGAATAATCAGAATAATCAGATGACGTCAATGTTTATGATGTCTTCGATGTTTGGCACATCTTCAGGAGTTTCCACATCATCGAGCCATCAGAATCCAAAATCATTAGAAGACGATCTAGATGCACAAGACGAAGTAAAAGTATTCAGAAACTCTGTTGAAAGTATAGAAGAAGACGAGGAGATGTCTGAAGACGAAGAAACGGAAGAACTTGAGTTATCTAGTCCTTTTGAAATTGAAACTATCAGAGGCCCCTCTTCTAAAAGACAGATTCGTGGAAAGAGTCAAAAACATCTCCCACGTGCACATTCGGATTCCGATTTGATGCGTGCCCCGGACACTGTTAGTTTAGCTATGGAACCAGCTCCAACACCTCAACCAACACAAACACAATCATCAGCATATGAGCAGAGACAAAAGTATTCCAATCCGAATTCTTGGTTGAAGGTGAGGAAAATTAGTTGCAATAAAGTTTTTGTTCCAGAAAACCAAATCAGATTTTTAGTAGCCATTTTTTCTTTTTAGCGAAGAATTAACGAAAAAGCTGGAAGCTATTCTTTTTCAGCGCAACTCTGTGAATCCAGATGACTCAGACAGTTCCGAAGAAGAGAGAATGAGTATTATCAATCGTCAACTCAAAAAGAAGGGCGGACTTGTCAAATACAATCCGCCACGCACAAAAATTCATGACAAGTACTACAAAAGGTAAGATTTTATAGTTATAGAAAAAAAAGAGCAATAAAAATAAACTTTCCACTTAAATTTCCAATTTTAAAGTTATCTTATAAACAGAAATTTTAATTTTACTTTCAATTCGAGAAAGTCTAGCAGAAAAATCTATAATTCCGCCCTATGTGAGAAGCAATACACACGTTGTTGTCTTGACTCCGCCCACTTTGCCCAGTAAACATAGTGGGAGGCGGAACCCGCGAAGTGTCTGCTGCTTTCCTAAATAAATAACGCAGTGACGACGCGGGAGGAAGGGCAGGGTTTCTCAGGAGTTTGCAGGGTTTAGCTTCTTTATTAGTTTGTTATTGTTGTTTCCTATGAGTGTAAACAGTTTATGGCTGCTCAGTTTCAAAACTCTAATCAGCTTACAGGTCAAGTGTGCTAAAATACTGAAAATAATTATTCCAGATTTGGCAAAAACGAAAGAACAGCGTTGGCTGAATTTGAATATCTCCAAGATATGTCAACAGACGTATCTGGGATGCAGTCAAGTCCAGAATTGGGACAATTAATGGGTCAATTGCAACAGCAAACCTTGTAGATTTCCGAATTTTCCCTATCGTCCTAGCTTCTTTACGAAATTTTGCCATTTTTTAAAATACACTAAAAAATCCTTTTTACTCTGGCATCTGATATAATTGCTGCTTTTTTACAAAGGCTTTTTTTTCTTTTTAAATTCAACATTTTTCAATATCCACCCATGGAACTCCTTCCTCCCCCTTATCTAATTTATCATTCCTGTTCAATTCAATTGTCTTGTAAAATTTCATGAAATACAGTTTTCTATGTACGATTCTATTCAGATTGTTTTTATCCCTTTCTTGTCTCATTTTATTTCTTCCCATCGTTTTCTACCACAAATTTCTATGATAATCAAACTAATGTAATCTCATTTTCAAATCACTCACAGATTTTCTTTTGTTTTTCATAATTCTTGCTTTCATTTTGGGTATCTCATTCTCACTTTTCAATGTTCTTGGTATTTTTTGCCTTTACTTGATCCAATTTCGTGTACCCTATTTCTTTCGTCGTTTGTAACAATAAAGTCCAGATTTTGAAAATTGGCGTCATGTTTTTATTTATTTGGGGGTTCTCCCAAAAAGGTGTATTTTACACTATTGATATCTTTAGTCTTGTACTTTTCTGAGTTTTCTCTCCTAACAAACATAATTTTAGTGATGAATAATGGACACGTTCACCACTCCCATCAACACTCAAACGGGTATCGAATAAGGCCTGCAGAAGATCAAGAAGAAGTTGAAGACCCATATGCAAATATTTCAGATTACTATCGAAGTCATATAGCTGCTAAAAATGAGCGTAAGCGTATTTTTGAGATTACGATCAGTAGTAAACTGAGTCAAGTTTCAGCATGCACTTCATCTTCTACCAATGAAGCAGAGTCAATGACAATCGAAGATCCAGAAGTTAACGACGAATATTATGGTGATCCAGTACGATTAGAAGATTTGGAACCATTTATTAAACCATCACTTCGTGATGATACTCCACTTGCAAATATACTGCATCCGGACTTAGATGGGATAGATCCAAGGTGAGAACGGTTTGAAGAAATAAAATATTTGTTCTTGTTCTCAGAATATTCTTCAAAGACTTCAAGCCCAACAAAACTCTTCGATTCTCCCGTCTTTTCGCCCAGAATATCAAACAATCGTCACGGGCCGAACTATGGTGGCTATCAAGAACATTCTCAAAACAAATGAAATCCCGCAAAGCGGCATCTGATTCACAGACAGAAGAACCTGAAGACGTAATAGAGAATGGAGCAAAACGTCTGAAACTCAACATCATCGAGAAAGTGCCACGTGTAATGCTGGCATCGGATGAAGAATTTCGAATGAAGCGTCCCGTTTTGACCGAAGCTGAAAAAATGGCGAAACAGAATGAGGAGCGTACGGTGGAACAACCATGGAGAACGGGTCCTGCAAAGATTTGGTATGATATGATGGGTTTGCCATCGACAAGTCAAGCAGTTAATTATGGTTTCAAGATGAAAGTAAGATAGAGAAATTTGAATATTCTTTACGAAAAAATGTATTGTAGAAAACTCCAGCCAGATTTCCGAAACCCACTCAAAAATTGAACTTTCTACATCCTGATGATCCGTCAACTTCATCTGGAACCACGTCGTCTTCAGAAAAGATGGTAGAAGTAATTGAGAAGAGTTGTGAAGCCACATTATCAGAAGATATTCTACAACCATTTCAAGTGATTGAATGGGAAAAAGATGTGATTTTGGACGGAGAAGAAGTTAAAGATCAGTTATTGGATGAATTCTCGAGTGGAAGAGGTTGTGGGTGGATTGCCACACAATATACAAGAACATATGAGCATTTTGTTTATGCTGGTAAGTGTTTTCCATAATTTGAACTAAAATAGTTTTTACTTCAGCAAGTAATAATGCTTTCGAACAAATGTTTGATGGAAAATCGGCGCCAATCAATTTGTCTGGACCAGATTCTCTTATCCTGCCTGCCCCAACTCGCTCAATTTTCCCATCAACGCCGAGTGATTTAGATATTTTACCATGGGAAGAAAATGTTATTTGGGATTCTGATAATATGACCCAAGTATTGGAACCAATTGATTTTCTTGTTGATTTCCAAGATGATCCATTGATATACGGAATGCCAGAAGACCGTCGAGTTGATGAAGATCACCATCGACAGGATCATCACCACAGAAAATCGGATGGATACACGAAAAAATCAAAAATGATATTGGGACAGGTTCAACAACGACAAAAACAAGAAGAGGATGAGCAAATGGAGAATACAATGGGACAATTTACAGATAATGATCCATTTAATCTATCGAATGATGATTATTATGTGCCAAAAGCCACATCGAAAACTCTATCAAACAACTCACTGCTTATTCAACATTCTACTCCTGCTACCAATATCGCCACTCAATTCTTCCCAACTCACCCATCTGCTTTCCGTTTGAGATATTGGCATAGAACACCTTTCACGAGAAGAATTGTTAAACATTGGCAGCCGAATAGATTCCAACAGATTCAGGTAAGAAAGCATGCAAAAATTTGAATTTTGCTTTCACGAATCATTTCTCATTTTCAGAATCCAACTCGTCATCAACAACGTGTTCAAGCGATGCGTGAAGGAATGCGTCAATCACAAGGAGGTGGTGAAGTGTTCTATATGAGAGAAATCAATGATTTGAGTGGAAAAGATGAGAACTTAGTGATGATTGAATACAGTGAAGAGCATCCAGTCATACTGTCACAGCCTGGAATGGCTTCAAAAATGAAGAATTATTTCAAGAGACGGCAAGCAAATGATACAGAGCCTACATTCGATTACGGTGAAATGGCATTTTCCCATCAAATACCATTCCTTGGACAATTGCAACCTGGTCAATCACTTCAAAGTATTGAGAATAATCTATATAGAGCACCCATCTATCTACACAAAAGACAATCCACTGATTTCTTACTGATTCGAAGTCAAAATCAATGGTTCATTCGTCCGATTCCAGCAATATTCATTGCTGGGCAACAGTGCCCACTTTACGAAGTTCCATCTCCAAACTCAAAACGAGCCACCGTTTTCGTCCGAGACTTCCTTTTCGCATTCATTTACCGCCTATTCTGGGCATCGGAACACTCACCACGTCGGCTCAAAATGGAAGACGTTCGAAATGCATTCCCCCATTACGCCGAGAGTAACATTAGGAAAAGATTGAAAATGTGCTCTACATATACTCGAAATGGTGCAGACACGTTCTGGTCTCTGAAGCCAGAATTCCGATTACCATCCAAAGAAGAGGTTCTTGCAATGGTAACACCGGAAATGTGTTGTGCTCAATACAGTATGATGGCTGCTGAGCAGAGGCTCAAAGATGCTGGGTACGGAGAAAAATACTTTTTCACACCAGAAAATGATGAAGGATCAGATGATGAAGTCACAATAGAAGATGAAATCAAATGTGCTCCATGGAATACAACTAGAGCATTCATGGCTTCTCAACGAGAGAAATGTCTTCTCGATCAAACGGGAATTGCTGATCCAACGGGTTGTGGACAAGGTTTCTCATATGTTCGGGTGTCTCAAAAACCACACAAAGACGAGAATGCAACACCTGTACCAAAGAAGTTAGTGACTGGAACCAATGCAGATTTAAGAAAGTTACCGCTGAAAGAAGCCAAGCAAATCTGCAGAGGGTACGGAGTGAAAGAAGAAGAAATCAGTGCACTGACAAGATGGGAGATCATCGATGTTATCCGTACATTGTCAACTCAAGCAGCCAAAGCGACTAAAGAAGGAGAAAGTAAGAATTTGTCTCTATTTGGGCAGAAAATCTCGTTAGTTCGATTTATAGACAAATATTTTGACCTTTTAGATATCAAGAGCTTTTATTTTTTCTGAATGAGACAGTCAATAATATTTTTCACAACTTTCAGCAGTATCTGGAATGGCTCGTTTCGCACGTGGAAATACTCGATTCAGTTCGGCCGATATGCAAGAAAAGTATCGAAAACACTGTCAAAGGATATTCGATCAACAGAACCAAACACTGGCAAACACTGAACCGATTTCAACGGACGATGATTCAACAGATGCAGATTCTGATAATGAAGAATTAGCATCTCGTTTGGAGTCAATGCTTGAAGCTAACAAAGGAAAAAAGAACATCTCAATGTCAGAAAAAGCGAAAATCGATTTTGAAACTGAAGAAAAAGAACGAGAAGATTTGAAACGAATGATTCACGGAGACACTGTTCAGAAAGGAGAGAAAAAAGAAGGAGAAGTGACAGCAGAAGAGAAGAAAAGTGCCTCTCAATTCGGTGAAGATGTTGCTATGTCTGCATCGAAAATCAGTGGAATCACTGCCAATCAACAGTTGAAAATCTATCGAACGATGAAGGGACCAGACGGAAAAGAGGTTACAAGGATTGAAATCGTGACAAGACCGCAGCTTATTGAGGCGTACACAAGGATTCGGATGACTAGAGATGACACTTTCATCCAGGTATGGAAAAACAGTATCTTTTATGATAGTGAACGAGCAGTATCAGTTTTGAAAATATTCAAATGAAAGAAAATAATTCAGTAGAAAATTTAATACTTATTACAGGTCTATGCTCAAATGGACGAACAATACAAAGAAGAGAAGAGAAAGAAGAAGCGACGACTACAAGATCAGATACGTCGAATGAAGAAGAACGAAGAGAAAGCACAAAACAAAGTCCAAAAGCAGATAGTAAAGAAGGAGAAGGCAATTAATATCAATCTTCAAAAAATGAGGTGTAGTGCATGTCATGCATATGGACACATGAAAACTAATAGAAATTGTCCATTGTATGGAAAAGATCCATTGACTCCATTGAAAGAAGAAGACGAGTCCGGTGCCAATTCTTCGGCTAGCACCATTGCTGTACCTGCACCTCTTCCAAGCATTCAGGTATAATTGAGAATATAAATATATGAAAATAATTGTATTTATTTATTTATTTATTTAAATTTATAGGTTGATGGAACAAAAGTGAAGTTCAACTTGGATTACAATGAGATGAAGAGAGCTCTTCGAAAAGAAGAAAAGAAAAAACGAAAGTTAGCGAAACGAGCAGAAGCAGAAGTTCGTGCAAGACAAATGGAGTACGTGACACGATTCGATACATCAGATGTGCCTGGAACGAATGGAGCCATTCCGTCTTCTGGTGGACATACGGATAATGATGATGAGGACAGATTCTCACAAGTTTCTGGTACATCATCATTCATGAATGGACCTGGAGCGGTAAGAAAACGAGTTCAAAAATGTCGCCCTCAAAAAAAACCTTCAAACACCCGGGAAAGGAAAAAAATTAGTTTTGGCTTGCTAGAGATTTGCTCACTGGGAAAAAGGTTTTCAGGCTTGTTATAGTTTTTTTTTTTAAAATAAGTCTTCAACTGAGAAATGTATTTTTATAGGTCCGTGCTGGACGTAATTCGTCTGTTGGTTCAAAGAGACGTACATCAATGATGCCAGAAGAAGATTATTTGCAAGGTCCAGCTAAAGTTAGTGTCCGTGCGAGAGCTGATCCGAAAGTAACGATGGCATCAATGCTAACGGATATTATAAACGAATTGAAATCAATACCCGGATCAGATGCGTTCCTGTTTCCAGTCAATCCGAAACAAGTCACTGACTACTATACTATTATCCGTAATCCAATTTCAATGCAAGAGATCAAAAACAAGATTGCTGCTTATTCATACCAACTGAGAAAAGATTTCTTGGATGATATCAAGTTGATGTTCGACAATTCGAGGCTTTACAATGGAGATAACAACATGTTGACGGTGACTGCTAGACAGGTGAGATATTGGAAATTGGAGGAGTTATTCCTGAGGATTTGTAACATACTTAAAATTTTGAATTTCAGATGTTACAACTCGCCGGAAAACGAATGATTGAACGTGAGGAAATGTTCATTAAGCTGGAAAAACAGATCAACCCATTGCTTGATACAAATGACCTTATTGGATTTTCATATCTTCTTGGAGAGATCATTCAAAGAGCCAAGAACATTCCAAAATCTGCACCATTCCATACAAAAGTCGACGGAAAGAGATTTCCATCATATTATATTCGAATCGAGCATCCAATTGATTTGGGCATCATCGAACAGAAAAACAAGAAACAAGAATATAAAAGTGTGGAGGACTTCTTGAAAGACATGCGACTCATTCTGGACAACTCTCTTGCTTTTAACGGCGAAGTCAGTATCTATACGGCGAAAGCTCGAGAAATTTGGGAACTCGTAGAACTTTTGGTTAATGAAAAAAAAGAAACGCTGTATGAATTGGAGAGAAACATCAATCCAGCGGCAGCAGCAGCAAGACGAGCCCAAATGATTACTGTAGATTCTGAAGCAGAAGTGACAATGGATGAAGAGGATAATACAATGGAACAGACAGATGAACATCCAACAGAAGACGAAGATGATGATTTGGATGAGGAGATGATGATGGATACCGGAGGTAGGCAATTGGAGTTCAATAGACAACTTTAAGTTATAGCATGCTAAGAAACACAAAATAACTAGAAAATTGGTTTTTACAAACGCTCACTGAAAGTTACCCAGATTTTTCAGACTACGACTCTCAATACGATGACAATCTGGCAGCTGGACAAATATTGAATGATTTGGCAATGTCAGATTCAGATGAAGATGAACGAGCAGATGAGGTCAGGCGACCGGCAAATGAGGACGATAATCGTCTCGATTCGTTTTAACTTGTTCTTTCTTTTTACTTTTTTCCCTCACTCGGCTTTATTCGTGCATTGAACTTTTTTCCCTCCAACCCCCAATTCTATTCATACAATACGGTTTTAATATACATACTCCATTCTCATTTCTCTTTAATATTTTCTGTGAAGATTTTTACGAAAACACAAAATTTTAAAAGTCATTGTTTTCCTTTCCGTTTTTAATTTATCAAATATTTTTTCTCTCTTTCCCGCTACTCTCATACATAATTGGTCTCTCATCGTTGTTGTTTTTTTGGTTTTCTTTTGAAAAAATTGTGTTTTAAATGAAAAATAACACAAGATATTTGTACTTCAATTGTCATTTTCCAAAAAAGAAAGAAGGGAACATCAAGAATATCGGTTCAACATTCATTTCTACTGTAACCCTCAAGCTCTCATTTTTCGAATCAAATTCCAAAAATATTTCCCCTGAAATTCAAAAGGTCGGTTTTATTTGAAAGACATCTGTGGATATTTATTTATTTAAAATTTGGAATGTGGGCTCAAATTCGATTTAAAGAATAGAACTATGGGTTCAAACAGAAGAAGAAAATGTGAAAATAATAAAAGAAAGAGACAGGAAAGAAGCGGATGGATTTTGGAAAAAGAGAAGGCGAGGGAGAAGTTGTAGAGATCTGGATAGAAAGAATAATGAAAGCTCTGAAAACGGAAAGACGAATAGAAGAGAGTTCGAGGAAGAGGAGGGAGTCGAATCGAAAAGAAGAACAGCAAGTAGAAACAGTAAATGTTAAAATCAGTATTTAATTCATGAAAATCTGAAATTTTAATAAAAGAAAATTGAGATACAGCTCCAAAAAAAGCGGATAGCAGCAAAGAAGAATCCGATTAATGCCCACAAGCAGGAACTGATTGCATGGACAATATAGGATACTGCGAGAAGAATATAGTAGACAAAGAAATATGAAATATAGAGAGCTGCGTGACCGACAAGAACAATCAGTGTCATTTTCTTTAAAAAATTATTGGCACGTCTAGCTCGTTCTTGTTCAAATGTTGCAGATGCTTCACTGCTTGCGTATCTTCTGCAGATCTGTAATCTCATGATGCCGAGATATTTATCTGGAGATAAAAGAGAAATCGACCGAAACTTACTTCAGGAATAGCACTCGGATATGGGTCATATCCCAATTCTCTTGCGGCTCTTGCAGTACTGAACGTAGTGGTGACCAACAGAAGTTCAGCTTCGAATACAGTGAAAAAGGGTTCTACGCCGAAAAAATCAGACGACGATTGAATGGATCTGGCCAATACGCGAAGAACTATTGGTGGAAGTGTGAGCTTCTGCTTCGGGAAACCGAGAGCCTGATCAACTGGAGCCCAGAATGAGAATGTGCCAACTGGATGTCGGTCAACGATATTGTAGATCTGAAATGTGTTTAAATCAATCATTAGAATGGAGGCGTTTTATATATCTCACTAACTTGTCCATTCTTAGAATCTTTATGACGAAGAGCCAATTCTGCCTTGATAAGTCCTTGAACACAGTTATCAACTGACGATAATTGGGTTTGTGCCTCAACTCCATTCGACTTGAAAACGGCAATCCACCAGCCAGTTTTCATGAAATTCTGAATATAAATTCAAGTTGTTCTTTTAGCTTTCCTTTGAAGGTATCTCCTACAATAACGCGTTCCGTAACCCTTTTCTCTCCGACTCCATAGATTCCACTGAAACGAAGAACGGTAGTTTTCATGTTTTCGTAGGAGGCCTGGCGAACAATGTTCTCAGCATGAGCTTTGGATTCACAGTAGAAATTAAAAAACTGAAAAAAGATCTTTGTTAACGAAATAAAGAAAAAACACACACATTTTCAGTATGATCTCTGTCTGATTCTTTTATATTTATAAGTGGGTCTCCACCGAAAATGACGCCAACTGAAGAAGTATAGATGAATTGTTTCACTCCTTTATCTCTGGCCCACGAAAGGAGATTCATGGTGCCAACTGAGTTGATTTGCATACATGCTTCACGGTCACGCTAGAATAAAACATGTTGGAAAGAACAGAAGTAAGAGAATGAGACTTACAGCAAACCTCCCTGTCATACCAACTGCAGCCAAATGGAATATTGTTGTTACATTCTCCAGTAGGGGTTTTATAAAGTTTTCGTCGGCAAAAGAACCCTGAAAAGTCAGATGAAATTAAAGGAAGAGAAAGAGAAATAGTTACTTGAGCAAATGCACAAAAAGGATTCAGCGAGCCCTCCTCTGGATACGCCAAATCAATCAGAATAATCTGAAGATAGTCAGAAAGACGAGTACTGATAATATCATCCTTCTTGGTTTTCTCCAGTTTACGAAGTCTGTCAAGATGTTCAAAGAATGGAAGAATTCTTTCGAATTCCTCATCAGAATCACTCTTCACACCCTCTACTATGTCTCTTTGAGCCATTTCGAGTATTTTCTCAACGAGACAAACAGCAAGATGTCCGGCACCTCCAGTTATCATAACTTTCCAAATCTTTTTCGGTTCTTCTTCTTCATCTTCTGTTTCATCATCGGTTACTGTAGTTGGCACTGGTTCCGAATCTTTTTCTGCAATAGTAAAGGTTCTCACTGGATTACAAATAAAACGAACTGTTCTGGAGATCAAAGTTTCCTGTTGAATCGGAAGAAACACGTTCATCGAGAGACAACTTGGACACTGTCCTCACAAGTTTATTTTTTAAACGAAGGGACATACGCTTCATGATAGCTTCGATGAGCAACAACAGTTAGAATAAAATAAAAAAGAATAAGACAGTCTGTCTGCCTTTTAAAGTAGCGATTCGTACAGTTGAATTCGTAGAATGACACTCTTTTCTTTATTTTGTTTTTTGATAGAAAGTATTCGTTATGTTTTCAAATAAAAAATTTAGAAAGAGTGACATATAACAACGGAAAGATGTCAGACAAGACAAGGCTAGGCACGGCTTGGTACGGTGCCACAAAAACAATTAGTGAGGTCTGTCTGGGTGGGTGGACATGTTCCGCCTTCTTGAGCGACCGCAATATATGTTTTTTTTCAGAATAAAAAAGAATAAACGATGAGATGTAGAAATATGGATATGTAAAATTATATATTTCAAGTATGTATGTAATTCTAAAAAACGGTGTTATACGAGCACGATGGCCCAGATGATGAGGGGAGAGGAGAGTTAGAAAGATAACATTAGGAAAATATAAATCTTGAAAACAATAGAAAAAAAGTAGTTCCAATTTGAGAGATTAGTATAGTTTATCAATAGGAAACATAAATCTTCTTCGATGAAATCATAAAGCACCTCACTTGAGAATTCGAAAGCTTCTACCTGTAGCCATGACAACTTTTCGTTCTCTTTCTTTTATTTTTTTTTCAGACGAATCAAGATGTAAGATTTTTTAGTGTTCTGTAAAATTTTTTCGAAAAGGTAACTTTTTACATTGGATACCATGTGATTAAGTCCGCCGTGGACTCGTCACGGTTTCTCTGACCAGTGAGTTCATTCTATGAACATGAAGGCTTTAGTCGTTCGAATTGATCAGGAAAGGTTGAGGAACCAAACAGAAAAGTCGAGAACCATGAAACCACTGAAATATTAAACTATTTTTAGATAGGATTATGGGTTCAATGAACATTACAACCAATTCATTCTTTGATTGATTAATAGTTGTCTAGGGGTTTTTTCCAAAAACAAAGTAACTTGGAAAATAGAAATTCTGAAATTAATTGTTTTTTATAGTCAGGTGAAAATTTGATTTTTTCCAATTCAAGTCTCGGGAAAATTTCATTATGAAAATCTGAAATCGTAAATAAATGTTTCTGAACTTGTTTGCAGTATTCACAACTCTTCAATTGACTGAACACGGACCAGATCAGCAGAGTTCATGAGAATGATTTCATTCTGATGTTCATTGAAATTTAAGGATTCATAAAGAGTTACTGTAGTTGAACATTGATGCCTCCACCATCGAATCCAGTTCATAAGTTCAAATACTCACGAGAAATGATGTTTTTTGGAAAGGTCTTATCGTGACAGAATATATTAAAATGTTCAATTCTTCATTATTCGTCATTCCGAATTGTTTAATTTCCTTTTTCTCCTTCTTTTTCCTTCTCTTTCCATTCGTTTTTCATCTGTTTCTGCCACGTTGTCCTCCGTTTCTTCTCGTTTGAACAAATGTTATTCTGCTCAATTTCCTTTTCTTGCCCACGTGATATATGTTCTGATCTTATTCTTAATTGTACGCTCTGGCTCCACGAGGAAGCCCCGCCCCTTTCTCCTCTGCGGCTCTATAAATGTGCCTCTGCCTTCTTTCAACATTCTCCTTCACAAGTATTTTTTAGGCAGGAGTGTGAGCCCCCTTCCCAAACAGCTTCACTTCGATTTTGCATTTTCTCATTTCGGCCGCGGCTGATTGACGTTAGAGAGTGTGTTTTTGTGTGTTATGTGCTCCTTTTGGAGTTCTTTGGCGGAGTTCATAAGGGAAATGCGAGTGTACAGCGCGTTGAGAGCACAAAATGAAAAGAACTATGAGCAGAGCAGTCCCTTCTTATGTTTAGTGATGATTTGTGACATCTTGAACTTATTCACCTTTGTTATCTCCGTTTTTCTTTCGTTGCATTTCTCCAAATTTTCAATAAGTTTCAGGGTAAACCACTCGTTTCCATCTTCCGATCACTATGGATACCGTGACGGAGGAATTCAATCCGTTCTGTCGCGGTACTATCGCGTTCTACTTCTTTTGCTTCATTTTGGGAATCATGGTAAGAATAAATCTAAATATGTGTTGTCTCCAGATGTTTCGTTTCACAAAATCTCATTTTTCGAATTGACAGTCATTTGTTTTTTTTAGTCACGTTCATCGGTTTTTCATCTTCTATCAATTATCACACATCTAAAATTCTGAATTCATTTTCCCTCTTCACAACACTTATAAAAACACTCATATTCCAGCTCTCCCGCTGGGCTCATCGACTCTGTCGTACTTCTCGTTTCTATCGATTCCGTCGTTATCCAGTCGAGAAGAAACTGAGAAGCCTTACCCAAATCAATCATCCTGGCTTCACTTTCATCGTTGGACCAGAGGATATTCGTTACAGTGAAGAAATTGACCTTGACTGGTGCAAGACTTTCCTTCGTGAGAACTTCCCTAATCATTCGGCAGAGATTCCTCAGAACCTCTGCTCTCTTTGGATTCCACGTGAAGGATTCATCTGTGGAACTACTTTCCAAGAGTTCAGTCCAAAGGAGGGAAAGCTTAACGACAGCTTCTTGACCTATCAGATGATCACTGAACGTGCTCAGGTAATTACGAAATAACTTACGTGTACATTTCGAGTTTTCTAGTCAAGATGATATCAAGTTTCACATTCTAGATTTCGTTCGAAATCAACAATTGATGTTGATCACGAGAGCCGAGAAACTAGCAATTTTATCTACTTGAAAACACTAATTACAGTTCTTCTAGTCACATTTTTCAGTTTTCTGTTTATCCATTTGATTCGATCACTGATGTTTTAGTATCATGAGAGCCCCCATAAACACGATAATTAAAGACACATGAACTATAGTAGTCCATACATCTGTAATTACAGTGTCTGTTGAACTCTAGATTGAGTAGAAATTAAAAAAGAGCAAATCGAAGAAAATACCAATTCTTAGAAGTTGACTTCAGGTCACCTGGTACAATCTGAAAGACGGCAGACACTTCGTCGCAGGAATCTGCATTTACCTCCGTTTGGAATTGGAATCAAGCTTCATTGGAATCCCACCAATTGATGAAGAATCAGTCCAAATTGCAATGGAAATGGGATATGACTACGTGCCACCAAAACCAAAGAAAGAGAAGAAAAAGCCAAGAGACAGGGGGCTACAATCTATCAAGCTGCTCACGATGCTGGATTGATTATGCCGAAAGAGAATAAAGAGAAAACACGCTATGGTTTCACTGACGAGAAGAATCCAAACCCACCAGATTACACTGCTCTTCTCATGGAAAATCAAAGCTAGGTGAGACTTCTTTCAAGATTTTACCTTTTCGACACACTCTTTCAAATTTCAAGCAACTGTGTCTCCTTGTCTGTATATCTTAGCATTCCTCAAAAAATTTCGAATATTTTCAGACTGGTCCGTTTTCCATCTTCCTCGCCGCACCCTTACTCTCGCTTTTCTCTCATTTTCTACATTGTGATATTATCTTTTACCATTAAAAATATTATTCGTGTTAGAACGATTTTCTGATATTTAGCCAATTGGTTACATAATCCAATATCCAATAATAATATATGCTACTGTAATCCCCAAATACTATCGCTTCTGTTCATGTCTAAAAGAAAAATCCATATAAAATTTTCAAAAATCCAGGAAACCCTAAAAAATATTAAAAAAACAAAATCCCAAAAATTTCCAACGATTCTATTAAAGCCTACTTCAAAAAAACTAAAAAGACAAAAAATAAACAACCCAAAAAATCGTTTGTATACTTCAAATGTTGTTTTGCATTTGATTACCTTTTTTTCTAAAAATAACAAAAAAATTCAGAGTTTTGAACTTTTTTTGATAAAAATTCTTTAAAATTGGAAAAAAATAGAAAATACAAAAATACAAAACCATTCAAAAAAAGAAAACCCAAAAAATTGAACATTCAAAAGTTAAAAAAATAATAACAAAAAATTTATTGTCTCATTCTATCCCTCTTTTCCATATTCATGTTTTTTTCCCAAGTACAAAATTTGAATTTCGTCCCGTATTCTTCTTTTTCTTTCGCCCCCTTTCTCCTTCTTTTCAACCCAAATTTATTAATTCATTACCCTTTTTCCCATATTTAATCCAACTGTTTTCCGAGTTTTAATCCAATTTATTCCATTATGAGATATCTAACCTTTCCATCGAATAAATAATTTGTATTTTTTTCCTTTCGATTCTCTCCAGGTCATACTGTAGTTTCTGTTGGGAATTCTAATTTCTAGAGAAGAAACCACTACATTTATTTCACTAAAACAAACAATTTATATCCTATCAATAATCACCAAGTCAACAACATTTTATCGCAAGGATCTGGAAAATACCTTGAAGAAGTCATGTACACGGGTATTGTTGAGCAGTTCGCCGGCACTTTCTCGTACACAAATTTCACTTTTTCTATCACTTTTTTTGCCAATAAATCTGTGTATTCTGAAGAGATTGGATTGTCAGATATTGTTTCATTCTGAGCCCAATCATTGCCAGAAACTCTGTGGAGAGTGTCTTTGTAGTGTCTGAAAATGGATTATCAGTTTTTGTGCATGTTTTCTGTTTTCAGAATCAAAGTTACCTGAAAACTAGCTTTTTTGAATCCATTTCAATACTTTTGTATCCTGGTTCCAAAGCTATCACTTCGTGAATTGACATTATTCCTATCTGAAAAATTATGTCAAGATTCGGAAGAAATTTCAGATGTTTACCCTATCCGGCCTGATCACTGCTTTCGATGCGTACCAAGCTGGCGGTGCCGTTTTTGTGTATTTTCTTGTAAAAATTTCATTTTTTATCTGCTCAGAATTCTCGTACTTTGGTGGAGTCTCTCCGTTCTTCACAACTTTCACGTGAGGCATTTTGATTTCTGCAACATTCGTTTCATCGAGTTCGTTCAAGATGTCAATGAATGTTTTATTCTTTTCAGTTGTGTGAATTCTCTCGTCGATATCTATGAAAGCTGTCCATTTGGAATGATATTTACTTCTCATGTGGCAATCCTGAAAGAGAAAACCTATTGAATCTGATAGAATCCGCTCTTAAGTTCCGATTTTCAAACTCACCTGAATCTCAATCAACTGCCATGCATAGAATGGTCTCTCGTACTTCTCTTGCAACACTTTGACTTCAATGTCACCAGAACTGTAAGTTGTCAAATCAATACGAAAACCCTGAACTCTGAAGCTGACTTTTGATATTCATCCAGTATCCGTCGGTCGTAACTAGAAATGTTGCCAATGTGAAAATAGAAAAACGTGGCTCCTTCCATTTTGTGATGCTCAATAAACTCTGCGATTTGTATCCATTTCGGCTCATTTCCATAGAAAGCAGCAACACAAATTGATAGATTATGAACTGGCCCTTCAATGAACTCATTCATTGTTTCCAACACACAAGCTATTTAATTTTGAGATCTATGTCTACTTGGAATGCTCATCTAGCACCGGTTCCCCGACTAATGCCTCTCCCATTTCAATTCCAAAACACGAACCCAAGTTTCATGAATTCTCTATTTATGCTATCCAGTTCAAACAATCGTTCGATATAGTCTTGAAACAGGAACAGGTCACAGACACCTATTCGATGTGTTTTGTCTATTTCATTTCACCGGCGATCTGATATTCATCTGTATGTACTTGAATCAGAAATTGAGAATAGCGAAACGACTGTTATCGGAACCTCTGTCTCACGAATGGAAACGCGGAAGCAATTTTTTTGGTTCTGAGAGATTTTAATCGTACACAGGGTTGAACTGGGTAAAACGACCCAATTTCAACAAATAAATGTCTTGTCGTGCAAATGCTTAAAATGAGTTTGAAGTACCTGCCATTTCCAAAATAGAGCAGTTCTGAATAGAGGCTAGTTTCGAGTGAAATTCCTAATGTATAATAGAACTATCAACTGAGACGATTGGATGGATATTTTGTTTCAGTTATGAGGCATCCTGAATCTTTCTCACTGAAGAACTTCTAAATAGTTCACTAGAAACAACTGGAAAGTGATTTGTCTGCGTGTTTCAGAAACTCTACTTTGGGATACTATCGAAACCTTTTGGATCTTCAAGATTATGTTTGTCTGAATCTGCAACTTCTAGCGTCTTGATTCTCTAGTCATACCAAAAACTGGTTCCATATTTTTTACAAAAGACCGGATCTTGCCATTTGAACAATTGACTCTTCTTTTGATACATCCCGACGGACCAGATAAAATCTACTAAATTCACTGAACAAATGGGACTGAAGAAGAGAAACAAAACGTTGAGTATTGAATATTTCTATTTTCATTTCGATTTTGACACGTATCGCTCCGAAATATGAAAAACGTGTTCTGTGATCCCAGAATGGGACATTTGATCTATCGGTTGGAGAATCTTGCAGGACAACCGGATTGAAGAGCATCCTACGTGTAGAAACAAATCAACATTCATGTACTGTCCAATTCCGCAAAACCCGAATTCACCAAAACAATTGAAAATTCGGAACTAGGTTCGAATCAAAAATGTATATTAGTTTGTCAAGAAAATTCTAGGCCATGATTCGTTTTGAATGCTATAAGATGAATAAAGAGAATCAAGACAAACTAAACACACCTTCTGTTATACAAACTCTGTAAGTTCAGAGTGTGAAAAATGAATGAGTATAAACTCGTAGGAAACCCGTATTCTGAACCACATTTCGGAAGTCAAAAAGATTTCGAAAATGTTCGAATAATGTTTCAGTTCGAAACATAAGTGGACATGCTAGTGTATTATGGAA
This sequence comes from Caenorhabditis latens, assembly GCA_002259235.3. NCBI lineage: Eukaryota > Metazoa > Nematoda > Chromadorea > Rhabditida > Rhabditidae > Caenorhabditis > Caenorhabditis latens. The sequence continues at coordinate 8,724,314 of CM056092.1, read as the reverse complement.
ACATAAGACAAGTTGTAGGAACTCGAGCTCTTCTCAGTTTTTCAATCAGTACATTTACTCACTTTCGTATATTCTGTATTTCAATCTCATCGGTGTTGGTGGCTCATCTCTCATTTCTTTTGTGACTGAAACAAACTCCGCCCCTTTTCTTCGAGGGCAATGAACCACTGACTCTGGGAAGATGACTCCTTTCCATTCACTTCCAAGTAATTCGTTTCTTTTACAATCAAAGTACCGGCAATAGACAGATTGTTTGACCATTGATTGAGAATTGATTGTGATTGAAATATATTTTGGATAAACATATGCACCGATAAGAGATAACTGAGTGTAGTTTTGGCTGCCCTGAAAATGAGAAAATGATCAAATGCAGTGAAGATTACTTACCTCTCTTGATAAATCCAAAGTCATCCACAGATGCCGAGACATTGCTTTCCGAAAGGAGGGGCTGATTGAGTGAGTTTCAACATGATTCCAAACGGAAATGTGGCATTGGTTACTGTAGATTATGGGGAGAGGAGATGTGAATTCTGAAGCTTTAAAATCTTAGCGAATGCTGGGAGACGGGGTAAGTTAGAAGTGGTTTTTTTTTCAGAGAATAAGCCTGGCGAAAAAAAGCATGTCGAAAAATAGACGGGATTCAAAGAAGATAACGATCTTCATAGTAGTACAGTAATCAGAAAAGTAAGACTTCTTGAGAGAAACATTCCATCGGTTTTCCTTTTTCGAGACTCACCTCCATAATCAACAATCACCAATAAATAGACAAAAAATAGAATCAAAGTAATCACTAAACAAATCCGGAAAGTTCGTTTCATTTCACTCTTTTAATTCATTGAATTCTCTCTTCTTCTCACTAACTTCCCATCCAAATGTCTACCGCGTCGATCGTTTTCGGCGATATACGTCTGATCTCAGTGTCGGTTTTCCAATTTTTCGGAATTCTCTATTCGAAACCAACCTACATCCTTTATTCATAAAATCAATCCACTGTGTTATAGTCGATTCGTCGTGTTTCGGGTTTTCTTGTTTCAGCTTATTCAGTTTTTTTTTCCGAATTTCAATTTCGACGTTTTGGGGAATCAGGTTTTGAGTGGATACGGTATGTCTGGTTACGGTAATATCTAGCTTTCGGGTGTCCGATGATTCGCATAACTCACTAGGGATTGAACGATCTTTATCCGGACAGTAGGAAAACAGTAATTCACAAGCTGAAGTCACTTGAGGTCAGATTTTTTTTCAATTTTCGTTCAATACCAGAATGAATTCAGCAACAAAGCTACTAGAGTTTAAAGCTTACAAGTTTCCTTTGTGAATGTTAATTCTACTGAGAACGTTTGAGCATGAATCTCGTATCTGACTTTTGAAATAAAGGGATCCTCAGAAGAAGAGTGAAACTCTCCACGACAGCGTATTTCATAACATAACAATCTCCTTCTTTTCGCCAGATTTTAGAATGGATTGCTTTTTCTTAAGTTAAAATGTTTCAAAATAACCTTAATCTACGAGAATGCTCAAGTTTTCAACGCTAAGGTGTCTAATTGTTCCTCTTCTTTAACCTACTGAAGTTCAACAAAATTGTGAAATTATTCAAATGTTAGAAAAAGAGAAACACGGTTTTAACTTGTGTAAAAACGTTCCAAAACTTCAAAACGGAATTCCAAAATCCAGTCGATCTAGAATCCTGCCAAAACACCCATCTACCGTAGTCCACACTTTGGCCACACCCCTTTTCCTTATTTCCACAGAAACGTAATAAACGTGAGAAGTTTATCCTGAATAGATTTTCCGGTCCTGTCCCTGCCAACCATGACAATCAGATCGAAAACAGAGACTCCGCCCCACGAATTTTTGGCATGAGTTCAGTGGATCAGCGATGCGTCGGTCATGTAAGCTTCTTTTGGCTTTCTTGTTATTAGTGACATTTGTTGATTTATTCAAATTTTGGTGCTCGGTAAGTAGAATATGGATGCTATCAGAGCACTGAGATTGCTAATCCTCTATCAGAACTTTTAAAAAGTTTTCTTTGCTACAGTAATCACCACGATTGAAAAACCATTGTACTCACTTTCCAGGAGGACTACAGAGATTGGGTTGAAGCTGAACAAGACGAAATTGACTTGAAATCTGTATTCAAAAGATTCGACACTCAAGATGTTTTCACCCGATGGCATACATGTATCACAGAGAATTTGTTGTGGATTGATGATCCTGAGAAGTTCTGGGATGACTTTATGTTTGCCTCAAAGCGGTGTGATCTACGTGCTAAGGTTCAACAAATTGGAATTGTCACTTTGAAAAATTCGGACGAAATGAAACATGTTATATTCCCAAAAATTGTGAGTTTCAACACGGACTAAGGAATTGGTCACTGAAGAATCCATCCAGCTTCATCCATTATTTTCTCTCTGGTTTTTCAGTACAACTTTGGTCCACACAACTTGTTTTCCATTGGAATCGGAAGAGATATTCAAGCAGAAAGACAATTCAGAAGAGTGAGTAAAGTGGGAAGCTGTATTCTTGATTAGTGATTAGTGATTGATTAGTGAGTCATTGAGCGATAAGAGAAAAAAGTTCTGATAGACACTGAGGAAAACAACTGGTGTACTCAGAACAGGTTCAAATAAAAATATATTGTTTCAGAAAATGAAAAAGCTGGGAAACAATGTAACATTCTATGGAGCCGATCCAGTCAGTTACATTAATGATGATCTCTATTCTCAAATTGGAACTTATTTCCCTCTTGCAATTGGCGCTCATAGCGGAATTTCAAATGCTATGGTTATGATTGAAGGTATGAAAAAGAGAACTAGAAACATTTTATTTCATTTATTCAGACGGTGGTTACAGTAAGAAGAGTATGATCCATGTCGACATTTTGTACTTTTTCAAAAATCTTCTGAATGTTACGGTAGATTAATGATACATCGCAAATGATGCATCTAAGTTATTTCAGAGAATTGATAACATGTGGTTTGATGCAGAAGGTGCTGAATTTGGTGACGGATTCTTTGATATATTCTACAGAAATGGAAGATTCGATCAGAATGGAATTGATATTTGCCAGATTAACATTGAGGTGGGTTTCGGGTAGTTTGAGTACAGACAGATGTGTGAATAGAATAGGCGGAGTATAATTCAGTCGGAATGGACAAATTTCAAATTTCAGATGCACAAACACCAAGACTATCCAGAGAGAAAAACGCAATTCATGGAGTTCGTGAAACGATTGATAAGGGAAAAGCGATTTGGTATCTTTGCTGGAGATCAGTACATCCATAACCGAATGTTTTTATTCAATTTTGAAAGTCAGTACTGCTTGAGAAAGTTTTTAAATAAATTTGGATAGTTTTCTGAACATTGATTTTCGATTCAATGAAAAAAAGAAAGTGACTTTCAAAGGACGGCGCGGAAGATTATATCGAAGAAAGCGTGGTCATTTAAACCAAGACTTCTCAAACGAAAGACACCAACGAACAGATTGTCATCGATTTTCGCGATGGATTAGTTCGAATAAAAATCTGTTTGTCCGGATGTCTGGAATTGTTGAAATAAACATGTCTCTTGTTCGACATAGACATGAAATAAGTTTAGGTATCGTATACAACTAATTTTCCCTCCACATGGCAATGTTCACAACAACTCAAATACGTAGATCATGAATGAGTGCCTCTAGATTTCATGGTCCGACCCTTGACTGCTCTGGTTTCAAAACCCTTAAATCGCAATGAATACCAGATTCTGGTCACCCGGTCGCAACGATTCCACATGTAAATCGAAGAACTCATCAATCTCAGAATTCACTGCATCAAATTATTGTTTTGGAGAAAAAAACAAGTCGCAGAGACGAGAAGAAATGATCAAGAACGACAATGCAAACCAGAACCAACCGTTCGTCTTAAATTCCACATTGGGAGTAAGTTGAAGTGCTAAAGAAATAAAGAAGAGTTACGGACATCCTGGAAAACTACGAAACAATTAGTCCAGGTTGACTCTTTGAACAATTCGTTCAAGTTTTGCAAAATTTTAAAATACCCAAGAAAGAGGATAATATCTGTTTTATGCTGCTAAGAAGAAACCGGAAAGCGTGATCATTATGGATTAAACTCAAAACTTTTGATTTATTGGTTCACTTTGTCGCTGATACAATAGAGGAATCGTAGTATTGAAAACTCAAAACGGAGCTGAAACTAGATTGGACAACCAAGATGTCATTTTATTTCAGGACTTTCTCCACTCCGTCGCCTTTTTCTTCATGTGTGTTTCCCTCGGAGTTGCCGTGTTCGGACCAATTTCCTATTCGAATAATCAGTTGGTCATCGGATTTCTTTTGGAGGCAATGTTCATTCATACCTTGCTGGCTATCAATTCTCGTCTCTTTTTTTCAATTTCTGCTTTTTTGACAGTTAGTTCAATACCCTCTTTCTTCTTCCCACACCCATTTGAGTTTTCAGTTCGGATCGGTCCTCCTTCAACTTTTTGCGTTTTTCTTTTTCATGTTCACTACGGAGGGATTCAATTCGTTGCCGTTGGGTACGTCTCTTACTGAATTAATAAGATATTATCAAACTTGATCTTTCAGGCCATTTCCTCGTCGTTATGTTCTGTGTTCTTTTCATTGTCACTGTCATAATTACGGTTCAAGTGTTCTGTTCGGCGGCTCTTTTGAAACTAAGCATGTATGTTTTTTTAGTAGTTTTGATTGGTTGTAATTACTCGATTTAATTTCAGATGGGAAGATCCTCCAAAACCTGCGAAAAAGTCCAAGAAATCCAGAAAGCATGCCACGAAAAACAGAAAGCATAGTGTGAAATCAGGAACCAAATCTGGAGATTCGACCACTAAATCTGAGAATTCTGTGATCCCCTCAACTAACTCGTGCTCTCATACTCCAACTTGTTCCACCAGATTCAGTTCAATTAGTTCTATGGATAATTCTTCGAAAATCGTCTAAAATTTATGTTTTGTTTCTTTCCGGAATGAAGTAATTCTATTTTTGAATGCAAATGGCGGAATCCGACAGACACAAAGTTGAAAAACGTGATTTGAAAACTGAAACATTCCGAACACTCTTTCATTTCATTCCCTTCATAACAACTATTTGAAAGAATAACAAGCCCCTTTTTAATAGACTCATGTCATTATGCAAACGCTCTTTTTTCCGCAAAAAAAATCGGAGAACAAGAACATTTTTTATTGAGCGTTTTTTGTGGATGCCAGGTAGTTTTCATAGAAAAATAAATGATTTATCTGTTTTTATGTTCTTTAATGAGCACACTTTTGGTAAGGACGGTGAGCTGGAATAGGAGTATTCCCAACAAGTGTTCATGAATTTTCTCATTTCACAGACAGCAGATCCATTCAAAATGGTGATAATATATGGACAACCTGTGGAGTATAATTACGTATTGATGAAATCTTTTATATTTAGCAATTGTGTCAGTTACTGTTATGAGATGACGACTTGTGAAGTGAGTTGGACATCCGGACACACCGATGTTTTATTATTTCCAGGCAGTTTATAGTCTAGCAGATAGCGATACCTGTATAGTTTTTGAATTTGGTCAGATCTCTTCACTGAAAAAATTCGATGGAACTTCTGGAAAGATGATGGGAGTCAAGGTTGGAAAGTCTGTCCGTATGTCTGTTCATCCTTTTTCTTTCAGATGTTATCTGCAAACAACTCTGACTGTTCAGAATCTGCTGATGGAAACTCAATGAAAGTAGGAAAAGACGGGGAAAAAAATGAATAGCTCGATAGAAATGTACCAGCTCTTTCCAGAGCGGATACCGAGTGAACTCAACTGCCTATCAACCCTATACAATCACTTCCAGCAACTCCCACTGGAGGTTCACTTCTGGTGCAATACAGACATGTCAAAACAACTTTTCACTGTTTGTGAGACCTCTTGGACCTTGGTGTATTGGAGTGAGTCTTCAGACATGTTTCTGAAATATAGTTCACTATTTTCCGGTCATCACTGTCTCCACTTGTATCAGTCAGAACGATAGTACTACTGCGTGCAAAAGCACTTATGGAGGAGTTCTCAGTGGTTTACAGACTTTGGAAGAAAGAGATTTTGTTGTTGGTATGTTTCGGTGCATGACTAACTCTAGCATTTAATAAAATAGGAAAATGACAGATCGGGTTTAAATCTCACTTTTTCAGCTGTCGGGACACCTTTGATAAGCTTACAATCCACATATAATACGTTCGGGTTTTGGGTGAATGGAAAACGGAAAGAATTGTGCAAGGAAACAACCATTAGTGCCAAATGCAATGGGACGAATGTAAGTGGAGTAGCTGGGTTTGTGAATCTATAAGACTATGTCTCTAGAATTAAAAAAAAACATTAAATTTGAAACTGGGCTAAGTGTGACATATTTTGTCTTGAAACACTCGACCTTCGAAAAGAAAAGAAGAAAATCATGAGCTCTTCCTTACCACTGTTTTCCAGGAGTTCGACTTCACGGATCCACTCCTAACTGCTTTTGATGGATACACATGGGCTGGTCAGCAACCAAGTGGTGTGTCTTATGTTCCCAGCACTTCGGATTGTTTGAATTTATATTTCAGAACTAATGTGATTTTAGGAATTGATGACTATAGGTAGGTCCGACAACGTTTCCTTATCTGTAAGTCTGGTTTCAGATGTTGGACGCCACACGTGGATTCTATATGTTACAAAGGTTATGTGTGCGGACAAAGACCTTCTTGAGCTATTTTATAAAATTTGTTATAATAAGTTAGATTACATGAATAGATCAAGACTTTATTTATTTGAATGATTTTTATTTGAATGAGCACAGCTTATATGAGAACATAAATGTATCTGTCTGTGTGTCTCTTCGTCCGAAACCAAGTCGTCTCACTAAATCAAACATCCTAGACAATTCATGTTTTATTATTCATATAGTATAAAAAAACGTGTGTCTAACATCTCATTCTCCGCCTCATAATCGCTCAATTTACTATGGAAACCCCGTTCCTGGAATCTTTTTTCTTCCATATTATATAGAAAATCGGTTTTTCTGTCACATTTTCATCGAACTCTCAATGGTCGGCACTTCTTATTTTATTCTCACTTTTCTCTGGTTGTTGTTAGGTATTACGGTAGGTGTCGACCTCACGCGTCAACTTCATCCAACACTGAAATTCAGAATCCCGAAACGTACAAAATGATCATTATCTATGGATCACCCCAGAGTTTTACAACATATTCAAATGAATCTCTTACTTTCGGGGAGTGTGTAAATTACTGTTTTGAGTCAGAGACGTGTGTGGTATGTTCTCTCAAATAAAAACAGTAATCTTACATGTTTTCGGGTGCAGGCAGTCTACAATCCAGATGTAACTACCACAGTCTGTCAGGTGTTTGAACTTGGAAAGATATCAACAGTGAAGGAAGCAAATGGAGGAGCAGCGAAAGTTGCTATGAAAGTGATTGAACATATTTGAATTATGAAAAAGTTCAAATGAATTTCAGATGAACTCCTCTGATCCCTTACAATGTCCGTTAACAGCAGAAGAGAATAAGTTTTCTGTGAGCTTCAGATTTGAAGATACACATTCTGATTTTCATAAAAGTAAAACGTTTTATTCAGACAGAAATGCAAAACGGGCAATATAATATAACTTCATTAAATGGAATTTGGACATTCACTTCAAGGTCTTGTCCTCTTAATTTCACAATGTTTGAACGACCACTAGGATTCTGGTGTATCGGGGTGTGTCTGTCTGTGTGTTAGTTTGTCCAATATGGTTGTTTTGATTTGAAGGTGATACCTGTTCCAACTCTGCTCTCTCAAGAAACAGGCGCATCGTTGTGTTCATCAGTTTATGGTGGAGTTCTGAGTGGGTTACAAACACTGGATGAGTATAACTATATTATTGGTATCAGATTGTTGATTGGCTATACTTTGAAAATATTCAGTTCACAGGAATTGTCCGACCGATCCTTGAACAAGTTAGCGGAACAATCAAGAGCTACGGTACTTTGGGATTCTGGATAAATGGAAGTAGGAAGCCGACATGTGAACAAACAGTAACAAGTGCTACGTGTAACGGGACTAATGTCAGTTTCAATAATCATCGAACCATTTTTCCATATTCAGATTTTTAGGAATTCGACTTTACTGATCCTCTTCTGTCTGCATATGATGGATATGTATGGGGAAAAGATCAACCAAGTGGGATCGGAGCAACTGACTCAAATTGTATTCATTTCGGTTTCAACACATCCACTTATGAAAGTACTGGAGTAGATGATTATAAGTATGTCTTGTCTAATGAAACAAATACAATAGTTTCAGTTTCAGATGTACTGTAGCCAACACAACTAATGCCGGATTCTTGGGATATATTTGTGGTGTGAGGCCAACTGTTGGATAAGCTTTGTCATAGAAAAATTTGTTGAGTTCTAGTAAAAAAATTCAAACTCGAAGAAGATTTTTTCACCAATCCTGTCAGAACCAAGATAAGAAGATCCAGCAACTAAACTAACTGTGAAACTTACACTGTGTTGATTGATTAGATAAATATTCAATGTCGGAGACGAAGAAACTACAAAACAATAGGCATATCAGGAAGAAGTCCATTTCTTCGATTTCTTTCTTCGATTTTTCTCTCTTTTTGAGGTTCAGAACTATAAACATGAACTCTGTGACTTTTCCAGTGTTATTTTATGATGTATGACGCCTAAAAATCTTTTGGTTTATAAAACCAAGTCCCGGTTGGATTCTCTATTCCTTCCAGAGATTTCTGGAAATGTTTTCAATATATTTTCTTATTTTCTCTATTCTATTCCTTTCTGGGACAATCGATTCCACTTTGAAAGTAAATAAGATCCCAGTGGATACTGTAGATATAACTGGTTTCACAAAGTGTTCTCTCACAACGAAATGGTTCAAAAAACAATTGGCTCCGTTTTTAGAAGAATTTAAGACAATTCCAAGTAGATTGAATATTACTTATCATCCATTATCGATTGGATCGAAGATTGTGAATGGATCGAAAATGTGAGTTTATTTTTCAGTAATTTGCTGCGTTGGAGAGATAACTAGATAGTGAAAAGAATACGCAAAGGGTTAGGTTACGGTAGTTAGAATGTCGGTGATCGGCGTATGAACTCTAATTTCAAATGATTACAGAGCTGTTTGTGAGAATGGAGAACTGGAGTGTAAACTGAACAAGTTACAATGCTGTTCCAAGAAATACATGAATTCTTCCGATCCCATAAATCTTCTGAAAACTTTGGAATGTATTCAAGGAAGTATTTTGGAGAAAGGAATTGCGTGCTTACCTGAAGGAAATACCAAAAAACTGTAATAGGCCTCAGATTTCAGTTTTTCTAATACTCAAACTGTTTCCAGAATAGAGAAATGCTCGGATACTGTCGAAGGAGAGCAACTGCTAATCTCAGAACCGTTTCCTCATAATGCTTCTATTGTGAGAATTCAACCGAAATCATGTAGAACAGGAATTTCATTTTAGGTTCTTCCATGGATCAAAATCAATGGAGTTAGAAGTTTCGAGGCAACCAAAAACTTCAAAAAAGTCATTTGCGAATTGAATTCAGCAAAAAATGCAAAACCATGCTTAAAAATTTGAAACGTCTCGATAATTGTCTAATGATTTGAAATGAAAATCTGTTATCTTCTCCTACTCTATTGCTGTTCTCATTTTACGAAACATCTGAATGAAAATGCAGTCCTAAAAATTGAGTTTCGTACTTTCCTAACCGAATATGATAAGTTTAAATAAGGAAAACTCCAAAGCGAAGATAAGTTTAAAAAATTATTTTCAAACCTCCGCCCTAAACGAGTTATACGCAAACCGATTTACTGGTGCACTATTCGTGTTCAAATTTCGAAAAACGGCGCCAAAGTCATTCTCAAAATATTTCTTCAACGACGAGACTGAAAATTCATTTCTCATTTTTCAAGTTTTTATCAAGTTTTCGAATACGACGTTCTCTGTATATACATATCAGTAAACAGTAATTTCATAATTGATGAAATATTTCAATTTTTGCTTCACTTCTTGTTTTATTCTGATTCTCTCAAGTAATCATTGGTTTTCAGGGCAAGAAACCGACAAAATGGCTCTGAACGAGGCGAAAATTCCGCGTGATAACGCCGACGAGACGAAAGAAGAAGCCGGGCGTCTACAGCAATACAAAAATCTAACAAAGCATGAGGTATAACATTGCGCCACATAATTAAAAAATCTGGAAATTCGTTAAAAATATTTTGAGCTAGAATTTCTCAAATTACTGAATTTCCAGACTAAAAATCACCTATGCATGGCGATCTGATTTAAATAGTTCCATATGGCATAATCAGGAATCGTGAAGCAGAAAACACAAAAAAACTGTAAATTTTGTAGAATGCTTCTAAAGTTTTTAGTTCTTCTTAGTTTTTTTTTTCGAATTTCAGGAACTTCGTCGTCGTCGTACTGAATGTAGTGTAGAGATTCGTAAGCAAAAAGGAGCGGACATGATGATGAAGCGTCGTAATATCGTGGATGATGTTGAAGAAGAAATTGCGTCAGAATCAGAAGTTGATGAGCCAAAGAAACAACCAACTGTCCGATTGTCGAACGATGAAATCAAAAGTATTCTTTCAAATAATCCATCTGAAAATGATATGATTCGATGCTTCGAATCATTGAGAAAGTCCCTGTCAAAAACCAAAAATCCACCAATTGATGAAGTTATTCAATCTGGTCTCCTGCTTGCTCTTGTCCAGGCTCTCACCGTTCAGGTTTGTGAAAATATCAATTTTACGGTTCTTTGGATGACTGAAAGACATGACTTCTAAAAACTGACATTAGAACGTTTTCAGAGTGAACCCGTTCAATACGAAGCTGCATGGGCTCTAACCAACATTGTCTCTGGAACCACTGAGCAAACGATTGCAGCAGTCGAAGCTGGGGCAACTGCTCCGTTGATTCAATTAGCGGTTCACTCGAGTTCACAAATCTCGGAACAAGCACTGTGGGCAGTTGCCAACATTGCCGGAGATTCAGCCCAACTCCGCGATTATGTCATTAAATGCCATGGAGTTGAAGCATTGATGTTTCTGGTGGATAAGTTGGAACAACTTACTGATTCGCATGTCAGAACTATTGCCTGGGCGTTTTCGAATATGTGTCGTCACAAAAATCCAAATGCTCCTTTGGATGTTCTTCGTGTTCTGGCTCAGGGTCTTGTCAAACTCGTTCAGGTAATTAATTATTTGGAAGTAACCCACGAAGGAAACTTAATTATCCACGCATGCAATTAATGAATTTAAATGACATAAAATGCATAAAATTGCATTCTCGAATAGAAAAAAATGTATTAATAGTAAAATTTATCTTCGCCGGGGTATAGTCATTGTTTTCTGGGCGCTAAGGGAGTTGGGGGGGGGGCCACTCAAAAAAAATTTTTTGGGGATTCCGAATCAGTGTTCTGAAAGAGGAAAAAAGCTTACGAAACCTGCGTGATTCTTGTGGGGAACCACTTTTCACCATTCTCTTAGGCTTAGGTTTCTTAGAAATTCGGAAAATAGTTGACAAAAACGACAAAAATTGACAAATTAGTCTTTTTTGTCAATTTTTCTCCCGAATTTCTAAGCAACCTAAGCCTAAGAAAAAGGTTAAGTAACAAAAAAGTGCCTCTCCCACGTCTTTAGCCTCACACCTTCAGCCAAAAATCTGCCTAAAAATTCGAAAATTTGAGTGGCCCCCCCCAACTCCCTTAGCGCCGTTTTCTGGTTTTAGCATGTATAAATTTGATCGTAATGGTTAATCACGAACCTCTTCTATCTTGTTGTTTTCAGCATCCGGATATCCAGGTTCGTCAAGATGCTTGCTGGGCTGTGTCATATTTGACCGATGGACCAGATGAACAGATCCAATTGGCGTGTGACAGCGGAGTCCTTCCACATATTGTGAAGTACTTCAAACACGCAGAGAATCTCGTTGCTCCAGCACTTCGGACGCTGGGAAATGTCGCGACTGGGAGTGATTCATTGACACAATCAGTGATTGATTTGGGATGTCTTAAGCGATTAGTGCCATCGATGGAAAAGACGAAATCATCAAGTATTACAAAGGAATGTTGTTGGCTTATCTCAAACATTATCGCTGGAACTCATGCTCAAATTCAATCAGTTTTGGATGCAAAACTTCTGCCACTCATTATCAATATCTTCCAGTATGGAGATCATAAATGCCAATTTGAAGCGTCCTGGGCACTCTCCAACTTGGTTCAAGGAGGAACTATTAATCAGATCTATTCTCTGATTGAATGCAATGCTGTACCTGCATTGTGTCAAGCTCTCAATCAGACGAATACTGATATGCTCACAAACACTTTGGAGACGCTCAGCCTTCTTATGAACGCTGTCCAGGATTGGTGAGTAAGATTTTCCGATATTATATGTAATTGTTTTCTTCTTTCAGCTACAGTCAAGAACTAGAAGTTCTTCTTGATCAAGTGGAAGAGAACGGTGGATTGGATGCCTTGGAACGTCTTCAGGAGTCACAATCGGAACGAATCTATGAGCTAGCATACAGTATCATCACTCAATTCTTCACGGATGACGATGGTGCGAACGCAGAGAATAATCCTGCTACCAGATCTAATCAAGATGCTCCATGGTCATTTTAATGCTATTCGATCTATTGATCCCTTTAAGTCCCCGATTACCCATCTCACACTAAAACTCCCTGTTGCCCCAAAGTTTTTATTTATTGAACACAAATCCATATTTGCAAACATTTCCTCCATCTTCTTTTCATATTGATTACTATTTTTGACTCAATTGTAAAATAAAAATGTGTTAGTTTACGGATCCTCAATTCCCGAAGCAAAAATTGTTTATAAACCGTTTGTAAACTTTGCTTTCTCCGACGTTGAAGAAAGTTTTAAAAAATGTTTGCGAATCAGCTTTAGATGGGACAAAAATTGAGCAGGAAAAGACGGACTAAACTGCAATTTTCGTCATTTTTTTTTTAAAGTTCAGGTTTCTCGGAAATTGAATCTCAAATAAGATAGATTAATCAGTTTTAAACATATAAATTTTGGATTGTATTTGTAAAACCATGACTGAAGTTGAATACAGGAATCAGACAGAAAACAGGAATTTTACTTTGAAACCAATGCAGTGGAAAATCAACAAAAATTGAAAATTCATTGAAATTTCACCATTTTTCATTCAAAATTTTGCGAGATTTTGACTTTATTTAGGAAAGAACTAGCCTAGATTCTCAATCATTTCGAATGTCAAAAATTCATTTTTCTCTTTAAAACACAACAATTGAAACAGCGAAAAGCAAACGCGTAAAGTGGGTTTGCATTTAAAATGAGCCATCTTTCTCATGAAATTTTCCATTTGGAAACCCCCGTTGTATTCTTCCGTTCTTCTCGAAAAGAAGAAGACGTTTGACCTTTTAGAAGACGTCAAATAAGAAGAAGAAGAAGATGGAATTTATTTCATTTATTACTCCTCCTCCTCCAAATCTCAAATGAACGAACACCCTCTCTCTCTCTAGAGAGCTTAGACCGCCCGGATGAGCTCAAAAGTAGGGATCGGATTGATGTTCAAGTCAAAATATATATTGAAATGTTTCTTGTTATTCTCAATTCTTTAAGAAATGTTTAGTTTTGAAATAAGTGTGACAGTGTTATCTCATGTGACTTTGAGTGCTTTTTTGATGGATTCCTGAAATCAGTTTTTTCCTAGAATTTCGATTTCCTTGTAGTTTTTCAAAACATTGAGAAATGGTTCTCTTCGATATCAAATGGATTTTCTGAGTTTTACTAAACCTAATTTCTCCAAAGACTACGTAGTACAGTACCACTTGCTTCCTAATTTTATAACTCTCCAAAGTAAAAACTAGAAAGAAATTTGATCTTGTCTGTTTGTCCCTCTTTCCAATTCATATAATTTGGTTAAAGGTGGAAGAGACCTGTAATGTTGCTTTTTTGTGTTTGTTTGCACTATGATGCACCAGAAGAAGAAGAAGAAGAAGAAGAAGAAGAAGAAGCAATGGGAAAGGCGTATAGTCGGAAGAAGGTTTACTCTTTCAAATGGTCTTTTTCTTTCTGATTATCAAGTCGGGTCTTTTGAACATTCTTTTCATCTCAAGTCTTGATAGTTTTCATTGAAATTTGACTGCTATTTCCAATCTGCTGAACTTTAAAACATCACTCTGAAAATAAATTCAGAAGTTGAAAAACTAGTTATACGGTTCTCGTATTCCAGAAACGAAGTTGTCATCCCAATAGTTTTTTTTTCAGACTTTCGATTCAAAACGATTTTTTAATTGAAAAATTATTCTTTTTCTGAATAGTTCAACAAAAGTTTTTTTTCGTTCGAAAAACTGTTTCCTTTACATTTTTATTGAAAAATGTCGATTTGGTTCCCAGGTGCCATGCATCTGTCATTCCTCTTCTCCGACCAACATTTTTCTTTTTCAACAAAACTCAACCACAAAATATACAATTTGGTTGTTGTTGACACCTGCCTTCTAATGGCTTCGTTAGAATAAGCCTTTTTTTTGTTTTTTAGCTTGAAATAGTAAAATTAAGAAAGGCTTTTCTAATGAAGAATTTTAACTTTCTAACATTTTTTTTTGAAATCTAGGAATTCCGACAACGTAAATATCCCGAAACCGATTGGTTTTATAGCAATAACAAGTTATTTGGAACTTCTCTCCGTCACACAAAAAGTAATTACGCGTGTTTGTTTTGACACCAAAGCATATTTGCTATATTCATTACCCTGGGAGCAGGAATGAAAGCTATCGGATATTTAGAGAAGCAGATTGAGTTAATGAGATTTCGATCCAAGTGTACCCACCATCAACATGAAACCAGGATATTGAGAATAATCTCTCACGGAAAGACATACACACAGACAGACTTTCCTTCGTTTCTCCTCCAAGAATATGACGTCCTAATCAACTTATTGCCATTTTGTGTATTCTCTCTTATCAAAGCGAAAAGAAATAGTTGCCATAGAGTGTATAACCTCCACTATTCTCCTCTTATCACCACATTTTGTGTGGTTTTAAGAGAGGTGGTTCGAGTTGGAACTATCGAATTTATTTGTCTTTTTCTCTTTTTCTTTTTCTGGGGTAAATGGAAATACTGGCATTTTGGTAGCAGCTGTGCCAATAGAAAATGAAGTTTTGGAGACTATTGAGAACATGGAAAATGACGAAAGAGGTTTCTGAATCTTTGATTTTTTTCGAAAAACTGAAAGCATTTTTTTCTGTTTTACGTGATTTTGCTCTATTTTTCGTTAACTTTTTCTCGAATCGTGGCTTCTATGTGGCCCTTGGGGTATTTTTCGAATTGAAAAACTCAAATCGGATCCCGCCGTTTATTACATCCACTTTATAAAGATGATACGATTTGGTGAGCTTGAATATAAATTTTCCTTATTTTGAAACTGATCAGACTGGATCATCATGTTTCGAGAATCAAAAACCTGAATATTTTTCTCGTCACTCAACTATTTTCCATCTTACTTTTCTCAACACTTTTCTCAATTTTTCTCTCCGAAAATACGAGCTAATTTCATTTTTCTCTCCTTTTCAAGAGCAATCAAGTGAGACAAAAAGAAGAAGAAGAGAAATTGAAACTTTCTTCTTCTCTTTCTCTTCTTTTTTTCCTATTACTAGCCCATATCACTCCTTTTTTCTAATTCAGTCGTCGTCCTCTTCTTCCTTTTTCTTTCTCAAATTTCTTGTCTTTCTCTGTGACTCTCTTCATCTCTAATCCATGTTGACCACCAAATACTATGGACACAACGGCTAACTATCATCTGAAGAAAAACGTTGGTTTTTTTCTTCGGAGATTTCCGTTTTTCTTTTTTTTCTCTTTGTTTCCTTTTTCTCAGATGGGAGTCTAGAGTAGTTTAAAAGGATTATGGTAGCCCTGGGAACCATTTCGTTGCTTAGATTTCTTCCTCTTCTTTCAAAAACTGGGAGACCACGCCCCCAAATTGAGAGAGCTGTTGGTCTATCGATGAATCTGTTTGTCCAGATCTCTGAGCAGCTTTAATGTTTCAGTTATAGAAATTTAAGAAACTTTTATGTGAATGAGTATTTGGGGTTTTGTGTTTGAAACAATTTCCAAAAATACATCCACTAGTACTGGACTAACTCCATCTTCATTCCAATTCAATTAGGATAACTTTATTCTCATTTTCTTAATTGCACCCACTAACCTTATCAAAGCTTTAGAATCAACCCATCAACTCACAAATTCCAAACTTGTTGCCCTTCCCGAACGAATTCCTAACACCTGCCAAAACGGATCTCCAAATAGTTGAAAATAGTTGATTTGTGTCCTTCAAAATCACATGTGTTTCTCTTCTCCAACCTTTTTCCCAAATCACCCATTTCCCGTCTTTTTTTCTCCGTTTAGGTGATGTTCAGTTTGATTCCAATTACCTCTTTTAAAATGTTTCCGTATCATTTCATTTATTCGTTCTGTCTGCGTCTCTTATTCTCTCGTCTTTTGAAGAGAAATAAGGGGTGACAAGATTGCATGCAACAGCTTACAAATGTTGCACTTTTGAGTACTAGTTCGGATGAGAAAAGAGGTTTTGGAGAAGAAGAAGAAGAAGCAGTAGAAATAGTTGTTTGAAATTGAAACTAAAGGGATGTCCCTCTCTGGGAATAATGGGCGGAAGTGGTCATCTCTCCCTTTCTTCTTCTCCTTCTACTTCATTTGTTCATTCATATAGTTTCGGAATGTTACATCTTCGTGAACACTAGTGTCTACCGTACTTCTTCCAATTTCTACGATTTCAGAAACTATGGAAACAAACCACAACCACCATCCGACATCCCATCAAAATGGCACCTTGCCGTCTCCGTCATCATCAGAAACAGCCGAAGATGTTGACGAGAGAAGATTGAATCGAGTTGCTTATGAGTATCTTTGCAGATGTGAAGAAGTCAGAACGTATGTTTTATTTCAACCTCAACTTAATGGGACACCAAATTGCTTCACAACAAACAACAAATCTCATAGAAATATTTTTAGATGGCTCTCCGAATGTCTGAAAGATGATTCAATTGTATCAATCACGGAACTTGAAGAGAATCTTCGAAATGGAGTACTCTTGGCTCGTCTCGGAAACTCTTTTGCTCCTCAAGTCGTGCCAGAAAAGGGGATTTTTGACATAAAGCAGGAGAAATACAAGCAAAATGAATCAGTTCCAGTTTATAGACATTCTGATAATATTATGCAATGGAGAAGAGCAATGGAAAGTGTTCGATTGCCAGAGGTAAGGGTTCAACAAGAAATATTTAGAAATTTATTAATCTCTAATAAGGTTTTGATTTCAAAAAGTATTCTGTAAAAATTTGGATATGCTTTTAGATCTTCATCCCCGAAACTGCAGACGTTTTCGAAGGAAGAAACATGAAAACTGTATTCTGTCTCTTTGCACTTGCCACACTTCTTCATAGACAAAGAAAAGCTCCTCCGATGAGAAATTTGGCAGGAAAGGCTAAATTCTCGAGTAAGTTGCCAAACGAAAAATTCGAAACCTCATTTTTATTTCAGTCACCGAACTCGGAGCAGCCAAAGAAAATTTGAAAGACTCGAAACTTCCGGAGTTCGGAGACGTTGGAAATATGCTATCCGACCGTAAAAACGATGCAAATGCTCAAGCTTTAGCAATGACTGTTCTTCGAGAAGCAGTCAATGAAAAAGATGCTCAAAAAGTATTGGAAGTTCTAAAATCAGCACCAGCATCAATTGATTACGTAGAAGAGTCAATGGCTCAACACTATTTGGATGGGCTTTCAGAGAAAGAAGGTGTTGAAGAGCCATTCACAAAAGTATATGTGCAAAGTGTTGTCAATTCGGCGAATAGTGAGTTTTAAAATGAAAATGAAAATGAAATTCAAAAAACAAAAACTATTCGAATTTTCAGCCAAATCTGCCATGGAGCAACTTGAAGCTCTTCTCAATAACCCATCAGAAGAGCAGAACTCAGCCAACATTATTCATATTCTGGATCTTCTCCAGATCGAAGACGTTCGTCAGTTTGCTACGTGTTTGTACATTGATCTGCTCCGAAAAGCACAAAAAGAGCATATTCAACTGACGGGAGATGATGTGCGTGACGTAATTGCTCATGGAAATGCTCTTGTTGAAGTCCGAATTGCAGTAGAACATGGATCATCTGAAGATGTTTTGAAGTCACTTCAGAATCCACATCTCAATTTGGAAAACGTGGAAAAGTCAAATGCCAAGTTGTATTATAATCGTCTTCGTAAAGAATTTGACGGATTAGATGAGCAAGCATTCTTGCTTCGTGAACAACTTGACAGTATTGTGGCTGAGTATTCAAGTATTTCTCCTGAAAGTCGTCTAATTTTGGAGCTAAATGGAGCAGTTCAACGTGGCGATTCGGAAGGTGTGGAAGTGATTCTGAAGAATGTCTCACTTGATTTCTATGTCGTGGAAAATCTGGAGTATTACGTGAAAAGAGTATCAACGAAGAAGCCTCAGAATGTGGATGAATTGAAGAAAGAACTGAAAGAAGTCAATGAAGAAGTAGAGAAAGCGTTCCAACTTGCCGAGAAAGTAGTCAAAATCAATAAAGCGAAAAGCTCAGAACAGAAGATTCGAAAGGAATTGGAGACATTGAAGACTCTGAAGGCAGATGGATATCGAGAGGAACTGATTCATTGGTATTCGAAGAAAATAATGGAAGAATTGGAAAGTATTGATAACTTTCCGGATGGGTGGTTGGATCAAGACTTTGCTGTGGGCACTGTTTACGTCTTCACTGGAGATTCAGAAGACAAAAAACGATCCAGTACACCCCAGGAACCAACTCAATCTAATTATCTCAGATGGACTGCTCTTCATGATTTTATCAAATCAGAAAACTTGAATTTCGATCAATATTACAAAGAGAAAGAGGCTGAAATTGTAAAAGGCCAGTCTGCTCTTCGCAAGTATTTGGATAAGAAACGGGCAGTAAAGGAGGCGGAGCTTAAGAAAGAACAAGACGAGGCAGCGATGAAAATTCAGTCGAGATACAAAGTCTACAGAAACAAAAAGGATTTAGAGCTTTTGAGTGAGTTCTTTTACATAGATTGGAAAGTAAAAAATCATGATATTTTCCAGAAACAACGACTACCCCAACTCTCTCCCTGGTTCGCAAGTTCGTTAACCAACTGCCACGTGGAGAAGTTGATTTCTCAGATGACCTCGAAGTTGCTGAATCAAAGACAGAAGTGTCTCGATTAATGGCTTCAAACAGACAGCTGGATAAAAATTTGGAAGAAATGGATGAGAATATTGGATTGCTTATCAAGAACAGACTCAATCTACAGGTGAATACAAACTGATTTAGGTTTTGAACCTAACTTGATTCCGAGAGAGATTCAAACTATTTTTCAATCAAATCGTTTCCAGGAAGTAATCGCTCATCGTGACAAGACTGCCGCTTCTGCGGAAGATTTTGCAGCGAAAACAGAAGTTTCCGTCCAAAAACAACGAGAAAAATCATCACTGGAATCATTGGAGCAACTCCTATATTATCTTCAGACAAAGCCAAACTACTTGGCGAATTTGATTGAAAGTTAGTGTTTTATTTTTCTAATGTGAAAACTGATATTTCTAACGAAAAGTTCCAGATCTCCGCGACAATCGTACAGAAGTGATGACTGATGTGGTCTCGCCAATCTTCGGTTTCCTCAGTGACAATCGTGAACAATTCCTTTTGGTTCGCCTCCTCTGTGAACTTTTGGGACGTAATGTTGCTCAACTTCGTCTGATTGAAGATTTTCAATCAAATTATTTCATGCAAGCCACTGCTGACACTGTTAAATTATCCACATTTGACAACATCCTCTCAGATCCATGCCAGTCGATAATTGAAGAGTTAACCAACTTTGTGGACGAAGAATCACGTGTCAAAACATTCCATTTGGATCCAGTCAATCTCTATCAAAATCTCTATGGAAGATCAGTTGAATCAGCTGAAAAAGCACTTCAAGACACTACAGTATCCGATATTTTGAGTAGTTCCATCTCTTTTCTGGCTAAATGGAGTGAACGATTCATGGATGCAATCTTTGAGAACTTCAAACTACCGAAGAGCTGTGTTTACATGACATCATATTTGGAAACTGCATTGAGACATCAATTCCCAGCAGCCACGACAATGCAGATTGATCAGACGGTTGCAATGTTCGCTTTCAAGGTGAGAACTTCGTTGGTTCGGGGTGTCTTTTTTTTGTTTTCACTTCACTAATCATCGAACTTTTCAGGTGTTCCTGAGTCATCATCTGACCTCTCCGAGAAGTTTATTCCGTGCACTTGGAAAACAAATCACGGATGATGCCACTCATCGTCTCGAAGCAATTATTCACTTCACGGAAAACGCTGTTGCCAACAAAGGATATGCTAACAAAATGTGGTTTTTGTCGCTGTTGAATCAAAATGTTCATGTCATTCATAAGAAGTTCATGTGAGTGATTTTCTTGAGTTGAATCACAAGTTTCGTTTAATTTTCAGCGAATACATCAACAAAAATGTACGCAACGCGGCGTTGGACGAGGTGTATTCCATGAATGAATTCACTCAATTCGATCCATTTCACAAACCGACACTCTCGTTGATTGACAAACATCTTCAAACTGTCATCGAATGTCTGCGGAAACATAAGAAAGATATCTCAGAAGGAACAGAAGATCAGATTGCATTCTTGATAGAATCAATCAATGACGTGGCAACTTCAGATGGAGTTATGATGCTCCAACTGCATCCATCACCAAATGAAATGTTGCCCGATGGAACACAGGCTCATTTGTTCACGAGAGCAAAGAAGCAAGTGGTGGAGTTGTTGTTGGAGGGTGTTCCAGGAACAGATGTCGAACAACTTTTGGATCAGAAAAAAGTAGTTAAAGATTTTAGAAAAAATAACAAATTGTACATATTTTCAGGTGTCACCAGAACTAGAAACCATTCAAAACGAACTCAAAAAAGACTTGAAACAGCTTGAAGAAGATGGTCGTACTTCTCATAGTGATAAATACCAATCAATTGTTACTGACATTGCAAATGACATCCGACTTCATGAACGTCGACAAAGAGAACGTCAGGAACAGAAGAAGAGTATTGCAGCTACCCGTCGAAAACTCATGGAGCAGAGAGAGGAATTGAATGAGAAAATGGCAAGATATGAAGAGTATTTGGAGACATGTTTGCAAGTAGGACATCTGGAAATACGACTGAACTTGAAAGATAAAAGTTTCTGATTTCAGAATCTCTCTCGCACGTCTCGTCGTTTGTCTTTCCGTCCAAATACGAAAGAAGCAGGAAAGATTCAGAAGGAGAGGGCATCTCTCGATCAAATAAAAAGTTATAAAAGTTCTGCTGAGAAATTGTTCCGAAAAGGAATAATAAAGGAGATTTCTGGTTATCAGACACCCAAAAGAATCTCCAAATTATCAGTTGAAATTGCTTCGACCGAGGAAGGAGGAGTGTTTTCTGTGGCTTTGTTCGAGGGAAAAACACCAGTTGGAAATGCAACATTGTTGTTCCAGGTAAGAAAATGAAACACCCAAAATTGAGTTGTAATCCTCTTTCTTCAAATAATTTATCCATTTTTCAGGATCTACTCAAATCCGATTCTCTTCATGAACCCACGTATACCCTGATTGAATTGGTTGTATTGGATGTGCAGAAGTCGATTCAATACATCAACAAAAAGTTTTATAATAAGTAAATTTTATGTTATTTCTTATTTTATGTGTTCTCCTATTTGAAAGAAATCCGCATTATTACCGGTTCCCCCACACTTCCCGCAATTTTTTTCTCAAAATGACTTAAATTTTCTTCTTTTTAACCCGCTGCAATTATTATTGAGTGTCTAATAAACTTGGATATTCATTTGACCATTAAAAAACAGATAAAGAATACACCTCAGATATTCGAAATTTTCTAGGTTCTCAACACAAAAATTATGCCAATGAGAAGTACTGGGGGGGGGGTGCTCAAGAGCAAAAATTTAAAAATGTTCTATTCGATCGGACAAAGCTAAAATTTTTTGAGTAATAGGTATATGGTTGGTATTAGTTTTTGTCAACATTTTCGAAACATGTGAAACTAATTTTCGCTCTTCTTTGATCATTTCGATTCGATACGTTTTTAAAAAGTTCTTACGTGCTCCAATAAAATGAAATGAACACGCCCAAAAATTCTGATATTTACCATTCCCCAGATGAATAGAAAACAACAATTGTTGAAATTCATTTTAATATTCTAAAGCCGAAACAGAAATGCCTTCTGAACTTCCATACCGTAAAAGAGAAGAAAAATGTAAACGAAGAGAGGGAACATCACAGTAAGTTATCACAACTAAAAAGTCCAAATCTTAACAATCTAAATTCCGAAAGGTCTTCTCATGACAAACTTCGCAGAGGAGTTCCAAGAGCAAAAGTAATGCCAGCGATTGTAAATATTCCATCGAGATCCCCGTCACCTGCTCCATCGCCATCAATAAGTGTTCCTCCAGTGACACCACCAGTTACTCCTCCAGTAGCCGTTGTTCCAACAATTGCAGTCCTTCCACTTGGTTCTACTGCTAATCTTTTGAAAGATCCAACAGCGAATTCACCTACTCTTCCGACGAGAGAGGCAAAAAGAAATCACAAAAAAGTAAAGGTGGGAGTAAAAAGTCTGAAAGCGAAAGCATATGTACATATTTAGGAAAAAGTGGAAAAGGAACCACCGAAGACGACAATTCGAAAGAAGAAGACGTCATCCGCTACGACTCAATCAATTTCTGTTGACGCGAAGGTGATTTTCCTCCGAAAAGACAATTATATGGGCTAATTTACAGACATCGAGTGAGCATGCTGGTTCACAAAACGATAAGAAAAAGAAAACATCAATGTCGGATTCTACAAAAAAGAAGTTGTCTGGTAAATGAATCATAGAATTAGAAGACAAAGATAATAATACGGTTTTAGGAGAGAGTAAATCAGAGAGATCAAAAGAACCGTCAGAAAATGATGATAAGACCCCGAAGAAGTTCAATCCGGAGTTGGCGAGCAAGTTTTTCAAGCATTTACAGGAGTCACAGAGAGCCAGAAGACGATCGGAAGATGCGGTTGGTTCGGGTATACTGTAGATGGGATATGGAAAGAGTTGTTATTTCAGAGACTGGAAAAGATGCCTGAATCAAGTCAACTGAATTCATCGATTAGAAGTTTTCGGGGTAAAAAGAAAAAGACTGTGAAGACATCACTGGAAACTGATTTATTCAAACCAAACGGTGAACCTGTCTGGGTTGTTTCTGATCGTCCGCCGGGGGAATGTGAAAAAAATGAAAACGGAGAACCAATTACGAACCTAGAGTTGGCAGACGCTCTGGCAAATGATGGTTTGGAGTTGGATGAGAAGGATTGGTTTGAATTGACGAAAAGTTACATGAATTTTGAGTTGCAAAAAGGAAATCAATTACCAGCAGAGTACAGTTTTGTAATGGTAACATCTTATACTCAATATTTTTATATTTAAGTTATCAATTTGATTCGTTGGCTCCGTTCGAAAAATTGGAAGAAGTCAATCAATACGAGAATTCAAAAGCTCTGGTGTACAACTCAACAAAAAATTTGGTTGACTTGAGTGATGGTCGGTCATTTTCTCATTTCAACTGGCACGTTCCATATCAAGTCTTTTTTCAGATGCAATCAAACGTTTCGCAATGAGAAGAGAGGGAACTGGTGACAGAGCACGACCAGTGGGTACTCCAGATGCAGCAACACCGGCTACACCGATAACTCCTGAATCAACAGATATTGCACTCCAACCGAAACAATCGACAGAGTTGTATCCAGTGAAAGCTGGTCCCGTTTCCATGATTACTTTCAACATGAAAAACACGATATGTGTTCTATATGATGTTAGTTATCTCTTCCTTTTTATTATCATTTTCCAATAATTTCAGCGTCACAAGGCGATTCTTTCCATTCAAAATTACCGGAAGAAAATGAACAACATGTATTCGAGAGAACAAGCAACGCAACCGGAGTAGAGCGAAGTTATTTGATCTCATTGAGTTGAAAGATTTCATTTATAAATGTTGTGCTGTACATGTTTTTGTTATTAGCTAACTCACCGGTTTGATATACAACATCTTTCGATTTCAAATATTAATATTTATTCATTCAAATAATAGAAATCTACAAGTTTCAGTTTTCTTTCGTATCTACATTGAAAAATACGGGAAATCAATTATTGCTTTTTGTGGTTGAAGAGATCCGACAAAATCGACTCGGAGAGATCAAAAAGATCAAAAAGTTGGGAGTGAAAGAGTGAGAGAATTAAAGAGGAAACTATTTACAATTCTTTGAAAAAGTGAATGTGAAAAGCCGAGAGTGAAGTGGGAAAAAGGAATCAATTATTGCATTTTGAAAAGGTAATTTTTATTAGTTTTAGGTGAGATAATGGGTTCCATGATCATCCACGTTTCGTGTCTTCGGTCATCGTTTTTGTGATCAAATGGGGTAATTCACTGATATCTTCCAGCTGAAAATTCAAAAAGTGGTATTAAGTGGTGACACTTTTCCATGGAAAACAATCCCGAAATATAATTTCTTAACTTACGAAATAATCCGAATATTGTGCCAATGTTTCACGTGTTCCTACACCAGTCATCACAGCGACACTGGCTCGAAGACCCGCCACTTTGCCCATTTTCAAGTCAGCAATCGTATCACCGACCATCAATGTCTCCTGAAAATTAAAATCATAACATATCAGTCCGGGTGTAAATGCACAAATACCTTTAACTCGACACCCAGCCGTCTACAAATTTGAATTGCACAATGTGGTGAGGGTTTCGGCACAATTCCAACATCATTTCCACAGATGACATCGTCAAGGAACGGAACCACGCCCATTTTGTTCATTTGATCGATGGTGGCGGCTCTGGAGTCAGCAGTACAGACAGCAATCTTGATTCCCATTGATTTGAGCGTAGTGAATAGGGCTGGCATATCACAAACTGGTGACATCTCTCCTGGAGAAGCTTCTGGAACACATCCATGAACAATTGCATCAGCCTCGACTGGTGTAATTCCAAAAGTTTGAAGTGTCAACGAAATATCCTCTCGAATACCCGTCAATGTCTTTTCGGCAAGTGCTCCCATTGAAACCTGAAAACGATTCTTTCATTGAGTTTTTTTTTGAAAGATGACATCATTTGGCATTGAGCCAAGAATAAAATGAGATTGATGAGAGAGAAACAAAACTTGGACCATAGACCAGAATTGTCGGATTTCCCAAGGGATGAGTAACAAAGTTGATAGGGAGAGGAAGGGTGTTTTCTGGTCAGGTGGTCTTTCTTTTTTTTTCTCAGTTGGAAATAAATATCTGATGGACAGAAAGTCTTACCTTTCCGGCCACTGGATCAACTCCCAATGTTTTGTAAATAGCTGGTCCGACACGAAGATTTGTTGCCGCTTCCAAACTGAAAAGTCATTTGATTTCTTTATTCAATCTATCAATCTGTTCACTTACAGTCTTACGGTAGTGGTTGCATAGGGCATCCACATTTTGTGGAAATCCAGAAGGGTGCCATCCTTGTCGAAGATGATCAATTTGACGCCATTGTTTGGTGATGATGTCGTCATTATTAAGGTTATAGTAATCCTGGAAAAAGAATATTTGATGAGTTCCCAAGGAGTGAGTTTAGTTTTGAGAGAAACAATAAATGCAAAAGAAAGGAAATATTCTAGATATGGACATCCGGAAACACAGACATACAAAACAGAACAAACCTGAGGTTAGTAGAGAGAAAGTTAGTGAAGTTGGTTAGTTGAAGTGAGTAATAATTTCTGATTTATTCAGATATTTATCACTTTAGGGAGAAAAAAAAATAAAAATTTATAAATGATAAAGAGTTCACGTTTCAATGTGAAAGTTTGAAAATAATAATTGAACAAACAGATATTCGAACTGAAATAGACAAAATTGGAAAATGATTAATAGCCAAAAAGCTGGAAAAGTCTATCAACATTTAGTTTAAATCGTCCTAAAAACATCACTTTTACTTCCAGATTTCCCAAAAAGATTTAAAGATTTCTCAACAGATTTTCCTAGTTTTTCCTCCTCTTAAAATCTCTAAGATCCCGAAAATCACACCGCCTTCCTTTTTCTTCACCAAAAAAAGTGGCTCACGCGCAGCGATTTCTCTCCGTTTCTTTTTTCACGAGCTCACTTCTTCCGAGGTTTTTGAATAATTCTCACTGACGGAGCACCAAAAAATTCCGAACTTTTTTTTGACGGCGGATGGGGGAAGAAGAGGAAGATGCCAACGTCTTCAGAATATTCAAAGTTTTTTTTTGAGAAAACTCGGAAAAGGAGAGCGAGAGAGACTCAGAGATGGCAAAAAATGTGAGGATTTTTTGGATTCTGATCGTCCAAATCAGAAGAAAGTCTATTATTTTTTGGATTTGAAGAGTTTTGAAGTATGAAAACAAAATATTGCAGTTTGTATTCTCTACTACCCGCCCTCTCATTTGAGTCATTCAGAATTTGTCATTGGAAAATGTAAGGGAGGAATTCTGAACTTTCTAGTGTTTGTTGATTAGAAATGACATATCTAGGTGTTTGGAATAGTGAATAATTTATTCTACAGACTTTCAGCACCTCTAGTTCATATCAGCTGGGTTAATCTCCAACTGGGTTAATCTCTTCTAGGTTATTTGTTTGATCTAGTACATGTTCTAGATAGAGATCTTAAAATTACAAGTTTTCAAAGAATGAGAAGCTGGAAAATGCTCTTTTGATACACATAATAAACTTTTCACACTCCTTCCTACAAACCCATCAATTTCTTCGCCATTCCATTTTTCATTTTGTATTTACCTTTGGAATTTCCCCCTTTCTCTGTGTGTGAAAAAGAGAGAACAAAGTTAAGTAAATTGAAGCTTGAAAGGGAAGAGTAGGGGGCTCGTGACATATGTTTGACAAGAACAGATGATGGTTTTGACGTAATTTCAATTTTGAGGTTAGGTAACTAACACGGCGAGGTGAGTTGTTTGGCGGGAATTAAAAAATTTAGAGAAGGAATGAACGAGAGAAGTGAGGACATTGACAGTAACTTTAGGCCTAGGTCTATAATTCGTTCCTAGAGATCTGAGATTTCCAGTCACAGGTCACACGAATTCTTAGAAGATCAAAAATCCATCATCGCGAGTAAAAATGAAAAACGAAGCATCACGGCAAAAATGAATCCTCGTTTTTCTTTTTCTTCCCAAACACGTATTCAATTAGTGTCCTATTCTTTTTCTCTCTTTTTCTCAATGTATGTGAGAATCCTTTTCCCGTTTTCTCTGCTCTTTTTGTGCTCTTTTTTTTTCAAAAAATAGGAATATCTCGGATTTCAAAACGAATATTCTCACGCCCTCCTCTCGTGTTTCTCCCTTTTTCCCCAATTTTTGTGTTTTTTGCGAAATTTTTCCAGATTTTAACAGGTGACGTCACATTGTAAATAGATGAACTTTCCGAGATATCGGTTCGATGAAAAAGGCAAAAGTTTAAAAATAGAGCAGAAGAGAGTGAGGGAGATTTGAATTTCTGATAAGATGTAATGTATAAGAATGAGGGGGTGGACTGGGTCCGGGAGGTCCTTTTTGGGCCCTTTTTTTTAGATTCAGAAATTTTATAGTGGTAACGTCAAGAGTATATGCTATCTGATACGACTATTCAGTTCTGAATATATTCAGGGACCAAGTTTCGGCTCCAGTACTGTTTCTTGATCAGAGGTCTATTCTGAACCCTATTTATATCATGTCCTAACCAAAAATACTCTTCTCCCTGGCATTTACGTCAAACCAGTCGTAATCTTCTTGTCTAGGGACCATAAAGCTTTTTATAGAACAGAAAAGACCAGAAAATCAGGAGAAAACCTAGAAAATGGAGAAGAATGTCAGAAAATTGAGTAGGAGTGTGTGAAGAGTAGGATGAAAAAAGAAGAAACGGAGAATGAAGAAGGAAGAAGAAAATTAGTGGTGTTGGTCACTTTTCTCACCATTCGAAAAACAAAACTGGTAATTGGAATACGAAGAGAAAAGAGTTTGAGTTGAAGAAGAAGGATAGAGCTCTCACGTACACAGATATATTGAGAAGAATGCTCACAGAGACAGTTACAGTGAATTCAAAGGTGGAACAGATCTTCGGAAGAACAGATGTACGGACCTGATTCATTTCACTGGAAATTCCGAATTTGTTAGATTCATATTAGGAGGAATGTTAAATTCACACTAATAACAGTTTCAGGAATACATATGAAAACTGAAATGTGTAGTGAAATTCTAAAAGTATATCCGAATTAAAACTAAAATTAAACTGTTAACGGATTGCATCCGTACTGATAAAAAAACATTTTACAGAAAACACTCGGTTGATATATTAATCAGAATCGAAATGAAAAACCAATCGTAACCTGAACAGATATCAACTAATCATTTCTAGAGTATGAAGTTTGAAGTAAGTTGGTTTAGTCGGATAGAAACTACTCAGGGAATTTTCGGCAACGGTTGGGCATCACGTGGGCATCAGGAAGGCGAATTGCCTACAGTATGGGCAATTTGCCTGCATTTAGGGCGAATAGCCAGCGTTTTGGGCGAAGCGCCCACTGGGCGAGGGTTGGGCGACGGTTAGGTCGGAGATTTGAGAAAGGAAGAGTGGTGGGCCAGGGCGAAGTGCCCATTTGTAGGGCGATTCGCCCAGTTTATGAACACGCGCTCTATCGTACTGGAAAAATCATTTCTATTTTTCATTTATTTTCATTATTATTCTGTATTAATTATCTGTTTCAAACACACTATTCTGTTATGAATATGAAAAAGGACACCATTCGAAAGAAGAAGAGAGGTTTGTGAGTGAAAATTTACTCAAATTAATCTTTAAAAAAACATGGTTAAGACTTGGGAAAATTGTTCGTCGGAAAGGATAGTGGGTCATTTCCGTCTCCTGCGTAATTTGCTCAACTATTGTCCCGAGGATGGATTTTGATTATTGAGGTTAGTGCCGTTAGATTGTGTAAAAACGATAGCTAATTTTCGGGAAAATAGTTTTTTTCGAAGTCCGATTTGCTAAATCGTCTCTTTCTGCAAGTGCTCCGCCGGTTGATTTGAATAAAAGTTTCAAATAGGAGCATCTGTCATATGGTTCTAACTCTTCATCTTTTCATAGTTCATATTACAGATTTCTATCCGATGAATGTGGATGATATTGAAACCAAACACGTCTTCTACTCTCGCACCGAATTGTGAATCGATGGTTTTCTCTCAATTACCAACTCCTCCCACAGCCAACAACAACAAGAAGTGCCAGAGACTTGATAATTTTTTTCTTTTTAAACGGATAAATAAACATTGATGAAAACAATAACTGACTTCTGTTTTTTAATGTAATATATATATGAGTATCGGCAAGGAAAGCGAACGCTAAAAACAACACACGTTGGGCGATTCGCCCTTGATTTGGGCGGTAGTGCCCAACCGGGTTGGGCACGACCGCCCAATTGGTGGGCGAATCGCCCAAACGGCGGGCGAATCGCTCAAAATTCCCTGAGTACTTTTAATGGCTGTCATTCTCAATCGAATCTGAATTCTCAAAAAAGTACCGTATCACAAAAAACTTTCATTTCTTACTCTAAAGAAAAGTATCATCTCGTTCAACCTTCAACCTCTAGAAATCTACAGGAAACCACAGGAAAAAAGACAAAAAAGGAATCTCCCATAGGAGTTGTGCTCTTCTCGAAGCAGCTCATACAAAGCTCTGTGAGCATCTTGTTTTCCAAAAAAACTTTTTTAGGGGCGTGGCCTAAACGGGCGGGGAAAGGCGGAGGCGAAATCAAATTCTCTCTTTTCTTCCTCTCCAGCTGGCAAGAAGAAGAAAAAAGGAAGAAGACGTTGACGTCTTCTTCTTCTTCTTTTATTTTTCTTTAGCTTCTTCTTTTTGAAAATTTCACGAAAAAGACAAAGTGAGAATTGAGGAGGACCAGAGCTAAAAAAGAATCTGCTGAGGGCAACGAGACGTCACTTTTAGGGGGTGGAATAAAGAAACAAAACGAAGAAAATGGAAGAAAGGATGAGGTGTTCTTTCTCAGTTTCAGGAAGAAAAGTGGGAGGATGACGTGATTTCAAAGGTTGGTGCATAGAGCAGGTGACTGGAAGTTTAGGGCTGTTCCTAGATACATCATACCTGAAGTTACCTGGTCCGTCCAATATTAGCGTCGAGCTGGTTCAAACAATCAAACCTCGATCCCGGTTGCATACGAGACACAATCAATCTCGTTACTTTCTAGTTATAACTTATGATCACCACAAGAAATGATTCATTATTGTTTTAACAACCAGAGATTTAGAAGTTTAGTTCAGGAGAGAACGAGCTTGGGTAGTTCTCATAATTGAGAAAAAGTTTCAGCTAGCAACAATATTGCTAGTTCAAGTTATTGATGATTGATTCTAGATAATGAAAAATGCTGAAACCGTGAAAAGTCTAGTCGTAAACCCGACAGATGTCGAAGTTAGTCAAAATTATATTACATTTACAGATACCTGCACTTTAAACACCTACCAGTCCGCTCAAATTATGAGTTTTTTTTTCAGAATTTGGAAATATAGTACACGTTTAAAACACATCAATGTCAAATTTAAAGATATTGATGAAGTATTTTGAAATTACGCCCACCCATCATCCAGATGACGTGGCACTCTCTGTCTCTTGTCTACCGTAACCCGTGGTGACGTGGTATTCATACATCAAGACATCCGCTTCCACTTATGTCTTCAAGCTTTTTTTCCGAAACCAAATCAAGTGGATTTTCAAATTTTCTTTCTTTTTTTGTGTGTGTTCTAAACAAGGAACTAACTGAAAAACGTGAGAAAAACCAGAAAGAAGAGAAGAAAATTGAAGTGAAAATGTGAAATATCGAACGAAAAATGGGAGAAAAAGTGAAGAAGAAGAGCAAATTACACCCTACAAAAGTTGAGGTTGAAACAACAATTTCTTCGAAAATGGGAATATTTTGCTCTTTTTCATACAAGAGGAATCAGCTGGAATACGTATAAAACAGGCAAAAAATATAATTTCAGACATTCAGATCTTAGCAATCAAGTGATTCAAATCGTCGGCTTTCAATCTAAAAAAAACGAGTTTGACAAAATAAAACTTCAATCAAAGTGTCACAAAATGATGTTACATATATGGAATCTAAACGAAATTTAAACAATGAAAGTGGTTAAATCTGATCGCAAAGCCCGAAAAATGTGAATTTTCTTAAGATTTTTCAAAAAACCTCTCATCTGAAACTCAAAAAACCTGGCCCTTGCTTTCGAAGTCTGAAATAAATCTCTGATAAACACGACCGTATTTTTTTCAAAACCAATGATCTTATATTCGGAAATATAAAACCCGCTTTCACAGATCTTTCTCCTTTGAAATGATTTCATTTCCAGTTTTCGATTGGAATTACTCTCTGACCTCTAAGCCCCGCCTCCTTACTCCAGATTGTTCTCTGTCTCCAGGCAGTATGTATCAGTTTCACCATTTTTTGGCCCATTTTCTCCTTTGTTTGACGTCACAAAAAGTGTGAATCCCTTTCTTCTGTGATTCGATACTCTTATACCATAGATGACGTGAAAGAAAAGGAAGTGAAATTCCTCAAAAAAAGAGAAAAGATGGGTCTCCAGACATCCGGGTCACATCATCCAAGAAACGAGATTTTTTGTTTCTTGAAAGAAAAAGGCAAAACAGAAAAAAAAGAAGAAAATTGAGTCAGTTTTAGGAGAGGAAACTCAGATGTCTCTATGGTTCATCCAGCCTGAACTGACAACATTTGCATAAAAGGGAAAGTACAAGAACATATGTCCTTCTACCAGGGATTACGGTAGAACAGTTAGTTAGTAAAGGAGATTAGATTGATGTCTGTCTGTGTGTCTAGTAGAAGACTTGAATGTTCCTGAGCTACCATTTCTGCAGAATGTCTTTCATTCAAGTTAACGGAGAGCATACATTTAGTCAACTTCCACGTGAGAACTCGTTCTCAAACCTATGCACATTCGATTTCTCCAAAGCGTTTCCTTTTTCCCAAACCCTCTGGTCCTTTTTTTGAAATCTCGTCAACTTTTCCCTTTTTTCTTCTAAAAATGAAGTGGATCCGCACTCTTCTATATCCTGACGTCTTCTTCTTCTTCCATTTTTTCCTTAAAAGATGTCAGCTGGATGCTTCTCTTCTGCACATTGTTCCCCTGAGAGACGACGTCTTCAGAACATTTTTGATGGATAGTTGGGAGCATAAAGGAGCATAACACGAAGAATTTCGAAAGGGGAAAAGACAAAAAACAAAAGAAGAAAAAATGGAAAAACGTTTTTTATGGGCAGTTTGATTTCTTGTAAGAAGGGATTCGGACGAGAGACTCTTCTCACATCTGCTTCATCTGTTCTTAAAAATTTTCCGAGTTTCCAAGCTTTCTCCTTTCCGTTTCCCACTTCTCCCGCTTGAGGCGCCAGGATCGAAGCCAGAAGGACCATCAATACAAAAATCCAAAGAACCAGAAAACGAAGTAAAAAAAAGAAGGGACGAGATAATTGGCACAATCGGATTTGGTGTCATGTGAGGTGGAATCGTAGCGAGAAAACGAAAAAAAGATTGTCTTCACATTTTGAGAGAATTGGCTTCGTTTTGAAAGTATTTGGGAAAGAAAAGCTGGAAAAAGGGATGACTATGCAAATTATGGGGGATTCTCAGTCATGTGACAGTGGGAAATTGACCGACTTAATGATAGGGATGGAAAGATTGAAAAATTGCTCCACTGGATGAAACTTAAAGCTCTCAAAAACATCTTCGTTTACATATTTTCAACAGGAATGTTCTGAAATTCTTTTATTCTACAAACACACTCAACGTATCAGTCAATATGAGTAATAATCGAATGGGGCTGGATGGGAACGGGTTGCAAGTTAAATTAATTGAAATACGGGGAATATAAAAACGGGTTTAGTATGAAATGGGTACCGAAACCTAAGAAAAAGGGGGCAAGGAATGATTGCAGAAAATCATATTTAGAAGTTCCAGACAGCGGATGCGGGTTGTTCTTTTGGAGTATTTTCAGTATCAGCACCATCGTCATCGGAAAAGAATTGAGTTATGATGCGGTAGGCTTGCGAATAGATCTGTTCCGACTGAGACTCCTGAAGACGTTCCAAGGCATCTAATCCGCCGTTTTCCTCTACTTGATCATGAAGAATATCCATTTTGTAGTTGAAGCTGAAATTAGTAATGATTATATAAATGAAATTGAATGACCGACAAACTTGTTCTGAACAGTGAGCATCAGAGTGTAGAGTGTCTCCAATGTGTTATTGAGCATGTCAGTATTTGTATGATTAAGTGCTTGACACAATGCAGGTACAACATTTTCTTCCATCATGGCAACAATTTGACGAGCATTTCCACCTTGGGCCAAGTTGGAAAGAGCCCAGGACGCTTCAAATTGGCATTTATGATCTCCAGACTTCAAAATATTGATGATGAGTGGAAGAAGATTAGCCTCCAAGACTGATTGAATTTGTTTTTGAGTTCCAGCGATGATGTTTGAGATAAGCCAACAACATTCCTTCATAATGCTAGATGATTTTGTCTTTTCCATCAATGGAACCAATTGCTGAAGACATCCCAAATCAATAACCGATTGGGTCAATGCATCATTGCCAGTTGCAACGTTTCCAAGTGTTCGGAGGGCTGGTGCGACTAGATTCTCCGCTTCTTTGAAGAATTTGAGAACATGTGGGAGGACACCACTTTCCCGAGCCAACTCAATCTGTTCATCTGGTCCATCAGTCAAATATGAAACAGCCCAACAAGCATCTTGACGAACTTGACGATCCGGATGCTGAAAAATCCGAGGGTGAAGGGAAAGAGAATAATGTTTCTAAAATTATCCGTTTTTTGGCTTATCTTGAATCGGAATATGATTCAGTAATCCAGTATGTAGCATACGAAATATTACCTGAACAAGTTTGACAAGACCTTGAGCAAGAACACGAAGAACATCCAAAGGAGCATGCGGATTCTTGTGTCGGCACATATTTGAAAATGCCCAGGCAATAGTTCTGACATGTGAATCAGTCAAATCATCTAATCTAGTCATCAACATCATCAATGCTTCAACTCCATGGCATTTAATGACATAATCGCGAAGTTGGGCTGAATCTCCAGCAATGTTGGCAACTGCCCACAATGCTTGTTCCGAGATTTGTGAACTCGAGTGAACCGCTAATTGAATCAACGGAGCAGTTGCCCCAGCTTCGACTGCTGCAATCGTTTGCTCAGTGGTTCCAGAGACAATGTTGGTTAGAGCCCATGCAGCTTCGTACTGAACTCGTTCACACTGTAAAATATGAGTTAAACCGAAGTTAGCAGTATAGATAAAACGAGAAATGAATTACCAATATAACTTCGTACCTGAACAGTAAGAGCCTGGACAAGAGCAAGCAGGAGACCAGATTGAATAACTTCATCAATTGGTGGATTTTTAGTCTTTGACAGAGACTTTCTCAACGATTCGAAGCACCGAATCATATCATTTTCAGATGGATTATTGGAAAGAATACTTTTGATTTCGTCATTCGACAATCGAACAGTTGGTTGTTTCTTTGGCTCATCAACTTCTGATTCTGACGCAATTTCTTCTTCAACATCATCCACGATATTACGACGCTTCATCATCATGTCCGCTCCTTTTTGCTTACGAATCTCTACACTGCATTCAGTACGACGACGACGAAGTTCCTGGAATAAAATGAGTTGATCTGCTTTTGATTTCAACTTAATCTAGAGTAGTTTCCTAAAATTTTTGAGGAAGTGTATAAATTGCTTATCATTATGCTTCGTTTCTTTGAAATTTATAATTAATACTACTTAGGAGTTCTTTGCTGAAATAAAAACACAGATATGAAAACAATTACCTCATGCTTGGTAAGATTTTTGTATTGCTGAAGACGTCCGGCATCATCCTTCGTCTCATCGACATTGTCACGTGAAAGTTTTGTCTCACTGAGAGTCATCTCGTTAGTTTTTCTTCCCCTGAAAACGAATGATCGATATGAGAGAAAAAAGGAAGACGAGTATATGAGATAAAAATTATGATAATACGTCCTGAAGAGGTGAAATTGAGTCATTGCTCAAACGACATACTATAGAACAGTCTGAAACCGAGAACTTTGAGAATAACATACACTTCGTTTTCGTTTTTCAAAGACTAGATGTCGGTAACTATTGGTGAAAGCAGCAAGATATTAGGTTGATGCATAAGTTTCTTTCTTTTTTGAAGGTGTGACTTTGGTTCCCGGTCTCTAAGCGGTGAGTTTGTTTTTCAACCCAAACTTTTTTGCATTTTTATGACCACTTCAGTGGCTAACACATAATGTTTCAAGTTGGTGCAAAGACAGTCCGTTCGTGAAAACGATGGCTTTTTCGGTCGCCAACCAAATGCCTGTTTTGGAAAGTTTTTTGGTTCTAGTCGCATTGGTATCAAAATTCAAAGATCTTCATAAGAAATTAACCGCAACTTATAGAACAAGACTTGATCTTGTTATCACATTTTAGTTTTCAGTCTGAATGTCGAAAACAAAAAAGTTGTGGTAAGACGATCCACAGCAACGAGAAACCATGGTTCAGCTGGGTTCAAACAGATTACAGAAATATTTGAGATAGCATTTATACCAAAAATTTTGTAAAAGTTAGAGGATAACATGAGTAAATTATGCCATAAAAAAGTTTATGACAAAGCCATCAAATTAAGTGATAAAACTTGGCTGATAAATGGCTTATGATTTTTGCGCTTTCGAGAAATTTTGTGTACTAGACCTGAGTGGAGTCTAGGTCTCTTCTCAACGCTCACAAATAAGTCTGAATTATTTTGTTGTAAGTAATCAATATTACATGCGTTGACCTGAAAATGTGCAAAATATCTAGTAGATTGCTATAGAGGTAGAAGCAGTAGGCCTCATCAAACTCAAAAATCACTTGATTTTGATGATGTTGACTTCGGGCTTCCTGCGAAAAAGGACGAATGATGTGAATATCCGAAACAAAGTAAATTTAAAAACATCAATGTCTACTCTATTCAATAATAAACATTTCCACTCATTTTCTTATCTAGCGTTGAAGAAAAATCGAAAACACTCGCACACTCCTCAATTGCTGAACCTCACCTTTCGTCAGGGACCCGCACTGAACTATCGTTGCTTAGTTGGAATGCATTTATTTGCTTTTTATGAATAACTTTTCTGGCTTGTTTTAATTCTGAATAGCTCACCCATTCTTGTCAACATTTTCTAGGAAAAAATGGAGACAAAAAATGGTACTAAAAAAGGGTTCCTCAAGTGTTTTGACGTGCCTCCGACTGAGATTAAGCGGATGGCAGACGTCAAGTCACAGGTATAATCACAATGAGATATAGGTACTAACCAACTATATTTCTCATTATGTGAACTATTAGTCTTCGAGAAATTTCATACCAAAAACTACCCAAAAAAAGAAAGAAACTTATGCATCAACCTAATACTTTAACAAAACCAACAAGTCTTCAAAAATAATTACAAAGTGACCGATCACTGAAATAACACAAGCACCGAGGAGCTGATCATTTAAGCGCCGGCGCCCAAACTTATTCTCGAAAAAAAGTTTTTCGCGCCGCTTTTCAAATATCGACACGAGGAACGCGCCAGTAAAATTGATAGCGCAAAACTGATTTTCGGCGGTGATTTAAATTTTGATTTTTTTTATTCTTTGCAAAGCTTTTTTACAAACGTTTTTAGGATCCTAATAACTAAGGATTGTACCTAAAACTAATACTTTTATTGAATTATTTTGTTGCATTTTGGAAAAAGCTGTTTTCAACAGGAGTCAAAATTGAATGTTGAACTTCATCACGAATAACATCTACATGATCCGTACGTTCCAAACACCGAAAACCAATACCGTACCCCTTTCCAGAGAATTCGGCTTCATCATGAATCATCCTAACTTTTCCTCAAAATTCGTATTGTTTCCCATGCCTTCCTCCCTTTTCTTTGATGTTTTATGGCCGCTTTTCCATCATAAAACTGTATTTTCTGGGAATCTCTCATGCCCCCGAGTTTTCATAAAATACGGAGAAAAAATCATTCGTTCTTCCGTATTGTGTCTTCATGAAACCCAATTTCGTCTCTTTTCTTCTCTTTTCCTTCTGCCTATTCGCCTACGTGGCTCAAGCCGAAGACGTTCCCTCTCCTGGAGATTCAGCAGCGCCTGTAGATGCTTCTCAGTCTTCTTCCAACTCAGCTGCTCTTCTGAATACCCTTGAGAATCCAACGAATTTTTCGCAAAAATCATCGCCACCTCTCCAAGCAGACCAAGTATCTTCTGATGGAGGACACGTTATTGCTCATGACGTCAACGGAGAATCCATTCCGCCAGCTATGAAGGCTATTTCCAAAGCATCGGCAGCGGAACCATCGTTGGGTCTTCATGGAATTACAGAGCAACAATTGAACTTGAGATACTATAACTTCATCTGTTCGTCACACTTCCATTTGGATTGCAAGGTAAATATCAGACATGGATTGTTGTAGTTTTTCCTTCTCAATGAACCCAAATCCTAAATTTACTTCCATTTCAGCTCACAGAAACTCTCCAAATTTGCATGAAAGATAGATATGTTGCCGTTCTTGGACTACCACTCGCTTTCGATTCTGGATCAACGGACTTGGTTTATCTGACGAAATGGATGAGACAATGTGATCAAAACGATCAGGATCAGAACCAAGAAGCGATGAGAATCATCAGAAAACGAATTCATTTCCAAAACGAGAACAACTGGTGAGTTTATTAGACAAGGAATACAATTGGAAACAATTTTGTTTTTCAGGGAAGGCGTCTTCAAGTCGGCTGGAATGGTATCTATGACCACTGGAGTTCTCGTCTTGGCTCTCAAATATATGTTGCTCTGAATCGTTTTTTTTCGATCAAATCTTGTGATAAATATGTTAACCAGCTGTTTTTTTTTGTTGACAAACCTTCCTTTTTCAGTAATCAATCATATAGTCCATTGAAAATAGGCTATCTAGATAAGAAGTAACTCGTAAAGGTCCCCAAAGGGAGGGTGTCTTCTATGGCACATTATGATAAAATCTGTCGTCAAGGTAATGCGTCTATGCCAACAGCTTACCTTTCGGAAGATTTATCGCTGGTTGCAACGCATGCTCTCTCTTCTAATAAAAGACTCGATTTTCTAGATTGTGATAAAAAAAAGAATGGGTTATTATTATGCAATTACAGATCAAAAAGTTCCCATCAGCGTAGCTTTCTGTTGTCGGAAACAAGGATATATGTAATATATGAATTGGAGTCAAGTAAAACCCCTCACGAGACTAAACCTGACAGAGTGAAAACCCCTCATTAGTTTATTTTTGTTCTCCATCTTTCGAGAGTTATTCGATATCCGGCTCATGGTGGTGTAAATTAAATTTATTTTCTCATGTCATTTACACGACCACCACGGGGAAAAAATTAGATTAATAATGTATGCGTTTTTATTCTGAAACATACCGCATTCATTCATCCATTCTCGGCTTTGAAATTATGAGAAATGTTTCTGAGATTTATTTTTGGATCCCTTGTAAGCCAGTCATTCGGATTCAAAACTATTAATTAATTTATTTGTTTTCGTTCGAGATGAAAGCAGATAGCAACTGATACAACCCAAGGGAATTTGCAAAAAGATAACTACTATTAGTCTAGTCCGTTTCGAGAAGCAAATAAGCTTTGAAAAGTTCAATTTCTTTTCTAAATCTTTAATGCGCAGGCCCTATTCATTCCGAAATTCGACAAATATCACTTTTTCCTTCTCTTCTTTCTCTTTTTCGCACCTGTCCTTCGTTTTCATATTTTTTTTGTTTCAAGTGAAGAGATATTCTCGTTTCAAAAGTGTCATGTAGAGACCACCCAAATAAGGAAAGATATGACCTTGAGTGGAAAGAGAATGTCACAAAAAGAAGACAGATTAGGGAGGTTTCATTCACTTTTTCATGGTGTTCTGATTAAATCTTTTTCTGGTCTCGGCAACTTTCTTCGAATTCTTAATTATTATCCCTAGAAGAAAAAACACAAGTTCTTTCAGAACACAGGTTATGATGAATTTCAAAAAATCTTAAAGTAGTTCTTTAGAAGAAATGGAAGCTCTTAGGGCTATTTTTTTTTTGAATTTTTGATTGATTTTACAGTTCAAGTTAGGCTCACAGATTTACAGTTAATTCACTGTTATCTCTGCCACTTTTGATCATATCCCCAAAAAATAACAGATTGGAAAAGAACGAGAGTGGGCGTGGTCTTATGAGAAACGATTACTATCTCACTCTAGACCATTGAGATCATTGCTTATTTTTTTCTTTGCCGTTGTTCGTTCTCATAGGTTATGATTGGAATATTTGAGGGTTCACACAGGTATATTATATATTTCAGAATATGACAGATTCTTATTTCCGATTCTTGATATACGAAAGTTTTGAATCCAGGAAAAAAAGATTGGAGGATGACACACCGAGAAACATGTAAGTAGATCAAAATAAATTCAATTCGAACGAAAAATTACAAAAAGAGTTTTGATATGTAACTTCCGAAACAGAAGTTTGAAGATTATTCCTTGATTTTATTCCCCAAATTCTCATTCTCAGATTCAAATGTGCAATGACTGATCTGGATGATATCGAAGTCATCGAAGAGTTGAATTATGGAATCACCGACTTGCGAATCATGGAACAAGGAGGTAATGCAATTCTCATAACAGCCTTGATCGGCAAAAAAGAGACTGATGAATTTGAGTTCGACCCAGAAGACCGCCATGGATACTATCCAGAAGGTACTGACTGAATTCCTTCTTTTAAATTTCTGTTTCTGATTTCAGCAATTCACTTCAAGATAAACCCGATGAGGAGAGGTTTCAATGAATATGGTGGACTTATGGAAATTGAGAATGTCGGTTATTACGGAATGTCAGTTTTGAAAAGACTAATTTCTAATTTCTATATAGATATAGTTTTGGAAAATCTTTTTCAGTGAAGAGTCATCTCAATCGTATTTGCTATACACTGAAAAAGTGTCTTTGGGTGTGTTTACTCTACTGGAACGCCTTTTCGAAATCTTCCCTGGATTCCTCAACCACGTCTACATTTCTTTGAGCCGAGAAGAACATGAGGAAATTCTGGAAATGCTTGGAGAGTCTCCGACTTTCATAATGCTCCGAGAGCTCACTGTTATGAAAACAATGGATATAAATCTATGGGCAACTCTTATGGAAGATTTGAGAAGAGTGAAAACTTTTCATTTTGGAAAGAAAGCGAACTTCCAAGATTTTCATAATGTAAGAAAAGTTCTAATGTGCGAAATCATTCTAGATACTTTCAGAAATACAAATCCATCGAACACATGAACTTAGATAATGGAAATAAATTGGTATCGAATGATTTTGCAAATCTTCACTATGAAACTATAAAAATCAAGAATATTATTCCGGATACAAGAGATATCAAACTATTCATGGAGACCTGGAAGGACGGAAACAAATCAAATTTGAAGTATTTGAGTGTCGAGTTCAAAAAACCATTGAGCATTTCTGATTTTTCGAGTTTGAAGACATATTTGAACGGAGTGAAAAGAACTGAAAATCCCAAGAAAATGATATTCAAGTGAGTATTCGATGAAAAAGTATCTTAGAATCGAAGGCTGAAAAAGTTAGTTTTCAGGGCCAACAACACCGTATACTCCCTAGAGAACTCATACGATATCGAGTCTCCCGGATGCCGTGGTTCCTATATTCTCACCCGAAAATCATTCCAATTCTTCGTTTGGAAATCATTCAAAAATATAGTTGAACCAGTATTCTGATCAGTGATATACTTCGCTTCCGTTTCTTTTCCAATCTTCTTAACCTCAAAACAATTTATATGCCATTCTTTATTCAAAAAAAAGTAATTATTTTTAATTATGTCTCCGCTGGTCTCAAACCACAAATAAACCCATTATTGAAAACCTCGTTGGGCTGTTTAAGTGAGTCACACCTGTAAAAAATAAATACGTTTCAGAGTTTTCAAAAGAAATCAACGTACGGTCTATCGTCTACTCCCGCTCCATCTTGTGGACCAACACGGAACAACAGACAATTACTTGTTCCCAAATTATCCTTCATTCCATCTGGTTGATCTGTTGTCCATACGTAAGCATTTAGTGTCGACATGGTGGGATCCGTGATGTCAAACGCCTGCAATTTCTATCCGTACTTCTGTTTATCTAGATGTCTTTACTGTACATTCTTGTCTTGGCATTCAGGGTTTTGAGTCTGATTGGAATATCTGCAAGTGCTTTTTCGAATACCATTCACCCAATATCCATTGAATTTGTAAGACGGATTTGGGTAAATTACAGTATTGGCCAGATCTGAATGTGTTTGAACATTGTTGGACTGTCATGCATTGAGAATATTTTCGAACGAACCAACTACATATCGTTTCTCTGGTGTCGATTCGAATCCACTCAGAATCGCTTCATATTTATCAGCACATAGTTGGGTACTATCGATCTGATTGATTCCATTGGGATTTGGTTTGAGAATAACCTGAAATACTTTATGGAAGTTGAAGACTGAATGAATGCGTATTCAGACAAACGGACAGAGAGAACACTTACCCCCATACACCACATTCCCAACACTCGATGGAACAATTTAAAAGAATCGGGACATGTATACAGAGGGCTTGCTTTGATAGTCCAAATGTCTTGATCAACTGTGATACTGTAGTTTTGATATGTGGATTCTGTAGAGATCTCGCCACGCATTGAGTTACCATCAGAAGTTGAAGAACATTGGGTGGGGTCAGAGAGCATCTGGAAACGAAGTAAACACTGTTGACAGTCTCCTGGTCCCCGAATCAGGTTCCTGTCCCACTCCAAACTAAAATGTAATTTGTATCACTAAATTATTCTAATTTAGTTACTACTTATTACGTACTTTACTTTCTGTTAATTCACTCCCTTCTTCCCTGTCCCTTCAACCCCTTTCAGGCGGAAGTAAATCCATTCAATTCAAATCGCCGCCAAAAGTCGTGTCTGCGTCTCTCCAGTCAAAGGCGCACGCTGTTTCCACTTTGGGTCTCGCCACGCCGCACATCTATCAACGACTGTGACCGTAATCGACCGACTCCCCTCGCTTGGCCAAAAGCCATTAATTAATCAGTGTTCCTAATTTCCTTTAGTGTGTTCTTTTAACCGCTATATTGTGTTTTGTAAGAGAAGTTGTCAGACGGGGTTCTGGACCACTCGAGATCTCCCTTTACGTGTATCGGGGAATTGCAGAGTCTCCTTTATGTTCCCCTTATGACTCTTCTCCCCTATTTTTCTCTCTGTATTGTAAAAGGCAGAACCGAATAGGTTTTTAACGCTATCCCTCGCGGGATAAGCTTTTTCCCTATAATAAACGGTTCTTGTAAACACTTGAATTCTCAGCACATCGGGCGCTTCCTATACCCTGAACCACCTAAAAAGGAAGTATAAATTGGGCGCATGTTCCCACCCTACTCGGCATATTACCGGCGGCCTTCTGGAGACAGAAGGGGTGGCCACATTTGGTGCATCTTGACCAGGTTTTTTCCACTAGAGCGGAAAATTTCGAGTTATCGATTTTTCCCCTCGACACGGACGAATCAGTCGGTTTGCCCATTTTTGTCCGAGAAAATCGATTTTTCGATTTCTATGTGCTTATTTTTCTCGTGTTTTTCCTTGAAAATACAGTTAGAACGGGAAACTTCTTCGCAATTCGCAATTTCGGCCCTTTTTGCATTTTTCTCGCCGAAATTCCACTTCCCTTTTTTGAATTTGGCGCCATTATAGGCCCCACCTTTAAATTCGAAGGCAAGTGCGCTCTAGCGCGAAGCGCCACGCCGCGATGCGGTTTTGGGCACTCGCACTTTTGCGCGAATTTCAGTGTGATTTTTGCATCATTTTCGCGTTTTTCGGCAGCGTTTTCGCGATTTTTCGCAAGAACCCGCTAGAAAAACCCGAAAAAGGCCAGAATACACTCGGACACTCGAGGAATTCGGTTTTTTCCCCGCGAAAGTCGCCGATTGTTCGGAAAACCGAATTTTCCTCGGAAAATTCGCTATTTTTCGGCATTCCGCACCACTTCCCGGCGAAATCTCCCTATTCTACTCAAATTCTTCGCATATCGACCTCGGATTCGTTCATTTTCGAGGATTTCGCAACGGATTTCTCTGAAATTTGGCTGGAAATCGATCGGAACGCCCTCGCTTCGACTTCAACGGATGGATCGTGCTTCATTGGCGTCAGTTGTCATCGCCCGGTCCCGCTTCCCTCGATTTTCTCCCCAATTCCCTCGTTTTTTTCGGATTTCGAAATATTTCGAAAATCCCGATTAAGCCGGAAGCGGGCAAGAAATCGATCAGAAGTTCTACGGATCGGGTACTCTGACTGCCTCGTGCTTCAGTGGCGTCAGTTATTATCGCTCGGTCCCGCTTCCCTCGATTTTCTCCCCAATTCCCCGTTTTTTTCGGATTTCGAAATTTTTCGAAAATCCCGATTAAATCGGAAGCGGGCTAGAAATCGATCAGAAGTTCTACGGATCGAGTACTCTGACTGTCTCGTGCTTCGTTCGCTTCGCTGCTGCCGTTTTGGTCCACTTCCCTCGTTTTTCTCGGGATTACGTATGTTTTTCTCGGATCCGATACCCCTCGGAGAAATCCCAGGTGTTCGCAGGCCAAGAGTCATTCGGAAACTGGGAAAAATCGATAAGAAGTTTCGCGCTGGGTCATTGGATGACTCTTTCTTGCCTCGATGGCTCGAATTTCGTCGTTTGTGTCAGCTTCTCTCGGTTTTCTCGGGATTACGTAAGGTTTTCGCGGTTCCGTCACCCCTCGGAGCAATCCCAGGCGTTTCGCATGCCCCGAACCTTTCGGAAACTGAGAAAAATCGATCAGAAGCCTCGCTGGTGGCTGGTTCGTGCTTCGTGGCTCTCGGATGTCGTCTTCAGTTCCACTTCCCTCGTTTCTAGTACGGATTCCGTGTTGTTTCTTGATACCGACACCCCTCGGAGCAATCCCAGGCGTCTCGCTTGTCTCGAATCAATTGGAAACTGGAACGAATCGATCAGAAGCTTCGTGGTGGTCCCTGATGTCGTCGTTGTGCAGTTTTTTGAGCGGAATTTTCTCGCTTTGGGTGCTTCTCCTTCGGGATGAGGCCACTTGGCTCTAGTTTCTCGTTCTTATCTTTTGTGCTACGTTGGTGAACGGTGCCGCCCCGTCTTGCTGTGTTTTAACACAGATTCGTCTGTTTGCGGAAGGGCGTGGTACTGCTAGCTGACCGATCATATTAGAGACGATCGATGAATAAGTCAAGGTCCCTTCATGCCAGCTCGCTGGTCAGGAGCCACTTGGCTAGTTTCTCGTGTTGCTTTAGTGCTA
This sequence comes from Caenorhabditis latens, assembly GCA_002259235.3. NCBI lineage: Eukaryota > Metazoa > Nematoda > Chromadorea > Rhabditida > Rhabditidae > Caenorhabditis > Caenorhabditis latens. Next base: position 8,679,750 of record CM056092.1, on the reverse strand, counting down.
CGTTGGCGAAAGGTACTCTCGCTTCTTGCTGTGTTTTAACACGGATTCGTCCGTTTGCAGAGGCGTGTTGTACTTCTAGCTGATCGATCACTTTAGATTCGCACGAGTAGCAAGTCGGGGTTCCTTCATGCCAGCCTGCTGGATCGGAGGGAGTCTCTTTGCGGATTCGAGTGTCAGTTGAAGACTCATCCCGAAAAGCCTATTGTTATCGTCCTCTCCCCTCGCCGGATATTCTTGGAATTCTTTTTGAATTCTGTACTTCCGAAGGGGATCGGTGGTCAATAAACGCGTTCGGATCGATACCCTTCAATTGATTCCTCGGGTCTAAGACGTCGTCTGAAGTTTTAGAGTCCGGTACCCCTGCTAAGCAGCCGTAAGGCAGCGAAGCGGTTGGGAAGCCTCGCTCTTGGACTGAAAGATGATATGAAAAACTGGGGGGTCCTTGCTCTCGTGTATGATTGATGTTTCGGATGCTCCTTTTGAGGGTCACCGCCAGTCGTCCCCAGCTCTTCGGAGCTCGGGCAGGCCCGGTAACCCATTCCCTGCCGAGCGGCCAGCAGTTTTTCCTGCATACGGCCCCTCTCGTGGGACGAAGGATACCTCGGAATGATGATATCGTATATGAGATCTTGGGTCGGTTTGGCCCACGTCAGCTTACTCCGATATATCGGAATAGGTTGATCTGGCATCCGAGAAGGCTGGCCCCCTCGTGTGAAGCCTGACTGGCTAACCAATTACGGTATTGATACTTATCGGCACGTCTTGTTGACTAGCGAAAGAGATGCCAGGCAAGAGACGATCAGGCTCCTCCCTCTGGAGGGCAGTCCCTGTCCCGCCTCAGGTGCTCCATTTTCTGCGTTAGTTAGGGACTGCAAGCTCTGTGTCCACCCGTTTCCCCCTAGCGGCTCCCATCCACTCACGTGGTCGTCCTGCCGGCGAGGGATTCCGGTCGGCATATGAATGCAGAAACCTCGAGTAAGGTACGACACGGATCAGTGCGTATGCCATTTCCGTACACCGGCCCCTCGAGTCAACACGAACCATCATGTTTTCATTAAACGTCCTCGGACCTTCTCTCGCCTTATCATTCTGATTCGGCAGTCGTTTGAGAAAGGTAGCGGAGAACGTGCTGTAATTGGTCCCACTCGGGGCTCAGAAATTTCATAAGTCGTAGTAGATAGCGTGAGCGTTCCTCGGATAATTTTCTATTGCTAGAGTCGACGGCTCGGTGAGGAAGTAGTTATATTTCCTCGTAGACCCCTAGACTCACGCGATTCTGGAAGTACGACCGATGGTGTTAATGCGAGCCTCGGCGATTTGATCTCCCTCGATGTATTTCGAGTCTTTCGAATCTCCCTCACCTCGCTAATACACCTCGTCAATTCTTCTAGTCTTTCCTCCGATCCGCTCCCTCGCTTTCAGACTTCTAGATAGAGAGTCGAGTCGGTCTCATCGATTGTTCCCCTGGCTTTGTATCAGGATTCTGAAGGGTTAAGGCTGATGCCTAATTTTGAAAACATCAACACAAGCGTTGCATTGTTAGTAAATCCGAAGCGATCGAGCAGTCGGTACCCTCTGTTTTCTGTCCACGGGAATAGCGGACTATTAGAATATCGATTCACTAGTCTCTACTCTTTATCACAAGAAGACGCTACTATCGCTGAAAACTGAGTAATTTCGCACTTGTCTTCTGTGTTAGAATCTCTGATGGAGATGAGCCTCGCCTGAGCTCGCAGGGTTCGACAGCTGTTTTTTCAAGCATATGAACTCGCCGATCCTCAGACGACCACTCCCTCCTGCGGAGCATTTGGTGCTAGCTAGTCATCCGTTCACTTTGATTCGGAGAGCTATGTATCGAATGGGTTCCAGTTCGTTTCGGATTCACCGAGTACGCTGAATTTCGTATCGGGACCGGTTCCTCGTAAGAGCCCGCCCTCCCAGATACATGCGTTTTGAAATTCGGCCGACTCCGTAACATCGAAGCGAAAACTGACCTAACTACCAGAAGATTTAGTTGAAGAGTCCGCTCTTCGGCGACCGACATATTCAGTAGCGTGTGAACGTGAGCTGAAATAGTCAACCCGGTCATTCTGGCTTGCTGGGTCCCTCCCCCTTCGTGGCTAGCTAAAAGGCGGCCACTCGGCGAGGATCCCCAATGAGCTATAGGATGGTCGGCCGTGTTAGTATGGAAGAGTGTCTTTCGTATGCCCTTCTGGTTACAGGATCTGAGGAGGATACTTCCTATGGAGCATCCTCTGGCCCCCCGGAGCGTTGATTACGCTCTGGGGAGAGTTTCTAGTATTGGATCAAACCAAGGAATGACCGTAGTCCGGGATTCGGTGCGTCATTCGCCGAAGCATGCCCCTCGATTTCGAGCGGATCCTTCAGTGCGGAGATGTACTCGCATCCTCTGGCCCCCCGGAGCGTGGGTTCTTGAACCCACTGCTCCAGGGCGCCATTGACTATGAGACCCCCTCGGCTAGATTTGGTGCTATCAGATTCGCTTATTGGAAGATGTGTATGGAGCATGGATATTGAGTCTCTATTCTAATTCCTAGATACCCGATCATACATAGCACGGAACTCTGAGTATCTTGTGAAGGATGTTCATTATCGAGTGTAGTTTGACGGAAATAGATCTGCATTTCCCCCAGTGGGCGGATGTGGGCATGTTTCCCTCGAGCTACAACGGAATTCTTGAAGCTCCGGTTCCTTTGGGAACCTCGCTGGCCCGCAAGGGATTTGGTGTATTCTAGACCGGACTTTCGAGCAGCAGTGTTTGAGTCACGTCGCGTGGCTTTTGTACTTTTTGGTACATTAGTGACTGAGAATGCTCCCTCGAAATCTGAAGGTTGTCTAACAATCGTTGTCGACAGTATTACCGAGCTGGAAATCCACTCGAAAACCACATCTGGATGAGAGAAAGAGAATAAACTAGGTGGTGCTTTAGTCTTCGGTGTAGGCCCTCAGATTAAAATGCATCACGGGATCCGTTATGATTCCGAAGTCTCTTGTCAGATATCTCTTGGTATTCTGAGTCTTTCGTAACATCACATTTGTGATGTTTCTCCCGACGAAACGGGATGAATCTTTCCGATGAGAGCGAGCATCTCGGATGAAATCTGGTGTTGAATCATACATTATGAGTTCAAAGTGAAGCGGGCTCGATACAATTGCTGACCTCGAAAGAGATAGATTGTACTGCTTCCTCGTATACTGCAATATCGTATACGATTTATGATTCATGCCACGTCTCTAGTACATTCTGAGTAGCGACTTCGATTTTGTTGCGAATGAGTGTTTGTAATGCTGAAAAGGGCGATTTCTTGTGTTGAAGAGATCGTCTGGTTGAGGCGAATGACTTACCAGCTGTGACCGATAAATGGGTGAGTCGACGCTCGAGGGATCCTGTTTCCGCGTATTTTTAATACATCAGTGAATCCCCGTTGTGTCGATCGGAGAACCCGTAGAACAGTCAGCAGTCTCTTCCGGCGAAAAATAAAGTAACCGGAACCAGCATAATACTACTGGTGGAGACTGATAAACGAGTGAGTCCGTGCTTGAGAAACCCTGTCTTGACGTATTTTTAATACATCAGTGGATCTCATTTGCATTTGATTGTAAAACTCGTAGAACATCACGTCAGTAGATTCCTGGTAAAGGAGATGGTAATAATCATTCGAAGTCTGTTGCGCCCTCGATCGATTATGAGCATTAGTGAGCGCGATCCTCAATGATCGTGTAGTGTTCATAGTCCATTCAAGTGACAGTACCCGACCGGTGGGTGCTAGAAATTCCGATGAACAGACAAACAGCATGTCTGAAGGAAAAGTATAGTAATCCGTAGCGCTCTACTCCCACGAGCCCAAATGGTAACCAGTCCAACGGGTATTCGTTGAGTGCGAACTCTTGTTATACAACTTTCTGAGAAAAATCGGAGCCAAATGGTAACCAATCCAACGGTCACCGTGGAAGTTGGGGTTTAGTGAAGTTACATGGTCACGGAAACCGTATCGCGGGGTTTTCCGTAGATTGCATGTAATGGACTTAAAGTCAATAATGAGAAAAACCCTCGGGATTTTCGGTTGGTAGCTGAAAGTTTCGAAAACAATTCGGTACTCACGACTGAATTGCTCAGAGTTGCGAGGCTCTGGTGTCCGAAATTTCGGAGAATTAGGACATTTTCAGACAATTTCTGGTTCGTTAGCCCTCGTCTCGACTCCCATCGATTCTCTGATCAAGAATCGAGAAGGAAGTGTTTGGTACTTCGTGTAAGGATTTCGGAAGCGTTTTCTCGATAAACGACGACGTCATCGAAGCTGGAGCGATCAATCCGTTGAGAAGGAGAGGAAGCAAGATCAATCAGTCATTGCGCTTGCATTTTACCCTCGATGACGTTAACACGTCGTGGATAGGATTCAAGACAAAACTCGTTCCGGGAGAAGTTTCAGTTTCATAGAGCTTCGGCTCAAACCTCATAGCTTCGCTCAAATTTCCCCGGGTCACCAGGCTAAGTTCGCCATAATAAAGACATTTTTTCAGATCTCGATCTAGCGCTCATGTCTACCGGTATCAATCGATCCCGGAAATCGTCGGTTTCCTCGGAGTTGAGCTTCCGTGAAAACCAAGACATCAAGAAGCCATCACCTCGCCTCCCGTCGATCAATTTTAAGTCGACTAAGGATGCTCTTCGTGGTGCAATTGCTCAATCCCTCGATGCTGCCTCGACTGCTCTGGTGGAGTTGCGGAACCTTCGCGACGATCATCAAGCTGGTGAAGTGGATTGCTCCCTCGTTGATAATCTTCGAAAGAAGATGTTAGCCCTTCTGATGATGTTGGACGGCGATGAATATTTCCTCGGTTACTTGGATAATGTTCAATTGCTACTATCCGAGAAGGAACGGTCTGCTCTTCGCAACGGATTGCTTGATTATTCATCTCGCTGTCCTCGTGAAGATATGGTGTCCGGTCTGAGACTCGGCGTCACGGAATTGGAGACTATGTTGACTACTCGTAGCTATCCGTATTCGGCTGAGGTGCCAGTCATTCATTTGGCTGATATATGCAAGAATATATCTACGTCACCTCGTGAAAATGGCGAGCTTGCAGACGACTATAAGTCCGAGCACCTCCCCCATTTCCCGTCAAGCTCTGAGTTTTCGGATTCAGAACTTGATAAAGCCGATGCGTCGAAAGCAACGATGGAAGACACTGTCACTAAACTGGTTGGCATCAAAGCGGGTCCGTCCGCTTTAGGTGAAGAGAGTCGTTCGGCCCTTGGTCCGAATCAACCCTCGATCCCTCAAACAAACGGAAACAAACGTGGATGTGCTTTGTCTTTCCCACAAGAATTCGATTCTACTGGATTTAGCAGATCAGGTGTCCCCCGCGGAGCACGCCCCGGCCTCAGTTCATTTCTGAAACCGGAGATTACGGTTTGCCCGGTCTGCTCCAACGGCCATGACATCCTCGACTGCAACAGTCCAAAACGTTCGATGTATTGTGCGAAGTACGACTTGTGCATTATTTGCACGTCGGATTCCCATAACACATTCGTATGTCCATTACGAATTCCGGAGATATCAGAGATTGCAGCGAATGTCTCTCAGCAGACAGGAGCTGACGTCAATGACCGTTTAGAATCTCCAAAAACTCGAATTAGTGGTATCACTCATGATCTTCCTCGGAAAGACCGCATACACTCTGTGCTTGAGAATCGTGTGGAAGTCCCTCGCTTTCATCATAGTAACCTCGTTGGTTACGACGTCGAAGGCGAGCGACCCTACGATCCTCGTGACGACCGCATTGGAAAGGGCGATCATCGCTGTCACCTGTCGTTTTACGATTTGGAGACAGTGCTCCCCCAATTCAACGCAGATCCAATCAAGTACACAAGGTTTGCGCATTCTTTCCACAAGATGGTCTTGTTGAATCCCTCGCTTGACGACACTTTGAAGTTCGCACTTCTGGAGAAAAAGCTCGTGGGAAAAGCAAAGCGCTTCCTGATCGATCTGAATGACCCTCGCGCCGCCTTCGAAGCTACGATGGTAGCTCTCTCAGGCGAGTTCGAGCATAATTATTCAGCGATTAATGCAGCCCTTTCGCAATTCCGCCAGCTAACGTTCCACGAGTCGGACTTTAAACGCGCCTCTCTTGAGCTTTATGACTGCAAAGCGGTAGTTATGAAGCTTCGAGAACAAGGCGAAGATGTTTCTTCACAAGCGTTTGTCCGACAACTTGTCGAAAAGCTTCCGGGAAAAGTGATTAAACGCTTGAAACCGCTATATTCCAACAATCATACACTGACAGTCGAACAGGTCTTCGAGACCTACTCTGAATATCTCAGAGCCAAGACTTTCGCGGATCGTTTCCGCCCGTCAGTGAGTAGGGATAGCTCGGAGTATCCTGAAGAATCAGTAATGGTTATGATGGAAGTTCCGCCTAACCCTCCACCTCGTAAATCTGGTAGAAAGAACCAGAAGCCTCTAGTATCTTCGGGTGTTGGACCGGCATCAGCTCGCCCGGAAATTTCAAATGATGGCCGACCTATCGCCGCACCAACTATTCCGTCGAAAGGATTGGGTCGTCGACCTGCTCATCATCGCTCAAAGGCATCGTTGAAAAAGTCTGGCGTAAATCCTAATCCAGCCACGTTTTTTCGTGGCCCCCTCGGGGGCTCGGAATAAACATGGCAACATTGGTCCCTCGGGACCGCTCAAGGTGTTGGATAGCCTCACATCGCTCCGTACCTCGTCGTTCCCTGTCCCCCTCACTCTTGTCGACGTATACTCTAACGTATCCGGAGTCAAGAGCTCGGGCGATATCTCTTCCTTGCCATTTTTTGCCCTCCGTACATCGGAGGGGAAGTTCGTTCTTGCCCTAGCGGACACCGGCGCTTCAATCTCAGTTTTATCGCAAAACTGTGCAAAACGCCTCGGTCTCTCCCCTACGGCACACAGAACAACTGCAATCAAGAGTGTTAGTAAGACGACTACCGAGAGACTGAGCATCTATCTAATATCTTTTGCAACAACTGGTATACCTGTTGAAGTTTCCGTGTCTGGAATCTCTCGTTTTCCCGAGTTTAAGTTTTTCTGTCCTCGACTTGGAGCGATAGATAATAACTTTCTACGTGAGCGGCACATCGACCCCCGAACAATGTCCAGAGACCGGTCTTTCAATGGCCGCCCCCTCGATATGATCATCGGGAACGATATGCTAGCCCACGTTTTGGGAAATTCGAATAGAATCCTCCTTCCTTCGGGAAGGTACGTTGAAATTTCTCCATTTGGTCCGATCATTTTTCCAGCTCCTCGAGTGCTCCAGTTCCCATCTCGGATTATTACCCAAGCAAGCTCTCCCCATCTCGCCTCGGACAATCCTTCTCGTATTGCTCCCTCGAATGTTCCAACCGATATCTTCACCACCGACCTCGCACAATCTCGTCTCAATGTGAAATCCGGCCCCCTTCATGTCGTCTCAAGTAATCCCAATGATGCCCGAAGCTCACTTCAAGTCGCCTTCAACTCATGGATTCACCCTCATCTTGGCCCGGATATTAATCTTCAACACGGAATTAGTGGCAGAAATTCCGCTCATGTCAATCCACAAGGAACGTGCAACCTCGTGCAAAATGGTCTTGGAATCTCTCATCGCGGAACATCGAGTGGACAGTACGATAGGAAAACTCCCCGGTTTCTGACGGAGGCTTGCGAAGGTACCACGATCCCTCGACTGGAACCACGGAAAACTCAGGAGAATGGTAAGCTAATGGTCCCCCGGTGCCTCGGAATTCATTGTTTCAATGATACCGATCTCACCCGGGAACCGAAAGGACGGATGGTGAAATCTTCTCATGTCTCTACGGCACTTCAATGGGTTAATCAATCGTTGAAGAACAGCGTCGAAGGAAAGAGATTAGCAAAAGTTAAAGTACAAGGCTTCGGCGACAGTTTGGTTTCAGCAGATTCGGAAGTTCCGGACTTGGATGTTGGTCGTTCTGGCACACCCATCGGAGGGATGAAGATCCCGTTCGCCCCGGATTCAGATGTTTGTCGTTCAGGCACATCTGGAGATGGAGCAAAGCGGGAAGTCCAGAATTTGGATGCTAGTCGATCAGGCGCACCCAATACAAGGAATGGACTGAAGTCATCTGGTCCCGGAAAAGTATCCGATAGGGGTCCCCCTCGAAATGCTTTGGCCTTCGACGGTACACCTCGACCGGATACCCCTCGGCCAGTGGATTCTGCCTCGGACTTGGATGTTGGTCGTTCTGGCACACCCATCGGAGGGATGAAGATCCCGTTCGCCCCGGATTCAGATGTTTGTCGTTCAGGCACATCTGGAGATGGCGCAAAGCGGGAAGTCCCGAATTTGGATGCTAGTCGATCAGGCGCATCCAATATAAAATATGGTTTAAAGTCATCTGGTCCCGGAAAAGTATCCGTTAGGGGTCCCCCTCGAAATGCTTTGGCCTTCGACGGTACACCTCGACCGGATACCCCTCGGCCAGTTACCGACTTGGTTGCTTGTCGCTCAGGCGCACCTAGAAGAAGACTGCAGTCTCCTGGTTACGTGTCCATGCCCGTTGGTGAGTCCCCTCGCAATGCTAATTCTTTAGCCTTCGAGGGCATAGCTCGCTATGGATCGGCCGTTTCCCCAGACACAGGGTCAATTATGGATGTTGGTCGATCTGGCACATCCAAAGGACGGAGTGTACCTCCAGTTCCGGATTCAGATGTTTGTCGTTCAGGCACATCTGGAGAAGGATTCTGGCGGGAAGGCCCGAATTTGGACGCTAGTCGTTCAGGCGCATCCAAAGCTGGGAAATCTCCTCGTGCTCCGGATTCAGATGCTAGTCGTTCAGGCACAACTGGAAAAGGATTCATGCGGGTAGTCCCTAAACTGTATGCTAATCGCCACGCATCTGTTAACGATTCTGCAAAGTTGGATTCTGATTCTAATGCCCCTCGACAGTGTGATACCGAGGTAATGGATGACTTGACGCAGTCATCAGGTTCCGCGATCTCTCATGGTGATGATGTACCCCAAGGGGTCAGTTATCCTATGACGTCTTCTCGCCCTGATAGCGTTAATCATGCGAGAAATCGCTTACCAATCCACCGTGTCCGACCATACCAAACCTCGCATACCGAAAGCCAAGCTTGCATGTTATGCTTGCATAACGCACAGCAGCCGGGCCTCAGACCCCCCGGAGTGTTGACAGTCTCCTGGTCCCCGAATCAGGTTCCTGTCCCACTCCAAACTAAAATGTAATTTGTATCACTAAATTATTCTAATTTAGTTACTACTTATTACGTACTTTACTTTCTGTTAATTCACTCCCTTCTTCCCTGTCCCTTCAACCCCCTTTCAGGCGGAAGTAAATCCATTCAATTCAAATCGCCGCCAAAAGTCGTGTCTGCGTCTCTCCAGTCAAAGGCGCACGCTGTTTCCACTTTGGGTCTCGCCACGCCGCACATCTATCAACGACTGTGACCGTAATCGACCGACTCCCCTCGCTTGGCCAAAAGCCATTAATTAATCAGTGTTCCTAATTTCCTTTAGTGTGTTCTTTTAACCGCTATATTGTGTTTTGTAAGAGAAGTTGTCAGACGGCGTTCTGGACCACTCGAGATCTCCCTTTACGTGTATCGGGGAATTGCAGAGTCTCCTTTATGTTCCCCTTATGACTCTTCTCCCTATTTTTCTCTCTGTATTGTAAAAGGCAGAACCGAATAGGTTTTTAACGCTATCCCTCGCGGGATAAGCTTTTTCCCTATAATAAACGGTTCTTGTAAACACTTGAATTCTCAGCACATCGGGCGCTTCCTATACCCTGAACCACCTAAAAAGGAAGTATAAATTGGGCGCATGTTCCCACCCTACTCGGCATATTACCGGCGGCCTTCTGGAGACAGAAGGGGTGGCCACAAACACTGAATAACTCAGTGAGAACATTGAGAACACACGTACCTTCACTGCCATTATTTTTCCAGAGTATGCATCTAATTGTTTCAAATCATAAATCTTTCCGATTTCGAATATCTGACATTCTGGGTTTTGATCATAATAGTGAACTGCAATGCACGTAAGCATTTGATAACAATAACTCATACAACTATTCCAGTTGAGAGAAGCCGTTGAGTAGTTCGTGAACGTACGAGGTTCTCCGTGGATTACAACCATTTTATTAGGGTTCTGCAACATGGTTGGCTCTCTCAGAAAATAAGAATTTTCAGATAAAGAGTAAACCACTCACCTCTGAATGAACCAAACTGATTAGTGAGAGACCAGTGAAAACGAGGGCGTAAACGAGTGTCATTTCATGAACAAAAAGTGAGAACATAAAACAAACGAAATGACAGACTAAATAATAGATACAATTCCATGGAAACCAGGCGGAGAAATAAGAAAAGGAGATTCACTTTCAATCGGAAAATCGGATGTTCATTATGTTTTCAGAGACTTTCATCCATTTATTAGCACGACGCGCGTCTTACATCCGCGCTCTACCGAAACTGAAGAAAATTGTGGGCGAAATTGAGAGAAGCAGAGAAAAAGAGACATTTTTCAAGAGGATTTCGGTGGAGCGCAGTTGTAAGAACTGTGCCGAGCTAATATGTATCTGTCTGTGAGTCTGTTTGTCCGAATGAACAAATAACAAAATCAATTTTCATTTGGTCTCAATCCACAAACATATCCGTTCAAATATATTGATTCGCCTCCGGTTGTTTCATCGCATCTGTAATTGAGCAATTAAAATGTTTGAACTATTTTCAAAAATTGACACGAAAGTCTTACGGAATATCATCGATCCCACCTCCATTGTTAATATTCACTCGATTCGCAATACAATTACTAGTTCCTAACCCATCAGACATTCCATTTGGCTGACCATCATACCCCCATAAGTACCAGTTTGTGTTAGAGAGAAGAGGATCTGTCAGAGTGAATCCCTGAAAGAAGAGCCTGTAACTCAGATCGAATGCATGATTGAATTACTTTAATTCCAGAACAATCTGAAGAAGTTTGATTCGAAAACCGACATGTTTCTTTCCGAAATCCATTAATCCAGTATCCATACCATAAATATGGGGTATTGAATGGGACCAGTGGAACAACAGTGTCTGGAAACAATAAAGAGGAAATAATCACCGACATTTTCTCTTTTCACTTTAATACCTACCAATCATATATCGTAATTCGTCTTCTGTATCAAATCCGCTCAAAATTCCTAGATAATCTTGAATACAGAGTTGAGAACCGTCTTGCTGGGTTATTGGTCCAGTCGTCACAACCTGAACCTAATTTAGTTCAAATATAAAATATACGATACTCACTCCTATGCACCACATGCCTAATACTCGATGGAACAGTCTAAAAGAATCTGGGCATTTGTACAGGGGACTTGCAGAGATGCTCCAAATGTCTTGGTCAACTGTGATACTGTAGTTTTGATACATTGAAGACGTAGACACTTCGCCACGCATTGAGTTACCATCAGATGTAGAAGAACATTGTGTGGGATCAGAGATCATCTGGAAATGAAGCAAACATAGAACAACTCAGTGTGAACATTGAGAGCACACCTACCTTCACAGCCATTATCTTTCCAGAGTATGCATCTAATTGTTTCAAATCATAAATCTTTCCGATTTCGAATATCTGACATTCTGGGTTTTGATCATAATAGTGAACTGCAATGCACGTAAGCATTTGATAACAATAACTCATACAACTATTCCAGTTGAGAGAAGCCGTTGAGTAGTTCGTGAACGTACGAGGTTCTCCGTTGATTACAACCATTTTATTGGGGTTCTGTAGTGATCATAATTGGCTCTTCCAAAAAGTTGAGATATTGAGATTGAAGATGACCTACCGCTGAAACAAGAAGACGGATGAGTAAAATGGTATTGATGATCTGTAAGCCAATAGCTGTCATTTCTTCAAATGAACAAAAAACATAATATTTAAAAAAACGGGAAACGACAGGCTAAATAATAAACGAAGAATCCATGGAAACCTGGCGAAAAAACAAGGAAATGAGTTTCACTTTCATTCGGAGAATCGGATGTTCATTGTGTTTTCAGGGAAATGAATCTAGCATGGAGTTGTTGAATGTCTGTATGTGAATCTGTTTTTTTGTATGCAATAAAGATTAATTCAACTTTCATTTGGTCTCAAACCACACATATATCCATTTATGTATACTGATCCGCTTTGGCTTCCATCGCATCTGTAACAAAGTTAGCTTAGCTTTGAAACATTATTTAGGAAAAACTGATAAACTTTATAGAATTGTGAATGACAGAAATTACTTACGGTATATCATCCATTCCACCCCCATTTTTACCATTGATCCGGATAACGACACAATTACTGGTTCCTAAGCCATCTGACATTCCGTTTGGCTGGCTATCAAAACCCCATATGTAGAAATTTGTGTTCGAGAGAAGAGGATCGGTCAGAGTAAATCCCTGAAATATCTTTTATTTGTTTGTTTTCTGTTTACCTTACTTTAATTCCAGAACAAGCTGAACCAGTTTGATTCGAGAATCGACACGTTTCTTTTCGAATTCCATTAATCCAGTATCCGTACCATGGATACGATTTAGTGGATGAGAACAGGGGAACTGTGATATCTGCAAACTGAGAGTGAAATGTATTCATGAATAATATCATTGTGACTGAAACCTTACCAATCATAAAATTTATTTCATCCATAGAGTCAAATCCACTCAAAACTCCTCCATACTTTTGGATACATTCTTCAGAACTTACAAGTTGTGATGTTGGTTCAGAAATTACGACCTAAGAAAAAAATATTTCGAGAAAAATTCGTATAGACTAACCCCAAGACACCACATTCCTAATACTCGATGGAACAGTCTAAAAGAATCTGGACATGTAAACTGAGGGCTTGCTGTGATAGTCCAAATGTCTTGGTCAACGGTGATACTGTAGTTTTGATAAGTGGATTTTGTAGAGATTTCGCCACGCATTGAGTTACCATCAGAAGTTGAAGAACATTGGGTGGGGTCAGAGAGCATCTGGGAACAGGAAGAAGATATGATGATTCGAATCTTTCTGACTTACTTTAACAGCCATCATCTTTCCTGGAAAAGAATACAACTTTTTAATATTTAAAATTTTCCCGATTTCGAAAATTTGGCATTCTGGATTTGGTTCAAAATAATGAACAGCAAGACATGAAGCCATCTGGTAGCAAGAACTCATACAACTGTTCCAGTCGAGAGACGACTTGGAAAAAGTAGAAAATGTGAGTGGTTCTCCATTAATGATAACCATTTTATTGGAGTTCTGAAATGATTCGGTTTTGAGAAAGTTTAAAAATAGAAACAAATCGACCGATAAGTTTCAGAAAACTCACTGTTGATACCACTATTCTGATCGAAGCAAATAATAAGACGATCGTTGAAAAATGTATCATTTCGTAAAACCAAATCACGGATGAGCAGACAATAGAAACAACTTCTAGAAATCGTCGCGAGTAATATTGAGTTCCATTAGTATGTATACCTCTTATGAAGTATGTCTCAAGAATGTTTATTTTTGGAAACAAAAATAAGAAACGAAGGCAGGAAACTTGCTTTCGGTATCTAGGATACTGCAACCCTTTGTGCGTTTTTAAAAGTAGGTCGGTGTCTTTTAGCAATCCGGCGGAGCATTTTTTGTTCGCTCGTTGTTTTGAACTTGAGGTCGTTTGATGTCTACGAACGACATAAGTCATCAAAGAAAACGGAACCCATCCGCTATCAATTATTCAGAACTTATAGAAACTTTTTTCAGTTTTTTCAAAAACTGTTTTCACACACTTTTCTTTTTTACTGAAAGTTTTTTTCCAATTTCTCAAATCCATCAAAATCACCCTCGTGCCACCAGTCAATTTTGATATCGCCCGAAGGCTGGATGGCTCAGTGAATGACGAAAAAAAATAAGTAGAAGGAAGAGATATTTCAGAGTTGACGGAGAGATTGAGCATGTGTCGTTCTGTTTCTTCCTCTCTCCTGCTCGAGAGCTCTTTTACACTTTTCCATCTTCTTTCTCCTTCTTTTCCGTTCAAATCACTCTGATTTCTTTTCGTCTCTCTCCGTCTCTCTCCCTCTCTTTCTCTCTGGATTCTGACTCGATGATGATCAGGGGAATCTTACACTTTTCTTCTTCTCTTTTCTCTTGTTCTCCGCTTCCGAGTATACATCCTCCTACGATTTTTCGATTTTAGGTCACTCAATTTTTCAGTTTTTTGGGGATGTAATGAGAAGTGCTTCTTAAGCTTAAAAAAACATTCTTACAGTAAAATCCCTCCATTTACAGAACCTTTGAGTGATCTCAAAGATCCTTTACTAGAACTGACATTTTTCTGCTAAAGTCTGTTTTTTCGGGTAATTCTTTCTTTGTTATAACTCTAAGAAGATGTAGTTTTGAAATCAGAAAGTTCTTGACGTACTGGATTTTGAGTCAGTGATATAGAACTTTTGAGAATATCATTGCAGAAATTTTGACACAACTCCAGACACGAGTTAACTTCGCAGACGAACAAATGTTCAACTATTGAAATAATCACCTAGTCTCTAACACGTGTCGCACTTTCGTTATTTTCAGATATGTCTTTTTCTTCTGAAACAACAAGACCGGGCGATGTTTACACCTCCGAATTCAATTAATGGCATTTGAAATAAAATTGTCTGGAACAATATAAAAATCAGAGGCGAATTTCTTTATTTGCCGATAATAACTCATGCGGAAAATATTGTTGAAACTCAAAGACGCAGAGCAAAACTTTCCTTTCTTATAAGTTTGCTCACTTCCTTAGCGGGTAATATGATCAGGGTGACTTATATTGAATAGAGGTGTGAGAAGGTCTATTGGCCTCTTCGAACTCACTCGTTGTATTTTCTCTGTTCATTCATTCCATTATCGGAGTCTCAAAAAGAAGAGATCTTGGAACAATTGTCTGACTGTTTAATAAATTTCTGGATGTTTTCTCGAGAAACATTGACTCATTCTTCTCTATTTTTTTCCGGATACCAGATTCTAGCACACAAAAAAAGCCTCCACATTCATCTTGCTTCCTATCTCTTTTCTCTTTTTTTTCCACTTTTATTTGTTATTATATAATTCTGTTTTAGATATCTCCCTTTTAACTCATATATTTCCAACTTTATGGTTTTCAATGACGTCATCGGTTTGAATTTTATCTTTGAAAAAAACATTTTCAGGTGAACCAAAAGAACAAAAATCAAACAGAAATTAGAAACTCAAAGAACAGAGAGAAGGAATTAAACATGACTAAGTCATATATTCCTTGCTCGAATTTAAAGGTAAGCTGATAGAATCATTCAGTATTCAATATTTCATTTTCAGACAGCTGGTCTAGTTGTCGCAGTTGTTGAGCTCTTCCTATGTGCTCTCGCAGTTTACGGACTCTTCCGTAATTTCCATTTATTCGGATCCAACTATTTCATTTGGTTCCTTCTCGGAATAGTCTCTGTATTCATTATCCTTATTGCTATTGCTCTTTTCGTGTATGCGATCAAAAGTGAAAATGCTCGTTGGCTGATTCCTCATTTATCTGCTCAAATCTTCCTGGTAATTTTCCTGATTTTGGTTGCCTTTATCGTGGCAATTCTCATGTTATTTGGAGCTTACCGTGGAATCAGAAATCTATTGGGTGTCAGCAATTATTATATGAGCGATGATTGTGAGTTTAAAGACTTTATTGAAGTGTACTTGCAGCATGATTTCCAATCTCAAACAGTTTATATCTGAATTTTCAGCCACTTTCCTTCTCGGTATCATGATCATTGTCATCTATCTCCTCGTGGCTCTTCTCGAACTCTTCTTCCTTTACATTGTCTACCGTCTTTACAAGTAAGTTTTTCAAATTTTTCCGGGTCTTTTATCCGTATTTTCCAATCATATGAGGAAAACATTTTTTCAGACATCTCTGCCACTACGAATCCATTGATAACGAGAACCGTGTCAATTGGCAAGTTGTCAACGACTTCCCAAAAGACAACAAGCATGGATCAGCTGCGATGGGAGATCAATATCCATATGGAGATGACCGGCGAAATGATGGAAATGGACAGAGATATTTGTAAAAACTTGGTTATTTTTATGGAATTTAATTTTGGTATTTTTAAATTTTATTGGAACAGTCATCGTTTATTTTTGATCTTTTATGTTTTTTTACAATATGAAATTCGAATTTGATAGAGTAAAACCTCTGAAAAATCAATGCTACTTCAGTTTAGATCTATTCTGAACCAATCTTTTAGGGTATCCATCAGGGACCATTCACGTTTTACCCGACCGGGCTGCGGCATATGATGAAAAATTAAATGAGACATTTTATCGGCCACTGTGTTCGAAACTTCGAGTCCAGGCAAATGGACCATACTGAAGCAAAACGAGTGAACATAGTTTTTGATCAAAAAATTAGGCTACCAGCTCTAATAAAAAATTGTTCGATTAGTGTGATGAAAAATGGATGAAGCATACAAAAAGTACACTTTGAGCACAAAAACATAAAATTATGCCATGAACGGAAATTGATTTTGCTCCTTTTGTAATTTTCAGCAAAATAGGCTTTATCTTATGATCCACACATGTTTTCCATACTTTTATTAGCTTGCTGGCACAAAGACACACCGATTCTTAATTTGAAGAGCGAAAATTATCCAAGAATCTCTTTGCTTCACTAGAAAAAGCTCAGTTTTCCAGCGAACTGGAAATTTCGAAAGCATTTGCAAAATGCCAGATTTTTGAATGTTTTCTACTTTTATGCTAAATGAGGCCTACTTGCAGTTTCTTTCCCGACAACGAGATGTGAACACAACCGTTTACTAAATGGGAAACTGTAAACTGCTCTTACCACGAAAAAAGACTGAAGAACAAAATATAAAACACATTTCGACATAATTATGTACATTATGTACATACTTATGTCTTTCCAAAAATAACAAATTTATTTCAGATTACCAATCTAGAGTGAATATATTGTAAAAAATATAAATATATTTGTTAAACTTCAAATGAAAAAGATACAAATATGAAGCCTACTTCTTCACTCCATAGAACAGCCAACTGCTTCTTCATTCGTCATAATATCTACACAAACCGTCTATCAAATTCAAAATTTTCGCACCTAATAAAACACGCTTAAAAATATGTATGATCTACCAACCAGATTACTCTTCTAACCAGACAATCACACAGCCATTTTCCACTAATAACTAACTGATTCCGAGCATGCTCCAGTTCTATATGGTCAATCCCAGCCAGATCGTAGGAGGAACTCGATAGATTTACTCATTCTAACCAAATTACTCTTCTGATTAGACAACTACCTGATACTCGCAGGGACCAGATGCTGATAATAACCATTCCCCCTAGAAATGGAGAAAATTTCCGACAAACGGGCTTGAAACGGAGAGATTCTCGATTGGATTGATTAGCCACATGCTCTCAAATGCTCTAACCACTTCTCCTATTCGATAACCTTCTTGTTGCATCAAAACATCGAATCTTCTGGTTTGTGGGAGACGACCCAACACTGAAATCAGTTTATCAGAAGAGTATGTTTGTTTTTGAACACCTCACGCAGAGAAACCGAGAACTGATCTTTTCGAACGTCTAATCAATCGTTCGGAAATCGACCGTGGCATGATGTGCCACTTCCACGTGTTATAACACGCGTGTTCACCGCTTAGATTTGTTTCAGATTAGATTAGGGTGTTTCACGCGTTTAATAAGTTTTTCACGTGCTCTCTTTTTGAAATAAAAATACATCGGAAAATTACGTAGGGTCCTCTGGACAATTTGGAATCGCGGGCGGCTATTGAAAGAGAGAGTACAGCTTCCAGAATTAGGTCTCTGAAAATGTGTTCATGTTCTGCTGTCTGAAATTCGAAAATGACAGTGACATTTTTGTCTATTTTTAGTTTCAAAATAACAAATTCTAATTCTAACATTATGCCTCACCACAAATTATTCCCTTCGGGATTCCCTTTCGAGATCTACCTATGAAGAGGCATCACCGAACGTTTCTGCACTTTATGAAAGCAAATGTTTAGTAAAAAATTCTAATAAAAACCTTTATTCATCCATATCAAAACTTTTTTCTTTCATTTTCTGTATTCAACGATTACGAATTTCTCTTGCGACATGATGATCCATTCACTTGGCATACGTTTTTTGATAAGTCGTCGACTTCTTGTACGTGTACTTTCCACCAGCTGGAGCAGCTGGAGCAGCAGGTTTCGGTGCTGGAGAAGTTGGTGCCTTGATGACGGACGGTGGGGGAGCCGGAGCCGGAGCAGCAGCAGCTTTAGTGGCACTGGGAGTCGCTTTTGGTGGTTTCTTTCCGAACAATTCGTCATCAATGTCCACGTCAAGATCCGTGTTTTTATGATTTCCGATTGCATCGACTGGCACAAAAGCTGATTTGTCTGCCATTTCGGTCTTTTCTGAAATTGTATTTATGTGTAAAGCTTTGTATTGATTTGGAATCCTTCAACAGTTCTAAAGCTTTCAGATTTTCACCGAGACTATTCGATACTAACCTCAGTGCTTTTGCAAACTTGACGAGAAGTCTCAACGTTAGCAATAACTGAATTCCATCCGATTCTCCCTTCCTTTATACTAAATATTCACGTGGAATCGTGAACTTTTTATTGATAACGATCTCAGAACACGTGAAAAGATACTTGAAGAACAATGCTGAAAAGGCTACTTTCTGATATTTGAAGTCAAGAAGACACCTTTTTTCGAAAGTAGGTCGGAAGTGATGACTGTCTTAACATTAGAGCTTTTGAGCAACAGAGTAAAATGGGACTGATGGAAACGTACGCTTCGTTTCTCTCCAATTTTCTCAGAGTTCAGAACTTTGAATTACTTTCAAATGAATCCGAGTCTATCGATTTCTTGAACTGTTTCGTCTGGAAAGTTTACCTAAAGTTGAACTCAACCCGGCAAAATCAAGAAATTCTGAAAGAGGAGCAGAAGAATTGAATTCTAATCAAAAATAGATAAAGAATATGTCACTTGATTTCTACAAGAACCCAGGAACAACGATTCATTTGATCCTTTGGAGCAGAAACATCTGAAAATTGCTGAAGCAAAACTCCTTTCTCCTTAATCTTTATTAACAAAGGAGTGTATCCAATTGGATTTCTCCAAAGTTTAGATAGCAGATCTGAATTTGTTTATCAAGAAACTGATAGATAGAGGACTGATGGATTTAAAGAATCTTTGTTTGAGAATTCATATTACTGGCCTCGACGATGATATTTTCAGTGGAGTGTTAAGCGGAATGAAGACAAATCTCAACCGAATTTATCTTTCTTCGGAGCAACTCACAATTCACCATATTTCCGAAAAGAATGCGCATTCAATATCATCACATTTCAACCCGTTGACTGCAAAAGCTACAGTAATCGGTTGGGAACCAAACAGTTGTTGTGTTGTTCACTTTGGCCAAATGCAAGGTTAGTTCCATTGAGTGGTTTTTCCATCTTGTTCAGATAAATCAATAGAGAACATGTACCTGACAGGAGTTTTTGAAATTTAAAATTTCTTTCATCAGGAAATTTTTTATAACGAATCTTAACGTCCCGCTTCTTCTGGGTATCAATTAGTTGTTCAGTTGACAAAATATAACTGTTTAAATCGACTGATTGAAAGGAAGTTCTGAAAAAACTACAGTATACCCACACTTCTTCTCTAATTCTCTTTTCTTTTCATTTTCTCAGAGCGCGCGAAAACGCAAAAGAAGAAGCCGAAGAAGAGAAGAAGGACTATCATATTTCAGTTCGGATGGGAAAGTAGAGGAGTAGTAGTAGTAGTATAGTAGTTAGGAACGGAGAGATGTGAATATAGGAGTGAAAAATATATTGATGCGGGTCATTAAGTTAATTGACGATAACACGGATCATAAAGTGTATCTTTCGACAGCTTTTGTACAGATTAAAAAGTATTTGAGAAGATTCTATTCTGAAAACTGCACTGCACAGTACTGAAACCAAGCATTCTACTTTCAAAATAGAGCTTGAAACGAACAAGTTCATATTTTCCAGAAAGACAGAAATTATTTTTTTACTATCAATCATTTACCCACTGAAAAAACGCTAGTAGAGAATAAGTACAGAATCGCGAAATCACTACACAGGCTGAATTCACAGCTCTGACAACACAAGATGTGGACAATGAAAAATAGTAAATGACAGCAAAAAGTATCCAATTTATTTCAGTCAAATCAGAATCGTGTTGGAAACCATGATAAAACCTAGTTTGTGAACAACGCACAGTTCTGTAGGAACCTTTCTGCAACATATGGAGACGCTTATTAATAGTTTGTAACCTTATTCCCAACCGTCTGGTCTTCCGGCGTCCGAAATCTTCGAGCTACTAGTAGGCGGGAGCTCAGTGAGCCATCAGCCGACTGGCTCAACCATACGGTAGCTTCACAGCTCGAAGAGCACACACAAAACTGAGAGAGCTCTACCAAGAGAGCACACACATACACAACACAGGGGCTCTCATTTTAGCTTCTCGCGCCGCTCATCATTACATACTCTTTCTCCATTTTTCACTTTTGCTCAGTCGTCGTGGGCTCCGAACTTCTGAATAACTGAAAAGTAGCTTCACTTGAATTCAATATCAAATGCTACCAGATAACGAGGTAAGAAAATGGATCCTTTACTGTGTCGCCGGGCGCCCAAATGTCTCGAAGTATCAAATGTCGTCATGGTGAAACTAGAGAAAGTTTTCTTTCGGACGGCACGGGGCGCGGTCTGTAAGACGAGGAGAGTTTTTCGAGTCGCCCTCTTCTTCATCTTACTACTACTTTTTGTCGCAATACCCTCTTCTATTCCGAAAAATTTCAAACATTTGATTTTCTACCGAAATGTCAGATGAACTAATTGACATGACTCGATCTGAAATGATTCTAAAAGGTTTGTCTGTCGCTTAATACCCCGAAATTATATTAATGGACTCAAATAAAGTAACAAAGGACAGTTTAGATCCACAACAGTTCAATCTACTTTTTTTTTGAAAAAGATTATGCTTCTGAAACCTCTAGTCAATCTTGTTCGCAGCATTTCATACTAACAGCTTCCACTGCATTTTCAAATCTTATCAGGACTTTCGAGCAGATTAGATGAGAGTATTTCCAGTATTTAGAAAAGTTTCAGCCCTTACAGGTAGAAATATCTGGTTTCGAATACTCATATGAAGCATACTTATCTCATGGTTCTTCCAGATACTATGTATATTTTTGAAAAATTCGTTCTCTCATGACTTCGATTCAAAATAAAAGATGTTTTGAAATAGTTGGAAAGGTAAACAATTAGTCTCTAGACCAATCAACTCCATCGATTTTCTTATAAACAAATAAATTTGTCTTTACGTTTTACTAATATGAGATTTTCCTAAAACTATTCTGAAACAAATCGAATTTTTGAGTCTGAAAAGTCCTGGCAGACATTTTTAACAACACTTATTTCATGCCAACAACTCAAAATTAGTATATTTCCCTCTTTACCTTCCAAACCCCACGAGTCTGTTTATAGACTGTCCCTCTACCTTCTCAAATATACACTTTGTTGCCTTCTGTTCAATTCGCGCAATCAGGAATAGGTTACGTCATTGTTATTACCATCATATCATTACTCAATAAGCAACAGTTGGTCCCCATACAAGAGGTTTCTCAAGAATAAGTATAGATGGACCCCCATGGTGATAGAAATGTATAAAGTCGATGGATAGGCTTATTGGGGTAGAGAGTAATAAAATAAGGAGTACGGTAGGGGCACATTGGTGAGGGTGAGTGGGTTCACAAATTTCTGTTACATGGAGCATAGAATCAAACCAAACTGTAGTTCAGACTAAATTATAATTTTGAACTACAGCTGAATTTGAACTGAAACAATTCCAGTCTATAATACAACCTACAGTTTCTCTATTTTAGTCTGTATAACCGCAGACTATCTCAATCCTAGGCGGCAACTTCTAACACCTTCGGGATTTCCCCCCTTTCATCTCAGCTGTTCTCTTCCTTCGACACAAAAGTCGCCCCCTGCTTTCCGTCTTTTTCGTTCCGATGAAGCCGGTATATTTCCTTCTTTCTACCGCCTGGTCAATTGAAATCAGACACCTTCTTCTCCTTCTTTTTCTTTTCTTCTTCATCATCAACTAGCTGAGTTCGCCCACTCTCCGAGCATCAACTCTTTTCGCGCTTCTCTTTCTCCTGTGTACCCTTCTCGGGAGGCTCTCCGCCGCACACTTATCACCTTCCTACATACAAAAGACAGTCGGCTGTTCATTTGGAGTAACATATGTACTAGTTGTAGTATTGGCGGAGCTTCAACCAGAATAAGGACCACCTTCTTAGCTAAAAGCAAACAAATACAGATGGCATTGTTTGTGAAGCCAGGAGCACGGTGCCCCCCTTCGAAAAAGGAAAAAGGGAAGTATGTAAATGGAGTGGATATGTGAAAATGGAATGAAGAGAGAAAAGGATTCGGGTTTCAACATTTTCCAATGGGCACGTCTAAATTAGACTAATGGCCAATTTTCAAGTGGGAACGAAGATATGAAAGGGACCATTAGGATCTGATGAATCAGGTTTTCAGATAATGCGTCAAAGGAACGCCAGATAGGTGAACAAGAAACCGAGACCTCCTCCTACTTTTTTCGACTTATCATCCAATGATTCCACAATAGTGCTAGAACAGCTACTGTTTTCCAACTATAGTTTGGCGCACACTTACTAATTTCCCTCTTATCTCGATCCTTATTATTCTTTCCTCTACTAACAAGCCTCTAAGTATTAGAAGATACATCTGCCCCTCCCCCCTTATTGGTACAGAATAAGATAAGTGAACACCTGCTGACTAATTGAGTGTCATCTAGACCATAACACGTGTACTGAGGGAACATTTAAGTGGACAGATTATGTATATTAGCAACAATAATAGAAAGACAACTGATGGATAATTGTTGATTTATTCAGAGTCAAAAGTTGAAAACATTTCTACTTGGTACTGGTGGGACGACACTCGACACCGACTCGGCTAATTTCTCGTGAGTCAAATTTTGTAGTTTTCGGATAGTTTTTTTTTCCTAAAAAGTCTACTAGATGCCATTTATGCTATTAGCAAAATAAGTATCCCTCTAAATCAATGAAGCTTCTTTCCAGAGTTTTCCATTTACAGAGGAGACTTTCTCAAAAATTTAGCGTAGTAGAATTGAGAACTACAAGAACTGAATTATAAATATTCCTATAAAATCTTCATTTCACTTACTAAATATAAAGTTTTCTGAAAAGTTATAGTATAACTCCCTACAATTTACAGAATGTCTGCAACCACTGATCCGTCAACAATCTGGACAACTCTCCCAGCAACTCAACCACCTATACAACCTCTTCAAAACGATAAAGAGGCATCAACATCAGAAATTGCTGCGATTTCAGAATCATACGGTAATCTAAAATAGGTCATAATAAGCGTAATAATCTGAATAACCCATTGCAATTGTCTCGATCCTCCATACTAATTGACCTTTTGCCCTTCCATTTTTCTATTTTCTCTCTATTCAATCCATGCAAATCCTACAACAATTGCGTAACCGTCTCGTGTACTCTGGTGCTCTCCCAGAATCCCATTGACTCTAGACTTGACCCTTTCGTCGGGGGGACCGTACGAACCACGCCCCGTGAAGAGAGCACACATACACATGGTCTTCCCCACTCTCTTTTTCTGTCCATTTGTTGTTATATCGACGACACGCGCTCACACAAGAGGAGACAACGACAAGTCATTTGTCGCTATTTCTTTTTTATTATGTTTCATGGGAAAGTGATTATTAAGGGGCATTGCTTCCGGTTCTAAGAGTAAGGAGCTTCTAATCGTCATCCTCTAGAGCGAAATCCGCTTAAAGCCTTAGTTACTACAACTCATTTTCCCGTATAAATTGTTTTTATTAGATCCTCAATACCTATTTCTTGATAGTTTCTTGCCTAAAATATTGATGAGTTCACCGTTGTAAAGATTGAGAAGATCTCTCCTAGACGTTTCTCTCCTTCGCTATATTCTCATCCTCTTCTTTTCCACTATGTATTCCTATATTTTCTACTTCTAGTTCATGTGTTTTTTTTTCAGGCTCCTCCTCCACCACATCTCTCACATCATCCGTGACCTCCCAATATCAATACAATTCGTATCCAACAAGTGCTCAGTACGCAATGTACACAAGCTCCACGCCTGCGTATTACCAGCAGATGACTGCAAGTCTCAGAGCTGGAACAACGGCGTTTCCGTATTCTCTGACAGCTCCTTCTTATTACAGTAAGTTTTTAATTTCAGAAATTTCCCTCTTGTTCATAGCCAATGAATAACTTTTACTGTAAATTTTTTTCAGCTGGATCCTATCCAGTGGATTACACCTCAGCGGCGGCAGCCTATCAAACACCTTACTACAATATTCGTGGCGGCACCGCTGCTCCTTACTACAACACATTGAACTCTGCAGCAGCTGCCTATGCGGTATGTTTTGAAAAGTTACCAACCAAAATATTCTTTCAATCAGTTCTGAAATGTTGAACTATTATCTGAAGCTATATTATTTCAGAGTGTAGCGAACTCCGTCTTATCCTCCGATGCAGTCAATCTGGGCACATCTTCAGATAGCTCTTCTGGAGTCCCCTCAACAGTTGGCACTTTCAATCTGAAAGAGAAAAAACCAAAAGTATCAAAAAAGAAGAAAACGGGGTCTTGTTCACCTGGAGATGAGACTTACGCTCGAGTGTTTATTTGGGATTTAGAGGATGTTGCAGTCATTTCTAGAAACTTTTTCGAGTCAACTGCTCACACATATTTATGTTCAGCTGCCACTGGACTCTTCGAATTGGTCGATGGAATCGCCAAATCCAGTTTTTCAGATGTTAACGAGGTATGTTGAAGTAAATGAGACATCTTTCGGGTTATTCAAGAAATATATTAATTGTCTTTATTCTCAACATTTTTCAGGCTGTCGAAGGTGACGTTACGAATATTGAAGACGCCGTCGTGGAAGATCCAGCAATAGATCAGGGTCCGATGGATAACCTCCGTGGACTTGATATAATGAGAAGAGTGGCGCCGAAATTCGTGGCATTCAGGCAGTTCTACTCGGAATTATCGATGAAATTCAAACAAGAATCTGGATTCGAGCAGAAGTTTAAGCAGGAGCTTGGATTCGATCAGAAATTAAATGGAGTTTTGAATTATGGTAAGTTTGAAATAGGGACAAGATTTGACAATGCTCACTTCATCCAATTTCCAGATCTCCTAGAACGAGTCGGTCTCGCCAATCGAGAACCTGAGTTCTCCAATTATGCTCTTCAACTTCTCGGCTGGAACAACCACGGACAACGTTGGTCGTGTGCTCAAAGATGTATGGATTTGGTAGTAGAGAGATCAAAAATGTCAGCTGATAAGTATGCAAATGTGGTTCTGACTAATGATGGTGTCATCCAAGGAGCCGCTGCTCTCTTGATATCTGGACTCAACTCGGCAGTTCCAATTGAAAATATCTACTCAACATTGAAGCAAGGGAAGGAATCAGTCTTCGAGAAGATTCAAACAAGATATGGAAAGAAGTGCAGTTTCATTTATGTCACTTCCAGAGATACTTCTAGAGATATTGCTAAAAGGGTGAGTGGGGACATCTGAGTGATGAGTATAAAACCAAGACGGAAAACCAAATGTTTCAGCTCTCAATTCCTGTTTGGCCACTCCAATCCAACAATGATCTTGAAAAGTTGTACAATGCTCAAGAGAGATATCTACTCGGTGGATGAATCGATTTCTCAGTTTCTTGAAATTTCTAATTTGCTCTCAAAAATTGCTTTTTTTGCGGGTTTCTGACTTAACTGTATTAATATTTGATTTCTTCTCCCGACTTGTCTCAAATCGTATTAATATAGTTTTATTGCCAACTTTTATTTTCTCTCGAATGAAATGTCATTGAAGATCAGTTTTGTTTTTCCAGTTAAGCACTTGATTTTTGAAATTTCGAAATCCAATTCAAATAAATTGGTGAGAATCGGGCTAATTATATACTTGTCACAAAATTTCTTTTTTTTATCGACAAATCCTCCAACGCCCACAAGACTACATTTTAAACAACATCACATACACTCTTATTTGTGTTCTTTTCCAGTTTTCACACGCTCTGCTACCCACATTCCATCAATCCAACCGGTTGTCATGGAAACCGACATCTTCCCCAAACCTCCA
The DNA here is from genome assembly GCA_002259235.3 of Caenorhabditis latens. Classification (NCBI taxonomy): domain Eukaryota; kingdom Metazoa; phylum Nematoda; class Chromadorea; order Rhabditida; family Rhabditidae; genus Caenorhabditis; species Caenorhabditis latens. Next base: position 8,653,441 of record CM056092.1, on the reverse strand, counting down.
GATGTCACCGCCCATTTTCCAGCATCCCTCATTATCTTTATTCAGTTGTTTTCGTCTGTTACCGGGAAGCAATGTCTACTTTATTTGGAGATAATTGTCTCACGCGTGTGTTTCTCTTCTTAGGTTGTGTTATAACTCTATTATTCCTGATATCGGTTTGTTCCCCTTTTTGTTCTCTTAAATTTAGGATTCTTACAGATATTGTATGTTGTCAAAAAACTATACAACGTGATTTCTGTTTTCGAAAAAAAATTTGAAGAAGATGATAAAGTAATGCAATCTCTGTGCAATATGAAACTAGCTGTAATTGCTCAATTGGTGAGTTTGAATGTCTTGAAATATACTATCAGCTTAAAAATGATGACTTCAGGAGCATTCATTGAACTCTGATGAAGAAATGGAAGAAGAGCGTGAACCAAGAAAAGTATCTCCCAATGCCTGTGTAATTTTCAAAAACTTTCCCTTACATCCAAAAGATTGCGTATTTCATCCAGTCTCCGATACTTATGCATTCAGTTGTGGAAGTCCCGAAAAGTTCTATATGAATGAACGAGAAACCAGTTTGACAGTTCTGTTAATGGGACGATCCAACCAAAACTATCAACCCGATTATGGAATTCCAAAAGGAGCAAGAAGCATTACATTTGTTTATGATGGATTTGAATTCGGAAAGAGTTGTATCGATTTCACACCGAAATTCCAGCCAAAAGAAGGAAGTCGTTTCATGTATGAGCTGATGGCTACTAGGGTACAAATGACGTATTTCGAAGAAGAAGGAGTTCGTCGTCCGGTTGCAGTTACTTGGTATTATGGAAATGGATACCTCCACAAGCTTATTGAAAAACTGGCTGATTTGAAGAATAGTGAGTTCGGAATTAAGTTATTTCACATCTTTGAATTAAAGTATTTTCAGTTAGCTCCTTCATTGCATTGAAGTATGAAGAGGATGAAAATCTGAGAACAATTTATAAAATAGTGAGAGAAAAATTTCTGACTGAAGGAAAGGAAAGAGGGTTTGATAGCGAAAAGGAGTGGATACAAACTGGAGATTACATTCCAACGGAATATTCTCATCTGAAATTATTCAAAGAACCAGACGGACGAAAGATTGTTTTGGCGTGTCATCCCGATAGTGTGGAGAGTCAAAATTACTTCAAAACTGAAGATCAAGATTCGTATGGAGAGAAGACCTTTCTACTGAAAAGTAACCTTTCATGAATGCCTTTTCTATTGGGGCGTTTGATTCCTCTAAAGATAGTGAATTTTCTAACTAGTAAGTTTCTGATTCATTCTCATACTAATTTCTTGTCTCTTAAAACGTTCCCCACTAAATTATTCAGCGTTTGCCAGTCTTTCTTTATTCGTCATTATCTGACTAATCTTAACTCTTCATTGTTCTCTTTTTTGTGGTTGTGTTAGTGGCTTCTTGCTCTTCATGTCAAATAAATAAGTCAATTAACTCTACAAAGTATGAATTATTCTAACTCTGAAGATAAAGGTATTATAATGATAGAGCTCATCAGTAACATTTTAGTTGAACAATTGGCATGAAGGTAACTCTGGCACGCGCGTTCTGTTCATCAGACTCTTCTCTAATCAAATCTGAGTGGTAAAAGATTAAAGCCAAAAGTTGTACTGGATTACAAAAGAGATTTTATGTCTGTGAGAACAATTTCTGTCTTTTTTCTGAAAAACAAATGTGAGAAAATCTGAGAAATATGTCAGAAGAGTAGTTCACATAACTTCTGACGAGTGTTAGAGGAAGAGAAGGAGACCTTTGGTTTTTTGATTTTTGAGAGAAGTTAGATATATGATATGAAAAACATGGTTGTCAGGACAAGTCTGGAATACGTGGTTATAAAAAAATAGATGTAATTATATTGGAAAGTTACGAGCACTAAACCTTTGGAAGTGGTTATTTTTCATACGTCTAAGCACATTTGACTTGTTTTGTATTAATATTTCCAGACGCTCAATCTGAAAAGTGAGAAAACAGAGTCTACCCATTTCCTTGTTTTTCATATTGACCTGTACAATTATTTTATTTTGATTGTCTACGTGAAATACTGAAATAAATTAACATGTCAATAAGGAAAAAACACTGTCAAAGTCATATGAAAAAGGAAGAAAAAAAGCTTGTCACGTCTCTTTTTTCATAAATGAGTCAAACTATTCCATTTCTAATCAATAACCGATCGGAATACACTAACTTCAATTATCAATTTGACTATCTCACAGTCTATACTATTGTCAGTGCTCTGTATAGTACTCCAACTGTTCTCATCACTCTTATCCAAATCAATTTCTATTTTTTCAAGTTTAAACGCGATTCAGATGTCTTAAAACCTGAAATATTTGCTTCTTTTCTTATAATGCAATGTTCGAATTTATTCGGCCTACTGTTTGAATTTCTGACATTTCGAATACCGATGACAACGATTTGGACATCTTGGTGTGCTTCTGGATTTCATCCAAACATTATAAAAATGATTCTATTCTCATTTTATTTCTGGTATTCAATGAGAGAGTTTTCAACACTTTTGTTTTTTCTTCTCAGAGTTGTTTGTTTGTATCCAAGAAGTGAGGTAATCTAGATGACTCATTGGAAAGCCACGTAACCTAAATCTATTTCAGAAACTTGCCAACCTCCTATTCCGTATATTCCTTTCTGTTGTATTTCTACTGAGTATTGCACTGAGTTATCCAAGATTAGATGATCCAATGGGTTGTCTCCAAATACCACATCCATATAAATTTGGTGCGGTTGTGATTGGTTTGACTCCAGATAATCCAGATCATGTTGTCAGTGTATAGAGATTTACAAAGAAGTTTGTTCAAAATTGTATTTTCAGCCCTTCCACCGTAAACTAGGACATATTTTACTTTTCATTATTTTCCTTATCGAAGTTTTTCTTAATTGGTTGGTATTCTACAAAATCAGAAAAAGGAAAAATCTGTTAGTTTTGATAATCTTTTACACCTGCAACCATCAAATTTCAGAGCTCTTTCTCTTCATCGAAAATACGATTCAAACGCGGAAAGAACTCTATCAGTCACAATGATTCTCATTCTTACACCAGTATTTATGGCCGTTTTGATGATATTGCTTGATGGATTCTTTGAATTCGTTTATGTTACTCTCGATATTATCAGAGAATTATTCTTAGATGCCAGAGCTCATATTGTTACTTTGTACTTTCATTTCACACACCCAATGTTTAAAAAGACGAGAAAAAATATTATTTTCTTTTCAAAATCGTCAAACCAAATGAAATGTTCTCCATAGATTGCATCTTTACGTGTTCACCTTTGAAGAATTAAAAGAAAAATGTATCTCCATTCTTTCTTTGTTATCTTTCAAATTTATTTCTCATTTCTATCCGACCGAAGAAGAGATTGAAAAGACAAATGGTGTATTCTAATCAAGTGAGTCATCATTTCGATTGCTGCCCAACTTTGAAATAATTTCCAGCATCTTGCCTGGTTCGACATCCTCGCCTCTCCAATTATTCTCTTCTGGTATATTGGCGCATTCTACGCCTTTCTTCTTTTCATCGTCAAACCATTTATGGTTCCGAAAGGGTCTGCAAGACAGGTTAGACACTACATATTGTCAGTTATCCATTTATTTTTAATGTATTTCAGCCTTTTCTTCTATGTGGAGAGAAACCATCGGAGAACCGGAGCCTCAATATCCATTGATTTCCATTTGATTCTTTGCTTCGATTCGATAAATTTTCTTCATTAATACTTTTTTTCTGAAAATTCTTTCAAAACTCTACACGTCCACAAAATATTCTCTCACAAGAACCCTCAAATTCTGTGTTTTGTTTGTATTCCTACCCATCTTCTCCTGTTTTTCCAATGTTAATCAAATTCGACTCTCCCAATTTTTTCTAAAGCCTCTGGTATATGTTGTGTGGAAGGACGGACTAATTAGATCAACACGACGACGACATTGGATAGGAGGCTTTGGAAATTCGAGGCAAAACCATGACAATTGTGAAAAAAAATTCAGAAGAACGTACTCGAGATTTATTCGAAAAAGGATTTGAGCACCGATTGAGAGCTCAAGAGATCAGAACAGCCATTAATGTCTCTGAGTCCGAAATCTATTTGTTTCTCTTCCCATCAACAATACTTAACTTTTTGGAACAGTCTGAATCTTCCTAATGTTTACTTTTCCATCGTTCCTTTCTTTCCCAAAAGTACCTACAGTAATCCTTCTCACGCTCTTCTTCCAAAAAAGAGTTCCTTTTTTCTCTTTTTCTACCACCGTTTTCTCCCCTTAACTAACCCGATTGCTCCTCGGTAATCCCATGGATCAAAATACGTGGATTAGGAGTCGATGCCCCCCATTTCATCACTTTTTTGTCACTTTTCTGTCATCTGCAAGACTTCAGATGACAGATGATAAAGTAACTTCCAACCCACGGGCTCTCCTGAAAAGATCCCATTATTAAGTACCCTTGAGAACGGAGAAAAGGAGGAGCAAGTCACGCACACCGGAGTCTTCTGAAGACGAAGATTCTTCCAGAAGATGTTAGAGTAGAAGGGTGAGGGGGGACACTGGGACACAAGTGTTTTAGTCTCTTTTCTTCTTCTTTTTCTACTATTTCTTCCGCATAACAAGTGGTTTGTGGTGGGTTCGTCCGAAATGGGAAGGAGAAAAAACGGAAAAAAAATGTAAAATTTCATTTTTATTTTTTCCGGTGACGACAGGTCTTGTTTAGAGGTCGTTCAGGCTAGGTCTAGTCTGCACTGGGCTCATTAAAAATATTCATTTTCCTAAATCTCTTTTAAAGTTTTAAGAAATTCGTTGGGCTCAAATAAGTTTGTAACAGTTTCATTCAATAGCCGTTTATTAACTTTCGATAGGACCTGGTAACCAGCAGTTTTCAACTGGCATTTCTTTTATTCTGAATCATCTCAAGTAAAAGTTGATTTAAAAATGAGCAGTCAGTTCGTCTCCCTTCACGTTCGAGAGCTAGAAGTTTACAACGGGTAAATTGTTTGAGGAAACCATACAAAACCATAACAGTTTGTTGAAAACCCTCTGAGTGTTTCCGTTATCTGAAACAATATTTCAATCGGTTACATTCTGATTTTTGTGATTTCTCTCTTTTTTTTCTCTTGAGACCCATTTTGAATCCACTCATCCGAAGTGAACAAAACTGACATTTTTGAATTTTTATGAGAAATCATGTTGTCTTCGAATTCCAGTTGACATTTTTTGAAGCTTCGGAACTAACAACTCCTTTTTCCAAAATTTTTGAGTTTAAATCGACCTCTAAATGAAGAAAATAAAGTCTTGAGTTCCCCCGATTCCTGTTTTAGTCCACATGTGAAGTACTCTTTAATTTAGGAATGTTTTCTAATCATCTTTCATTCTCTTCGTTTTCAGCCCTTTAAATTTCTTCTGCCAATAATTTTCCTGAACTTCTCAAAACTTCAGTGATCTCCAGTCAGCTGTTAACCTCCTTACAAAACTTCCGGAACCAATTAATTCATCATTTCTCACAATGTCTGCTCCGTCAGCGAGACACATGTGTTGCGGGTGTCGGAAGGTGGTGGTAAGTCAGTTAATCTTCAACAGAACAAACCGTAACTTTACGATAGAAACTGTTGGTTCATGATAGAGCATATTCAGATATTGAAAGTCAGAACTGATCTGAAACTGATTGTTTTCTCTTTCTCATATGCGGAATAGACAGCACTGATCATTTATCTGACTTGTCCACATTTCTAGTTCTTTTCCAAAAAGTTGAATTATTTACAAATCTCTTTATGTTCTTTCATTTTCTTTCGGAGACATAATTCTCTTCAAACAGCTCTCAAAAAACGAGAAGCACGTGAACATTCCGATCCCATCCTCCCACTCCATCAATGGGACCGTGAGGGCCTGGTTTCCCTAACTGATCGTCTCCCAGGGGACCGTTTTCATAACCAAACTTGTCGCTTTGAATGTGGCTCAAGAAGCTCTTTTTAGAGCACACAGAAAGGAGATGCTCCGCCCGATTTCAAACATATATATCTCTTCTTTTGCTTTGTGCTCTCCTTTTCTTTTCTCCTTTTAGCCGTTTCTGGACACAATTAAGCGTCCCCATCCTTTTGTGATGGGGCCGCCCGTTTTGTATTGGTCCATCAAATTTGCCATGTTTTGAGTACATTTATTTCATTCTTCTAAACATTAAATTTGATTGAATTTGATGAAAATTTCTAACTTCTCTTTTTTCCTCCCGGAACTCAGAACACTCCTGGTGGCCCCGCCTCCTGGAAAATTTTGGTTGGTTTTGGTAGGCAAGGGTGTGCTCCGTGAGCATACACACGAATCCCTCGAGTATTGTTGTTTCTTGAAGCAAAAGGAAAAAGGAATAACGGGAAAAAAGAAAAAACTGAAAGAATTTCGAAGAAAAAAGGGACCCAAGATAAGCGGCTCCATGGGGCCAGGATTGATGACACCCCTTCCCATCCACGAAGCTCGATTGTTGTCTTTTAAACACAACTAAACGAAACCAAATCGTCATCCGGATTCTTTTTTCTGGAAGGTTCACTTTTTTCCTTTTGGTTTTAGCTTACTAGTTACCGTAAAAAATCAGTTTTAGTTACCGTAAAAACTGTATTAGAACGACGTTCTATTTTTCAACCGCCTCTCAGAAAAATGTTGTGGTTTCAGAAACTCATTAAAGTTAAACAAAAAAACTTTTTGAAAGTTCTATTTGTTAATCTAGAGGTTACTAATCAATCAGAACCAAGAAAATACACTGGGATACTCATATTCATGAATCCTGAGTATAGATGGGTGTCGTTCTATTAAAGGTGTCCCTCTAATACAGTTATTACGGTAGTTGCTTTGAAGTTCTGTACTGTACCATGGAGTTATAGTTCACTACTCTAGAGAATATCACTTCATTCACACTAAACTCACTTGATACATCTATATTTGAACAAGATCAGACAATTCGTTAATGCAGAATGAAACATCTTGGTCGACCAGCTTCCGATTCAGGCCCACTGGACTACTTTGGAAAAGTTCAATTCCATCTTCCCGTTCTCTGTTAAATTCTGTTTTTTTGTTAACTTGAGTTGGTTGTTTGTTAATTAAGATAGTTTTCGAGTCTCCAGTAAAACTTACTTTGTGGAAACCAGGACGGCTTCATACCAGACCTATCAAATAATTTCAGACTATTTTTCATTCATGATTCTGTCTGAAAACTTTCCATATCTACGCCATCTGTCTCCTCAATTCCACCCTCACTCACTCACTCAGCGTCGTACAAATTTACATATTTTGAAGTACCTTTTTTCGGTGGTTCATCTCCCTAATGTCCTGGTCCACTCCATTTTCTCCTCCAGTTTTCCCGAAAGTTGCCTTCATTTTTGCCTTGAAATCTCAATTTTCGTTCTGATTCTAATTTATTTTTCTTCCAATTCTGCTCCCGAATGAAATATGATTCCGTACCCCATCCCATGGGCGTAATTGTGCTTTCTCTTTTCTCGTTTCCAAAATTCTTCTAATTGTTCATCCCTCCCCTCTTCGAAGCTCTCAGTTTACAAGAGCTCCGGAGATTCAAAAAATGTGAAATGGGGTGGATTGATGGATGGGTTGTGGCAGAGAGAACGATGTAGATGCACCATATCTCGGATTGGATAGAGCCTCACACAAAATAAATAGATGTCAAAGTGTCAGTGAAAATTGGAAGAGAAGGGTGTGACTAAATGGATGGGTATACTATAAAAAGTGGGTGTTTTTCTTTCTGGTTTTATTTTGAGCGGTTAATTTGTCATGTTCCTCCCCGAATTTTCACCCAGATCTTCACAAAGATTGAGAATTTTGTTCTTCTTCATTTCTTCAAATTTTGGCGGTTTGTCGGACTATTTTCATAGCTTTGTATCTGGACGTTACAGTTTTATTACTCGCTACCAAAACTGGATGTTGCAAAGTCGGATCTTGCTAATAAAATGCAGAAGTTTTCCGGCTGTCTTTTTTTGTTAAATACGGTTCTTCGTTACGGATTCTAGAACTAGATGAAATTTCTACAACACAAACCCAGCATCGCATGTTAGATTATCGGATAGTAGGCGATCAGTAGCTTATCACTACAGCAAGGATATCAACAGTTTAGCATAGCCGCCAAAATTAAACAAAAAATCTTGAGGAATCGGTCTATGATACATTGAAACTTCTCAACGATCCTCTGATCTATGCTTGCACCTAAATCGAGTTGTCCTCCAAGAATTCCGATCCGATAATCTGACAAAAGTGACGGGAGAAAAGAAGAAAAAACAGAAAGTTGTCCATGAAGAGTTAAGGAAAACGGAACTTTTGCGTTTCACATTTCCTTTGCCATCGGAGCCCTTCTCGGGAGAATCATCTCGTTTCCGTTTGCTCCTTAACATAATTTTGACTCTAACTTTCTCCTTATTCTTCACAGAAAGCCGGTGCTCCATGCCATGTGCTCCTTGCTCGACGACGGAGACAATATGATTTGGCTCCCTCTCTCCCCTGACTCTCTCTCCCCGTTTTTGACTTCTTATATGTGCACATGTGCTCCGTGAGCCCCAGCAAAATTCACCCAGAAAAAGAAGAAGAAGCTCATCTTACTTCTTGATCCTAAGCTTCTTTGAGAGGAGAGCTTCACTTACTTTCCCACTTTTTATTATTTTCTTAAATGTTCCAAGATGGGAGCTCCAGGAGCTCTCGGAGCACATCACCAACATGGCCTGGTTATTCATATACTCAATTCCTAGAACTTTTCATTTCAAATGTAAGTTTTTTCTTCACTGCACTTCTTTTCTTAGATCTTAAACTGAAGCAGGGCTGAACGAATCAAACATTTTCTAGAACTTTATTTCAGACGAATTGGTTTCCCCTAGTTTTTTCCAGGGCGATAAGAATCAACACCTCGGTGTATTCCTATCAAGGTCAGACTATATTCTTCTACTGTTTTCTGCTATATTACGGAACATTTTCGAACTTTAACAACAGTAGTCCACTTTTTTGACACAGTCGCAAAGTTTCTTCCAGATTTCAATCCATTTGATGAAATTAAGCAAAAGTTTACTCATTTGATATTTAAAGCGACGTTCGATTTTGTTAATATTCCTAGATCCCTGTTGGCCCGTTGACCCTTTTCCAGAGGAAAACATGTTTATTCTCCATCTGAAAAGGAAAACTACAGTATCCCCCAATCCCCCTTTTTCTCGTCTTCATCATCATTAAAACGAGCAATTCCTTTTTGGTTTTCCCCCAAATTGAGTTAATCTCTTGGCTCAATTTGCGGTCCGACGTAAATAGTATAATGAAGATGTATGAACTGAGAAAAAAGAGAAAATACACTCGAAAATAAATAGAGAATCATCGAGGATTGAGGATACAGGAAGTTGTTAGGGAAATGGTCAGAAAATATGAGAGTGGACCACGGGAAATGGGATTGGAGGTGGTCAAAAAGTGACCATTCACTTTCTCGAGTTGTTCATATTTGACACTTCCTATTCTAGGAATGCTCAAATAAGACAATCACTTTTTTAAAAATATAATTTTCATTAGTTTTGAGAGAATATGAATATTGTTTCATAAGTAGGACTATCTCGTTGAAATGAGTCATTTGAGTATTCTAGGTAAGCTAGAACCAGAAAATAATACCACTCAAATATTCATGTAATTTTTGCAATGCGTGGGAGAAATTGAAGTGGTTTGCAAACTTTTCTTTGTGTTTTTGATTGGAATCGAAGTGGACTAGACATGAGGGAACGTGGCAAGACTCGATGATGTTAGTGCTTGAGAACAATACGGATTCATGTTCAAATGGAAGTCTGAGTATGGGGTTTTGAATTCTACGGAATTTGTAATTTTGACACAGTATCCGAGCCATTCTTCAAGTTTACCGGAGTGCTAAAACTGATAATCTGATAGTTTCGACGACGCGTGCTTAAAAAACTAAATTCCCGTACAAACTCGGACCGGATTATGGGATTTGAACTAGATCTAGAACTGTAGTAATAACTCTCTCGGGTGAACCGGAGCAACAGAAATAGGAACAAAAAGAACGAATGAAATGTGAAAGCACGTCAGTCAAGATATCTCGATATGGGGTCAGCTCTCGATTCAAAAAGTGAAAGTTTTGATGTGGTCGAAAAGGAGGCGGAGGAACCCTTTCCTCTTTTTCTTTCTCTAAAAACCCATTGACACTTGGATGGTGTCAGAGTCCGGAAAGAAGAGAAAAGAAGAATAGAAGTGTGGTATCTCCATCTTCCAATCCTCTTCTTCCATTCCACCATCACATTCTTTTCGTAAAAAAGAAGAAGAGACGACGTCTTCTGAAGACAGACGCCTTCTAGAATAAGAAGAAGGAAGACGTGGTGGAAAACGACAATTCGATTATCCGGTGTGTGTCCCTTTGCTCCGGCTGCGGCTTCTTCTCCTACCCCGGACCCGGTTTTTTTCCGACACATATCATCATCATCATCAACACCACCACCACCAGAAAAACTAAGAAACCCAATTTTGTCTTAGTTTCTTCTTCTTTACTTCTACTTTTATTCTTTTTCTTTTCCTTTTCCTATCTATTACTACTTTTTTGTGCTGAATTATTGTTCGTCTGAGCAAAGATTGAGCTGCAAAAATGAGTTATTGTGCTCATTGTCAACATGCTTCTCAGCCATCAACTCAGCAGCATCAGACTGTGTTGAGAGTTGACCCTGAATCTGAATATTTTGAAGTTTCCAATAGTGTTGGGAGTACGGTAAGTGGCTTTCTGAGTTATATCTTGGACTAATAGTTAGCATAAAAATGAGAACGGTGTGAATCTGAACAGTTGTCTGGCTCGAGAGTACCTTGTTAGAACATATGTAGGTTGTCTAGTTGGGGTTTCAATACAGTACTCCTCCGACCATTCGTCTTCCTCTAAATTTCTCTTTTTAAACATCTTTTTAAAATCTCATTATTTACAGCATAGACCCACTATCACACTTTCAACTAATTTTATTATAACTAAAGTAGCAAATTTTTAATTTACAGATGGAAGGTGGTTCCGGATGGACCGAATCATTGGAAAAAGACTTTGACAAAGCATTCGTGTCTCTTGATTTACTTCTTGGAGAAATCGATTCAGATCAGGTAAGTTTTCCAAACATATTTATTCTTTAGGTGCTCCTTTAGATTAGGAATCTGGTGAGAACTCTTTCAAGACATCAAAAAAGTTATTGTTTCCATTCAAAGACCTCTATTACTTCTACCTTCGTCCCACTTATTCTTATCCCAGTAGATGCCTAAGTTTCCTATCCCAACTTCTATTCCTAACCTATCCAGGTTGAGATCACCTATGAAGGCCGACAAAAGATGACGTCATTGAGTGCTTGTTTTGCTCAAATGATGCACAAATGTCAGTTTATGATGCACACGATAAGCAAGCAGGAGAAGGTAAGCTATTTCATCTTCGAAATATTCCAACATCCATGAACTCTCATCATAACAATCAAAGTTTCAGGAAATGACATCAATGCGAAATGAGGTTGTGGAAGCACGGGCGGCACGACTGAGTATGGAGAAAGAAGTAGAACAACTGATGATCCAAGTGCATTCTCTACAGTGTCAATTACATTCAAAAACAGCACCACATGAGTCAGATATGATCAAGAAGAAATTGGTATGGCTTTGAAAGTCTGTACATATGTATGCTCTGACTCTTTAGTGATCTGGTCAGCGTTCTAATTGTGTTAATATCTTTTCAGGAATCTCAACTTTCTACATTTCGTTCCGAGCTGACACAAGGATTGAGCACTGTTTGCGAACTGGAAATTGCAAGAAAAGAAGGGGACAGGTATTTTGTGAATTATTTGAGAAGTAACCACCAGAATACACTCTTCCAGATCAAAGAAGACAATACAAGCACTGGAAACGGAAGTGTTCGGAGCACGATTGGCGGCAAAGTACCTTGACAAGGTATGTTTTCAGGACACGCTTAATACCTAACATTACATTTATTCAAGGAACTCGCTGGACGAATACAACAGATTCAGTTGTTGGGAAGGAATATGCGCGGTGTGGAACACGATAGATTGTGGAATCAGTTAGAAGCAGAGATACATCTTCACAGACATAAAACAGTTATCAGAGCTTGCAGGTCAGTGTAATAGGAAGCTATTATTCCAATTAATGTAACGAATATAATTTTTGAAACTAGATAGTTTTGAGAGAGATCAAGATGGATACTGTAGCCACACGAATCAATAATGTAATCTTCGTTCTATGACCTTTTTCTCACTTTCCCACCAAAATCCATTCCTCCATTTCTCATTCACTTCTCAACTTTTCAGAGGACGGGGTAACACTAAAGGATTAGCGGCACCACTTCGTCACAACTTCAAGAGTCTTCGAAAACGAAATGGAGTGGGAAAGAGTCGAAAAGTGGTACTCTCGAAACATCCACATGAAGGACTTGGTATTTCGATTACGGTAAGTACTTGGGGAAATAAAGAGTCACGGATTCTCAAATAAGAATTATCGAATGCGGGATAAACTGGTAATAATCAATGTTTTCAGGGCGGTTCCGAACATGCTCTTCCTATCGTGATATCTGAAATTCAACCGGGACAACCCGCTGATCGATGTGGCCAAGTTTTTGTGGGTGACGCTATTCTATCAGTGAATGGATACGATTTGAGGACTGTCAAGCATCAAGAAGCAGTCGATATTTTAAGTGGACAGGTGAGAAAAGTGCGTCTTCGCACTGAGAATGCGCTAGGAATCAGAAAAAAGGAACAGAGACAGCGAGGAAATGTTTTGAATTTTGTAGGTTCAACAAGGAGATCTTGACCTGGAATTAGTCTTCGTTTGCCCTGATGAAGACAGTGATGATGATGGTACCGTAACCATTGAGCATAGTGATGGATCAATGTAAGTCTGGGAAATATGCGTCTAAACAGAATAGTCTTTCTATTAAATATTTCAATTTTCAGTTACAATCTGTACAGTATGGATGAACCGACATCCAGCAGATCTTCTTCCAACAATTCTGATGAATCAAGAAGTACGTGACACATGGAAAATGCTCAAAAAACGACAGAAATATTGTTTTAACACAACATTTTGATACCGGTTTCCCTTAATTTTCTCACATTTTTGTATATTCCCGTGACCTTTTCTCTCTGTTTTCTTCGAATTTCTTCATTCTAGAACCAAAAAAAAATCCACGTAAATTCCTCCAACTCACTGCTTTTTAGTTGTTTTTCTTATCGCTTGCAAAAATAAAACTCATTGTTTTCATTACTTTTCCAACAAAACAGTTTTTGCTGAGGAAATTTCTCCTAAAAAATCGATCGATAAAGTGATGACGTGTCAACAAATAAATCGCCTGACAGCTCTCTTCAATGCTGCAATGTCGAAAGCATTGGCTGCAAAGGATAAAGACGATTGGACAACTCATTTAAAGGCGATTTCTAATGTTTTCACTCAGGTATACAGAGAATATTGGAAGGTTTCATCGGCTGAAACACACTATTTTCAGTCTGATAGTCTAGTCAAAATAGTATTTTGAGTCATAATCATAGGTGGAGATTTTGGGATAAAATTTTAAGTTTCAGCATCACTTTTTTGTTTTACTGAATATGATAGGAATGAAAATAGGGATAATTCTCGGAGTTGCACTACTCCCAATTCACGTCTTCATACCCTACGTTTTATCTAGCTCTCCTAGTTCAATTATTTTTCATTTCTAGGTCTGCGCCGTCTCCGCGGCCGAAGAATGCGCCAAACAACTGGCTATTCGAGAACGCAATGAAGCAATCGAACAGGCAATCGACTTCCGTGCAAAAGCTGAAGCTCATGATGACGTCATTGAACAATTTCATCTGATTCTGGCTGCTGATAACCAAAGAAATCACGCAGATCTAACTTCTCAGCAGATTTTTGATAGAATGGTAAGCTGATAAAGTATTTTGACATACAGGAACTCACAAATTTTTAGTGTGAAGAAGTTCGTCTGAATGTTGCAAGAATTCAAGATTACCGTATGTTCGAAGCCAAGTATAACGTGGAAAAGCGAAGAAATGAGAGAATGTCGATGCATATCAATGAGGTTTCGAAGAAAAGTGTTATGCATCTGATGGCTACTCGCTTCTATGCAAGGGTAGGTTGTTTTCTGTGACAAGGAGTTTCTTATCAAAGTTGATATCTAGAATCTTGCTAGATCGACATTTTCTTGTTACTCTAGATTTAGACTCTAAGATTCTTGACCCCTTCTTTGTTTCATTCCCATGATCATTGCTTACATCATCATCATCACTTGTTTCGTCTTTTCAATACTTTCCCATGAGACTTCCACATTCCTTCAGGAGTTGGCGGCCATGCGACAGATGATGGATTTGATGCGCAACGCGGCTTCCATCGAGTCGGCGGTCAAATCGAAATTATGGGACGAGATTGAGAAGGAGAACCAATTGTTGCGTTTGAACACCTTGTGGTTGGTCAATCGGTAGGTGATCGATTGCTGGGAAACGAACTTGGTCATTCGGATATCCAGCCATTAACCTGGGTTTTTTTGAAAGAGGAGAAGCAGACAGTAAGATTCTAGGATACCCAAACAGACAGCCATACGAATCTATTTTAGTTCGAATTCTGAAGAGAGGAATACGTTCTATTTACAGTATCAACTCTTCTGATCTCCATGACGCCGCTTTCGAAGAAGGCGACAACTGGCAGAGTCCACCACGTCTTGTCATTCTGATGAGAGAGCATATCAATCAAGGACTTGGTCTCGAGATTACAGGAGGATGTGATCAGTTCCGTCCGGTTGTGGTGACTGGAAAACTGAAAAGATCAATGGCTGACGATGATCAGGTACTGAATATATTGAATGATGTAGTTGATTACAACACAGTTTTAGCTCCGTCTCGACGATAGAATTCTGGCGATTGATGGTACTTTTGTGACTAATACAACGACTCATGCCGAGGTTATGGAAATGTTGGAAAGCGAGGTAAACTTCAAAAAGATGGAAATTAATGAAACGCTGAATTCATTTTTCAGTCCGCCAAAGATTTCATCTCGTTGATTGTCTCTCAATTCGATCCAACCAAGTATCAAATGAGTCATCCACGTCTTCAGAAGACACCAAGTCTCCAGAATACTTCCAGCCTTCAGAAAGCGTCAAGTTTCCACAGTCATTCTTCTCTAACCCACACTGCCACTCTTTCTGCTGTGGAGAATTAGCCGATTTGATTATTATAAACTTCTTATTTGTTTTTTTTTGAGTGTTATAATGATTTTTCTTTTATCGTAAAAATAAAGTTTCTAAGTAAACTCAGAATGCAAGTTTTCAGTGTCATCTGAATCGATATCTAGAAGACGTCACATCAGATGAACCACCTCATCATTTGTATTATCTCATGTTTTCTCCTCCCATTTCTTGTTTAAAACGGTTTATAGTTTTGTTTGTGTCCGTTTTTAATGATTCTCTATTTCTTTTGTAATTTGCCGACTCTCCTTTCTTTTTCATTTATGTTTTGCCGAATGCTTTTCAATTTCAATTTATGATTTTTTCAAAATTTTCGGCATTTTTGATCTATTTCTCTGACTCCTCACGGAAGTTTTTCTTTTTCTTTTCTTTTTCTTTTTTCTTTCAATCTATTGATCACTTTCAATCAGCACAAGATGTCTGCCTCGACTTCCGAACCTTTTCATCTCGTTCCCATGTTTGTCTTACTCATATTTTCGGCTCTTTTCTAAATTTCAAATGAAATGCAGTAAGAAGAAGAAGAGTGGTGGATGTGCAGCTGTCCGTTTTACTTCATCTTCTCGAGAGGAGATATAAGAATCCAATAAAATTAGAGTGTCCTTCTTCCTCTTCTTTCTCATCATCCTAACCCATCTCGTCATCCATTTTCTTTGGTTTTATAGGTTTTCTTTATTTCTGATGGAGCTTCTTTTTTTTTCGAAAAAGATGCGCTGCTTTTTGATGACCACCATTTCATCCATTTTGCTGATTTCATTCTATTGAAAGGATTTTTGAGAGAAAAACACTCTGATAGTGTTTTCATTGGTTAAGCTTTGAGATAGGATTGACTTACAGGATAACTTTTTAACAAGTAAAAGTTACTCACCGTTTTTGAGACACCACGAATTCTAGAGAAGGAGGGGAAAAGGAAAAATTTTAATAGAAATCTCAGAGAGAACTTCTCCCCTCCCGCTCTCAGAACCTTATCCGAAAGCTGTAATTTCTGAATTTTGGTATCGCTCAAAATCTGACATTTCTCATTTTCAATCAAATCAAACCTTTGAAATTCTATTTATTTTTCATCCATTATTTTCTGTGTTTTGAACAAAAGAAATCTGAGAAAAAAGAAGATGATGACCTCTTCTTCTTCTTATCATTTCAGAATACATAACATCCTGTCGGCGTGCGCCCAAAAGGGAGATCAAAACGGTACCGCCAACAACTCGGTTAGAAAAGGCCGCCAAAAGAAGAAGGCGAATAATCGGTTTTTTGTCTTCTTCCTCTTCTTCTACTCCCATTTTCCTAACAGCAGTCAGCTTTCCTTAGAATCGAACGATTTCGTTTTTCGAAAAAAAAGCATAGCGCCAAGAGTGAGAAGAAGAAGAAGGAAAAAGAAGGGAGAGAAAATAATAAATGAGGCAGTAGTGTTAGAAGAAGGAAGACACACGGGGAAACGGCTGGGCGGTGAACATCAAAGAGATTTGAAGGCGCCGGCCGACCGCCCGATTGTTGAAGAAAAGAGGAGGAGAAGAGACGCAAAATAGACAGGAAAAGGGGAGGAGGAGGTTGAAGTGGGCCTTTTTGATATTCACAAAACCTCTTGCCTTTTCTCTTTTTCTTACCCCTCTAATTTGGGTGGTTCTTCATTTATTTTGAGTATTTGGGTGGGTCCCCTGTCCACCGTCTAGTGATGAAATTTAGTCTCTCTAAAATCTTTATTTCAATATTTGACGAAAGTTTCAAATGAAACTGCAAATAATAGTTAGAATTTCCATAAGGTTTTCAGTTTTTCTCGATGCTTTAGACTTCCGATAAAGTTTTCCAATTTTAAATTTGAACGTCTAGAGTATTAATAACATCATTTTTCTAAGATCCTACTAGTTTTAAATTCTTATATTCTTTCTAGACAATTCACTTCTCGAATTTTTCAACGCAGAGTTCTGGTCATTTATTCTGACCAATTTTTTCCAATATTTTTTCCAGTATTTTGGACCGTTTACAAGGAAATTTTCGGTGCCAATCCTAGCGATATGTGTATCCAATTGTTCCTCTTCTCCCGCATATTCGTTTCCCTCTTGAGTTTTGCCTCTTCTCTTTTCCGTCTTATCTGCTCGTATCTAAAAGATAGTTGTGTGTACTACATACTACTCCAAACACTCCCAATACACATTACTCTTCTCTCCTTCTTCTTCTTCTTCCCACCCATCTTGATCTGTCTGCGTCTCTCATCCGATCATTCTATTTCAATCAGTTTCAACTCCTTCTGCTCCTCTAACTCTTGTCTAGTATCTTAATGAATCATCATCAATTTCTTATTATCAATTTACCCTCTTTCTGGAGACTGTTCCTATTAATATTGCAGAAAGAGGCGGAAGAGGAGGAGATATCTTATCAATAGAAGTTTTTTCGAGGAATCGGAAGATCAGAAAACAAAAGAATTTTGACCTAGTTTAGGAATCTAGTGTTCGGAAATAAAAATAGTTGTGAAATACAACAAATCATGTCAGAAACAGGACAGTTCTTTAAGTTTTAAAAGTTTAGCGTCTCTTTGTGAATAACACCGTGTTCAACTTCTCTTCTAATTCATACATTTGAAACTTCTTCGCATCCGTTTCTCTCTGTTGTCAGTTCTCTCGAATATTCAATATTTCAGGGGGTATGGAAGGTGGGTCTCACCTAGGTTGGACTCGAAGTCTTGAAGCTGTTCTTTCGGATAGGTCAGCTCTTGATGCATTTCACAAATGGTTGATGGAGTACTCATCTCCTCAATATCTTGATTTGTATTTTGCAATCCGAGCCTATGAGAGGATGGCTTTGGAGGGGAAACCAGAGGTGAGAAAACGATAAAATTTCCCTGGAATTCGAGAAGATAACAATTATTAGTTAAAATCAGTGAAGAACAATAAAAAATTACAGAAAAGTCAACTGTCGAAGTCGATCTACTCAAAGTTCTTATCTTCAAGAACGGGAAACTGCGAGGCTATTCCGAAAATTTATAGAGCACCGGTAAGCTTTTGAGCTCTATTTCTATAAACCTATTTTTACAATTACCGTAAAAACTGTAATAGAAGCGCATGCGCCTCTATTTTTCAACCCTCGTTCGCAGATGCGCCTCTATTACAGGGGCGCTTCTAATAGAGGGTGCGTCTCTAATTTTCAACCTGTTCGTTCGATTATTTTTTCAATTTTTAAGTGATCAGTTTTCAACCAAACTAACGTTTTTTTGGACAAAATTACACGAAAATCCCCAAATTTGCAGTACTTAGAACGAAAAAAATTGAGTTTTAGTTGTGTTTTTTCACGAACTTCGAAAAAGAATGACTGAAAACCAGAAAAATATTCGAAACGTATTAAGGGGGGCGCCTCTATTAGAGGGTGCGCCACTATTGTTCAAACCGCTTTTTAAGATGCGCCTCTATTAGAGGGGTGCCTCAAATAAAGGGGTGCTTCTATTACAGTTTTTACGGTAATAGTTTTCTTCCAGATCGGTGAGAAAATTCGTCATGGGATCGACCTAGAAGACCGAGCCTTTAGCCACTGTTCATCTTTTGTGCTGGAATTTTTGAGAAGGCAACACGAAGAATTCGTGAGATCTGATGAATTCATTGAAGCTCTAAATAAGGTATGACTGTCGAACAGCCTCTAGAGTACCATGCCTTCGAATTATCGAGTAGAAACAAATAAGCTCCTCCCCACCCACCTCGACTCGGTTGGCAACCAGTCTCATCCTTATTTTCTCTGCAGATGTCATCCAATGCTGAGCATCAACCCGCCCACCACTTACAATCCACCTCAACATCATCTCATCAGAATACCATCGACCGAAGAAAGTCATCTCAACCAACGTCTTCTGGAACTTCTTCCAGAAGAAGTGCAGCTCAAACTGCAACTCAGTTAACGGCTGAAGCTCTTCTGAAATCGAAACACGATAGGCATAGCAAGTTAGGAGAGACGTAAGTTATTGGGAAATAAAGAATTCGCTTGAGCTGGAAATTAAAAAATAAGTTAGATCGTAAACTCAGTAATTTGCAGAAAACTTGAAAAGATGTACCCGCCAACTCGTCAACCATACGTTTGCAATGCCACAACTTCCCATAATGACTCAGCTGTCAGCTCTTCGTTTTCAGGAGAAACGCCAAGTTCTCACAGAATGCATAGTAATCGGTAAGTTTTCTCTGAATTTTTCTCGTCAATCTCTCAATTGATAAGCATGCAAATAGGCATTTTAACTACTAGATACATCCCTATACATATAAACGTCGACAAACAAATTTCAGACTTCGTCACATCCGAGAGGGGCAAGCTCGTGAGAACACCGGTACTGTTACAGTACCCCGTGTTGAGAAATCCACTTCTGATACTCAACAATTCGATCATTCTTCTGAATCAGGAAGAAGATATTTCGGAATGGAAGTAACTAAAAAACTGCTTCGTCATATGGACAAAGTCAAATTGAACGATGAAATGGAGAAGAGGATTGATGATATTGAAGAGTGTCGGTATACGGTAAGTAGATGTAATATGAGGGATATTGTACCTCGGTAAGGAACGTTTTCTTTATTTTTGAATGAATACAAGCTGAACCTTTTTCCAATTGATTTCATTCTCAATTGTATCTGAATCTAATTTCCAGACAATCGACATGGTAAACGGTACAGAAGCCGATGCAGATTTGGGTAAAATTGACGAAGATGAAGAGTTAGATGATTATTTGAAGATGAAAATGACTGATGATTCACAGAAAGGCTCACAGAATAGGTCACCTAAAGGAACGAATGGGGACAAAAATGAAGGAAAAGAAGAAACATCGAAAAATGGTATGCTACTTCTAGACTTCTGAAAATCCGTTACTCGTCAATTAAACACGACTTTTCTTATTTCGTTCCCATGGTCACTAATCAAACCTGTCAACCTATTTAACTCAGAAAGAGAAGGAGGTACCTGATGTTCAAGGTTCCCAGAAGAGGATTAGATACCTTCCTCTCGCATTCGGGAGGTGACAGATTGTGATGGATTGACTCGTGACATTTTTGGTGTATATCTATGAAGAGTACATGGAATTAGGAAAGGTTTCTGTATAAACAAGGGGGACAAAACAAACAAATGCTCCCTTAAATCCACAATTTTCCAGCTACCCTGTCCCCAGTCCCGCCAATTGCTCAACAACGTGAATCTCCACGTGGATCATTTCCACATCATCTTCAACAACACTCGATTCATAATAATACAATGAGGATTCCTAGGAGGACTTCCAAAGAGTATCCTCTTGATATTGCAATGACAACATCAACATCTTCTAGACATTCTCATCAGAATCACCAGTATCCACGTCATCATCAAATCGACAGTAACCGGATAATGAGCCAATCAATATGTGGAGCTCCTGGACCATCTTATTCTTCTGCTTCTTCCACTTTCAGCCGCGATTCGTTCGCCCCATCACCAATGACAAGAGGCGTGCAAGGTGCGCCAGGCAGCAGCAAATCAAGTCAAATGTATGATTCATCTGGAATCGGATCAATGGCTCCATCTGCATTTTCTGCCACGTCCTCACTAGATTATAAAGAGAAGAGACATCGAAAATCGTTGCCAAATCATCATACATTGATGAGTACAAGTCTAACTTCTCCACGGAAACATCATAAAATTGGAAAGAATTTATCGAATCTTATAACAATCAGTTATATTGGTATGGCTTTCAATACATAATAATTCAAAAATTTTCTTGATTTTCAGGTTCCGACAAAATTCCAGTTGTCACTCATGTTCCGAATGATGGACCAATGACTTTGGCTGAATTCAAACGTCATTTTGCTCTGCCATCTGGTGGACAACAGTGAGTTTTCTTTGTTGATCAACCATTGTCCCAACTTCTTCTCTTTCTTTCAGATTATTCTTCAAAACCGAATGCGAAGATGGAACCGCCCCTTTCCAACTGTTACTCATTCGAGAAGAGCACACACTTCTTCCCGTATTTGAGGTGGGTTACAAAAATAAGTTTTGACATTTTGAAACAATTAATTCCAGGGTCGAATTGCTGCGGAGCTCCGATAATGTAGAAGCCTCCACAGTCTTCTCACCAGAGCATTTATAAGAAAATCTACTGAATTTTATCTCAAAAACTGGTCAGCACACATACAAATACGTGATCTTTTCATTTCTGTTTTCTCAAATTTTTAAGAATAATTTTTAAAATTAATAAATCATTTATGTTTGAAAAGAAGTGAAGATTACACAAAGAAAGTTGTTGAGATGCAAATTCGGAATGTTTTGAGAAAAATAGAAAAATGATAGAAGGTTAATTATGGAACACTTCGAAAGAAGGCATTCTGGGCGAGCATATGAATGACTCTCGTGTCTTTTTTTGGATTCCTTCGACCATCTATGCAGAGATACATTGACCAGAGGAGGACCATTAGGATTGAGATTATCACGTAGGCAAAGCTTAAAAAATAATGGATTTTACTATTAATCAAGTTGATGTGAAATGGAAAGAAAACTTGAATACTTGTTTTTCTAATTAACGAAATATAGTTACTTCGGATAAGTACTCACCTCACATAAGAAACGACCTGTTCACGTGTCCACGTACCAAAAAACGACTGACTTTCAATATTCTCATCCATTCATTGTTCTGAAACTTCTGAAATTTTGATAGGAAAAATCAAGACGGCGGAAATAAGAGAATTCAAAAATTGAAAGAAAAACTAGGAGAGATGGGGTCAAAAAACACAAAGTGACCTGCTAAGACCTCCCAAGAATTTGGGTGAAGGATTAACGTTGTGGCTAGAGTGAATAGAAATAGAAGTTTTTCAGCAAAATGGACGTACGATGATACTTCCTTGAAATCTAGTGAACCAACTGTTTGATTCTGCCACAGAATTCATAATAATCAATCAATCATATCGAAAATACATCAATTCATACCTCTATTTTCTC
Organism: Caenorhabditis latens; assembly: GCA_002259235.3. Taxonomy (NCBI): domain Eukaryota; kingdom Metazoa; phylum Nematoda; class Chromadorea; order Rhabditida; family Rhabditidae; genus Caenorhabditis; species Caenorhabditis latens. The sequence continues at coordinate 8,631,287 of CM056092.1, read as the reverse complement.
CGCAGACACCCCCAAAAGACAACTGTTGAGATTCGAGAGGTGTCAGATTGACTGACACTCATAAGTTATTATTTTCAGTTTTCATGGATCATTTGAGCAAAAAAAACAAACAGAGTCGGGTGGTTCGAGCAATGAAATCTTTTACTAAGTGTTTTAAAAGTGTACCGAAATTGGTTGCGACTGACTAGAAACAACTGGAAACGGTCAAGCTTATTTTGGGGGAAACAAAACTAATTTCAGTATAAACGAGAAACAGAAAAAGCCATAATTCCTAAATGAACGATGTTGTTGATCTGCCAACAAATAGAACTAAAAAGAGTCAAAAAAGATGCTCATGTATTTTCTATTTTCTCATTGTTTTCTCAACTCTACCCGACCAAAAATCCAGACTACAAAAATCTCCGAGAAAAACAATGTCCTAGGAAACGCCCTAATCTGCCGAAAAGTCATTTCAGAGTCCGGAAATGGCGTAGCTCTAAAAAAGTGACTCCCAGGAAAGTGAAAAGAGATGGGAAATAGAAGAAATAAGGGAGAAAAGGAAAGAAGAAATTAGGAGTCGGTTGGATAAGCTCAACCGCAAAAAAACGAAGAAGTGGGAAAAAGGAAAAGAGCATCGGCCTATTATTTGCAGTCGACCGGAGACAAAGATTGGGAAACGGACATATGAAATGTCAGATTTTGGGATTCAGATGGAGGCACTGTAGCACATACGGAACAAAGTCAGGCAGCGCTGTGTTGATTTGTTCTGTCCAAACTTAATCTTTAAAAATCGAGATATAATTATAGGAAAGATGAATGATCGGAAAGTGGTAGATGGATAATGATAATTGATCTGTCATATTCTCAAACGCAATAACCTGGATTCCTACCGAAGTTGTCTCAAATATGAATTCGGACAGGTCATCAGTGCATCTTATCACATTGAAAACAGAAAAATTAAACATTTGGACCTGAATGAAGAGATGATAAACCAACCGTCCGTTCACTAAAACCTCTGTATATACTTCTATTCTCGATAGCAATTTCCCAAAGAACTCTGAGAAAAAAAACTAATTTCCAATTCCTAGATGAATGCTGAAGATATATGGAAATTAGTACTCTCCACAAGATCCGAGTCTTGGTTTTTTCTTCTCCGAAAGACAAAAAAGAGTTGACGAGTCTCTCTGGTTCGTTGAAAAGGAGAAAATTCAGAAGTAGTGGAATAGTTGACGATGATGAATTATCCGTGAATTATTAGTTAGGAAAATGGAAAAAAGAGAGTGCTCTTTGAGCTCTGAGCTATCAAATTGAATCAAAATCAAACCGAAATGAGAGATGATTCTGAAAATTCTCGAATCAGATAATGTCTGGTAGTCTTGTTCTAATTTCCAGACTCCGAAACTTCGATTCAAAATATGACAGAATATTTCATGTAAAGAAAAAAGGCAAGAATCTGAAGAAGATTGGATATTCCTTAGTCTCATTATTAATTCATTGAGGTAATCGGATACATTATTATTTTTTTATCCAATGGAATTAATTTGATTGGAAACTCCCTGGATCGGGAAGCTGAGTTACCTATATAAAAACTTTAAAAAAGTTTTGCGAGTTGGATAAGTTCAATGGCAAAAGAAAGTGTGAAACAACCATATTTGTGGCTTCTGGACCAAAAAATGAATGAATAGAAACCGAAATCAATCTCAAAATGAAACCAAGAGACCAAGATTAATTCATCAAGTGTGTTGTGACATTTTCTTCTTTTTTCTCTCAATGACTGAAAAGAAGAAAAAAGAGAAAAGTCACACTTTGTCCTGCTCCAGTGGCATCCTTTCCACAAAGTGTGACTGATCGTTAGGCCACCATTGTTTAGAAAAAGAAGAGGATTTTTGAAGATTCACTATTCTGAAAGAGTGGGAAGACCAGAGTATGTTCCTGAAAACTTTGTGAAAGTCAAGAAAAACGGCTGGCAGAGTTTGTATAAGGAAGACGAAACTTACCAGATTTTATTTCCTCGAGTTTCGGGAATTTCTGATCACAACATGGAAAAACATATTGATCATTAGAGATCAAAAGCATTTCTAGAAGTTTCTAATGAAAACAATAACAAAACAATCTCATTTTTTTAAAAATAATCTCGTAGTGTCTAAATAGATGTGTACTAGTCTGCCTGTCCATTTGAAAAAAAATACATGTTAATCACTAAAAGTTAGAAATGTCAAACATTTTCACTACTTTTCATCTAGTTCGAATGCAAAACGTCTATCAAAAATCAGTATTTATCTAAAATAACAAAAATAAAACAAGAAAAGAAAACAAGCTATATATTTTAAAAACAATGAACTAGGTGCGATGACGATAATGACGTTTGGGAGAAGATTGAGAAGTGGTTGAAGTGTCTGATGAGTTTCTCCGAGACGAAGAAAATGAGGGAGTTGAATCATTTCTCTTCTTCTGATATTCTCCATTCGAACAGTTGTTGATGTGATACATTGCCGATCGAAACACCTTCAATTAACAAAGAGTTTTTGGTGGGGGGAGAAGGAAAAAGAGATAAGAAGTTGGGGGAGTAAGATAGAAAGAGGAAAGGTCGAGTGTGCTTTGGTCTTTTTGTGGGACCAGCAAAATCAGGATTTTGATTTTCGTAATGAAACCAGGATAACTAAAAGTGACCCAAGAATTTAGTTTCAATGAAATTTAAAATGCTGGAAGCTGATCTAGTTTTCGGCGTATGCTTTGTACTTTAGATTCAGGACGTCTCACTGAAAATTGACTGTACCTCTTGTTTATCGTCCTTATCTTTCACTGGCTCGTTCAACGATCGTTTTCTCAGCAAATTATCCATCTTTAAAAATAGAATTTGAAGTTTATGGAGACAGTATCGTTGTGAAGCTTACGTTCTGTCGAATGCTTTCATCAATTGTGCTTCCAGCAAAGTATTGACGAAAAATTCGTGCATATTGCCATAATTGCACTCCTTGTGCCCGGAATGTTGGGGAGCTAGAAAAGAAAGAATTTAATTTATTGATGTTATTGATTTGAAAATTCCTTCATCGACTCACCTGATAACTCGTTTAAACGGCAATTGATATGGCTGAACCCTTTCATTGATACATGCACTGTGACTACTTGTAGATGGAGAAGTATCATTTGATAAACAAATTACTACACCTTTAATTTCAGATGGAATAACTTCGGGAACAAATTGGGTAGCCCGTGGTGAGATGTACAAAAGGTTTTCTGGAATAAATTTAATGAAAAGGGAGTTGAGAAGAAAAATAGGTATGGAAAAGAGGCTTCCATAATATTTTCAAGGTTCACCTTTTTCAACAACAGAGTCCACTCTCCTCGGCGTGATCAACGGTACGAACGGATGACGTTGGAAGTTTTCAGATTTCGATGAGGGACCGTATTGGAACAAGAGGTTTCTGAATGAAAAACATCGTTTGCGGTTAAATTTGAACCAAGTAGTTTTGAATGTACATTGGTATTTAATTCAATGTGACAGAATGAATGTCCATCAAAGTCGTACTGTAGGCTTTAAGATTAAACTTATGTTTTTTTCTCGATTTATTCACCTCTTAGCAATTGAAACAAGCTGCTGGTCAGCTTGATAGTTGACGAAGTTAACTGAAAATGGAAGATCCGATGTCCAATTATCTTCGTGAAGTGCTTGCATTTGACTGGAAATACATGAAATGTTACGTTAATCAGAACATGAGAAACTTTACACCATGGTACGGTCTTCAATCTTACTTGGTAAAATAGGCTTGAGTTTTGACAGAAAACTCTCGCATGAACCTGCAATCCACGATGAAACTTCTCAAATCTTCTCCTTGTTTCAAAATATTTCTGCCATAGAAATTATCTATTTTCTGACGGAAATCTGGTCCATAAATGTCAACCAACGAGTGAAAATTGCGAGCATAAACCATGTTTCCAGCTCTCCACAGTTTGAGATTTTGTTCTGATATCTAAAAATATTCATTTTCTCTCTAATCTGCGAAAACAATTCTTACTAATTCCTTATTGATCGAAGATTTTTCAGATTCTTTGTTCTGTTTCTCTCGATATTCCATAAGATCTATCAAATAAATGAATCGTTCATCCCATCCCATTTCCATCAGAACTTCCCATGTTTCATCCTTTATTTCCAGTCTATCCAGAGCTTCCGAGCCATATACATCTTTGAAAAGCTGAAAAACAATTACATTTCAATATTTGAATTGGTCGAAAACCTCTAGTTCGGATGCAACTTTCACAAAATGTTCTTTTTGTCCCGGCCGTCGAACTTTTGCATACATGAATGCCGCTGAAGGCATATAGCTGGACGATGAAGCTGGCTGAATCGCACTTGTAACGACTTTCCGGAGTAACACTCGAGTTCGATACATAATCTGTAACTTTTCGATAAAAGGAAAACCATTGATATCGAAAAATCAGAAGAAGATTTCAGAGAAAAACGAAAAAAAGTAAAACATTCATTCAGTCTGCGTCTATGAGCATCGTGCACTCTCTCGTCTCGTGTCAATGCGCGCGGAGTTTAAATTTTGAAAGTTATGGAAGATACTGCAGTATACTGTATATCGTTAAATTGTATATCTTTCGATATCTTAAGGTTTCGAAAAAAGGGAACTTTGGAACTGTAGTTTAAAATATTTGTAGATACGAGGATTGGAATAGAGAAATTCAACACTCTGAAGGAATAACTTGTGTTCAATGCATTGATCAATGTACAAAAAAAGCATCGAATTAATTCTAATGGGATCTGGATCCAGATGGAGTTCGCCGAGTCACCGAGGAACACCTACTTATTATCACATACAAAGAGTTAAAAAGATAACAACATTCGACCGAAAATTAACCCGTAAATATCGAATCGAAGGGATACAAAAATAAAATCTTACTGTACTTGCTTCAATAGTTTGCTGAATCTCGTGAACCCCTAAATTTCTGGTTTAGCCCCGCCCATTTTGATGATTAACAGTTCTTAAGGGAATACAATTTTTCATTACAAGTCTTAGTTCTCGTCGACTCATTTTTCACGAAAAGTGTAAGTTTTTTTCAAGAAATCGTTGGAGTCTGTATTACAAAAGAAATTCAGATGGTATTCGTGTCGAAAGCTGCTCCAGTGAAACTTTCAACTACACCGGTACATGAACGGATCCTTGAAGCGTGTCGTAATCATGCTGCCGCCAACAAGGATGCCGTTGTTTTCGTAAGTTCACTTCATAAGAAACGCTCTGTAACTATGGACTTTTAACAGATTGATGCAGAGACGACGACCAAAAAGAAATTGTATCGAGACGTCGAGCCAACCGTTAATAGTCTGGCTACTGCTCTCGTGAAATTGTGAGTCAGAAACTGAATCAGAACCAGTTGAGATCCTATTCAGGGGATTCAAACCAGGGGATGTGGCTTCGCAGACATTCCCAAATTGTCCGGAGTTCTTGATTTCAATGTTGGCAGTGATGAAGTGCGGTGGAGCAATGTCAAATGCCAGTGCTATTTTCACTGATTGTAAGTCTCAATCCTATGGGGATGTTAGTCTTCATTCAATTTCTCATGATTTGTTGTTTTCAGATGAACTTCAACTTCAGTTCAATGACTCCAACACCTCAATCGTTTTTACCGACGAAGATCGTCTTGCCCGTATCCGTCGAGCAGTGGCTAAATGTCCGGGGGTCCGAAAGATCATATGTCTGAGAACTTTCCCTCTGAGAGCCGAGTTTCCTGAAAATGTTTTAGATTTTGTCGAGTTGACTCAAACTCCAGATCAACCAATCAATGTTATTGTTCCGTAAGCTGAATTACTAGTCTTCTTCTATCTTTTCATTACTTTTTCAGACCAGATTCCATCGCACTTCTTCCATATTCATCTGGAACCACTGGACGTGCAAAGGGATGTCAATTGACGCATAAAAACATTTCTGCAATGCTGGACATTGCTACCAATCATCTTGAGACTGAAATCGCCCCTGCAATGTTTGGAAAAGAAAAACCAACTTGGTCAAAGGAACATGTACTTTTGTTACTTCCGTGGTACCATGCATATGGATTGAATACAATGATGGAAACAATTCTATTGGGAATGACCGGATTGGTTTTCAAAAAATTTGACACTATTGTCATGTTGAATAGAATCAAATTTTACAAAGTGAGGATGATATATACAGACAACTATGGTTTCGTTTTAATTTTTGAACTAACAGTCAATCACCGAGAATCTAAAACTAATCCTAAACAATATATTTTGAAAAACCATTGCCAGAATTCGTACTTTCCAGGTTAAACTCGCTTGGTTGGTACCCCCGATGCTCATATTTCTCGCTAAAGATGTGATGGTTCCAATCTTCAACATTTCTCCATTTCTGAAAGTGATCATGTCTGCAGGAGCAACAGCCGGCAAGCAGCTTTGTGAAGAAGTTCAAAAACGTTTTCCTAAAGCATGGCTTTGCCAGGCCTATGGTATGACTGAAATGGTCCAATTCACAACTTTTCCACGTTATGAGGATGGTAATTGCTTTGAGACAGTTGGTAGTATCGGGCCAACCTATGAATTGAAAATTCTCGATAAGGAGGGTAAGGAGGTACGGTATTTTGATATTTCGAACAACTTTCTAAAAACTATTTCCAGATCACAAAAACTGATACTGTTGGTCAGTTATGTTTCCGTGGCCCCACAGTCATGAAAGGATATTTGAAAAAGGAAGAAATAGGGATAATTGACAATGAAGGATTTTTGAAAACAGGCGATCTCGGGAGCATCGACGAAAAGGGGCGAGTTCATGTGACAGGAAGAATTAAGGAACTGATCAAAGTGAATGGAATGCAGGTAAATTCTGTGGATATCTGAACATTTTCATTGAGCAGACTCAAGAAGTGAAAGTACTCCTGTTTATTTTTTATAAATATCGTCGTTTCAGGTTCCACCTGTCGAGATCGAAGACGTTCTTCTTCTTCATCCAAAAGTAAAGGATTGTGCCGTCATTGGTATTCCAGACGAACAAAAAGGAGAATCTCCGAAAGCATATGTTGTCAAAAAGGATCACACTTTGACGGAGGCTGAATTGACCGAATTTGTCCGTCAGAAGTTGTCTTCCTACAAATGGATTGACACTTATGAATTCACCGATTCCATTCCTAAGTTGGCATCTGGAAAGATTCAGCGAAAAAAGTTAAAGGAAATGGCAATGTCTGTTGGGTCGTCGAAGGAGGCGTCAGATTCGGAAGCAAGTCATAAAAGTGCTGAAAGCACAAACAAAAGTTCCGAAATTATGCCGAAAAGTGCGGAAAATGTCAATAAATGAAGACTAGATTATTGAGCTTGTATTCTATGATTGAATAAAATGCCGAATTTTATGCCTTCCAAGGTCTATTACGCCTAATTATAATTTCGGAATAACCGTAAATTAAGCTTAAAATATTGTTTTTTCTAAGAAGGATTGCAAGCACTGTAATCGTGGCGAGACTCCACTGTACAATTTTCCCCCGCCGCCTTTAAACTGCCTTCAAAACGTGGCTATTGCACGGCCTCCAGCGGAGGCCCTCTCAATGCACTGCGCATAGTACTTTGAGAGGGCCGCTGTGGGAGGCCGTGCTATTGTACTCGTCCTTTGTCGAAAGTTTTGAAACTTCAATTTCTTATTTAAAACCATTCAAATGTTATGTTAAAGTCCTTCAAATCCCTTAAAACCTATTTTTCTGAAATATCTTGACTTTCGTTTTCTTTAACTTTTGTGAATGACAGCTATATTCCTTTTTTCTAGCCTTTATTTATTAAACTATGTGATTTTTAGGGAAAATTGCCAAGCCAAGTATGGTTCTGGAAACAAAAAGACAAGGCGTCATTTCGGGTTCGATAACTTGGAAAAACAGAGAATACATTGAAATCTTTGATCGAGATTACAAGTATCTTTACGGAGAAGTCGATGATCTGTTTGTAAGTGAACATGAACATAATTTAGAGAATGGAGCTGATTTGATATTTTGACGATTTTCTTATTTTCCTTTTGTTCCTTCTAGTTCCTCCACGGAGTTCGTTCTCCTTCGTTACAAAGTCAGGAAGTTCTACTCTTTTTTTCAGATTGCATATGGCTCGTGGGTGGAGTATGACATTGTCGATGCATCCATTGGGCACCCAAAAAACTGTTTCAAACAAGCAATTAACGTAAATATGGATGTAAAGAAATCGAACGCACCAACGACTGATGAGTTTGGAAAAACAGAAATGAGTGTTCGCGTTTTCAATAAAGTCGATTTTTTTCAATATAACCCAGAAGGAGGCCAGTTGACGGTAGGAATTTGACGATGAAACAGTCACGGTGTGATCACTGATAAAATTTGTTTTTTCAGCATAAAACAACTGTTCGCTGTAACATTGCCACTGGCAACTACTTCAACGAGTATTATGGTGATGTCACTATGTCGAGAGATGCGCGCAATCGTCTGACACAATTCAGAATAAATTCAGTTGATGTTATGCTGAATTTGATTCCATCAGACAAATATTGTGGAAACGGGCCACATTGGGAAGTCACACACTTTATCAACCAAGGAAAAATGTACAGCATCAATGGATACGTAAGTTAAATAACATTTTTATAAAAAATTACCAGTCAATTCATTTTTTTTTCTCTTTCATTGACGCCCAATCATGAGTGTTGACAAGAGCAATTATGCGATATGCGGTTTTTGAAATACTTTCTGCTTGTGGAACTCGATACTATTTTTACTACCAGAACAACAATATTTTGAAAACTCTTCTTCTCTGCGCATCTCCATTCGCCATAATTTTTAGTTTTGCCAGAGCAAATTTTCAGAAACCAGCCGAGCCTTTTGAATACTGCCATTTTTCAGCTCTCAATCCTTGGACTTGTTCTCCGCGGCCCTGGCGGCGTTGTTCGTAACCGTTCTGACGTAACGATCCCACCAGACTCTCTTCGTCCTATACGAAATGATCTACATCAACAAGTTACATCAAACGAATGCAATTGGGAAAGTTCGATTACTACGAATCTTCAGGAAAAAAATAAAAACACGAATACTGCAATCAAAGAATTCGAAGCTAGCAATGATCAATGGAAAACACAATCGGCATCTACTAACAATTCTGCTAAGCCTGTGAACAGTATCAAATCTCGTGGATTGGGTGGATTTGGATTCGGAGCGTTTGGAGCTTTTGGAGCTACAAATCCAACAGCAGCAGCTCCAGCAACTGAAAAACGGGAAAAGTGCAGCGTCCAGAATTCTACAAAGCAAAAACCTCTCGTTGCACCAACTCGGTCCCGCCAAATTGGATTTGGAAGATCTTCTGGGTCTTTTGGAGTCGCAGACGATCCGCAACGTTTTCCGCCTGAATTCAGAGCAACTTCTGGAGGTTTAGCCGCGTCACCTGGAACTTTCGGAGCTGATACCCGAGTTAAGGCTCCAGTACAAGTGATAAATGATGACGATTTTGAGATTCCGGAATTGGCTTCGGATACTTCACGTATTCATAATTTCGAGAGAATTAACTTACAGGAAGATCAGAAGAACAAGATCCCCGATGAGACTTCAACAGCGAAAAAACTAAATGAGAATGCTTTCGATGATGATTGGGGAGAGGAGTCTGCATCAACAAGATCCCGTGTTCCACCAAGACAGAGCAACGTTCGACTTCCGCCACAATCCAAAAAGCCTGGTCTTTCCAAATATAGCAATTCGAATTTTTATAAATAACGACTTTGTTGGTTTTTCGAAGCAGATGTCTATTTTCTTCTGTTTTTAAAAATTCATTTGTATCATCCAAAAATCAAAAATTCTCTGACACAATTTTTCTCTTTTCTCACGGAAACGTATTTCATTTTTGTTGCAAATTCTCGTTTTCATGTAAGACTTCGATACCTCCATACTGGTGCACGTTCACTTTATTCTGGAAATCCGGTAGAATTAATCTATTTGCACTTGGTTCTTTTTCTATCGCACTTCAAATAATGAATGACTCGAATAGTCCGACTCAAGAAATCCCCATGCCCGCAATCTTTCATTTATTCCTCATCGCATTCTTCTCACCATCCTGCAAAGGCCTATATCTCTATCCCTAGCAAGCCATCCAGAATCTCCTGTGTTCTCTCAAACATCCGATCCATCGCCACCATTGAGAGAATAACTTATCTTCAGAACCTTATGGAAAATAAGGGTATTCACCTAGCATTTCTCACGGAAACCTTCCTATCGCCTGCCATCCCCGAATCCATTTGCAATTCTAGCAACTTCTCATGTCTCCGGTCCGATCGCTCCTCTACTCATCCGAAGACCAGAGGAGGCGGCTGCGCACTATTCTATCGTAATTTCATCAACTTCATTAAAATCGATATTGACGAGAAGGATTATATCACCCATTTCTGCGACATTCTTGCAGTTGATCACGCTGAATCCAACGTCCGCTTCATTCTTGTCTATCGTCCCCCAGACATCTCAATTTCGCAGACACATAACCTAGTTAATCAGCTTAACACTCTCATGGTTTGCCCCAAAAAATCATATGTATTACTGGGAGATTTCAATCTCCCGGGAATCCGATGGGCTCACGACTGTCGCGTCGATAATACAGGTTTATCAGATATGACAGAATCACACAATATGGTTCAGTTAGTTAAATCAGCAACTAGAATCTCTCAACATGGCACGGAAAACATCTTAGATCTTATTTTCTCGAGCAATCCCAAAGCTTGCTTCAATATTGAAGTTAGCGAGCCCTTGTTGATGTCAGACCACAACTCCGTTCTCTTCTCAACCAATCTCACCAAAGAAGCAAGTTCCCGTCACAAAGTCAAAAAAATGCTGAACTACCGTAAATGCGACGTCGATTCACTGAATTCCTATCTAGCTAGTTTCAATTGGGCAAAGCAGTTTTCCTTTTTTTCAACTCTCGATTCAAAGCTCTCCCACTTCTTAAATATCTTCAATGAGAGTATAGATATGTTTACCCCTCTAATGAAAATAAACTCTAGATCTGCGGTACTAAGTCGGCAGTATACCTACAAGCTCTTAAAGCGTCGGAATAAAACCTTAAATCCCACCAAGCTCAAATCAAAGGTCAAATTACGTTTGAAGAACATACGAAAAAGGATAAGAAAATCTGAAAACGAAATAATTGGATCAGCTAATCCTAGAAGACTCTTTGGCTTCGTTAAAAGAAGGCTCACGTCTTCTTCCTCCATTACAAAGCTTCTTGTTAACGGTTGCCTGATCACCGAGCCTTCGGAAATTGCTGACCAATTCATCAAAACGTTTGCAGAGAGTTTCACAATTCCGTCCCCACCGCATCCTGCCCTCCCTCATCCAAAGCCTAAAAACATATTCGTGGACGTCTCCCCCCTTAGTGTATTCCTTGCCATTTCTAAATTACAGCCCAAAATAGGATACTCAACTGATAGGATCAACTTTTATATTATTAAGAAATGCGCCAATTCAATCTCCGTCCCACTTTCGCTTATTTTCACCGAATCACTGTCTGCCAGGAGGTTTCCAGATAGCTGGAAAACTGCAACGGTCGTTCCGCTGCACAAGAAGGGCAGCATTCTAGATCCTTCTAACTTCAGACCCATCTCTCTTACACATCCGCTAGCCAGATTATTTGAGAGATTGGTTCTGAAACCAGTCAAATCTGAACTCGCTACTCTGCTATCCAAAAAGCAATACGGATTCCTCTCCAACAGATCATGCCCACTGGCCCTCATCGATGCTACTTCCCAGTACCACTTAACCCTTTCGAAACCTAAAGCATTCATGGACGTTATTCTAATCGATTTCCGCAAGGCCTTTGATTCGGTTCCTCACGATTTGCTTCTGTTTAAATTGATGAACTTTGGACTCGACTCGGCTCTTTGCGAGTGGTTCAAATCGTTTCTGTCCAACCGTGAATCAAAAATCAAAATCGATGACTACGTATCAGAGAATAGTTTTAATAACGTCTCAGGTGTTTTGCAGGGTACTGTTACGGGTCCATTTCTGTTCCTGGTATATATCAATGACTTGATCCAGTCCCTTCCTTCAGACGTTTATTCCATTGCCTTTGCTGATGATCTCAAGATCTACAGTGAAAACCCCGCCAGTCTTCAAAAAACGCTCAACGTTATTTCTGACTGGTGCGACAAGTGGAAATTGCAGTTAGCTGAAAACAAAACTGTAGTCTTGCATCTTGGTGTATGCAATCCACACACAGACTACTATATTGGTAACGCTAAACTAGCGTCTGCCAATATTGCCAGAGATCTGGGTCTTCTTGTCGATTGTGGTTTGAAATTTGATGCCCACATTGCAAAAATAGTCAATAATGCCAAATTCAACTGTAGAAGAATCTTGAATAGCTTCCGATCGAACAATCCGAAGTTCTACTTCAAGCTGTTCAACTCATACATCCGTCCTACACTCGAATACGCTTGCGAATTATTCCACCCTTCAAACTCTCTCAATACAATCCAACTAGAATCTCCCCTCCGTTTCTTCTCTCGTAAAATCTTCCACAGATGTAATATATCTTTCCAACCTACCTCTTCTAATTCTCACCTCTCCCCTTACGAGCGGCGCCTAGCAATCTTTTCCCAAATGTCCATGTACCATAGACGCATCATTTTAATTCTAAAAACTTACTTTAAAATTGTAACCCACCAGTGCCGTTTCCCAAATCTTGCCTTATATGTAAAACCCGCGCTTTCCCCCCGGTTCCCTTATAGAATAGTACTTTGCGGTTCAAAAACAATTCATTCCTCCACAAACACTTTTCGACCTGGGATAAAATCGTACCCTACTTCCCCAAAACCGTAGCTGAACAAACTTGTGCGTCTCGACTCCGCCAACTGCCATTACAGACAATCTTTCCTAAAATTTGATCACTGGACTCTTTGCGGGTCCTATAGGTCATCTTACATATTTATTCACCCCTTTCTTGTTGCATATCTTTCTATTTTATTTTTTGCCCGGTTCTTTTTAATTTCATCTCGCACAACAGAAATTGAATAAATTATTATTATTAAAGAAATAAAGCTTCTGAAAAAGGAGTCCTGATTAAGCACAGCCGTTGTAGTCTGAATTGAACTTGTACTGTCTCTACTCGATTTCTGGTAGCCGTCGTTTCGCTTGACGGAAAATACGAATTTTTGACACTGACTGTCTGAGGCTAGAAAATATTTGCATTGGCGAGTTACCCAGTAGTCTCGAGACATGTAACCAAACAAACCACCTGCTTCCAAATATACACCTTCTAAATGAATCGTAAATCTTTCCCAAACCCACTTGACAGACGTTTGAAAGGTCATTCATACAACCGGATGTGACGAGTGAAATGTCTCGTTCCGTCATTCCATTCGTTCCACTCTTTCTACAATGTTTCCTCTTCTTCTACTCGATCCAATATCTTGTGAAAACGTTCTGAATCAATTGAATCCGTATGAACTGTAAGTTTTCATATCCGAAAAAAGAAACCATATCAGCAGTTCCAGATTCAAATTCTCGCTCTGCTCCAAAATCTCAAATCGACTTGCTCGAAATGTCGCCGTCAAAGTCAACGATTTCTTCTCTTTGGACATTCATTTGGATGATAGTTACAGTATTGGTATTCAATATGAAACTGATCACGTTTTTGAATATTTCTCCTGCCGCTCAAACACCATTCATAACATGCTGGAAGGTTCGAGTATTTTATCAAAACCTATGGAAAACGGAAAATTGAATGGAAATGGGCCTAGTATGTTCCGTACATCTGATGAAAAAAGCGTGGAAACATACTGGGAAGATGAAGTTGTTGGATTCAAGTTATTGATTGAATATGTCATGAATCTTTACGACAAACCCATTGATATACTGTACTTTCAAAAAACTGACTCACTAAAATCCACAGAAATTCTTAAATGGATTAATACTCGCAAGGGATCTATCCGATTCGGTCATGTTGATTTATGTCACGTGAATTCTGATCAGACACTTTCTCTCATTTTGGATCAGATCAAAAACGTTAATGAGTTAGACTTGGTAATGTTGCCAGGATCTGAGTTTATTAAGAACGATACCAGAAAATATGAGTTCAAAGAATTGACAATAACTAATGGGTATTGGGTCACTTTACCTCGCTTAGTCAATATGAATTGCAACATTCTCAATGTCAGTGGCACCGAATTGACTAATTCTGATGTGAATTCGTTTTTGAAAATGTGGATAAACGGTGGTTTTGATAAAATAAAATTGATGTCACTTAACGTTTTGGAAGTCGATATTTTGAAGATTTTGGAAGGAATTCAGTATCAGGAAAAGAATAATTATTCTGGAGAATCGTAAGTTTATCACTGAAACATTCAGAACTCTCATAGTCACAGTCCTCACCCGACATATTTTCCACTGAAAACGTTATTTTCAAATACCGTAAAACCTGGGTTAGAATGGCATGCCTCTCTATTGTTCAAAACCTCTGTCTCCCTTCTATTGTCGAGGCCCGGGTCCTTCAAAAACAGGAGCCCTTCTATCTTCCAGAAAACTTTTAAAAACTTTCGTTTTCTTAAAATCATTCTCTAATAGTTAGTGTGAAAAACAACAATTTTCTACGTTTTCAGTCTCATTTATTTATATGAATCTCGTGTATCTCGTCCATCTAACGAAGATTCTGAAAATGCGGAAAATCACACTAAAACACAGGAAATTATGAGTGGTTATGTTTGAATTCTGCAGTTTTCTAATAGAGGGGCACTTCTTATACTGGTTTTACGGTACTTCATTTTTCAAACTTCATTTTTCAGATTTTCCGTATCACTCGATATTAATAAAAACGACATTTTCTATATAATCTGCCGAACTGATGGACTTGTTGCTTCAATTTATGTTACTAAGTTTGGAAAACATCTTGTGTTCAATATGGAAGTTGAAAAATAAAATGTGGTCATTTGCTTATTCTGAAATTTTACATGGTCAAATACACAGTCCATTCCGTTATTAACGACCAGAAATGGATGGAATTTATATTATTAGAGAATCAGTAACAAAAAATACAAACAATCAGGGAAAATACAAAGCACATAAATTTGAAAAAGGGAAGATAGTATACGAAACATTAGTAACGGACCGATCCACAAGATAATAAAAAAACAGGGTATCGTTTTTTCGTTACCTTGTGAATAGACCTAACACCGGGGTAAAAAAAATACAATACAAAAGAAAAAACAATTACTGAATAGATAACTATATGGAGGAGATTGAGGACTTAATATAAAAAAACACGAAATTTAATAAAATACTTAAAGTGAAACTACTATATCAATATTGGTGGAGAAAACGCTGTCCAAAACGAGAGGAATTGAGGAATTATTTTTTTTTTAAAGAAGCAATATTACTCAACCCCAGTTTCTATCCTAAAAGCAAATTGATGTTCTTAAATCGACAAGAAGAAAAAGAGCGGAACTGATGATACCAGTGCTCAGTGAAAACCTAATTTTCCTTGCTCTTGTTCTGCTCCTTCTTTGTTTCCGAGGCGTTTGGTTTTTCAGCGGCGGGAGCAGTTGGACCAGGTGCCGAAACAGAAGGAAGGCCAGAAGTGGATGGTCCAGTACCAGAAGTAGATGGACCAGTTCCAGAAGTAGATGGAACGGATGCAGCATCTAACTTTGGTGTTTTCATATCTCCATCCTTATCGTCTTTATGACTCTTGTGGCTCTTCTTGCTTTTCTTGCTCTTACTCTTTGCACTTTTCTTAGATTTACCACTTTTTTGGCTAGCTTCGTCTTCAGTGACTGAATCTGGGTTCAAGACAAAGTCTTCATCCAGCTCGATGTCGTCTACATCGGAACCAACTTCCCATAACTCGTTTAATCCATCTTTCCAAGCTACATTGGTCAGTGAAATTTTGCACGAAGGAATATCAACTGGAGGCGGAACCTGAAAGAATAGAACGATTTCAATGTATAGAATAAAATGTCTCAAATTTCTACATATGTGTGTAATCGATGAACCACTGACATGATGTGTTTTTAGTGAGCCAATGTTCAATGGGTCTCGACTCAATTGATTCGACTTGCTGCTTGGATTCCACTAATCTATGGATACGGAATTATAATATTACTCATTGGGTACAATCATTCCTGGGGTACCATCATTCTTTGGTTTCTTTAAAGTTTATGAAGTATGAGATATTCTAGAAATTCAAAAAAAAAACTTTTTCCGGACATGAATAGCCCCATAAAATAAAACAACGCTGTCTCGCTCAGTAAAACAAGCGCTATGCTTTCCTAATAAAATGTAAAACTTTTAGGTACCTTGAAGAAGATAACCTCACACGAAACCTTATTCATGTTTCATTAAAATTAATTAAAAGCCATAAAATACAAAAAACCGTTGGACTAGATAACTTTAATGATATGAGTTTGTTGTTTATTGGGGTTTTTGGTGGGATGAGTACAAAAGTAACTAGCTGAAAACCAATCAGTTCGAATTTTTCTATTCGTGAAAACGGAAGGCCGACTACATAAATACTGTTTTTGAATCGCCTTTATTAGAACCACAATTGTAATATAAGCACCCCCTCAGGAACATTCTGAAAAATAGGAGCATTTGCTTCAGTTACAGTTTTTACGCAACACTGGAAAACATGTGATCGTCAAGTATTTTTAATTTTCAGAAAAATTTTACACTGGAAACCAACCTCTGGTTCCATCGGAATGTAAATCGGTCCCATGGGTGTGAACTTATTCGCGAGATCTTTCTTGTGTTCTTCTGCACACTTATTCGCGTGTGTTCTCAATAATCTAAGATTGTCCTGAGTTCTCTTAAGCTTGTCACGCATTCTTTCGAGTGCCGGATTATTCTTGAGAGATGGAGTGTCTTCTTGAACTGCTGCTTCATCGCTTTTCTCTTCTTTCTTTTCCACGTCCTAAAAGTAAACTTCTTTAGAATAACTGAAAACTACACATGTTACCCATTCTCAGGTGGCTGACCGCTCGCACAATGTTCGGCCCTGTGAGTTTCGTGCGGAGTTTTGATTTGCGCGTGCTCCCTACCTTAATCAATAAAAACTTTCAAAAGAACGGTATAGAGCCGGCGTAAATTGAAATTTGGCACGAGACCCACTTTGCCGACCTTTCTGCGCACCGGCAGTAATATGCTTCTATTGGTATTTCACAATCGTAAATAGTTAGCGAAAATTCGCGCGGTTAGATTCACAATGGTGTCATATAAAACCACATATACCAGATTTGCATGGCAACAATTGAATTTTTTGAAAATTTTTATTATCCAGCACCATGTGTATAAACGTTTAAAACAATTTACCTTTTTGGCCACGGCAGCATCCTCAGCCGCTCGTCTTTGTGCTCTGGGGTCCTCCAACTTCTCTTCTGGTTGTTTAGTTTCAGTTTCAGAGGCTGGAGGTTTTTTGGGACTTCTGAGGCGAAACGCGAAGACACTAAGGAGAATAAGAACAATAAGAGCAAATGCCAAGAAGCCGAGAGCGATTATAAGTAGAGTTGAGAATTCATTTCCGCTATTTTCAAAGTTTTCTGCCGCTTTACACGCCTCATCACAAGATTTGTAATCCGCAGAAAGTTTCTGAAATATTTCAGATATCGTTAACTCAGTGAAGTGATAATTCCGATGTTTAGTTTTTCATGATTTATAGAAAATCCTGCTGATCAATTCAATTAACTTTCTTTCTGAACCTATAACTTGTTTTTTCATCTAGGAAATACAAACCTAAGGAGAATAATTTCGTACAATACGGACATTTAAAATGTGAGT
Source organism: Caenorhabditis latens (assembly GCA_002259235.3). Taxonomy (NCBI): domain Eukaryota; kingdom Metazoa; phylum Nematoda; class Chromadorea; order Rhabditida; family Rhabditidae; genus Caenorhabditis; species Caenorhabditis latens. Next base: position 8,613,554 of record CM056092.1, on the reverse strand, counting down.
TACTAAACAGGATAACTGATCAAACCGTAATTGAAACCACGCTAGGTAGTTTTCCTGAAGACAAAAATTCAATACTATATAAAAAGTTCAAAGAAACTAATAGAAGCTGATAAGTTTTATGTTTCAAAATACATCTGTCTCCTAAGACAAATAAACTCCACAACATAACTCCACGTGCACAATATAAAAATAAACAAAAATAGTTCTACACAGTTTGAAAGTTTGAACTAGGATCCAATTGATGAATGGTATCTCTATTGGGTGTATAGGTGCATTTTGCTGAATTCAACATACCTGACAACCTGTGGGCGATAGTAGTGCTGCTGATATCCCTTCTTCAGGATTTTCTTCTCGATTTTGACCATGAGTGACGGTAGGTTCATTTGTCTTCGTGGTGTCAATCGGTGTTACACTGGATGATTCAATCAACACAGGCGGGAGGTTCTGTGTGGAAGGCTGTGTAGCGGTAGATAGAACTACAACAGTGGCCGCGTTAGTATCAGGTTTCTGGAAATATCGTTAATTAAAAAATACATTCTGAAAAAAATCCTAATACAACATGAAACTGTATCTCGATCTGTAACCTTTCAAAACTTTTATATCACTAAACATCGCTAAAATGTATTAGCCGAGCATTTAAGTTACAACCGCGCCCCACCGCAAACGAGAGAGTATCGGCGAGAGACGCAGAGTTTTGTTGAGGCGCGAAACAGATTTTCACCATTTTTGATCTATTTTCACAAGTTTATATAATTTTTTGCCAACTTCCGAGAGAAAATTATGAAAAATAGGTCAAAAACTGTGAAAATCTGTTTCGCGCCACAACACAACTCTGCGCTCTCGCCGATACTCTCTCGTTTGCGGTGGGGCGCAGTTGTAGAAGGGGTGGGCTGAAAATGTATTGAGCAAGGAGTCACAGATCACATTTTGATTGTTTTAGCAGAATGATTTGGTGCAGAGCACAAAGTGAACGAACAAAGTGAGTTTGAAAGTTCTGAAACTATCGACCTTCAGCTTTAAATTATCTTTCTTCAATCGATTTTCATTATTGCGTAGAGTTCCTAAATTCTCTAACGTCTTTTCGAATTTCAGCTTCCTTAAAAATTTGAAAAGATTCAACAACCCGGTTTTTACAAAATTGAAGTTAGAATAAAAACAAACTTCCCCATCAAAATACCTTAGACGTAGAACTAGCATTAGCATTAGGATTAACATTAGGAGTAGATTCCGTAGATGAAACATTGTGAATAAATGTAGCGTTTGTTATCGCATCAGGTATTACAATTGTTTCATTGAATGCTTCAGTTGTTTTATCGGATGCTTCAGTTGTTATCTTGGATGGTTCAGTTGATTTTTTGGATGGATCAGTTGGCTTATCGGATGTTTCAGTTGTTTCATCGGATGCTTTAGTTGTAATGAGCGGGTTGTTTACAGCAGGTTTAGCAGTTGATGTTTCTGCGACTTTCGATGAAGAGGAAGGTTCGGACTCCTGACCAGATGACACAACTGACAAAGTTGTTGGAGCTTCATTCGTGCCAATGTTGTTTTGAAGTTTGAGCGTAGTTGGAGTTGAACTTTCAGTCGAAGATGCTTTCGGAACTTTACTTGTTTTCGGTGTTGGAACTCCTGTTTGGCTTGAATCAGGTGATCCCCCAGAACTAGAAGGATCTACAGTTAGCACTGCTAGATTTGTTGTATTTTGAGAAGTCCCATTCGTCGTATTGGTTCCTGATCCGTTACCAGTAATTGTATTGTTGTTGTTTACATTTCCTGCAAGAAAAGTAAATATAAAACACGGAAAATATTTTTCAGGTGTCTTAAACTGAAATTTAAGTTTTTGCGACGTTTCATATTCGAACTGGAAAAGGACGAAGCTCAGTATCATATTGGAACTTTGCAAAAATCTACAATCTTTTTTAGATCGACAAACAAAAAAATAAAGCAAAACTCCGAAGTGACTGGATTTCCAACTTTTGGCATTTTTCTTAATTTCTTAAAAACATTTGAGTCACTTTTATTTTTTCAGACCCTCTATTGTCGCAACAAAAAATTTCCGACATTTTTTTTTCGATAATATTTAGAGGGTTCTCTTTTGTCATCATTTTTATCAGAGCTATGCGGAAGTCGGAAGTAAATTTTTTGAAAAGGTAGTTGGAAGAAATGAAAAAAAAAACCCGGAAGTCGAAGAAAGGAATTTTCGCACACCTCTGATTCTTACATATTTTATACCAGCCTATCTGCCCCGCCTTCGGCGGTTCAGTTGGCTGGCCTCTTCTCATTTACGTGGCAACCCCTTCTCAAATGTGCCCGCACAGGTGAATCGCGACTCACGAATAATCATACGTTTACGAGTAATAGGAGAATTACTCAAAGGTCGCGAAAATGAAAGACTTGTAATACGCATGATGGCGAAACTATACGCGTTAATGAATAATTGACAAATGATTAGACTATCGCGAAAAGTCTGATAAGTTATTGGTAAATCGCGAAAAAATGGGCGGAACATATTTTCCAAGACTTTCGTTTCTTATTTCACTTTATTTTCATCTATTTTTCCTATTTTTACCGTTTTCAGTTAGAAAACCTCTCTATGTGACCACTTGAAAAGAATACGAACTGTTTGGACAATCAGCAAGATAAGGTTTGTCTGGTATCAAATTGAAACTCAAAATGGAGACATAATTTCAGATTTGGATAGTACAGTGTAGGATGGTATTTCAAATAACTTCGAATGAAAAACTACGGAAATTAAGTCGCAATGCAATCGAAGGATTAAAAATAGTTTCATGGCTTCATTTTAACTGAGAATCAATGGAAACATCACTAGGTAACATAAAAAACGTTTCGTTTGAAGTGCTTATTGGTATTTTTAGAATCGAACGACTCTTCAACTCCATGGACAACAGCACCGACGGCCACGATTCAAAGAAGATGTTTGGGAAGGAGCGACATGTTCGAAAAGGAGGCGAAGCTCATGAGGACGGAAAATAATTTATTATTGACTTTACTTTGTATAATTTGAATTACCCTTCCCTTTCTTATGTTACCCATTTTTGTCTTATTCTGATCATTATTTTCAATAAATTATTTTCTAAAACCCAGCAAATTCGAATAATTTTCGCGATAGGTGAACAACTAACGCTCGCGATCACACAAATATCATACGATTTTAGTCGCGATTTGCGAGCAATATGTGAATTGTTCGTCAACCAGCCTAACTGCCCCGCCTTCGGCGGTTCAGTCGGCTGGTATCTCTTCATTCACGTGGCCACTCTCGCTCAAATGTGCCCGCGTGGCCGAGTGGTCTAAAGCGGCGGTCGTGCCCAAAGCACGCTAGTTCGGTTTTGCCCGCTGGCTCAGTTTCTCTTCTCTTTCCAAAACCGTTGCGGACAGTGCCTCAGACAAACACCACTTGTCTTTTATATATAAGAATGATATTCGCGATTTGTCAATTACACGCCTATAGTAGGTATCATCGCTTGTACGTATCGGGACAAGTCCGCGAACAATATTTGACGAATTACACGCTTTCCGCGATTCACCTGTGCGCATGGCCGAGTGGTCTAAAGCGGCTGTGCCGTCCAAAGCACGCCAGTTCGGTTTTGCCCGCTGGCACCTTTCTTTCCAAAACCGTTGCGGACAGTGCCTCAGACAGACAGACAACGCCCAATTGTCTTTTATATATAAGAATGATGTCAAGCGAACGCCCACTTGATGTCCTCGGTGCTCTCTCGATGTCATCAACATTCCTTTTGCAAGCTCAGGACACAATTTCTGTTCGAGTTAGATTCATTTCCCGGATGGAAAATTCGAAAATTACGACTTTTTCATCATATTTGATATTTTTTCCATCAAATTACCGTAATCTAAAAGAGAGTTAATGGAAAATATATCAAATGTGATGAAAAAGTGGTATTTTTCAACCTTTCAGCCGCGGAATGAATGTAATTTGAACAAAAACTGTGTTCTGAGCTTGCAAAAGAAATTTTGAGGACGAGTCGGTGTTTTTTTTTACATTCTCAGTTATCCAAGATTACTGTGAGATGTGTGATCATAAACAATTTTCTGAGAAACGCATGTTCAAAAAAAAAGGGATAATTCTAAAACAATCACCGTGTTAATAATATTTTCTCGCTCTCCCGATGAGTTAACACTTGAGGGAATACATTATTAATAAATATTATTGTTGTTACAAAGTCGTTTTGAAAGTGGTTGCACCCAGGGTGCTCAACCGAAGATATTTATTCGATGAAAAATCGATGAAAAACCGATTTTTCCCACCGGTGAAAATCGTTTCGTCAACCGGTTAAATTCGATCGGTTTTTCAAAAACAAAAACCCGTTTGAAACCGAACAAAAATCGGTGAAAAATCGATTTTCTTTGTGTTTCGAAAAAAACCGTTCGATTTTGGTTTTCATAGGTTTAGAAACCGGTAAAAAAAACCGAATATTTTTTGATTTTTACCGATTTTCATCGGTTTTTAAGAAAGTTCAAAACCTACGGCGGTTTGTCACGTTTCAATAACTTCACACGTGTTTTCTATTTTTTATAGAAAATTTGAGGAAAGATGAGAAATTGTCAATTTTAACGTAAAATCTAAATTACGAACAGTGCAAAATATGATAAAAACGTGAAGACCGCCCTAGAGTTTGAACTTTGGAAAATACCGATAAAATCGGTAAAAATCGAAGAATAATCGGTTTTAACCGGTTTCGAAATCGGTTCAAGATCGGTATTTTCAAGACACAATTCAAGAAAATCGATGTTTACCGATTTTTCCCGGAGTAAAAGGAGCACCCTGGATGCACCTATAGCTTACCTCTGTTCCGATCGTTTTTCTTATTTGTATTATTGGATTTGCTTTTGCGAACGTCTCGAACAACACTGTGATTTTCACTGTAGAGATCGCCGGGATGTGCAGGATCCACCTCAGAAACTGGCTCTGTCTCGACTTTATCTGTTTTGTATGCGGCTAAACTACGAGCGAATCGAGGAGGAGCATCTGCTGAAACACATATTATCGCTATGAACGCAAACAGCGTCCACCATCGGAGATGCTCTGAAAAGATAAAATTAATGATATTTTGAGATGTTCGAGCTTCAAAGCTTGATTATACCGAGAAAAGCCAATTATGATTACTTTCTCTAAATTTTTTGAAACAACAAGAGGATCGGGGAAATCGAAACAATAGAAGTGATTTGCCTTAGAAGCAAGCAACAAAAATTACCTTTCAAATCTTCGTTAATCTGTATGATTTATGTATCTATCTGACAATATCTGAACTTTCTCTTATTAGTATATTGCCTAATGAGCCTATGCGCCGTAATGAAAAAAGTGCGAAAATTGTAAAAAAAAATGTCTGAAAACTGTCGACATGTCACAATCACTTCCTTTATCGTGGCAAGACCCGCGCCTGAAAAAACTAAAGTTCCTTGAAACGTCGCTACAAGGACTAAAATTTTCGAAAAATCGTCCGAATTTGCGCCAGCAAGTTGTTTTCTACTTGACTGACGCATCTTTTTCGGGCATCGCTTGGCGTATTGGAAGCTTGGGAGACTGTGCATTAGTAGAGACTCTTCAACACTACTGTACACTGTTACTAGCACGGCACGCTTTTTACAACCGCGCTCTACCGAAACCGAAGAAAATAGTGCGCGAAATTGAGAGACTCAGAAAGATAGAGACATTTTCCAAGGGAATTTCGATAGAGCGCAGTTGTAAGAATTGTGTCAAGATAATAACTCACATCTTTAAAAAACAGAACCAATGTGTTATATCTAGATTTTTGGCTATCATTTATTTTTTCCAATATAGAAAGTATACCTTGCATGAGAAAAGACAGTAGGTTGAACGGCACTGAAGATATTTCTGCTCTTGGAGAAAACGTCTCCAGTTTTGTGTATTGGCAGCGTATGTGACGTGGCGGAACGCCAATAACACATGAAAAAAATAACGTAAGGTCACGAGGAAAATAGTTTTCGTATTTTTTGTATTCTTAAAATAAACTTATGTCGTATTTTGGGTTTTTCGCACAGACAACCTATTTGTAAAGACGTCAAAATAAGAAAACGTTTTGATTTATAATTTTTCACAACTCGTCACAAAATATTTCATTCTGGCTCTGAGTACTGGTTCTTCTGTTAATGTCAAAATTTTTACAACAGAAAACTTAAGTTTAGTGAAATAGTTCACGTCCTCCCAGAATTCTACATGTTGCTTCCAACCAATTCAGGCCTTACCAACAGGTACTTTTCTTGGAGTTCAATCGTTTTAACTCAACAAAGTTGAATAAGGGTGGAATAAAAGTCAAACTGGGATGGGAAAAATAAACCATCAGAGTTTCAAAATGTGTTTTCAGTTTTCTTCTTGAATCCAGAACTATCCAAACTATACATTTAATCTGATATTTCCAGTTTGATTCACCCCAGATTGGCGTTTTACAACAGTAGCTCGAGTATTCATTCGCACAAAGCTTCCAGGGTCACTCTAAATATGTTTCAGAATAGTTGGATTTTGGATTGCTCCTTGGTATCAGTCAGCCATTTCCGGTTATATCAACTCAAAAAAAAAACAAAATCATTTTAAGAAAATTAGAAATCTGTTTTATTCTCAATGACATCAATTGCGCGTGGTGCAGTATTTCTCATTAATCGTCTTCATTTCCTCTTTATTTCAAAATTTTTCTCGGGCTCAACATCTTTTCTTGTTTGGTACAATTGTTATATTTTGAGTCAATGATTGGAGCAGCATCATAGTTTGATTCACCATGCTTATTATGATTCTTTTTCGAACTGTGATGATGATGACTCTTGTGTTTTGGAACATTGATACGCGTGAGAGTAGTGTTACTAGTCGAGAGATTGACTCTTCGACCATCTGTACTCATTTCAAGAACACGATTCACTCCAGCTTCCACTCCAGCTCCACGCATTGTTTTAACACGACCGGTTTCGTCACGAATCGTCAAATTAACTTTTCTGGAAACACAATACAGTAGACGTGAACAGAACGGTGTCAACTCACAGGTCCTTGTCATCATAACAGATTTCAGAAATCAATTCACTAATCATCGTGTACAGATCTTTTCTCCTTTTTTCAACACCTTCCACAATCACTTTTTTACTATAATCATTCCGCTTTTCAGCATTGCCAATGAGTCTCATAGATTGGGTAACAATGAAGAAATGAAGTCCAGAAGACATCAAACTGACAGCTGCCATTCCAAAGAAACGCTCCAAAAATGAACTGAAAAAGGAAAGTTAGGAAATAAGGACGAGGAAATTTACCTTTTGGAGCTATACGGAGAATGGAGGAACATTGAAAAAAGTAAAAAGAGGAGGACATATTGAACGGATAAAAAGAAACAAGCAGATCCAGTATACGGGCGACGGGTCACTTGAATAAGTTGGAAAGAGGCGAAAAGCTGAAAATGAAAATGAATGGATTGAGTTAGAACATATAATTATGTTCTTTCTGTCCTTCGCACCGTTGTCTCACTTACCTCCAACAAAAGAATCTCCATAATCATAAACCAAACTTCATGATTTCGACCCCAAAAGTACTGAATGACCATAGAAATAACCTGATAAACAATGATAGCACCTTGAAACCAAGCAATACTCAAGGAAGTCACATTGGACTCTCTGGAATCACCTTTTTGATGTTTAATAGCTTGAAATCAATGACTAACCCCCTCTGTTCTTCTTCTGGTTGATCGTCCGATGCTTTATAGATAGTTTTGAAAGTGCCTCTATCTTTTTTCTCACTTTTTCGATTGTTTCTGTCCAGTTTCGGCACTTTGTTGGTCTTAGTTTTTTGAGAATTCATTGAACTCAATGAGTTTTTGGAACTACGCGAGCTAGCCAAACTCGTCTTGCTCAATTCGCTCGGCGTTCTAAAACTACTTATTGCTAGAGGATCTGAGAAAGGAGTGTGTTTTGTATAATCAGTATTCCAACCTTGTTTGATTCGAACCAGTCAACTTCTTCTTCGCAACCTTCGCCATGTTCAGAATTCACAATATGGATGAGATCTGCTCAACATTCTATTCGAGAAACACGTGGATAAGAGAGGAGGGAAAAAGAGAGAACAAGTTCACGCAACAACTAATTACAGTAATTTTCCCATTTGTAAGTTTGTGATGTTGAAACTTTCTGACCGTATTTGTTTAACATGCATGCTGTTTACGAATGTCTCATCAGCAATCGTCTGAAAATTGAAGAGATTGATTTTTATATGAATATAAATGTTCTTTTCTTGAAGTGATAAGAAGGATTCGATCAGGATGAGATTCAACTATTTCTCCTACTGGTAGCTTTACTTGACATTCTAGTTCATCATAATAATTCCCAGGAAGTGGAACATCGTCACGGACAACAAATACACAAATGAATACAATATAACAAAATAAACAAAGTGCAATGAATGAAAAGGACATCATTTTCATGGAGATTTTCTTCATTTTTTGGTTCTTTTGATGTCTTTCTGCTTTCTTTTGAACATTTTTTCTATATCTTCAACCATCACTGTATACGTTGTGGTATAATATTCTGAAAGTTCTGTAATTTTTAGAATTTCTGAAAGTAATGTATCGAGAGGTATGGTCTGAAACGGGAATAACTTATATCTATTCATATAAACATATATAGAAGAATTATCAGAACGATTATTTTTAGATCTGTGATCTGTGTATCGTAACTCAAAAACTCAAATAAAGATGTGGTTTTTTTCATAACTTATACAAATATTTGACAATCAGAAGACGTCGTTGATCTCTGAAATTCTCACTTTTTCGTTTAATGTTTGCTGGTTTCACATTTACATTTATTCGTCATTGACATGGTTTTCCCAGCTTTCACAACTCCTAAAAACGTTGATCTATTTTTGTATTTTTCACTGATTTTGAGAACCCTCTAATGTGTATACTTACTTATCAGAACTCATAGTTTCGATTTACGTTTCCCGAAAAAGATACTCCCATTCAGCTCTGTAGTGCATAGTTTTATCTCTAGATTCATTCCAAAAATCAGAAAATCAGGTATAAATGAAAAATCGAAAAACAGTAGAATGAACTATATAAATCACAAGATAGAGGAAGTAGAAAAGGAGAGACTGACTGATGAAAATGATAAGAAATATAGATGACATTTAGAAGGTTCATCTTTTGGAATGAGAACATCGAGTGATATTGGAGACAAACTGTATTTTTTCGAATATTAGATTATATTACTTTGAAAGGATTAAAATGAAAAACACGATAGAATACGAGCAACATTTTTCAGAACAGTTTTCATCATCTCTGAAATACTCTGAACTTTTTCGAATTCCTAAGCAATTTTTTTGAAGTGCAATATTCCTGTGCAAGTTTTGAAATTTCTAGTAGCGTCATAAAATATCAGACATATCCCCAATGGAACCAAATCTGAATTTTTTTTAAATTGGAATTGAACTGATTTTTGGTTTTCTCGACAAGAATTTCAAAAATTGAATTGATCTTTTGAAACAGTATCACTCGTTATTTTTCCATTTCTTCTCATTAATTAGTATTCATTCTCCACTTCCATCGTCCATCTTCTTACCCGTACGAAAGCAATTTGATAACGAGAAACGATCTCAAAAGATACAGATTCTGGAGACAGAACAGAAGAGGTTCTAGAGATAAAAAGAAAATCGGACACAATTTCTTTTTTCTTGTGTTCAGATTGTTGAATAGATCACCCTTCCACATCATTTTGTTTTGTTTTGTTTTTTCAGTTTTGTTCTGAAAATTGTCAATCTAGGTGACCGAAAACACCTAGAATATAATATGAGCATCATTTTTCAATGTACGGTCTATGTCACTCGAATTTTCTTTTCGATAAAACTAAACTTTCTGAAGTATGATTCTGGTCTTAAGTTCTGGCTGCTTCATGTCACTTTGATTATAGAAATATCTACTTTGTTCAAATATCCTCACCAGTTCTCAATACCCTGATTTATTGATAACTTCTGACCAAATGAACTATAACTTATTCAGATGACCGTGTCTTACAATCTCGATGTTTCGTCAGTATCATTTTTCAATTTTTTCCGAGTAAGTAATTATTCTTTCAATTGAATTTCATCCAAAATATTTCAACTTCAGGTGTTATTTCGATGGCGTGGCTCAGTATGGAAATCAATTTGGTCAGAATTAGTGATATGGCTTATTTTTTATTATATGGTTATGGTCACTTACAGATTTGCATTGAATCCAGAACAAAGAGAGTGAGTTTAAATGATTTCTTCCACTAGAAAACCTTTAAATAATCCAGAGAAGTTCGAAAATACATTGAAAATCTGCATGAGAATTTGGATAATTGTGTGCCTCTGACATTCATGTTGGCTTTCTTCGTTACAGTTATCGTGGATCGATGGAAAAATATTTTCGCGAACATTGGGTTTATTGAAAAGTAAGTTTTTTGAAACCCTGAACTTTGAGAGTTGAGATACTGAATGATAGATCAAGACGTTTTAGTCAAAAACTGATTATCATTTACGGATAAAGATCGCATTAAAACCTTCCCCAAAAGCAAGTTCTAATTCCAGCACCGCCCTGGCAATCGCCACATTAGTCAGAGGAACTGCCCCGGAAGTAGTACTTGCCCGAAGAACAATTATTCGGTATCTGGTACTTTCCCAGGTGAGTCATCTCTTCTGCCGAACAGTTTCTGGTTTATGATCTACGTTTTTATAAAGGAACCCCGAAAAATACCATAATTTGCTTTAATCTCTCTTTTAAAAGCTCATTCAGGTTCTAGTATTCCGTGATATCTCATTAAAAGTTCGAAGAAGGTTTCCAAATACAGATTCAATCATTAAATCAGGTGAGTTGAAGAGAATGGAGATAATTCAATCTATTTGATATTGCAGGATTTTTACAAGAGCACGAAGCTATTATTCTGGATGAAGTGGACTGCCCCTACAACAAGTATTGGGTTCCCATCAATTGGGCTTCTGCCGTTTTACAGAAGGTTTTTGTTGTGAGTGTGTGGGGTTTCTTCTGGTGGAATGGTATTCACTTTTGTTTCATCTATGTGTGTAATTCACTTTTGTGGCCCAACTTTTGATGTTCTGCCTGGGTTTGCTCGTTGACTCTTTGTGTTTCTCCATCGTTTATTTTTCTAGAAAAGCCTTCAAATTTCTTGTATTCTTGTAGTCGTTTTATCTCTCTCAGAATCATTTCTTGTTTTCAGGAAGGAAAAATCTCAGCTCCGCCCCTTTTCAATGCCGCGTGGCAAGAAATCAAAACGTTTCGTTCCAATATGGCCATCTTGTGTAATTTCGATTGGGTTCCCATCCCATTGGCTTATCCACAAGTCATATTTGTAGCTGTCAGATTCTACTTTTTCATGTGTTTATTCACAAGGCAACACTTGGATATGAATGATACAAGAACGGTTTGTTGAAGAAAACAAACTGTTTTGAACTGATAGAATCCTATTCCAGATTGACTACTATTTCCCTATTCTTACCGTATTTCAATTCATATTCTTCATGGGTTGGATGAAAGTAGCTGAAGGTCTTCTTAATCCTCTTGGAGAAGATGACGACGACTTCGAGTGTAATTTCTTGATTGATAAAAATATTTCTGTGAGTTCTATAATAATCTTAGCATTGATTCCTCCTTATCAAAAAATAATTTCAGACCGGTATGGCCATTGTCGATGCCACATACGATAAATTCCCAGAAATGAAACCTGACAAGTTCGCGGAGCCGGCATTTGCTCCATTCTATCCTGAAGACGTCATCGATTCTGGAGCAGATCACGCTCTCGTTGGTTCAGCACAAACTGTTACGTTAGTTGAATGCCTAGTTTCGGTTGGAAATGCTTCAATATTTTTCAGATTAGCCGAGCCAAATGACCAAATCGACATGATGAAAGTGGACATAAATTCTCCGATTGTTGTGGGAAAAGGTGAGTTTCACATGATTACAAATATGAACAAAAACATTTAAAGTTCACTGTATAGTCAAACCTGAATTTTCAGCTGAATCTCAGACTTCTTCAACATTCCGTCGTCGTCTTTCTTCTGCATTCGGACGTAAAATAAGAAGTCATTCTGTCCAACACTTGGGACCAGAAAAACTAGAACCAGACACCCCTTTCAGTCAGTCGATGGCCCCACAAAGACCGTATGCAGCCTTTGAACTGTCGAATGGATTCTCGTCTTCTAGCGGATTGGGGAATATGTCACAAAGTCATCTGCCGAAACTAGAAGAGGAAGAATCGACGTCAATGGATTCAGATGCGGTGAGTGATTGTATTAGTGTATACATTTAAATTTCACTATTTTCAGACTGACGTTGTCACAAACTCTCCTCCTTCAACATTTGCTCCAGAACCTCCTTCATCCCATCGGTCTATAGTAACTCCAAATGCAACACAACCTGTATTTGTAGTGCCACGAACAATAAGTGAGGACACGTTGGGTCCCACGAGTCCAACATTACCATTCAATCAAACACTCGAAAATGATATTGATGGCTTGGGTAGAATGAAATTTTGAAGAAGTCGGGGATAATAAAATATTATATGTATGAAACTGTTAATGAAATTTGCAGTTCTACTGGTTCAGTAATATTCTGAATCATTTGAATTTTTGAAAAACTGTCAAGAAGTATGGCACATGATTTCATTTATAAATTTACAAGTTTTTTAAATACAAAGGGAAATATACACAAAATAAACACATACATCATTCCTATAAGAGAAAGGAATTGTCTGATTGATTGATTGATTTAACCCCACATTGGGTATCCCATTCCGTATCCCATACCGTATCCTCTCATACCGTAACCCATTCCCCACGGGCGTCCGTATCCCATTCCGTATCCACCATATCCTCCGTAATATCCCCAGCGGCGTTGACGGTTGTGTCTGCAAAAAACGGAATGAGTTAATAAATAAAACAACAATCTATCATCTATATGAAATCCTCGTTAAAAAAAACTCACAATTCAGTTTCTGTATTCACTTGATGATCTCCAGTATCCATCTTGGTATGAGTCTCGATTCCAGCTCCTCCATCCATCGTTTGCTTCGTTTCCAATTCAGTGGAGAACACTCCGATAGCGAGAAGAGCAATCAAGAATACAGATACAAAATTCATTTTTTATCTTAGTTTATCGAATCAACTGTGATCTGATTTGTTCGGATATTCGATCCTTTTTTATATGGATCTCGAAGGGGCGGAGTCTATTTTTGGTCACTAATGTTTCATTTTCCTCAAGTTGTTTATTTTTTGGATTTTCTTCATAACACGTGGCAATTATTCATAGAAATTAGGGAACCTGGATGTTTTTGAAATGACGTGATGAGTGTCCTTGAAGTGAAAAGATCTGATTATTGAAGAACATTGTTGGTCTGACGAAATCTCAAGGAAAAAAAAAACAATAACGGTGGTCATGTGATTCAGACTTTTCAGAAAATGAAAAGATTTTCAGATAGGATTACTCAAAATCAAAAAATCTGAAAAACAGGTGGAAAAATGAATTTCAATATGTCAGGATGACTCGAGTCAGTTTTTTGAAAAAGATGATTTATTTTTCCAGAACGATGTGGTATGTCAAGAATTGTTTCGAACCAGTTTATGTTGATTTGCCCTTTCTACTCCTTCGTGTAACATTTCTGGTTTTTACAAAACGTATAATTTAAGTCCGTTCATTATTTCATCTCTATTTCCCATGCCGACCCGGAATTGCGAATTCCTCCAAATTTATTTTTTTTTCAAAGGTCACGAAAATATTTCTATCTTCTTCTTCCTTTTCTTCTTCTTGAGTACACTCCAATAGTAAGTACAGTTCAACTTTTACTCCTTCTCTTTCACGAGAGAATTCATTTTTCTGCGTCTCTCTCCAACCTTTTTTCTTGTTTCAGTGGTCAACCTGTATCCATTTTGTTGATCGAAAAGACGTTTACTATATTGTATGCAAGAGAAAAGAAACGTCTAGAAGATGTTTGACGCTGAGATGTTTGGCACCGGGCCGTTAAACCCGTGCCCAAACCAAAAAGATGATCAGTTTCACATGTTTCTGAATTTGTTTTCTAGATAATTTCTAATGTCAATTGTCGTGGAAATAATAATTCATCATTATTTCCACAACTGGTCTCGTTGACTTTCTCACGTATTATTAAAAGATACAACGGTGAACTTATTGTTACCCTCAAAAGTTGAACCCACTAACCGAGTGAAGGTCGTCCAGATCTGGGAATGTCGATTCCCACATCTGGACGACCTTTGCTACGTGTCACTGTCGATGTAAGCTATTGATTTGCAATCAGTTAGTATCGGAAGTTAGACATCCACCGATCGACCATCAGAAGTTACTGGCCTACCGGACGTTCTACAACATCTAGACGACGTGCTCCCAACAACTACAACAATGGCACCGGATCCAAGAGCTCTCTAACCAAGGTGCTCGACCTTTGGGAGTACAGTAATAAACCGTTTGTATTTAATGTTGTCTTGTTTCCTAAGTCACTGTCTCTCTCACTTCTTGAGTTGGTTTGGGTTCACCAACCCTATAAACCTCCTCAACATCAATGCTGTTGATTCATCTTTTAGAGTATGTCTGTAACGATACTTTGCAAACACCATTTCTGAAAAAGATTTATAAATTACTCACGTTCGGAAGAATAAACTGATTGTAAGTTTACCTCACACTGTTCTTATTCGACTGGTTTTCAGCTGAATCTGGGTCTTGGTAATGAAAATGTACCGTCTTTCATAATTTTAATATAAGAAACGCATAAAAACTTGCATCTAACAAAACAAAACAAACAAAACAGTCTAGAATACAGTTTATTTACAGAAGCGATCATACAATTTGTACACATTTTGTCAAAGACTCAGAGAAAACGGGGAAATATTTCTTAATGATATCCGTCGGACCCTGTTCCGAATCCGAATCCACGTGCTGATCCAACAACTCCTCCGTTCCATCCGTTTCCTGCTGAGATGCCGGATCCACCATATTGAACATTTCCATAAGTTCCGTAAGGCATTTGACGACGGAACAGGCGGCGATGTCTGGAAATATACAGAGGTTGTTGTGGGTATAACAAACCGTAGTACAGAAGACATTCCAAGAAAATTCAGATCACACTGGACGAGTCTCAATGGAAAATATCAATTAGACAAACTCACACTTTATCCATTTGGTGATCCATTGTCTGAGTATTTGTTTGAGAATCCATTCCAGTCTGTCCTTCCATCTTATGCTTCGAACAAAATACTCCAATAGCGAGAAGAGCAATCAAGAATACAGATACACACTTCATTGTTTTTACAGTTTTTCAATCAATTGTGATTTGATTTTTTCAACTATTCAGTGCCATTTTATATCACTATTATCGTGAGTGCAAAAAGTGGGCGGAGTCTAGCTTTGATCGAAAACTGATCAAAAGTTGTTGACTTGATGTTAGTTTTTGTCTAGAGAGAAATGAAGGAGACACGTGAACTGTAGTACTAGAATAATAGTGAATCTTGTAGGTTTACGATACTTTTTTCTGAAAAACTTAAGAATCAGACTAAAAATAGGTGATCACAAAGAAGAACGATTTTGTTTGTTTTGTTCTTTCAAAAATGAGAACAAACAAAAAAAGCAGATGACGTTGTTGTGATTTAGAATTCTAAATCAGAGGTCCAATTATGTTTATAGATTTCAGAAAAACTCTAAACAAATTAAAGATCTTTTAGGAGTGAACGGTAACAAAGTATCACGATCTCTTTATCAAAAAGAGATAAAATGATAAAAAAGGTGTCAGGAGAGAAGATCAGAAGATGATTTACAGATAACAAAACCATGGTCAGACCAAAAAAAACAAAAATAGTTGTCTGGTTGGGTGTTTTGTGATCACAAGAGGGGAAGTTAACACAACATGTACACGACTATGCGTTTCATATCCTTCCACATAGATGTACAGTCAAGAGAATACATACTCGGTAGAACATTTCTAGTAAAAGCTCAGAGATTCTAGCCAAGTTTACCTTTTTTGAGTTTTCATTAGAATCAAGTCAGCTTCAGAATCTGGGTAGTGACTCTGGCCAATCATTGATGATCTTCGCTTTCGTACTGTCTTCCTAGCAATTTGCCTTTTTTGAGCATGCAGATTTAGAAGAAAGGGAGAATGAAAAATGGTACGTACAAGTTTATTTTACATTTTTACACAAGTAGAAACATAAATACAAAAAAACACATTGACTGAATGTGAAAAAAGTATGATGCGAATGTGAAAAAAGTATGATGCGGAGTTGTTGAATTTATCCATAGTATCCTCCGTATCCTCCGTATCCCATACCGTATCCGCGTCCGTATCCGTATCCCATTCCACCGTATCCCATTCCTCCGTATCCGCCGTAGTATCCCCAGCGACGTTGACGTGGATGCCTGAAAATGGAAAATATTCAGTTTGGACATCTAACTTGGCTAGCGCTTTTATTCGTTGTTTTGAGAGATAACTAGATAAACTCACTCTTCAGTCACTTGCTTATGAGTAGTGGTAACCTTCATCTTCGTAGTCAATCCCTGTCCTCCTTGAACTTGAGAATTAGTCTCCAACTCGGTTGAAAGTGCTCCAAGAGCAAGAATGGCGATAAGGAAGATAGAAAGGAATTTCATTTCCAGATGGTCTCGATCAAATGCTAGATGTGATCTGACTTTCTCCCAGAACTCCTACCAATTTATACCCTTCTGAAGATCTAGGAGGCGGAACCGAACTCTGGTAATTTGGTTGCAAAATCTCAAAAAAGGTAAGAGAAATCTCATCTGATCCTTATTTTTGTTTTGTTTTTTGGTTAGGTTTGGTGAAGATGGTTTGAACAAAAACAACGAGATAAACAGATGATGTAGTCTTGGTAGTGGGAATGGGTTACTGGAAATTATGTTACTTTTGGAAGATGTAAAAGTGGAGAGACGCAGATAACAGGACATCCAACTTCTGAGAAACTACTGGAAGAGAACGACATAATGAAAATAAGATAACACTCAAAAGTTATTTTGTAAAGCATAATGTCATGGATCCCAGGAGATTTTTCTTCTGGAAATTACAAATCTCTGAAAAGTTAGGTATTTCTATTTCGAATTACAAAACCGATTGACATGAAGATGAATTGCTCCAGAGATTCCCTTTTCAGCTGAACTTTTTCCCGATCAGGTAGAGTCTGCGTATCCCGAAGAAGATCTGAATCGTTGTTCTATAAAGATATCATTTTGAGATTCTTCCAGTGTTCCTTTCACATTTATTATCTTCTCCCAGATCACGATAACTACAGTTTTGATTCCGTGAAAATGTTTGGACGATCATTTCACTACAACTACCTCACAAGACAACTATCTTGTATTTGTTTACTTTTCTTTGAAAATGTATTTTGTTTTGTCTATCTGACGACCACTCTTCAAAAATCAGGTATCTTCTTCTCAAGGACAGATTCCACGTCATTCTCCCAATACCAACCCAATTATCTTTCTTCTTTAAAAGTTTCCACGTGTTCATGAAGGAAAAAACAACTTGAGAGAAACTAAAGCATTAGTGACCAGTAGCAGAATCCCCGTGTTTCAATTCCCTATAAAAATGATTCGAATATTTGATAAAGGCAGATCACAGTTGATTCAATAAACTGAGATAAAAAATGAATTTTGTATCTGTATTCTTGATTGCTCTTCTCGCTATCGGAGTATTCTCCACTGAATTGGAAACGAAGCAAACGATGGATGGAAGAGCTGGAATCGAGACTCATACCAAGATGGATACTGGAGATCATCAGATGAATACACAAACTGAATTGTAAGTATCTTTGCTTCTAATCTGGTCATTTGGATATCATCAAGAAATAACATTAGTTTTTTGAAATCCGTTTGAAACGCAATGCAGTTCAACTCCGATTATTTTTTTTTGCTTGACCTAGGAATTTTCTGAATCTGAATTAAAACCCATTTCTACTTTTCCAGACACAACCGTCAACGTCGTTGGGGATATTACGGTGGATACGGTGGATACGGAGGAATGGGATACGGTGGAATGGGATATGGACGTGGATATGGTATGGGATACGGTATGAGAGGATACGGAGGAATGGGAGGATATTATGGATAAATTCAACTGCTTATATTGTGTGTACTCTTTAAATATATGAAGTTCTGTAAATGAAAAATGTGCCATATCAAACCTTTCATGCTTTATTCTCCGAAATTCGAAGAAAAAAAGATTTTTTTTAAAATTTATTTAAGAAAAAAAAGAAAAGTTCACACAAGTAGAAATAAGACCCGTAAAATCCCGTATGACATGAAATTGAATCTACACTAAAGAACAGTAAAACTGAACAAGAATACAACTACAGTAACCTCAGAAGGAGAGTGAAAAGTAGAGAAACTAATAATAAAGAAGACGACGAAGAAGATTCAAGTGGTAATTCAATGATTTCTCCTCCCGGGAATCTCGAAATTGCATTTTGTTCGAAATCGGAATGCGTCACGAACTGCGTGCTAACTGTGCGACCGAGTCCTTTGTTGGTGATGCTTTGGACCTAGAAAAATCCAATCTTAGAATTTAATCCATTTGTAGATAGGGACTAGCTACAGTGAATTTTGAGAGGTTTTTAATAACTCACCTCTACAGTATAAACGTATCCGGGTTGCAAGTTCTCATATCTGACTTCTCTCAACTGTGGTTGGTTTATTGTTGTATTAGTGTCCTGGTTGATTGGAGAACTCAATAGAATTCTATATCCAATTACTGTCTGCATAGCATCATGATGTTTTGTCCAATGACAATGAGCAGAGGATTCAGATGTCACTTGACACTGGATTGGAGTCGTCAGACTGGAACATTCGATGGGTGTCAATGAGGATGTCTGGTCACAAGTATCGGTAGAAAACACCCCATCAACAACAGGATCTCCGGTTACTGTATCCGTAACTTCCAGTTTGTAATCACAATCGAATGAAAGACCCTTCAGAAGGGCGCTGCATTCGGTAACTCTCAAATCATGCCATCGAGTGTCCGAATGATGATTTGGTTGGTATTCCCGACACAGAGTCTTTCGAACTTTGATACTGAATTGGCGACGAGTTGGAGTACAGTATGCTGAGTTAACCCATGATAGTTGTGTTTGAAGTTCAGTGTCGAAGAAGGGAGTTTGAATTTCCAGATGAGCCGAAGCTGCATGACTCGCGGGTCTTGATGACCTTGCTACTGATGCAGGACTGCTCTCCTCGACCTTTAATTCCTCACTTTCATCTCGAGAGACTGGAGCGTGAGCTATTCTAGCTACTGGTCCAGTGTACTCTGATTCTGATTCCGATGCTTTTCCAGATACTCCATTACCACTTGCATCCTGAGTTCTGATGAAGACGATTCCCTTTTCTCCATGCAATTCTCCTTCACTTGAGTCGACAGAAGCATGAATCTCGACGATGTAGACACTATTCGGGAACAGTCCTTGAATTTCAGATGACGTTGAATGACTCGGAACGACAACGGAATGACGATCACGTTCCTGGATTCCGATGAATTCATCGTCATCGTCAGATGTCTGGAGACTGCGTTTTTCGTGAGCAGCGAATTCTAGAGTGGTCTTTTTGCGCATTTGTTCTTCGAATGCATCGGCTTCAGCTTTGGTGGAAGAGGCCCAGGAAATCTGAAAATATAATAAACTAGTGGTCTGATATCTGTTTCCCGTACTCACCTGATAATTCTTGATTGGTAAATCACTTGGCGGTGGATTCCAATTCACCATTTGATTCCATAATCCAGCTGTTCCTAACTTGGAAGACCCCAACGAAATGTCTTTTGGAGGTGGAGGAGCCTTTGCTTCTTTTGAAATTTTGAATGGTTTCGATGAGACACTGAAACCGAGACTTCCTTCTTGTGAAACTGCTGCAATTCTGAATTCATAATATCGTCCAGGTGACAAAAGATGCTTCAATATGGCATATGGTTTGTTTCGAACAGTTACAGTCTGCCATTCAGTCATTGCAGATTCATCAGCATGAAGTCCCCAACGCCATTGAACTAGGAACAAGTTAGCATTTTCATTTTGTTGAGCTTTTGAAAGACGTCCGGTCGCCCATCGAATAATTATACTTCTTTTTCGTTTTCTCTCTTGAACACTGATGTTTCGAGGGATCGGGAGAAGCCGGATATCGGATGAACGAGGTTTCAGACACTGTCGAGAGCATCCAGAAGAGCAACACTTCTGTGTTTCTGGGCAGTCCCCGTCCATTTGACAGAGGGCAGAGCATTCCTGAAAAATGAAATGAACTCAACCACTGATTCATTTTTCTTCCGTGGTTCTCATCTTTTTCAACAGTTTGCTAGCCCCCTTTTCTCACTTCAAAACCGGGATCCCCTTTTCTTTCCCAAACACCTTCTCGAACCAAGTACATTATTACTCAAGGATTAGTGCAAATGGTTTCGCAACTCTTTCAAGTGTTATTGCGGTCCAACTTCAAAAAGGTGTCGAGAGATCTTTGGGCAAATAAAATTGAACCTTTTTGGGTAGGATTAGCGGTAAGAGTAACAGGTGGGATTGTGAGTGAAGGAGGTGATGGAATTTGTTTGATCACCTGGTGTGTAGTCCCTTTGGGAACGTTTTAAAATGAAGAGCAATTCAGAAGACTTACGTAGTTGGAAGAATTGCTGACAGAAGGACAAGCTCCTGGTTTCTCTTGATAAATCGTCTGTAAATAGTGACAAGAATCTTCGCAAGTTTCTCTGTCATCTGATGCAATACATGACTTTTTGCATGCTTTGATATCGTCGAATTGTTCACGGCACGGTGCTGAGCACTGAAAATTAATAATAATGAGTTTGAATCCCTCCCCAGATCTTAACCAGTCTTTCCCCCGTTTCCGACAAAACCCATTCCATTTATCATCAATTAGCGAAAAGCTGCCGCGTGTCGGTGCCCACAAAAAGTTGTTCAAGAATCTCGCAGGGCCCATAAAAATGCTTAATGACACATGACCAGATGTCTTCTTTGCTTACACCGTCGTTTCACCGACCCGGGTGGGGCGATAATTACCGTAATCGTAAAATCCTTGCGGCTAGGAGAGCGTCGTAAAAATTTAGCTGGCATACGGAGAAGGGTGTCTAGTTACTTCTTATTATCGGAATAAGATATTTTGAGACCATTTCATGGAGGAGATGTTTATATCACTATTTTTCGAAAAAAATATTTCAGAGAAACCCAAAAATTGTTCATCTTCTAGTCCCAGTTATACCAAATTGTAGATTTCTGAGTTGTGATTCATGTAGCAATGTCTGTTTCTGCTCCATCATAATTATACCCTTGCCCACCGACCCTCCTCTTTGGTACTTGACAAAACATTTATGCGTGAAGACTTGGAAATGAACGAGATTGAATCAAATTAGGTGGGTCTTCTGGAGGATGATGATGATGGAAGGATCATCAGAATTAGGTTGTTGAATAATGGAATAAAGCAAGTGTCACAACAACACTCGACTTCTTTTACGAGTTAAAGTAAACTGTGAATTCATAAAATCCCTGAATCCCTCAGAAAATTCAAATATCTCAATTGACTAACTAAAATTCTCGGGCCTAATCTAGCCATATGGAGCGGAAATTTGATCTCTCTCTTTTCGGGTTCCACTAGAAGATTTTTGGGTTAATGTCAAATAAGAGAGGCGCCAGAAGCCCATCAATCACGTCTCCTCCTCTTTCCACATTTTATGAGATTCTCTTTTTTGGCTCATTGGGTTTCTTGGGTTTGCAGCTCCCGAAGCAGATGTGTTTGCTGTGTCATGAAACAATGTATCAAGTACATGAGAGCAATAGGAGGACCCCATACCGGATGGTCCACTTCATCATGTTCTCGAGTGTGTCAAGAGGTGGATGAGGTCATAGAAAACACAAAATACATGAAGAATAAGGGTCTCGGAAGACATGATAAATGGTTTTTTGGAAGATTTGCATCTACTTGAATCCTATCTGAGAAACTCGGGCCGTGGTCAGTTATGAACATTAGCTCTACGAACACTGTACCTGGATCCCTTGTGTTATAAATTCTCCCATCTATTCCTTACTACCATATTTGCCGTAAACCCTTGTTTTCTCCGTCTCAGACCCATAACCGTAAAAGTTGTAATCCTCTTCTCAAATATTGAAACTCACCGCTGAACACGTGGCATCGTCCTTGCAAAGTTGTATAATGTGATGTTTGAGGGTTTTGCGGAGCTCCACGTTTGTCTGAAATAAAGAGAACAATTGAATAAAGAAATACTTTTAGGTTTTTATGGATCTTTGCACATAACGGGAAAACATTACAGCTACAAATTTATGAAGCTTTTTTTAACCTGGAGAATGACAATTCTGGCGAATATACTTTTTAAGATGTGAGAAATTTTCGAACTAGATCAATTCTTTAGTGTTTCTTTGGTCTGAACCATTTCAATTCTTTCCAATCCCTCCAGTTAACTGTTCTCCAAATCACACCAATGTGTTCCCTTGGTTTGACTTTTGAATACGAAGAAGAGAAAGAATAAGAAGACGTGATAATTCAGGCGTGAACATTTGCCTAGTCTGTTTTCGCGCACCCCTCTTCTTTTGGTGTCTTCATTGTGTACTCTCCGGATTATTTCATCTCCTTCCGTTAGGTGACCAGTAGATTTGAACAAGAAGAAGAATATGACAGTACATGCCAAATGATGCGGCACTAATGTGTACTGTAGACCCGGGAAAGCAATGATGGAGACCGGCTTAAGAAAGGTATAAGCCTAATGGAATGGGTGGTATTAACCTGGTCAAAATGGGAATGAACTAGACAGAGTCAAGTCTGTAATAACCGAAAAGGCAATTTAGTTAAAGGAGTTGATTCAGATTCGAATACTTTGAGTCTAGAACTGTGTCTTTCATCTAGATCCCTGATTTTCATTTCCCTTCCATTAGGGCTCGGCTTCCAATTCTAAAAAAAAACTTGTGTCTTTTGTTTCGTCGCCCATCTCAACGCGAGTCGATTGTAAATCTATCTCAAATGTTTTTCTTTCTCTTTTTTAACCCCTTGCCGTCCGCATGTCAACCATAAACCGTCTCCCCATCTCTTGTTACCCATCTGGCACCATGCCGCTTCTTCCTTCTTATTCAACCCCGTGTCTTTTTCGACATTGATGCATCGGTTCTCATGAATAATACCTCCTTCGAATGTTTTGTTTTGTGTTGAATGGAACACGAGCTACAATTGGGTAAAATGAGATCAATGGACTTAGGAAATATGGTGCTAAACCGTCCCATTTCTCAATTCCTGAAGGGATGCGCGGTACAGTTCTAACAGATTCAAAACAATACGTGCCTAATAGAAAGGGTTGGGGGCTCTTCACTAATTACAGGTTAATTTGCACTCGGTTCAAGTGTTTTTCTTTTTGGAAAGTATGTCGGAAAAGAGAGAACAAAAACGATTGGAAGAACAAAGAAGGACGAAAGAATAACAGTAATTAAATAAAATGCGGCAAGTCTTGGATTGTCTACTCGGATAGTTAGAACGATCTGTACCTAGATCATCGCCTTTTACTGGAAAAAATCATATTGAGGCACGAAAACTGTCTCAGAACCCTCTCCCATCCAGCATGATCGCATATTACTGATTTCTAAGAACTCATAAATTTCTATGGGCATTACGACGAAGAGCCTACGCAATCTTCTCCCATCATCCCCTTCACAAATCATCAGAAGCGCTTTGATCTCTCGCCTGGCGCAATCCACTTGAAATACAATATGCTAATGCGGGGGGCTCTTCTGATGATTATTCAGAATTCATAAGGTGTCGATTCTCTCACGATTTGTTCTTCTCCGATGAAAAAGGGGACAGGGAACGGGAATTCATGAAAAATTCATTGTGAGTGAGGGTATTGTTCTATGAGGAAATGAGCAGCTGGCTGGATTTTAGAATCGTCTATTCAAGAAGTGATCAGGAGATTTTCAGATTCGATTCTAGACTTTCAGACCTGTGAAGAAATCCCCCTGGTTGCCCTAGCCCCAGAAAATATTTTAAACCTTTCGTTCCATATGTTCCACCAATTTATTATTCGAATTATTCACATTCCCATACACCATAAAATGTGTGTCCGATGTCGAAAAGACTCTGTCGGGTTCCGTTTAATTTACACTAAATCTAATATCCGTTCCCTCATTTTCCTCTTTTCTGAGTCAATTCATTTATGACCATCATTCCTCTCTCTGGCGCCAAACCTTCTTGGCGCCAAGAGAGAAGAAGATTGATGATGACGTGGAAGGGAGTGAGGGACACTGAATACAAGGTGCTTAAGATAACAATCTTGATGTAAATGGACAAGAAAAAGTTACAATAACTCTGAACTGGGGACGAGGAGAAGAATCTGACAGATGGATGATCGACACGGTTGTTTTAAAACTGTGAAAACGTGAAATTCTTCATGATTCGAAACATACGGGTCTGGAATCAATTCTCTCAGAATAAATAAAAAACTACGATTGATTTCGGAAGAAGTACTCAAATAATCCAGGCTCTTTTGAAAAGTCCCTTGTAAACCTCCTCCTCCCTCTCTTTCATTCCTGCTTCCTTTTCTTTTCTTTTTCTCATTTTTCTTCCCAACACCAAACCCCATAATTATGTGATGTGGAAGGTCCCTCCCGTTTCTTGCTAACTAAAAAAAAGTTAGTAGTAAAGTCAGTTCGACCACAGCATCACATCATCAAGTCACTTCTTTTTGACCTCCGTCGACCACCCGACGTCGGTCGACCCGTGTCATTGTCACTGATTGATGATGTTAGCAGAAGGGCAAAAAAGAGCCGCCAAACTAACATACACACCTGACCCTTCTTATCCCCACCCTGAGGAAAATAGAGTCATCAGAAGAGAGATTAGAAGGTCATAATAAGGTTGATGAAGCCCGATGAACAGGGAAGACGGATCAGTGTTTCCCACTTCCAGACTAAAGGAGGCCTCCAAAAACTCAAAATTCAAAGCTTTTGTTTACAGTCGAAAATATCTTTTCGAAAATTAATATTTTCAAGAACTCTTTCCACTATTCTATCGAAGTTCAAATCCGACTATATACATTCATTATTATAATTATTAGTACTTCCTCTCGTTCCGGATTTCAAGTGAAAATACTCTTTCTCTTCTCCTCCTACTTCCACTAAGATTACAATCTAAATCCAAAATCTCTTCTTTTGGTGGTAGGAGACATCTCCATAAAACTAATTGCCGTTGTGGTGGGGGAGAGTATTCTGAATTCTTCTCTTCACTGATGCGTGACGCTTTTTGGGTGGTCTTCTGATGAACGAGATGAAGTCCCGAGAATCGTAGTTAATCATGGGTGGGACGATTGTCAGCGAGAAGAATCGAGAATCAACTGATTTTATCAAGATTATTGGAAAGTGATTGTGGCTTCCAGTCAACTTCGAAGTCTTCTTGGATATCTTCTACTCAAATCTCTAACTACATAAATGTTTTGTTTAGTGTGTAACCCTAAATCAAATCACAAAAAGCATAGCAACAATTGTCTTTTCCTCCTGGCTAATAGCCCTCATTCCCTCATTTCCTCATCCTGATACCTGACCTGTCCAGGTGTCATATATACTTCTCCCATTGTTGTTTCTAGTATGTGTTGTAAAAGAGCACAGAGACAGACAGCTGCCTCTGGAGAGAAGTAAATGGGGTTCTAAAAGAAAATTAATGTTTTGTTGACTTTGAGGGTGCAAGATTCTAATAGATGGATTGGTTGGGATGAATATTCGTCCAAGTTTTATTATCCCCTAGCTCTCATTTATTTCCATACTTCTTCCCCTCCAACTGGACACACTTAATAACCAAAATACCCTCTCTCTTGAGGAATTTATGAATAGAGAGAAGGAGGTCTTTCCGGTGTGAACTCTCTTCTTTCGTCATCATTGTCATAGTCACACACAGAAAAGAGACACAACTTTTGTTCGCACTTCTTCATTGTTAGTGTGAAGGTCCGAGGTCGGCTAAGTGCACTCAAGAGTGCCTAGATTTGCCCTTGGTATGGGAAGAGAAAACGGAACAATATTGAAGTTAAACGGAATGAAAACTGTTTCAAAACAGATGGAAAATCTTAAAACAGTCGAGAAAAAGACCCCCTGAATCATATTCCTAAGTGGTCATCGATCGGGACCATTTGAATATGTATGCAGAGGAGTTACGCAAGTTTAGTACATGACATTAACCTCTCTTGGGCGGCTTGTTTGATCTGTTTTACCACTTGTATCAAAACATTAAAAGTAGGGGAAGAGAGAGTAAAAGGTATTGCGTAGAGCAACATTCATATCAAGATGTTACGAGTACAAAAGAAAACAAAGCTCGAGATATGAATCTATTGAGAGGACATCTGCTAATAGAGGTATCAAGATTCAGGTGGTAACAACCGTCGACGAAAAAGAATCATGAATTATGGGAGACACTGTTCAGAAACGACATCCCCCTATATCCATAGCCACTTATCAAAAGTACCTGTGACGTGGCTTCTTCATATTGTCATTGTCTCATGGAATGCAAATGTGCCGCCCGACCTTTTTTTGTCGGCTCATTTCTCAAGTGTCTCCCTCTTAAATATCATGTTACTGTAGAGGTATAGGTACATTTGTCACTGGTGACAGAACAAACATGTCAATCAAGGGCGAATTCCGGTAGGAAGTTTTGATGAGATGGAAGGATGTGATAACAGATAAATTGGAGAAAAGAAGAAGACGTGCGCGAAGATTTACAAGCCTGATACTGTACTAAATTGACAAAGACAAGGGGGATGGAAGAGAGGAGATGATTGGTAGTATATATTAATTGGAATGAATAAATATTTTAGAGATTAATTTAAAAGACTCACTTGTAATCTCTGATCCATCAAATGCAGACATTGTGCTTGGCATCGTGTCGAAATAAGTTCGTCGCTTTTCACAAAACCCAATAATGCAGAAATCAAAAATAGAAAACGTTTCATTTTTTCATCGAAAAGTTGGGATTTCGTTGGCTGAAATATACATAAAAATAAGAAAGCAACCAGCGAGAAAAAGAAAAAAACAGAAAAAGAAGAGAAAAACGGAAAAGGAAAAGAAGAAGAGTTAACGTTAACGAGTTAACGAGTCCAATTTGCATATTTTATGAACCAAAAATACCCGAGAAGAGATGGAAAAAGTGGGGGAAAAAAGTATCTCTTGAAAGAAAATGGATCGGGTTGAAAAACTGAAATACTGAGAAGATAGAAGGTTGGAATAGCTAGAAAAAGGTACCAGAAGTTGCAAAAAACAGAAACGAACAGAAAGAAAAGTGTTAGAGACTGAAAATGTCACCCAATAAAGAAAGCCCGACACCTTCCCCTTGAATGGTCCGTCCTCTCATACAAACAAGGGTAATGTGCAGCAATATAAATGTAACAATACGAAATATCATGAATGAGATACAATTAAAATGGAATGCTTGCTCTTTCTCTCTGCATACAACCAACAACAAACATATTACTATCAAATACCGAGAGAGGTACACAAGAAGAAGAAGAACAGAAATAAAGTGGGCGGAGCGAAGAGAAAAGGGGGATGTCCCTACCCGCTTCCTCCCGTAGAAAAGAAGGGAAGAGACAAGTGAAATGAATAGAGATTATGGGATATTGAGAGATTCAGAGATCGGAGGTTTTTGGTAGAAGATGTCGAAGGGGGGTGCTCCCTCTCCTGTTTGTTGTTTTTTACTGGAAAAGAAAAAAGAATTTGGGATAAAAGGAATGTAAGAGAATGTTTGACATCAATTGGTTTCTTTTCTTCTTTCGGGTCGCCTCCCTTTTTCAGACAAAGAGGAAGAAGAAGTATACTTTTCTGTTTTTTGAGTTCTTTCTTTGACTGGGATCTGGGTTCAGAGATGTTAGATGGTTTTGGAGAGGAAATCAAGAAGCTCTAAGCTGAACAAATGTTTTTTTTTATCTTGAGGCTTGGTAAACTTGAAACTCAAAAAGAACTTAAATAGAGCTCTTAAAATAAAAATGAAAACTGTAGAAGTAATTGGTCAAATACTTTTGTTTGAAAACCGACAAAAGGATTACGTCAAGCTATGGAGTGCCTAAATATACAGTGCGCGTCATAAGTATAGCGCCTGCCTCGATTTTTGCGTTTCTGGAATTCCGGATATCGGCATGAGAAAATGGTTAATGTCATTCGATTCAGCGTCTCAGAAAACCTATATTGAGAAGTTTTTTGGAAATTTCAAATCATGTCCCCCGATCTGTCAGAGGTTTTCTGAAAATCAGCCGCGTCAAAAGTATAGCGCGTTTTCTGATTCTGTGGCGGGGAGCGCTGGAAACCGAATAAAAAGATGAAAATTGATTATAATTAGTTGTCACTGACCTATTTCTGTTATTTACTATCAAAAATTATCCAAGAAACTGATTTTATGCAGCTGAAACGGCTCGATTCAGCAAAGTATCCCATTTCAGACATCTCCATGATTATTATCAATCGGTAATTTTGTAAAATATGGAATCCGATACTGAAAACTTGTCAAAAATACACTTTCAAACTTTTTAGTTCATATTAGTGATCAATCAACCTTTTTGAGGGCCATTTTCCATCTACCAGGTTCGATCCACGTCACTCCTTGAGATCTGTGTAAGGCATCAGACGTGGATATTGGCTCATAGAAACGAGCAAACCTGTTCTTAGAACTTCGTAATGATCTGGATAAGCTGAGAAAAACACTGTCAACTTATTTTTTACCAGAAAACTTTCAAACAGTATCCAGGTGTGACGATGTAGCTCACACAGTAACAATGCAAACTCTTGATTTTGGCCTGCACGAAGGCGTTTTGAGACGAATCAAAAAACATCATTTTCAGTGACGGGAAACATTTGATATTGTTTGATAATCTCATTTTCAATATTTTTGCACCATTTAAAAGTCGTTCAAAGCGCATATCTTCTGTGGAGACCCGGAGTGTGATAAGCACATTTCTGGTATTGTGAGGATATTACTCCAGATCAGTTGAGATGCTATAACTTCGGAGCTGACCCTAGGTAGCATAACTTTTTGTCATGAGCGTCTTGAAAATGTCTCCCACAAGTTACCCAGACTCCATTCCGTTACATAAAGTCATGGTCTGTGCCGCTATGAGCCAATATCCACGTCTGATGCCTTACACAGATCTCAAGGTATTTTTGACAAGTTTTCAGTATCGGATTCCATATTTTACAAAATTACCGATTGATAATAATCATGGAGATGTCTGAAATGGGATACTTTGCTGAATCGAGCCGTTTCAGCTGCATAAAATCAGTTTCTTGGATAATTTTTGATAGTAAATAACAGAAATAGGTCAGTGACAACTAATTATAATCAATTTTCATCTTTTTATTCGGTTTCCAGCGCTCCCCGCCACAGAATCAGAAAACGCGCTATACTTTTGACGCGGCTGATTTTCAGAAAACCTCTGACAGATCGGGGGACATGATTTGAAATTTCCAAAAAACTTCTCAATATAGGTTTTCTGAGACGCTGAATCGAATGACATTAACCATTTTCTCATGCCGATATCCGGAATTCCAGAAACGCAAAAATCGAGGCAGGCGCTATACTTATGACGCGCACTGTAGGTCTAAAATCTTTTAATGTTTCTGCGTCAAAGCCTCTTTATTTTTATTAAATGAGTAAAATATTCAAAGTTCCGGTAAAGATGTTCCATCTCGAGTAGGTATCGAAATGTATAGTATAAGTACCTATATTAACACTATGTAGTAACATTTGCACATCTCCTCAAATCTTCATCTGAATGAGGAGAGATAGAGGATTAATACCTCTCCTTCCTCTCCTGAATGAGCCATCTACTGCTAAGGGTTTTGTTGCAAAGTGTGTTACGTAATCTGTGGATAGTATTTGAGTGTAAGTGTCTTAATCCAAGCGGATATCAACCTGATTATGTAATGTAATAAAACAATAAAAGTACTGGATGAGAATTTGTAAGAGAAAAATATGGAAAAACTTTTGAGTAAATTGCCTGGAGCAAATAAGAAAATCTTCTGAATTTTACTAGTTTTTCACAACAACAAAATTGGCAAAATAAGAAAGATTATGAACTCGATGTTGCCACTTCAGAAAAATGTTTCTATGAATTTTCAAGACTACATTTCCAATACTCTTGTACTTTTGGAGTTTTATTTTGCGTTATTCGTTGCCCTGCTTATATGACTTTTAGGATTTGTGCTCATTAGTTATCAACTTCTCCTTTTTCCCGTTTCCCCAAAGGATTAAAATGTGATATAAACAAAACTATATAGTGGGGAGAGAGGTAACTGATTAGAACTTGCAGTAGGATAACAGATATCAAAGTTTCCATGAAATCTAGTTTAGTTTTGAAAAGGGGAAAGATCTGAGACAGATTTCAGGATATGTGGGAAAAAGAAGACTTTCTGGCAAACACCTCCTGTCACTTGGTAGAACTTCCAGCTTCCGAATTGATTATACTGAGAAATAATCTCCTTTGAAAATTGAAAAAATATCTTCTGATTTCAAATCGAATCTGTTCAACGGATGACGATAATACAGCTACTAATCCTCCACTTCAAATCTTGAATTTTCTTTTCTTGTTTTGAGTTTTTACTCGCCATTCGAATAACACAATTCGTGTTTTCTTCTGAATTCGTGAATTGAAAACAGGAAAGGAAAACTATAATCAATTAGACAGAGAACCTCATTTATATATTTCATGAATTTTTATGGAGTGAAAAGTGAAAACACCGGAATATAGGTAAAACTCTTTCTTCGGAGACCTTCTACTTCTTATTCTCGAGTATCCAAGTTTTTCTATGGACTCACAACTCGAATACTCCCGAAACAAAACAAAAAGCACCAGACCAACAAAAAAAGAGCAAAAAGTGAAAGGTGCATAACTAATAAGAGCCACTTTTTTCTCACTCCTCCCGACATTTTTCTGCCTTTTTTGGTTATGTCATGCTTGACACATGGTCTCTCCTATTCTACCATTCCTGATACAGAAATAGTGTGGATGAAGGAGAGACCCAGCATCCACGTAACACACAATTGAGCCATTTACGGCTCTTTGTCTTTGGGTCTCCTTTAATTTATTGGTCTCGAGAAAAGAAGACAATGACAGAATAGAGATGACAATTAATTGGAGGGGATTCTGAAGGGATTCCTTGAGAGAGAGGGCAAGAAAACCTTTTGTTTTTTTATCGGGAGGATAATGGAGTAATGATAATAGACATGGAAACTATATAATTTGTTAGGTCAATTGGAAAAGAACATGCAGGTAAAAGAGACCAATTAAAGGAATCGAGAGCATTATTTCAGAAAAGAGCTTCAGATTGAAAATCTCAGAAGATGAAAATGAGCAGGAAATTACCAGATTTTTAATATAAGAACCTCACCCATTTCCACAATATTTCTAAATCCTAACCCCTGACAGAAGGTGTGTAAAAGGAAATGGACTAAAGTGAAAAAGAAAAAGGAAGAGCCGGGAAAAGGGAGATATTTGAAACCTATAATTATGTGCTGGCTTATATATAGATGTGTGTCCTCCGATATCATAGACACCGCTTCCGGTTTTCTCCTTTTTGAGCTTTTTCATACTATTCCTATTTTCGATTTTTGGGGAAAAAGATGGTTTGGAAACTAATGATAAAGAGTTGGAAATAATATAAATTAGTAATCCGGAAACCAGCGAGAGCTCACGGAGCACACGCATCGGGAGCACAAGTTGCCACACCGGAGCAGTCAACAGCACTTCTTCTCTTTTAATCCCGACGGTCGAACAGATTAACACTTTGCACTCAGAGATAGTATTAAAAATGTGGATAGAGTTAGACACTGATGGCTTATTTTTTCGGAAGAGGCGAAAAACTGCTTGGGAAAAGAAACTATGGAAGGAGAGGAAAGAAGGAGTTACTATAAACAAAACAATTGTTGACGAAAATGGAAAGAGAAGTGGATATTCTCAAATTGCAGAAACAGAAGGATAGGAAGAAGGAGAACTCACTCATTGTGACCAGTAACCAGGGCTCTCAATATATCTGAAAATATGTCGAACATTGCTCAGAATCCCATCGAAAAATAGCTTCTCAAATAAAAACTACAACTGTTGCTCACTTAATGCTCATTCGTACTAAATGCTTCAAATGTACAATTGGAAAAAAGAACTAACTCAATTCATAAAGAAGAAGGGACACTCAATTTGATTGTCATTAAAAAAGAGAAGATCTGAAGCTCCCCAGAGCTCTCTAATTAATGAAAAAAGACGAGTGACCCCGGATGTTGGAAGACACTCTTTTTTTGCTCGTATATGGAATTCATTATTAGTACCCATATTGATGAAACAGAGCAGAGAAATAAGAAAAAAGAAAAGGTTTGAACAAGAAAATGGTCTTGCTAATCTGCATAAGCTGTATCGGGAAAATATCGAATCGATTAGAAATTAGTTCAAAAACCCCAAGAAACGAATAGTTGAATAGTAGATTTTCATTTTAAAGTTTACAAAAAATCAGAAAAGAGGAAAGAGAATGAACTGCATGTAGGCGAAAAGGGGAGGAGGCACTCGACCGAGATTATGGAAAAAAGTTATGGAGGGAGTGACAGGGCGACGGAATAGTGGAATAGGGGATGACATGGTAATTTACTACCTTTCAGAGAAATTGAAAGAGGCGGTTGAATGATATGTGACATGTGAGGAAATGGATATATAGATGAATTCATTTTAATTCAATTTCACAAGTTTGTAGGCGAAATTTGAGGAAGAGTTCATTTTTAAAGAACTGGTTTTTGGGAAGAATTTCAGATTATGAAAACTCTGAACGCTGAATAACGAGAACTCTTTGTTCATCTGAAAACATGATTTTACAGTTTTCTCAACACTGTTTCCCATAAAAACCGGAAATAATTTGGATGGATTACTGTAACTAAATACGTCATCATCACCCTTCCTTTAGTCGAATGCATTTACCGTCTGGTAGTTCTTTTTCTCCCTCACATCAATAAATCAGCACGCTTACTGATCTAGAAACAAAGATAAATGAGAAGGACACGGGCGGTCCGAGTCATAAACTTCCTACCCATGGGCGATAAACGAAGTGAATTTAACTGAAGAAGACCTTATCTGATTACGGTAGAGAAAGACAATTAACATGCATTTTATCTCCATTTTATCAGCGAATTGTCTCTGTTGATGTTCAGAATGATTAAGTGTTCCGTGCGGGGAAAAATCTACAAAAAAAGACAAGAAATTGAATGAAAAAGAAGAGAGAAGTGAAAAATCAACGGAATTGTAGGGAATATATTTTTATTTTCCAGCTAAAAATGAGGGGAATATGATGGGTGTCAGCCAAGAAGACAACAGAAAAGAAAAACGCACCTCCTTCCACTTTAGTTCAAATTTTCTCCAAAA
Source organism: Caenorhabditis latens (assembly GCA_002259235.3). Taxonomy (NCBI): domain Eukaryota; kingdom Metazoa; phylum Nematoda; class Chromadorea; order Rhabditida; family Rhabditidae; genus Caenorhabditis; species Caenorhabditis latens. Next base: position 8,580,149 of record CM056092.1, on the reverse strand, counting down.
ATTCACTCATTTTCTTCCAAATCAGCTCAAATTACAAAGAAGACGTCGTCTGCCAAGTGGTCCATACTCTACTAAAAACAAACAAAAACCTCTCAAGAATGTCTCCTTTTGGGTCATATCATTCCAGTGTTACACAACAAGTGTCACTCTATTGTTATAAGAAGAAGAAGACATGACCAGGAGTATGAACAGGTCATGGACCTGAACCTAGTTTGTTATTGTATAATGTCCATTAGGCAAATAGAGAATGAGGTTCCCCATCTGATTCCAATCCGATTGGATTATGTAATCTTGTCATTGGTGGTGGATAAGGAACAGATGATAACAGAAAATAATCAGAAGGATGCGGTTTATTTACAAAAAACAAACGGGACATAAGTGCACGGGATTAAATTTAACGCTGTGCAGGGTCAAGAACGGTAAAATTATTCATATGAGAAACAGAGAAAGCTACCGGTGAGATGAATATGCTGGAAAGGGTTCAAAGAGAGCTAATATAGATTGAAACTGTCAGAGATTTCTATGTGAGATTGGAATTTAGAAAAAGCTTTTCGATGCGAGTGAATGGAATGAGAAGATCTGGTGAAAGTGGTTGAAAGATAAACATTGCAGCTTAGATAGCTGAAAATGTGGCGCTGATGGCCCAATGATCAGATGGGAAGCACAAACAGGAACGAATGCGCTGACGACCTTCCAGTGAAAACTGCACTTTATTGAGCGGTCCATGCCAGTAAAGACGATCGAATCTGGAAAACATCGGTAGACTGTTATGATGTCGTAAATGTGAGAGCTTGATACCTCATTTTGGCATTATAGAATCCTTGTTTGTTATCATTTTTGTACGTATCCCATGTGAATTTAGTTTTCGTATCACTTCCAGCTGAAACCCAGGCATCAAGAATGCCATTAGGAATTCTCGAAACTTCCTCATCTCTCAAATTCAGATCACCACCAAAAAAGAGAAAGCATCCGGGATTTTGAGCTAGAATCTCTTCACATTTGTCCATGCAAAAACTGAATTGGGCACACCGTTGACCCCGATGTTCACGTGTAGACTCGAGATGAGTATTCAGAAGAAATACTTTTATGCCACCAATTGATCCTTCGACGATCTGAAGCGTACGGTACATTCCAGAGTTTTGAAAATGAATGACGTCATGCTTCTCCACTTCGAACATTTTTGAAACAAGAATTGCTGTATAGTATTGACATCCTCTGTTTGAGTAGTATATTTTATAAAGAGATTGAAGTTTGTCGATTGGTCCGAGGTCACGATCAACAACTTCTTGCAGAAATAGAATGTCCGGATTCACGCTGAATAAGATTTTTTAAAGAAATTACGTACTATTTGAGGTTGAAAAGTCTGTTTTTTTTTTGAAAGTTGGAATAGTAAAGTTTTTTGCAGCGCGGTTCTTTTGATGAGCTCGAGTTAATCTCCGAAAGATTTTTTAAAATCATATGAACATCGCACATTCTTATAGTTGTGGTCGGAAACAATTTGTTGCTTATTTTGAGGTCTGAAAACGTAATTGTCAAACCTTTTGACAATTTGAGCAACCGCTTTCATTCTTGTCGCCAAACTTCGTCCATCGAGTCCATCGATATTCCATGACATCACATTGATTTCAAGTCCCTAAAATACAACACATTAAGAATAAGAAAAACTTGTCAGATTCCGTAAAAACTGTACTGAACTTCTTCTGGTAATAAACATCATGGAATAAACAAAACGAGAAAATATGAATCAAAATGCTCAGATCGATCGGGAGTTCAAAAAGTTTCTTAACGTCCTACCTTCAAATCCTCCGCAGTCATTTTTTGAGTTCCTGATGATTCTGAAGAAGAAGTTGGACCCATAACAACTTCTGCTCTGGCCTCTTTGAACGCATCGCTCCCGAAGAAAACATCCAACGCTCTTTTTAGATCCCATCCCACGTCTTGAAGAATCGTTTGAGCCATAATTTCGTCGGTAGCGGTGATTGTAGCGAACTCTTTCATCTTATCTTCGTCTGTCTGCACTTCTTCAACTTCTACAGGCTCCAAACCTTCACACTCTTCATCGGACGCTTTTTGGGACACTGCAAAAACGCTTCGTGAGTTTTCGATCATGTTCTTTCTTTCCTCCGTTCAGTTTTTCATCTGTTTGCTCATTATCACACTCACGTTTCTGCTTTTTTGCTTTTACTTCGTATTCGTCATCACTGGAATCTGACATTTTTCTGAAAACTAAATAAGGTAAAGCCTGTTTCAGGAAAGTTCACTTCAAAAAGAGAAAACAGAAAGGCGGAGTTTGAAAAGGGGAGGGGTCGAGTTCGCAAACACCGCACGCCCGTCGGAAGTGCGGCGTGGTTCAAACGAACGTGGAATTATAATCTCGGATACCGATCGCTTTTCTTCTTTTCTTATCGCTTTTTCCTGGATTTTTATTCAATAATCAGTGAAATTTTGATCCAGCAGAGCTTCAGAATGTAAAATCAAGTTTCAAAAAGAAACAAGCTATGCCCAGTATTGATTTTTAACAAAAATTTGGATCGATTCTTAAAAATGACATGCTTTGATCTGAGATGGTTTTGTTGCTTTAATCACTGAAGTTCAGGTTCTCGTGTTGAAATTTTCCATGATAGTCACGCTAGGTTGAATCTATTTTCGGTTTAGAATTCTTGTAAACTCATCGAATTTATGTTACCCCGTCCTTCAACGGTAAAATGTCTTGCAAAAGTTTGTGTTTGTCTCTGATTCGTTTAATACGTTTTTGTTCCAAAAAAATCCTCTTGTACTCAATTCGATCATTACAGATGGTGCAATCAAACGGAGCCATCACCAGCACTATTTTGAAAGCTCGATTCGCCGATGACGTGCGCAAGTCATCGCTTCATCATGCCAACGATTTGACGTTAATTGATTTGGTGCTCAATGTGCAACGTATTTTTGCTCTACCGTCAGACGCGAACTTCTTACTTAAATATAAGGATCAAGGTTAGTTTCTGTTTTATGACTTAACTTCACGAATAAATCAATTACAGACGGTGATTTGGTGTCATTAACCAGCGACCACGATCTTCTTCTGGCGTTAAACACTGTTGGAGCTACTCTCGATGTGACTGTTGTTGTCGACTCGAGAGCCCATGATTTAGTGCAAGACGTACAGAGACAAGTCGAGCAGATTAAGGTATTTTTGTGAATATTTTTTGCCAAAAATCTTGGCCCTACACACAAATAGCAACAAAAAAGACGATGTTTGCTAGTAGTAAAAAAAATAATTGTTTGCTTTTTTTGCTACTTGGTGAATAGGTCCATTACATAACTCAAAAACTGAAAAAAAACTTCATCAATGGTCTCTGATTGATTGCGAAGTTTTTGAGATTTTAAAATTACTTCTTCAAGAATAAATTAAAATTTTCCAGCTCGACGTTGGGAAACTCCTTGGCGCATTGTCTTCTCTCGACAATCTGGCCTCTTTGATCGATAATTCTTCATCATCAACGGCTCATATTTCTTCTACCATTGCTCCACCACAACCAACTCACCATGACAACATCGTACTCCAGAAGAGCTACGAAGCTGCCCCACCATCTCCAGTTCCGTCTGAAAAACCTGAACTTCCGGCAACCATTCAGCCGTCCGTTCAAGAGCATTTCAATCATCGTCCAGCTCACGTTGAGGAGGAAATTCCATTGGAAAACAGCTTCCATGCGCCACCAGCTTCCACCGGAGCACCAGCATCTTTGGAATCGCTGAACTCGAGTTTCTGTCAACCCCCCGTTGAGAGCTTCGGAGCTATCCCTCCATCAAACGCCACAATCCCATCTTTCCCAACTTCCAATGCGGCCCTTCCACCAATTCAACATGAGCAACAATTCACACAGGCGCCACCCCAATCATTCCAGGCACCACCTCCCCAGTCTCACTCATCGATTTCGTCGACCCCAGTTCAACAGGGACCACCACAAGGTGGACCACAGTATGGAGCACCACCGACTCCACAGAACTTCGGAGGGCCACCACCATCGGGACCACCATCTGAATACGGAGGATATGCTCAACCACCTCAACAACAAAATCAACCACAGCAGTTTGGCGGGCCAGGAGGGCCACCACAGGGACAGTTTGGAGCTCCGCCACAGGGACCTCCGCAGTTTGGAGCCCCGCCTCCACCAGGTCCACCACAGTTCGGTGCCCCATCTCCGCAAGGACCACAATTCGGCGCCCCATCGTCTCAAGGACCACCACAGTTTGGAGGGCCAAATGGACCATCACCACCACAAGGACAGTTTGTGAGCCCACCTCAACAAGGATTTGCTCCACCACCGCCAGTCTCCCAAGCTCCAGGAAACTTTGCTCCGCCACCACCATCAGGAGCCCCTGGACCTTTTGCACCACCACCGTCAGGCTTTGGAGGACCGCAAGGGCCACCACAAGGCGGACCTGTTGGATATGGACCACCAGGAGGTCCAGGAGCTTTTGCCCCACCACCATCATCGTTTGGTGGACCTGGAGGACCACCACAAGGACCCCCTCAAGGAGGACCACCGACTGGATTCCCACCAGCGGGAGCTGGAGCCCCAGGAGGAAATCCGTTCGCGCGGGGGCCAGGAGGGCCAGGTTATCGTCAATCTCCGTATCATCAATAGATGCAAAAATGAATAATCGATATATTTAATGTTTTAATTTATTGATTTTAATTTGTTTTTCGTTCCCTGTTTTCACCCCCCTCCCCCTTTCCTGCTCTTCTAGTGTACAAGACCTCCCAAATTCTTCTAAAATCTACTCGCGCTAAGAACCCCTTTTCTTTGTGATATACGTGCAATGAAGCGCACTTTTCCTTGTCTCTTGTCCAGTCACCCCATCAATTGTTTTTTCATCCCAATTTCCGAAACTTTCCCCGATTTTCTCTTCTCTCGTTTGTCTGTCTCTAGAGGTATAATATTTATGATATGAATTTACTGCAGTGTAAAATGATTTTCTGAAGTTTTGTAGTGAAACATGGGTTTTGTATGGAATTCAGAGGGTTGAGTCTAAAATAATATGCTTTAAAATTTCAAAATATTGTACTGTTGAAAAAGGATAGACAGAATGTAAATCTAGAATGCAAATCGAAATATTACCTTGTCAGAAATCAAAGAAATTCCCAGGCGTGATTCTTTGGAAAGAAATCGTTTCAATATGAAAAACCAACTAGATGGTTGCCTGTTTGATGATCTGGAGGAGAGGTACTGTAGTTCACCTGGGAAATTTTACTCTGCGTCTCTTATGTCTGTTCTATTTCTCGTGGTATATAAAGATGACCTACACACAAATGTTTGCCTTACACTGGCCTGAGACTCTTCATATTCGTTCTCTTTCAGTTTCCATCTAGTTTCTCTTTTGGTGTTGCAGTTCTTCTTATTTCATAATGTTTTCGAAAGATGAGCAATCTGTCTTATCACCTCTTTTTTATCATGAGCAGCAAACGTGTCATTTTGATTGTTTTTCAACTACAAAATAATTTTCAATCAGACGTCTTGTTCAAATATCGTCTTATTTCAGAAGCTCCGTTTGTTAGAAATATTAAAAAGTAAATATCTTCAATTTTCTCAGCCATCCGCTCTTCGTAGAGGTCAAATAGTTCCTGTCGACTGTCTCCATCTGCCGCATACCTCGTCCTCCCTGCCACATTTTCTCGTGAGATGTCTAGCCGTGCGGACGAACTTATCGATCAATTTTTATTCGTTCTTCACCAGTCCAATACGTCATTCAAGCCGTTCCGATTATTATCACTTCCCCCGGAAATTATCAATCGATCTCTTCAGCAATTCAATTGTGTTGATCTGTGAGTTTCTCAATGGATTTGCAGGGTTCAAGAGGATTTTCGGTGGGTTTTCAACCGAAATATTCTCAAAATTTACAAACGTGTCATGAAGATTTCGATTTTTCGAATTTCACCCAAGAGTAGCCTTCATAAACTCAAATTTCCTTTCTTGTGAACAGCCATCTAAATCAAATTCGACGCATTTCACCCCGAGTTGGACAACCAACTGCGGGCGTCATTTGGTTGATTGATGAGACAATATTTCTTAGTATTACAGTACTCTCCGTCATCCTGCCGAGATTTTAGGCCTCATGTTACGTTCATCTCGTCCGTATTTGTTTAGCATTCTCATGCGGTCATCGCTACATTATTACTGTAGCTAATTGTTTTCTCTAATTGCTTTGTTACAAATTTTACAGTAGTTTCTGAGTTTGCGTTTAATTAAATCGCAATTGGCCAAGTCCACGTTTTTCAAAAAATCCGAGTCAAGTCCAAAATTAAAATCTTATATTATCATTTATATACTTACTTTATTTCCAGAATCGACTTCGCCCTTTGTTCAAAAAGATGCAAGACAACAGTTCAAAAGATGAATCACGGCGTAAAATCAATCGAATTGTCAATTGTAGAATCGAATAGTAGTATTATATTGAAATCTCAAAATGGAATCCTTGGATTTGTGGATTTCGAATCCTCAATTCCAGATGGGATAATTCGATCCAGATACATCAATATGAAAGAAGTTTTTGTTTGGTGAGTCTTCCCTTTCAGGATTTTATTTCTGCAGAAATCTATTTTTATCAGGTAGAATTCACGAACTATAATATTTCAGCAAAACCGATCTATTCTATTATTGCCGAGACTTGAAATGGATTCCAATTAAATTGATGTATAGGTTTTTGTCGGAAATCTTCGCCGCGCCTATTCATGTCCTGTTCAATCCAATGCAATATTCCAATTTTCAATGGTTCTTCAATGAAATTCGAGGAGAAACATTTGAATCGTTGATCCTTTCTGGACCAAACCCAATTCCACCCCCTATTTTGACAAGTCTGATGAATGACGTGAAAGTGAATGGAAGGTAAATTTCAGGAATTTTCTTGATTTTATGAATAATTTCCAGCTTCGTCCTAAATGTTCGCCACAACGGAGTGTTCTATCCACCTGAATTGCCGTTATTCTTTGATGTGGACTATCTGGAGATGTTGGATACAGCTGAATGGATGACAAAAGACATATTCCTGAGTTTGTATTGCCGCAGAATGCGAATCTCCTTTTGTCATTTGAAAAATCGAGATTTCGAACATTTCGTGACTCAGTGGTATTTTTCGAACAATACTCGATTACAATATGTGGAAGTTTGGTTCAAAGTATCGCCTGGACTCATGAATTTCAAACATTTTCAACTTCATCAATGGGATCCATACAGAAGAGCACAGTTTTACAAGTGAGTTATCCACAAGATTCACACTGGAAGTTGTTGGTTGGAACAGTTGATGATAACACTCAAATCATAGTTCAGTTATATAAAATTTTGTTTTTCAGCTCAACTCCTCACCTTGTTCTCAACTGTTCAACAGGATTCGATATCATCCGAAAAGACGGAACTGTCGCCACAATTCTCATTTTCTCGGGATCATTTCATTTCATCGTCTGGAAGGATCGATTCCCGCCGTTTGGAGGATCAATTCTGAATCTTGTTTGATATCTGTACCATTCATTTTTCTGTATTTTTCTTTTCATTTACTAACATATCTTTGTAAATATTTTATTAACGTTTGCTTATTATGATAAATAATAACTCTCTAGGGGAAATGTTTAAAGCAAAAAGTTTGTAATGAATATCATGAAAAGTTAAATTCAGAAAATTTCAGATTGAAATTGATTTCACCTAATCCATCTACTCATCATCATCGTGTTCTGCAGCTGCATTCTCATCATACAGATAGTTGACATCATCTTGAAGACGATTGATTGTTTCCTGAAGAGGTTCCAATGCTTTATAGAGAAACTCGATTGCAGTTATCATTCCTAACATGATGATGGCCTGAAAACAGATTTCTCTAAATCTATCCATCTGAAAATGTAGCAATAAAAAATAATTTGGTACCTGCAGGGCAACAAAAGAATGTACAAAATCGTCAAAAAACTCACAATAGGTAAGAAGTTTATCCCGCTATTCCAGACTACAAATACGAGGAAGAAGACCACAAAGAAGATGCGGGCACCGAATTCCAGATACTTTTGTCCGACAGTTTCTCCTGCCAGAAATATTGAGGTGAAGGATAAAACGATCTGAAAAAGAGAAATCTGAAAATGAAACTTCTCTCCGCTGGTCTGGATGAAATCAGAATACTTGTGGATCTGGGCTAAAATATACCTTCTGTGAAAGTAACCATGAATCATAATTCCTGATAATTTTTGTACAAAAATTACAGAGACTTACAAAAATGAGCAGTCCGTATACTCCGTAATGACTGTAGACGTGACCAAAAACCCATAACAAGAGGACTACGGTAGACACTGTCAACATCGAAGTTCGAACAGTAACAAGGAGAGTTTCATCGAAGAATTCCATTATCCTGAATAATTAAAAACATATTCGATTAGAAATATAATGAAAACCGAGACCCAGTCCCGCACGAAGACCTATGAATGTTACTCTAAAATTCAGTCAAACTGGTCTGAAAGACATCAAGGAATGAACATTCGTTTGGATATTGTTGACAGTAGTTCATTACCTTTGTGCACCTGCTTTTACTAATCTCTTTCTCCACCTCCAGTTTCTCCTAGAATGCTTCCAATAGGTCTTTCCGTACATCTTCTTCCTAATCCTATACATTTGGGTACCTGAGAAAATGTATCCTGTAATTAGGATGCTCACGTTGAAGAGCATCTAAAGCTAGAGATGTAATAAATAACACAACAAGGATTTCATTTGGCAGTTCTTCGATTAGAAAAGTGAATTGACGGAGGAGAACAAATAGATTACTCTATAAAAGAGAACCAGAAAGTCCTGTCAATTTCTGACAGAATTCAAGTATTAATCAGAAATTTGAAAAGTGATCATTTCAAAATACATTTATCCAAAAGTTTTCATTCTACAAGAAATTAAAAATACGAGGTTAAACTTTGCACAATCCACTTTCAATCTTTCCATTGGGACACTTCGATCCAGCTTCTCCAAGAATATCACCTCCTCGTTTTTCCTTTGAATTCCTGCAAAAAATGAAGTTTGATCAAATAAATGAGGAAATTGACTCATTGAGGACCGAGAGTTAGTGACTGTCATGTTTGGACTTCCAAAGTATATTTCAGCGAGAAAATGATATTCCATTCTAAATTGATGCTTCAGAACATTGGCACATCCTATCTTAGTCTGGAGAGGTTTGACGAGTTCTTTGATTATTTTCCTTGCTAAATACGCTTTTTCATCAACGAAACCCCCTTTCTCCTTTTTCCAAAAATCTTGAGTCATCCATAAGAAGACACGCATTGTACTGGAAGAGAAATACTGTGTTGGTTATCTGATCTGCCTTCTGATTGTCGGTTAGGGATCGGGAGAACTCGAAAGAGAAGAGAACCCTTTCTCTCGTTCTACAAGTTCTATCCCCCCAAAAGAAACATGCTGTTGATTCGACTTTCCGAGTGTTTAGAACGTACCAATGAGCAGGAAAATGGGTAGAATCTCGAGAAGAGATACCATGTTCTCCAATTTGGGAATACTAGAGATGTTGCACCGTCTCCTATGTTTTATAGAGAAAATTCAAGATCTTATCTGATTCAAGAGAAAAAATGAAAAGGTCATAAGTTTTGTTGCGTCTCGTCGTTTTGTGTGTAAAAAACGAATGAGCTTCTTGTTAATGTTGCATTTTCATAAAACTGAGTTAGCGTTTTGTTCATTAAAAGTTGAAAAAGAGCGAGTAGGTATTGTAGAGTTGACGGAGTTTGGTTCACTAAATGAAAAACAACTGATCAGAAAAGCATCCCATGAACACAAGACATAACGTTTATTGGAGCCTCTCGTATATATTTAAAATATAAAAGTAAAAAATGATTGGGATCTTCATCTGAATCCATGTTCCGGTTAATGTCATCCATATTTCAAAATAAGATTCTTCCATCTACAAAACCACTGTTTCAGTTTTTTTCATTTGACGACTGTCAATTTTACTTCCAATAACTTCTTTTCTAGCGGCTATTTTCTATAAAAACTAGAAAGTCCCTGAACAAATATTCAAGGACATGATTCGTTTTGAAATTCAGAGACATGAGTATGAAAATAGGAAAAGAGGAGAGGAATAGACAACTAGAGACAAACAAGACAACACATTGCGCACTCTTTTTGAGGAGGAGAGAAGGTTCTGGCAGAATAAAATAAAGGATCAGAAACCATGAAAATAAATAACAGAAAGACATCTTTGGTCTACTATTTTCTACTGTTTTCTTCTTGTTTGACCAGTATTACTTGCTTTTTTCTTGCCTTTTTTTCTTGAATTAGAATAGAAAAGTTTCAAAAATTATATTTAAAATTATGGAGCTCTAAAGAGAGATAATTGATAATTCTTTGTACCGCATGTTTCTTTGCAAGCTCTCTCAGCATGTTCAATTCATAATTGTTCCACGAAGGCATTGGTAACCTGGCAACAACTTTTCGGACCCCCAAACTCTTGTTTACTATTTTATTTACTTCTCTACCTCTCATCATTTCTTCTTTCTCCATCTCATTTTCTCTGTCCGAAAACTGCGAGGGCGTTGAATGTGTTTGAGAAAAGGGAAGAGATGGAGGTAATCATCAATCACAACGACAGCTGACCCTTTCTCTTTCCCCTTGCTCCCTACTGCTCAAATTATATTTTCTTCTTCTTTTTTCTATGGTCCATCAACCGGCAAAACCTTCACAAGTATATTACAAATCAAATTTCTTTTCTTTCCTTTTTTCTTCACCTTGAAATTTCGAAATCTTTGTCAAGATTCTATTTGTTGAGATCTCATTTTCAGAAGAACTTTTCAGTCGTTTCTATTTTGAACTTTTCGAATCCTAAGACGTGTTCCTCTGTTAGGTTCCACGTTTCCAATAAAGTTTCCCTCCTCTTTCCCTTTTTCTGTTTATTTATTCCTAACTTCCCATCATCGTTTTCGTTATCATCGTTCAAAAGAGACTCTCGTCCATTTCGTATTTTTCGCGTGCTTATCCGTATAACCATCATCGATGACTTCATTCCTTCGTTCGGTAATCTCTATTCTTCTTCACGATTTTATGTACAAAATCCATCCATTGTTCCATGATTCCAGATGTCCGCAACCATGCAAACTAACTACGATTTTCCGACGATTGTCAACAACAGTCGAGCGGTTCAAGTGAGTTTTATTCTGCCATGCATACACGTTATCACTGTTTTCCAGGTACTATGTACAATCTTCCAAATGATTCTGATCTACACTGAATCAGCAGCTCTTTCTTTTCTCACATTTGTCTGCTATTCACTTCTCGTCGGAATGCATTTGTTGCATTTAGCACGTAGATGGTATTATAATATTGATGGACGATACGACGTTCGTCAAATTATTCGAGACAATGAAATCACATTGAGAATTCAATACGCTGTTGGTAAGTGAAAGACCAACTTCTTAAAATTTCAAACGAGTTATTTTCAGCCATCTTCTCTCCATTGATTCTTGGATTCTTGTCCTGGACTTTCGTCGAATTGAACAATGGACTAGTTCACACTCTATTCCATCTTTCCGTTATGATTCAAGTCGCATTTGCAGTCGGACAGCTTGGATTCGAATTCTATGAAGTCTGTGTTTCGAGCAAGAATAAATGAGAAAAATGAACAAACTTTGTACAATAAATGACTTTAGATGAAACCCATTTTATTGACTTTCAGAGGGACGGAAAAGAGTCCAATAAAATAATTTCTTGAGCAATATTTAAATAAATATAAAACGACTAGTTTTGATAAGATAATGGTGGATGTGTATGGCAAAATGAAACAAAATATAAGGGAGATGAAGGGAATCACTTCCACAATTTTTTGACAGACATATTCTTATCCGAATCTTTTTGCATCACTTTTCCGACAGCCATTTCAAAATCTTCTTGTGTAACATGAATACGTCTCTCACGAAGTGCAAACATTCCAGCTTCAGTACATACTGCTTTTACTTCTGCTCCAGATGCTCCAGGAATTTTCTCCGCAATTTTATCCATTCGAATTCCACGCATCAAATTCATTTTTCTTGAATGAATTTTCAGAATTTGAGCACGGGCCTTCTCATCTGGAGCCGGGAATTCGATCTTTCTATCGATACGTCCAGGGCGAAGAAGAGCGGAATCCAGAATATCGATACGATTCGTGGCCATGATTACCTGAAGAGAGATATATGAGTGAATTGAAGAGCACTGGAGGCTTGTGCTGACCGAGCATTAATCAAAAGTGATAGAATCTTCAGCCATCGTCATCCCCAGTTACACTCACCTTAATATTTTTGGTAGCCTCAAAACCGTCGAGCTGATTGAGTAACTCAAGCATTGTTCTCTGTACTTCTGAATCTCCACCACGTGATCCCTCGAGACGGCTAGATCCAATTGAATCAATTTCATCCATGAAGATGATTGATGGAGAATGTTCACGAGCCATTACGAACAGTTCACGAACCTGGAATGATTTAGATTTCTAGACTAAAGCGTAATTCAAAATACAAATTTGATATATTCGGAAAAAGATTATTCAAGGCGGAATACTGAAAATCTGTGTGGAACTTACCATTCTTGCACCTTCTCCAATGAATTTTTGAACAAGTTCCGAACCAGAAACACGAATGAAAGTACATTCAGTATGATGAGCAACAGCACGAGCCAAAAGTGTTTTACCAGTACCAGGTGGTCCATAAAGAAGAACTCCTTTCGGTTGTTCGATTCCAAGCGCATCAAATAACTCCGGATGTTTGACAGGGAGCTCGATAACTTCTTTGATTTCTTTAATCTGTTTATCAAGTCCTCCAACCATTTCATATGTTGAATCTGGTACTTTTTCAACCATCATAAGTGAAACCAATGGATCGACTTTATTCGGAAGAATTCTGTGAATCATGTAACTTTCTGCTTTCATAGCAACACGTGTTCCAGCTACTAATTGATTGATATCGATGTCTTTATCAACATCAACAATATATTTTCCATCTGGATTATTCTTCACGAGTACTTTTTTTTTATCCATAGCTTTGCACACTTCCCCAACATGGCTTGCTTGTTCGTGTAGTCTTTGAATTTCATCTTTCAATAATGCTACTTTCCCGTTTAATTCATTTTTCTGAGCTTGAAGACGGCGAACGTTCTGCTCTTTTTTCGTTACTGCTTGCTGGAAATTGCATAAATTATAGAAAAGTTGTTCGATTTTCTGTGCAGTTACGATATGAAATTATTTCTAACCTCAGCTTCATCGACTTTTGTCGCCCAGTAGAGGCGGAGAGTCTGTTCATCCGATTTCTCACGAAGAATGTCCTTCATACGGGGATGTACTGGAGCTTGACGCATTTTTCCGACTGAAAACTTGTCTGAAATAAAATAAGGAACTCTTTGAATCAGTTTGTTCAGAGTACGAACTTATTGACAAGAGCAGACGGAATACTATGAGAAAAACTGTTGAAAACGCGCCGGAGCTGGCAAAAAAAACTAATGGACCTATTCTGGGGTAGCAAAAAATAGTTTTTTGCTAATTTTTTGCTATTCAGAAAGTAGCAAAAAAAGCAAAAAATTGCTGGTTTGAAGGTATTTTTTGCTTGACCTTTCTAGGCCAGCCCCCGCGGTTTTCTAGGCCATTCGCTGCAAGACCTGTGTTCGATGTAGATTTACGGGAGCTTTTTTGGGACTTTTTCAGCAAAGTTCGGAAAAAAAATCATTTAACGATTACAAAGTATGGAATAAATCAATAAAATTACGAATTCAGTTCAAAAGTAGCGATAAAGTACATGAATGCTCGAAAAATCGCAAACAATTCTCCCGTAAATCTACACATGGCCTAGAAAACCGCGGGGGCTGGCCTAGAAAGGTCAAGCAAAAAATACCTTCAAACCAGACTTGTCACGGGCCGGGCCGGGCCAAAATCAGGAAAAATCTCGGCCCGGCCCGGCCCGGCCCGGCCCGGCCCGCTCGGCCCGGTTTGAAACATTTTTCGAAAAAAATTTTGAATTTTTGAATTTTTTTGGAATTTTTTTGAAATTTTTCGAAAAAAGTATAGCTTTCGAATAAAAATTCAAAATTGAATAAAAATGTGAATTTGTACAATAATTTAAGCATTTTTACTCTATTTTTTCGAAAAATTTCAAAAAAAAAATCGGTAAAAAATGGGTTCCCATTTTTGAATCCGGGCCGACGGGCCGGGCCGGGCCGAGCAAAATTACGGCCCGGGTTTTGACAAGTCTGCTTCAAACCAGCAATTTTTTGCTTTTTTTGCTACTTTCTGAATAGCAAAAAATTAGCAAAAAACTATTTTTTGCTACCCCAGAATAGGTCCATAAAAAACTAAATACTTCAAAATCACAAAATGGCGCGTCCGCATTTTTTCGTCAGTGTGTGCATTCTACAGTACTCAGAACTAGGAAAAAAGCAGAGACCGTACAAATCCGGAAGAACGTTCATTCGGGAAGAAACGAATCGGGAAGAAACAAATCGGGAAGAAGCAAATCGGGAAGTGACGAATCGGGAAGAAAGCTTTTTCGTAAGTTTCAGTGTCGGAAATGAAAGAAAAGTGAATAGTTTTATGTTTAGTGTAGTTATTTAGCTTATTAATGGTGTGTTTTCATGTTTCTGTGTTGATTTTACGGAAATTCGTTTTGCGAAAAATTTTCGAAACTACGGTATATCGAGCGAGATTCAAAATTGTCATCAAAAACAGATAAGGACATCATTAAAAGAGAAAATAATTACATTATACACCTTCAAATGACAGTTTCTTTCATTTCCGACACTGAAACTTGCGAAAAAGCTTTCTTCCCGATTCGTCACTTCCCGGTTTGCTTCTTCCCGATTCGTTTCTTCCCGATCCGTTTCTTCCCGATTGAGCATTCTTCCCGATTTGTACGGTCTCAAAAAGCACGTCTGAAAATGTTATCGTTTTTCAAAAACAGAGTGGATACTCCTTATCCTTGCGGCATTGTTCCGAGGGAAAAGAAACAGAACCTCCGAGTTCCAGATATTTCATATAAAATTAAGAAAACGCAGTTTTTTAAAAATATTATACTTTATTCATTGAATAAAACTGAACAGAAAAAGAAGGAGTTATGGATAAATATAAATTATTTTGCAGTGCCGGTGATGCGAAGAATTTTCTCATTGACGGCCAAGCACCGTTCCAACTGACGAACATGTTGTTCGAGGGCAAGTTCATAAGCTTCAGTAGCTCTGATGTACTCTTCGTAGGCGAGAATATGTTCCTTGGAGATCTTCTTCGATTTTCTCTTCTTTTTCATGGAATCATCAGTAGTGAGAGTGCCCGTTTTTACAGATGTTTCACAGATACCAACATGCTCTTCTTTATCGATGGTTTCCGATCCGCATTTGATTGGGCTGCCTTGTCTGGATTCTCAGTTTCAACCTCTCCGCTCTTCACTGATTCAGTTGTTTCTGGGTCTTCTGACGTTCTCTTCAAAGTTTCAGACTTTCCAGTGAACTCCTCCTCAACAACTTCAGCATCTTGTTTGGAATCCGTTGCAACTACCTCTAGTTTATCTTCCTCATCATTGTTCTCCAACTCCATTTGTTGCATCTGACGCATTGTGAAGTCAATGAGTTGACTCTCGTTATCACTGTTATCTTCTGGACTACTAATGACTTCAATAACTTCATTTTCGTTGCTCTCCTCCTGAAGCATTGAATCATCTGACAAGTTTTCGAAGGCGTTCGATTCATTTTTCATGACGTTTCCTTCTTCTGATTTCTCGTCGTTCAGCTCGAAACCGTCATTCTGTGTCATATCCATAGTCTCCACTGCCAACTCATTCACCTCCATATTCAATGCATCTTCATATTCTTCCCGTTTCTCTTCATCCAAAACATTTACTTTCTCGTTATTCAATTCTGAGTTGAGCTCAGTCTGAACGGTTTTCAAAGTCTCCGTTAACTCACTCTTCTCAGTACTGATTGCATCCTCATACTCTTCAAACGAACTATCAGATGGACTCGAGCAGCTCCCAACACTTTCCACCTCATCATTGATATTTCTGAATTCTTCGAAATCACTCGCTTCAAATTCCTCCCCGAATGAGAAACTATCTTCACCAGATTCTGAATTTCCGTTCTTCTGATGGACGAGTTCATCAACCTCTCCTGAATCTTCTTCAGAAATCGCACGGGTGTCTTCTGGAGTGATTTCTTCATCATTCTCCTTCGAGCTCTCAGACACTTCAGAATTCTTGTTGACTCCTGAATCTTCTTCATCTGATGTTTCATTTCCATAGAAAAAATCAATATCGCTGAGATCATCTTCAGAATCTAGAGAGATCGAGTGAGCTTCTTCTATTGGTTTCTCATTGATATCAATTTGAGTTGATTCTTTCTGAGTCTCCTTGACACTGTCGTCATTGAGAACCTCTTCAGAATCCTCAGCAGTCTCTTCTTCTCCAAAAGAGTACTCTTGTTTATCGATCGAGTCATCTAAGTCCTCGATCGATTCTTTGCAGATCTCTTCCTCCTCAACGGTTCCTTGTCCGCTCTCCTTCATTTTTTCATCGTCTGAAGAATCTTCTCCAAATGAGAAGCTGCTGTCATCATCACTTGAATCTCCGGATTCTGAGCGTTCGACAGTTTCCTCTGCAACTTTCGGCTCCTCGGCGGCAGTACTGAAAAATCAAAGAATACATTTCTGAAGAGGGTTACGTGCTCATAAAGTAGACCAAAAACAAGAAATAAAACATACCCATCGATTGATTCTCCGAACCCGAAAATCCTTCCAAAGAATCCAGACATTTTGGTAGATGAAGAAGATGTTACTGTTGCTCACAAGTAGTCAAACTGAATGGAATATTGAGTGTAGATGGTCCTTCTATACCCTCTCCCATCGGTTGCTCCGCCCCTTTTTTCCCAAAAAACTCTTTCTCCTGGGAATAATGCAGATGTTCTCAGCATCAAAGGCACCTGCACACACTCTTTTGAACTACAGAATATTCACTAATTATCTCAAAATTATAATACAAGATAATTGGAGTTGCACCTGTTCATC
Organism: Caenorhabditis latens; assembly: GCA_002259235.3. Lineage (NCBI taxonomy): Eukaryota > Metazoa > Nematoda > Chromadorea > Rhabditida > Rhabditidae > Caenorhabditis > Caenorhabditis latens. The sequence goes on along the minus strand of CM056092.1, from coordinate 8,563,139 downwards.
CGACACTTCTGACTACTTGATTAGTGTTTGAGAAAGAAACTGACAACACTAAAAGAAGAGAAAAATTATTTAAATTGGGAAAGAAGTTAGGGGAAAAGATTTAGATTTATGAACTTCCGGCTGAAAGACAATCTCTCGGCGTAATATACAGCAACTGGAATACAAAACAAACTCGTGATAGACAGAAACTAAAAACCAGCAGCAAGTAAAATCCTACTGTTCTGAATACTTCCGTAAAACAATCAGATTTTCACAATGTAGTAGATCTAGTAAGAAGATTCCAAAAATGGGGGAAGTTTTGGTCTGCATTTTTGAATTCTTCCAGTTTTCTGTTTAAATTGATCATGAGTTCTGATAATTTTAAGTCATCCCACTGCAAGTTTACCTTTTTGAACAATACCCGTTCCAAGAAATGGACTAAACTTTTATTTGATGTCATTCATGATTCATTCTCTCAACAAACATCATTTCTTATCACTTCTCTCTCTCATTTTTTTCCTTTTCCAAGTATACCTAGTCTAAATACGTTGATAAATAGTCACACTCTATCGGTTGGTTCCCCACTTTTTCCTTTTCATTATTCTCAAAATGTCATCTCTTTCGGAAATGCCTGAAGTAGTTATGAAGAAGATATTCGATAAGTTGGATATTCGAGCAATGTATGTTTTTTTTTCATCTGGAAAACACCTAATTCGGAATCCACATATTCCAGATTCACTCTCCGAAAAGTGTCGCATTTTCTTCGAAATTTCATAGATGACGTCGTCCCAGATTCAAAACTAAAAGTTGTTGAAGTATCTGTGTATTCGAAATATATTTGGATTCGATACACTTTCAATGATGGCCCTCTAATCATAAATACTTACGAAAGAAGTGAAAATGGAGGGTGTAAAATTGTGACAAGAAAGAAAAAAGTGTTTGATGAGTTGAATTACGTAGAAGTTTTTAGTGGAGATCTCGGGAATATACTCAAGTTCCAAAAGTCTGCAATTCGATATTTCTCGTTGGGTTGGTCGGATGTGATAAATGGATCAAAAGAAATCGAACCGACCATCGACAAGATTCTGGAGAAGTTAGAAGAGGCTCTGAAGTCGAGAAAACGGAAGCTGAAAGTCAAAAATATCAGAATTGATGCATTAAAACAGAAACAAGTCCTCTCGATTCTTCCGTTTGTGGATTCAGAATATCTGGAAACAATTGGAATTTCTAATCCAGAATCTCCTTCCAATGAAATCCTGAGCATTGATGAAATTGTTCAACTTGAACAGTGGAAACAAGGGAAAATAATCTACACACCAGAGCATATTGTTGCTTCAAGTACTGAATATTTCACTCACTTTTCCAAAGGAATTGTTTCTTTATTGTCTGTTTCTGTGGAAGATGTGATAGTTCTGAAAGAGGTGAGTCCGTTTTTGAGAAGACAGATGAGATTTGCGTCATTTTTTTTATTTCTTTCAGGCATTCCTATCTTCTTCTTCATTTGACAACTTCCAAATGAAATATCAACGTTTTGAAGAGAAGGAACTTCTTTTAGATGTATTAGGATTACCTTCTAATCAAGAAGAGAATGATAAAAAAGAATGGATTGTGGGGAATTCATCAAATAATGCATTTCTGAAGATAATTCTGACTTCATCTGATATATATTTCATGCGATGTTCCAACTGATTTTTTTTGTTGCTTTTCCTTTTCGTTGTACTTTTGTAATTGTAAACAATTTGGAAGACATTCAGTTTTTAGGGTTGACCTCAATACCCAGTCAAACTGATTTTGTAACTGGGTTTTCATAAATTCATCCTTTTATCGCCCCTCCAAACTGTTTATTTAACGACATCACTGTGTTACTGAAAAGATTCCGAAACACTGTAAATTCAACAAAAGAAAACAGAGAAACAAAGTTTGCAAATGACGAAATCTCACTTGGAGGAGAGACAGATGAAAGTGGCTTCGAACAATTCAGAAACATAAATTAGTTATGAGCATATCGTATTATGAAGATTTCTGAAGCATCCGAAACGAAAATGAATCTGAATGGGATGAATGCAGAGGTGGAGTTCGAACAGTTTCGAACATCTTTACAATTCATATCCTCAATGCATTGGCCAATGGTACTATGAAAATATTCATTTCCCTTTCGTGATTGATATCATTCTTATATATAAAAGACAAGTGGTGTTTGTCTGAGGCACTGTCCGCAGCGGTTTTGGAAAGAGAAGAGAAACTGAGCCAGCGGGCAAAACCGAACTGGCATGCGTTGGACAGCGCCGCCGGTTTAGACCACTCGCACAGGTGGTCCGCCACGGACACGATATGGACGATAAATGGGCCGCGCGTGGACTCAGCACGAATTCGCTGAGGATTGTATGTGGTCCGTATACGGTCCGTTTTGAGTCCACGCGCGGACGCAGTCGCTCGCACTGCCAGCACTCTCCCTACTTTACTTTCCGGTTGCGATCGTCCTTTAACAAAGAAGAATTGAGATAAAATTACTATTTTATTAAAAGAAAAATAGAAAGAACATTAAAAATTATTAAAAAAGAAGAAAACACAGCAAATTAGACTTAGAAATCAGAAGTTTGTCCGGTAGTCGTGCTCTTGAAATCCATCGAATACCAATTGTCGCAGAAGCAGTTTTCAGTCGGTGACTTCTGTTTTCCCTTTGTATTTCTGAAAAAAATCAATTAATTGCGGAATAAAATATAATTGTTCAGTTAACTCACTTTCGAAAATGGGTTTCTCCCTCCGGAAAAATACAGTGTTGTGCTTGAGAGGTGGCCAATTTCATCGAATTACTCACTGAAAGAAGTATATTTTGAATAGAAAATGCTGAATACTATTACAAACCTTTGAGAAAATCGATGGATTGATTCCATTTTAGCTATCGCCGCTGCTTCTCTTTTTGAGATCATCGGACTGACTGAAAACACAATATTTTTCTGATCATTCACAGTAAAATGAGAGAATTTTTCACGAAAAAAATTAATAAAGTGAAATTTCAATATAAAAAACATAAAGAAAAGCGAAAACTTTGAAAAAATAGGAAAAGAAACGTAAAAGCTCCATAAATGATTAAAAAATTATCATTATCCGAGAGAAGTCCGAGAGCTTTTGGAAGAGCTGCTGCATGCCGTGTCCATATACGGTCCGTGCGCGGACGCCTGCCGACCACCTCCCCCTCTGTTCCCGAAGTCCACGCTGCGTCCATATACAGTCCGCAGCGGACCATATTTCCGCCACGGACTCTATACGGACGGAAAATGGGACTGAAACCGCATGCGGTCCGCACGCCAACTACCTGTGCGGCCACGCGGGCACATTTGAGCGAGAGTGGCCACGTGAATGAAGAGCGACCAGCCGACTGAACCGCCGAAGGCGGGGCAGATAGGCTGGTAATAAATAATTTGATTCAGTGATTTTATTCAAGTTTCAGACTACGGTAGAACGTACACATTGACGCAAAAATGCGGTGGCGCCATTTTGAGAATTTCGAGTTTTTGTTAATTTTGTTAATTTTATCATGTCGCAGTTTTACGGCTGCTCTCTTCATTAATTTCCACTTTTTCGAGAGTGTTTCTACGTGGTTTATCAATTTTCACTTTTCTATTTACTAGTTTTCAGCAGGAAAAAATGCGTCAAGCTCCAGTACATCCCCGTATGAAGGACATTCTTCGTGAGAAATCGGATGAACATACTCTTCGCCTCTACTGGGCGACAAAAGTCGATGAAGCTGAGGTTAGAAATAATTTCATATCGTAACTGCACAGAAAATCGAACAACTTTTCAATAATTTATACAATTTCCAGCAAGCAGTAACGAAGAAAGAGCAGAACGTTCGCCGTCTTCAAGCACAGAAAAATGAATTAAACGGGAAAGTAGCATTATTGAAAGATGAAATTCAAAGACTACACGAACAAGCAAGTCATGTTGGTGAAGTATGCAAAGCAATGGATAAGAAGAAAGTACTCGTGAAGAATAATCCAGATGGAAAATATATTGTTGATGTTGATAAAGACATCGATATCAATCAATTAGTAGCTGGAACACGTGTTGCTATGAAAGCAGAAAGTTACATGATTCACAGAATTCTTCCGAATAAAGTCGATCCATTGGTTTCACTCATGATGGTTGAAAAAGTACCAGATTCAACATATGAAATGGTTGGAGGACTCGATAAACAGATTAAAGAAATCAAAGAAGTTATCGAGCTCCCTGTCAAACATCCGGAATTATTTGATGCACTTGGAATCGAACAACCGAAAGGAGTTCTTCTTTATGGACCACCTGGTACTGGTAAAACACTTTTGGCTCGTGCTGTTGCTCATCATACTGAATGCACTTTCATTCGTGTTTCTGGTTCGGAACTTGTTCAGAAATTCATCGGAGAAGGTGCAAGAATGGTAAGTTCCACACAGATTTTCAGTATTCCGCCTTGAATAATCTTTTTCCGAATATATCAAATTTGTATTTTGAATTACGCTTTAGTCTAGAAATCTAAATCATTCCAGGTTCGTGAACTGTTCGTAATGGCTCGTGAACATTCTCCATCAATCATCTTCATGGATGAAATTGATTCAATTGGATCTAGCCGTCTCGAGGGATCACGCGGTGGAGATTCAGAAGTACAGAGAACAATGCTTGAGTTACTCAATCAGCTCGACGGTTTTGAGGCTACCAAAAATATTAAGGTGAGTGGAACTGTGGATGACCATGGCTGAAGATTCTTTCACTGTTGGTTAACGCTCGGTCAGTACAAGCCTCCAGTGTTCTTCATTCTTCCATATATCGTTTTTCAGGTAATCATGGCCACGAATCGTATCGATATTCTGGATTCCGCTCTTCTTCGCCCTGGACGTATCGATAGAAAGATCGAATTCCCGGCTCCAGATGAGAAAGCCCGTGCTCAAATTCTGAAAATTCATTCAAGAAAAATGAATTTGATGCGTGGAATTCGAATGGATAAAATTGCGGAGAAAATTCCTGGAGCATCTGGAGCAGAAGTAAAAGCAGTATGTACTGAAGCTGGAATGTTTGCACTTCGTGAGAGACGTATTCATGTTACACAAGAAGATTTTGAAATGGCTGTCGGAAAAGTGATGCAAAAGGATTCGGATAAGAATATGTCTGTCAAAAAATTGTGGAAGTAATACTCTCATTCATCTATTACACTTTGATTCATTTTGCCACACATCTTTTTTTGTCAGAGCCTGCTCTCAATGACCCTACTGAGTTGTGACTTTGTCCCCATAAAATAAAAATATGTAAATTCATATGGCGTGCATGCTTTTTTCTTTTTCCTTCCGTTTATCATGAAACAGCACTTTCAACTAGATAATTACAATCACACGATGATCCGTTTGCAGATGTTTTTTGGCAGAAATCCCTTCCTTGAAACAATTTCTAGATACGATCTCTAATTGGTTTCCACGTCATCATGGAATGCCTACGTCAGAACGATATAGTGCTCATTTTTGAGAGACGGAGACATTTAGGGGTGAGACCAACAGGATGGAGCAGATGTTTTGAACGTTGGGAATATAAATAGAACACTGTCACTCTACCTGCTGCATCCATCGTCTGCTACGTCTGGCATTTATCGATTCGGAATCAAAATGGCCGGGATTTTTTCTAAAATACTGAGCTTCATTCAAATAGATGAAAGGTATGTTACTTTATGAAAGTAAATCTAGTTTCTAAGAGTCCGGTTGTTCATGGTTCAATGTGAAACTTCTAATTAAGACTTCGTTTTTTCATCAACAAAATAAATCTTTCCAGTACTCCAACTATTCCAAAACGTCCACAATTCTTCACTCGAGAATGTTTCAATTCTGGAAACACCGTGGTAGTAACATTGGACTCAAAAGAAGATCTTCGAGTTTTTGAATTTATTGAAAAAGATGGAGATGTCTTTTTCATCAGACATTCAGATTGTGTAGAATGTAATTTCGATTCATTCTTCTACAAAGGACAGAAAATGAATGAGGTGAGTGGACGATCGACTATTCAGTTCCTTGTTATTGATTCCTGATTTCTGAATAGAGTGAAATAGTTTTTCTTTCAGCTCGAAACCAAGCATGATGACGTCATTGTCAAGGAAAAAGGTATGGAAGCCGTCAAGGTTTTGAACAGTCTCTCTCAACAAGATAATGTGGAATCAGCTGAATATGAAAACGGTCGAAACAGCGTTCTGCACAGGTCTGCGACAGATTCGAGATGTGAAAAAGGCGACATGTCTACAACGGATTCAGAATTTAATGGAGACATTGGCACTGTGGTTTCAAGAAACAAAACTGTTTCGAAGAAGGGATCAGAAGACTTGGACGATGAAAACGTCGTGAATTCTGGTGAAGTTGAATCAGATAAATATTTATACGAAAAGGAGAATAAAGGTGAAAATCGAGGCAACTGGTTTACTCAGACAGACGACGAAATCGAAGAGAATAGTGAGAAAGAAGAAAAAAAGGAATTAGTCGTCAACTACAGATTCGAAAAATGCTATGATGACGTCGATGTGGAATCTGAGATTGAGGATACTGAAGAGGAGAGTTCGAGATCAATCAACAGATACGCGGAATCAGGAGATGATAACAACTCATTCACTGAAGATGATTTTGGTCCAGGAAGATCTAGAAAGGCAAGAACTTCTGGTTATTTGTGCTACGAGGTTTCCAAGAATGGGTTAGATGGCGTCGAGGCGCAGAAATCTTCAGACGTCAGAGAGGTTGACTTCAAGAACTTGAAGACGTCCGGTAATTCACAATTAACCGATGCTCAATTCATGAATTGTGGGATCTTCAAAAGCATGGAGTGTCAAGAAACAAGACACGAAGAAGTCAATGTTATGGAGGTAGTAGAAGATATGGTTCTTCTCCAGAATCAAAACACTGATGACATAAAAAACTTGAAAGTTTTCTTGCAAGAAGTGATGGAAGAGAGTGAAAGAAGAACTGAAGAGTTGCAGAAGATTTTCCAAAAAGAATAAATTCCAATTTTCGTGCTGTTTTTTGAAAATATGAATTGTTGACTTGCTTTACATTGTTGAGCCGTAAATAATTGTTTTTCATCAAACTTCAGTTTTTTTTTTCTATTTGAGAAACTACAAAAATCACTTGAAAATTTTGATGATCTGACTATTACATTCAAGAATTTCAAGGATCATCTTCGTGAATACAAAGTGGTTGCTAATTTGGCCCGTCCGCTACTTTTTCTAATTCTGTTTGGAAAGAAGGCTTCTGTGATATGTGATCGATTCAGATGGTCTAGTGACATTCAGAGAGATGTAGTCACAGAAAGAATTCATTGAATTTTGTAGTCAATGAGTCGTGTATTCAATTGGAAAAATTAAGTGAGATATTGTAGTCAGTGAGAATGTGGATTCAGAGAATTTTGCTAAAACATTTCCACTTGAACTACTCAAGTTTTATCGAACTCGACTGACCAGTGAGCCGGTGGCTGGTTTTGACTCTGCTGTGGGTGAAAACGAACTCTTTAAAATTCCATGTTTCATACATATTTTCCTGAAGAAAGCATTCGAATCAATACAACCGTTTATTCAAGCAGACAGTCAATTTTTTAAATCGGGTACAACCTTAACTTTTGCAGGACATAGTTTATTTCGACACGCTTCGGTTCTAAATCTGAAGAAGGCCGTTTTTCCTTCTTCAGATCGACATCCTAAGAAAGCTTTGGTTGTGTGGAAGAATTGAAGATTCTTGTCCCATTCCAAATAAAACTTCCACATTGAATCATGACGTATGAGTGGTTCCAATGGTGTCCACTTGATATGAATTATAATACTCATTACTTCTGCGACTGAAGATACGGACTCATGAACATTCAAGCCATATCCCTCTATTCTGCCACTTGACAACTTATTTTTTGCCCAGAATTCGCGTTCCGCTTTTTCTTTAAAAAATGAAAAATTGGTTCGTCGCAGTAAGGAAACATACCAATCGTATCTTTCCATGTAGTATTCAATTCACAAGAATCGATTGAGAACCCTTTCGGACCGAATAGGTCTGTTAGAGCATCGGGAAACTTATACCACAGTTCTGGAGTGGTCGCCATAACTTTATCGAGTCTGGAAATAAAAATGATTTTTAAAAGTTTTATTCGAAAACTCATGTTTGGTAAGAACGGAATACTGAATGTACGTACCTCCTTACAATTAGATCTTTGTAAACTCTACTATGTTTTGCCATCACTTCTTTTTCAACACGAGGAACCAGATTACACATCACCTCGAAGTGATCAATCTTCCCGAATGTACCCTCGTTTAGATTCAATACTAGTTTGAAATCAAAAGTCTCAACGGGTTCATCCTCTTTGTATCCAACCTGGACTTTCACAGTGATGCGGAAAGTATATTTCCTGTCTTCAGCTGCAATCATAGTGAGAGTTGTGTAGTTTTCATCAGGCGGATGATACATAACTGAGAATTTCTTCCACCAATTGATCATATCGTTTCTCGTGAGAGTAACTGGCTCCCCTTCGATACAAACACTCCCAGAGAAGTCGTTTTCTTTAGAGAGTAATTCCAGCCAATCACTTGAAAACTCTCCGTTTCGATGCTGCTTGAAGATACTCATAAACTGCGTAGTGTCATTGTTTTCAGGGATCAAATCGTTCAGTAACTCTTTTATACTGGGGAGGATTCCTCCGTGTTCAGTACATGCACCGATTTGTTCGATTTTAGTTATCCAGTACTGACCCCATTCACCAAATGTTTGCAAAGTAACAGCCACTTCCATTTGAATCACATAGGTGTCTGTGACATTGTATCCCAAGGTGGCATGATGATTTTCGAATGAAATCGAAAAAGTCAAGTAATCATTTCCCTGATGTGTATCCGCAACTAGTTTACGTGATATTTTCTGAAATAAAGAGAATGAATACTAGAAACATCTACTCATCACCTCTCCATCATTCTTCAGAAAATTCTTTCTTGCTCTCTTCAAGTGATCAATGAATTGAACTGTAATCAGTTGTATTTTTATTAGGTTTCTTAATGAACTTACCGTAATTCAAATCCTTTTCTCCACAAATTGATCCCATGAAACCATCTGCTCTTATCAGTTCAGACAACACTGTTGCACTCCATTCCGACTTTTCATTGTCTTTCGAGGATTGTCCGTGAAGAAGGTTACCCACCAAATTGACAGTTTGACCACGAGCATAGTCATAATCATCGGAGACGATTGGGAAGAAAATTCTACGGTCTTGCTGATTGTAGCGTCTTCCGACTTTCTTGAGAACATTCTCAATTTTTCCGGCATCCAGGAATGCGATGGCTCCGAGAAGGAGAAGCAGAGCGAGAGTCCGATGAGGCTTCATCTTACTCAACGACAATCAAAGTACGACGACTGTCTGATTGATTTGGTCTGGATTTGACTTCCTTATGTAGATGTTTTTAAGATGTCACGGGATTATGAGACCACGGGGTTAGGTCACGAATCAAATCTATTCCCTGTTTTTGGCAGCATAGTATGCTTTAAAAAACAAACTACAGTCGACGTCGCAGTGTTCTTCTGGTTACAAACGGATCAATGGGTTAGATGACGTCGGGACGCAAAAAGCTTCAGAAGTCAGAGAGATTGACATCAAGTACGTGAAGACATGAGGTGATCCGCAATAACCCGATTCTCAATTTATGGATTGTGAGATGTTCAAAAGCATGGAGGGTAAAAACACGAAAACAAGTCACGACGAAGTCAATATCAAGAAGATAGTAGAAAACGTGGTTCCTCTTATAGAATCACTGATGACATAAAAACCTGAGAGTTTTCTTGCAAAAAGTGATGGAAGAGAGTCAAAGAAGAACTGAAGAGTTGCAGAAGATCTTCCAGAAAGAATAAATTCCCATGTTCGCACTGTTTTTTGAAAATATGAATTGTTGACTTGCTTTACATTGTTGAGCCGTAAATAAATGTTTTTCATCTAAATTCAGTTGTTTTTCTATTTGAGAAACTAACAAAATCCCTAGGTGATGATCTCTTCTTGTTCCTATTATCAGCGTGTTCTTTTCCACAATCTTCAAAACGTTTCCACGTGTTACCCGTTGTCAACCCTTCTTACCCCCGAAAACAATTATTTTTCAATTAATTTATTTCCTCACTCCTTATTATTCTTCCCTCTCCAAATCAATTCTCTCGGATTTCTGAACGGGTTCGATATTTGAAAAAAGAAGTAGAAGAAGAGAACAGAAGATGCATTTCAAACACGCATTTATCACATGTCTTCTCGTTTTCATCCTTCATATTGCCGCTACTTCAGCCGTTGAAAATCCAGATGGGCTTGTGTGTGAACCGACTGAAATGGCTGCCGTTGATCAGAAGGAAATAAACATCATGTACTTGGTGGATAAGTTTCTAGATCCGGATACGGTAAGTGTCTACTGGGAGAATACTGGTGACGACTCAAACCATCCAAGTTTGAAATCACACTCTGATTATGAACTATCTATCAACTAAAATCATTGCAGCTCCTTCGTTTGAAACATATTTTCAAAGTAATCTCCTGTAGAACACCATCAGTTGATAAAATTATGAACTTGGTGATGTCATATTCGAGTGAGCAAGTGAGTACTATCATCAGATTCCTTATCATCTGCTTCTTTTCAGCAAGTTCCGGGAAAAGACGTCAAAAGTTCTGAAGTTTTGCTAGATCTCTACCGTGAAATAACAGATAAAAGCGCTTCCACATCCACACCATGTGAACGTTTCAGTCGAGCTCTCGGACGGGCTCCAGCTCCATTTTTAAATCGTAAAAACGTTCATTTCATAGTTCCAATGCTTGAGGATGAAAAAGATCCGACTTGCTTTCTGAAAGCTTTTCAAACGGAGTTCAAAGATGATCCACGAAGAAAAAACTTTTATTTCAACGGAATTTTGATCAACTCGGATTCCGACTCGGCGTTCCATCAATCAGTGCGAGTCGTCGTTCCAAATTTGACCACTGCCGTCAACACTAGCAGTGAGTAACCTGGAGTTTTCTGGGTTATTATCTTTTTTGTCCTATTTTTGAATGAATTCATTCTCGTTTTCAGGAACAAAAATTGACAGTTTTCGAGGAATTTCGTCGGAGGAAAAAAAGATAGTGCTGTCTGAATCTGATGAGTTAATTGAAAAGCTCACCGATATGTAAGTACTTCTTCTCACCTGTCATCCGATTCCCTCGTTCCGAAATTCCAGGGTTGAAGAGATTGTAGCTAATCGTGTCAAGCGTGATTGGGAAGACATTTTGACAAGTTCAACGTCTTTTACTTCTCTGCCTTCTAACACTTCAACCACTACCATAGCCTCGACTACGGAGAATTCTACATCTACTTCCGAATCACTCGCGGAGGCTATTCCGAATTCAACGACAACGTCATCTGAATCGACTACTACCCAAAACATAACACCAACGTCTCCCGAGTCAATGACGATTCTGAATACAACGACGACATCACCTTCATCTACATCGGTTGGCGATCCCAATGAAGGACTTGTTTTTTTGTATGGAAATGATGATTCGGAGTTAAATACCACTACAGTCGGCCAAAATTCCACTACTGCAATAGCATATTCAGCCCTTTACGAAAAAAATGAAAATGAAGAGTCTTCAGATGAGGATTATGATGGCGCTGAGACTGGAGAAGACTTAGAAATGGCTTCTGGTTCAAAGAATGGAGAAAATAATACAAAGACAGTGATTGAATATTACAATCCTTCTGAATTAGAACATAGACATAGTGAGTCGTTTTTTTTTCCATCTATACCTCTATATAACAGAATCTCATTTCCAGAATCCATTGACGCCAATCTTCTCATTTATGTCTTACTCCTTCTGTTACTCATCTGGCTTTTCTGCATTTTTCTCTGTCTTGTTTGGATGTTCTACTGTGCGAAAAAAAGAAAAAATAAACTGATTGATCATGCCGAGGAGCAAAACCAACTATTGTTACCTCTTCTGGAGAAGGGACCGCCCGAACCGGTTGCACCCAAGCCATCCATTTCGACAGAAAGTGACGAAGACGACGCAGAGTGGAACAATGTGAGTAAAATATATAATTCTAGAACTCACTTCTCATAACTGAAACTTCTAGATCAAACCAGCCATTTACACTGATTCGACTGCCCAGAATCAGTCAAAATCTGAAGTTGAAAGTGTGAAACAACCATCAAAAGAAGCACAATTTGCCCCAGTTGAAGTATCAGAATTAGAGGAAAATAAGGAAGATGATATTACGAATAGACCAAGACGTGCTGGATACTTAGCTCCGAAGAGAACTTCTGATTTTCGTTTTGATTAATACTTGAGAGAAAACTGTTTTATAGTGAATAAGATGAATAAAGTGTTATGTTTGTGAATATGATTTGTTCCCTTTCTTCTGTCGTTTTGAAGGTTCTCAAACTGAAACAGAAACATTGAGTATGGTTGACAGGCAATCTCGGCAGTCGTGCTGCAACTTAAGGTCGGAAGTCGAGGTCAACTCGGATTTAGATCGGATCTCGTTCATTTTCTTTTGAGGTTGAACAATTTCAAACTTTATGTCGAGTCTAGGTCAGCTTTTGATGCCACAGTCTCGGCATGAAGTTGGACTGTGGGCACTCATTACGCACAAGTTGAAGGAATGGCGGCTTTAGATGGGGTCTTGGTCACCATTAGGTCAGAAGTTGAAACTGTTCTCTGCCGGAACGGGCCGCTCAGCTAACAACAACTACTAAAATGTTATACGAGTAGAAGAAAATTCTTATACCCTGACTGTTTGAACCATTTGAGAAGCGCTGTAACACCCAGTAGAGTGGCCATCCAGTGGTGAGTTGAAAAATGTTCAAAACAAAGAAAATGTAACTATGATTCTTACATCAAGGAAAAATAACACAGATGATTTATTGCACATCACAAATATTAATTTCAGAATAAGTAAGAACATCTTTCTTTATTCTTCTACAATCTTCACTTCAACCATTTTGGAACAGTAGAAACTTAGTTTTCCATCGCATTTGATATCATCCAAAAATCCAGGACTGGCTGGGTCCGCCCAACCTGGATTTCCGTATACAAACGTCAGGCATTCTTGATTTTTATTCGCATAATCTGGATTGTTGATATTCTTCCCATTTTTCCACCAACTATCTTCAAATTCTTGACTGTGAGCGATTCCGTCCTCCCATTGAATTACTCTTCTGCGAGCGCATTCGTCGTTTCTGTCTTCGGAGTATTTATTAATTTTTAAACATTTTGAACTACGTCTGCCACCGAGCCACATTTGAGCATTCCCCAATTTTTTTTCAGCCGCCAGATCTGAAAACATTATTTTATGTTTTTCCAATATTGTATGTACATGTACAGGTAAAAAAAAACAATAGGATGTCCTATCTATAACTTCCCTGAATCGAGGAACGGAATAAAGACTGACCGGATTGAGAAGTTAGAGTAATGAAAATAAATAATACTTCTGAAACAATTTAAAGCCTATGATATTTTTAGTTTTTCAATGCCTTTGGGCTAGTTATCGCTCATTGGTAGTGCAATTGAACAATATGGATAAAACTTTAAAAACTATACTTGCTAAATCCTCTGCTTCTTTGCTTGAATCCATTCCAGTCAGGACAGCCTTATCTTCAGCACATTTCTTCTTTGCTGCCTCATAAGTCACCTTTTCCAGGTAAAGTTTATGGGCTACAACTTCTCCGTTTGATCGTACAAATGGAGTGTAACCTTCAGGTGGATCAAATGTAAATTTGAGCGATTTTCCAAGTTTACACCAAATAGGAAGTGATCTACTGTCAGACATAACTTTCACTTTTGTTTTTTGGCCTGGAAACTGAAGAATTGCAGAACTGAGCATGTCATCGCATGTCGGTTTGTCGTCATCTTCAATCGTTTTCACTGGGAAATCAGCAACTTTCGAATTGTCTACTCTAACTTTGAATTCAGGTATCTCGGCAGTCGTGTGGCAACTTTAGGGCGGAAGTTGAGGTCGATTCGGCTTTAGATCGGATCTTGCTCACCTTCTGGCCGGAAGTTGAGGATGGTTCGGCTTTAGGTCGGATCTAGGTCACCTTTTGGGCGGAAGTTGGAGCAGTTTCGGTACTTTTCCCCGCAAGTTAAAGGAACCGCGGCTTCAGATCGGATCTTGGTCACCTTCTGGACAGAAGTTAAGATAATGTCGGCTTTAGCTCGGACATTGGTCGGCTTCTGATCACAAGTTTCGATCTGACGGTCCGCTGTTCGGAAGTTGATCGGACCTTGGTCGGATTTTAAGAGCGTCGCGTGTCTTGCAACGCGTGTTTGTTGTTTTTTCATTCATTTTTCAAAGTTCTATTTATTATTTCATATGACTGATTATCGTTTTTTGAGTCAATTTCGCTTGTTTTCATCAAGTCTCACATTATTTTTTTATACAGATTACAAAAATATCTTGGAAGTCAACGAATTTCGATAGTGGAGGTGCTCATGCTCAATCGGAAAGTTATTGTAAGTAGATTTTTAACTCATAATCGAAAATTTCTATTTATTTTTCAGGTTTTCGTTAAAAAGTCAACAATGCGAACTTTCTACATGGAATGTATCGTCCAGAAGGTAACATATAAAAGTGAAAAAGCATAATTTAATAATGTGTTTTACAGAAATTCTCTACCGAAGTCTACATCTAGACAGCAAATCGAGCACATCAGGATTACTTCGAAAAATAATTGTATATACTTGTTTTTTTGTATTTTTTCTAAGTTTTTGAAAATGTATACTTCTTTATGTATAGTTTTCTCTTGTAAATAAACTGTAATCTATGATTCAGCTGTTTTAATGCGCGAAAAATAAATCAATAAGGCGATCGAGGGGTTCCATGCGGTCCGTGTCAGAAGTTGGTCGGAAGTTGGTCGTTACTTGGTCGGCTTTAGTAGCGGTCTTGTCCAGAATACGACCAACCTCCGAGCTGAAGCCGACCAACTTCCGTGCTAAAGCTGCCGGTGACTGCCGAGATGATAGGTGTGCATTGGTCTCCTCCTGTTGATGGCCGTTTCATTTCAGCACCGGAACGAGTCAGGAGGAACTTCTGAAATAATCACACCAGTCAACCATATTGAGAAAGCAGAATGGGTGTATTCAAAGCAGGAAAAAAGAAAGAATCAGTTACTTACATTTTGCATATTTACTTCTGATAATCTATCAATAGTTCCTTGATCTGGAACAAACGGGCTATTGGCATCAAACAAGAATGGTTTCAATACTTTCTGAAAAGAAGGTACATTTAGTATTTTAATTCCGAAATTTGTTACAAACCTTACAAACATCCACATTGGTTGAACTTCTAGTGTAAGAAGAAGCAGAACGTACAAGTATTCCATTATTCACCGAAACACTTGGATAGTAAATTTCAGAATATCTTCTTCCAAGATAATTGATTTCTGCTGCTGTCACTGGTGGTTTATATTCACAAAGAACTTCTAGCTTTATCTTCGGATCGATTCTAATCAGAGAATTCGGTGGAACTGAGAAATCAAAATGTTTTCCAGTGAAAGCAAGAGCGAGAGCAGTTCCATCAACTGTCCCTGTCGATTGAATGTATTGATCCCATGTCTCCGTGGCATTCACCCAGATTTGACCTACTCCACGGAAGTATCCTGCAAAAGTTTTTGTCGGAACTTTTAACAAAAACATGGTTGAATATTTCAAAATAGGATCTTGTGTCACCGGTATTATATCAAACAAGTAATAGACTATGACAAACTCACTTTTCCAAACTCCTGGAATATATCGATGATGCATGAATGCAATGTATCCTCCATTTTTGTCACACATCTCTTTCGCATCGTCATACGTCGCCACTACTTCAGAGTTTGGTCTCATGAAACAATGTCCGAACATTTGAACCCATCCTTTCTTGCATGCCAAAGTAGCCTCTGAATTCACATTTCGTTTTTGAAGTCTTCTGAATTAGACATGCTCTGACCAACAAAACATTGGGTCGTCTGTCGTCCATCACTATGTTTTATAACTTCTGCGTCCAGGAGTCTCCACGGAGCGAACAGTTCAGAGAACTCTGTAGCGTCAGCCTTGTCTCGAGTGGAAACTTTGAAATTCATTTTACAAGTGTCACCGGTGATGGCCTGGAAGAAAAGTGGGAATTCTTTGGAAATGTGTTTTCAGTGTTCCTGAAAGTACCTGTGGATCACTTCTCTGTCTCCATATTCCATTCATCTTAGCACATGTTTTGTTGAGACTGTCGTCGATTTGCAACTGAGCCAATGTCGTTGAAATCAAACAGAAAATGAGAGTGAGCGACCTCATTCTTTACTTCGTCCGTTTGTTTGAATAAGCTTTGTCAGTTTTTTTATGAATGAAATACGAGACTTCTTGAAGAGCTTATCAACTTGCCTTTTTTTGATAAAAAAGAAAAAGAAGTAGGCGGTCAGAGGTAGGAGATTGATTGTCACCACGTGAGTATTTCTTCTTTAAGATTTTCAGAGATGGGTTCAATGACATGGTGGATTCTGTCGAAATCTCCAGAGTTAAGAGTTTCAGTGATAAAATTCTCAAATCCTGTGATTGCTTCGTTCAGTTCTGTGCATTGTATTGTGGAGGTTTTAAAACTCATTCATCTTGATGTGTTACGGTAAAAAAAAATATTTCGTGCGAATATTATTTCTACTGTTTAATTAATTATTATTGCGTGTATTATTCATAACGTGCTAATCGGGCGTTCCAGAAACCCGTTTGGATCGTTATCTTTGTGTATTAAAGTTGGATGGTTTTCCCGGTCCAGCGGTTCAGTCTGAGTTCATAAAATAAAAGTCTCTCTCCGGCACCGGCACCCCAGGACACAACAACTTCTTATGGAGGAGTTGGAAGAACAACCCACACAAACATATACTTATTCTCCGACGACGTCTTCCCATGAACGATCAAATCGAAGTGATGACATAGAGCCGAGAAGTATTCTGGAGACTTATGCTCCAAAAATATTGACATCAATGGAGACGGTGGCAGATGAGGAAGCGGAGAATGTACCAGAGACGATGTGTCAGATATTCAGCCAGGTACTTCTGGCTTTAATGCTTCCCGAATTCTGAAAATCTAATTGGTTTTCAGAGTCTTATTCCGTTTTTTCTTGGCGGATGTGGATCTATTTCGGCTGGTCTTTTACTAACATTTGCAAATAAACAATTGAAATTAATCGAAGAGATTCCTGAGTTTCTAGTTCTGATGCCACCGTTACAAGGATTACGTGGCAATCTTGACATGACATTCTCATCAAGAATGTCCACTTTAGCACATAAAGGAGCATTCGCCGAGAAAGGAATTCTGAGTAAAGTCAGGAGAAATGCAGCTGTTTCACAGGTTTGTTTTCATAGGCAATTGAAAAAGGATGTAGATAAATATCCTATTTCCAGGCCCTTTCAATATTGGTATGTCTAACCGCCAACTTAATTTCGTATTTCATTGTCTTCGTGACACCTTCATTAGGTGATTCTCCAACTAACTCCACTGACACATCAACATTTTCAAATGACTCTTCTCATGACCTGAATAACATCGAAAGTTCTCTCTTTCTCACTGGATCTTCTATCTTATCAGTTGCTGTCAACTGTTGCTTGTGCACTTCTTGTGAGTTGCGGATATCCAGACTTTCAGAAATTCGGATATTTCAGTTCTATTCACAATTGTGTTTTTTGCATGGAAGAACGACTACAATCCGGATAATATTGTTGCTCCATTAGGTGCTAGTATCAGCGATATGTTGACAATTGGTTCAATGCTCTTCTTCTGTTATCTCCTTCGCCCGTATACTGGATTCTCGAGTGCCGTTCCAATTGTAATCATTATCTTTGCAATAAGCAGTGTTCCAATTTGGATGTGGTTAGGATGTGAGTCATTTCTATTTCATTCATTATTCTCCTCCAAAATCCAATTTTTAGGGAAAGACGATATGGCAGTAAGAACAGCAAAAGAACAGTGCCTTACTCTCGTCTTTGCAGCAATTGTCAGCTGTGGCGCAGGATTTTTACAAAGTGAAGGAGCAATGACATATCCAAATTATCCAGCATATCAAACATTGATATCTGGTTTAGCTGGAAACCGTGGAGCAGTTCTTGCTTCCAGAATATCGTCACATCTGGAAATTCACAAGAATTCTGAATTAGAATGGAATCAAAGACTATGGCCGTTTACGTATTACCGATCGAATTGTTCAGAATCTCGAACCGCTCGTCTCCTGTTATTCACAGCACTTCCATTTCAAATGTTCTTTGTTGGAATTTCGACGGTTATGTCATATGCAATGTATGATCCTGTTGAACAGGATTATCGATTTTTTATTGCTTACGCTGTAGTTGTTTTGATTCAGGTCAGCTTATCCCCAACAGTACTGTCGTCTTCAGTATTCTTTTTTTCAGCAATCAACAATTCTTTATCTGGCTCAACTTCTTGTTTTCACACTCTGGAAATTCCAACTCGACCCGGATAACCATGCGATTCCTCTGCTCACATCAGCAGCAGATGTATGTGGATGTGGATTACTGTATAGCTTATTCTTGACACTGGACAAATCTTTTGGGTAAAAAGTTTTATTCATTTGAAACCAACTATTCCTTTGTATCTTTCAGATGTGTCAAACGGGAGTGATTGTTCTGGAGAATCGGAAATTTAGAAGTGACATTAAAAGTTTTCTCTCAAGTTTTCACAAAAATTAAATCATTTCAAGACCCAATAAAAATAATGGATTTCCCTCAATAGCGTTTTTCGTCACCATTTCCAGAATGCAAGGAAACCCTATACTAGTTAAATACAAAAAAATCAGAAACTGTAGTAATTCTGAAATGCATGGTTTATTATCATCAATTCAATTCAAACATTATATCGATGTAATTCCAAAACAAAAAAATGGAACAAAAAGCGAGACGGATTGAGAGAATAAGGAGATAATGTGGAAAAGAGTGACGACAGAGTCAGAAAATAGTCTAAAATGGAAAGAAGAAAGAGACACAAAAAGGAAGTTACACGAAATCATAATGTCCGGACAAAGAAAAAAGTAAAAGGCTACATTCAACACAAGGAACACGGTAATCGGAAAATAGAGAAAAACATAGAATATTCTTAGGTATCAGAAAAGAGATAGATTATAGAAAAACGAATGAAAAAGTTAGGCATGAAGAGGAGATTTTGATTGGAAAGTAGGGACGAGATGGACCAAGAACAGACTAAGAAAATAAATTATTCAATAATTTCTGCAAAGAAGCAAATAAAAAATAAAATAGATATTTAGGAAAAGAAAGAAATGATTAAAGTAGCAACAATCACAGAAAATTTTTAAAAAGACGTGGGATAGAGAAAATAAAACTAATTGAAAAAAAGAACACAAAAATTAGAAGACAAACTCCTCATCAGAAGTCATCGTCATGTCGATGGCCCAACGGAATTTCTCGCGATGAGTTTTGGTGAATACCTAAAAAAAATCGATTTCAAATAGGAAAACGAATGATTGAAAGTTTAGTGACTGTCTGTTCCTCTATTGCATTTACGATTTATTAGCCATGAACAAACCTTCTCTAATGGCACTTCGTACTTCTTGCACCAGGCAACGGTAATACGTGGATCAATGTAGTTGAGTTTAGATGTACCCAAGGCGATCTGCTTGTTCTCATCTTTGTCCGTTCGTGAAATTTTCAACTTCTTCAACTGTTCTTTCAATCGATCGTACTTCTTTTGAGCTTTTTCCTTTTCAGCGCCACGAGCATGTTTCAAGGCTTCTTCAGCTTCCTTGACTTCTTTCTTTTTGTCTTTTATCTGGAATGAAAGAATTGTTCAACTTCTGGTTTCAGTTTTAAGTTACCTTCTGCTCCAGTTTCTCCATAGACTGATCAAAGGTTTTTGAGACAGCCCGTTGATGGTTACAGAGGATAGCAACCTGACGATTAGCACGATTGTAAGAAAGAATTTTTGCAGCCACATTGTCCTTGGGATTTGTCAATTTCAAAAGTTGATCTTGCAATGTAATCGAAGCATTGTAAGTACGAAACACCTTTACAGTCAATCCATCCATCAAACTTCTTAAATGCTCATTGAGGGTAGCAGTATCCAATCTGTCGAAAAGATCATCTCCAGCTTTTTTGTTCTCCATAAATAACTTCAAGTTCTTGAAAACACGCTTCTCGACAGCTACTCGATTATAATAACGGATAGAATCTTTTCCGAGGAAATCAAATTCAACGACGAACTCCTTTTCTTTTTTGTCGGTATCATTGAGTTTCGCAGAATCAAATAGCTTGATATGTTCATAACGAAGTGAACAACAACCAACAGTATCCGCCGACTCATCAACATCTTTCTCGTTACCAGCACGAAGAGCCAATTTATCAATGAAATAGAGAGCAGTAGCGCGTTGACGTATTCTCATCTCTTTTGATTTGAAGTCCTCTGTATATCTTTCACGAATTCCTCCAATCTTTTTTTTGAGTCTCCGAGCAGTCTCATACTTTTCATAATCTTTCTCTCCTTTGATTTTTGAAGATGGATTGAGCATGATGTATTTGTTCTGCCCTAAAACACTTTCCGTCCAAGAACAAAGCCATGTGACCGTGTTATCGTGTCGAACTTCTTTCCATTTGTGACCTGGTGGTGGTTTCGGAATTTCAGAGTCTTTGCCGCAATTAATGATAACATCTTCTGGACGAATACGCCTTTTGAGCATTCCCATTTTTGGATGTCCACCTCTTCCACGAAAAACACCTGGTGGTTCGATCCGGAAATTTGCGATTTTTTGCCGATGTCCGTCGATTACAGCTATTCCATAGATTTTTACTTCTCCTTCTTTTTCCTCTTTTATCTTCAACTTCTCTTCTTTGGTCATCGCCTTTCGAATCTCTCGCTGCTCTTTCTGATAAACATCAATTGCTCGGAAGTCACACTTCTTCAAATCGACTATTCTTTCCCGTTCTCCAGTTGTCATTACTTTTCTCCAGTCTTTCATAAAATTTTTATTGAATGCATCCATCGTGGAATACTCGTGATCAAGAACACCAGCATAAAAAGTGGCACATTCCTCTGCTTCTAGGCTCAACTTCATTCGTTCTCCGTTGTACTTGAAGTGAACATGATCTGAAAAAAACAATTTCATAACGTGTTACCGTTGACATATCTGATTTCAATTGAAATATTATTAATTCAATTTTTTCTGAGAAAGGAACGCTTGTCCCGCCCCTTTGCAACGGCCACGCCCATTTCTTGCGGAACATTCAAAAATTGAACGCAGTGCTGAAGGAAATGGATGTGGCCGCCGCGAGAGGGCGGCGTGAGAGTTCCTTGCACAGAAAAATTTGAATTCATAATAATCCTGTGTCTCATATGAATTACCTGGTAGAGGAACGTATGGAGGAGCGAAGAGTGGGCCGCAGTGTTGTAGAGAATTCCATTTAACACCGTCAGGTTTCTTATCCTCCTTCCACCATTCCCATACATCTTCCGCTTCCTCTTTCACTTTTTTCTTTGATGGTTCCTTCTTCACATCTTTCTTAGCTGACGAAGTGCTTGGCTTGCTCTTCTCAGAGGTTTTTGACTTCTTTTTCTAAAAATAATACGGTTTAGAGTAAGGTCACTGAATAAATAGTGAGTAAAGCAACACATATAAAACAAATTCCCTTATTCGAACAACACATCCAAGCAAAACAACAACACAACACCTTCGTTTTCTTGTCTTCCTCGTCGTCGATGTCTTCTGATTCATCTTCTTCCTTCTTAACCTTTTTTTTCAGTTCTTTCTCCCGTCGTTTCTTTTCCTTCTTTTCCTGTTTCCGCCGTCTGTGTTCTTCTTTCTCTCTTTGTTTTCGTTCTTCTTCTGTCTCCTCGGAATCAGAGTCGTCTTCAGAAGTAGCTGACAACGTTACGTCTTCTTGTTTCACCTGAAAGCGTAGGGGTAAAACGTGAAGGGTGGCATGCAGAGCATATTCATTCTTCTGTGCATTCAGACAGTATTGTAATATGTGAGGAAAATGACAAAACGGGACTCGTTATTTAGGTTTGTTTTTGTTAAAATCAACTGAACTTCATACATGTTCACAAAACTTTCATGCAATCTCGTTTTTTTTAACGATGACGTCCTCGATTTGTCAAATGTGAAAGGTTAAGCAAGTCGACATTTAAATAGTGGAAAAAGAGGGAAACTGAATTAATCTCGAACCGCGGAATAGAATAGAACTTACCGGAGGTTTTACATCCTCCTCGCTATAATCAGCATCTGATTCCTCGTCACTACTCCCGCGATTCTTCTTTTTATTAGACTTTTTTTGTTTCTTTTTTTCTGGTTTATAATCATCCGATTCATCACCATCACTTTCTCCTTTCTTTCCGTTCTTCTTAGAAGACGACGCCGATTTCTTTTTTTCAGGTTTATACTCTCCTTCACTATCCGACCCACTTTCAGCAGCTTTCCTTTTGTTTTTATTCTTCTTCTTACTGCTTTTCATGATTTCGGCGAAAGTGGCATTGTCATCAGACAACATCGGTTCTTCTTTTACCTCCTGTTTGATTTCATCATTACCATTCGAATCGTACGTTGTTGTACCATTTCCATTTGAGTGATGATGATTGTGACTTGAAACAGGGCTCATTTGGAAATTCTCTGGATCCGAATGATGTTTGTGTCAGGAGGCGTGAATCGAAGGAAGAGTGTATCACTGAAAATAAAGAGAATTTGACAATGGGAATTTTGAAAAATTATTCATATCTATCTCAGCCGGTACGTTTGAATTAAAACAATAATCACAAGAGCACTGAATGTCTAACACCGTAGTTCACCTTACGCACGCCGCGGCGAGTCCCACCACGAATATCCTCAAAGTCCAAGAATGACTTTGAGAAGTTGTTCGTGGTAGGACCCGCCAAGGGGGAAAGTTCATGTAAAAGAGGAATAATACTCACAAAACATTACACTGAACTGTATAGAACTAGTTATTCTTGATGATGTCGTGAAGATCGAGAAGAAATAGGTGGGGAAAGTATTCGGAAGATGATAGGAAAAGATGTAAAGTCATAAAAAAAATAGAAACGACCAATAAAGAAAGGATTGATTTGTTGAGGAAAAGCGATTATTACAATTACACAAAACTATGTAAAGAAGGATCCGCAATTCTTGATAGTTTTTTATAAAACAAAATTTATGACAACTCCAAAAGAGAGAGAGAGAGAGACTCCACCTTTGAAATTTCAGAATTTATCTATTTCTCCCCTTTCTTCTCTTCTATATTTCCTTTCACTTGATCTCAAGGTCCAATGTGAAGTGACGACCGAAGGACGAGGAAAAAAGCGTCCAATCTACTGCACCCGAAATGTCCTTTTCCGTCTGCTAGGACTCGGGCGGTGTCAAGACCCTTCTCTGCGTCTCACTAGACAGCAGTTCATGACGAATGAACAGCTGCCTTTTGCAATACTCGTTCATTTATGCGAGGAGTCGATTAGGAAAAAAAGGTGGTAAATAAGTCCTTTTAGGATTTCAGTGAGCAGGTTACTGAAGGTTGAACAGTGGTTGAAAACTGGCACGACAAAAATTGCTGCATAACGGGAACCGCTTGATGAAACCTAAAAGTCTGAAACACCTTAGTATTAAGGAGCGACCGGGAACATCAGAATACAGTAAAAGATTCTACTATTCCTTACGAATTTGTTTGCAGATGACATCTTGACCCAAGTGCACACATAAAGCAAGACATATAGACACACTTAGGACTGTTGCGATTGACCGCCTTGTCAATATGGAGAGTTGACGTTTAAATATCCGGGTGAAAGAGAATGTTTCAGCTAAAGCAAAGTTGAAAGCATTTATAGACAAAACAACCAAGCTTGTTTCCAATTCCAATTCCATTCCATTCCAATCCAATAACTAGAGACGGTTACTTTAGAAAAAAAGTGAGAGCCAGCGTATTCTTTCCATTCCAATGATTAGAGAAACATGATTTGGATCATAAAACCATGCAAAATGAAAGGAAAATATAATCTGATAGCTGGAAATCAAAGTTCTGGAATTGAGAGTAATTACACTAACGAATAACAGTGACACGTATTCTTCCGTTTCTTCATCGTTTTTGGTACAAAGTCAATGTTATATCACTAGGCTAATTTCTCCCCAAGAGCCTTCATGAAACCACTAATTTTGGATGGAAAATTCCCTGGACGTCGTGAGAAACGGATCAGACAATGTGAAAATCGATAACAGAAAAAAATTGTATTTTTTAAGACATTCGGCCGGAAATCATTGGAACATGTCGTTTTTTTCACAATTTTTCGATGGAAATCGACAATTTTTTGAGGTTATGTGAAGAAAAATGCGGAGAATCCAACAAAATAAAGAAAAACCCGCAAAAATCCGGGCACCGGCGACTGGGAAATGTTCAAAAAACTACAAAGTCCGCCGTGTTATTTCGTGCCAGACGATGGCGCGGGGCGGTCGCGTCGCGTGTCTCCTGAACTCGGAGCGCACATACTGACCCCTCTGGTCGTGCCAATTTTCGCCGATTTTCACAAAGTTTCGGGTTTTCCCACGCCGGTTTCATCGATTTTAGAAATGTTTCAGCTTTAGAAAATTCACCTCTTACGAAAAATGATTGAATTTGTGTTTTGGCTGTGTAGAGTATCTAAGTTCTTCCGAAATAATCGGTACAGTTTAGCTTTTGTTCAAGTGATTAAGACTATCGATCGAAGTCATACCCATATTTACAACTTTTGGGAACCAAAGTAAAGAATAAAACAATTAAAAAGGAAATGTCTGTATTCAGGAATTGTTATCTTTAGTTGTATTCTTTCTGGGAATCAAGATTTCCTTTTTTGTATAATAACTGCTCAGGCAAATGACAAGTAATACTATGAAAAGTAATATTATAGTTTAGTATTAACACCAGTTTTGAGCAAATGATTATAATACTATGTTCTTTCTAATGAACCTTTTTTAATCATAACAGGTAGTTTGTTGTATTTTTTCTCATTTTATAATATCGTGAATCCTCATGGTAATATTGAAATAGTGCGACATTCTTTACATTCAACTCATAAAATTTTTCAAGAACCGTTGTGATATTATAATAAATATACGAATATTGTCATGAACTGCTACTAGATATTACTTTCGAATTGCCAGAGTTCGCCTATTCGCCCCAGTTTCGATCACGCTCTTCATATCAAGTTTTTGTAATTTTTTTTTTCAACTTTCATTACATTTTTAGTTGTTTTTTCTTTTGCCGAGAAATAAAAAAAATTCTTATAGAAATGACACGACCACAACAGCCACGAATAGATTTGAATCATGGATACATGCGATTCATTCGAAGGAATCAACTGGATCGCGACGAATACGACCGAGTGCACGAGCAACGAAAATCAGAGATTCGAGAGCGAATCAGTGAATCACAGAGATCCGTTGAACCAGTAAAGCGACCAAATGTGTATATCCCACCACATCTACGGCGTCAATTGAAAGAAATAGAGGAGAAGAGAGTTGAAGCTTCGGAGAAAGGTTTGTGATATGATAGAGCTTCGAGGGAAGTGAGAGTATTGGAAATATGTGAGAGAGATATGACATACACGTATACTTATTTCAATCTGGAAATTACTCTAACCACTTTTTTCGTTAATTCAGACCATATGCATTTGCAGCTCCCCGCTCCATGTGCCGATCGGATTCCGACTCACAAGAAGATGAAAAAGAAATTTGCCCTATTCTGAAAAAACAAAAAGATGCAGACGACCATGTACGAAAGCAAGTTCGTCGTAGAATTGAACGAACATATCCAACCGTTGATGATATATGTTGCACATTGGCTAACTACAGTCTGCAAGAGACATCGGAGAGATATTCTATTAAAAATGGAGAGGAAGATCTATTCACGTTGGAATTGACACTGAAAAATGGAGATAAGAAGACGATTGGGGTGCCTCGGGTAATCAAATCAATTACAATTGTTTAAGTTTGCGTTAGTTTTGAATCTCAGATTCAGAAAAAAAAACAGAAAATCTCAGATTCCGAAAAAAAAAACAGATGCAATTTTGTTCATCTGATAGTTGTTTTGAATCTATTCCTGAACAATGACTTTCCAGATTAAACAGTAACCTGAAAAGTTAATGCATTTACTTGCCAATTCAACTATTCAATTGATAAAAGTACGAGAATAGTTTTAAAATAATGTATTGTCTTCCGAGAATGACGGCAATTACCGTGTAACATGGATAAAAATGTTTTGTGAAGGCATGAAAAGTAAAACGACAAAACGAGCTCCTTAGAGATTTTCCGAATGCCGTAGTTGGTATTAAATTATTAAATTTTCAGAACACCAAAGCCGCTCGCCTTGCCAAGTATCTCTCCCGAGAGTACAATTTCGACGATTCTCAATGTCGAAACTTACGAATTTTCATCGAAGAACAATTGGAACATCGACTTGCTCGCGAGGCAAGAAGATCCCGATCACCTGAACCTTCTGTTCCAACGTCTCCAATGTCATCAACGTCTTCGTCTTCCTCGTCGATTACTTTTTCTATGTAGCCGTAATCAATTTAGAGTATTTTTGTATAGAGCGATATTGTTTAGGTGCTAAAAGTAATAATTAGTAGATTTGGCATATTTTACAAAATGCAGCCCAGGTTACTTCCGATTTTCTACGCTTTTCGATTGCTCCTATTTTCATTTTTAGAACACTATTTTCATCACTTATTCTTTTTCTATTATATGGGTTATCACCGCTGCCTCTCTTTCCCCATCCAACATTTTTTCTGTGTTCAATAATTCTGCTACGAGTTTTGTCCCTTCCACTTCTCCCAGTTTTCGTCTCCATCTCTGTGTCTTGTTTCTTCTTCCTCCAATTCTACCGTCATGTCTCTTCGCTTCCTCGTCATCTGTACATCCAGTATTTTTTCCTAATAATTTTTAGGTCTAAAATGTTGTCTATAATTTTCTGTGTTTGATCTACTCTGTTTCCCCTCATTGTCTTGTCATCGTCGGGATTCACTCGCGCCATCATATCGCTTCGAGCTTATTTTTTTCTTGTTTTTTTTCTTACTTGTTTTTATTTCGATCATCGACAAAAGTTATGGTCATAATTTTTTTTAATGAAACATTGCTACTTTCCGATCGCTTCAGAAGCGCTCGTTTTCTACTTTCTCGTTTTTTGGTCGTTTTTATCGACTTTTCTATCTTCTTGTCTCGTTTGCACTTTTTGTTCTTTTCTTTCTACCCGTATTCTTAAACATCCTTATCAATTAATCTTGACATCTTATCAGTCTTACCACCGTCTCCAACACATTTTTCGCGACCCTGTTCTTTTTCTTTTTTAATTCTTTTCATTTGGTTTTGAATCGCCTTGCGATCTCGTGGTCTGCCGCGGCCCGAAAAACTTCGGTAGCGAAGAACGACACTCCGCAATTTGCAGGGATGGTCATAGTTTAGTGACTGCTGCCGTAAATCGACAATTTCGCATAACGAACTGTTGCTGTAGTTAGAAAATTGTTTGGTTGTTCTTGTTTCTTTTTATCATTTCTCGGATTACTCTTCAAATTTTTATAAATTTCAGGGCCCGGACGCGCGTCCTCCCAACCGACTTCATCATTCCTAACATAATTAATCCACCACAACCGTTGCCGCAACAACCTCCTCGTCGGTTATACGCACACGATCAATCATCAGTGACGCCAATGACGATGGTGAAGACGTTGGTGGCGTTAGCTACCGAGCGAATGCTTCTCAAAACCAGCGGTCCTACCTTTCTGCGTGGAATTGAGTTCATGTACGCAGCAGGTTTGGCGCCTGATCGTCTATCAGTTATGATGACCTCGTCGCACAAATATGTTCTCCAGTTTCACTCAAAATGCGATATAAGACCATTTGCAGCCAATTATCCGAACTTCGGGAGAGTTTTGAGAGGCATTGGTGAGTCGTGGAATGAATTGTGTAAAATTATTGACGCTTTCTAAGTTTAGTTTTGAAAAAAAGTATGGATAGAGCATTGAAAATTATTTCAAAAGCGACTTGAGCAAATATACACAGAATCATTGTTTTTTCAGTACACGTCCGCGAATGGCGTATAAAGTCGATTGAGTTCGTAAACGTAGCGTTCTATATGCGTGACGTTGACAATTTGGAGCGCGCCATCGAGAAACTTGGTGTTGAATTGGTTCTTCTCCGCAACTGTACATATCCGGGTGTTCAACGAGGAGATGAGGCTGTTAAATTCCTGTCAGCTCTTAATCGAAAAAAGCAGGCAGTTGTATGTGAATATGGCGATGATAGACTGAAACACAGAATCGGCCGACGAGCCAGTGGACACAGGACGCGAAGGGCAAGCAGAAACGGACAAGAAGTCGTGGCGCCACCAGGTGATGGTGCGGAAGCTATTATTGCTCCAGGAGGAGCACAACCAGCTGCCATCGTACAAGTCGGTGCACTGGAAGAGAATGTCCCGGCAGTAATTCGTGTGCCCGGCGCTGCTCCTCACGGAATTCGTCGACCAATACCACCTAATCCCGAACAAGCCCGTCAGATGCAACAGAATCCACAGATGATCCCACCACGACCGGTAATTCCAGTCGAGCGAAACGCAGAGGTACCTCCTGCTGGAATAGCTCCAGCTCCGCGAGTTGTCGAGCCCCAAATTCGAGTTCTTGGGCAACCAGCTGGTAACAGTAATGGGAGAGTTGTAGTCGGAGCACATGTATATGAGTTCCGGGCTATTGATGCGCCAAATGGAGATGCAACTCCCCGTTATCATAACGTGAGTTTTCAAACAAAATTTTCAGCTCCAATAATGAACTATTCAGGTCAATCATCTCATCAATGTACTCAATGATAATTCGGGGAATGATGTTCGTGTAATTGTCCTCCCTAGTCGTGGCGGTGTTCCAGGAGCCCCAATCAATATTAACAATAACGATAACTACGTCTTCCGACAAATCACCCACCAAGAAGCTGTTGGAGCACCACGACCCGGAGAACCCATTCAGCATCATTTTGTTGCACCAATCAGAGGAGATCGTGCTATTCATATGGGCCAGCTCGGAAATGCTCAACAGCAACAGCATCAACAAGCTCAATACGACCAACAGCCGGCTCAGTTGATGGTGGCACCACAAGCTCCTCGACCGCAACGATTTGTGCCACAACAAGTGTGGGATGCTTGTAAGTTTTTTTTTCAAACTGTGAGGCACCTATCATATAACTATGCATGAAATGGGCTGAAAATTAACTTATTTTGAACATATTCTTGGTTTCAGATCCAATAAATCGTGCTGATGCCGATCAAATCCCACAAGTACAAGCAGCTGCGCCGGAGCCAGTTCCGATGTTTGGAGATGCTGTCAATGAACCACAGGTGCAACGAAACGGAGATGAATCCAATGACTCAACGGTACTTTTCTCAAAGCAATTGTTCAAATCTTATTTGTCTTTTCTAGGATCGCGAAGAAATGGACGATGCCGAGCATCAGAGAAATGAGGCATTGAGAGATTTAGTCGCAGGTAAGAATACGTTTTCTGTTAGACTTTTGCTAATGAATTTGAAAGATTTAGATCCCGAAGCCCAACCGAATTTTGCTCCAGTTGACGCGCAAGCTGTGGATTTGGATATGCTGGAAGAAGAAGGGGAAGCTGAAGGTAATCAATTTGAATCTGTAAAATAGTTTGCTTTTGTGCCACATAATTCCTTGATTGTTCCTTAAGGAAATTATCTACCGAAGGATCAAGTTGAATCTGCAAAATAGTTGTAATATGGAACCAATTCTTCTTCTCCTTAACAACAAACATTCTTAAGAATTGTTATCATAATATTTTCGAAGTTTGCAGACGATGAAGTGATGGAAGGAGTCGTTATGGATGGACAGTTCATGATGGACGACCAAGCAGTCATGCAGTAACCACTTTTTTCCTATTTACCTCGTCTCAAATCCATTTCTTCTGTACCAATTCATTCTTCTATCCCTATCACTTTGTTTCTCTCAACTTCTTTCTCTTATGCTTCTCGTCGAAATTTCGAGTATTCGGGTAGTTTTTAGGATATCATGTGCAGTGTTCCTTTCCTTCCAGTTTCTTCATTGTCATCAAATAATGTTACTTCAACAGAAAGTTCGAATAATTTCATTAATTAGAGTTATTTCATCTTTCGTCGGTATTTCCTTCCCGAGTTTCTCACCCGATTCCACATTTTCATTTAACTGATTTGATGTGCCTTACCCTTCGTTATCCACCTACAAATAGATGATTCTTACCATTCATAACTTCAATAATCCCAGTGGTGTTTTCTCAATAATTTTTTATTCCGATTTGAATTCCCTTTTTTCAAAATTATGTCACTTTTCTGTCGTTTCCTGTTGGAGAATTGAGTTTGTTAGAAGTAGTAGGGAGTTGGAAAATGTACAAATTTTCATATATTCCCGGTTTTCCAAAGACCCTACTATCCACTAACATTCAATAACCAAGTATATTCCATGTCTCTTTCTTCTCTCTTCACAATTTTTGACTCATCTTGTCTACATGGTGTCGTAGGGAAAACCTTCATATATTACTTGAATATTTTGTGAGTTTTTATATTGCTTTCTCTTTTTCTATATAACCCCATATGTACCTACGACCCATTTCTCCGATCCTGTTCTCCTTTACTCT
The DNA here is from genome assembly GCA_002259235.3 of Caenorhabditis latens. Taxonomy (NCBI): domain Eukaryota; kingdom Metazoa; phylum Nematoda; class Chromadorea; order Rhabditida; family Rhabditidae; genus Caenorhabditis; species Caenorhabditis latens. Next base: position 8,532,532 of record CM056092.1, on the reverse strand, counting down.
CCTGTCGGTCTGTGTGCCCCTTATTCCAAATGTGATTGTCGAAGCTTATTTCGACAAACCTGAATAAAAGATGTAACTAATGGACTAGTTTTCCTATTGTGTACGAGTTTTTTGTCATTGTATATATTTTTCACTAGTTTCATTACGTTTCTGAACGGAGGGTTGTAGATGCGTATAACTCTACAAATCAGTTCGAAACTGGCTCCAAACCTATCAAAACGTCCGATCCTCTCTCCTCGGAAACCAAAATCAGATGGCGAAGCTACATCATTTGTCGATTATCGACGTGTTAGATGCATAGCTGGAAACGGAGGAAATGGGATGGTTTCGTTTTTTAGAGGATACAAAAAACCATTTGGTGGTCCGGACGGTGGCGATGGAGGTCATGGTGGACACGTCATTTTTAGAGGTTCGAAATTAGCAAACAATCAAACGAGTAAAAACTAAAATACAGTTTTTCAAGAAAGTCAAATAATGTTATATGCTCCCGATATCGAGACAGTATTGAAAAAAAGTGGATAAAACAGTATTCTGATCAGCAATCTCTCAATTTTTAGCAAGTCGTGGAGCTAAAGATCTTTCGACAGTCTATTCAATTGTCAGAGCACATAATGGAGAATTCGGAAGGTATGTAAACCTTCTTAGGTACTTTTATAAGAGTAAAAACACAATTACAGATCGAAGTCATGCCATGGAAAGTCAGCAGAGCACAAAGAAATCGATGTTCCATTAGGCACCGTTTTCAAATCAGATGGGACGACAGTTTTCGAATTGAATCAGGAAAACGATGTAATTTTGCACCAAAATCTGCACAAAAAAGAAAAGATTTTAGATGTTCATTGCGGCTCGCGGCGGTGTCGGAGGACGTGGAAATCAGTTTTATGTGTCGAATGAAGTACGAAAACCATTCAAAGCGGAATATGGTGGACAAGGAGAAGAGGTTGGGATGGGGTACACTGAGAATCCATGGGATAGAAATATTTTCAGTTGATATACGATGTTGAAATGAGAGTAATGGCAACAGCCGGATTAGTCGGATTTCCAAATGCTGGAAAATCGTGAGTTAGGTTATTCCGAGTTTTGTCAAACTCCGATTCTGTCAGATCCCTACTTCGTGCAATTTCTCGTGCAAAACCAAAAGTCGCCTCCTATCCATTCACGACACTTCGACCTCATATTGGGGTCGTTTTTTATGAAGATTTCGAGCAAATCGCCGTTGCTGATATTCCAGGACTTATTGAAGATGCACATTTGAATAAGGGACTGGGTATTTCATTTTTAAAGCATATCGAGAGATGCCAGTAAGTTGTGTGTCTGTTCGCTAGTCAGGATGACTATTTTTATTTTAGAGCCTTATGGTATGTTCTCGATTATTCTGCTGGGAACTTGACAGAACAATACAAATTATTACGAATAGAGCTTGAAGGATACCAGAAAGGACTTGGAGATCGAGCGTCTACAATTGTTGTCAATAAGATTGATTTGTCAGATAAAGATTCTGAGGTAGGATAACTCAATAGACAGATAAAGCGATATAATATATCTGAAATCATCAGTGGAAAATGAATAAATTATTTTCAGGAAGAGCATCGTCAACTTTCGTCTCTTTTCCCGAATCTTCCCGTGTTCCCAGTCTCCGCACAAGAACGAATTGGATTGGAACCATTGCTCGAGCACCTCAGAGCACAATATGATGCTCGCTTAATAAATTAAATTTTATTGTAATGAAAAGTTGTTAAAAGTCATCTGATCACTTCCGTCTGAGATTCAATGACATGCTTCAAATCATGACGCCAAAAATAGGAGAACATGAAACTTGCCAGAGCAAGAAGTGTTGTTGGAAAGATGAAAAGATACCACTTGGTGTAGTGCTGAAATGTAAATGAGGTCAAATGAGAAGCCGGATCAGCAAAATTGATAACTCACGTCATAATATGTGTGACATCTTTGCAAGTTTTTCATCTCACGAACACAAACTAAACTATCCGAAATTTCTGTACAGTTTCTGAACGATGGAACAATACTAAACCTCAAAAAAAAAAGAGCCCACTAACTTATTGCTCGAACAGTACTTATTTTGAATGGCAATGATCGGTGCAAACCAGTTGTCGTCAAGTGTCATTCGAGTTACAACTTTTCTTTTGGGATCACAATAAATCATGTCCATGTCAGCAGGTAGATCAAACGTATCAGTACAAGAAATGTTCGAGTAGTACCAGGGAGTTTCGGACATCCAACTTCTCTCTCCTTCGTGATCTTCACAACAGTATCCTTCATCTCCACACCAAGAAGTTATTCCTGTAGAGAGTGGATTCCATCCACATTCCGAATGATTCGAACATTTTTGAACTGGGAAGAGGCTTTTTCCGACCGAACATAGTGTGGAGACGTCGGCAATGCAACATTTTCCGAGATGATTCTCCAGTTCCTCCATGCAACGACCCCTAGAAAATAGGCTATTCTATTTGTGTTTCCGAGTGTCCATTCTCACCAGAGAACTCTCTTTTTACCAGAGACTTGCTTCTTCATCATATCGTCTGCCAACTCTTGACAATCTCGATCATCTGAACACATCTGCTTGTCCAATGGTGACACTCCATAAGGCTTCAGATCCAGATCATACTGACAAGATTTCATCTCTGAAAATGAAATATGACGTTTTTTTCTTCGGAAACTGCAGTTCAAACCATAACAGCATGCTGATTCTCTTTTCTCAAACGGATTTTGTACACAAATCGGAAAGTGCGAATCGTCATTTGAATTGTTTCGTGCACAATCATGATCGTTCTGGCAGCCAAAATGATTGCCACGTTGGAAAAGAGCCGTTTCGGAGCACAAAATCTCGTCTGGAATAGAGTTGTTTTGAGCTTTTTCAATGTTTTCAAGGTTATTTGCTTCACTCACATCCTACACAAATGTTCCCTATCTGAGAACGATTAGATACAGGTTTTTCACATTGATAACTGAAATGAGGCATCCGGACAAACAAACACAGATAGAAGTGACTTACGAGAACCATTTGATTCCTAACTCATCGCATTCAGTATCATTTTTACATCCATTTTTTTCATTCACTAAAAATGCTTCCTTGGCTCCGGAAGACTGAATCAAATTTCCAATTATAGGAGCACAAACACCGATTTCTTCTCGTTCTGGATGGTGACAAAAATTAGTTCTATTCCAGCAGTCTGTGTCCGTTTTACAGAGTTGGAGGCCTCTCAGATTGAAATCTTTCTGTCGTTGTGTTATTCCAATATGTTCATAACTGACATTTGGATCTGAAAGCGTTTTAAGACAATGACAGGGACAGACTTCCAATTAGAAACCAACATTTATAACAAAATCTCAGAAATCCATCAATTTCATCACATCTTTCTGATTTTGCCGTACAGTTTTGAGAAGTTTTATCAACTAATTTCAGATTTCCAGGATTTCGAACTCTTCCACAGTACTCGTCCAGACTACAATCATTGATCGTACAGCACTTTTTCAATCCAGTTACTTCGCCAGTTTCCGAGAGTTTCCAACCTGAATGGATTCAACTGCTTCAAAACATATATCAATCTGTTACCTGATGGAAGTGCTTCTGTCTTATTGACCAACAGTTCTGACACCTTTCCATATACAAAATCACTGATTGGCAAAGGACAACATCCATATGCGTTCTTCAGTAAATTTGGATCTAAATCTACTTTATCCAGATAGAATAATTCTGTTAAATTAGAACAGTACGAAATCATTGATTGACTATCTTCTTCATACTTCCATCCAAAAGGCATATCAGTACCAACACAACGGTTTTCTGAAAACAGAATCGGATGTGAAACTAATTGAAATCGATTAAAATAACACAATTAAATACTCACTACAGCATCCATATTCCATTTTGTTTGTTTCATTCGAATACATCGGAATATCTCTGTAACAGAACTCCCCAATTTCACAGTCTTCGAGAACCGAACACGCATTTTTTGGATAGCTCTTATCAGGACATCCTGAAACATTCGAGACGTTTGAAATTCCAGCTTTTTTGAATTTCTGTTTTCGTCAAATAGAAACTCACTCCGATCTTTTTGTTCAGATATTGCATTAAAAAATAATAGCGAAAGAGAAAAAATAACAAACAGAAAAGCCATCGGAAAAATTGATTTTTGAGGAGAAAATCTATGAAAAATAGACAAATTTCAATATTGAAAAGAGAAATCATGATGAAACGTGGCGAATGGAACGTTGAAAATCGACGTGTTTGAAAAAAACGGTGCTCTTTTTGGAGGTTTTATAAAGATTTTTTTTACCGTTTCATGCAATTCTTCTGTGAATACTCATCAGAGATTTCATTAGACTTACTGTAGGCTAACACTGTTCACTATGGCTGGAAGGGATAATATCTTGACAGGCAGTTCTAGTGAACAACATACTCTTCCGTATGTTTTTCACTATTCACCCCTCGTCTTCCTTATTTTTTCTCAGTTTCGTTCATCACCATCTCCCCTTTTTCATTCATTTTTCTATTATTCCCAAACTATTTACTTGCCTCCTTTCTACCTCTTTCGTCAACGGTCAGCTCGAACGATTTCTCACATTATTTTTTCCCATTACCTCCGTTTTCTCATCAACATTTGGACACTGTCTTCTCTCTTTTCTTCCCCCATTCGCTTTCCTTCTGCTCCCTTTCTCCTTGTTCTTCGATGCTTGACCGTACTGTTTACATATTGAGTTAGAAATTATTGCAGAGAAATTCAACAAATATTTCCCAAAAAAGAAAGATTCATCCTGGCACAAACTTCAAGAAAATCACTGGATAATAAAGCTCAAAACCATACTCATCACGATATGAATTATTATGGAATGCTGGTGTGAAAGGGGGTTTGAAGGAAGAAATATTATGATTACGAAGAAAAGAAATCAACTATTCGAAGTAAACGATACTCCAGTATTCTACGGGAAGTCGACGTCTAGTGATGCCATTGACGGTAGAGAGTATTACGGTAGTCAACGCATTCTTGATGGAATTCGTTACGGTCGAAGATCTGGAAAACAATGGTTTAATTTCTGAAAAGAAAATATAAAACTTGCAAGAATTATGCACATTTTTGTCAGACTGAATTGAGTATACTCTATTTTTAAATGCCGAAAACAACTATCTGATTTCGATAAGTATTACAAATCCTTTTTTCGAAACATCCCTATAACTGTCCGAAGTAATTGTACAGAAGGATGGACAATAGGAAATTTATGTCAGGAACTGCACATTCTCTTTGTGTTCTGATGCTCATGTCAGTCATGCTGTCTTTGAATAAAAGTTACTTGAAACGATAACTGAAATTATCAGATTACTCAGAATCTACTACTTTATATCTCCGAATTTCAAATGTTTTTCTGAATATTTGACATTTCGAATTCGAATTCATCAGTTTCCACAGCTGTCAGCTTCAGAATTTTCCGGGTTACACGGGTGTTCTTTTTCAATTCAAAACTATAGTTTTTCAAAACTACATGTATGTCCCGAACTACTCCCGATATGGCTAACTTCCATTCTTTGCGGGTAACTCCCATTTCACATGACTAACTCCGAGGAAACCTTCCTTTTCCAAATATCAAATTCGTTATTACAGACCATTCCCTCTCTTTCTAATAACCCGGAAACGTACTTGGTCCCGAACCCATCGTTTGTTGGTGTCGAAAACAACTGGCTCTTCCCAACGTGGAATTTCTTTTCGCTCCTTTGGTTCCTCTGGTTGTTTTTGTCTTCTTCTTCTTTGCTCATTGTCTCTTTCTGGACGAACAGCATGAACTTTGCCATTGGGGAACCAGTACTTGAGGATACATTTGAACATTGATTTGAACATGATTGGCAGCTAATAACTCTTAAAATCAACCTTCATCACTTGTTCGTTTTTTTTACGACAATATTTAATGAGATGACAAAAGATACAACACCCATGCAATAGACACACACAAACCATGCTCAGATTCAACTTAAACCTAAAAATGACTATTCGAAACAAGCGACAACATATATTTGACTCGCATAGTTTTGTTGTTGACGATATGGGCGGGGCTCTTCTCGCATTGGCCGGGTCGGCAGAGAGACAGAGAAAAGGAGTGAAGGGAACGAGGACTGTGGAATAGACAATGAGAAGGATCATGATAAGGATGGAGAGTGCTCGACTGTCCATTTTTTTGTTGGAGAGATGAGGAGGGTGGTGAGTTACTACTTGGAAGAAATGGAGGAAGAAATCATGGAAGGGGAGGACGGCTATTTGATATTGAACTAATGTTAGAAGAGAACAACTTAGGAGAAGCCATGTATGATCAACTTAGGAGAAGCCATGTATGAGACTGATTATGTCAGCCACAAGTCACAAGGAACTTAGAATTCGAGATCAGATCTTCTCGGAAGTGCATCTTGATTGAGTTTTGTAGAACCAGAATGCAAATATCTAAAAAAGTTTCTCTTCCAGCCGAGCAGATCTGAAATAAATGAGAAATTGAAAATACTTTTTTTCCATATCTTCCTGATGGCAGAATTCCTAATTTGTGAACAGAATGAAAGCCAGAAATAAGATCGCCAACTACAGGACTGAGCGTTAAGTCCGATTTCGGAGAACTCGAATAAAATGTCTGAAATTTGTATGTTTGTCTCTATGTTTCCAACAACTGTTCTCTGAAGTTCGCTATTTGTAGCCGCTTTTTCATTTCTAAATTCGTTCTTCTTTAGGCAAAAAATTATATTTCACTACTTGAAATATAAGTTTCAGAATCAGATTTTTCCTGATCAGTTACTAAAAATCAGTCTTCCCTACCTAAATTTAAAAAAAGATGAGCCACTATTTCTCAAAAGTATATTTTATTCAAACTGTTTTCTTCTGAATCAAACTCTTCCACGTCATCAGCCAACATTTCTCATTTCCTCAAAACTAAAATGTTTTCGCATTCCCATTTCATCATATTCTTCTCTTTTTTCTTTTTGGAAATTTATGATTTTTGTGATTTTGTTGACTCTCCGTTCTACGGATCAAAGATTCTCTCGTACTCGCTGCCTCTACAGAAACCGTACCTCCCCACCCTTTTCTCGATCTTCGGTTACCTCCCGGGTGGAAATCAATGAGAAATATATGTTTTGAAAACATGAAGCAACAAAAGGGGACCGCCGGGGGGACTATGAGTGGAGAAGAGTTCAGAGAAGGAAACTTGTCCCGGATATTACGCATGTACTTAAGAAATACGGTCTTTGAATTAGCCGCCAAGACTTGTAGGAGATTCGAGATTCCGACAAGCTGTCAAGTTGTTCGATGAGTTCATTAGGTGAAATGACAAAGAAGAACAAAAAGATGTGATGGGTTGAAGTTAGGTATTTCGAAATATTCATACAAAAGGGGAATCCGTGGAAACTACTGAACAGAAACAGAAAATGAAGAAGACAAGCGCAGAAGGGAAAGTGAAAAATAGGGACGAACGGCTGGATTACGAAATCAAAAAGAATAGGTAACTTCTTATCTGAAAACAATGAAAACTCTTCACAAATTGTGTTAAACACGACACTGATAACGATTAGAATGTTTCTCAGTAAACAAACAAACGAAACTTGGCAATTGGAACAAAAAAAGGAGTGACAGGAGGAGGAAGAGTAGTCACTTTTGATTGCAGTGACTCACGGCTACTAAGTAAAAATCTGGACTATCGAAATCATACGTACAGGGGAACTTGAGAAAAGTACAACAAAAAGAAAGAGAAATGGAAATCTAACTAAGTCAAGTTAAAAAATAAGATTGAAAAGGGATCCCAGCTTCTGACACTGTGAAGATCTGTTGGCACACCGGGTTTGACTCGAGAACGTGAGGACACCATTGTCTTGATGAGCAAGAAAAAACTGAACTCAATGGTCAGTCTGTCCCCATTAAGTTCAATTTCAATTTACCTTCATTTTTGGTGCAACGATGACTCATTTGCCTTCTCCCTCTCACTCTCTTCACTCGGGTCCTCCCGCTTTGATCACTCATTTTTCTGTACATTAGTCGTTCCTCTATCTCCATTTCCTCCATTCTCTCTACGTTACATCATCCCCTAACAAAAATGCAAAAACGAAAAAGCTGAAAAGCGAAAAAGAGGGAAAAGCGATGTGGTGGAGGTGCTATTGTTTACTTAATACATCAAGAAACTATGTATAAGAAATTACAGGAGAGAACGGGGGAAACGGAGGATGATGGGGAAAACATGGTAGATGGTAGAGGTTGGTTGAGAAGAAATTGACAACTTCTCTGTGTTCATGTGTCCAGATATCCAGATTTCAGTTGTCCGTTTGATGAAATTCATTCAAGAAGGAGACTTCTAAAAGTATTCCGAACTCATAATATCGTCTTCTCCAGAGATGAAAATGGCAGAAGTGTGTTCAGATTATGGTAGTTGCTATTTGAGTCTGAAGTTTCGACTGCATTCTTTTCAAAAAAACCCTCACTCTGACCGTTTCCTTACTATGACAAGGACTGAAATGATGGCTGGACCCATCCGTTCAGATTATTTTCAGCCGAACCACGAGCGTGTGAAATCTTTTTTTGATTGCACCGAATAGCGATTGACCACACCTTGAAGGGCACACGAATTGTGAGATGCTTCTAGAGATTCAGATGATTTGTCTATCCTATTCCCTTCATTCCAACTCACTCTGTTGAACCCTTCCATACAATCGTCCATCGTCTTTCTTTGGGTTCTCCGCCTTTGCAGATATTTTTCGATACCGTGTTTCTGCTCCCTCCGCGATCACTGTCTTTTTCTCTGATTCTCTCGAATGGTTACGGTTCTCCCCCCCGTTTCTCCTCGGTGAAAGGATCGAATGAAAAGGGGGCGGAGATTCTACAAGCAATTCGCCAGCAATGCTTGGAACAGAATCATTCATGGAACAGAATCGTTCAAACGGTGCTCAGGAATCGAGTGTTTCTTTTTTATCAACATTTTATCCTACTAATTTCTATAGAACCTTCTCAACTCAGTCCTCGTATTTCTATTTTCTGTCGAGAGTTTATCATTTCAGCGGGTGATGTGTAAGCTGAAGGAAAAGGTTGTGACATTCATCGGATGGATCGTCAATTGCTTCAGAAAAGAACGAAAAGGTAAGCAAAGGAAATAATCGTTTTAGAAACTTTTGAGGTGAATGAGTGTTTACCGGTTGTAAAGTGTGATAAGGTGGTAATATGTACAAGTAGACACAGAGGCGGCATGCTTGTTACAGCTCGAGAGTTATGGTGAGACATGTGAGTAGAGAGAGATAGAGAGTAACAGTGGACACAGTGGACTGAATTGAGTTGAGTTTTGATAAATATTTAGGAGTGAGAGTGGAGTTGTTTTTTGATAAGAAACAAACTGTAGCGGACAAATTTATTTTGTAGAATTGTGGAGGCGTTTTGGAACGTTCGGTGACAGGTTTTTACAACTAGAAACGTTTTCGAAACTTCTTGAAATATAAATTGTGAAATGGTTTCTCATCATTAATCTAATAAGAAACGCGTCATATGAATAATAACTCGAAAATTCTAGTAAGGAATCAGACAGTTCATAGCAAAGAAGAAGAAGATGTTACGGTATCCTCTAGAACTTAATGGGTGGTGAGAGCAAAACATTTGGTGTCGACTAAGTGAGGAAAGGGGATAAATATGAGTTAGAAGCAATAGAGTTCTATAGTATTGAGGGAAAAATGATGATATTTTGGATAGATGCCACTCTATTAGAGCACTTTTGGGAGCATTTGTTCTCCTCTTCAAGATTCAGTATAGTTTCATTTGAGTTTTGGTTCTATCCTAGCGCCCAACCACCTGCATTTTCCAACACTACAGTACCTCATCTTTTTCCAAAACTGTCTCCAAAATATACCCTCGTTGCTTCCAATCTGTCTATCAGTTGTACAATTCAATTTCCTCATTAAACTGAAATATAAAACAACAAGTAATCGAATTTCAAAACGTTATCAATCTCTTCAAAATGGTAAAGTTTGCACCGCCCATCTGTTCTCTTTTTTGACTCACAGTGAAACAGAAACTTCTTGCTTTTCTTCACTTTTTCTTATTCAGTTCAGTTTTTAGAACATGATGGAACACGACCAAAGTAATATTCTCACTAAATTCTTTTCTAAACTAATTGCCAATACTTCGCAAAGTAAATGGCGAATGCAGATAGAGAGATTCATTTTGCATCATAAACAAGGTATGAATTTGTTGTAAAACGGGCGAAAACCGAGAATATTGTGTTTTAGCCGTCTGTTGGCTAGTATACAGATAGTCCTCGTTTCGGTAGGTTACGGTATATAGAACAGGGATTGGGTTTGGTGCTCCCTACTAGTTGCTCGTTCCTGTCTCAAAGGTTTATGCTCCGGAAATTATACTTTTTGTATTTGCCCGTCTGCCTCTTCTCGCGTTCTAAAAAACAGTTTTCTCAGCTGAAGTTTCAGTAGGTCTTGCCTTTGAAAAATTACGAAACTTTTTGGTGAAAACAGTTGAATTTCATCATTTATCTGGAACATGTTTTAAACTTACTGATTGATAAGAAAATTGAAAGAGTCTTTCTAGTGTGGCATTGAAAATTCTGAAAACTCGAAACTCGAAAACTCCCTTTCATGTTTTCTCTTTTCTTCATTTCAGATTCATATAGCGCCACTCATACCGAAATTATTGACTCCGTGATTATTCAACAAGACGAACCAGTTCTCCACAAGGACCACAACGATCCTCCAGTTCGCCAGGACCTGGACGCCTTCTACGAGGGAAATGCAACTCCTTTTGATGTCATGGACGGAATAAAACGAAACAAGCCAACTCCGAAAACTGAAAATCATCAGAATCTTCCTGGTCCTTCTCATGAAGGTCAAGGATCCTCGTCTGGAAATCAAATGGCCCCTCCGGGAGGTGCAGAAGATCAGGAAAAGCAGGAGCGTGGACGTTACAATATGGTTCATGTCCCAAATGATGCAATGCATTGGGATAGGCATCTGGATCATACTGACAATCTTCCCGGATACAGACATCCGGAACCCATTGCTGAGTGGACACCTCAGTTGGAGAGACAACTTCAACAGGCTGACGTAAGCGTTTTACAATATCTTTTTTGTCTCTGTCTGGTTCAGTTTCAGGAGAATATATAGCACTCCATGTTGATCTATCCATTAGTGTCAATTTTGTACTTTTCAATTTAATTCAGTTTCCAGGCGCTCGCTCGAGAGGAGGCGAGAAGTGAGGCAATTCGGGTCAAAACTCTGAGAGAACGATCTCCATTCGAGCTCTGAAGACAGGACATCTAATCAATTATCTTCTGATTGATGAACTACTTACCACTTTCATTTTTTACCCATGTCCCCCATTTTCTTTTCTTTCTCTGTTGGCTTTACTTTTGAAATTTTCCGGTAGTTTATTAATGCCTGGGTACCGGTTTTATCAATCTCTTCTTCCCCTCACACATGTCCACACCAATTGAGCAATTACTCATCTCATCGTTTTTATGAGTTTTCTGATTTTCGCCGAGCTTAAATTAAATATTCATTAGTTCAATAAATCTTGTCACTGGGTTTATCAAGAGCCGAAAACCTCGAAAACTATAACGCCATGCCGCAGAATTGCGAAAAGACGCGCCGCGCATTGCGAACGGGGCGGGCCTTGTTCTTCGCAACGGATTTTTCTTTTTTTTCATTGTTTCAAATCGATTTTCGGACTGAATCTGTCATGGGAGCCGACGGAGGAACTATTCCAAAACGGTAAGTATTTAATTTCTTTAAACTAAACTTTTTTTCGCTAAAAATTGATGTTTAAATCGAAATTGGAGCTGTAACAGAAGAAACTGCAGAAATAAAAGCTGTCTCTTCTTAAAAACCTGGATTATTACGACAAATTCAATAAAAATAAAAGTTATTATTTTTGGCCGATCAAAGCAAGACTTGTGTGGCGAAATCGAGGAGAACTCCATTAATCCGATTGTCATTTCGAACCAAAAAAACTTTTTTCTTGAAAAACCATTAGTTTTCTTATTCGTCTAGTATCAACTTCTCTATTCTTGTATTTTTCAGGTGTGAGCTCGTCCAGCAGAAGAAAAAGAAGGAGAAACTTGACAAGCACGTCAAAAATGCGACAAAATGGAGGAATTGTCAATTAACCCAGCTCCCACTTAAAAAACCAGTGATCGCATGTCGTTTTGGAAAGCTTTACAACAAAGAGGATGTTATCAATGCCATTTTGAGCAAAACCATTTCCAAGTCAGCAGCTGCTTCTCATATCAAAGGACCACGAGACTTCGTTGAATTGAAACTCACTGACAACAAGGATTTCAAAAAAGGAGATGTAAAAGGAGACGATTACAATGATGTGAATCAGACTGAATTTATTTGTCCAATCACAAATGTTCCGATGAACGGAATTCAAAGTTTTCTTGTCAATTGGCAATGCGGTTGTGTTTATTCAGAGAAGGCACAACAAGAAGTTAAATCAACTAATTGTCATGTTTGTGGTGGTCCATATGATGCTACAAAAATGGTCATTTTGAATCCAGAACCAGAACAATTGGAACTGTATAAACTGAAATGGGAAGCAGAAAAAGCAGAGAAGGCTGCTGCGAAAAAAGACAAAGCAAAGAAAACTGCAGAAAAAATGGAAGCAGCTGCTGGATATAGTGGATTGACATCATCAGACCAACCATCAAATTCATCAGCTCCAGGAACAAGCGGAATGGCTGGAGTCGGGAAAAATGGTAAGTAAAGCAACAGTAGTAATATAGTAATTGAATATTTACAGTAGGGAGAAAGTATTTAGATAGATTCCAGCTTTTCACACAGCTTCTCCAAATCGCTATTTGTTCAGAATATTTCGTTACAGGGATGAGCAATTGAAAGAAAATCTGAATTTGATTACGGGTGTATTTAGTCCGTAATTTCAAAAATTTATAATAAATGAAATTCTGAGTTTATAATTCTACTTCTTTAAACTACTCCCAAACAACCATGCAGTTTGAAAAATCTATCATGTTTTTCAGTTGACATCAAACGAAAGTTGGAAATCGCCAAACTCACCGGATCATCATCTTCCTCATCATCCGACAAAAAAGCAGAAAAACGAAAAGCCACATCCGATATTCAATCAGATCCAACTAAGTCAGACACCTACAAAAAACTGTTCACAACATGCGAAGCTGCGAAAAATAAGACAGAAGGACACTGGGTCACATACAATCCTCTCTACTATTAATGAACTGCATATTTTCATTTCACTGTACATTCTCTTTACGTTCATCTCAAATAAATTAATAATCATTCCCTTAGCAATTCCACTTCCGACTCTCTTCTGTTAATAGCAAGCTCACTGGTTTCTGCCGGTCTTCCTCTTTTTCTCTGTTTAGACTTCAGACTACGAACTCCGATTCTCGTTTTCAGCCAAACACCCAAAAATGCTCTCCGTTCCTATGCGAACGGCGGCCTTCAGAATGTCGACTCCGTTGAGGCTACGACTTATTCGATCCACCCCGATTATTGCCACGTGTCAGACCAGAAATATATCCTCACAAGACGTCTTCAAAATTTCTGAAACTGCTGCCAACGCGTCGGAACTTCCACCTCTCCCAACACCACCAGTACCCGGATTGTCGTTGGATGAGCTCATGGCTTCAGGAGAATCAGTACTTGAGGAATTAGGTTTATGGTCTTGGTGGAAACCATCTTCATACTTCAGATGGGCACTCGAAGGTAGGTTTCGTGTTGAATTCGATTAAATATTTCGATTTTACTTTAGGAATGCACGTGCATTTGGATCTTCCCTGGTGGTTAACAATCGTTGCTGCTACTTTAACACTTCGTGCTCTTCTTGTTGGAGTTCCAGTAATGTCACAGAAACTGGTAGCAAAGCAATCGATGTACCGAAAAGAAATGAATGAATTCCGTGATCGTATTGATGAAGCAAGAAAAGAGAACAATCAACTTCTTCAACAACAAATTCTTCTGGAACAACGCGATTTTCTTCGCTCGAAAGATATTCGTTTGGGTCGTCAGTTCCTTGTGATGGCTGCAAACGGAGCCGTTTTCGCCACTCAATTCTTTGCTATCAAGAAGATGATTGCTGTCAACTACCCAGGTCTCTCAACAGGCGGAATACTGTGGTTTACTGATTTGACAGCAACTGATCCATATTATGCTCTTCCATTCATTTCGGCAGCTACAATGGCTTTGGTGACAAAAGTAGGAATTGAAATGGGAACATCAGCTGATCAAATGCCACCCATCATGAGAGCATTTATGAGTTACGGTCTTCCGGTTGTCATTTTTGGAGTTTCTTCGCAATTCGCTACGGTAATTTTTGCGTTTCGAAAGTACATGTATCCAAGATGTTCTTGAGCCACATATATAACATTGACTCTCAATAACTTCATCATCATCATTATATTTTTCCAGGGTCTTTGTGTGTACTGGACAGCTTCGAACGCCGTTTCACTCATCTACGCGGGAGCATTCAAAGTGGATGCGATCCGTAAAATTTTCGGGATTCCGCCAGTCGTACCACCACCACCAAGTACAGCACAGAAGTCAGCGTTCTCTCAAGTTCTCAAATCGTATAAAGGTGAGTTTTTGTTGGATACTCAGTCAATCAGAATGCCTTGAGGTGCTTTCAAATAGGAGCATACAAGTAGAGATGTATTTTCTAATTTATTCTCAAATCGGGAGATTTTTGTTGTCCTAATTTTCTTCTTTTCGATCAGCGAATCATCATTTTCCTCTCCCCTTTTCACAGTTTTGTTTATGTGTTTACTTTCAGACAACAAATCGATTCCACCATCAATTGCCGATCTCCGACAACGTGACGCTACATCGTTCAAAAAAGCGGGACGTGGCAAACCGATCACATGATTCTGATGACTTAACCTTCTGAATCAATTTATTTTTCTCTTTAATAGTAGTTTCCTATAGACTTCAGAGTTGTTTTTTTATTAGACTACACATTTCGTTGTTTTTCTTTGTTATCTCATGAAATTTATCGGTTTTTTAATAATCTGTTCGATTTTTACTGCAGAAAGAAAATCATGAGCTTGATATATATATTCTTCGTACATTCTAACACACGATGGGTAAACACCACACCATTTCGCAATATCTTTACGTCTTTTCGAGGCGGCCTTTTTCATGAGTCATGGCGAGAGAAAGAGAGAAATAGAAGCAAAGAAAAATAGAGAAGAAAAGAGTGAGGAAATTTCAGTTCTTTCTTCATTTCTTTTTTTCAATTTGACCCGAATTTTCGACTTATCTCAATTTATCTTTTTTTAAATCTAATAATTTCAGAATCGAAAAAGGAATAAGATAAGAAGAACACAGCCATGAATATTTTCTCCAAGCCAGATCCAAAGGGTAAGTTTTTCATTGGAAAATGAAATATTTGGGTTTGAGACTAAGATGAAAGAGATGGTTTCAAAAAAGTAGACTACCTATTCTGTAATTTTCAAAATTATATTCAAATTTATTAAGACGTTGCTATCAAGATGTGAGAAGAATAATGATCTTGTCGAACTGGTTCAAAGTAAATTATTTAATCTGTATAAAATGACTCATTTTGTCTCATCATTCTTTTTCTCAGAGCTCGAACGTGCCAACAAGAGAGAACTCCGCAGAACAAACCGTGATTTGGAATCAGATCGTCGTCAAATGGATCGACGTGAAAAAGAATTAGAACAAGAAATTAAGAAATTGGCTGCCAAAGGACACAATGATGCTGCACGTCATCTGGCGAAACAACTGGTTCAATTGAGAAATCAAAAGACGAAAAGTATTGGAATGAGTGCGAGAATTAGTGGAGTGCAGGCACAGAATTCGTAAGTTTCTATGATAATGGACCATATATCACTGATTGATTCAATCTTTTCAGTCATATGCAAAGTATGGCAAAGATGGGAAATGCGATGGGAACAACTGTGAAGACAATGAAGGACATGAATAAGCTGATGCCATTGGAAAAAGTTGCCGCAAATATGAGAGAGTTCCAGATGGCACAAGAGAGAATGGGATTAACAGAAGAGGTGAGTAGGTTAAGCTCAGATACTTTCAGAGTAGCTTCTGATTAGAATCTGGCAATTTAAATAAACTGTTTACCTAGTAAAAAGTGCGTATAATTTCAGATGATGAACGACACACTCGATTCAATTCTAGATGCACCAGGAGATGCCGAAGAGCAAGATGCTATTGTTGCTCAAGTTCTTGATGAAATCGGAATTGAAATGAATTCAAAGGTGATTTTTTTAAAAGTTTCAGCATTGAAGAATAATTACAATAAAAATAAACATGCCCTTAGACAGTCAGATATTTTCTGATTAACCAATATTTTTTCAGCTTTCCAATGTACCATCCATCCCAACTCGAGTCGGCGCCAATACTGACGCAGCAGATTTCGAAGATCTTGAAGCCAAATTGGCCAGATTGCGAAGCTAAAATCATTATTTATCTGTACATAACCAAAGTTTAATGAATGTAAACAAAGTTGTATTTTAAAGATGCAGAAAAATGGCCAGGCTATTCAATAGGAACAATTCATTCAAACAAACAAAACAGTTTTAAAAAATTTTGAGATCAACGAATTGAAAATAGATTGAGGATGGTGAGAATGTTTCTAGAATAAGTAGAAAAAATATACGAAAGGGAAACGAAGAAATTATTTAAAAATTTAGCTTCTTGCATTTAAATTGACTTTTCCGAATAATGATTGTTCATTCAAAATCTTCTTGAGTCTTCACAGATTTGAGTGGAGTGGAAGTAGCAAGAGGTAAAACAGATTGATAGAAATCGTGAATTTTCAAATCTTCTTCTCTCCAAATTGATTCTTCTTTCGTTTTCAATACATCCACATCTTTCTGAGCTCTCTGAACTCCAATAGTTCTGACAGTACGTTGAGGAAGTTGCACATGATCATGCTCCTCTGGAATATATGTATGCTTTGCCACCTTCCCCTCCAAATCTCTCATTATCTTTGTCTCTCTTCCATTTGGTTCTGGAACCACGTAGAGAACAGTATCTCGTGAAAGTTTGGCTCCATCGAATGCATTCTCTGGATGGAATACTTGTTTGAATTCCATTGTTTTGGACTCATAAACATATTGTTCTATGAATCCAGTCATCGTGTTTGCCATATGGATAATTGTATCACTGATTGCTTCACAGTACTCCGCATAAATTGGCTTTAGATGTTCTTCTTTCACAGTTTCAGGGCATTCTTGGCAGTCATATGCTTCGAATTCTCTGGTGAATTCATCGAATACACATTGCAAAATAACACCGTGAAATCCGAAATGAACCACAAACAAGTTGATGTGAGAACAGTAGAGAATGCGGAAGAGAGGATAGAATTTATATGATTCTTCCTCTTCTTCGGTCATCTCTTTTTGCATTGTTTCGACTCCACCAT
This sequence comes from Caenorhabditis latens, assembly GCA_002259235.3. Lineage (NCBI taxonomy): Eukaryota > Metazoa > Nematoda > Chromadorea > Rhabditida > Rhabditidae > Caenorhabditis > Caenorhabditis latens. The sequence continues at coordinate 8,515,127 of CM056092.1, read as the reverse complement.
TTCCAGAATCCTCACAGATTGAGCAGTAGTGACGGATGAGATTCTGATGAACGGGAGAGTAGTGAAACACCATATCACTCCCATCAAGTACACTGACAACAAATACATGTATCCTTTTTATGGGACAGTATTTGGAAGTTACTGATCCACGTGGAATCTGTTGGAGAGTAGATTCCTCAGCCTCTTTGTCTGCCTTTTGTGGACTAGAAATAGTCTCAAAGGCTGGCGATTGATAGAACCCTTGATTGAGCTGATCAAACAGATCTTTGAAAGATAAAGGCTTTTCGAATGAAGCATTTGGTTCTTTAACGTTTTTCAGAGAGCTTCCACTCATCTCAACCAGATCTTTCGTTTTTAATATACACTGCTTCAGTAACTGTCCCAACTGGTCAGTTGAATCCGAATGAAGCTGATCGTGTTGTTTGGGAACCGAGACTGTGTTTGGAAGCTTATACGCCGAACAAATACTCCGTCTTGTCTGAATTCTCGAGACATTTTTAGATGATGCTGATGGTGTTGGATCCATTGGGATCGGTTCTTGATCGATCAGAATCTCTGGTGAACATGAAGACATGATGATGTGAATTGTACTGGAAGTAAGAGAAATATTGGAAGAAGAAAGTATAAGCAGTTTCAAGAAAATATGAATGAAAAATAGCGGATTGTGTGAGAGGTGTATATAGTCGAAAATAATGAGTTATTGAATGAATAATTCGATTTTCCTTCTTGAGCCTCCACCAACAGGCATTCGAGGACACAATGAGAAATGAAGTGTACAAGAGAATTGTAAAGATGAGATAGTAGTGTGAGTGTAAATGAGAAGATGAAATAACAGTATGTGCATAGAATGGTTCGATGTGCAGGCATGTAACAGTTATTGATTCCGAGACAACGTATTTTTGAAAATACGGAAGAAGAAATCTATATATGTAATCTTTTCCCAATTCAAGTGGCAAGAAAATCTTCGAAAAATCAACAACAAGAAGAAAATAGAATCAAGATAATAGAGAAGAGACTAAATTACAGTTAAAGAAGAGAGCAAAGACTAACCTATAATCAAAGCGATTCTGAAATTTGAGTTGTATAACTAAGTCAGATAGATTTTGAAGAATAATGGGTTGCAGTTTGTTTCCCAGTTCGAATCCTACTAACAATACCCCAGGAAGATTTTTTTACATCATCAACTTTCTTTAGCAAAGGTTGGAGAGTATGTTGATCTCTTTCACATAGTGGTGAAACAATTGAATGTTGAAAATCCAAGTTTATTTCATGAGACAGAGAAATAACGTAGAGAAAATAATATTAGTTTTACAACTTGGTTTCTTCAACAAGTTTGAATGTTTTTTTGCTAGTTATACTTTTTGGTTAGAGCATTTTCGATCGATCAACTTCTCAACTTCTATCGCTTCAATACGGAAAATGGTTTTCTCATTTCCGATTTCAGCCGTCTCCGAGGCTATTTGCTCCAGCTTTTTCTGAAAAACGGCTTCCAATCCTTGATGTATCTCCTCCAAATCCTTCTTGATCTTCTCTTTTTTCTCTTTCTCAGCTTTGATTTCTTTCTCCAGGCTACCATCCATGTGCATCTTTCTCTTCAACATTTCTTTCTCGTTCTCTAGTTCATCGTATCGCTTCTCTTGTTTTTGACGGGCCTCCTTCCATTCATCACGTTCATCTCGGCGGATTCTTTCTTCACGAGCCTCTTTCTTTTTTATCTCGTCCAACACTTCAGTCTCAATTTGAATTCGTTCCCTGAAAAAATGGATTTGAGAGATTTATAAATGATCGTCATTTCGAAAAAACCAAAAAGAAAAAATTTAGACTCGTAATGAGTATTAACGTTTTAAACATTTGCGCTTCTCCTACTACCAAACTCACTCAGCAGCTGCAAATTTTTGATGAAATCTCGATTTTTCCGTTTCCACATCTAATTTTCTTTGGTGCAACTGACGATTGATCTCCGGTAACCAAGAACCAATTAGAATCTCCCAACATGCTCGAAGTTCTTTTTCGTTTTCTGGTGGTCGTAATGTTTCAAGTTCAAATTGCATGTTCAGTCCGGAAAGAATCTTCGTCACATTTTCAGCGATTTGTATCACTTTCATTTTTTGGTCCTTGAACGGGTTTTCATCTCTAAGCCTCCAAAGTTGTTTCGACAACATCTCTTGTTCCGACTGAAGATCTGACACAGTATCCTTGTCTTTACTGTTCTCCAGATTCATCTTCCGAACTTCCTTTCCGCTTAGACCATGCACTCGTTTTTGTTGTTCAATTCGCTCTTTCAGCTCGTTCACCGCCATCTGTATCTTCTCGTTCTCGGCAACTTTCGCTTCGAGTTCATCTTTTATCACTGCCATCTCGTTCTCTTTCCGTTCTTTGAGATGTTGAACCGACTCAAAGTAATCCATTGCTTTCCGAATATCATCCTTCAATCTGGCAATATCTTCTACATATGTTTGCTCTTGTCCTCTTTCTGATTCGATTTCATCACAGTCAAATCGAAGTTGTTGCAGAGCACTTTGGGCATTTGCTGTCATGTCTTCATATTCGTTCGAGTCCTCGAAATATTTTCTCAGTTTATTTTTTGTTTCGATCCAAAACTCGCTATCTGAATATTCAGCCGATTTTCGGTCGTTTGTGTAGTCTCTGAATGTGGTTGAAAACCATGCGTAGCTCAGAGCTTTCTCTTGCACTTTTGCTGGTTCCAAGAAGTCTCCGAATATAATGTGTTGGGTGTCAGCACTCACAGATTTGTTGATCTGAAAATATAAATATAACTTATCAAATTTCCTGTAGAAAGAAGTTTATATTGTGCTTTTTTTAGCTTCTCAGTCGTAAAACTCTCTTCAAAAATATTTATAGAAGATTAAACCGTTCTAATTCAGCTACAATAAACTTCCAAATGAGCTTACTTTTATGAAATCAACAAGCCAAGCAAGAGCATCCAACAAATGCGGCCATCCATGACTTGCTCCCATCGGTTGAAAATAGCTATTCTTGAGTTGGAATGGATAACCGAGACCTTTGAAAATCGATTGAACCTCTTCTTCTATACGAGCTTGGTTCAGTGGAGGAAACTCGTAATCTTTACTCAAATGTTGGTACATTGATTCGAAAATCACAATGAAATCATTTTTTCCGCGTGGAGTTCTGATCACACTTTCAGCTGGGGCGTCTGCTCCATCTGATTCTACGAGAAAATTAAAGATTTTGTGAGCGTTTGCGGCTTGGAACGACTTGACATCTCTGGGAGCATGCACAGATGTTTTGAAAATAGATGGACGAGATGACTGTTGTCCGAGTTGACCAACACTCAAACTGGGGCGGCCGTCTGTTCTGAAAAATACTATTTGGAATTTATTTCATCAATATAGATTAAGAATACTTTCTAACAGATGTTGTACCAAAATCAGTAAATCGCTTCGTAGGAGTGATGGCAATAGAAGATCGTCCATTCAGGTTCACCCCACCCGTTTTACGTCGTTCAGTACCGAACATTTCGAATCTGAAAATGAGAAATTGAAAAAAAAAACAGTGGAAAAAGATATAAAGAAATAGTTAGTTCGATCTGAATGAAAATACACGTGTCTTGGCTTTGAAATAAATGTAGTAAAATAACATCTTATCATAAAAAAAGGGAATGCGAATTTCAAATCTTACGCTTCCCGCACTTTTTGTGATGGCCAATGAGGCGCGTTTGCAGTCAAATGGCGTGCATTATTAGGCCATGCTAATGCGCCTAGTGCAATGGTTATTGCTAAAAATCTCTTTGTAAGTAGAAATGTTACGACTTGAAACTGTTACTCTTATTGAAATCTCTATGTTCAAAATTTTGAGGTAATTGTGTTCGAATAATCATTACTGCCATCGCAAAAATTTTATTGAGCACGGTCTCCCACACTGCGAAAAAGTACTGCAAGAAACGTGAAGGCGTTGTTTTCACGATTTAATTCAATTATATTATTTTTTGCACTGAATAGCATTTTCAGGTTTTTAGACGACGCAACGAATGAACAAAAATGTCATATATCAGAATTGTAGACAATGAAATTCTCCGTCGAATGAGCCTGAAAACATAAACTCTAGGAAATGAACTTTTTTGATACAGAAAAACTGGTTTTCAAAAAATGAGTAACTTTCTTGCCAGAAAATATTTTCTAATAAAAATTGCACATATTTGATTTCTTGCAGTTTTTTTGCAGCGTGGGAGAACGTTCTGAGCTTAAAAAATGTTTCGTCAAAATTTTTTGAAAAAGGTGAAGTTCGAGAGACGTAATCCAAAGACCGTACAAATCGGGAAGAGTGAAATTCGAAGTTGTCAGATAACGACACCATTAAAAGTGACAATAATTACACAATACACCTTAAATTGACAGCGTCTATCATTTCCGAGGCTAAAATTTTGAAAAAAAACGTTCTTTCCTATTTATTTGCACGGTCTCGTAATCCAAATTAAAGGCGCAGATTAAAGGAAAATGGCTTGAAAAATTGTCGGGTCCCGCAGCGACACTGTTTTCTTTTTTCAAAAATGCGAATTTCTTCCGAATCTTGAATTCCAGTAAAATGTTGTTCGTTGTTGTTTTTTTTGTTCAGCCTTGATTTTTTGTTATTAACGGGTTAGCAAAACTCGTCTAAAATCGCATAGGGATTTTCAAGAGTTTTGTTGGTTTTTTTTTCACCTCCCGACTCATGACAAACTTTTGTTGAGTAATAGAACGTTTTTACATGGGTAAAAAAGAAAAAAGGATTTAATGTCGGCATATTATTGTTATATACCGGCATTACAAATATATTTTTGACATTATGTGAAACATTTTGTTCCTCTAATATTATCAATCTAAAACCTTAATCTTTATTTGCTGTTTGCAGGAAACTGGTCAATCTAAATCTTGAAAATGGGAAGCCGACGGATTCCACCAGAAATGGTTAGTAAATGCTATTTCAATTATATTGAGTTGCCACTCGTTTGCATTGAAAATCAATAGCTTTTTTTTTGTGATTCTCGAATACTCTAGCAAAAGTGTTTCAGATAAAATGCGGCTGGGAAGAGTGTCAAAGTTGGTTTTCAACTGGAGTTGACATGAATCATCATGTTTTTTTAAAACACATTGATCATCTCGAAGTCAGTCTAGAAATGCTCAAAGAGTTGAAAAGTCGAGAAATTATTTCACCGCCTGCTGTAAAAAATGATGATATGAAGGTGAGACTTAAGAACTGTAATATTTTAGAATGATCTTCTCTGAACATTCGAAATCAATTCGATCTTTTACCTACTTCAGGTTGTTTGCATAGCTGACAACTGTACAGCTTCATTTCGAACAAAAAATGAAGTACGACGACATATCGACACTGAACATCGCGATTTGGAAATGTTCGATTCAAAGAATAAGACGGGCAGAAGGAGAGGCTCAAATGCGACATTGAACGAGCTTCCAGACAAGAAAATCAAGGAAAATGACCCACGAGACAACGAAAAAACTATTTTCAAATGTCAGTCACAGTCCCCTTCGCAATCAGAGAAGTCCATGGAAATCAATACTCTAGTTGAAAGAAAGTCAATAAAATTCGATGAAAACATGAAAATGAGTGAAGCGAGCTCAATTGTCATGGATGCCATAGATCAAATGCCAGCGTCCAGCTTCCCAGCAAACTCCGATCCGTCTCAGTTCTGTGTTATATGCGTATCATTCGAACGATGTGGATCCCCACACTGTAAGATATCTAAACAAATCATTTCGACTTGGAGACATTATAACGATGGAGCGGAAATTACCAAGAAAAATCTTCTAGTTATATTGAGAAAAATGATTACCGGCTACTCGAAAAGGGAAGAAAAAGAGGCGAACTGACGTCCTTCGCTTTTTTTCTAAATTTTATCAATTTTCTGTACAGCTCTGTGAACGTGGACTCATTTTTACAAAAAATGTACACGTATTTTATCAGGAATCATCGAAAATGAAAAAAAAACTTCCAGTTCATCATTAATTAACCTCTTCATTGCTAAAGCTCTTTTTTCTGCACAATTTTTTTTGTTTCTCGGGCAGCCTGTTTCTATCAACTTGTTTTCTTTCCCACTTTCAAAGTATCCAATGATTGTACCATTCAAATTGCTCAAACAGTATTTCCAAATTTTTTGTTGTACGAGCTCTGCATTTACCGTTTTCAATTCTAAATTGCTTATATATCTCCTATTTATATATTTTCTTTAAAGAATCGTTTATTCACAGTTATTTTATTTATATCATATAATTCTGATTCAGTTATTCATATTTGGAAATTGTATTTTAAAAGTTCGTTCTACGGTGACAAAAGTTAAAATCGGTCGTTTCTAGCATGTCTACCTTTTCACCTAATCTTATATACGATAATATCTGTAGACTTCAGAGTATGCAATAAAATTGTTCGAAATTATTGTTGCAGACGTTCTTTTTATGTCTGTATTTCTGGCTTGGCTGGAAGTCTGATAATTATTTTCTCAATCTATATTTGTGGGAACTCGATTTGGTTTTGTTTCCAGACACACTCCAAAATGGCTCGACCGCCAGAGATGGTGAGTTTATTTTTGAATTAAATCCATTCATCATGAAGGAAAAATCAATACCTGATCAAAAAATTTAGAAAATTATTTACCATTCGATTGTAAATTTGTATTCGCGTTTAAGATTGCTAGCAAGCAGATTTCTTTCCCCGTTCAATGTTTCACACTGTTCCAAGTTGAAAGTTTTCAGATAAAATGTGGCTGGGTAGATTGCGACAGTTGGTTTTCCACAGGGGTCGATATGAATCAACACGTACTGATCAATCATATAAAACATATGAAAATTCAATTTGGCGATGTGGATCGTGCGACGGTTGAACCGAAGAGAGACGTTTCAGAAACACCTAAAACTCCGGTTAGTAAGGCATTAAAAACAACAGAAGAAAAATCTGGAAATTCTTTGTTTAAAGAAACAAATAGAAGGACGGCAAATAACTCCTACCGTGTCGACTACACCATTAAGACAATTCCCTCATTCGACGAGTTGGGCGGTATCGACACATGACAGCATTCAAACACTTGTAAGTTGAATGATTCGATTAATACGGACAAGCAGGAATTGTCGAAATGAAACAAAGTTATTCCTGGTGATTGCGAACTTAAAATATTACAAACATCGACGCGAGACTTAAGCGTAACCAGTCGTTTTTATGGAATGAACGTGGTAGAAACATCATCAGATGGCATGCCATATGGCAGCCATCGCTTTTCGGTGTCTCCTTTCCTGTTTTGTGGGCGGAGTTCAAAGTTAAATTGATGTATCGAGTCCGTAGTCACGCAGGTATCACTTTATTAATTTCTAAATACAATATATGTAGGAGAGTTCGCAGTATATCGATGGCCTCTGAAGTATCCATATTTTATTAGTTTTCAGCAACATTTTCCTCCAATCACAAATTCTCTGAAGAAAGTATTTCCAAATCCTCATAATCCTGATGCCCCGGTGGACCGAAAACCAAATAATTTACAATTTTATGATGATGACGAGGAAATCATCATTAATGAGCAACCAATGTCAGCCGTTTCAACGGTCGCTTCAGAAATCAGCCAAGAACTAGATGAAGGAACGAGTGGAAAAACAAAAAAACGACAATTTGATTATGATGGGGAAGAAGAAGAAGTTGATGTGAGTCTTAGGGTGTTTTTTGATTCTAATCCAGGCTGGACCAAAATCCGGCTGTAGATTTTCTTAGGTTCAGTCCAGATATATTTCAAGAGCTGACTAAAAACGGGTTTGGATGTACCAGTGTACTAAATAATTCTCTCTATAGTTCATCAGTGTTGCAAATTGCCATGGCTCGCGAAAAATTCCATTAAATCTAAATTTTAGATGACCTTAGTGAATGTGACACCAGAAAGAGCACCAGTTGGCGAATCGTCGAAAAAAACGAAGAGAAGTGGAGATAGGGTTGATCAAAGTGGAGACAAGATACCATGGGCACTTGCGAGAGTGAGTTTTCGTTTTGGCTAAGCTTCTGTATATCCGAGTATCGATGTCTGGTAACCAGTTGACCAGACAGTCTGGTCAACAAAGTTTTTTAGAGGAGGTGAAAGTGTTTTATTTACTCTGAAAATATTTTATCTTTTATACAAAAAACATGGTTTCGTGTGCCTTCACAACTTTATACTGAGATAATATTTTTTTCAGTCTGCTTCCCATATTCCCCAACCAGAAATACGCTTGTGTACTTCATTTAATACCGTTAGTGAAATGGCGAGAGCAATAGGAGACGAGCTTACCGTTCGGAAAACACTTCGAAAGAAGAATCAATCGAACGGAAACTATTGTGTCGTTTGCCTGGATTATAGGAAAGATAATGGATTCTGTGATTATATGCACAATAATCAACACGAGCAGTTCATTCAATTCTATCATACGTGAGTGAATAAGCATGAACATAATTTCGCATAATTATTGCGTATTCTCATAGATCCAAAAGGCTTAAAAATTATATACCGTAAAACCTGTAATAGAGGTGCACCCAGTAGCAAAAGTTTGATGCATAATATCTCGACTCTCTTTGAAGATACAACATTTTTTTAACTGAAATTCTATTCTACAAATATCGAACTTTATTTTGTTAATTGAAAACTTTTTGTTATCTCTATAGGAAACCAAGATATAACGCTTTGAACGGACCCCGGTGGGTGCACCTCTATTACAGGTTTTACGGTATATAATTTTGGAGCTCGCTTTCCTGGAGAATTTGAGAACAATTTTTTCCCGTTTTAATAAATCCCATGAATGGTTTCCAGTCTCTACAAAAACGAGCGTGTGTCCAAACAAACTCTGCTACAATATCTCACCGAAATGCAACTTCTTCGAGATCCTCTTCCAGAATTGTCGACCTCTCTGGTCAGAGCTCCTTTTTGAAACTCACTATATTCTATTATTCCGAATTGTTTGTATTATTTAGATGAAAATACTTCTTCCACTTTATTTAATTCAGTTTTGTAATTATTGAACTGTGCTGTTACCCTAATTCCATGTATTTATGAATTGTAATCTATTTTCATATTTTATATTATGTTTGACGATTTTTAGGTCGGAAATCCCTGTTTCAGGTTTTCCGAAAATGATTCTCTCTCAATTTCCAGTTCTACATTCATTTCTTTAAAGAAAGATATGCCGCCGAAAATGATTGCTGGACGAGAACTCAACTCTCAAATAATAAACATGACGAACACAGAAAAAGTTCTCTGGTATGCAGAAGCGGTTATTGCGCAGAAGAAAAAAGAACAATGGGTGAGCGAAATGAAGAAGATAATTAATTGGGTCACATGGAAAAGAAACGTTCTGAGACATAATACATTCATCTGAATTTTTACAGACTGAGAAAACCATTAAACGTGTATCAGATCTGAAACCGCGCATTTTTAAAAGTGTGATCGATCATCGTTCATATGTTCCATATACTCCATACAGTCCACGAGGAAAGCGTATCACGCCACTGCCATCATCCAGCAATCAATATCAACCTCATCAACAACAAATGCAATCAGACATCGCTGTCCATTCAGAACCAAGAGGGAAACATTTTCAAATAATTAATATGTGAGTAATGCTGACCGGAACTATTCCTTTTCATGTACCGCAACACAATAATCAAAACATTCGAAATGAATTGCCCCCACGCAGGATTGAACTACAAACCAATGCTCTACCACTGAGCTATAGAGGTGCCAGCAAATGCTATCATATGAATATACGGGTAGATTAGATTAAAAAAATAGTCGGAGTGTTGTGGGGAAAGAGAGAGAAAATAGAGATGCAGGCACTGTACTAACACTTTTGTTTTTCAGCAGAGACAACGAATGATGAAGAGCAAGGCGCATATCCGAAAAGTTCCACTTCCTATCTTTTCCACAAATTCAAATGTTCCCATTTATTTTTTCTACCCAGTATTGTCCTATTTTTGCACCGGTTTTGAACCACATATCGCCTCCAAAAATTCAGAGATCTACGTGTACTTCTTTTCTTTTAATAAATTCCAATCTCAATGTTCTTTTCTTGCCTGAATTGCAATAAAGATCATTTGATTTTCAGAATGACAAACTCTACATAAAAGGAAGAGTAATCTACACAAATTTATATGAGTAAAGTAGGAAATCACAAATACACAATATAAAATATCGACGAAAATAATAATAAATACTGACTCAAACAGTTTTCGGAACGTTTTTTTGAAGATTGTCTGGAATTGGAATTGGAATACAGGTTGATTGAGAAGAATTTCAGCTGACTGTGACACCTGGAAAAGTAGATTTTTAAAACTGTAATTTAAAATGGAACTCACCGTTTTCTTTGTTCTCTTCCGCTTGCTTTGCCGCTGCTTCTGCCTCAGCGGCTTCTTTGACTTTACGTTCTTCTTCCTCTGAAAGTTTTCAACATTTTTTGACAGTATATTCAACTGTCACTCACCTTTAGCAGCACGCTCCTTCCAGTGCGCTTTATTTTCATGAAGGAACTTCATCCATGGCGTCGGAATATCCAATTTTCCAGCATAGTTCAATGGAATTTTCCGGATTGACGAAGGAGAAGTCGACGAGTTTCGTCTGGAACTGAACGTCAACGATTGTTCTTTTGTTGAATCAGGTTAGCGATGAAAAGCTTATTGTAAGAATAGACCTAATGAAAGTGCGCTCTATCGAACTATTTGTGAGGAGTCCAATATAGTGTACTTGAACTAAATTAAGAGAAAAGATAGCCATGCAAATCAAAAAGAATCAAAAACAAACAGATCGGGCAGTGGACTCAACGCATTCGATGGTGATTTGTCGTCTCCACCATCAACACTTGGAGGGAATAAAGAGTCCGTTGGGGGCAGGGAAACAAGTGGTTCCACCTGTAAAATCTGTCTGTGTCTCTGTCTGTCCAGATGTCCACCTACCATTTTAACCAACAATTCTCCACACACAACCATCGTTGGCTCCACAATAAAATCAATGAACCCAATTTGAGAATCTGCCACGTGTACCGTATGTCTATCACATAATGGAGAGTACGGTAGACCCATAGAAGCTTCTAGATCTCCCTGACGGAAGAATTCTTCAAGAACTCCTTCAGTCCATCTTTCATGAAGATTCCACGGTTTAGCAGGATGAGATATATCACAGGCGTGGACAATAAGACACAGAGCTTTGTTTTTATCGATTCTGAAGAAAAGATGGGATTCAACAAGTTCCAATTGTCAAGATCTTACCCTTCCGGCAAACTCAGCATTGATTTCATTGTCTTGATTTGCATAAAATGAGTCGACATGTCAGTTGCCAACACAATTTCAATTACCATATTTCTTAATTCCTTATATTCATCCCGTGTCAAATGAGTCAGAATATTCTTATCGTCTTCTTTCATTAGACGGAAACAAGACGATACGTGATGATTCTCGAGAACACTTCTGTCATTATAAAGCATTGCGAATTGAGATTGTGATTGGATATGGAAGTTATTTGTGTGTCCAGTGTGCTCATAATCGTGAATTAGAGCACCAAAAAGGACGGCAAGAAGTTCGAGATCACCGAGGGAATTCTGAAACAAGAGAGATATATTTCGAGTGGTCTGAGTGAGTTGACACTAACCGCTAATCCAGTTTGAGATAGCATGAAATGTGAACTTTGAGTAACATCAGCAGCGTGAACAACATTGTGATATGGATTGTTATGTTTCGAGTATCCAACTTCCAATGCGGATAAGTAATTCTCCAAAGCAGAGAGTGGAACTTTGAATCTATCCATGAAACCATATCGATTGAATAACTCAAATCCAACGTATTTCAATGCATGACCCTCCGAAACTTCATTCAGTTGGAATGGACTGAATGACCATGTACATACTTCCTTCATTAGTTCAGCGATTTCTGGTGGAATCGGGCATTGAACAACTTGTTGCTTACGGAAAAGTTTCTCAAAGAATATTCCAGTTCTGATTGCATTTGCAACACTTTTGAACTTTGGTTTATCCCGTTTCTTTCCTGCATTTTGACGAGTGAATGTTGCTGCAAGCCACTCACGAACTTCATCTGGAACTGTTTCTGGAGTGACCTCAGCTAGGTCATCGTCTTCATCGCATATCCGTCTGCAAAAACTGAATCGGTTTTTAGGAAATGTTGAATCAAATGATTCTTCAGTCAAATTTTTCAGATCTCTCCTAGTGAACTGACATATTTTGCTCTCTTTCCATGACTCAAATCCATCAGAAAAATGCATTCCCTTATCATCATTTTCCCTCTCTAGCTCATTCATAATTCATTGTTTCTTTCCATTTAACATACCTCGTCTCATCCATATATGCTGTTTCGAGTACCAACGCAGCATATTCGATGTTTCGTTTGAGATCCTCCAGTGGCAGTTGACCACTGTTCAGTTGATGAAGAATATAGCGAAGTCTGGAAACAAGTAGATTAAGAAATCTCACCAACGTCTCAATTGCTACTGGAACAAGATGTATCTTTCTCCCATTCGACTTTTTAGGATTTCACTCAAAGTCAAAATTCTAGGTTTGGAGCTGCCAAATAGGGAAACTATTCGAAATTACCTGCACGCATGCTTCCTGAGAACAAGTTGATAAAAACCAAACGTGTCTCCGACGATCATCATCTTTCAGACTTTTAAGTGAGTTTAAGACAGATTTCAGTAAACTATATTTCAGTCAAAACCAGATAAACTTTCAACTGAAATGAAAGTAGAATTCTTGCCAAAAAAAAGTGGCGAGAGAATGAAATAAGCTGTTTGTGGATGATGAAGACGTCGTCGTGATCAAGTGGTGGGAATGAAGAAGAAGAAGACGTGGATAGAAGAGGAGGAGGAGGGCTTATCTATATAGATGAAGTGGAAAGATGTGAGAGAGTTAAGCCGTTTTCTCTCTCCCTTTCCCTCTCTAGGCAATTCTATATCTCTTTTCGGAGCCAGCTCATCATTATTTATCACTTCATATATAAGTGATATCCGGATGAAATGGAGTGGATGAAGATGGAAGAGACAAGTGATATATTCAAGGGAGATTAGTGGATTTTGGTGGTGAGAAGAGAGAAAATGAATATGATATTTAGAAGGGAAGGAAGCGAACGGATGGAAAAGAAACAACGGAAATTGGATCGAAATGGTCTCCGGATGTATTGGTTCGGAGAGAGACTCTCATATGGATAGTATACTTTTTTTCTACGCAGAGGGAAACCCATTTTTCAACCTTGTTTGATTGATATTGCTGATTACCTGAACTGAGTTCAGAAAAGAAACATCAAGTTTAGAAAACGAAGAAATATTCAGATAACTATTACTCTTCTTGTTTTTCGATGAATTTTCGTCACACTTTATTTCTTACGTCATTTCAACATCACGTTGAATAGTATCAAAGAGTGAGACAATTAGACAAAACTAGAGCTTCCAACCAAAAGGAAACAGCGAAAGAAACCTTTCAGAAGTCCTGGTTTCAGAAAATATCACACTTCTATAGCTATTAATTCTTTTTAAAAAAAGAGGGAGTTTTGTTTCACAGATTCATAACACTCTGTACCTGAGAATAGGAGAAAGATGTTTACCAAAAACATCATTATATTTGACAAATGATAACCAGAGATTATTTTTTCCATATTGAACTCACTTTTCCAATGATTCCAATGCAGGAGCATTATCATAACTCTTCTTTCGTGATGATGAAGGTGACGTGGCGCCATCTGGATCATTTCCATCTGCATTTGCTTCTTTTTGTTTCCGAAGAAGACTGACTGGTCGTTGAAGTCCATCCACTGAAAGAGTTATAGAATAGAATTACAATTAATTTCCAGATGTTTTGTCCCCCGGATCTCTGCTCAAGAGTTAATAATTCGAGCTAATTGTCTCCAGCAGGCCACCAGTATCACATTCCATTCCTACCAGTTCTTCAATACCTCTTCTAAACCCGTTTTCAGCACTTGTCGCCGTAGACGTGCTCGGCGGCAACGTCATCGCCGAAAACACAAACATTTGGGGTGGTGGATATTTATCCCGTAACTGCCGAGTCTTCTTGTCAACACTTTCACGCATTCAAAATATCTTCTAGTTTTTATTTTTTTTGTAGAGATTGGAATCTGGAAAAAAGAAGACGACGTCTACAGAAAATTAGTAAGAAGAAGAGATGATGGACATGGAAAAATGAGAAATTGTTCATGAACAAACTATATATTTCTAAGTGAAGTTTCAATTCGAACTGCTTAATTTAGCGAGTTCAAACATTTTAAACGATGCAAGAAACTCCGAGATGACATACAGTTTATATTCCTAGAAGCGCAATGATGAGTACTAAACAGTGTAGTCAACTCAAAAACAAAAGCACTAGATCTCATCATGACCATCTTTTGTTATCAGATTCAATTTTTCCCAATAGGAACTCATTGCTTCATCAAATATTACTTAGTAGTAGCCAAAGCATTTTTTTTCTAAAAAACCGTTTCGAACGGGCAAAAGTGTTCTGTGTTGTGATCTTCAGAATTCTTTTTTCAACAAGGATATTCTAACGACATGCATCCAAAAAAGATGAGACGATCAAAAATCTTTTCAAAAAAAACTTTTTTGTTATGGTTGAATCGAGAGAGAAGTAGGGATAAAGACATCAAAGTGCATGTACAGCGCCCTTCTTCTGATATTCTGAATACCAACCTAATTGTGGTATCGGAGGGAAATGGCAAAAGTAGAGAGAGAGAGTGGGAAAAATTGAGAAGAAGAGGAATTGGAAAGGGTATATTTATATTTGAGTGTTGGTGAGTTGGACAAGAAAATGACTAGAAAAAGATCAAAAGATAATGTAGGAAATATGAAAATGAGAAGAGGAACTGTTTATGGAGCGGAGGAAATCGAAAGGAAAACTATTTTTTCGGGGCAATTTGGACAAAAACTTTGGGAAATTCTTGCTTCCTGCATACGCGTTTTTGTCTGGAATTTCAGACTATTGTAGGTCGAAAAATTATTTTTTGAGGAATATAGGTCGGAAAGATTTGATTACAACGTGGTTTAGGTCATAAAATTGTTTTCATTGATTGTCTAGGTCAAAAAAGTTCCCCAATTTGGAGATTTTTCAATCATGTATGCTGCCTGCTATGATGTGGGATGGGCAAGAAAGTCAAGTTAAACTTTGAAAACTTCAATTACCGGATATTTATGTATTTACAAGAAAAAGAGTTGTGGACAACCTTGGTTTCAGATATTCAAAATTTCAGCACATCCAGGGTTGCTCCACCTGGAAAGATTCTGCACAGGTTACCTCGGCATCATGGATTCGAATAAAACCATAAAATCCAGATCGTGAATGTTCAGATAAGATGTTTTCAAAATCTTCTTTTCTACCTGTACTCAAGTTGTTTGGATTTCGACCTGTTCTGTCTATTTTTATTGTATTTTTACTGTTAAGAAATGCTGGTCGATCTCCTACATAAGTAGCTCACATTCTAAAGGAGATTCATTTCTGTGTGGATTCAAACAAAAACTCTTTCTGAGAACATATTTCGTTAGCAAGTCTCCAAATATACGAACGGATATCCGTGCTACACGAATTTCAGAAATCATTGTATTTTTCAAGTTGACAACTTGAGTTTTCTTTTTAGTAAAAGTGAGAGGAAGGATCAAAACATGACGGAAAAAATAAGGGACTCTTGAAAAAAACTCCAGGGTAAGAAAGAACTGAGAAGTCATCTTGTCTACGACATGTTCTTCTTCTTCTCACTCCGCCCACCACCCTCTTCTTCTGTCTATTCTTGACATTTTGTCAAGAAACGAGACGACGTCTTCGGGAGACGAAGAAGAAGAAGTGATATTGGATGTATGTGAAGAGTTGTCTCTGATTGACTTACGACACGTCTTCAGAAGAAGAAGAAGACGTCGGGAGACGACTCTTCTCTAGAAGAAGAAGAGACTCTTGTTTTTTGATTGGATTTAGAAGAAGAAGAGGGAAAAAGAAGAAGAAGAAGTGATGCGTATTTGATGAAAACTATATAGGAGGGGAAGTGTGGATGGGTAAAAAAAGAAGAAGATTGAGAGCAAATCACAAAATGATCAGGAACAAAAAAACATTCAATTGATCTTCAGAACTAAACAGTTGTCTCAGTCATGTCAGTCTATGTATTTTGTTTGTTTGAAAAACGTTTTCTAGTTCAGAACATGTTGCGGGTGGAAACTCTTTGGTGATAATGCTTCAGGAACCAACACCAACACCAACACTAGAGGTTGTTTTACCAAACAGTTCAGACAAGTTTTCCATTTTAACCGTCCCCTCGCAAAATGCGCAGAAGGCACCCCAGACGTTATAACGATGAAACTCACAAACGACTTCAGCAAGATGCTGTCCTCTTCCACCACCTTCTGAAGTTCTCCGTCGAACTCCTCTTGTCTTGAAATTCTTTTTTTCAACACCGTTCAAATCCAGCGGAGGTACTTTTATAGGGCGAGATGGGTGACTGTTTGCCTAGAAACGGGAAAAAGTTAGTACTCTCAGAATGATAATTCAAGCGAGAAAGACATTTTCTTACCTGATCATCATCATCTCTCGTCGCACTCATCTGAGCTGATAACAACTTTTTATCACTGTCACCGTGCTCTCCAGAAGACGAAGACGTCGATGGTTTGAGGAGACAGAAGGCACTTCGAAAACATCCACAACTGCTTGTTTTACGGGCTCGGTTCATAGATCTGTAAAATAAGAAAGAAATCCAAAGAAGAGTTTGGGAAAAATAGAACAGTGATAGAGTGAGGACACGGAAGGGGATGATTACTAATAAGCTACTGTCTAATTGAGAAATTGGTAACCATGAAATTAAAAATCATAAAATCTTAATTTGATTTGCGTTCTTGATTGTAGGTTTACCTCAATGTTAAAATAATTCAAAGGAAAAAACATGTGATT
Organism: Caenorhabditis latens; assembly: GCA_002259235.3. Classification (NCBI taxonomy): domain Eukaryota; kingdom Metazoa; phylum Nematoda; class Chromadorea; order Rhabditida; family Rhabditidae; genus Caenorhabditis; species Caenorhabditis latens. The sequence continues at coordinate 8,498,217 of CM056092.1, read as the reverse complement.
CCCTTGAAGAAATTTCAAAGTTCCTCAAGTCTAGAACAACAGAAAGATCATCAAGAACTCCTCCGACTGGTAATTACTATACAACAAGAAAAGTTCTAATCGTTTTGTTTTCGGGACATTTTTCTGCTTAACAAGAGGATGAGAAGAAGAAGACTTTTGAATCAGAATAGAAGACGTCGAAGAGAAAAGAAGAAGTTGTTGCGTGATGAGTCAAAAAAGAAGGAAAGAATTCATCTCAATTAAGTAGAAAATCGTGGATTGGGATGAGAGAAAGAAGAGAAACAATGCGTGGAAAGAGATGATCAGAATAGGAAAGGAGCCCGCAAAGAAGAATGAAAACTATTTGATTTCTGATGATCGGAAATTCAAGGATTGTGAATGAAGAAATGAATGTTTAGAAAGAAACAATCAAGAATAGATGAAAGTAGATTCGACGGAAAGTGTGATTCAAATAAATTATATATGCTAAACAGATTCTGAATCTCTTCTTGAGAATATCCGTTAAAATTTGAGTTTCCCAAACAAGAGAAAAGCTACTCCAAAAAGTGAGTTTTGCGCTTCTTTTTTCTCCCAACCCACCTAGATAACCTAATCAGTAACGGACATAGACATGGGAAACAGACACATGCACCCTTCACTCACTTCGGCTTTTCTTATGGGTAAACGTCTCTGAGTTTCAGTCTGAAAACTGAGTCATCCATAACAATAGCTTCTGGTTTTTTAAGAAGCTAGTAGGGTCTTTAAGGAAATTTCAGCGTTATCAACAATTGAATCACTATGGAAAAGAACCTCCAAACGGAAATCATCTCAACATTTTTTTCGGAATTATCTGATTTAGTTTGGTTATCTGAGATGAGCGTTCAGCTAGCCGCGCTGATCTTCTTAGCCGATGGAATACTTACATCATTCTGTTTGGAATTTACGCTTTCAGTTTTCTATGCTAAACTGAAAACTAGTATTTCTATTATTTTCAAAGAACTCGTCTATATATATATTTTACGTTTCTCAGCAAAATCCACATTTCTGACATAAATTCTTCCCTGAGCCACAAAATCTCTCGCTGAAGCCAATATAAATCTATGAAAGCCCTGCTGGGCCCCCATTCCATAAGCTCCTCCCCCTTTGACCTATGACTTCCGGAACATCTCACTCCCAGAATCCAATAAAACTCAATTTGATTTTCTCCAATTTTTCATCAACTCTAATTAAAAACGCCGAGAAACTGAACAATTGGACACAGAAACAACGAAAAAGATTCATCAAGTTTCCCTTTTTTTCCATTTTTTGCCCCCGGATGCTCAACGAATTTCCAATTAGATGGACCTCCTCTATTCCCGGTTTTACTCTTTTCGGAAAAAAGAGAGTTTTTTTGAAAAAAGTATAGAATAGGAGGAAATAGTTGTTTAATCATTTCACTCTGAATGATCGACATATATTTCTTTTCAATGGGATGGCACAAAAAAGGGAAAAGAGAAAATTAAAAATTGGTGATGTGATGGCGTGACTGCCCTTTCCATTGGCTATATTTGGAAAATTTCATAGAATTTCTCACTGGGAACGGGAGCTGATAGAGGGCAGTTGAATGGGGAGAGAGATGGCGGGATTTGGTAGGCTTTAAGAGAATAAAATGACTTGTGTCGGAATTGTAGAGAGTTACAAGGAAATCTGAATGGGAAGATGTTTGAGTAAAACTTGATAATGGGGATCTTGTCAAAAACTTTTCAGGGTCAGGTGACAGAAAGTTTCCAAGAACAAATCGTGGCTCTAGATTTGTTTGACAGTTTCAGAACTATCTGGGAGAAAGTGAAAGTACTGAAGTCAAATAGACGAACTAACTGGATATTGAAAAATAAAATACTTCGAAAACAAAAACAAGGTAATAAAACGTTTTCGAGATAATCTCCCCGTTTTCAGATTGACTTCCACTTACTTTCCGATTTAACTCTGAAAAACATAGTATTTTTTTGAATGAAGTTTGAAGGGGCGTATAAACTCTCGTAGTTTATGAACACGAAACAATTCAACTTAAGAAGTTATTTGAGTTTACTAAGACTCCAGAAAACTAATTAATAACAACTTCGATAGTGGAAAATCAGCAATTCTCTAAGCAAACCATCAAAATGAGTGTATAAATCCGAAACTTTCCTCTTTTCCACTCCGATATTTTCATTTTTTCAATTCAAAAATGACATCCTTCTCTCTTCTTTTGCTCCAAGTTTTTCACTCATTTTAAACGGTTCCCAGAGGAATTTCATCCCACGAAAAATGCTTTTCTGTTGGGAAAAATTTCAAAAAGTTCTACGATGTAAGCAAAAAAAAATTCTGAAAAAGTCAAAATGACGTTTCTTTTTTAGAAAGAATAACGAAAAAGTAAAATAAAAAAGTACAGCATTTTGGAAAATATATACTTTCAGATCTTTCGATAGGAGCGTATAATTTTCTTTTTTAGAGAAGAAATGCATAGAAAAAAGTCAGAAATAGAAGAACAGGGACGACGGGAAACTGGAAGATTTATTACGGGAAGAGGACGGAATATTTGGTTTCGAAGATATTGGACATTCGATGGATTCAGAGAAATTGGAGAGGCTTAGAGAAGTAAGCAGCTCCCGTTTGGGGGGTGGAGCTTCTTAACGGTTTCTCATTCTCTCTGTTGTTTTGTTCCATTCTTTTCCCGCTTCAAAACTTCCCCATTTCCCCATTTCCCTTCTTTCTTCCTCTTTTTCTTCACACATTATTATCCATTGGGTGCAATTTATTATATTTTATGTGGGCTGAAGTAGGCGGCGAATTCTTGAAAAATGAAAAAAAGAAGAGCAAAATACTACAGATGAGAAAGAGAACGGGGAAAAATAGGTTCGCTTTTGCAATTTTTCATTGAAAAACACACCAAGAGAAACAGAAAAAAGAAGATCTGGAATAGGGTAAATATAGAAAAGATAGAAAATGATGATGATGTTCAGTTGTCTAGAATTCATCAAATTCAGAATATGGTATGTCTAAAAGTAAACTCAACATTTGGGAGATTCAGAGTCATTTTTCAAAGAATTCCAAAAGGGAAAAGCTTCGTCACCTCAACTTTATTTAGAACGTCTTCGCCACCCTCTTAGCTCTCATTCAACTGGAAAATTTATATAGGAAGTGGCCAGAGTTCAGAAAAGTATAAAACTTGAAAAAATACTGGCAAGGGAAAAATTCTAGACGTTTTTAAATACTAAATGTTCATGTTTTATTTATTTATTTATTTATTTAAAATACGTACGTGAAAATACGTGGAAAGGTCAATGGGGGGGGGTTGAAATAAATAGAGCAAAAAATAGTGAACACGTGGAGGGGAGATGGATTGTTAATGTAAAAGGATAGGGGATAACTTATTCATGTCAGTTGTACATCAATGTTTATGAATACCTAACGTTTCATGGAGTTGGAGGACTAACTAATAATTTTGGTTCTGGTAAATTCAAACAAGTACAGTACACCTCAAGTGCAAAATTCATTTTAATGTTCAGTAAACTGATGTCGTACTATTTGAAAAAAACAAGGGCTAGAAAATGAGTGTTTTGCTCATCCCATAGATAGTAAATAGACAATACTATGAAATTTCATGATAGTTCCCAATAACTAACAATGCATCAACAAGCAGGCACGAAGAAAACGATACTCACTAAAATCCCAGTTGACTTCAGTTCGAATCACCTTGCAGTAAAAAAACAATTTCATTCCACAAACTATCTCCCAGTACCTTTTGTTACATCAAAAAAACAAAAAAGTAAAATAAAAGAAAACGAAAAAACGAACACATGTTAGCCTGTTGTGGGTTATAGACGAGGAGCATCCTGTCCATGTTCTCTCTTTTTTTCTCTTCTTTTCTTCTAAATTTCTAGAAAAAGAGAAGAAAGAAAAGAGTTCGGGCCAGTGTCTTTTTAGTCAAAAAAGAACAAAAAACAGATGAAAAGAAGAGAAAAGTTTTAGGTGAATCTTTGTGTCTTCTGATGAAATAGGAAGAGATTTGAAAGGTGAAAAAGATAATGGGGAAAAGGGTTGGTTGCTAGATGGAAAAGAAACCCTCTAGTGGGTCCACCGCCTCAACAACATCGATTCGAAAAAAGAAAAATGGGAGTATACCAAAAAGGTCATCAGCTAAATAAATATTTGAGGATGAATTCATATCTCTAAGATTCACCAATACTTTTTTGTATCCATACTACAATATTCTGACTTTACAAAAAAAATTAAGTTAACTCACTATCTGTCGCCACAGCTCTGTCAAACATTTCCATCCGAAACTTTTCCATCTCATTAAATATTTTCAACATCATCATTATAGTTTCAGAAAGTTGAAAGATCTATTCATTGAGATATATGAGCAATCTCTCTTTTTATATTCTCTCATTCCGGACATCTCGTAGTTTAAATTTCACGGTTGACATCTGATGAATTCGACATTTTTGAAAAAAGAGATGAAACGAACCAAAACGAATTCAGAATTTAGAATTATGTTCTCGAAAAGTTCATAACTACAGAGGAAATGGGTAAACGAGAATTGTCCGATAGCTACAGTAAGAAACAAAGAAAGAAGAAGAGAATCAGGAGTACAACACAACTTTTTTGGAAAGAAAACTGAGAATAGATACACAAAAACCAAGAATCGTGTAAGAAAATGACAGGAGATTAAGTGAGACTCATCATCATTTTCGTCTTCTTTTCGGTCTTCCGTCTAAAAAAGCTAATCCTGAAATTATTATTTCTCCAGTGAAACTGGTTTTCTGATTTTCATTGAGGGAATAGAATACATTGTTCACCAGAAGCAAAATTGAGAATAAATTTTTAGAATCTCTCAAGAATCCAAGAAAAAAAAATGAGTGGGGGTGCCCTTTTCCATACGAATGAGCTGCCTTCTGCCCCCCAAACATCAAATTTCCGGTCGGAAGAGTCAGCCGACATTTTCCTCATATGAATTGAAAGAAAATTGAATTATTCATGAGACAGAAACACACATATATGATATGAATCAGTCTACAGTTGAACAAACAATAGAAGTAATAGTCAGAATAGTCAAAAATGCAGTGGAAGCTTTAGAAAAATGTTATGCGTTCGGGAGGAATCGAACAGCCGTCATATGCTTGGAAAGCATTTATGCTGACCATTACGGGAATGCTCCTTGTGATCTCAGGACTACATCTGAATGCGTTGTACACGAAAAATCATGTTTATGGAAACGAAACGGAAAATTTAGAGTGGATACGAACCGATATGCGGTGATGTTTTTCCTAGATAGGATTAGGAAAATCTTCCGTAAAACCAAAAGGAAAATTTGAGATATGGCAAGTGAAGAAAACAATTTCTTTATTTTCAGAATAGAACAAATGGCATCAATCAACTCAATCAATGTAAGCGGTTACATCCGAAGTGTCTCCGAACAAAAACACATCAAAAATCATAGAGGGCACCCGAATTGTGTCTGATTGAACAAATCTCTCTTCCTGAATGCTCTCCCGTCAGCCAGGTGAATGTCTGCGTCTCTCTGATCAGTGTGCTCTTTTGTTGAAGAATAGGGATAGAGGATGGATATATATTGGTGCTCATGAAAAAGAGATAACGAAAGACGGAGGAAGTGCGGGCGCTTGTCTGTGTGTGTATAGATATGATAACTTAACTATGAGAGGAAGAAGGAGAAGCACACAAAGAGAGTGTTGCGAGTCAGGGAGCGGTAGATCAAATCAAACCACGAAAGAGAAAAAGTTCAATGGAGTACTGTTTCTTTTCGATAATGAAGAGATTGAGTTTTGATCGTATTTGTTAATTGCGGAACACTCTTCTTTCTGTGTCTCTCAGATACCGCTGCGTTTATGATTGTCTCAGCCATCGCGCGACGTTTTTTACACTGGTGGTGGAAAGGTTAACATGGTTGATTTCTAAGTGTGAAACGAGAGTTCGGTTCTTTGTAAAAACTTGTCTTTTTTGCAAATTCTTATTTGAAGAAAACTAAATTTTTCATTCCTTTCAATGTCCTTCCTTCTTCCCTTGTTTCTTGGTTTTCTCGTCACTTGCAAATCCATTGAAGTTTTTATCTGGACGGAAGATGGTGAATGAACACGCCTGAAGAAAAATTAAAATCAAAAATCTCAAAAATAATTAAAAAAGATTCTTACAAGATTATAATCCACATTCAGAACTGCTCCCGCATTATCAAACTGTCCACAATAGGCAGGAGCCGAGAAGATAGTGACAAGTTGCTGTTGAGCGAAGAACTCGTAACCATCCATAACTACTTGATGAGCACGAACGACAAGATCCAAACTGTGCAATTGGAGAAACTTTCGAACGGCTTCTGGACCGAAAGAGCGACCAGCACCACGTGGTGATCCACCGTAACCATGAAGTTTATCATCTGGATCAGCCCATGTCAAATCAGCAATTACTCCAATGTCAGGGATGTCACAAGGGCGATCAACTTTATTGAGTTGACTGAAAACGAGGGATGAATCAAGTTCACTAGTTCATGAAACTCACTTTAAATCGATCAAATCTTCTGAAATTCCTCCATGCATACAAATGATTTTCTTACTAACAACTGCACACAGAGGCATACAATAGAAGGCCAATTGAAATGCATCATAAAGTCTTTCGGAGTATCTTTTACGACATTCCAAATAGAATCCATATTGCATATTGACTGGTCGACTCTCATGATTTCCACGTAGAAGAAAGAACTTTTCGGGGTGAAGAATTTGGAAAGCGAAGAGAAGAGTGATGACTTCAATTGAGAATGGACCACGATCCACGTAGTCACCAAGGAATAAATATCTAGAAAAGAGGAAACGTTTAAAGAGGAACAGGGTGTGTCTCTTGTCAGAATTGGAAACGTTTTCATTGTTTATCTATCTGTATTACACATTTTTGATTTCCTTTAATCTCAATTTCCCAAAAACTGCGGCACCTTCCCCTTACTTTTGATTAGGAGGATATCCTGTCAACTCGAAAAGTGCTAATAAATCTTCAAATTGTCCATGAATATCTCCACAAATATTCACTGGAGCCTCGACCTGGAAACGTGGGAATTCTTGTTTTTCCCAGCCTCTCTCTTCACCTGCAATAACACATTCCCCTTCCAAAACTGTTCACGTGCTCGATAGCACAACTCAATGAGTTCAACTTCAAGAAAAAGTTTCTGACAATTTCCAGGACTCCACCATTTGAGTCGCTCGACTACTGTACCCAACCATTTAGTCTGAGAAATGAGAAATGATTTGAGATTGAAGCTGCTGGATGATTAAGGTACTCACAGGATCATGTGGTTCAAGTTTCTTTGGTTCAGCAGGGGTGCCTTTTTGTACACCCATTGAACGATTGGAACTTTTACGAAATTCAAAAATAATCCATTTCTCCTTTGATATCCTTGATCTATGGAAAATTACGTGTAGTTTTTAGTTCCTTATCATTTCACGTTATTCCTTTTTTTCCAAAAATGAATAAAAGGTATTGAAAAGGAGATACATGTTTACATAGTACAAAAACCGACAGTCTTCTCGTTCTTGTGTTTGTCCGGATTTCCGAAATGATGAATTTCTCGAAACTTCTATTTCAAAACAAGTCCCTCATCTTCCATATATTATATTCCTTGCCTTCTCAGGGGCTCCATGGATACCTCATTTCTTCAACTTCATCAGATGAGAATTCATCGAAAATTCAAAGTGTCATCCCCCTTCTCATCCCTTTTCCTCTTCAAGATATCACACTTCCTCTGCCGAATGGCTAATGTTCATTTGACACGCAATCCTTCACACTCCTTCTTCTTCTTCTTCGTTGACTCCAGAATACCTCGTTTCTATATTTTTATCATCATCTGAAGTTTTAGAAGACGTCGGAAAAAGGTATATTTCAAGTTTTGGTCGTCTACGATACGTTTTTGGAAGCAGAGGAAAAAGTCGGAGAAATCAGAAAAGAAGAAGGAAAATGGTGAGTTGAATGATGTTTTAGTTTACTAGGGAGTGTTCCAGACGTATTTTGGCCTTTTGAATTGGCTCATATTCTATTAAGTACTTCTCAACATAATCCAATTTTGCAGATCGCTTCACTGAACCGAGATATATCCATTTTAAGTTATTTTTTTTGAGCAAAAGTTGCATTTTTCAAGAGACTCAAAATCAATTTTAGACCCAATTTTTCCAATTTTTCTTTGTAATACGTGTGAATGTAGGTTGAAAAAGCTCGTTAAGAGTGTTTACTGGTTTATACAATTTTCAAAAAAAGTTTTATCACAACTGTCCAAATGTCAAAAATGAAAGGGATACAACTTTTTTGTCTGCAAACTTTTTTATCAGAAAACGTTGCTAATGTGCTTTTTCAACCTACATTCACACGTATTACAAAGAAAAAATTGGAAAATTGGGTCTAAAATTGATTTTGAGTCTCTTGAAAAATGCAACTTTTGCTCTAAAAATGACTTAAAATGGATATATCTCGGTTCAGTGAAGCGTTCTGCAAAATTGGATTACATATTCGAAATCAGCGTGTTGAGAAGTACTTAATAGAATTTGAGCCAATTCAAAAGGCCAAATTACGTCTGGAACACTCCCTAGTTAGACTATTGTTATAATCTTCTATTTTGTTATTGTTTAAAAGTTCTAATTTGTATTCTGTTTACAGTTCGGCTGGATTCATGAAAGCTTTCGACAACTTGTCACCAGAAAATATGGAAAAGATATCTGGGAGAAGATTGTGTACGTTCTTTTTTTTGCTCAACATTTCTCAAGTTACCATCGTGAACCTCCATTTTCAGACATATGGCAAAATTTGAATTGGGAACAGAAAGTGAAATTGCTCATTATTATAATGACGATGAAACTCTTCGTTTGGTCAATTCAATGGCAAATGTCATTGGAATTCCAATTGAAGAAATCTGGGAAGCGTACGGAGGTTTCTTGATTCAATTCACGATGGAAACAGGATGGGATGAGTTGTTGAGGGCAATGGCTCCTGATTTGGAGGTAAACGTACTGGAGACTTTGGGAATGGAGGGTTCATAGTTTCAATTATGCCTTTTGATGTGTATTTTTTTCACAGGTGGTCAAAACGCTTCATACCGAATCTTCTAACAGAGATCACCAGAATTTGATAGTTACTAGCCACTAGCTGTTAAATAAATCATCGAGTTCATCACCACCCTCATTTCGTAATGTCCCTACTTTTCTCTATTTTCTGGGAATATTTCTAGAATACGAATTCTGAGAAAAAGGAGTCAATACAGGGAAAGTGTGAGACCAAAGATAAAATAAATACTTCTCAGGGTTTCTTGGATTCATTGGATTCTCTTCACTACTTCATCGACCACGTCGTCTACAAAACTAAACTTCGTGGTCCCTCATTCAGATGTGATGTTCAAGCGGATGGAACTCTTCTTCTTCATTACTACTCAAAACGAAGTGGTCTTTATCCAATTGTCAAGGGTGAGAACTCCACGAAAAACTATGTTTGTCTGTATGTCCAATGACCACGGCTTTTCTTATGGTTCTCTGAACAGTACCCTTTTCAGGAGTCGTCCGTGAAGTAGCTCGACGTATTTATGATACAGAAGTGGTGATGAAAGTTCAGGAGAGAAAACAAGAGCATTTGGATGCATTCGTCACCGAACACGTCGTTTTTGTAATCACTCAAATCGAGAATCCAAACAGTGTTCAACAGAAATCAATCTCCTCGAAAGCGGACTCGCAAATTGATTTATCAACGGTATTATTCATTCGTCGCAGATTGACTGCACTCAGATTAATCCCTCCTTCTCAGAAGAAAACTCATTCGGAAAAAGAAGAAGAACCAAAAGAAGTAGGTCTAAAACCGGATAACAAATTTTGAGAGAAAAAAGAATTTCGGTGAAAAAATGTGCGGTTTTAGACCTATTTCTCCAGTCTGAGAGGGTTCGGGCATTAATTTGGGTACGGTCTATCACCGAATAGTATGAAATAGATATAATCAGAAACATATTTAGAATAGTGAGGTTTGGACTCTGCATGCAAGTTCAGAGTCAGAATTTATCAGGATATGGTTTATAGTGACCTCACCTTTTAGATTTCTTCCATTTTCAGCAATCTGTGTATAGAATTTCACATCTTTCTAACTTTTCCCTTCGAAACATAACATTGTTTCTTTCATCTTTATTCAAATCTACAACCAACAGTTTTTCTTTTTCAAGTTTCTTGTATTCCAGGGAATCTACGAGATCTCTTCAACTGATTTTGGTCTTGCCTTTCCTTATCATATCTGTTTTGATCCGGATCTTTTCTTGGAACACTTTGGAAATTTTATCAAGGTTTCGAATTTGAAATTTCAGTCTGCTGTATTGCTTCATTTCTTTCAGAAAACGTATCCAAACGCGACTCGTCAAGAGACTCGAGTCACTGATCTTCTTGAATTGGTTCATCCTGAAGTGCCGTTCTCTTATGAGTCGATCAAATATTACAAGAATTCACTTTTCGTATTCCGATTGAAAGTAAGGGGAGCTTATGTTGGATGTTACCTAAATTTGATATTCAGGGACTTGGAGACATCGTGCACAATCCATCAGATGAAGCAAAGACAGTTCTTCTCAAAGGTTCAATGGTATTCATTGATGAAGGAAAGTATATTCTTTACATGTGTTCAGTTAATGTGACTACGGTAATTCTGTATACCTGCAGGTCCTCTATAGAAATTCCGTAATTCAGGTCCGTGAGTTAATCGAACGTAACCTCCATCTTTCCGATATGCAACGTCACGACGGAACTCGTGACGTCATCATGTTGAATCAGAGTCGTATGAGTCAAGTTGAATTGAAGTAAGTTTTGGGATACACTAGCCAAAGAAGAACTCTTCCTAATAACTTTTTTCCAGTCGAACACTTGAAGAAACTACCAAAAAGCTCAAAAAAATGGCACAAGAATTGGAAATTGAGAAACAAAAAACTGATGAACTTCTTTGTGAACTCATGCCCGCCTCGGTTGCTGACAGTCTTCGAAGTGGAAAGACAATGGATGCAAGTCAGTTGATTGATTGATTTTCAGATAGTTTCAGTTAGAATATCGTATTCTGAAAGCATAACACAAACACATACGAAGTCTCTTAAATCTGAATCATCAAGACTATAAGAAGGTGTAAAATTTCAATAATTTTATTAAATGTGGAGGTAATTGAATACAGAATGAGAGGTAGATCTTCTTTTTGGGGTTTTACAAGTATTTTTTGAGGGGAACTGAGATTCTGAGAGAAAAATGAGATAGATAAATCACAAGAAATCGCCCGTTTTGATTCCTTTGGCTCGATTTGGAAAGTAGATTGCAAAGATTTCGAAGAGTTGAGAGTAGGTTACGGTTGGTTTTATAGCCAAGAGGGCTTCGCAGCTACGACGGAAATCCACGTAGTCCAGATAGAAGACAATGGTTGTGAGAATGATCTGGAAACAAAAAAGAAAAGGAGTTGTTTCCGGCAATTTCCCAACTCACCACTTCACACGCATTCTTGAAATCTTCTGAATCGTTGCATCCTTTTAGCAATGCAGCAATATCCTCTGCCAACAGAACATTCTCTTTGAGCATTTTGACCATTGGAGTCAACTTTTCATCCCAATCTCCATACAAACATTCGACTCTTTGCTCCACTTTTTTGGCCCATTTCTCAGCGATCCCTTTGACGAGAAGATCAGAAAGAGATCTGGATGGAAGTGGTCCTTTCCAGCATCCACCACATCGATTGACAGTAGTGTTTTTGGATTTCTGTTTCTTGCATGGAAGAGTGATCATATAGAGACAATCAGCTGGATAGTAGCATCCACACACGTCACAAGTCAGATTTTGAAGATGGGCTATTCCAAGATCATGAAGCTCACGCTCCATGACATCGCGAAGAGATTTGATGTCGAATGGACGATTCTCTTGATTTGAAGAGTTCTGACAGATGGCTAACTTCTGATTCTTGATCCGCTTAGAGCTCTTAGTTTGTGCCAACTCTTTAGAAACAATCATTGGATCCATTACAATCGACATTTTCTGATAGAAATCGTCCATTGATGGCCAATTGACATCCCAATTGAGATGAACACTTGGAAATGGGAATGAAGTTTCTACCGACGTCTTCTTGTTCTTCTTCTGTCTTGTTGAAGACGATACTGGCACGAGAGCAAGAGGATTCGTGTTCACTATCGGTTCGGTGATAAACTTTTGAATCAGAAGTTGAGCATCGTGACGTTTTCTGTAAGTAGGGGAAATAATAAAACGTCAGTCAAGTCTCGTCAATCAGCATCTCTCTATCCAGTCAGCTAATGAGTAATGTACTTCTCACCCACTCACTGATTGGTCACTGTTTACTGTCTTATCTATTTGCTTAGACTTTCTCTGTTTTCAAGTTCTTGAGTGAATCCTGATTAAAATCAGAGTTCAGTTTCAAAATGAAAAACTATTCAGAGAAATGGTACGAATACTCCCATCACTTGGAATAGATTATCATATCGAATATAATCTCAAAGTCCAATCGCACTTCTATTTTTACCAGTCGGTTCACGTCGCCTAACGGCGACTGAACCTCCCTCCCTACACCACCCTTTTCAGTTCTACAGCGCCTGAGGCGCTTCTTAAACCACTCTAACAGTCGGGGAATCAGAAATTCTTTCCTACTTCTGAATCACAATGATTTTTTCTATCCTGATGGAATATGGAATTTAGAATGAGCGGTTTTATCAATCTGAACTTTTGTCCGATTTTTTACTTATTTCGAAATAATCTTACTGAAGAACTGAAACTCGGATGTGGGGGTAACAGCGTCTACGCCGTTTCTTTTGTGGTTGAGACATCCCGGGTACTCTTTTTGAGTTTTTAACCGATCGGCGGCAAAGCCGCCTCCCTCCCCCATGACGCTGCGGAAGGAATTCTTATTGTAAACCTTTGAATGTTAGCAAATTTCAAAATTAAAAGTGAACTCTCCCTGCTCCAGAAAATTTCAAGATTTTACTGATATCTAATACTGAAATCTTCTTTTTAGACGGCTTTGATCCAAAAAGTTATTTTTCCCACATTTTTGACTGATCGGCGGCGATGCCGCCTCCTTCCCTCAATGTCAGAATATTTCAAGATTTTCTTTTATAAACACTAAAATCTTCTTTTTGATGGTTTTATACTCACCTTCACTTCTTGAGTAACATTATTTTATTTATTCAGTTCTCTAGTTTATTTCGCTAACTGAAAAATGCTTCACCGGTTCCCCTTCTTCCGATTATGTATGTGAGCGGGATTCAAAACTCGAATCGAGCTTTCGAGTCCGCTAACATCGCCGGGGTCGCTGGAAATGCTATCGGTCTGGCGCGTTCATGAAAAATTATGAGTCTTAGGAGTACATCAGTCTTTTGGACCATCTTCAACTCCAATTTTTGGGCTCTTCGGAAAATTTTCATACAATTTTCTCTCAAATGCGATTTAACAGAGATATCAGTGCGCACGCAAAGCAACCGCACAGTCCCTCTCAAAATCCTTCGAATAACAATTTCAAGCCAATGGTATTTCTGGTGAACTTCTGATACAGGCCAATTTGACAACATCTCCGACCAAAACAGGGCTACTTACAAATTTTTCATCACGATAACTTATATTCCCTCGATTTTTAGATCAAAAACCTCCTCAATCCATTACTTTCCTATAACAAAAAAGCAACAAAAAAGTTTCCGACCTGGCGGGAACGAACTTATCACCCCACGCGTAAGAGTCATCTGTGTAGACCGCTACACCAAACATGCGCGGCCGGGGCGCTCTCGAGAAGGCAGTCAAGAAACACAGATTTGATATTTTGAGCTTTCTACCACCCTGTCGGGACACACCTTTCTCAACGCTTTTTATTGTTGAAATCGGTATCATCACCAGATGCCGTCAAATTTGATATTTTTGAAAAAAAAAGTACGGGCATCATCGCGGACAAATTTCCAAGCGATCTGTGTAAGTTTCATTACAAACGGTTCAGTACAAAGAGCGCTAGAGCCAGCGACATACGGATTTACAAACAGATCTGTTGAATATTATTAGTAAAGATTTTTCGTTTCTAATACCCAAAATCCGCTTACTAACGTCCTATCACATGTAAGCCCTATGCTCTTTCTCTGTCTATTTTCCCTCTTTCACCTCATGATCGTGTCATATAATTAGTATTCCTTCTTCTCCATCTCCCCTCTTATGACAACAGCAGATTGGACTAGTGTGAAGAAGAGGAAGAAGAGAGGGAACATGGGCGGTCTAGTGTCTAGAATATATGAGCGTAGGAGTTCTAGTAGTTCTGACATTATGCTAGAGCATATTACTCGATGTTTTTAACATTCAATCAACCGGACTTGTATCATATGGACAGCTGAGAAATGTCAAATTTTGATGCTTGTATCCTGACACAAGACGGAGGCACCGTGCCAGCCTAGTACGCGGGACACGTGACGGCTTCGTGTCGCTCACGTGCGGAACTCATCTCGACCAGATCTTGTTAAATGGGACGACACCGTGTGAGATCAATGACAAAAGAATCAGTTGGCATGATGCCAACACATGTCTACCATACACTCTTCACGTGCTAATCCTGAGATGACTAGAGTAACCATTCAATTATTGGGTGCAAACTGAATTACCCAGACTACAGGAGAGAATCAGAAGAAGTTTTTTGCAAATGGAAAATAACTGACCTTCCAACAATATACCTATCAGTTTCGCACAACTGTTGATACGCCTTTCCACCAATTTCTTGAGACATCATCATCATTTTGGAACGAGATTTTCTGGGGTTTTACAGAAAATTCAGGAGTAAATATAGTAGAATAAATGAAGAAATTTGACTAGATTAATTGGAAAATAAACCCGAAATGTGTGTTCTTAATAGGAACAACACAGGAGCTCTCTCACCACCGACCCCTTCCTTTTTCTTCAGAGGCCAGAGTGCGCAGTGGACGGGGCTGCGCACGGGGCAATGGACAAGTCGGGGGCTGTTTTCTTTGGGTCTCTTCGATTCTTTATACTCTATGGCTTGTTCTTTGGAGTGTTGACCACCCCCAGTAGAGTAGAAATAGTGAAAGGATGGGTAGAGAATTATAGAAATAAAAATTAGAGAGGATTCCGGATGGAGAGACGACAGAGAAAGAGAGGTATTTGAAACAACTAGTTTGGATGAGAAGGAGAAGTCGAGAGAATGTATCTTTATGGACTCATGAAGAACATGAAAAGTCAGATGACAAAGCTTCGAAATAGATGAAAACTGGATTTGTGTGGTGGGTTGGAACAGTGCCAAGTCTATATGTACGTCTCAATTTTATTTCCAAAAGAGATCAAGAAATTAAAATAATCATGGTTTGATTGAAAATAAAACAGTATCATCACAATGCGCTATAAGATCCTACTGGGTTACGGTAGTTTACCGCTTCCGTCACTATTGAGCTCCACTCCAAATTGCTGACAGCCAGTTACCATAAAAGTTGGCACTGTGCCAGACACTTGGATTTGGCTCCCATGTTTCTAAGATAGTGTTGATGATCTAAATATCTTTCCGGATTTTCAGGTTTTATGTGGATCACATTTTTAGATTATAGGAATATATATGGACTGTAAAACTTCTAGAAATTTTTGAAGTCTATGAGGAAATCGAACCTCACTCACTACTGAACATTTTCAGAAGAATTTGCGGACTGCACTCTCCTTTTCACTGATATTGTCACATTCACAAATATATGTGCATTGTGTACTCCGTATGATGTCGTTACTCTACTCAATGATTTATATCTTCGATTCGATCGTCTTGTCGGATTGGTAAACTATCTCCAAATCATCTAAACTCTGAAACTAATTTGATTTCAGCACGACGCCTACAAAGTGGAAACAATTGGTGATGCTTATATGATCGTTGGTGGTGTTCCAGAACATTGTGAAAATCACGCAGAAAGAGTTTTGAATATCTCAATCGGTCAGTTTGATAATAGGAAGTTTTCATTTTTCAAATTTCCAGGAATGTTGATGGAATCCAAATTAGTCCTATCTCCAATCACTCATAAACCAATCAAAATTCGTCTGGGTGTACACTGTGGACCAGTTGTTGCTGGAGTTGTTGGAATCAAAATGCCAAGGTAATAGACTATTGAAGCAGACATTCTCTAAGTCTTCTAATTTTTGAATATGATTTTAATCCCTCTATTCTAACCGATTTTTCAGATATTGTCTATTTGGTGACACTGTAAATGTGGCAAACAAAATGGAATCCAATGGAATCCAGTGCAAAATCCACGTCAGTGAAACCGCTAAACAAAATGGATTGAAAGCGAACCCTTCGTATGTGTTCATCGATAGAGGAAACACTGAAATAAGGGTACTGTAGAATGCATGGAGGTTACTGTAGTTGCTTAATTGATTTTCAGGGAAAAGGAATGATGTACACCTACTTTTTGGAGAGAAACGACAGGAAAAGTGTTTGGGAATTGTGTGCGAGACCGAGATGTAAGTTGGGATGGAATATAGGACTATGGTGACTACAAAATATGGATATTTTCAGCTGGAGAACAGACTATCGATGGTTACATGGAGCTACACGATCAAGCAATTTATCAAGAAGAGGGTAATCAGGAGACAGCAAATGCTGAAAATGGGCATAATTCATCAGCAAACGCAGCGAACAATAACAAT
This sequence comes from Caenorhabditis latens, assembly GCA_002259235.3. Lineage (NCBI taxonomy): Eukaryota > Metazoa > Nematoda > Chromadorea > Rhabditida > Rhabditidae > Caenorhabditis > Caenorhabditis latens. The sequence goes on along the minus strand of CM056092.1, from coordinate 8,481,562 downwards.
ACTCATCATTCTGGACGCAAAATGGTTAGTACAAAGATAGAAATAATGTCTACTGATGTGCAAAACAATTCAATTTTAAGATAATACTTGTAGATCAAAAGCATTCAAGGACTCCTATTTCAAAAACACTTTTTTCAGATGAACGGAACCAGCGTCGACCCTGGAAGTCATCACGTCCGCTCTCCAACCTGCACGATATGCTAAATCTAATTCTATAATAACTTTTCAGAACAATCTTAATTTTTCGTATTTTGTATAATATTGAATATTTTGTCATATTTCGAATATAAAAATAAATACTTATTATTTTTTAAAGAAAAAAAAGAAAATAGAATGCAAAAAAAAATTAAAAGGCGATAAATACAGATGGATGATTATCAGAGAATGGGCCTAAATTATCGGGAGAAAAGGATAAAAATTAAATTAAATTAAGTCCGAAGAGTACCGAATTGAAATTGGCTGCTGGGAAAGTGTTTCAAAATAATAATTTAAAAAATGGTTTTTTTGGGTGAAAAGAAAAAAGAAAATGTTATTTTTGATCTGTCTTATTTGGATCCACAATTGGGATAACCTTCTTCGATCGAGGTGGAAGTTGACGATTTCCCTGAAAATCAAATGAATTAGAACGAGAGAAAATATCTGTCTGTGTGTCCTTATGTCCGGATGTTTATACCCTCAAAAGTTCTAATATCTGGATTTCTGAATTTCCGTCTGATAACTTTCGAAAACCCTTACCTGTTGTTGTTGTGGATCAAAATAGACCACATCGGTTGGTTGTCGGATTCTCTGTTGTCCATTTCCTCCATTATGATGATTTCCGTGTCCCCCATGAGTAGTTCCACGTGTCATTTGTGGTGGTGGGACAACATTTCCAGGTAAAACTCCAACAGCGACCATTGGTGGCGGTGGTCCTTGGACGAATCTCTTCTGCTGATGATGATGGTTATGATGTGGCTGTTGTGGTGGTGGTGGACCATGATATCCATGACCGCCACGTGGAGCGTATTCCATATTTCCAGAATAGTTGCCACGTGTTGAGGACGGATAGACATTGGCTGATGGATGTGGATGAGAATTGGATGATCCACCACGGAACGCAGGAGTAGATGTTGGTTGATAAGTTCGAGTTGGTGGAGATTGCTGATGAGCTGGTGGACGAGGAGACGAGTAGTCAGTTCCAGATCCACCTCTTTGATATCCCTCACTTTGCTCCGATGTATCAGTTCTTCTTACTCCATATCTTGGGGCTCCAGATCCTCTGACTCCACCTCTAATTGCAGCTCCTCTTCCTCCATAACTCGATCCTCTTGTCACTCCAGTACCTCTAGAAGCTCCACGAATAACTCCTCGTCGATGATTCTCGAATCGATCGTCATTTCGGTCCGCCTGGTTACTGTAGTCACGTCGAGAATTTGAAGATGACGTCACTTGTGATGGTGCGCCCCTTGTAGAGGTGGTGGTATCATTTTGACGTCTTCCGGTTCCACGTACTGGTGATTGTCTAGGTGGATGAGATGGAGCAGAGACACCAGAAGAACGGCGTGGTGGTCCTTGGGTCAGACGTCCACGTAGACGTGAGGGAGGTCCAGATGTTCCACGTCGAAGAGGAACGGTACGTCGTTGACCACGTCGAATAGCTCCATCGTCTTCTTCCTCTTCCTCGTTTTCTTCACTGGATGGAGGGGCGACTGGCTCTGGAATTGGAGACCGTTTTTTACCGAAAATTTAAAAGAATACGGCACTCTTATATTTTTTCATTGAGCTTTAACTTTCGAAATACTGAAATTTCTGAGAATAAAAAGGACTCACTCTGCTTCCTAGGTGGCTTCTCTTGCTGTTTGACCTGTCTCTTCTGTGCTGGACGTGTCTGTTCCTCTTCATCATTTCCCTTTCCATCACATCCACCTTCTGATTCATCTACAGTGTCCTCCCTCTCTCTTTGTTTCATTGGTCTTCTTCCAGCTCCGCCTCTTCCACTTTTCGCCCCTCTTCCTGTCGAAGAAGAAACTCTTCGTTCTTTCTGTTGTCTCGTCACTTGACGGGTGTCTGATGATTCTTCTTCGGTTGATTCTGGAGCTGTCTCCTTCTCTTCTGGAGTTCCGACCTCTCCTTCTTTGTGTCGAATATCGAATCCATACTTCGTCACAATCTGTTTTTTGGTCTTTGGTCGTTGGAACTTCTCATCGAAACGGTCGTGTTTCCAGTCTCCATCCGCACGACTCTTTTTCAGATTTCGGCGATCATCGCTGAAATAAATCACGTTTAAAAACTGATTTCGAGTATTTCTTGAGCTGTTATCTACTCATAGCCGTTTTCTTTGACGTTTCATTAGAACTGAAAGTGTTTACCTGTCATCATCGTTTCCCTGTGAAGTGACATCTACTCTTCGACCATCATCGTGCATGTAAAACCGTCCAGTTTTTGGAATATATGCTGGATTCTCCACGTTCTGATCGTCATCCAGATTCGACTTCCCATCTGGGGTGTCCTCGTCGTCCTCATCGTTGTGGACGTCTTCTGGAGCATCATCTGAAAGAGGGAAAGTTCAAATTTGGAAGGTTACTCCTACTTTTTCATTCTGATGAATTTGTTTCCGGTGGCAAGGAACATCACCCTCTATTTATACATGAACAACTAATCTCGTCATTTTTATAGAAACTCTTTTTTAAATTAAAAAAAAACTTACCTCGAACTTCGGTTTTCTCCTCCGAACCGCTTCTTTTCTTGGCTGGAGTTGGCTCGTCTTCTTCTTCTTCTTTTGATGGTTTGACGACTTCTGTTGGAGGGACCTGAATTAAAGAAAGATTTTGAAGTGATTCGAGATATACAGTCTGCTTGAAGATCTTCTTTTCATCGATGAGTTGTTCAAAGCATTTATCAACAAAAAAAATCTTCTCAAATCTTACTCTAAATCTGTCTATTGGCTTCCGTGATTTCATGTTCAACAAGAATTCTGGATGACTTCATCCAGATTTGATACAGTAAATGTATTATCAATCGTTTTTCGAGCTCAGAAAAATCAGGGATTCTTTTTCTTAGAATAATGACTTTGGTCGGAAGTTCGTCCAAACCTTTTACGGCGTTACAGTATCGTTCTCCAGAATGTTGAACTATGTTGAACTATCCAGATATTTTAAATATTCAAAATAGTAATACCTGAGAAACAGCTGGAGCATCTCCATTCTGTTTAATTTCTACCGTTGACTCCTCATTTCCATTCTTTTCGACGGTCTCCGTTGTTGCCGATTCAGCCGCCATTTCATAAGTAGGTTCTGAACAAAAATCAGAATTAGAATATAATAAATGAACGGTTTTCGAAAAACAAAGGAATCAATATAGGGTCTAATGAGCCGTTTAGAACAATGTAATCGAATAAAATCAATAAGAGAGTGACTGACACAAATACGGTATAGCAGATGGTGAGGGGTCTCTATCCAAAAAACGATACTAATTGCGGTTCAACAGTCACCCTCCTAATAGACGCAGAACGCTGAGCGTATCTCTCTTCCACTACAAATTTCTAATGTGCGGGTCTCGAAACGAAATGAATGGAGGAGGAGAAGATGGACAGTGGGAGTCGACAGACAAGTGGAGGCAATAAGTGAGAGAGTGTTGAGAAGAGTAGAGACCTAGATGAAGAAGAGATTGAGAAAAAGAGCCGCAGAGATGCATGAGAAAACAATGGAGGGAAGTTCGAATAGAGTGGCTTTCTAGGGAACTTTGTTTAAGAGTATGTTCATCTGCGCATCTGGAAGTCTGGATGTACATGCGAAGAACTGTTGTTCTAGTTTCTTCTGACTAGTTACTGTCTTATCCAGATGTCTGTAGATAGTATCAAGGTGATATAATCTGAATTGTGTTCTATGCAGTTCAAATTACAGCTCAGATTATGTAGATCTCATTCTACTCATTCATAACTATTTTTATCCTAATCTTCATATTTATAATCACATGTATATCGAGCCAATATCCATATCCACGTTCACAATAACTTCATTCATGAAATACAACAATTTCCAGCACTTTTGTTATTTGGCGAAGCGGACGCCTTCATTGCCTGAGCCTTTTGTTGATTCAGAAGTTCATTTTGAAGGCGATTAACCTGAACTTAAGTTTCATCGAATGCCTCAAATGACTACCGTACCTCAGCACTCTTTCGCATATAGCTGCCTTCCAACATTGTCAGTCTCGCCTTGTACTCTTCCACCAATCGTTTTCTAAAAATTTGAAAAATTACTTTGTTCCAAATGTGCTTTATTGAACCTCTCCTCCAATTGAGAATCCAAAGTTATTTTCAATTGTTTTGCTTGATGAATGTTGTTCACCAACTGCTCCGTATCACAGTTAGTCAAATTCAGAATTGCTGAAAGTACGATTTTGTCCATGAATGTGAAAGTTTGCTTTATTGCTAACACTGTAATTGATCTACACGATCAGCACCAACTGATGCAGATGCGTCGAGAGCTTGATGAAGATCTGTCGCTGATTTCGAATTTTCCAGAGCCGATTCTATTTTCATTACAGTCGTTCCAAGATCCAGATATGTCACTTGTGCAGTTTCAGTAGTTTCGAATATTGTCTGAGAATTTGAAAGATTAGAGTTGTACTGGCAGAATTTTGATATAGTTTCCTCTACTTCGATCAATTTTACACATACCTTTGGATCGAATCCGGCCGTTTCAGAAACGGGAGCTGCTTGTAAAAAGAGTTCATGTCTTGGGCGAAAACGATTCTGATATAATGTTACAGTCACTTCAACTGGCTCATCGTGATTCAATATTCCATGATTTGGGCTCACAATGTATCTTGTTGGGGCATTCGTCTATAAACTGACGTTTTCTGAAACTTTCCTCAAATTATCTTGAAATTCTACCTGAAACCGCCAATATATGGGACCGACACCAGCTAGGCGATTCAATTTCAACTTCTGACTTGCATTTTTTGGCTGATCAGAATCGAAAACTACAAATGTCTACAAAATTCTCAAGTTATTCTCAAATCTTCTTTCTTGGTATTCGAATTCTTACTTGATCCAATACAACATACTGCTTGTGTATGTATGAAATTTCGCTTTGTGATTCTTGCATTGGATTTTTCTTCAAAATGAATTATTTTTCGCATTTTCTTTTCATCCTTGTTTCCCATAATTGTATCATTTCTCGTGATTTCCTACGTACGTAGCGCTACGTGGTCTCCCCCATTTCTTTATTTGAATTTCCGCGCAAATAAACCTTAAAGGCGCATCGCTTTCCCCTCGGTGGGTCTCGCAGCGAACACGAAAATTTCGAATTTTCCTCCAGCGATTCTAATGGTTTTCAGCTCTTCTCCGTTCGTTTTATATGTTTTTTGGAATAAATTTCAGAAAAAGTTTCAAATCTGTTCATTGAGCTAACGATCTTATTGATTTTCATCTTTTTTTTTTCCTTTTTTTCCTCGTGTTCAAGTCTTAATTTTAATTTTTACAGGTCTTTGTCATAAAAACCGACCAAAAACTCAAAATGGTAAGTTCAGAACTCATTGTTTACGGAAAAATGAATAACTTGTTTCAGACTATCTCCAAGAATAATAAAATGATGGCTCATCTCAACTACCGAATGAAGATAATTCTTCAAGACGGCAGAACCTTCGTTGGTTTCTTCAAGGCCTTTGACAAGCACATGAACATTTTGCTCGCAGAGTGCGAGGAGCACAGACAGATCAAACCAAAGGCTGGCAAGAAAGTATGTTGCTACTATTTTCATTATTCAGGATAGTATTTAAATTATCGATTGTTTCCAGGCTGACGGAGAAGAGAAGCGAATTCTCGGTTTGGTGCTTCTTCGCGGAGAACACATCGTCTCAATGACTGTCGATGGACCACCACCGAGAGATGACGACTCTGTAAGGCTCGCCAAGGCTGGAGGAGCAGGCGGACCCGGACAAGCCAAACCAGGAGGCCGTGGAATGCCAGCGATGCCAGGAATGCAAGGAATGCCACCAGGACCACCAGGTGGACTCTCTGGAGCTATGCGTGGACATGGTGGACCTGGCATGGCATCGATGCAGCCAGGATACGGAGCCCCACCCGGAGGACGCCCATATTAATAATCGAATTCGCATGTTTCTATCACTTCCCTTCCGATCTTGTAATTTTATTATTCTTGGTGGCTGATATACCTTTAATTTATAATTTATCGATACTCTCACCCGGGTGATCGAGATCTTCACCGCCCACTTCCCTGTTTTTCTTCCGTACTTTTCAAGTGAATAAACTTTTTACAGTTTGATCTCCGTACTATTTCCCGTATGATTGCTTGAAGGTTTGAGACCAAATTTCTTTACCTCCTGCTGTTTTATAATTTAGTGAATTAATGCAAGGAAATCTTGTCTGAAACTCATAATGAACTTTTTAGGGAACCGAAAAGATGCCACCGAAGAAGGTCGTCGAGGAAAAGCCAGCGCTCATTGGAAGATTAGGTACCAACCTTAAAGTCGGAATTCTGGGTCTTCCGAATGTTGGTAAGAGTACTTTTTTCAACGTACTCACCAAATCTGAGGCGCAAGCCGAAAACTTCCCTTTCTGTACAATCGATCCAAATGAGAGCAGGGTAAGTGATATTAACAATTTAAGAGATGTGAGCTACAATTTCGCTTCATTGTTCAAAGTCTTATTCTTCTTTTTGAATCAGACAAGCTCACATTTCTGTTTAAAAAATCATAGAACTTTCTAACCTGAAACATAATTACGTATGCAGGTCGCTGTTCAAGATGATCGATTTGATTGGCTCGTCAACCACTACAAGCCTGCAAGCAAGGTTCCAGCCTTTCTTAACGTCACCGATATTGCTGGTCTTGTGAAAGGAGCTTCCGAGGGACAAGGACTTGGAAATGCTTTCTTGTCTCATGTATCCGCATGCGATGCTCTTTTCCATTTATGTCGTGCTTTCGATGACGATGACGTTACTCATGTTGAAGGTAAGACATGATTTCACTCGTATTGCTGACAGTCCGTGGCACTAGTTTTAGAAATTGGAAAAAATTGAAATTACAATTAGAAAATGAGCGATGACCGATTAAACCTTATCAAAATATTTTGGAAAACGTATGCATCCAAAACTTTTTGTCAAAAAATCTACTTACGGAGTTCATTGATTTCAGGAGAAGTCGAGCCTGTTCGTGATTTGGAAATCATCAGCAACGAGCTTTTCGCCAAAGACCTTCAGTTCATCGAATCCCCACTTGACAAGGTCGAAAAACTCTACACTCGGGCTAATGACAAAACTAAGAAAATCGAATACGATACTCTTGTTCGTGTCAAGAAATGCCTTGAAGAGAAGAAGCCAGTTCGTCAAGAACTCTGGAATGAGAAGGAAATCGAAATTCTCAATAAATATCTCTTCTTGACTGCCAAGCCAATCGTCTATCTTGTGAATTTATCCGAAAAGGATTACATTCGTAAGAAAAACAAATGGTTGCCAAAGATCAAAGCATGGATTGATGCTAACGATGCTGGAGCCGTACTTATTCCATTCTCTGGTGCATTCGAATTGAAACTTCTTGATATGCCAGAAGACGAACGCCAAAAATATCTTAAGGAGCAAGGAGTCACATCCAACCTTGACAAAATTGTTCATACCGGTTATAAGGCTCTTCAACTCGAATATTTCTTCACTGCTGGAGAAGACGAGGTAAAGGCGTGGACGATTCAAGTTGGAACACCAGCACCCAAAGCAGCTGGTAGAATCCACACGGATTTCGAAAAAGGATTCATTATGGCCGAAGTGATGAAAGTTGCCGACTTGATCGAATTGGGAGATGAAACCAAGGTGAGAGCAATTTTAATTAGTTTTGAAACGGAAAAATATATCGAAAAAGTAACTGATCAACCACTTTCCCGTTGAATAATCAACATTATTCAAGTTTCTTTCGTTTTCAGTGTAAGAGTGGTGGTAAATATCGTCAACAAGGAAAGACGTACATTGTTCAAGATGGTGACGTTATTTTCTTCAAGTTCAACGCTGGAGCCGGTCTTCAAGCCAAAAAGAAGTAATCCGACGTTTTCTAATTTCAAATCGGGGCCGCATCTTTCAAATTTTTATTTTTGTTCGCTGTTTAGTAGTTTTCACCCTTCCGTTTCATAATCGGAAGGTAAATTGTTGTTTATTTTTATTTTTTGCGCATAACTTGTTCCAACACCCAAAAATTCCCCCCGAAACAGTTTATCCGTTTTCATATTTAATGAATATTGCATTGTTTTACTGTAAAAAAGATTCAGTGGGAAAAATGGCTTCAACTGTACCATTTGGAATATCTACAACACGTTTTACCCTAGAAGGAATATGAAAAAAGGGTTTCAGTGTTTTTAAAAAGTGGATCTAATCCGCCGGATGGCTGAACGACCATCAATTTCGAGTAGTCCGGAAGAAACGAGAAGGATTGGGACGAGGTTGCAAACTTTCAGAGAATGGCGAGAAGTGCAAAGTCGATCATGGAATGGAAAAATTTATTATTATAACGGAATAACGGAGGTTAGAAATAACAAGTGCAATCAGCCATCACAATGGTAACTAAACAGTAAAATATCACGATAGGCTCTAGTAAGTCTAATAGCTGATCGATCGCCTTGAAGTGAATACTGAAATACGATAACTTGCCTGAGAAATACAGAAATCTGCGGAGATACGCATGAAGAATTCGAAATTTGGATAAAATCCGATGTGAAATTTCATAAAACACATGAAAACTAACCGTCTGCTGAAAGCGATGTGAATCGACAAAGTAAAAAATGATATGATATAAAAATTGTCTTGAGCTTTTATTTCAGGGTTGGGAAATCCCGGGCCGGCCCGGATTCAAAAATTGTGCATAATTTTTTCACATATTTTTTGTAAATTTTTCCTTAAAAAATGATCAAAATGCTCCAAAATTCTCGTACACTTCAGTTTTTATCGATATTTCAAAACATAGTCGAAAATTCGACTTTTCTGCAAAAAAATTAAAATTTTTTAAAAAAAATTCAAAAAATTTCAAATTTCTACAGTACCCGGGCCGATCGGGTCGGTCCGGCCCTGCCCGGAATTTCCCAACCCTGTTTTATTTGCAGTAATTGGTACATAAACTGCGAAATTAACCTAATAGACATCTATTCTGACATTTTAAAGAATTCTTACTGCTTGAGGCAGTTTTCATACCGTTTGACCTGAAAAGTGACAACAGTTATGAATATTATTCAGAACATATTGCATACTTTGATCGACTCCTGTGTCTTCTCTCCGTGAAATCAGAAAGTTTGAATTTCAGGAATCGACATGGTACAAACCCATTGAATGGCGGCGATTCGAGGCACGTCAGGCGCAAATTGAACGAGAAAGAAGAGTGAGTTTTTTCATGCCAAAATTAAATATGATACCATTAAAAAAAGAACCCTGAAAATATTTTATGTTGGCAAAAACAATCGATGTCCAATTTTTCAAATTCTAAAATATGATTTCACAAAGATTTTTCATCTGAAAACTCGGCTCGTTTTGGAAATATCTGTTTGTTCATCTCCTGTCAGGCATTTCTGAGGTTTTTAGAACTTTGGTAAGGTGATGTCCTGGAAACTGGAAAACATAAAGTTTCAAAACTCCCGGTTCCCCAGATACAGTTGTTTCGACAACGAAAGCATTCTCATTCGGTTTGACTAACCGGAGATGTATCCCCTCTCAGTCAGTAGTAGGGCAAACTTGCCTTTGTCCCTCAATCCCCCTCGTTTCTCTCACCCGAGCAACTACGCTCCACTGTACACCCATTCTCAGTTTTCCGCCTTCAAATGAAATTTACATTCTTCTCATCTATCTATTTATTCCAGAATCTACTCTCCGAACCAGAGCAACCTGGACAAGCATGACATCCTCTTCGTTTTTTATAGTTCTCTTGCCAGTTTTGCAATGAATATCACCTTTCAAATTATATCTGAACCTCCAACTTCGATTCCCGGTGTTTTCAAGATCTCAATCCGTTTTTAGTTTTGTTATTGCATTTTTCGGTGTAGTCCTGTATATTTATGTACATTCTGTATTTTTCAACTCATAGTAACATGTTAGTAATTCTTCTTGCGGTTTCCAATTTTCTGCCAATTGATTTTTTCATGTTGTAACATTTGTACCATAAAACTCGCTTTTTTTTTGCTTTCTCATATTCATCACTTGTTTTTAATGGTTAACAAGCCTGACACGTATACTTTGCAAATCCAAATCTGATGATCCAAGTCGATGCACTATTTCAGGTCCCCTAACACATTTCTCTATCAAAAAATGTCGCGAGCGCCACGTACATTTGGAGGCTGGACGGAGCAGATGAGCTCGAATGGAAAATTTTATTATTATAATAAGAAGACAGAGGTGAGAAGAATTTTCTAAATGAAGCTGAGAAAGAAAAAAGAATAAAAATTTGTAAAGAAAATATGCTTTCCAAAATTTCAAACTGAATCGCCGAAAAGTAGAGAATTAGCGCCCAAAATGTGCTGAAGATCATTATTTAGACATTTCGATAAATACAGTTCAACTTTTTTTCCACCAGGAACTGCCGAGACTGTTGAAAAATCATACTTGTCATCCGGGCCGACGGTTTTTCTTGAATAAGTGTTTTAGAAAAAAAAATCGTAGATGGTTGGTTGCTTGAGAAAAAGGTATTCAAAATTTCCTCTATGATCAATATAAACAACCTCGAGAAAAAATTTATTCTAGAAAAACCGTCGGCCCGGCTCGGCCCGGATGACAAGTATGTAAAAAATATGTATTGAGATAAGCCATTAAGAACAAAGAAAAATACCAAAAATTTAATTTCAGTAACCCCAAATAGTTTTTTACATAATTTGAGAAAGAACTCTACTTTTTGAGGACATGATTGAAAATGTAGTGCAGGGTGTTTCCTACTAGTTCTGCAAAACTTTTACTGCATTGTTTACAGTATACAAGTTCGGTTTTTATTTGTGAATATAATTTATGAATATTTCTGAGTTTGTTTTTTTTTTAAATTCCGATTCAAAAAATGAGTTTTGCGAGTAGAGGTTGGAATATTCCACATTAGGTCAAAATAAGTTTTAAATTATGCTAGTTTCTGTTTCGTTTTTCTTACAAAAATTATTACAAGCTCATTTTAGATCTCACAATGGGACAAACCATCCGACTGGCCACCGGAAACAGGATCAGCTGAAAAACCGAAAGGCGGCGGAGTGAATGAAAAACCTCGGTTTGCAGTGAGTATTTCATTTGCTAAGAAAAACAATACAAGACGATTTTTGTGAATATAAGGATGATGACAGCTCCTTTGAGACGAAAATATATTATATTTTTACCGATCGTGGTGCGTTGATAGAAAAAGAGTTAGCAATTTGTTTTTGAAGAGTTAGCAATTTGTTTATCCACTATTTCAGTATTTTAATTCCTTCTCAGATGGTTTGTGATACTTTGTCACCGACATAAACAGTTTTACTTCAAGCCTACCGAAAGAAAATATAGAAATATCGACGCCACAATTTTAACTGAAAATATCTGTGATAAGCTTAATAGATATTGACAAACTGTTTTTCTGACTCAGCTAAAAACCACATAGATCATAAAATGCCCTAGAAAGATTCCCTCCCTATGAACCGAACCGTTTCACCTTCTCTCATTTCACTTGCAACAGAAGCGTTGCCTCTTTCTCTTTCTCCGCACTTCTACACTTTGACCGGATCATCTCGATCATTTCATGATCTTCTAGAAGCAATTTGCCTCAGATGTAGACGTGGCGAATGCTACGCCGTCGACGACGTGTACATTGACGACCACCATCACACACATCGATATAAAGTGAATATATCGGTCGCTTATTACGTCTTCTATCTTCTTTTTTTTTCTTCATTTTCGTCTTCTACTACTTCAACGTCTTCTTTTACTCCAATTCATTCATCATCATCTCTCTTCGATCGGCATACTATTTCTACCTGCTGCTTCTCTCTATATTCTCGACCTCCATCTCCATTCGGCCTCTGCGTCTCCTTTTCGGCACGTACAGTATTTTTACGAGAAACTTTTTTCTCAGTTTGAAGGACACGCAGACAGTAAGAGAGAGCATCTCTTTCTCTCATTTTCTCACTGTATTTTCCATTCAACCCAGAACGTTTCATTTTTGCACTGCACTCTTTTTCGGGTGAGCTTTTCCTCCGTTTCTCGCTGATAAGTGATTCGGCGTTTTCTTAATATAAAACTGTATTCTTCTACCCTGATTCTGATATTCTAAGGCAGTCACGTCGTCAACATTCGATAGTTGATGTCATCGTCGTCTTCTGGATTATTCAACTTTCTGACAAGCTCCATTCGGGCATTGCAAGTGAACGAGGTACTTTTTGAATCCTAAAATAGAATGAATCGATTTGATCTTTTATTTCAAAAACATTTCGAATATGAATGACTGTCAAAAGTTGGGATAACATTAAGAAGGGTGTGTGGATGTTATCTTCTCCAGATCTTTTCAGTTCACATTCTACGAGCTCCTCAATTTCTAACAACCTTAATCTCATCCTTTGGCGAATTTTTTTACCGGATAGGAAAGGTCGATCTACTAAAATTTTTATCGTTTAGTTATCAATTATTATCAAGATCATCGCATTGCATTTGAGACCTAACAGGTTATCTAGACACCTTAATACATTTTGGTTCCGTTTAAAATATTTGAAAAACCTCGATTTCTATTATTCAAAACGCGGCATTTTTATTCGAAAGTCAGGAGTTGATTCAGATTGCTGCTAAGTCTCATGACTCCAAACTCATTTTCTTAAAATTCTCAAATCATTTGCGGACTGGCAGAGGGGTGTCTTTCGAATATAATTAAGATCAGTAAGAAAAATATGAACTAGAATTGAAGGGACTTGACACAATACATTTCTTTAGCTATCTTAACAAAACTACTATTCATTAATAACTTTGTCACTGTCTCTATTAGATTATTCTAGACGTTTTTTTGTTTACGAGAGAACGCTGGTTATATTTTTGTTATTGGGTCACGGCTCATAATGATATCAAATACGTTGCTGAGCAACAGAAACTCGCATTCGTATTCAACTGTATAGTTTCTGTGAAGACGAAACATGATGTTAAACGTTCAAAAGATTTATTTATATCTTATGATCAGTTTCCCGAGTAATAGATAAATAAAAATTAGATTAACAGATTTTCTTTCCAGAAGAAATTGTACAGCGTACTCGGAAGTTTCAGTTAAATCAGTACGCTATTTTTAGATTACAATTTCTGAGTTGCATAATCTTAGCGGATATTATTTATATCTTTTTGATCAAAATTACTGGTATATTTCATTGAAGCCACTGATCTATCAATATCTCTATCTCTGAATAATACTATCAATATCTGGCAGTTCCTTGAAATTTTCAAGTTGAAAATAAATGCGCACCTCCGTGATGAACTAATATGTCTCGTTTAATACTGACTCACCATTTACCGTATCAGATGTATGTCAGAACCAGAAATAATACAATCGCAGTTTCAATAGTTTCAATAGAAATCAATAGTTGTTTTCTCTTCAACTCTCCAATCGAAACACATAGAAAACGATCTCAAAAACGAATGTTTTTCTTGTCTCGACGAGATAGAGAAAGGGCAGTTCAAATGGGAAAAAGAAGAGAATGGAATGGATTGGGAGTGGGTTGTAATGTGTCCTCTTCTCTCCATTTGTCGCCCTTTTTTCTCTTTTTCTTCTCCAGCATTTTCGTTTGTGCCCTGCCCCCTCCGGTGTGTCTTCTTCTTTGGTCGGTCCGTCTTCATGGTGCCCTCCATTCGATTCGGTTCCCTCAAACCAAGCCACAACCCTTCTTCTCGCTCCTCGGTCCGGCCGTCCGTCCTTTTTTCTTCTTTAGCTTTCCCCTTCTTCTTTTTCTCCGTAGAGCGTTCCTGCGTTCCTGCGTCTCCCATTTGGCGCCATACTCTATCAGAAATTCTGTTCTATTTTTTGTAGATGTGTACCCCCTCCACACTATCGCCACCAACACACCAGTTCTCGCTTCTTGTCGTTTTTCCTCTTCTTCTCCTTTCTCTCCTTCTCCGTTCCATTTCTTCCTGTTCTAGCTACTGCTTAGTCACAACTCGACTCTATCCAGAAAAAAACCCAACGTTACTGTTTCTCTTTCAGTCAATTCTGTATTTGTATCATTCCAATGAAATTGATGCACACCGAAACTATTTTCAGTTCCAGTAGCCGGCATTACTGTTTAGTTGAAAATGTGCTCTAGACAGTTTATAGACTTGTCTTTGCTATCCAGCGACGAAGTACCGGAGAACATTTGAACATCTTTTTTCTCTTTTTAACAAAACGGGGGAGGGCAGCTTCGCTCAGAATAGCTCATAATATTCTTTTAGCCAAATTCTCACCTATCGGAATTTTCAGTTATTCACTCATTCGTTTCGGACCCAAACTTGTAAAACCGGCGCAATCTACTTTCCATATATAAGTGTTAGCTCTTATCCAGAGAAACTCGTAATCTTCCGGTTGTAATTTATGTTTTTGAGTTATTAATACTTTTTGTTTCCGCAAATATAAAAAAGATTGACCACATGTGTGTCTTTTCTCATTTTTCACAATTCTGCTCTCATCTGTCTAATCCATTTTTCGTTAGTCTATATGTATTTCCTCTTCGAAACCATCGTCTCAAAACACTCCCTCTTTTTTTTGTTCAGTAGTATCGGGACAGGCTTCAATCTCTCCACATGAAATCATGGATATCCCGGTTGTTGGATTCACGCATCGTCCTCCTCGTCGTAATGTACCAAGACACGGGACAGGAGCGTTGACACGTGAATTGACTACACCATCAACTGAAAAAGTGACTGGCGTCACACCATCTGCTCCTGACACTGCTCAGTCGGTAACAGCATTGGTGAAAAAGGTGAACTTACGGGTTCTGAAACTTAGAGACTGACTCCTTAAAACTTCAAAGAGTGCGCCCAAATTATCAGAAACACGAATTTTTTCCAGCTGTCGTACCCGTTCATTTCTCTTTTTCAGCCGCCTCCAACTCTTCCACCACCAACAATGCCACCGGGTCCTCCTCACGGAATACAATTCATGGCACCACCGCCACATCATCAATATCCTCATCATCTACAATATCCACCGCCTCCAGGATTACCACCTCCACCACACTACTATACGCAACCACCACCACCGCCTCCATCAGCTGTACATGGATACTATCATCCACATCCACATCATAGTGGGCCAACAACACCTGTAGCTAGGTCAGTTTTTCGAATTCAATTCAGTGATAACTTATGGTGGGAGAAAACATAAGAATAGTTTTCGAAAGTAATGCAATTTATTTGAAACCAAAAGAGTTAGAAAAGAATCTGAAGATTCAGCACATACCTACAGAGTCGAACATCAAAAGTAGAGGTTATGTTGTGGCTTCCGTGTTATATCATCCCGCAAAGCACTTTAACGTGGTTTTTCCCTGAATGATCTCTCGAACCATGTTAATGACCATACTTTACAATATGCTAATGTGCCAACAAGTCACTTAATATTCGTCAGAATTTTTTCTGCGTTCTGGACGAATTTGTCGAGTTATAGGATTTTGTACCGATCCATCGTTATCATCACCTCTCTAACCGCCCGAAAGATACTTCAGAATGGCTCCAACACCATTTGGAACTGGTCTCCCACCTCCACCACAAGTTCCTCCACCACCTCCACCAGCTCCACCACCACGGACGATGACCGCTTCTTCATCTACGGCGTCAGCGTCTATCGTAGCTTCGAGTAGTGGAATTCCTCCACCACCACCGCCATTACAGGTGAGACATTCTCCGGGAATAGTTTTCTATTTCAAAGAAATAGATTTCTAGAATTAAAAAAAATTAGTTAGACTGAAAAGCATACCGTAAAACCTGTAATAGAAGCGCACCCGCTAGCAAGAGTTTGGTGGCTGCCTTTAAAGATATGAATATTAGGTTATATTTTGTCAGTTAGCAGCGTTTTGATATTTCCTTTGGAAACCGAGATATACCGCTCCGAGTAGGCCGCTAGGAACGCCTCTATTGTTGGTTTTCCCGTATACACGCATTACATCGTCTCAAACCAAAAGTTCGGCTTTTCAGAGGACACCTCGAACGCCCAGTAATCCAATTTTCCAATCACCGCGGGACGGCTTCTCATCATCCTCATCTGCTGGTGTAGCTTCTTCATCCTCAGGAGCACCACCACCTCCCCCTCCTCCACCTCCGCCTCCACCGCCTCCACCAATGGAAAGTAGTTCTAAAACGTAAGTGATCTTCATTTCACCGGAAAAGTAGTTTATATAGCTACGTTGAACCGGGATTAGAGAAAGTACAAGTTGAGTTGTCATGAACAAGTTGAGTTGTCATGATTCTCTAATGCAAAATCAAGAAAACGTGCTTCTGTTTGAACTTATGAAATTAGCGGCGAAAACCTTTTCTTAGTTACTTATATGATTCTCTACGATAATCTCAAGTCCTTCCAGCAATATGTCAATATCGCCAACATCTCGATCGTCATCATCATCAGGAAACAATCCACAACGAGACTCTCTATATAAACGAGAAGTTGCTCAAATGATGCAACAGCAACAGCGGATTAACAATAATAAACGGTACGATTCATTTATTTTTCTGTTAAATGATTAATTTTAGAAGTTTACTCAGATAATAATTTAAACCCAACGCGCTCGCGTAAAAATTACCACCAATTGCTCTTGAAAACATGACATAATCAAAAAAATGATTGCGTTATAATGTTTTCACGGAATCTATCATAATCACTGAAAACATCATTTCCAGGCCGCAAACGAGTCCACCGAAGGAGTTAATGACGCCGAAACGGAGGTATCATGATGAAGGAGGAAGTACACCATCATCAACTAGGCAATCGAGGAGCGATAGAATTAGTATTGATGGACGATCGCCAGAAGCTGGAGGTAAGAGTTTGAATATTCAATAATACGTTTGATTAACTCACGCTCTAATCTTTAAAATAGTAATATAACTCGACTTTGAGTAATCCTAATTTTCTTACTTCTAGCAGTCTCCGGAGAAACAAGAAACAATTCATCGCCACCTGTAACAGACGATAAGGCGTCGAAATTCAAGCTCCCGTTCACCGATATGTACAAGTATTACGACAAGGATATGGCAAATGAAAAGTCGAATTCACTTGGGTTGTCAGATGAAGAAGACAGAAAGATATTGACAAAAATGAGACGACATTCGATTTATATGGATAATCAGATTCTAAATAAACAGCAGACGGTGGAAGCAACTCGTCAGTATTGTACAACGAAGAAGAAAATGAGAGAGATACTTATGACAAGAATTGAACATATTGATGTAAGTTTTCTTGATTCAGAGCAATAAAACACTATATTGTGGAGTGGTAAATATATGTAGTTGAGATTTCAACAAAAAAAAAACTATGGACGTTACATCAAAGATTTCGGTAAGCCTATCGGCTTGAAAAGTTAATTTTTCTAGAATAAAATCGTATAGAATGCTCAAAAAATTGATTGATTTCTAACCGCTCCTCGATAGTTCAATAGAAAATGTCTTCTTCCCGTCGTGGTTTTCTTTACTTTTTCTACAATGTTAGGTATGTCACAAATTCAATTCCGGACTGATTGCATACCTTGTATATGAAATTTACAATGGATTTTGCAATACCCGGGCCAGCAACCCACCCGCTCAGTTTTTTTCCGGACCAGGCCTATGAGTTTTTAAGAATCAATCACCTTAATGGCGAAATAAATAATTTTTGTATTTCCACCCAACAATGCTGACCCATTACTATGTTTCTTTCTATCTATTATTCAGTCCATTATTGAGATAGAAGGAAGGAGAAGAAAATTTTCAGTTTTATTTCGTGTGTCGTTTTGTCGTAATAGACAGGATATCAGAATTAATTTTGTTCGTTTTCGAACTGTGATAAGTTCTGTTTGTTTTTACTCCTTTGTTTGAGGTACACTTAAATTTATTTCGATTTAAATTACTTCAATTATAACCACTATTCTCGATTTCAGAAAATAATCCAAGATCTCGAAAAAGGCGATTCGGTACTGAAATCATCAACATCACCGGTTATGGTTGAAATGTTCAATCATAGTTCAAATGGAGGAACAGGAGCAGGAAATCATTTAAATCATTCTTAATCCTTTTGTCCTTTTTTTCTGTGTTTCTGTACTGTTTTTCCCTCAAAACGTTCCCATGTGTCTCCTTTCGCTAGTATAGTCATTCATTCTCTTTGCGGGTTCAATTAATTTTTCTAATTTACTGTTCCAGATTATGCTTTCAAGCGAAATTGTCTCAATCATCTATTAACACTAGGTGCTACAGATTTCATTTTCGCTGAAATCATAACTATTAACTTCAATCTTCAGACAAAACTCTCCCGATTTCCTAGGCATCTCTCGTTCTTACGATCTTTTTTTCCAATTTTCCATTTTTCAAAAATAACTTTCTCTTTGCAAAATATTGTGTTACAGTGCCTTTTCTCCTCGTTTTTCAAACTAATTTCCTTCTTTTTTCTGTAATTTTTTTCAAAACTTTCTCCCCTCTATTGATCTTAAACGTGCCCTCATCGTCTCAAAAATTCACTTTTCTACTCCCTTCTTCTAGATTTTTCTAATTTCTCCATATTTTTGGGTCTATTTTCACCTAAATTTTTATGTGTCTGTTTTTCATCATAATCATTACCTCATCTGTTGAGCAGAATTAAAACAAAATAAACAATTTAAAAAATTATCGTCGAAGAATTCTTACTCCGGTGAAACCTATTTTTGCCTTTGTATGAAACTTGCTCTGATAATTGATTGGTTCGAAAGTGAAATGAAAGATATTCAACAATTAGAAAAATCGAATATTTCATATATTTCACCTTTTTACAACGAAAATTAGAAAACATTTCAAACGAGCATTGTAGAATGATTGAATAAAAAAGACTAAAGAAACGCACAATTGTAAAACCAGCAAAAGTTTGGAGGGAGAGAGATAAAATATTCTGACGACAATCAAGAAATTAATTATTATTCTTTTACAGAAAAAGGAAAGAAAGGAACAAAAATCATACTCGTTTCAGTGAGAGAAGGACAGAAAAAGTTGAGTTTTGATTAATCCAAAGTTTCAGAATTGAGATATAAAAGTTAAGGCTCAATGATTTGAAAGGTAAGGGACGAACCAAACGGCAGAATAACAATTGAAAAAGAATACGAGACTACTACATTCGATGAAAAGCTTCTTATATTAACGATATAGATCGATTACAGTTGCCGAAGAAGAAACAATTTGTTTTATAAATCAAAAATAATCAGTTTTCAGGTGACACTGCATCGAAACGTATCGAGAATAATTCGAATTTTTCGAATGAAAACCCATAAATTACGATTAAAAAACTCCCGTTCTCGATATAGTTAAGAAAGCCTTAATGTCTGTTGGTTGATTGTGTTGATACGATTCGATTGATGTGTTCTTTCATGTTTCGTCAAATGATCACTTCGCATGAATTTCTTTCCACAATGATTGCAAGCAAACCGTTTCTCTCCAGTATGAGTCCGACGATGGCGTTGAAGTTCGTCGCTTCTGGAAACAGTATGATTATTGTCAGATGTCTCTTTGAAAACCAAAAAATTTCGATATATCCCCCAATTTTTATATAATTTTTCACCTTGTGAATCTCTTATTACAGTGTTGCCAATCACATGCAAATGGTTTATTTCCAGCATGTCCACGGAGATGTGCTCTCAAATGGGACGTCTTTCCGTATGTTTTGTTACACAAATGGCAGATATGAATCCGAGATTTTCCATCGCCTCTGAAATATGGGATAATTCATTATTTGAGGTTTTCATCTTCTGAAACCTGAACAAAATTGAAGCATACTAGGAAGTGTATTACTTTAAATCGAATAACAAAATAATAATTTTCACTTTTGCTGTTCTAATCTTTTTTAGTTGTGCAGGCAAATGATAATAGTTATTCATAACTCACTGTCTAGTATTCTGAACACAATTTGGACACGTGCATGCACATCGTTTCGGTGCTTCTGCTCCCATTGTAGACATATCATACTTCATATCGTAATCCGATTTCATATTCATATTCATCATCGAATCGTCATTCATTTGATGTTGAGCCATCTGCCGATGTCCTTGATTATTGTTCTAGAAAATTTTATATTCGAAAGCAAAACGATTATGGCGAAGATTTTGACAAAAATTGAATTTTTCTGATCTTCAGAGAAATCATACATGCATGAGAATGAAAATGTATACGATACCTTTCTCACCTGGGCAGAAGGACCAGCAGTCGGTGGTCCCTCGTTGGTGATAATCCATTTTTGTGGATCATTTGGATCTTGTTGGAAATGAAGATTACCTGAAACATTTAAATTTTAGAATCACATATTCCAAGAATCATAGAATCTTCTTAGGAAACTACCGTATTGCTTACCTAACGTGATTCTTTGTTGTCCAGCCAGAGTCGAAACAGCCGACGGTCCTCCATTCGATTGACCACTTCCGTTATTTTGCATTCTTTGTCCACCAGAAACCATTCCAGCTGGTGCAATTGGAATGGGATCTCTTCTTTGTTGTACTTGTTGCTGCTGTTGTTGCTGTTGCTGCTGCTGAACCTGTTGTTGCTGCTGTTGATTTCCATTTGAGTTTCCAATAATTCCAGATCCAACTTGATCAATTACTTGATCTATTGATTCCATTCCATGATGTTGTTGATGTTGATTATGTTGTTGTTGTTGCTGTTGTTGCTGTGAGGATCCCGATTGTTGTTGCATCATTTGGTTCATTTGGTGCATTAATGTTTGCTTTTTCTCACTTCCACCTTGCACTTGGACTGGGATGAATTGGACCTTAAATTATGATTTTCGAAAAATTAAAAAGTAAGTTTAAAAAAAAATATTTGGAAAACCTCAAAATTTGATCTCCTTCCACCTAAGGGAATATTCAAAATCTTAGAAAACCTGGAACTATTTACGAAAAACTCTATCATACTCATTTACAAAAAATCAAGAGACGCCGCTTATAAGGCAGTCACGCACGGTGAATTTTCTCTCACTACACTTATCAGTATTTCTCAATATAAAAAACCGACCACGCCCATTTTTCGTTTTTTTTTTTGCTGTTTCTGTTTCTTTTTTTGAATAAAAGCTATCACTGATAAGAAAAAAATAAAAAAAAGATCTATTGCATCGAAAAATAACATTTTGCAACGTAGTGCTCTGAATTGAATGAAGTTATTTGAAGTTTCATGAAGAAATTTCAGAACAACTTATTTTGTGTTCGGATTTGGTTTCTAAATGAATAAAAATATAATAAAATGGTGTGCTTTTCAAAGAAAAATTAGAAAAAAACATCCATAAATAAATTCGAAAGGGAGGCACAGAGATATAATAGAAAACGTCTGAAGAAGACGTGGAAGGTGGGCGGTGCTCCGGATTTATGATAACTCCTGGAGAAAACGAAAGAAGAAGAAGGGATAATCTCATTCTTAAAGGAGCGAGAATCTTTTAGTCTTGAATGAAGTTCAATTTTCAAAAATTAATAAAGTGCGATGGAGAACACTGAAATGTCAGTTTTTTTGGCAGATTTTTATGACTCAAAAAAACAAAAATTATAATTTTTTTTTGAAATAATTCGTTAAATTTGAACAAAATCCAGAGCACCGTTCGATTTTCATCAGATCATTTGTTTTTACTAGGGTTCTTTATGTGCGGTTCTTGCGAAAATAAACAAATCACCTCAAAGTATTTAGAAGTAGAGTTGATGTCGGCTTTTGCCTAATTTTAAGGTTTTTTTGCTTTGAAACTTGCTCATTACCTGTCTTGAACCAGTATGATTCTGTCCCTGCTGATTTGGTTGTAATAAATAAACTTGTGATCCATCTGGAGTCGTTGTTCTCGGATGTTGCAAAATCATCATTTTGTTTTGTTGCATTTGTTGCTGCTGAGGTATTTGTTGTTGTTGTGATTGACCCGGCTTTGACATTATTTAAAATAAGGCCGTGAGCGGTAGATACGATTCAGATTACAGAGCTTTCCGTTTCGATTTTGATTATAGAAGTCAGATGGATCTGAAAATAAGGGATTTTTTGTGAGTGAAAGTTTTTATTAAAAGCAAATAGGAAGAATGTATACAGTTGAAGTATTAGCTGAAAACGTCTATGAAAATTCGCGTTCGGTTCAGAAACCCCGATGATTTATGGAATTTGATACCAAATCAAGGTCAAGAAAAGAATTTCATCAATTAAACTTCTTTCCATTTTTTTTGCTGAATATCACACCTCGAGAATGGTCGTCATTGTTCCACTTTATCTCTATCACTCTCACTTCACAACCTTACAAAAATGTTCTTTCGTTCCTTTTTTATCGTTTCATCTAGAAGCGAACGGTTGTGATGAGTGGGAGGGACTGGTTTTTTCTTGTCTTTTTTCAGTGGTTGACTGATAAATCAGGTATTCGGAGAACGGTATTCAATCATTAAATGAATATGGTTGCGGTTAATTGAAGATGAAAAAGAGACGAAAAATAAGGAAGCCCAAATGAGTGCAGGGATTTGCAGAGCATTATCTTGATCGAAAAAGTGCATAGAAATAATGCCCTCTTGAGAAGCCATCATTGCCAGTATTTTAATGAAAGAATGAACTGATAGGCGAGGAAGTGTAAACCTTGGTAAAATGTTGATTAATAGATTTCTAAACGCTTTGCACGCATACACTTAACATTTCCGAGCCCAGAATTTCGAAACTCTAATACAACCTAGACAGTCTAGTTCTAGACTTTTAGTGCCAGAGAAAGAAAGTAAGTAAAATAGAGACAATGCAACACCTAGAGACTTTAGACAGATGTGGAAAAGAATAAAAAAACGGGCGGCGCTAACCCTCCCCTCGATATACCGTTTTGTATCGAATTTGTAACAAACACATACACACAGAAAGGATGGGAGGGAGGAGTAATAGTAATAGTTGTAGTTGTTGATGTATCAAAAAAAGAGGAAGAGAGGGAGAGAAAATGTGGGCGTGGCTTATTAGAAGACTGGTTTATTTTCTCTGTC
Organism: Caenorhabditis latens; assembly: GCA_002259235.3. Classification (NCBI taxonomy): domain Eukaryota; kingdom Metazoa; phylum Nematoda; class Chromadorea; order Rhabditida; family Rhabditidae; genus Caenorhabditis; species Caenorhabditis latens. The sequence continues at coordinate 8,458,482 of CM056092.1, read as the reverse complement.
TGTGTGTGATAGTCTCCTAGTGGAATAGAATCTCTAATAGTGATTCTCACGTGGAAATTAAAAAGAAAGAGGCAGAATAAAAAACAGATCATTGAATAGGAAGAGGAGGTGGGTCATCAGGGGGAGGAGTATTGATTTGAACTATTTTGGGGGTGGGTGGAAACTGAAGACTGATGAAATAATGGGACATTTCGAATTCTCAGCAGGAATAAAAACATAAACGTTTGTGTGTAATCTGCATCTCACTAACTAAACTGAAACATGAAAAAAAAAACCGAAAGAGCTGTAAATATTCGAACTCGTGCAGTTTTTTATCGCAGGAAAAGGCGTGACCGAGCCAAGAAAGAGAGACATCACATGAGATAAAGAGACGTTCAGAGAAAAGAGGGAGGGGCATTAATCGAAAAGAGGCCGACCCGGAGTTGCAAGACAAAGTAAGTACCATTTCCAAACAATTTTATTATGAACCAACGCTGCAAAAATTATATAATGTCTCTTATATAAAAGAAGATAGTCGTAATCTGAAATACTCTTCCGAGAACTTGAAGAATAGCAGGCAAGCGGAAGAAATTTAGAGAAAAGGGAGGGGCCAGTTGGAGGAAAAGAAGGAATACATAGGAAAAAGGAGGAAATGGGGAGGGAATAAGAGGGCGGATTGCCTCCTCCCTCTCCACACCTGCCCTCATTTTCTCTTGTGAGACCGTCTGTCTTTCCATTGATTGTCAACGTCGCGTTTCTCTCGGATTGTGTCTGTGGGAGTGGCCTAGATAGCACTCGGCCCTCGCGCGGATTGAAATATTAGACAAAGAATAAAAATTTAGATCAGCGGAATCGTCATTTGCTTCTGGATCTAAATTATTGACAAATTAATTGCAAGCTTCGTTTTTACACTTATCACCTTCCACAGTTCATCGAAAAAATTAAGCTCAGACAAGTTTATACCAAACGCAGAAGTTGTAGTATAATCTGAGGCTGGTCAACATTTTACTTCCGAAATTCTAATTTTTCAAATTTATTCCGCTTCGAAGTATCTCGATTTTCGAAAACAAGTTAATCAGGGGGTGGTGTTACTTCTGAGGCGGAGCGAAGCAGAACAACGTGTTTCACATTCAGAAATATGAAATATACTTATGAAAAAAGAAGAAAGTAGGTGTGTGCTTATGTAACACACGCCCTCTCATTCTGTCATTTTGACTGTTTGTCTGATTGTCGAAAGGGTTGTGTCCTCCTCTTTCTCCTCAAACTGTCAAGTGTGCTCTATTCGTTATCTTTTTCTCTGGGTTAGTATCTCGTTGCTTTAGAATGGACGAAAAAGTTATGCTCTTTTTTGTTAGAGGCGTGCTTGTTGATTGAGAGGTTAGCATCGGAACGGTTTTAACTGATAAGAACGGGACCATTTCTTTGCGATCATCGCGTTCTCAAGCAACAAACACCTTCAATGCGCAGAAGTATTTCTTCATATCAAGATGTAAGGACTGAAATTTTCAAGATTTAATGGGGAAGGAAATCTTGTGTATCACATTTTGAAACCTCGAATCCGCTCATTAATATCCAAATGTTGTTTTAAATACGAGAGAGAAGGTAGCATATCAATGTAGATCGTCCACTTTTCAGAAGCCTTTCCAGGTGCGAATCATAGGTATTTTGTAGAAGATAAATTTATCATATGCAGTGCATTTTCCTCATGCACTTACAGTTTCGAAAGTAATCGACATAAAAGAGGAGGAGAATTGGAAAGAAAAAGGGGGCCGGGACAACATACAGAAGAGAAGAGACAAACAAAGAAGCCTTTTTCTCCTCCTCCTCCCGGTGACTGCGGGCGGGCGCCAAACCCGCCTTTGCGCCCGCCTCACTCAGCCGAAAAGCAAGTGTTTCTCTAGCGAAACGACACGATTCCTTCTTCCTAGCCTCAATACAGTTCCCAATGGCTTAGAAAAAGCTAGGCCACGTAATGTCAGTGTCCTTGACACCTGTTCGGCTTCAGTTCTCCTCTTTTGACAAATTGTGGGCGGTGGGATGTGGAAGTATCGGAAGAGAAAAGACGTGATAAAAACAGAGAGAATAAAGAAAAAGGGGCCGGAATTCGAGAGGAGAGGGCGGAGAGAATAGGAAATTGGAAAAATGGAGAAAGAGAAGATAGAGAGGAAGCCATATGACCTGTCAGTTGTGATAACTGATAAGAAAAAGAAGAAAGAGATGAAAATGAGAACACATCACTTATGTTATCGTGATGGGAGGGCAATTTGATGAAGATGTAACTACGCTCTATTGATGATTATGTTTCTCTTAAAAATTTTTTTTTAATATTACCAAGACAAAACTGGAACATTTGCTCCATCTTATCTTGATAGAGCTAGAATATCTTCGACACTGCTTCGCTGGCCTATTGTGATTTTTGGAAGTTACTACAGTGTTTATATATGTCCAATGTTCTCACGATATCTCTGACCCGCCCACATGTAAATAATTTTAGAATACTAATGTGAAAATGGGCGGATATACGAATTGAGATGCTTCAAGGTCCTCAGGCATTCATGAAATTCATATAATTCGTCAGTATTTTGATCTGTAGGCATCTTACACTGAAATCTGGAGAGTAGATACAACGCGTAAGGCCTTATCTGAACCTATTTCAGCTCGGATTTTTTGGCAAGTCTTGAAAAATAAATCTTCCAAGATTCTCCACAATTTGTCATTTTCTAGAATTGAAAAAGTGGGTGTGTTTGTCTGTGTACCGTACCGATTGTCCCATCCCATTTCTCTTCGTTTAGACACACAAAACTGGGCGGGTGAGCAATCGGATGGTCGGCCTGTTTGCCTACTTTCACTCCACCTCCTACTCCTCAAAATCTCTTTTCGTCCGTTTTGCCCTGTCCGTCGGGCGGTCCGTCCGCATCTCACATGCTTCATATATGAGTGGAAAGAGAGACAAAACGAACGAGAAGGATTTGGGCGGGCGGCAAAAAAAAACGAAAGAAGAGAAAAGTAGAGGAAGAGGAGGAGACTGAGAAGGAGGAGAGAAAATTTCGGATGAAAAAATAAAACAGGAACACCTGGCGAGAGAGACCACCCGACGACTGACTTTGTGCTGGGAGAGGAACTTCGGAAGAGGAGTAGGCGAGAAAATAAGCTCAATTGAGACTTGAACTATTTTTTGGATAGGAATATGAAGAAGTGATATGAGAGTAGACAAGTGCTTTGAGAGCTCGGTTGTCTACAATAGTTTCAAAGAAGAAGAGCATCAAGACTGTGAGAACTAACTTCCGGCCATATCTACTCATCGAAACATGGGAACTAAACTTCCAGTCTAACCTAATCACGAGATAGATATGAAGCTAGGTGTAGAATATTTGTTACGTATATCTTCAAGATTCAGAACGAAACTCCATAGAATTCAAAAATTGATAATATATCTGCTTGTTTGATATGCGATTCAGAAGTTTCCAAACAATGGCAGTGATTACATCTACAGGTTCAGCATTAATCCCTCCTAGAACCTGAACAGTTTATTACCTTTTTCTCAAGTTGAATGAATGTACTGTAATACATTCAGAATCAGATTAAGGAATCGGTTCAGACATTGATGATAGCAGAGAATCAAGTTCATGGGTCTTGACACTGAAGATACTCGCTGCACTGTCTCAACACTGTTCAGCTGAGTCACCTTTTTTTCAATTTTCCTGTTTTACTCTGAATTGGACGTTCAAAATCAAGTTAAAATACACATTAACCATGAACATCTTGAATGGAAACGTTCTCAACTCACTTACAGCTATCGCTAAGTAAATTATCACTGATCAAAGGACAAAGTGATATCACATATGATGTCACTCAAAAAGAGGAAGGAAATACTTGTATACTTTGAATTTGAAGCAAAAAACCGAAAAGGTTGAAACAAAAACCAACGAAAAATACGAATAAAATCTCCAACCTCTTATGTCTCCACCCACTTCACAAATCGAATCAATTTTCCGATTTTTCTTTTTCTTCTTATTTTTCTTCCATTCTATGTTTTCTAGATGATCTTTATCCAATATTGATCAGAATTCCAAAATTTCAATTCTGGATCTTTCAAGATGCTCTAGAAGTGACATGAAGAAGAAAGAAGGGGTGGAGACCCAAGAGTGGGAGGAGATGGAAAAAAGGCGGTGTCGGTTGGCCGGGGTGGGTCTTCACTCTCTCCAGCAAGCGGAGGGGGTTGGGCTGAGAAGAAAAGGGGTGTGTATACTCTCCACCTCTCGCACATTCTGCGTCTCTTCCTATGTACTCTGCATCTCTTGATTTCTCATGCTCTCTGATCTCTTATTTGTCGCCCAATCATTTTCTCTGCCGCCTCTTTCACTCTCCCTCTTCCGAATCATTTCTCTCGTTGTGTTTGAAAGAGAGAGAAAAGAGACCTGCGTCTCTTGATTTGGCTCTCTTACTGACTGTCGACTGACATTGGAAAGAGGAGGAGAAAACGAAGAAAGGAGGCGGGAGATGGTGGGGGGAGGAGAATATATAGGAATACAATGTATGTGTATGTGGAAGAAAAAGAAGGAAAAAGAGGAAAATGGCGACGACGATGTGGAAGATATCCCTAGGATGAAAATGGAGAATATGGAATATATTATGAAACTTCTAGAAAAGCAAGGTTTCAATATTCAGGTTTACAGAGCCCGAAAGTGATTTCAGATGAAATATGTGGATTTGTATCGGAAAAGTATGTACTGTTTATCTCTACTGTCCTCACACTTTGAATCTGGACTACCAGAATAATTCAAAGTTAATCTCAAATTAAAAGAATACGCACAGAATAGTTAATCCTAAATCTATGAACCTTAAAGTCTTTGAGTTTTTGTTAGAGGGGTGTTCAATTAACATAAAAAGTTCATAACTTTATGAAGAAAATCTGGATTTAAAAAAACTGAATTTATGTTAGGTCAAACCATTTCCACTGTCCGCAAACAGGTTTAAAAAATAGGTCTTGACATACGTGTCATCCATTCGACTTTTCAGGAAAAGAAGTCAATTTTCCTTTCCGCTTCCTAATTTTTCCCTAAAAATTCGCGACGCCAAAACACATTGCACCCCTTTCTGTTGTTTCACCATCTAATTGGGGCGTGTCATTCTTCAATTTCGTCTCTTTCTCTCCTCCCACTAACCAGCTGTGTTGATGTGAGGAAGAGGAGTCTAGGAGGAGGAGTGTAATAGAGAAAATGTATTCCGAATGGGAAAAGAAAGAGAAAAAGGAGGGGTTTTTTCCCATCAGATATGAAGGAAGAGGATGAGAAAAAGGACTGCATCAGGCTTTCAGACATTACACAACGACATAAGGGCTGTAGGACTGCAGCGAGGGACCCGAAGAATTTGGTTAGTGCGATCCGGTGCACGTCATAGAAAAGGACCAATAAGAAAATAAGAATTTTTGGCCAATCTCGACGAATCCGAACAACGCGATATGGAAGAAAGCTTATCAGTATTATCTGAACTTTCTAGTTCCAAGAGATTAACAACCTTCAATTTCCACCCAAACTTTTATGCAGTTCATTTGAAGCGTTGCCTAATTTTAGGTTCTGCATACACGAGTACGCGAGGTATCAAGGAGTGATGCCAACCAAAAGCAACAAAAAATAAAGACATTATTTGGATTCAACGTTTTCCGGAGACTTAAAACCAAGAAAAAGATACAATTCAATGGACGTATGAATTATTAGGAGATAGAAATGGGGTCTCGACGGGATGGGATGAAGTAGTGAATCATGAGTATTTGGGATTACAGGCATTCTTTTTGTAACTCTTGCGGTAGAATTCAGGAGGATGGGAAACGGGGAAAGAGCATTATCTGCTTTTGTAAAGATGAAACGGTAAGTCCGGAAATTTGAGGAACATTTTTGGAAACAAAAAAGTATACCGGATAAAAATGGGTAGCCTGGGAGGTACTTAAAAATTTAATGAAACAGAGAAAGGAAAAAACAAAGAAGAGATTTAAAGTTTGAGATGATGTTATAGTTGATATTTGATTGATGCATGCTTATTAATCGAAGTGGTTCTCGGGCTTGATATTGTTAGAGGCCTGTAAAAATGTAAAAATCTTTCAATATGATGTTTGTCGGAAGTCGTAAAAATATCTTGTATTGGGTGAGTATTTGTTTCAGATTCAATTTTCGGATTTTCAATCCACTAATCATTTTAAGATTGCTTACCGAAGGTTCTTCGTCCATCTGTTCATCATCCACCTCTTCCTCTCCTTCGTAATCCGAAACGTGATCCTCGTCTTCGATCGGCTGAAATTAATTGATTTCCAATATATATATATATATATATACATATCATTCTTATATATAAAAGACAATTGGGCGTTGTCTGTTTGTCTGAGGCGATGTCCGCAGCGGTTTTTGAAAGAGGAGAGAAACTGAGTCAGCGGGCAAAACCGAACTGGCGTGCTTTGGACAAGACCGCCGCTTTAGACCACTCAGCCATGCGGGCACGATTGATAGTAGGTGGCCACGTAAATGAGGAGATACCAGCCGACTGAATCGCCGAAGGCGAGGCAGATAGGCTGGTATATATATATATATATATAACTTTAAAAATCGTATTTATTGCTAACTGATATTACCTCATCGTCCTGGGAAGTATCTTGAGAAACAACCGTTTCATTTGCATGCATCTCCTCGAAATGTCTTGCCAGGGCTTCTTTCGACATGAAGTATTTTGTACATCCAACTTGTGGACACTTCTGTCTCTTGTTTGCTGGCTTGTAGGCGGGAGCTGATGTGGATTCCTGTGATTGTCCATTGTTAGACTGGATATGCTGAAAATTAAACGTTCGTTCCCACAAGTGGGGACATTTTTTAAAAGTAATATATTTTGCCTTGAACTTTATTGATAGGGGAGTGAACGTTCATCAGCTTACCGGTTCCAGATCATGGTTAGAGTTAAAGTGACTTCTAGCTGCCTCGGCACTGGAGAATTCAGCAGAGCAACTGTGAACATTGCAACGATAGCTCATCTGTAAACCGAATACAATTGAAAAAAAACAATTCATGAGGTTTCTGCTACAGGTCTGTAAACTATCTTCAACTTCCGTTTATAAGAAGTAATTGAAAAAGTTCAGACAGTAATATATTATTCTTGAATCATTCTAGTAATTTTCTCACTTGATCAGTATAAGTCCAATACTTCGAATTTGTTCTTCTTCCTTTTGCACCTCGTCTGGAACCTGGTCCTCGTCTTGCTCTTTTTCTTGAAGAAGTGCTCGGAAAAGACTCGGAGAGATCAGTCAAAGTAAGAGCTCCTGATGAAGAAACATTGTCCATAGGAATCGGAGCTTCTCCTTCCTCAATGACTACTTCTCTCTCAACTTTAACAATCATCGGTCCAGAATGTGGAACTGGGGGAAGAACTGGAGAAGGAATCGGAGTGATCGGCTGAAGAACCGGAGCAGCTTCTTGGAGGATTGGAACTGCAGCCGGAATTTCAGGCGCTTGTGAGTTTAGTGGGCTTCGAGGTGGAGTTGACTCGTTCGATCGAGACTGCTGATTTCCTGGAATTCAAAAGTATGACTCAGTAAAAACTAGAAATGTGTGAAAATGAATGTCGATAACGCACTACCTTGTTTGTGAGCTCCTTGCTGCTGCCCCCACACTTGTGTATGCGATCTTCCTTGATACTCAGTTTGAACAAGAACACGATACAACATGTGATCTGATTGTACGTGAATGTTCATCCCCTCAATGCTCGTAAACGAGTTCTGGCACCCTTTCCAACCACAGTCTACCTAAAAAACATAGTGAAAATTACTGAATCAATCCGGTCACACAACTCACTTTTGGTTGCTCAATCTCCAAAACTTCCATTTTAGTATTTCTTTCGTGCTGTAATAAGAGTTTATTGTTCTGAAATATCGATAATCATCATAAAAGCGGGTAGCGATGAAAGAATGAACTCGAAAGTGAAAAATTTAGGTAAACTATTATTTTGATACCTAAATTCGCCAATTTCTATTATAAACTTTCGAAAACCATGTGAAACAATGACAAATTTTTATTCTCGAGTTTTGAACATACATTTTGGATACAAAATCATGAAAAAACTATAAGAAATTACGAAAATACAAAGAAATCGAGAAAGTTTGATGACGTTTCGTTTCGACATGTGAAGGATTACTGTCAGTAAACGTACGTGGTTTTGCGGTGCGATGTTTGCGTATTTGAGAGACAGTGCAGGAAAGTGAGAGAAGCAGAGAATAATTTCAACATAATTATGTTGAAAAAGAAACAGATTTCTGAAAAAAAGATCGAGCCGATCAAATATTAATATTAAAATATTTGTCAAGAAACGAATGGGTGAAAAGGTGGGAAAAATGTTAATTTTACAGCAAATAGGAAAAATATGCAAGTAAATATGGAGAAAAAAATTAAAGAAAAGTCAGCAGAAATGATAAATAGGGGAAAATATATTATGTTGTTGAGGTTCCTGCCAAAATATCATTGAGTTCGATTATTTCTTCGATGACGTCTCTGAAAGACGAATTTTCTTACTTTACAAGCCTCTGCTCGATTGCTCACTTTTTGATCCGGTAGACTTTTTCGATGTTCCCGCAGTCTTTGTCTCAATAACCACTAGTACTTCAGCAGGAGTTGGATTCGTTCTCAAGAATTCCTCCCAATTGACAAATTCATGATTAGGTGATGATGAATTCACTTGTCCCTTTGTAAGTTGTGCTGCATTCGAGGTTGATTGGCCACATTTCACGATTTCTGAATAGAACAAGTTAGATTATTCACATAAGATCAGAAACTTCTGAATAACTCAAGAAATTCCTGCTTTATAGTTTGTGTATATCAACATTACCTTTCATGGAGTTGGCAACTGCGGCGTCATGATGTGAAGATTGTTGCGAAGTTTTGGTTTTCTTCCGAGTTGTTTTCTTTGCAGCTGAAGCGTGATTCGCCGGGGGTGGTTTGTTAACCGTCAACATGGTGCCTTGGTTTATCATATCATCAAGTGAAACTTTCTCGGGTTGATCTTGAGCAGAAACGTGCTGAGTAGCTTCTATTTTATTCAGTTCAGTAGCAACCAAATTCATATCAACCGGCTTAGGTTCAACTGGAGCGGTGGTAGGGAAAAGATCATTCTTGGCTCGAAAAACGTGGATCATATCAAGCATTTCATTCAGTTGATTCCTATGAGCCGTCTTAGAAACAGAAGAATCAACCAGTTTGCCTTTTCGAAAAGGGATCTGATTATGAGACAAATGTTCGAATGAAGCAATGCAATCTTCTTCTGGAACTCGCTTCACCGTTGAAACTATTGGCTTGACTACAGTAGTCGCCGATGTCTCGTGAATGAAATCCGTCTCTTTCGAGTATTTGTTTCTCATTATACTTTTCTCTTTTCTTTTCTGTTCCTCTCGTCTCATCATGAAGATTGTCTTAACTGCCACTGGTGGAGCAGGAATAAATTTATCTCTCAACATACAGTATTGTTCTTTTTTCAAATTTCCATCTTTATCCTTCAATACTGCTATAGTTGTCGTCGTAGTGATGACAAAAAGAGAAGTGACATCTGGATCTATTTTCGTTCGATCGTATGGGAATTCTGGGCGAAGAATTTGCTCGAATCCTAAAGTTGCAAAGTTAAAACGGTATTGTTCCATCGCTCCGGTGAAATTGTTTTCCACGTGCAACACAATTCCTCCAGCTCGGTTCGTATTCTCCACATACTTTGGGATCAGGTTCTCCTCACAGACATGATTAACACAGGAGATGCAATTGAAGAGCTGAAAGTCATAATGATTGGTCAACCAGGAAAACGTGTTTAACGTAATTTTTTAGGTTTCACATGGAAACCAGTCTATGTTTTTATTGAGCCTTCCTCCAACATGTTTTTGCCGAGGGAAACTTGATTAAGCGGATTTTCAGACTGTATGATTTACTATTAGTAACCTTGTATTAATTCCTTGGTCTCGCACGATTCTAGCATAATGCACTGTTTCCGGGCATAAGCTGAATAGACTTTTCCAAAATAACAAGTTCAATTACCTGAAATTCTCCTGTATAATCATTGTACATAAATCTGGAGAACTTCTCGTTGGAAACATTGAAAGCACATATATACTCTTTACCAATGTGAGGGCATTGCCTAATTTTGAGTGGAACAATTGATCTCAAATAGAGGGAAAACCCATCGTCGTCCGATTTGAATTCTTCAGAATTTCTTTCATGATCAGAATACTGCGATTTTTCTGAAAAGTCAGCCTCGTCATCGTATTCAAAGTCCGTTTCTTCTCCGGTTCCAATCCCAGGTGTTATTTTTTTCATCTTTAATTTTTTGATTGGTTTTGGTGGCTGGTATTCGAACCGTCCATTTCTGAGTATCCGCTTTGTGAAGCCGGTATTATCATCTTTCTCGATTGAAACGATTTCCTTGCCCTCTTCATCTTTCAACACAGCCACAGAAGATGAATAAATGACTTTTGATCGGTCATAAACGATTTCCGGACGAGAGACTTCCATGACTGCTCCCGTTTTGAATGAATACGTGTACTGTTCAACACTATTTGTGAGACAGTTGTAGAAGAAGATGATGGTCTCTTTTGTGGCCTCACAGTACTGAACATAGAGAGGACTCAAATGTTTCTCTTCGACTATCTGTTGGCATGCCCTGCAGAGATGTGGTTTCATTGTGTCGTCCATCGCACTGTATTTGTAGAAATAACAGGATCCATTCTGACGATTGACTCCCGCAACGTTCGTTTTTTTGAGTGGGCAGGTGGTGATGACATAACGGTGATATAGAATTGGAACTTGACTTTCATCATTTTGAGATCGTACAATATACCCCATTGGCATATGGTAGGTTCTCGTTTGAGTAGGACCAGAATAATAATACGGAGGCGCTTGAGCTTGCATCTTCACAAGATTGGAGAGGGAGAGAACGAGAGATGCTGAAAAATGGAAAAGGTGATGTTACTTGAAGAACAAAATGCTGGAAATTGATAAGAAGAATAAAAATATTCAGAGGTATCTGACAATTAGTAGCATTTTCTAGACATCTGTGTAATCGAAAAAGTGAATCTGAATAGGTGGAAAAGTTATATTTGATCACGAGAGCCACGAAAAATAACTCCAAAAAAGTTATTGCCCCGGGCGGGATTCGAACCCACGACTGATTTTCATCAATGAGATCATAAGTCTCACGCCTTCGACCGCTCGGCCACCGGGGCGGATATTCTGAAAAATGCAAAACTAGGTGAAAAGTGAGCTTTTCGCAGTAGAAAACTATTGTTTGGGTCGACTGAGTACGTGAGAAGTAGAAGAAATGAGGTGAACGAGATAGAGAACGCAGAAATTGGAAAAAAAAGGTCATGGGAACGAATTGTATTCACTCTGGAATTCATGAAACTGGAAACACGGAAAGTATTATGAGAATGATTAAAACAAATACGAGAACCAAGATGAATAAATGGGAGATCTAAATTTCGAATGATTTTGTCTTAATGACCTATTAGAATGCGATGAAAAACTATCTCTTCTGATTGACAAGGATCCAGATTAAAGGATAGAATAGTATGAAACATCTATGGAGCTGACAAAAGGAACACACGTCGATAGAACAGGGACGTCTCAACAGATCGAGAAAAACCCAATTTTATGAATGAAGAGATCTAATTCCCAGGAAATTAAAAATCCTTCTCATCCAGATCTATTTCCTTTTTTGCGAACAGAGAAGAAGGAAGAATCAATAGAATTTCCGAGGCAAAAGAAAACGAAAGAGAGAAAAGCAGACAGAAAATGTCTGCTATTATGCACTCTTCTTTAGCTCTCTGACTCGTCGTCACGTGAAAAGGACAGAATTGTTTTCCATCCAGGAAAGCAGATATTACAGAAAGCAGAAAGCAGAGACAGCGTTCTAGTCGAAAAGTGAAACAGCCGGAGCTTGTGTATCCGTGGAAGAGAGAAAAAAAATGTTGACTACTGTTGCTACGGTAACGTCGTGAGAATTTGAAGTTGGGAGCTCACGCGTCGGGAAATTTAGGTCGGACGAAAATGATTCGATGTATAGTTTGAGAAGAAAAATGAGATTTTCTCTGGGTTTTTTTTTTGAATTTCCTTATCCGTCCTGTTCATCTTCACAGAAATGCGATTTTGAGGAAAGTTTTTTGAGACTGGAAAACACTGAAAAACGACACGACAACACTTGATATTGATTAGAGGAACCGAGGAAACATTATCATGATCAGAAAGGTCAGAAACGATGGAGACTAAAACCGAAACGACCATTTCGAGAGAACCAGAAAGAATCGAAATGGATGAAGAAGAAGAAGAAGAAGGAGAAGAAGATGAAGAAGAAGAAGAAGAAGAAAAAGAAGAAAAATGAGAGGGGAACGAGAGCACAGACTGCAAAGAACGGGGCGCCGAGAGAGAATGAGAGACGCAAAAGAACACCTTCTGCCCCCAAACCAACACACTCTTCCAATATATCACACTGTTTCTCTACAATATATATATAGTTTGTTGCACCCCTTGGTGTCTTGTATGAGATGGATCGGGTAATAAATGGAAGCGAGGAAGACGAACGGTTTGAGAAGCATATGGATGAAGAGATAGAGGTGAGGATGGAGACACCACTCATCTATTCTCAGAAGGGATCTTTTCAAATTGGAAATAAAAGCAAAGAACCGTTGACTTCGCAAAAGAGTATTGTTAATCTTTCAAATATCTTTAACCAATCAGAAAACACTATTCCAGGTCCAAAAGATAATTGCTTTGACTAAAATGTACAGTTGAAAATCAGATCTCGGTACTACTTCTACCAAGTGATCTTACCAAAGCGCAGCCGGGACCACATGTTGTCCTTTTGGTCTGTATCTTTCAATATAAAACACAAATACTTCATTTTTAAATATCATAGAGGTACAACGAGTGAACTCGTCTTCATTGTATTCTTTCTTTTCCAAGTAGTTCAATTTGTTCTCACTTCTTCTCTTTCGAATAAGTGTATGAACACGATTTGACATCTTTTAGGTTAATTATTTCAGTCGTTTCCGCCTCTTTAAAACCACCATTCTGAAAAAGGAAGTATTGAAGAATTCGAAAAATTATGAAAAAAAAAGTTCACAAAACTCACAATAACAATATTAGATTCACATCTTGGCGATCTAATCATATGAAGTTTGAATGTCTTTTTTCCAAATGATTTAGATCTGAAAAAGTGATGGAACAAGTAATTGTCGTTGACATTTCCAAAAGAGAATTCAATCTGAAAATGTAACCTTTCAGATATTCCAACAAAGTTTGGGCGTCTACCCACCAACTCATGATCATCATGTACAGACGCGGCATCTTTCAGAATAGTAAACTTGATTTTACTCATCAAATGGACATCTGGAAGTGGAACTGGTTCATTTGAATCCGGTGGAAGATAGAATCCTTCTTGAATGAAAAGATCCATTGTGTCTTCTGGTTTCATTTCTTTATATTGAGACATGTCATGTTGGTCAGTCGCCCAGAAACGGATCCTGAAAATTTTCAGATTTTACATAAAATGCTTAAATAACAAACCATTGACAATTATTCATTTCAAACTCTAATTCCATCGTATATACTTGTCCTGCTACATTAAGATTTGGTTGGAATATTTCATAAGTGGCAGTTGACACAAATGGAGAATGCTCATAAACTGGCTTCCTTGTTCCGAACACACTAACTTTCTCGTAATTCGAACAATGTTGATTCGCATTTCCGAGTGTCGTCTGACTATGGATCATATTGTCGCCTTTCAAATACTGAAAAAACAAACTTTTGAGGTGGAAATCAAGTTTGTAATCTCACATCTAACAAATCAACGTCTTTCTTTGAACGCCCAGTTGCTGCAATAGTAACCGTTGGATAGAACTCTCCGGGTTTTTCCTGATTTGGTAGCCACTGAGGCCAGTTCTTTGTGATTTCGGAACGCACTGAACTCTCGTGGAATATTGGGATAAACCCGTGCAGTCCTGGCTTGTTCACCTCGCACATTCGACTAAAAATATCCAATTTTCAAGTGCGATTGAGATTAATATTTTGTTTTTCTAATGTAATGTTTGTAAGTTTCAATGAACTCTGCACGACTTTCAAGAAAATTCTAGAATATTCCACTCCCTCTCACCTATTCGTCAGAATCAACAAGTCTTTCTCTTTGAGATTCCAGTCCAAGTTTTCAAAACTTTCTGGTTTTTTGAGCATTTCAATCCACTCTGTGTGGGACACTGGATTCGCTTTCAATGCCTTCAATGTATAAACACTATCCGCTTTCTGTTGAAATTGAAGAGCACTTTCCACATAGAACTTTTCCACAACTTCAGACGTTGCGTCTTTTTCTGAAATGAATGTACTGTCAGTAGTCTACGGGAGATGAGGAATATCACGCACTGAATTTAATCTGTTGAATATGTGGATAGTACTTGAGGAAATTATTATCGCAGTCAAATTCGTCGAACTGATTCAAATTACCATAAGATTTCGATGTGACTGCACAGAGATAGATTCTGAAACTCCGAAAAATAAAACTGGGAGATGGTTCATTCACTACTCACGCGTGACAGTACTTAGGAGGCCAGAAGTATACTCCGAAGTTCTTCTCAGCGATATTAACGGACCAAACCGAAGCCCAGCCGGGACGTCCTTTATCGCTGAAAATCTCTCACGTGTTTCATTAGAATTCACATCTGAATCTTACAAATTCATCATCGTAGGCAGTGTATAGGATCCTCTCATTTCAGTGAGCGGACCATCAAAATTATAGGGTTCCAACTTATCGGGCGGCCGTGGCGGAGCTTGTTGAGGCATCGCAGTTGTCGTTTCTTCGCCTGCCGGTACTGTGGGCTCTGTGGTGGGCGCTGGAGTAGGTTCATCGGCTGAAATCCATGGAACAGAGACGAGGAGAAAGAGGAAGATGAGCTGAAAATCATTTCGGGAAGTTCCACGTTGATTAATGAATAAAAACTAACCTTCCCGCTGGATTTGTGGGCCGTCTTCATTCTTTGACTTGGTTGCAATACGCTGTTTGCACGAAAGTTTCGTCGAATTTTCGGGAAAATAGATTCCGATTCAATTCACCGAAAACTGACAGCCAGAGGAGTGGAAGTTTTGAGTATTAATTTTCCCTTTACTGTTTTTGAATAACAAAAGTTGGAGAACACGTGGAAAAGGTCAGTAGAGGGTTTCAAAAGTTCAGAGGTTGAACGCGTTTTTTTAAAGAAATTGCTGTCATGAATTTTGTTTTCCTTCTAATGGTTTCAAATGGGAGTTTCAATATAATAATCTGATCAGAATCCTTTCAATTTCAGTTCGATGTGGTTATAGACAACTGAACATTTTGCTTATCGGATCGTCATTGAGCATGTTTCTTTGTTGGTTTAGCAAACAAGAAAGCCAGAACTTTTGAACATTACAATGAATGAACAATTCTAAATTTATACCAATAGTGTTTCAAATTAAACTGAAAGAAATGATAATCATCTGAACTATGCGGAAAATATTACGAAGAAGAAAAGAAATAGAAACCCGAATATCAAGAAACTGTAGGAATAATTGATTACAGTTTATAAATAATCTGACAACATCCCTGGTCACCTCACCTGTTCTTAAAATTCTAGGAGATCTTGTCTTGTAAACTTTTCTGAAGACGTTAAACAAATAAATCAACACAAAACAAATTCATTTCTTCCGGCGAAAAGAGATCCTTATGAAAAAGAAAAAGATAATAATTTCAAGAAAAAAGAGCAGATTGTATGTAAAATTTAAAAATATTTTTTGGATAAATAAGTGAAGATAATGCGCAATAGAGAACGAGGCGACAAATAGACAAAAAGCACGAAAAAAGGACAGAAAGTGAGAAATTCAATCAAGAGAATAAATACATTTTTGCTTCGAAAAAGTGGTTGGGTGGTGATGGTGATGGCATGGAATACAACAGATGATGGTAACGGAAAACGGGAATTCAAAAATTCAAATTAATTTTGAATCTGTCAACAATGAATTATCTTCCCCAAAGTCCGTTGGCTCGTTGCCATTGAGCTGGCGATCTGAAAATAGGAAAAAACTTTAAATTTATATTTCAGATGTTGCTAAAATTGCGAAAATTGATAACTGAGGTGAAGCAGAGTAGCGAAATTCATTCAAAAATAAAAGAAAATTCTGAAATTAGTACATTTTGGGAACTCTTGCAAATATTCTTCCAGCAAGAAATCGAGGATTTAGGCTGATTCTGAAACAAATGTATTCCTGAATTAATCTAACTATTGGATTTAAAAAATTGAAGAAATTTGGATCGAATAGTATCAGATGTGAAGGAGTATGATGGATGTCGTCAGATCTGTTCCCACAGAAATGTCGCCTTCTAACGTGAATTTTCACTCATAATCCGATAAAAGAGAAACGAACCTTTTGTACAACATTGCCACCTCATTAGTGTTTTCTCCGTTGCTGTCCATAGTGTAGTCGTCGTCAAATGAAGCGATTCCAGATGAACGTTTACCCCACAAACTGTTCAGTTTGTTCCAGTTTTGAGGTGTTCGTTTGTCTTGCTGGAAGATAGAAATATTTGCAAAGCTTATTCTATTCATGCTCTATTTCCATCAACATTTATTCTGATTTCAAATCGTAAATGCAGAACTTCGAGTACTGTCAAAAAACTAACCGATGCTTCCTGAACCGACCGTTTACCCCACAATCCGTGAGCCTTGTTCCATCCCATGATACGGTCATCAGATGCCGTCAAACACACGGAGATGAGAACTGCCAAACCTGAAAGAAGTTTCCCTTTTGAAAGCAGAAAGTCCACTTCTTAAAATCCACAGTTTATATGAAGATCAGTCACCAAAGTTAAATCTTTGCGTCATTCTGGGCATTATCCCAGCCATATCTTTAACTATTTTTTGTTTCATAAAAGTCAAAAATCTAATTTTATCCCTCTACAAATATTCCCTGGAGTACGGTCATCCCTGTGACCATTGGTTTTTTAGTTGGCGGTCTGTGCGTCACATTCTCTTTTGAGAAGAGGAACAAACAATTTCGATTCATCATTTTTGGAGAATTCCCATCGGGAAGAAAGTGAAAAAGAACCACTTACCAACGATAAAATGTAAAAGTTGCATTTGTTTTGTTTTGGTGGACCCTGGAATTATGAGATATGGTTAGGATAGATGGATGGATACGTGAGGAGATGTAAAGAAATTGAAAACGGGTGGAAGAACGGGACAAGAACCTCGAGCTAATTAGTTCAGACTGGTCCCTCTCCATCAGAATTTATTGAAGAGGGCGTTCAGAAAGATAATGACACGAGAAAAGTTCGGCATTCGAAGTGTTGGAAAGCTTGCACAGATTTATTTGGAACTTGGACCAATAGAAAACGTCTAAATAATATAAATATTCTTGAAAAGTTTTGAAGAATTACATGCGTTTTCACACCAATCAGTATATCTGGACACTTGGATGAATGAATAGATATCAGAAAGTGAGAAAAAAATATTTCAGACATATCCTCTGGAAAACTCAAAAATCGTTGTTGTATTTTGCAAGAAAAACATATTTCATTAGAAACCAAAACACCCACAAAATGACCAGTGTTTCTGGTGTTTCGAAGTCTCTGGGGTGAAGGAATTAACTGGAATTAAACCAAAAGAATTTCAGACATCAAGGCACACACGGCCGGTGGTCTTCTACTTTTTCATGATACCCATGAGAGATTGGAAATGAAAAGGGGGGGAAAGAAACAAGAAAACAATCTGGAACACATGGATTGAATGAATGTGAGAAAATGGAATAGTACGATGATTGGTAGGGAAACAACATGGAGAAATTCAGAAGGAGATGACGTCGAAGATTCTAATTTTAGAATAGTGAAGTTGGAGAAGTATTGGAAAATGAAGCTCAATTCGTATGAATTTCGAACTCTAAACATGGACTACCATATTTGGTCGGTCTCTTGTTTAAAATACTTTTGTTTAACAATGAAGTTGATTTTTTCTATAAAAAGGGAAACCTTTTGTATATGCAAAGTCATTCCGAAACAAAATCAATGTCTCAAAAGAACAACTTTTTACGAGGAAATATGATTTTTCCTATCGAAGTTTGCGGAACCCTAAACCAAATTGAATTTGAAACATTTTCATGTTTTCTAAAATTCAAAACTTGTTACCAAATTTTCCGATTGCACCGACCGAAGCAGAGAACACAAAAATTCGAATAACCTCAAAGAAAAAGAACAAAATGCATCTGGCAAAAGGATTCAGATTTCAGAACATCTAGAAGAGGTATTCCAAGAGGGGAAACTTGAAAGACCAAAACTGAAAACTCAAGGAAACAAGGACTTCCCAAAAATAAGTGTCAAAGTTCAAAACTGAACAAAAAGAGTATTTAGGAGACTCTGAGTAAAGTATCACTCCACGAAAACTTATTAGTGGTGCCCGCTATCTTCAGCACCCGCCGAAAATGAGCTAATGAGCCCTCCTCTCCAACAAGCCCCGCCCACTTTTTTCTATGCTCCCGTCCAGAATATATGTATACGTCAGGAGAATAAAGAGGGGGCACAAGTCGAAGATCTCTTGGGAACTCTCTGAGATGGAATATAGTGATATGAGTTGGAGAGAGAGAGATGGCTGAATTCAAAGGAAAAATAGAGATGGATGGGAACGAAAAATCTAGATTTGCAAAGGTTGACATTATTTGACCTCTCGATTTCTATAAATACAAGAAAGAGATCAGAAATTATTTATGAATGATTCTGAGAAGATGCCGTTGGGTTCGGAATTTCAGTGGATTTAGTCCGGAGTTAGGTCTGCAACTGTATTTATGTGCAGAACCAGGAGAGGTCTTGAAGTCAAGGATACACAGATGCTAACGATTAGAAGAATGGTTCATAACACGTCATGGTCGGAAAACAATACAAGTGTAATAAAGGTACGAGACTAAACATAAAATCTTCTGAAAATGTTATCTCAATTCCAGGTACCCATAGTTGTCAAGACCTGCATGTAGATACCGGAAGTGGATACCTACAAAAGTACAGTCATACCAGTGATGGTAACTTCGATAGGCATTAGTTTCTTCGTTCCTTTCGTCTTGTTCAAAGTCTCTAAGCACTCCTGAACTTCTTAGAAAATATCGAAAACAGAGTAATCTATATCCGACATGATAAACAATGAAAGAATCTGAAACCCTTTTAGAAAATCCAAGTATCTCCATTCGAAACCACAGACGAATTCATTTCTCACACTCCCTCTCTTCTGTCCCTTACGAGAGAAGAAAAACACGGATATGGAAACAAAGGAATTCATTAGGATTCGAAACCAGTTTTCATCCAGACATTTTTTTGGCTTTTTTGTGAAAAAAAAAGAATTTAGAATTTGTAATCATCTAGTTTCCTGGTTTTTGAACACAGGAACAGACAAAAAAATGTTTGTGAAAATAGGTGAATTCAGAGAAAACGTTTTCTGGAACGGATAGCGTCAAAAATAAAAAAATTTGAAGAAAGTTCAATTGAGCTTTTGGACACTTAGACAAATGGAAACCACAAAAACCGGGTAGTTTGGAATGAAAGTTTCCGCGAGTCGAGAATAGTTTGAACAGAAAACAATTTGATTAAACTTGTCGCTGATTGGAAAAATATCCAGAGATTAGTCAGAGATTTCGAGCGACATATCGAAAAATATTATCAAGTATTTCGTGAGCTCCGAATGCCCCAAGCTGTTGGAAAAACAGCAAACCTCAATGAGAAAAGATTTGTCATTCATGTCGGAAAAGAAATAAGAGTACAACTATTTGTCTTTTACCCCGTTTTCCTAATTAACACCTTCTATCCATATTCTTCTCCAGTCGACGTCTTCAATATTTTTGCTTCTTTTCCCAACGCCTCCGTGTGAATCTGATCCAATTTCCGGTGGATTCTGATCAAACAGAAAACGAGACATGACTAAGATATATTTGAGATTTTCAGAATTCTGAGGGTCTGTTCCAAATAAATATTTAGCTCAATACTTAATACAAACATTTTATTTCTCTCAAAAAAGACAAGCTTGACTGAAACTGAGGACTCGGAGTCATTTTACTTTGGTGCGAAGTACGCCGACGTGGCTCCACCGCCTCCGCCTCCACCTCCTCCAGCTCCCATGTACACGGACTGTCCGGGGATTCCACCACCGCCGCCTGAAGTTCATATTTTAGATGTCTATGTAAACTTGTGTAAACTCTTACCTCCTCCAGATCTGGCTCCACCGCCACCACCTGTTGGTGCTCCACCGACTCCGAAGTATGCCGATTGGGCTCCACCTCCTCCCATAGCTCCTCCACTGACTCCGAAATAGGCAGATGTGGCTCCACCTCCACCGCCTCCTCCAGAAGATGGCATTGGGGGTGCTGGCGCTCCACCGAATGCGGATTGCCCTCCTGCTCCTCCAACAGCAGTCATTGTTGACGATCCTCCCATTGGGGCACCTCCAACAGCCGTCATGGTTGAGGCTCCACGTGGAGCTCCGCCCACAGCGGTCATAGTCGATCCTCCACCCATTGGGGCTCCTCCAACAGCCGTCATCGTGCTACTTCCTCCCATTGGGGCTCCTCCGACAGCGGTCATTGTAGAAGCTCCTCGTGGTGCTCCACCGATAGCAGTCATCGTTGATTGTCCTCCCATTGGAGCTCCACCAACAGCCGTCATTGTACTGGACCCTCCCATTGGAGCTCCTCCTACTGCGGTCATTGTGCTTGAACCTCCCATTGGAGCGCCTCCAACGGCAGTCATGGTTGATGCTCCACGTGGAGCTCCGCCCACAGCAGTCATAGTCGATCCTCCACCCATTGGTGCTCCTCCAACAGCTGTCATCGTGCTTGATCCTCCCATTGGGGCTCCTCCAACTGCGGTCATTGTTGAGGCTCCACGTGGAGCTCCACCAACAGCAGTCATTGTAGAAGCACCACCGCCAGATGCGGCTGCTAGAAAGAAAAAATATTGGGTCATTGAAAAAAGATTTAATTAATTCCAACTGACGTGGTGTGAAGTATGATCCTGAACTAGCTGGTGGTGGTGCTCCACCTCCTCCACCCATTGGTGCTGCTCCTCCGGCAGTTGGTGTCACAGAGAAGTAGGCAGATTGTGCTCCGCCTCCTCCAGCAGGTCCTCCAGCTCCAGCTCCCAAATAACACGAAACTCCTGGTGGTGGGGCTCCGCCACCTCCACCTCCTCCATTTGATTTAGGGGCTCCACCAGCCGGTCCTCCACCGACTCCAAAATATGCCGATTGTGCTCCAGCATTACCTCCACCAGCGACTCCGAAATAAGCAGACGTCATTTTCGATCGGGTTTTGACGAATATGATATGAGGGTTTCTGTGGGGAAACACTCTCCTTTTATTATCAGTCCACGTCATTTAGGCTACCCGGACAACTCAGAATTAGGATGAGAATGTCATCAGAAGGGCACGTTGATTCGCGTGATCGGAGACTATAAGGGATCGATTTTGTTAAAACATCAATCATTCTTTCATTTGCATCGTCTCGAAAGTACTCGAATCGCTCTCTTCTCGATAACCAATAATCATGTTCGGACGACTGAAGCAGAAGGTTAAGGAGAAGACTGGTCGTGCAAAGGCAACCAGGTATCAGAAAGGACTTTCAGGTCAACTGACTGATCACTCATTTCTTTTCAGTCTTCCTGTGGATGTTGACGAGTCGATGATCTACTTCAAAAACTTGTTGCCACGTCTGAAGGATCTTCATAAGCATATGACAGATCTGAATGATGTATACAAGTGGCAGAAGAAGGCTAATTTCCTTGCACCACTGGAGAACTACGCCCGTCTTGGAGACAAAGTAAATGTTCAACCATTCATTGAAGCTGTCAATGCAAGAATGTCTGCGGAAGGTGATTCTGCGAAAGGAGTGAGTATTTGGAAATTGTTGGATAGAGCACACTTGCATCATTTCAGATTCAAAACGAATGTGAGAAGTACAAGGCGTACTATTCAAATGACTGTCGACTTCATCAAGAACAGATCAACTATTTGAGCAAGACTCGTCTCGATATGGATAGTGCTGCAGATAAGTTCGCCAATGCTGAAACTGACGCCAACAAAATGAAGTTGGACACATGCACCAAGGAGTTCGAGACGGCTTGTACCAGGTAATCTCATCACGAAAACATATTCGAACTGTTCTTTGAAATTTTTCTTCTAGAATGCGTGAGCTGGCTGCCGGAATCAAGGACATCGAGGCAAATCACTCTGCATGGCAAGACTCTTTGATGAAAGAAATGAAAGTTGCATTCCGTAAATGAAGAAGCAATGAATCACCATGCTACAGTATCTCATCTTGAACTAAATTATGGATATTTTGAGTGAAAATAAAGAGAATGAATAAATCTTTTGCAGAACTTGTTTCGATTCAATTTATATAGTAACAATAAGAATGACAAAAACTATAAATGAAACTAGAAACTACAAGAAAAAACAACTTTCAATGAAATCAGTCAATATTTTTATTTCCTTTTGCCATCGGTCGTCTTCCAATTTCCTCAGCTTCTTTGTGTTTTCTCGCCTCCAGCTCTCGTTTGTAGATGGTTTCCACGTCTTCGGTTTCTTTCAAAAGTGCCACGATCTTTTTCTGAAAATTCAGATTTTAAATGTGCTTTCTTAAGAACAGTTATATCGCTGTTAGATCTACTCTAATTTTTGAGACTTTCTCACACAATCACGTTTGTCAGAAAATGCCAATTTTTCCGAAATGACCAAAAAATGTCGTAGTTTTTTAGTACAACCGCTATTTCGAACACTCACAGCAAGTCGAATTTGGTCGAGTTTGTAATCGAGTTGCTTCCGAGACGTCACATGCACTGTACGCCCATCTTTGAATGAGAAATCCGGCGATTGTTCAAAAACATGTTGATGAGGAGCTGTGTATACTCTGAAATTGAAAGAAGTTTATACGTATTCAAGAATGTCTGTTTGTCACCGAACCGCAGACGACTATCTGCTTCTTTTACATTTATTCCGATATCATACTATCAGATTCCTAGTAAAACTTACGGTGCTCTCCAACTTTGTACTCTTCCCTTTTTCGCTTCAGATGGTTTTCGGGCGACCAATGCTTCCGCTTGATCTTTGATCGGGTCGTCTGAAAATGTTGGAATAAAATTGGTTGGAAACCAAAGCTTCTCAAACGAAAAAGAGGAATAAAATGCTCCGGCTGAAAATGACAAGATTCGAACAGTGAATCGAGCCAATCGACTTCTAATTCGAAACTTACGGAATTCAGCAACAGACGAAAAAGCTGCAGAGCATGAAATGCGAAGAGAAGACAGTGGAATTCGTGCAGAGAGCATCTGAAAACATGAAGCGGTTTATCACTCACTTTGACTAATGGTTTTGAAAAGACAGTGTAGATATAAAAAGGTCAAGCTGGACCTCTAAAAATTAAAAGTGCAAAAAAGAATAAGATAATAAATTTATTCGAAACATTTCAATGTGCCACTAATCTTGAAAAAACTATGGAAACCCTGATTCAAGAACCCAAAAAATTGCAATTTGAATGAAAGACAAGCTGCGACAAGATAGTAAACTAGATCAATTGATAGAACGGCAGGGAGCATCTGCTGAATGGCATTTAAAACTCATTGATGCTGAAAATGATATCGAGTTTGCACGATTCCTTGTTTTGCGAGTTGAGTGTTAGTCGCTCTGAAAAAATTGAACGATTTTCCACCAATATCTTAAAATATAAATTTTCCCCGCTAGTGTATTTATATATTATTGTAAACTCGACCGTTGCAGTGTTAGAAATTATACCTTGCTAATGTTAATTGTTGTTGTAATTCCTTTTTTTCGGCCGTCGCTTCTTTTTGTTTCAATTTCGCTTCTGTATATACCAAATTGATTGATTCTAGACGTCGATGCGACAACTCAAATGTCTTTTTCATCTCATCATTCGCTTTTTTCAATTGTGATATCTCTTTTTGTATCCGTTTCATGACTTGTGATTCTTCCATTATTGATTCCATATCTTCTGATGTCAAAGCAGCATGAGTTCGTTTTATTACACGTTTTCCATTACGGCAAACTGATTCCGAGTACGTCTGAAAAATAAACTATTGAGAAGGTGGTGGAAATTATAACAACGAACTGTTTGGAATGAAACTGGAGTATAAACCGGCATCGATCTGTTTCTCTCATTTGTTTTTTGAATAATGAAAGTATTTCCAGAATTCGGTATTCCTCTTTGATGCATCGTGAATGACGTGGCGGAAGATGTGGATGGAAAAGAGGATGGATCTGGAGCAGAAGAAGTAGATGGAATAGATGATGAGTTTGGATCGGTATCCTCCACGTACTGTACGTCAATGTTTTCATCTTCTGTGTCATTGTGAGAAGTGTTTATTTGGTGAATTTGAGCAGTGTCCTGTGAAAGTCCATTATGTTTTGTACTTTCGCAAATGTTTAAAAACGAACCTCATCGAACAGATAAACTTGATTCGGGTCGGTGTCATCTGCTTCATATTGATAGTCATATTCCCCAGCTTCGGGCGGTTCTGAATTTCGATACTCTTTTTTTCTAACAAAACAAGGTTTTGATTAAAAAGACGAGGAGTTTTGAAGAAGTTTTTCCCGTCTTTCATTCACAAACTATCAATGTTCGTACCATGTCTCTCTACATAATGATCCACAAGTATTGTTCCTTGTTGATCTTCATCCACATATTCTACATCTTCAAAAGTATCGATTTCCACTTCACAAGCCACTACTTGTTCGTCGAATGTTATTAATTCAGGAGGTTGAGCTTCAGCGCCATCTGCGTTAAACGCCATCTTAACTTGTATGTTTATTTCAATTGTTTATCTTTTCAGAAGTAAATAGAAATTTAGGTCAGAACCTGTCGAGTGTTACCAGAACTTGAACTTCCTTAGTACAAATGTGTTTACAATAACTTTATTAGAATCATTTTGATAGTTGAAAGTTGTTAAATAAAAATAAAAACGAGATACAGAATAAATAGAGAAAACAGATAATATGAACACAGAGAACATCAAGAGAACTGGAACAAGGGTCAAACTCGTTAGAAAGTGACAGAACTTTTTTTAAAATTTAATAGAGCACTCAATTCCACATTTTGATGAGTCCATCCCATCCAGCAGTAATCATTCGACTCTTCTCATGCGGATGCCAAAGTGCAGCAATACATGTGCTGTCGTGTGCTTTCCATCTGGAAAACATGTTTTTAGAATGGCGTAACTTACGACATTCAAAAATTCATATTCTATGTTATCAAACAAATAATCTTACTTTCCAACAATTTTATGTGTTCTCCAATCCCAGATGAATAATTTTCCATCAGCATCACCAGAAATAAGGAAACTTTGATCAGGAGAGAAATCAATGTTGCATGCGTATCCGGCTGCGTTGTGTCCGCGGAAAGCCTTCTTTTTCGAGAATCGAAGCTTGTCGTCGACAAGTTGGAAAAGAACTATACGGTTATCCATACATTGGCCGACCACCCATTTGTCTGTAAATAACAACTAGTACTTTTCGTAACAAAAATATTAAAAATCAAATTTAAAAAAAAAGGAATTTTCTTTAAAAAAAAAATATTTCTCACCATTTGGACTCTTAGTCATCGTTGGAATAGCATGTAGCCCAACATTTTGAATGAGTTTCGTGTCTACTGGGATCTCCCATTCCCAAATTCTGACAGATTTGTCATCGGAAGTCGATGCGAATCGTCGATTTTTATCAAAGAATGTAATCGAGTTTACAGCCTGAAGATGCCGATCGTATTCTTGAACTATTTCTCCAGATCGGGAGTCCCATTGAATGATTTTCTTGTTTTGCATTCCAACCAAGAACATATGATTCTTATCTTCATCTGGATGATATTTCAAACAATACGGGACGTGTCCAGTATGGAATCTTTGCTTAACTTGTCCTGTTTCAGTATCCCACAACTTCACATATCGATCGAATGAAGCAGATAAGAATTCAGTCCCCTCGTTATTCAATGCAACTTCTCTAACTGGAAGTTTATGTCCAGAATAAGTTCGCACCGTTCGTTGACGATCATAAACCTCCCACAACTTGATTTTTGTATCCATTGAACAGGAAAGGAACAGATGAGCACTTTTTGGGAACCATTGAAGGAAATTGACACCTTTGTTGTGGCCACGATAGGTATGAATGAGTTTTTTGGGAACAAAGCATCGTTCCGGAACGTAGTCTTCTCGAAGATTGACTCCTGTGAAACTAGGTGGAACCAGGAATGAGCGACCTTGGTAGTCTTCAGCTTCTTTGACTGAAAATATAGATAAGGTTGATTGGAGTGAAAATGTGGCGATCGGGGTTTACTACTCCCGATAAAGTTCTAATCTAATACACTACACTTACGATGAAGAGTGGAGCTTTCTTCAGCCATTTGTTCACTGTCTTCTTTTTCTTTCTTGAATCTTCTACTTTTTTCTTGTCGCTTCTTAACAATCTCATCCATTTGTTTCTGAAGTTCTGGAGATGGCTTCGCCACGGTTTTCTCATCTGCGAATCGACTCCATGGTCCTGTGTACCCGTCAACGTCAGCTGAATCATCGTTTCTTACTCGTTTTCTCTTTTCACCACCAGTCTTCTTTGATTCAAACAGTGATACTCCTTTCTCTGTTTCTGCTTTTTTGACATCACCAACAAACTGTGAAGTTCCAGTTTCTGCAGTTGGATTCTGGGCGTATCCAAGAGTATCAAAACTCCGAATTTGACGATTGAAATGGAATTCATTCAAGTGAGCGGGCTCGACGAATCCAGTTAAAGTATTCTTTTGAGAACGTTGTTGCTCTGATTTGAAGGGATTAACTGGTCCAGACTGAAATATTGTTTTCATTGAATGATTAAACCCAAAAATAATTTTTTGATAACTTCCGCTATTGAAGTTTACCATATGTTCAAAAATAGTTCTAAACAAACCTCAGATTTGAACAGCTGTTCGAATTTCGGATTCGATTTTATCTCCTTTGTCTTCGGATCCACAATTGCTACTTCTTTGATTACACTTTTAGACTGAACATCTGGAGCCATCACAATTGCTCTTTCTGTTCCAAGTGTTAGTGATTTTCCTTTCGAAATCTCTTGCATGATAACATCATCCTCTGATTGTTCACTGTCACTCTCGCCATACGCTCGTAACGCGTCCATGGCTGTGTGGTGGGCGCCTGAAACTAATAATGGGTCAGATTAGAAGCACGAGCAAAACGTTTTCATTGAAAAATGTCCAAAACATCCCGTTTAAAAGTTTCACGTTTTCAGAAGGTTTTTTTTTGTTGATAGAAATGGACAGAAAACATTTTATAGAAGAAAAAACAGTGATTTCATTTCTGGTTTAAAATGGACAAATATCAAGTTTATCACTATTACAAGCACCATGAGCCAATGAACATGCATCTCTACTGGACCTACTCTCTGCTGGCAATAATCTTTGTCTGTTCATCGGCCATTCCCCTTTATCTACAATACTCCGCATCTGGGGATATGCCAACAGTAGCAGCGATAAGTGAGAATGAGGTTCAATGGCATTTGGAGCAGGAAATAGCTCAGATAAAAGCAAAAACGAGAAGAAGAAGAAAGAAGAAGAAGAAGAAGAAGGGAGGATCGGTATAAGAATTTTTATTTATTGATTAAATATGAAGAAAAACGTGTCAGATTTTCAGATTTCTACGGAGGAAGATTAATCAGCTTTCGGGAGACAGATAAATCTTATTGAACTGATTTTTATAGTTCAGAAGTAAAATATCTCAATCATGAATAAAGTAATGCATATTTTGTTTTGTTTCAGATATCAATTTTAGTAAAAGACACCAGCGTAGCATCGAAAATTGACAGCAGGTAATTTGTCCTGATTTACATGATTCGAGATTATCACTTTTTCAACAAGTTAATTTGATGTCAAGGATAACCAGAAAAGTGATTAAACAGCATAAAAACGAGGAAAAACAGTCAATTTCTGCCAAAAAACTGAAGGAAAAATGTGATTCGAATAGATTTTGCAATAGGGCGCAATTGCACACACCCAGAAAAATTAATTTTTTCCACCATTTTTCTTATTGTTTTCTTCGCTTTATCGATAATTTTTCCTTTTCTATAGTGAAAAATACGCTTAAAATTTTTAAATTATGCTGTAAATTAATTTGAGTCCAAATATCAAAAGAAAAAACGAAAGATTCTCTACAAAACACCATTTTCTTTCATGTTCCTTGGCTGACACGCAGATTTTCCCACGACACTATACAAATGTATTTCTTTAAATTTTGCTTCGTTTTTGTAGTCTTCTATCATCCAAGACCTCTATTTCAAAGTTTTTTTCTGATCAATAAAATGATGTTTTCTATCCGAGAAGCCGAGTAGAAAACAAA
Organism: Caenorhabditis latens; assembly: GCA_002259235.3. Lineage (NCBI taxonomy): Eukaryota > Metazoa > Nematoda > Chromadorea > Rhabditida > Rhabditidae > Caenorhabditis > Caenorhabditis latens. The sequence goes on along the minus strand of CM056092.1, from coordinate 8,430,087 downwards.
CGTCACGAGACCACCGTGATTCATCATAACGTACCAGAAAACGTTTTTGTTTATAAAACGCAATATCGTCCCGTCATTTTTCTATTT